>JAUCBN010000059.1:8757500-10007500 GCA_035048815.1 Abelmoschus esculentus
ACCACACAGCATCTCAAGTTCTTAACCCGTATTTATATCTCATATATATACATATATAACGGTGTCCATATCACCTCATAGTAGTATAGAAGTAGGGGGACCCATCAACACTAAGCAAGGCCCGTGGTATGCCACTTCAAATAATCCGCTAAGGAACCCATCAACACTAAGCAAGGTCCTAGCTGGTCTTCCGCATAATATATTACCGATAACCCATCAACACTAAGCAAGGTTATAAGTTTTACATCTCATATAGTATTTACTCTAGTAACCCATCAGCACTAAGCAAGGTTACTAGATTATCTCATAATCATATAATATATACTCTAGGCAACCCATCAGCACTAAGCAAGGTTCCTAGTAAGCCACATGACTTGAATAGGTCACACGTACCTGATAAGTGCTCAACACATTATCACTTTTTACTCCTTTTATGGGCATTAATCACCAAATATACCCACTTGGACCAATGCATGAACTCAATGTGATATATTTAGAAGTTAAGCTCATAAAGATAATATTTACAGAAAAAGCACGTTTTACTGCATTTTTATATCTGTGCAAGAGAACCAGTGTCGCGGTAGCGACAAGGCCGAGGCAGGACCTGATGCCGAGGCAGCAGTAGAAAGACAAGAAGCAAGATTGTAGGCGATGGAAAGATAAAAATCCAAGGGACGTGTCTGGACTCAAAGCCCATGAATCGGAGCTAGCTAGTATGAGGAAAAGCCTAAGAAAAGACCACGAGGGAAAGCCCCCTTAGCCGAATCAAACTTGGAAATATTTTAATTATGTACTTGACTTGTTTCTTACTCCAAGTTGTATTCTACTTAGGAAAGGTTTGCCCTAGGTCTAGCCTATATAAAGACCTAGCCACCCAATGTACTAGAGACGGAATACCTAGGGAGAGAGCCAATCTTTATACTTGTCTTCTTCCTCTCCATTATGTTCTAAACCTTCTTAGGGATTAGGTGAAGGTTGTCGAGTATATGTGAGAGGAGATTGTACTTTGTCTTTGATTCAATGCAATAAAATTATCAAGGTTTGCTTATCCTTTTTTATTCCTTGTTCTCGCATTCGAGCTCGGGAGAGGAGAGTGTGAGTCATCCATTTATTTAAGCTCGGAAGAGTTAGATTCACGAAAGGGATAAGTACGGTGTTTCAATCGCGAAATACTAACTCGGCCTAGGGATAGGTTAAGAGTTTCAGCGGCTAAAAGAAGTGTGAGATTGGTTGGTGAGTATAATTGGTTCACGCCGGGAGGTATCATCAAGGACTAGCCATCAACAACACTCTAACTTAGGGATAAGCGGAGTCATTCAAGGACACTTTGCCGAACTTTGGTAAAGTCTACCCACGAGCAAGGGATTGCCGCGGCAGACAGTATTGTCGTTGCCAAGGCAGTAAACTGCAGTGCTGCCGAGGCAGTGACATACAATTGCATTGAGGAGAGACAAGTCAATCAAATCCACAATATAACACAACTGGATCCTGACCCATCTCTCTATTATTCCAACTCTTTATTTTTATTTAGTTATTTTAGTTTAGATAAACCAACTCAATTCACTTGTGTTTTTACTTTTCTACAGAACAAGAAGGTGAAGAAAGCATATTAAGTCTACCGGTCCCTGAGGAGACGATAATCCGATAATACTTATCTCTTATTACTTTCAATGTGTCCACTTGCACTAAACACGCACTTTTGACACGCGATAAGTTTTTGGCGCCATTGCCGGGGACTGGCAACTAAATTTTGTCTTCTTTATTTTCTTGTTTTTAGTTATTTTTACTAACATATTTTCTTTTTCTTTAAAAATTATAGATGTGTTTCAAGCGAAGGATTTTCAAGATGCAAGGAGAAAGAAAGAAATCTATTCGGGAGTTGATATTGGAAGATATGAATCATGCCAATCAAGAATTTCCTAGATTAAATGATGATTATCTATGCCAACCAAGAGCAACCCAACAAGTTTTGTTCTTGGGAAATTTCTGTTTTAATTGCGGAGATGATCATTTGGTTAGCAATTGCCAGTATAGTACTGGAACATATGGCCACATAGAGGACCATAGATGGAACCAACAACAAAATCCTTCATGGTATGATCAAAACTCTCAAAATTTTTACCATGACAATTTTGTTAATGTTACAGATAAGCCATGGCAATATAATTCTTCTTAAGAGTATCCAAATTCATTGGAGGAAACATTGAAAGCATCAATGGCTAGAATTGAAGCATTAATGACAGAACAATCAAGGTTATTGGATGCACATATAGCTAGATTGGATGCACCCTTGAAGGATTTAGAAGATCAATTGCAGAGATCCACATATGCCATGGATGAGTCTACAGAAATAATTGCCACGACAATAGAGAAGCCTGAACAGGGCAATGTCACGATACCATTCAATGAGGCTGATGAGAGTAATGTTATAGAAAATTCTGAGGAGTCTGATTCCCAAGATGTTACATCAGCACTGATGCTGAAGAAGGAATCTGAGGATTACTCTCACTCACAATTGCCTGGGCAATTACATGACGACATGTTCGATCAACAAGATGGCAATACCGTGATAATGGAATATGAGAAGGTAATGATTGAACCTTTTGAATTCTTTAAAAACTCATCTCTTCCATTGCAGGTATCTTTCGAGGAATCAACGTTACAAGATTTGAAGTCATCACAAATAGGATATGATTATTTGGAAGATGATATTTTATCTGTGACAATTCCATCTAATATTAGTTCCAAACCAAGGTCTCTACTGATGGAGATTTCTGAGAGGCATAAAGAACAATGGGGGTTGATGCTTGAAGACTTCAAGAAAGATGATTCTTCATTTGACATACACAGAATTTTGGCAAAGGATTGCCACGGCAATTGGCTAGCACAACAATTGCCTCGACAACAAAGGCTATATCCAACCATTCTGAAAGTCAACGAGAATGAGGTAATTAAATGGTTGGATATTGATATAATTTTTTCTAACGAGATATTCATGCCTTCAGGAATAATATCAAGTTGGAGGATAGGCATGGACTACAAAGGAACACAAACGGAAGACATCTCCACCATGATAGCACAAATGGGAGTATCCGTACCCGCATTTGCCCATATCTTCTTGAGTAGAATTGTCAATCGATGGAGGTTGCAGATGGACTATAAGAAATATCGGAAACGACCCTCCATAATTTTTCTTTATATTCTTATTTTATATTAATTTTCTCTTTTATTTTATTTGGTATTTTCATGAATTCTCTTTATGGTATTTAGGAATAATTATCTTCTCAATTTTTGAATTTTTCTTTATTGATGTTTATCTTTTTAGGTTAGGATAATAAAGCAGGAATAACAGAGAAATAGTTCACAGCAGGAACTCTGCCGAGGCAGAAAAATAGTGTCAGGGCCGCAGCAGTCTTAACGGGCAGAACAGTGTAACGGCTAGTCTGCCGAGATTCCTGCCGCGGCAGAAAAGGAAACGGCAGTAAAGAGTAACGGCTACAAAACGGCTAGTGGATCCAAACGTTCACAAGGCCGAGGCCTATATAAGAGACTCCTTCCTCTTGAACTATTCACTCTTGCTTTCTTGTTTTCTTTAGTATTCATAACAATCTTTCTCTCACATTACTCTCTGCCTACTCACAATTCCTCGTGAAATTCCAGATTTTTGTTTCAAGAAAAACTCCAAGAAATCACATCTCTCGATCTTGATGGCAACATACAAGCGATTCACCCCTGCCAACGTTGAAGATCGCTTCAACCGATCTTTCATCGCTCGGCAACTGTGGGAAGAGCAAGGTTTCCAGCATGCGGATGATGAAAATTACGGCATTGAGCACTACCTCTTCGACAGAATTAAGTACCAAAACTGGGAAATTTTTTGTCTCCAACCTGCCCAGGCGAATGCTACGATCGTGCGGGAGTTCTATGCGCACGGGCCTAGCAAAGACTCCCTCTTTGTTCATTGCCGCGACAGTCCAGTCCAGCTAGATGCCGAGACAATCAACAATTTCTACGGCCTCACTCCTGACAGTGACATCTACGCCGAATTTATGGAAGACGTCACTGTCGAGGACTACGAACTCATCAAAGATGATCTTTGTTACGCGAACACCCCATGGGAAACCGGTACCCATAGAGGATCCGTAACAAGACAAAGCCTAAAGCCCGAGGCCAAGATGTGGAACACCTTTGTCAAGAGACGCCTCATCCCCACGTCCCACAATAGCACGGTGGACCGCAAAAGATTGGTGCTTATCCAATCAATCATTAACAAGAGGACCATCAATGTTGGAGAGATAATCCTACGCGAAATTCACGAGTGCGGTAAGAAAGATAGGGGACCATTGTATTTCCCTTGTTTGATAACGAGTTTATGTGTTGCTGCAGGTGTGCCCATTGAAGATACGGACGAATAAACTCTCCCAAGGCGAGGATGGACGAGAGACTTTTGCCACAAAGTCATGCAGATCACACAAGCGGAGCCCGTCCAAGCAACGCCCCAACAGTTCACTGCTGATATTGCTGCCGGGGCCCAGTACACGGCAGACATGCCAGACACTGCCCACACCTCTGCCGCAGCAGACCCGTACCAGGAGATCTTGCAAAAGATGGCAGCAATGGACCTCAGGCAACAAAGGTACATGGAGTACCAAAGAGATTTCAACGACACATTGGCCCAGATGCTGCTGCAAGCTTTTCCGGACCAAGAAGCGCAATTCCCAGATTTTCCAAGCAACATGTTCGTCACTGCCGCTCCTTACACAGAGACTACACCAGCTCCGGGAGGACCAAGGCCCTTTTTCCATGCGGACCCTCAACCCCAATACCAGGCTACCGGCCCATCCAGGGCAGCGGATTCTGCCACGGCCTCGTCTGCCAACAGAAGACCATCCAAGCGGAGGGCCGTTTTCAGCACTCCACCCCGATCACCAATCATCATGGGCAGTCTATCAACCGAGATAGATGCCTACGTGCACCAAAGCTCCACTGCCGCCGGCCCAAGTACACACCACACCGGAGGAGTAACAGCAATGGGAGGAGGAACGAACATTATGCTAACCGAAGAAATGGCCGATGTGGAAGAAGGAGAAGAGGTCGAGGCCCCAATGCAACGGACACCGCCCACACGAGTCCAACCGCCCCGGCAAGCAAAAACGCAACCATCGCCTTCACCAAGGACAAAGCATTCGGCAACAAGGCCGAGGAGAAAAATTGTCACAAGCAGCTCTTCGGAGTTGCTTTAAATCTTTGCTTTTAATTCAATATTACTTGCTTTTGTCGTCTTTATTTGGTGTTTATTATATTCATATTTTGTTGCCCGCTTATTTCTTCAAATATAAAGCATTGAGGACAATGCTTGGTTTGAGTTTGGGGGTGCAGATTCACTGCCAAGGCAGCAATCTGCTGCCGAGGCCTTGCCAAAAAGGGAGTATTCTAGTGAATTTTTTTAATTTTTCATGCTCCCCGCCTTACTTGAATTAACTGCCTACACTTTTGCACTGCTTATCGTCAGTATTGCCTTAGTTTATTCTTTAAGGCTATAGAAATCTTTCTCCTCACCATGATTAGGTCCTGTTAAGAAGGTTTAACCTTAGGATACTTAAGGATGAAAACTTAGAAGCTTACTATAGGAAGAACTTTAAACACTTTGGGACTTGTTGGATTATAGGAATTCTTTTAATGAACTTAGGTGATAAAGACTTAGATTTTTGGAAAAGTAACTAGAGGTGCCTACCACCGGCTCTAGAAAGTCTCTTCTTCATGCTAGAGGTGCCCGAAATTGGCTCTAGTACGTTTTAAGGAATATTAAAAAGAAAGAAGGAATTTAGTGAAAAAAAAACACAAGTCTTTGAGGTGCCCGAAACTGGCTCAAGATTTGGTGTTTGAAAAGAAGAGAACACTTAACCAAATTCTACTTGTCTTGAGCTTAGAGTTTGTCTAAGAAAGCCTTTAATCAAACTTGTCCACAAAAACGCACACACTCACAATTCTTATAGTTTGTTTCTAGGCACACCCTTGGGTAGCCGAATGGTTAAGGCTTAAGAATAGGCCTAGTTATGGTGGGGAGAATAGATGGACATGTAAGACCCAGAGAGAGTAGAGTTCGGCAAATTGATGGTTTGCATTGCTTGAGGACAAGCAATAGTTCGAGTTTGGGGGTGTGATAAGTGCTCAACATACTATCACTTTTTACTCCTTTTATGGGCATTAATTACCAAATATACACCCAATCGGACCAATGCATATACTCAATGTGATATATTCAGAAGTTATGCTTACAAAGTTAATAATTACAGAAAAGGCACGTTTTACTGCGTTTTTACATCTGTGCAGGGAAACCAGTGCTGTGGCAGCTACAAGGCCGAGGCAGGACCTGATGCCGAGGCAGTAGCAGAAAGACAGGAAGCAAGATTGTAGGCGATGGAAAGATAAAAATCCAAGGGACATGTCTGGACTTAAAGCCCATGGATCGGAGTTGGCTAGCATGAGGAAAAGCCCAAGAAAAGACCACGCGGGAAAGCCCCCTTAGACGAATTAATCTTGGAAATATTTTAATTATGTACTTGACTTGTTCCCTACTCCATGTTGTATTCTACTTAGGAAAGCTTTGCCCTAGGTCTAGCCTATATAAAGACCTAGCCACCCAATGTACTAGAGACGGAATACCTAGGGAGAGAGCCAATCTTTATACTTGTCTTCTTCCTCTTCATTATGTTCTAAACCTTCTTAGGGATTAGGTGAAGGTTGTCGAGTATATGTGAGAGGAGATTGTACTTTATCTTTGATTCAATGCAATAAAATTATCAAGGTTTGCTTATCCTTTGTTATTCCTTATTCTCGCATTCGAGCTCGGGAGAGGAGAGTGTGAGTCATCCATTTATCTAAGCTCGGAGAGTTAGATTCACGAAAGGGATAAGTACGGTGTTTCAATCGCGAAATACAAACTCGGCCTAGGGATAGGTTAAGAGTTTCAGCGGCTAAAAGAAGTGTGAGATTGGTTGGTGAGTATAATTGGTTCACACCGGGAGGTATCATCAAGGACTAGTCATCAACAACACTCTGACTTAGGGATAAGTGGATTCATTCAAGGACACTTTGCCGAACTTTGGTAAAGTCTACCCACGAGCAAGGGATTGCCGCGGCAGACAATATTGTCGTTGCCAAGGCAGTAAGCTGCAGTGCTGCCGAGGCAGTGACATACGATTGCATTGAGCAGAGACAAGTCAATCAAATCCACAATACAACGCAACTGGATCCTGACCCATCTCTCTCTATTATTCCAACTCTTTATTTTTATTTAGTTATTTTAGTTTAGATAAACCAACTCAATTCACTTGTGTTTTTACTTTTCTACAGAACAAGAAGGTGAAGAAAGCATATTAAGTCTACCGGTCCCTGAGGAGATGATAATCCAATAATACTCATCACTTATTACTTTCGATGTGTCCACTTGCACTAAACGCGCACTTTTGACACGCGACATTACCCTTAACGATTCAACATACCGGTTTATAGAACTAGACTCCAATTATTATTCAATTATCTCTTTAACGGGGTTAGGTGTCTATTTCTCAGTTTAATATTTATTTTAAAGTTTAAACAAGTCTTTGGAACTTCTAAGGTAGCATTATGAGACTTTACCATTTTTCCACAAGAAAATAAAGAAAACAAAATTTAGTTGCCAGTTCCCTGGCAACGACGCCAAAAACTTGTCACGCGTCAAAAGTGCGCGTTTAGTGCTAGTGGACACATCGAAAGTAATAAGTGATAAGTAATTATCGGATTATCGTCTCCACAGGGACTAGTATACTTAATATGTCTTCTTTGTCTTCTTGTTCTGTAGAAGGAAATAAAGAAAAACACAAGTGATTGATGTTTGGTTTAATTAAACTAAAATAACTAAGCAAAGTAAAGAGATTAATAATAGAGAGAGATGGGTTAGGATCCAATTGCGTTGTATTGTGGATTTGATTGACTTGTCTTTGTTCAATGCAATCGTATATCACTGCCTCGGCAGCACTGTAGTTCACTGCCTTGGCAGCGATGGTACTTGTCTGCCACGGCAATCCCTTGCTCGTGGTTGGACTTTACCAAAGTTCGGCAAAGTGTCCTTGAATGACTCCGCTTATCCCTAAGTCAGAGTGCTGTTGATGACTAGTCCTTGATGATACCTCCTAGCGTGAACCAATTATACTCACCAACCAATCTCACACTTCTTTTAGCCGCTGAAACTCTTAACCTATCCCTAGGTCGAGTTAGTGGTTCGCGATTGAAACACCTTACTTACCCCTTTCGTGAATCTAACTCTCCCGAGCTTAGATAAATGGATTACTTACAAACTTCCCTCCCGGGCTTGAATGCAAGAACAAGGAATAACAAAGGATAAGCAAACCTTGATAACTTTATTGCATTGAATCAAAGACAAAGTACAATCTCCTCTCACAAATACTAACAATCTTCACCTAAACCCTAAAGAAACTTAGAACATAATGGAGAGAATGAAAACAAGATTATAAGTTGGCTCTTTCTCTCTAGGTTTTCCGTCCATGTTACATTGGGTGGCTAGGTCTTTATATAGGCTAGACCTAGGGCAAACCTTTCCTAAGTAGAATACAACTTGGAGTAGGGAACAAGTCATGTACATAATTAAAATATTTCCAAGTTTAAATTCGGCTAAGGGGGCTTTCCCGCGTGGCCTTGTCTTGGGCTTTTCCTCATGCTAGCCAGCTCCGATCCATGGGCTTCAAGTCCAGACACGTCCCTTGGATTTTTATCTTCCAATCGCCTACAGTCTTGCTTCCTGGCTCTCAACTGCTACCTCGGCATCAGGTTCTGCCTCGGCCTTGTCGCTGTCGCGGCACTAGTTCTCCTGCACAGATATGAAAATGCAATAAAACGTGCCTTTTCTGTAAATATTATCTCTACAAGCACAACTTCTAAATATATCACATTAAGTACATGCATTGGTCCGAGTGGGTGTAAATTCGGTGATTAATGCCAACAAAAAGGTGTAAAAAGTGATAGTGTGTTGAGCACTTATCACACCCCAAAACTCGAACTATTGTTTGTTCTCAAGCAATGCAAACCATCAATTTGCCAAACTCTACTCTCTCTTGGTCTTACATGTCCATCTATTCTTCCCACCATAACTAGGCCTATTCTTATGCCTTAACCTTTCGGCTACCCAAGGGTTTACCTAGAAACAAACTATAAGAATTGTGAGTGTGTGCGTTTTTATGGAAAATTTTGATTAAGGGCTTTCTTAGATAAACTCTAAGTTCAAGACAAGTAAAATTTGGTTAAGTGTTCGCTTCTTCTCTAAGCAACCAATCCTTGAGCCAATTTCGGGCACCTCAAGGGTTGTGTTTTTCCCTTCACTAAATTTTTCTTTTTAATGTTCCTTAAAACATACTAGAGCCAATTTCGGGCACCTCTATCATGAAGAAAAGTTCTTTCTAGAGCCGGTGATAGGCACCTCTAGTTACTTTCCCAAAAATCTAAGTTTATTAAAAGAATTCCTATAATCCAACAAGTCCCAAAAGTGTTTAGAATTCTTCCTATAGTAAGCTTCTAAGTTTTCATCCTTGAGTATCCTAAGGTTAAAACTTCTTAACGGAACCTAATCATGGTAAGGAGAAAGATTTCTATAGCCTTAAAGAATAAACTAAGGCAATACTGATGATGAGCAGTGCAAAAGTGTAGGCATTTAATTTAAGTAAGGCGGGGAGCATGAAAAAAATTAAAAATTACTGGAATACTCCCTTTTTGGCAAGGCCTCGGCAGTAGATTGTTGCCTTGGCAGTAAATCTGCACCCCAAACTCAAACCAAGCATTGTCCTCAATGCTTTATATTTGAAGTAATAAGCGGGCAATAAAAATATGAAGTAAGCAGCATATAAAGATAACAAAAGCAATTAATATTGAATTAAGAACAAAGATTTAAAGCAACTCCGAAGAGCTGCTTGTAACAATTTTTCTCCTCGGCCTTGCTGCCGATTGCTTTGTTCTTGGTGAGGGCGATGGTTGCGCTTTTGCTTGTCGGGGCGGTTGGACTCTTGTGGGTGGTGTTCGTTGCATTAGGGCCTCGACCTCTTCTCCTTCTTCCACATCGGCCATCTCTTTGGTCAGCATTATGTCCGTTCTACCCTCCATTGCCGTGGCTCCTCCGGTGTGGTGTGTACTTGGTCTGGCGGCGGTGGAGCTTTGGTGCACATAGGCATCTATCTCGGCTGATAGACTGCCCATGATGATTGGGGATCAAGGTGGAGTGCAGAAGACTGCCCTCCGTTTGGATGGTCTTCTACTGGCAGATGATGCCGCGGCAGAATCCGCTGCCCTGGATGGGCCGGCAGCCTGGTACTGTGGTTGAGGGTCTGCATAAAAGAACGGCCTTGGTCCTCCCGGAGCTGGTGTAGTCTTAGTGTAAGGGGCGGCTGTGACAAACATGTTGCTAGGAAACTCTAGAAATTGCGCCCCTTGGTCTGGAAAAGCGTGGAGCATCATCTGGGCGAGTGTGCCATTGAAATCTCTCTGGTACTCCATGTACCTCTGTTGTCGAAGGTCCATCGGTGCCATCCTTTGTAAAATCTCCTGATAGGGGTCTGCTGCGGCAGAGGTGTGGGCAGTATCAGGTATGTCTGTCGTCTACTGGGCCCCGACAACAATATCTGCCGTGAACTGCTGGGGCGTTGCTTGGACTGGCTCCGCCTGCGTGATCGGCATGACTTTGTGACAAAAGTCCCTAGTCCATCCTCGCCTTTGGGGAGTGTACCTGTCCGTATCTTCGATTGGTACACCTGCGGCAACACATAAACCTGTGATCAAACATGGGAAATACAATGGTCCCCTATCTTTCTTACCGCACTCGTGAATTTCACGAAGGATGATCTCTCCACCATTGATGGTTCTTTTGTTGATGATCGATTGGATAAGCACCAATCGCCTCCGGTCTACCGTGCTATTGTGGGACGTGGGGATGAGTCGTCGCTTGACAAAGGTGTTCCACATATTGGCCTCGGGTTTTAGGCTTTGTCTTGTTATGGATCCTCTATGGGTACCGGTTTCCCATGGAGTATGCGCATAATAAAGATCGTCTTTGATTAGCTCGTAGTCCTCGGCAGTGATGTCTTCCATGAATTCGGCGTGAACATCACTGTTCGGGGTGAGGCCATAGAAGTCGTTGATGATCTCGGCATCTAACTGGACTGGTCTGCCGCGACAGTGAACAAAGAGGGAATCTTTGTTGGGCCCGTGTGCATAGAACTCCCGCACGATCGAAGCATTCGCCTGGGCAGGTTGAAGACAGAAAATTTCCCAATGTTGGTACTTGATTCTATCAAAAAGATAGTGCTCAATGTCGTAGTTTTCATCATCGAAATACTGGAAACCTTGCTCTTCCCATAATTATCGGGCGATGAAAGATCGGTTGAAACGATCTTCAACGTTGGCTGGGGCAAATCTCTTGTAGGTTGCCATCAAGATTGTGAGATGATTTCTTGGAGGTTTTCTTGAAAAGAATCTGGAATTTCACAAAGGATTGTGAGTAGGCAGAGAGTATTGTGAGAGGGAGATTGTTAAGAATGCTAATGAAAACAAGAATGCGAAAGTGAATAGTTTAAGAGAAAGGGGTTTCTTATATAGGCCTCGGCCTTGTGACCGTTTGGATCCACTAGCCGTTTTGTAACCGTTTCCTTTTTTTGCCGTTTCCTTTTCTGCCGCGGCAGGAATCTCGACAAACTAGCCGTTACACTATTTTGCCCGTTGAGACTACTGCGGCCCTAACACTGTTTTTCTGCCTCGGCAAAGTTCCTGCTGTGAACTACTTCTCTTTTATTCTTGCTTCTTGTCCTAAATAAAAATTAAACACACGAAAAAGAAAAATACTTAAAGCAAAAAATAAATTAGAAAAATAAAAATAAACTAATCCTAATATATTAATAAAGAAAAGGGAGGAGATTATGTTATTGGTGGAGAGCATGTAAATGCATCTCCCAAGATGATTCTCTCTCTTTGGACCGAATTGTAAATCTGTTGTGGGCCGCTCCCTTTTGCTGTGTGTCCATCCACCTTGGGCTTAATCTTTTTACCAATCAATCTGCCGAGCATTCTGCCAAGGCAGGAAATTTTGGTACCTCCTGTGTGAATGGCCTTGTACTCCTCTGGATCATCATACTTTTTTAAGTTGTGGAATGCATTGAGTTTGACTTGTTGGTCATTGACCCGCATTGTCAACTCTCCTTTTTCCACGTCAATTAATCTGCGTCCAGTGGCAAGGAAAGGTCTCCCTAGGATGATCGGTGCATTCTCATCTACTTCACAATCAAGGACAAGAAAATCAGCAGGAAAAATAAACTTATCAACTCTTACCAGTATGTCCTTGATTTTGCCTTCAGGTTGCACGTAGGATCGATCCGCTAGTTGAAGCATAACTGTTGTAGGTTTTGCCCTTCCTATTCCAAGCTTTTGGAAGATAGACTTTGGCATTAGATTGATGCTTGCTCCAAGGTCGCATAGGGCCTTACCTTCATAATTCTTACCTATCGCACAAGGTATGATGAAGCAACCAGGATCCTTTAACTTCGGTGGCATGCGATTGTGCAGCATTGCCATGCATCCCTCGGTAGCAGCCACTGTCTCAAACTCACCTATTCGTTTCCTCTTTGACACCATGTCCTTTAAGAACTTGGCATAGTTAGGCATTTGTTCAATTGCCTCTACGAACGGTATGTTAATGTGGACTTGCTTTAGAATATCAAGGAATTTCTTGAACTGTTGGTCATGTTTTTGCTTTTTCAACCTTTATGGGAAAGGTGGTGGTGGTCTCATCTCATCCAGGGTTTCTTTAGTTTGGAATTTAATACCTGGCACCACTGGGATTGTCGCTGTCTCGGCAGGCTGTTCAGGAGCTGCTGTGCTCTCTGCCGGGGCAGTGTTATAAGTATCAGTTTGCTCGGCCTCTTCTTTTGCTGGATCTGCTGATTGAATTTGGCTCTCTGAGATATTTTCCTTCAGCTGTAGACCACTCCTAGTAGTGATAGCCTTGCACTGTTCATGGCCCATTACCTTAGCAACTTCAGTATTGCTAGGTAGCCCTCCTTGTGGTCTAGTGTTTATGTTTTGAGCAAATTGCCTAACCTGGGTTTCTAGCGTTTTAATGGCCGCTTCTTGATTTTGCAACCGCATCTCAGTTCTATTCATAAAAGCGTATGTCCTTTTGATGAAATTAATGTTCTCTGCCATGTAAGACTCAGTTTTCATCATAAAGGCCTTAAGCGTGTTTTCCAATGAACTTACCAATTGTTGCTGCATTTGCTGTTGCGGCATTGACTGCTGGGCCTGTTGCGATGGTAGTTGTTGCATCTGTTGCTGAAATCCTGAAGGTTGGGTGATTGGGTTTAAGGCATTGTTAGGGTTGCTCCATGATTGGTTTGGATGCCTCTTCCATGAGGGGTTGTATGTGTTGAACATCATATTGTTGCGGTTGTAGTTCCCAACATACATACCGGTTTCTTGATTCATGCAATCAGAAGAACTGTGGTTACCTCCACATAAGTCACAATATGAATCAATTACCTTGACCTCACGGGTATTTTGCTGTAATTGTAGGTTTTGCACCATCTTGGTAAGAGAGGCCAATTGTGCTGCCACTGAATTCGATGAGTCTAATTCATTTACCGTGGCTTGGCGTCTTACTCCTCCTCGCCTAGATGTCGGAAATTGGAAGTCATTTTTTGCAAGTTTATTTAATATCTCAATAGTTTCCTCAAGTGCTTTATCCAGGAGTGTTCCGTTTGCCGAGGCATCTAACATCATCCTTATCGGGGCATTCGTGGCATTGTAGAACATTGTCACCTGTGTTCATAGGGGAAATCCATGCAAAGGACACTTGTGTAGTAAATCTCTGTAGCGCTCCCATGCCTCGTACATTGGTTCGTCATCTGCCTGTCGAAAAGAAGTGATTTCATTACGAATTCTATCATATAAGTTCGTAGGATTAAAACGAGTAATAAAATCACGGGAAAGTTCACTCCAAGTTCCAATAGATCCTGCTGGAATGCTATTCAACCAAGCTTTCGCCCTATCCCTCAGTGAATAGGGGAATAGCTTCAATCGCAAGACATCTTCATGGATTCCTTGGATTTTGAAAGAGTTGCAAATTTCCATGAAGGACTTAAGGTGTTGCCTTGCGTCTTCGGTTGCAGACCCACCAAATTGTCCAATAGTGTTAAGCATATTGAACATAACAGGTTTCAGTTCAAAGTGGGTTGCTTCTATCTCCGGTGTAATGATTCCTGGGTTTAATCCATTTAAGTCTTCTTTCAGGAAGTCTCTGACAGTGAGCTGCCGCGGCCCAGGTGGCGGCGGTAAAACTCCATTGCCGGCAGGTAAGTTTTGTCCTGTCGGGTGATCTGCCATAGCCTCTTGGATTTGTCTCCTCAACCTTAGCCTTGTTCTTTCGATTTCTGGATCTAACTTGTACAAAGGGTTGGTTGCGTTGGCCCTGGTCATACACCAAGAAAAACAAAAGTAAAATAAAAATAAAAGGAAACAAGAAAATAAAGAAAACAAAATTTAGTTGCCAGTTCCCCGGCAACGACGCCAAAAACTTGTCGCGTGTCAAAAGTGCACGTTTAGTGCAAGTGGACACATCGAAAGTAATAAGTGATAAGTAATTATCGAATTATCGTCTCCACAGGGACTGATATACTTAATATGTCTTCATCGTCTTCTTGTTCTGTAGAAGGAAATAAAGAAAAACACAAGTGATTGATGTTTGGTTTAATTAAACTAAAATAACTAAGTAAAGTAAAGAGATTAATAATAGAGAGAGATGGGTTAGGATCTAGTTGCGTTGTATTGTGGATTTGATTGACTTGTCTCTGTTCAATACAATCGTATATCACGGCCTCGGCAGCACTGTAGTTTACTGCCTTGGCAGCGACAATACTTGTCCGCCGCGACAATCCCTTGCTCGTGGTTGGACTTTACCAAAGTTCGGCAAAGTGTCCTTGAATGACTCCGCTTATCCCTAAGTCAGAGTGTTGTTGATGACTAGTCCTTGATGATACCTCCCGGCGTGAACCAATTATACTCACCAACCAATCTCACACTTCTTTTAGCCGCTGAAACTCTTAACCTATCCCTTGGCTGAGTTAGTGGTTCGCGATTGAAACACCGTACTTACCCTTTTCGTGAATCTAACTCTCCCGAGCTTAGATAAACGGATTACTCACAAACTTCCCTCCCGGGCTTGAATGCAAGAACAAGGAATAACAAAGGATAAGCAAACCTTGATAACTTTATTGCATTGAATCAAAGACAAAGTACAATCTCCTCTCACAAACACTAACAACCTTCACCTAAACCCTAAAGAAACTTAGAACATAATGGAGAGAAAGAAAACAAGATTATAAGTTGGCTCTTTCTCTCTAGGTTTTCCGTCCATGTTACATTGGGTGGCTAGGTCTTTATATAGGCTAGACCTAGGGCAAACCTTTCTTAAGCACATTAAACACCCTTAAGCATACAATTACCCACATCAATGACCCCGAAATAATCTATAGGCATGCTTCCTATGTTATGATCAAAAACAAGAATATTCATGCATGTACATGCTTCAAACCATTCAAAACAACACCATAGAACATCAATTAACAATCAAAGCAATATAGGTCTTATTACAACATTAACCAAAGCAAAATCACACTCTTCACATAGGATTGGTTTACACATTGCCAAGCCCCAAGTTATTTGCCAAAACATACCAAAAATTTAGATACCTTTTCCCCTTGGTTCCCTTGCTCCGAATGTAGCCTCGAATATCTCTATTTTTCTGCAAGTACGAAAAGAGAGAGCTTAAGCAAAACATGCTTAGTTAGGAAGCTCTAAACAAGATCAAAAATCATTTTTAAAGTCATACTTGCATCCTTCATGCTTATTTGAAATATGTAAGACTAAATCATGCTTATCAACATTGTCAAATCATTTCATTTATCATGAACAAGTAAATCATTTCATTTCATGTATGCATATTGGCTTTCTAGTGATCACTTAATATGAACTTTTAGTTCACCGAATACACGGATTCCTTTTTCCATAATTAGAGACACTTGGTCTCAACATGCATCGGTCGGACACATAGTCACCCTTGTATACATGTTACCCCCACTACGCACAGTCGGACACAAAGTCACCCTTGTTTACGCATGGGTCAACTATATGCACGGTCGGACACAAAGTCACCCTTGTTTACATATAGGCAAACTCTACACGCACGGTCGGACACAAAGTCACCCTTGTTTACGTGTAGGCATCATCATTATTCTCATTATTTTTATAGTGGACTCAATCCTAATGACATGTCATTTGTATTCGAATCTAAAGTTATTGTCACTAAGCCAATATCAATTCCAATCATGCATGTTAACTTGCTGCTCATAATGCACTCATTAAATGTTCATCATGTGAACTAAAATCATGCTCAACGACATAATCAAATTATAAGGCAATAACCACATATTGTTCCAATTTATTTTCATGCTTTAATAAGCCATGAATGCCTTTCCAAACCATGCATTTTCAGCAATTAACACATGCATGCATTATTTCAAAATCAAACTCATGCACTTCCAAAATCTCATGAAATCATCATTTATAAAAGCCATTACCGAAATAGCCGAAACTTAAGGTAATGCATCAACATCATTTAAATCACTTACTCTTGAACTATGGAAAGTTTTCAAACTATTCCAAAGTCCGCAAAGCAGAACCGAACCAATGCGATTCACTTTTAACCCGAAATCACTCACCGACAAGCGAAACGAGCCCTCGCCGCTGCTCCGACGGCAACGCCAACGCACCAGCCACTTATGCACCTTCTTGCACTACCTATACAACATTAAAAAAAAGAGCATATTCACATCACAACATGCCCAAAACAGCAGCAACATTAAACCTTCACAAAACTATCGAAAACCTAGCCGAAAAGACCGAAACCTAGCCGAAACGCTTCCGAAACATCATCAGCCCAAAACCTAATGAATCTAACATCTAATCCACTTCAAATATGAACCAAAAGCACTTCCAAACCATCCTTATACCTCCAGCAACAAAAGAACACCTAAAACAGCCCCTAAAATAACCGACAACCACCTTAAAACACCACCGATTGCATTATTCCGAGATTAATTTGATGTTAACTCATTTCAAGACTCAATCAATCATTTAATTGACCTAATATCATAATTAAATCATCCTAGATCTAGCATCAATTGAGATCCCAAAAGATTTCACAAAAACCTTCACAAAACTCATAAATCTTGAATTAAAAACACAAAATTAAATATCAATTGTTAACTAGCAAGCCAATACTTGGGAACTTCAATAAAGAACCTTAGAAAAAGATTAGAAATAAGAATTTTACCTTTGAGAGTAACTCCACCAAAAAGATGATATATCCTCTCTTGATTTCCTTGAAAATGGATGTTAATTTTTCAAAATTGATGAGTAGGTTTTGTACAGAATAAAAAGATGAGTAAAATGAAATAAATCTTGTTAAAAATGAAGAAGAAACCAGCAAGTAATTGAAGAAATTTGGAGAAGAAGATGGAGAGAAAATGGAGAGAAAATTTTGAGAGAAAAGATGAGAAAATGGAAAGTTGCAAAAGAAAATGAAAATAAGCTCTTTATTAAAATTAATTAAAACATATTTTGGTGGATAATCTTTAATTAAAAATAAATTGGGTTAATGGCCCTCTAAGGATTCTAAGTATGGCTTACTTTCCAATTTAGTCACCAAAAATCTTAATTTTTGAAAATCACCAATTAAATCCCTAAACTTTTCCAAAAATTATAATTTAGTCACTAGTACAAAATTAAGCCTAATTAAAAATCAAATTAAGGCTCAATAATATTCTTTTAACTTTAAAACACCATTTTAATATTTTTAAATCTTCCCGAAAAATTATTACTTGTCCGATTAAATTATTATTATTTTAATTTTCCCGGAATTAATGAACCGAAGAATCCGATCCGACTCGACTCGAATCGAATCCCCCAAACCGACACTCAAACTACTAACCCCAAAACCTGGATGTTACAACTCTCCCCCTCTTAAGAAAATTTCGTCCTCGAAATTCTTACCTGAAGCAAACAAGTGAGGAAACTGCTCCTCCATACTTTTCCTTGTCTCCCAAGTTGCCTCTTCAACACCTCAGTGTCTCCAAAGCACTTTAACCAAATCTATGGTCTTTCCTCGAAGAACCTTTGTATCTATATCCAAAATCTTCACTGGTTCTTCTTCATAACTCATATCCGCTCTTAACTCAATCTCCTCAACTGGAACAACATGAGAAGGATCTGATCTATACTTACGAAGCATCGATACAAGAAAAACATCATGCATCCTACTCAACTCCTCTGGCAACCTCAACCGATAAGCAACCGGACCAACACGCTCCAACACCTCATACGGCCCAATGAAACGAGGACTCAACTTAACCTTACGTCCAAACCTCATCACTTTCTTCTATGGCGAAACCTTTAAAAACACCTTATCCCCGACAACATACTCCACCTCTCTACGCTTCAAATCGGCATAAGACTTTTGTCTATCTAAAGCCTCCTTGAGCTTAGCACAAATAAGCTTAACCTTATCATCCGTATCTTTCAACACTTGTACTAAAGAAACATACTTCTATCCAACTTCCTTCCAATATAAAGGTGTACGACACCTACGCCCATATAAAGCCTCAAACGGTGCCATCTATATACTTGCCTGGAAACCATTATTGTAAGCAAACTCCACCAAAGACAACTATTTCTACCATGAACCTTGAAAATCAATGATGCAACATCTCAACATATCCTCCAAAGTCTGAATAACACGCTCAGACTGACCATCCGTCTACGGATGATAAGTTGTACTAAGCTAAGCCTCATACCCAAAGCAACTTGCAAACACTTCCAAAACTTAGAGGTAAAACGCGGATCTCTATCCGATATGATCGACTTAAGCACACCATGCAACATCACCACCTCAGAAACATACAACCCCGCTAACTTATCCGTAGAG
Source organism: Abelmoschus esculentus (assembly GCA_035048815.1). Classification (NCBI taxonomy): domain Eukaryota; kingdom Viridiplantae; phylum Streptophyta; class Magnoliopsida; order Malvales; family Malvaceae; genus Abelmoschus; species Abelmoschus esculentus. The sequence goes on from JAUCBN010000059.1 coordinate 8,776,573, forward strand.
TACGTCGTATACATGGAAAAAAAATGTGCACACTTCGTAAACCTATCAACAATCACCCATATAGAATCCTTTTTGGACGACGCTAATGGCAACCCAGTCACAAAAACCATAGTCACTCTCTCCCACTTCCATTCCAGCATTTGAACCGGTTGCAACATCCCTGTAGGAAACTGATGTTCAGCTTTCACTCGCTGACACATCATACACCGCGACACAAACTCCATCACATACTTCTTCAACCAACCCAAAAATATACACTTTTGAGATTCCTGTTGATAAGTGCTCAACATACTATCACTTTTTACTCCTTTTATGGGCATTAATTACCAAATATACACCCAATCGGACCAATGCATATACTCAATGTGATATATTCAGAAGTTATGCTTACAAAGTTAATATTTACAGAAAAGGCACGTTTTACTGCGTTTTTACATCTGTGCAGGAAAGCCAGTGCCGCGGCAGCTACAAGGCCGAGGCAGGACCTGATGCCGAGGCAGCAGCAAAAAGACAGGAAGCAAGACTGTAGGCGATGGAAAGATAAAAATCCAAGGGACACGTCTGGACTTAAAGCCTAGGGATCGGAGCTGGCTAGCATGAGGAAAAGCCCAAGAAAAGATGTAACATCCCGGTTTTGGGGTTAGTAGTTTGAGTGTTAATTGGGAAAATTCGATTCGGGTCGAATCGGATTCCCAGGGTTCGTTATTCCGGGAAAAATTAAAATAATAGTATTTTAATCGGATAAGTAATAATTTTGTGAAATGGTTCTAAAAATATTAAAATGGTGTTTTAAAGTTAAAGGAATATTATTTGAACTTTAATTTGATTTTTAATTAGGTTAATTTTGTGCTAGTGACTAAATTGTAATTTTTGGAAAAGTTTTGGGGATTTAATTAGTAATTTTCGACAATAAGGATTTTTAGTGACTAAATTGGAAAGTAAGCCATACTTAGAATCCTTAGAGGGCCATAAATCCAATTTATTTTTAATTAATGATTTATCCACCAAAATGGTTTTTAAATTGTTTTATTCTAAATAATAATTTCATTTTGTTTTGTAACTTCCCATTTTCCCATCTTTTCTCTCAAGATTTTCTCTCATTTTCTCTCCATCTTCTTCTCCAAATTTCTTCAATTTCTTGTTGATTTCTTCATCATTTTTCAACAAGATTTACTTCATTTTATTCATCCTTTCATTCTCTACAAAACCTACTCATCAATTTTACAAAATCAACATCCATTTTGAAGAAATCAAGGGAGGATTTCTCATCCTTTTGGTGGAGCAAATCTTTAAGGTAACTTTGCTGATTTCTAATCTTTTTCTAAGGTTCTTTATTGAAATTCCCAAGTATTGGCTTGCTAATCAACAATGGAAACTTAATTTTGTGTTTTTAATTCTAGATTTATGGATTTTATGGAGGTTTTTGTGAAATCTTTTTAGATCTCAATTAATGCTGTAATTAGGTTGATTTAATTATGATATTATGTCAATTAAATGATTAATTAAGTGTTGAATTGATGGCACATTAATTTAATCCCGGAATAATGTAATCGTTAGTGTTTTAAGGTGGTTTTCAGTTGTTTTAGGGGCTCTTTTAGGTGTTCTAATGTTTCTGGAGGTATAAGGATGGTTTGGAAGTGTTTTTGGGTCATAATTGAAGTGGATTAGATGTTAGATTCATTAGGGTTTGGGCGGATGATGTTTCGGATGCGTTTCGGCTTAGTTTTCAGTCTTTTCGGCAAGGTTTTTGATAGTTTTGTGAGGGTTAAATGTGGCTGCTGTTTTGAGCATGTTGTGATGTGAATTTGCTCTACTTTTAATGTTGTAGAGGTAGTGCAAGAAGGTGCATAAGTGGCTGGTGCGTTGGCGTTGCCATCGGAGCATCGGCGAGGGCTCGTTTCGCTTGTCGGTGAGTGGGTTTGGATTTAAAGTGAATCGCATTGGTTCGATTCTGTTTTGGGGACTATGGAATAGTGTGAAAACTTTCCATAGTTCAAGAGTAAGTGTTTTAAATGATGTTGATGCATTACCTCGATTTTCGGTTATTTTCGGTAATGGCATATATGTGAACAATGATTCAATATGATTTTGGAATTGCATATATTTGATTTTGCAATGATGCATGCATGAGTTAATTGCTGAAAATACATGGTTTATTAAGGTATTCATGGTTTATGTAAGCATGAAAAAGAATTCGGAATATGATGAGGTTATTTGCCCAATGTTGATAAAGTTGTTAAGCATGATTTTAGTTCACATGATGAACATTTGATGAGTGCATTATGAGCAACAAGTTAACATGCATGATTGGAATTGATATTGGCTTAGTGACACTAACCTTAGATTCGAATACAAATGACATGTCATTAGGATTGAGTGCACTATAAAATAATGAGAATAATGATGATGCCTACACGTAAACAAGGGTGACTTTGTGTCCGACCGTGCGTGTAGAGCTTGCCTATATGTAAACAAGGGTGACTTTGTGTCCGACCGTGCGTAGTAGGGGTAACATGTATGCAAGGGTGACTATGTGTCCGACCGATGCATGTTGAGACCAAGTGTCTCCAATTATGGAAAACGGAATCCGTGTATTCAGTGAACTAAAAGTTCACACTAAGTGATCACTAGGAAGCCAATATGCATATATGAAATGGAATGATATATTTGTGCATGATACATAAAATGATTTGACATTATTGTTAAGCATGATTTGGTTTTACATATTTCAAATAAGCATGAGGAATGCAAGTATGAATTTATAAATGATTTCGAACTTGTTTTAGAGCTTCCTCACTAAGCATGTTGTGCTTAAGCTCTCTCTTTTCATACTTGCAGAAAAATAGAGATATTCGAGGCCACGTTCGGAGCAAGGGAACCAAGGGGAAGAGTTGTCTCAATTTTTGGTATGTTTTGGCAAATAATTTGGGCTTGGCAATGTGTAAATCGAACCCATGTGAAGTGAGTGATTTTTGCTTTGGTTAATGTTGTAATAAGACCTATAATGTTTTGGATTGTTGATTGATGGACTATGGTGTTGTTTGGATTATTGAGACATGTACATGAATGAACATTGTTGATTTTAAATCATATTTTAGGAAGCATGCCTATAGATTGTTTGGGGTCTTTGATGTGATAAATGTATGCTCTAAATTGTTCTTTATGCTTAGGAAATTACGCATATAGTTAAGGGTGATTAATGGTTATGTTTGATTGGGTGGAATTAACTTAGAATGTTCAAACTTGTCAAAGTGCACAGGGGGTATCGATACCAGTATCGATACCCTAAGGCTTAACTTGGGGTGGTTCGAACCATGGTTCGATGCAATTACTCCATTGGACGCTGGAGTATCGATACCACCTATGGGGGTATCGATATCAAAAGCGTTCGAGGTGCAAGAAGGCTAGCTCCACGATAGGGTATCGATACCGAGACCCTAGGTATCGATGTCGAGAACCAAAAATGACATTTTAAGTGGGGAAAATCATGTTTAGGATCGGATGTCTTTCCACGATCGAATACAGATGCAATGAATAATATTTTGAGTGGTAACACCCCTTTAATGCATGATGTTCATTTAAATTCGTATTGGTAAATAAATGTTGATTTTAGTCCCTATAATATTATGAGCTTTACAATTAGGTCCCTATTGTATGAAACATGAAATTAACGATGCAATAATGGTCCGTTTGATCTGAACTTTGTTATGTGTATGCTAAGCATGTTTAATTAAACTATGGTAGATCGCATTACGGGTTTATTGTTAAATTAGGAATTATTTGCGTTTTGGTCCTTATATACTGATATGCGAATTGAATTGATCAATCGTGAATCGAATGTTTCCGTTTTTGTTGCGCATGACCTCGACACACATAGGAACCAAATTATGCATCTAGTTAAGAAGAAAAAAACATATCGGTTTTCAGGGTTGTTTATCGAGTTGAACCTTAACGGGTTTAGTTCGATATTCCCCGTGTGACCCGTTAGTGCCGGTTCCATCCAGGCCGGGCTAAGAGGGTTACATTTGGTGGTATCAGAGCCAGGTTTGCTAAATTGTTTAGAGGTTAACTAAAGTGTGTGGTCATGTTTGCTAAAGTGTGTGATTAGGTTTGCTAAAGTGTGTAGAGGTTTACTAAGTGTATGACTGAATGTGATATGTTGTTGATGTGTTGAACATCTATGCATTATGGTTGTACTTTGAATGATGATGGTTAAAAAGGGATAACGGTTACACATTGCCAATGCCAATACATTTTCAAATGCTTCAGGTTTTCCCTTGGATCTTACCGGAATGTAAGTCTAATATATTTTGATATTATGTTTTGATTATACGTTTAAATTTGTGTTTAAAGTTTTGGAATATGCCTCTGAGACGTGAGACTTGAGCTAGTGCTAGTATAATCACTGATGGTCAGTTTGAGGGTGAAACGACTGTTAGGGAAGAGCGATTTCCCTTCCCCTTCACTCGTAGTTGCTGCATCCGGTTATACGGGGAGGTCAGTTTAGAAATTGAATTTGCACTATGCGTTCAGGCTTTGACAGGTGTATTTCAGTCTGCTGAAGAGGAGTGGCTGCTGCTAACCTGACTTGGAAATAGTTAGCAAGTTAGTAGTTGAAATTTTTGGAATCAAGGATGTTATTTGTGAGTGTGAACAAATAATCATGCATGGTGTAAGAGCACATATATGTAAATATCTATAGATATTGTAGGGCGTGCATGCATTCTCGAGCATGACATTAGAAATTGCATTTACATGCACTTGCACAGGCGTTGATGAGGGCATATAGGGAATCATACATACATTTGTTCACACTTGCGAGTGTCTCCTTTGAAGATGGAAGTGGTGCTGGGTTGGTTCTTTTTAGGTGTAGGTTTGTTAAAAAAAAGTTGTTGAAAAGGCTTCCTTTTGGTCTTGAGCTTGTTGTGTTGTTGGCAAGTTACCCTTTTGGATAGGGAATAGTCTTGGATGAGGAATGGGTCTTTTGGGCTCAGAGTTGTGAATATTTGAAACCGAGGGGGATACCCTGAGTTATGGTTAGTTTTGAGTTGGTCATTAAGAAATGTAAGGCTGAGTTTTGGCAAATTCTCTCCAGTTAGAGTTTGGAGGTTGTGAGAAGGTTGTGGCATGTTGTGTGATGTAAGACGGTTTGGTGTTTTGTTTTCTTAAAGAGTGTGGATTTGTTTTAGAAGAAAAGGGAGATGTTTATCGTCATGGTTAGTGGAAAAACTACATGGAATCCTTTGTTGTATGGTTTAACGTGCGGTTAGGTTAAAGGTTGTGGTCGATCGGGTGTTTTGCCTTGAGGAGTATTGGGTCAAGTCTTGATGAAATAATACAATATCATACATATTAGTATGGGAGTTGTGGTATCATGGGTTTGAATCATGGTTTTAGTGTGACCTTGCGAGATTTTAGTTGTGCCGTAAAGGTGGAAAGTGCACATATTGTGTGTATAAGGAGTTAAGTTGGGTTTACCTCGGCTAAAGTTAGATTGTAATGGTGTTTGAGTTGTGAGATGAGGATCGCTGGACAGTTTATAACCTATATTTGTTACTTGGTCTTTTGGGCTTGCTTTTATTGAAAGTGTAGTGAGAGTTATGTCCAGTGGGTTCATGTTAGTGGATGATTCAACAGTGTGGTTACAACCTTGGTAAGGTTATAAAATAAGAGGTGTTGGGGTGAGTGGAAGGAAGAGTTCGACAAGTTTGGATTTTGTTATGGTATAGGTGGGGTAAGAGTTGATTTTATCAGTGAGTTGAGGTTGGGAAAGAGTTTTGTGTTAGGTGTCGAGGTAGTTAGCGACACGTGGACCTCGAAGTTTGAGTTGTGTTGTTTTGTGTGTTGTGGTGGCTTAAACTTGAATTGGAGGTACTAACTTTGAGATGAGTACGATTTTGGGTGTCGACACAAAGGGTGGTAGGTTCCTGGTGTTGCATGTTTGTTCAATGTTAGCTATCGTGGATGGCTTGGCTTGTGTAGGGATGTCTGTGAAGGGTGTTTGTTTTGTGGGATGGACCAGGATTGTTGTGGAGTTACGAGAAAAATTGTTTGGGTTAAATCTATGTGAGAGTCCTGGTAAAATAGTGGAGTTATGAGTAGGACTCTGACTTAGTTAAGTTAATCGGAGGTAAGACGTGATTAGATGTTTGGTAAGAGTCTAGTTGAGCGTGTGTTTGGCAAGGTTAAGTTTTTGTGTAAAGAACCTTTTAGGTTACCTGAGCCGCATGGTTGTTTCGAAGGTTGCCGAGTTGGAGTGGTGTCTTGATAAGGGAATGTGGCAATCTTTTCTATGCGTTTAGTGGTACGGTGTTGTAATAGAAGTTAGGAACAAGTGTTTTTGAGTGGGCTTGTTGTGGATATGGTTGATTTATGGGTGGTTGTTTGTCCTACTGGTAAGTTGGGAAGAATCATCATGAGATTGGTAGTAAAATTTTGAGGGTGAGATGAGTTTTTCTAGGTGTGTGGCTGGAATGATCGTTTATTTGAGTACGGTTCTCTTGGAGTCCTAAGTTCCAATGGTTGGGTTGGATATGTGGTATGTTATAGCATGTTTAGATTTGAGGTTTTTGGGAACAACATTGGTTTCCGTTTGAGTATTGGGTTTTGTAATCCATAGGTGGAAGGATGGTATATTGGGACTATATCTCTTAATGAAGGTGTTGCCATCGATGGAGTTGGTTTGAGACCATGTTTAACGGTTTTATGTTAAGCCGGTATGAGGCTTGTTGGTTGAGCATCGTTGTGTGGACTGTAGGTTGATGGAAGGTTTATATGGTTACCTTGTATGTTTGAGGATGTTGAAAAGAGGGTTAGTTTGACGGTGGTGGTATGAAAACTGTTGTGGTTGCTAAGAGTTGATTATCGATCAAAAAAAAAAGAAAAAAAAAGGAAAAAGAGTTCTCTTTTGAGTTATGTTTTCTGTGAAAGCTGAAGTAGTGTGGTGGTTTGTGTGTTGTTGCTTCAGTATGAGGGACGAATTTGTTGTATTTCCGAAGAGGGTAAATGTTTGATTGTCTAGTGAGTATCATCCGGGAAAAGCTAATGTGGTAACTGATGCTTTGAGCCGTAAGACAGCGTTGGAGTTGAGGGCTATGTTTGCTAAGTGGAATATTTCAAAGGAAAATGGTTTTGTGATGGAGTCGTAGGTAAAGCCTGTTTTCGTAGAGATGATAAAGATGAAACAGTTGGAGGATGAGGCTTTGGTACCTTTTGTGGAAGATGTCGCTGAAGGTAGACCGACTGAATATCATTTTGATGATGATGACGTTTTGTGTTTTAAAGGTTGGATTGTGGTGCCAGATGGTGTTGAGCTGTGACAAGCTATCTTGGTAGGAGCTCATACTAGTCCGTTTGCTGTGCATCTGGGTAGTGTGAGGATATATAGGAATCTCAAAAGTGTATATTTTTGGGTTGGTTTGAAGAAGGATGTGACGGAGTTTGTGTCATGGTGTATGGTGTGTCAGTGGGTGAAAGCTGAACATCAGTTTCCTACGGGGTTGTTGCAACCGGTTCAAGTGCCGGAATGGAAGTGGGAGAGAGTGACTATGGTTTTGTGACAGGGTTTCCATTAGCGTCGTCCAAAAAGGATTCTATATGGGTGATTGTTGATAGGTTTACGAAGTGTGCACATTTTCTTGTCGTGCATACGACATATTCTATGGATAAGTTAGCGGGGTTGTATGCTTCTGAGGTGGTGAAGTTGCATGGTGTGCCTAAGTCGATCATATCGGATAGAGATCCGCGTTTTACTTCTAAGTTTTGGAACGGTTTGCAAGTTGCTTTGGGTACGAGGCTTAGCTTTAGTACAGCTTATCATCCACAGACGGATGGTCAGTCTGAATGTGTGATCCAGACCTTGGAGGATATGCTGAGATGTTGCATCATTGAGTTTCAAGGTTCTTGGGAGAAACAGTTGCCTTTGGTGGAGTTTGCTTAAAATAATAGTTATCAGGCAAGTATACAGATGGCACCGTTTAAGGCATTATATGGGCGTAGGTGTCGTACACCTTTGTGTTGGAAGGAAGGTGGCCAAAAGTATGTTTCTTTACCGCAAGTATTGAAAGATACGGATGAGAAAGTTAAGCTTATTTGTGCTAAGCTCAAGGAGGCTTCAGATAGACAGAAGTCTTATGCCGATTTGAAGCGTAGAGAGATAGAGTATGATGTCGGGGACAAAGTGTTTCTAAAAGTTTCGCCGTGGAAGAAAGTGATGAGGTTTGGACGTAAGGGTAAGTTGAGTCCTCATTTCATTGGGCCGTATGAGGTGTTGGAGCGTGTTGGTCCTGTTGCTTATCGGTTGAGGTTGCCGGAGGAGTTGAGTAGAATGCATGATGTTTTTCCTGTATCGATGCTTCGTAGGTATAGATCAGATCCCTCTCATGTTGTTCCGGTTGAGGAGATTGAGTTAAGAACGGATATGGGTTATGAGGAAGAACCGGTGAAGATTTTAGATGTGGATACAAAGGTTCTTCGAGGGAAGACCATAGATTTGGTTAAAGTGCTTTGGAGACACCGAGGTGTTGAAGAGGCGACTTGGGAGACAAGGAAAAGTATGGAGGAGCAGTTTCCTCACTTGTTTGCTTCAGGTAAGAATTTTGAGAACGAAATTTTCTTAAGAGGGGGAGAGTTGTAACATCTCGGTTTTGGGGTTAGTAGTTTGAGTGTTAATTAGGGAAATTCGATTCGGGTCGAATTGGATTTCTAGGGTTCGTTATTCTGGGAAAAATTAAAATAATAGTATTTTAATCGGATAAGTAATAATTTTGTGAAATGGTTCTAAAAATATTAAAATGGTGTTTTAAAGTTAAAGGAATATTATTTGAGCTTTAATTTGATTTTTAATTAGGTTAATTTTGTGCTAGTGACTAAATTGTAATTTTTGGAAAAGTTTTGGGGATTTAATTAGTAATTTTCAGCAATAAGGATTTTTAGTGACTAAATTGGAAAGTAAGCCATACTTAGAATCCTTAGAGGGCCATAAATCCAATTTATTTTTAATTAATGATTTATCCACCAAAATGGTTTTTAAATTGTTTTATTCTAAATAATAATTTCATTTTGTTTTGTAACTTCCCATTTTCCCATCTTTTCTCTCAAGATTTTCTCTCATTTTCTCTCCATCTTCTTCTCCAAATTTCTTCAATTTCTTGCTGATTTCTTCATCATTTTTCAACAAGATTTACTTCATTTTATTCATCCTTTCATTCTCTACAAAACCTACTCATCAATTTTGCAAAATCAACATCAATTTTCAAGAAATCAAGGGAGGATTTCTCATCTTTTTGGTGGAGCAAATCTTTAAGGTAACTTTGCTGATTTCTAATCTTTTTCTAAGGTTCTTTATTGAAATTCCCAAGTATTGGCTTGCTAATCAACAATGGAAACTTAATTTTGTGTTTTTAATTCTAGATCTATGGATTTTATGGAGGTTTTTGTGAAATCTTTTTAGATCTCAATTAATGTTGTAATTAGGTTGATTTAATTATGATATTATGTCAATTAAATGATTAATTAAGTGTTGAATTGATGGCACATTAATTTAATCCCGGAATAATGTAATCGTTAGTGTTTTAAGGTGGTTTTCGGTTGTTTTAAGGTCTGTTTTAGGTGTTCTAATGTTGCTGGAGGTATAAGGATGGTTTGGAAGTGTTTTTGGTTCATAATTGAAGTGGATTAGATTTTAGATTCATTAGGTTTGGGGCGGATAATGTTTCGGATGCGTTTCAGCTTAGTTTTCGGTCTTTTCGGCAAGGTTTTCGATAGTTTTGTGAGGGTTAAATGTGGCTGCTGTTTTGAGCATGTTGTGATGTGAATTTGCTCTGCTTTTAATGTTGTAGAGGTAGTGCAAGAAGGTGCATAAGTGGCTGGTGCGTTGGCGTTGCCATCGGAGCATCGACGAGGGCTCGTTTCGCTTGTCGGTGAGTGGGTTTGGATTTAAAGTGAATCACATTGGTTCGGTTCTGTTTTGGGGACTATGGAATAGTGTGAAAACTTTCCATAGTTCAAGAGTAAGTGTTTTAAATGATGTTGATGCATTACCTCGATTTTCGGTTATTTTCGGTAATGGCATATATGTGAACAATGATTCAATATGATTTTGGAATTGCATATATTTGATTTTGCAATGATGCATGCATGAGTTAATTGCTGAAAATGCATGGTTTATTAAGGTATTCATGGTTTATGTAAGCATGAAAAAGAATTCGGAATATGATGAGGTTATTTGCCCTATGTTGATAAAGCTGTTGAGCATGATTTTAGTTCACATGATGAACATTTGATGAGTGCATTATGAGCAGCAAGTTAACATGCATGATTGGAACTGATATTGGCTTAGTGACACTAACCTTAATACAAATGACATGTCATTAGGATTGAGTGCACTATAAAATAATGAGAATAATGATGATGCCTACACGTAAACAAGGGTGACTTTGTGTCCAACCGTGCATGTAGAGTTTGCCTACACGTAAACAAGGGTGACTTTGTGTCCGACTGTGCGTGTAGAGCTTGCCTATATGTAAACAAGGGTGACTTTGTGTCCGACCGTGCACATAGTTGACCCATGCGTAAACAAGGGTGACTTTGTGTCCGACCGTGCATAGTGGGGGTAACATGTATACAAGGGTGACTATGTGTCCGACCGATGCATGTGGAGACCAAGTGTCTCCAATTATGGAAAAAGGAATCCGTGTATTCGGTGAACTAAAAGTTCACACTAAGTGATCACTAGGAAGCCAATATGCATATATGAAATGGAATGATATATTTGTGCATGATACATAAAATGATTTGACATTATTGTTAAGCATGATTTGGTTTTACATATTTCAAATAAGCATGAGGAATGCAAGTATGATTTTATAAATGATTTCGAACTTGTTTTAGAGCTTCCTCACTAAGCATGTTGTTCTTAAGCTCTCTCTTTTCATACTTGCAGAAAAATAGAGATATTCGAGGCCACGTTCGGAGCAAGGGAACAAAGGGGAAGAGTTGTCTCAATTTTTGGTATGTTTTGGCAAATAATTTGGGCTTGGCAATGTGTAAATCGAACCCATGTGAAGTGAGTGATTTTTGCTTTGGTTAATGTTGTAATAAGACCTATAATGTTTTGGATTGTTGATTGATGGACTATGGTGTTGTTTGGATTATTGAGACATGTACATGAATGAACATTGTTGATCTTAAATCATATTTTAGGAAGCATGCCTATAGATTGTTTGGGGTCTTTGATGTGATAAATGTATGCTCTAAATTGTTCTTTGTGCTTAGGAAATTATGCATATAGTTAAGGGTGATTAATGGTTATGTTTGATTGGGTGGAATTAACTTAGAATGTTCAAACTTGTCAAAGTGCACAGGGGGTATCGATACCAGTATCGATACCCTAAGGCTTAATTTGGGGTGGTTCGAACCATGGTTCAATGCAATTACTCCACTGGACGCTGGAGTATCGATACCACCTATGGGGGTATCGATACCAAAAGCCTTTGAGGTGCAAGGAGGCTAGCTCCACGATAGGGTATCGATACCGAGACCCTAGGTATCGATCCGAGACCCAAAAATGACATTTTAAGTGGGGAAAATCCTGTTTAGGGTCGGATGTCTTTCCACGATCGAATACAGATGCAATGAATAATATTTTGAGTGGTAACACCCCTTTAATGCATGATGTTCATTTAAATTCGTATTGGTAAATAAATGTTGGTTTTAGTCCCTATAATATTATGAGCTTTACAATTAGGTCCCTATTGTATGAAACATGAAATTGACGATGCAATAATGGTCCGTTTGATCTGAACTTTGTTATGAGTATGCTAAGCATGTTTAATTGAACTATGGTAGATCGCATTACGGGTTTATTGTTGAAATTAGGAATTATTTGCGTTTTGGTCCTTATATACTGATATGCGAATTGAATTGATCAATCGTGAATCAAATGTTTCCGTTTTTGTTGCGCATGACCTCGACACACATAGAAACCAAATTATGCATCTAGTTAAGAAGAAAAAAAACATATCGGTTTTCAAGGTTGTTTATCCGGCAATGGAGGACTTCCGCCGCCCTGGGCCGCGACAGCGCACTGTCAGAGACTTCTTGGAAGAGGACTTAAATGGATTAAACCCAGGAGTCATTACACCGAAGATAGAAGCAGCACAATTTGGTGGGTCTGCAACCGAAGACGCAAGGCAGCACCTTAAGTCCTTCATGGAAATTTGGAAGTCTTTCAAAATCCAAGGAGTCCATGAAGATGTCTTGCGATTGAAGTTATTCCCCTATTCACTGAGGTATAGGGCGAAAGCTTGGTTGAATAGCATTCCAGCAGGATCTATTGGATCTTGGAGTGAACTTTTCCGTGATTTTATTACTCGTTTTAATCCTACGAACTTATATGATAGAATTCGTAATGAAATCACTTCTTTTCCACAGGCAGATGACGAACCAATGTACGAGGCATGGGAGCGCTATAGAGATTTACTACATAAGTGTCCTTTCCATGGATTTCCCCTCTGGACACAGGTGACAATGTTCTACAATGCCACAAATGCCCCGACAAGGATGATGTTAGATGCCTCGGCAAACGGAACACTCATTGATAAAGCACCTGAGGAAGCTATTGAGATATTAAATAAACTCGCAAAAAATGACTTCCAATTTCCGACATCTAGGCGAGGAGGAGTAAGACGCCAAGCCAAAGTAAATGAATTAGACACATCGAATTCAGTTGCAGCACAATTGGCCTCTCTTACCAAGATGGTGCAAAACCTACAGTTACAACAAAATACCCGTGAGGTCAAGGTAATTGATTCATATTGTGACTTATGTGGAGGTAACCACAGTTCCTCTGATTGCATGAATCAAGAAACCGGTATGTACGTTGGGAACTACAACCGCAACAATATGTTGTCCAACACAGACAATCCCTCATGGAAGAGGCATCCAAACTTATCATGGAGCAACCCTAACAATGCCTTAAACCTAATCACCCAACCTTCAAGATTTCAGCAACCAATGAAACAACTGCCGCAGCAGCAAGCCCAGCAGTCAATGCCGCAGCAGCAACTGTAGCAACAACCGGTAAGTTCACTAGAGAACACGCTTAAGACCTTTATGATGAAAACTGAGTTTTACATGGCAGAGAACATTAATTTCATCAAAAGGACAGACGCTTTTATGAATAGAACTGAGATGAGGTTGCAAAATCAAGAGGCGGCCATTAAAACGCTGGAAACTCAGGTTGGGCAGTTTGCTCAAAGCATAAATACTAGATCACAAGGAGGACTACCTAGCAATACTGAAGTTGCTAAGGTAATGGGCCATGAACAGTTTAAGGCAATTACTACTAGGAGTGGTCTACAGCTGAAGGAAAAGATCCCAGAGAGCCAAATTCAATCAGTGGATCAAGCAAAAGAAGAGGATGAGCAAACTGATAACACTACCCCGACAGTAAGCACAACAGCTCTTGAACAACCTACCGAGGCAGCAACAACTCCAGTGGTGCCAGGTATTAAATTCCAAACTAATGAAACCCTGGATGAGATGAGACCACCACCACCTTTCCCACAAAGGTTGAAAAAGCAAAAACAGGACCAGCAATTTAAAAAGTTCCTCGACATCTTAAAGCAAGTCCACATCAACATACCGTTCGTAGAGGCAATTGAACAAATGTCTAACTATGCCAAGTTCTTAAAGGACATGGTGTCAAAGAGAAAACGAATAGGTGAGTTTGAGACCGTGGCTTCCACCGAGGGATGCATGGCAATGCTGTACAATCGCCTGCCACCAAAGTTAAAGGATCCTGGTTGCTTCATCATACCTTGTGCGATAGGTAAGAGTTATGAAGCTAAGGCCTTATGCGACCTTGGAGCAAGCATAAATCTCATGCCCAAATCAGTCTTTCAAAAGCTTGGAATTGGAAGGGCAAAACCTACAACCGTTATGCTCCAACTAGCAGATTGATCCTATGTGAAACCTGAAGGTAAAATCGAGGACATACTTGTAAGAGTAGATAAGTTTATTTTTCCTACTAATTTTCTTGTCCTTGATTGTGAAACAGATGAGAATGCACCGATCATCCTTGGGAGACCTTTGCTTGCAATTGGACGCACCCTAATTGACGTGGAAAAAGGAGAACTGACAATGAGAATTAATGATCAAGAAGTCAAACTAAATGTGTGTCAATTGATGAAAAGACATGATGAACTAGAAGAAGAATGTCAGATGCTGGATGACACAGATGAAGATCGTACAATACCTTGTCTCAGCAACAACTGCCTCGGCAGTAATCTCCATGACATGCCCCAGGTATGCCTCGGCAGTGATATGGATGACTGTTACAACAGTACTTTGAACAATGTTGAGACAACCGAGAAAGAGGAAGCTAATTGGACAACACATCTTCCAGGTAAGTACTTTGAACCATTAGAGTATAAAGGGAAGAATGAACAATCTGTAAATAAAGAACCGTTGGTCACGGAATTAAAACCCTTACCAGAAAAACTAAAATATGCTTATTTGGGAGACAACCACACGATGCCGGTAATTATTTCTTCTAAGTTGTTGCCAGAATAGGAACAAACCTTAATAGCAATGCTACGGCAGCACAAAAAGGCAATTGGGTGGTCAATTGATGATCTGAAAGGAATAAGTCCAGCGGTATGTATGCATAAAATCCTCTTAGAAGAAGACCATAAGCCCACTGTTGAAGCTCAAAGAAGACTTAACCACGCTATGAAGGAGGTAGTATGTAAGGAAATAATCAAGTGGCTTGATGCAGGAATTATTTATCCTATCTTTGACAGTGTATGGGTAAGCCCGGTACAATGTGTACCTAAGAAAGGTGGTATGACTGTCATAACCAACGAGAACAACGAACTAATACCAACAAGGACTGTGACCGGTTGGAGGGTTTGTATGGATTATCGCAAGTTGAATAAGGCAACAAAGAAGGATCACTTCCCTTTACCCTTTATTGATGAAATGCTTGATAGACTTGCTGGTAAACCTTATTACTATTTTCTTGATGGTTATTCAGGATACAATCAAATTGCCATTGATCCAGAAGACCAGGCAAAAACCACTTTCACTTGCCCATATGGAACTTATGCATTTAGAAGGATGCCGTTCGGCCTTTGCAATGCCCCGACAACTTTCTAGAGATACATGATGGCGATTTTTTTTGACATGATAGAGGACTTCTTAGAGATATTCATGGATGATTTCTCAGTCTTTGGAGACAGCTTTGATCACTGCCTCGGCAATCTCGAAAAAGTGCTGCAAAGATGTGAGGAATCCAATCTAGTCCTAAACTGGGAAAAATACCATTTTATGGTAAATGAAGGCATCGTGTTGGGCCATAAAATATCATCACAAGGAATCGAAGTGGATAAAGCCAAGATTGATGTGATAAAGAATTTACCTCCACCAATTTCTGTAAAAGGAGTTCGAAGCTTCTTGGGCCATGCAGGTTTCTATAGAAGGTTTATTTCTAATTTTTCCAAAATTTCTAAACCTCTTTGCAACTTGCTTGAACAAGATAGGAAATTCGAATTTAATGAGGAATGCACTGAAGCATTCGAGACTCTCAAGGAGAAGTTAATCACTGCACTAATAGTGATCTTACCGGATTGGTCGTTGCCATTTGAATTAATGTGTGACGCTAGTGATCATGCTGTCGGGGCAGCACTCGGGCAGAGGAAGAATAATCTATTCCATGTGATCTACTATGCTAGTAAAACGCTCAATGATGCACAACTCAATTACACCACAACAGAAAAAGAATTACTAGCAGTGGTATTTGCCTTTGACAAATTCCGATCATATCTTATCGGAACAAAGGTCACTGTCCACATTGATCATTCGGCAATTAGATACCTCTTCTCAAAGAAGGATGCCAAGCCTAGACTGATTAGATGGATACTTCTTTTACAAGAATTTGTTGTTGAAATCAAAGACCGCAAGGGTACAGAAAACCAAGTGGTCGATCATCTTTCTAGACCGGAGAACAAAGACAATACCCACGCACCTGAAGAAATACAAGATGAATTCTCAGACGAACAAATATTGCAAATTGTTACAACTGCAAGGGATACTGCCGAGACAGAGGCCACAGCAGTATACGACCGCGCTGGCGCGGCATTGTCTGAATACATCTCCGCAGCATTAACAGAAGACCTTGCTACAGTAACATCCACCCCCTGGTATGCTGATCTAGTTAATTATTTAGTTAGTGGTATTATCCCTTATAACCTTAACCATAACGAAAAGAAAAGGTTTCAGCATAATGCAAAGCATTATTTCTGGGACGACCCTCTTTTATTTAAACATTGTGCAGATCAGATTATAAGATGTGTGCCAGAGGAAGAATAGAAAGCAGTACTCCAGCACTGTCATGACTCACCTTGCGGTGGGCATTTTGGAGGAAACAGAACAGCAGCAAAGGTACTGCAATCTGGCCTCTACTGGCCCACACTCTACAAAGATGCTCACGACTATTACAAGAACTGTGACCGCTGCCAACGCACGAGCAATATTTCAAGACGACATGAGATGCCATTACAACCCATACTGGAAGTGGAGCTGTTCGATGTTTGAGGCATAGATTTCATGGGGCCCTTTCCATCATCCCAAGGAAATCTTTATATCTTAGTGGCAGTGGATTACGTATCAAAGTGGGTCGAAGAAATCGCCACACCTCACAATGATTCCAAGACAATTCAAAAATTTTTCAAGAAAACATTTTTACAAGATTTGGAATCCCTAGAGCAATAATAAGTGATGAAGGTAAGCACTTTGATAACAGACTCATTGCTGCGGCACTAAAGAAACTCGGCATCACCCACAAGCTCACTATAGCATATCATCCACAGACAAATGGGCAAGCTGAAATATCCAATAAGGAACTAAAACAGATCCTTGAAAAGGTGGTAAATCCATCTAGAAATGATTGGTCTTATCGTCTCGATGATGCTTTATGGGCCTACAGGACAACATTCAAAACCCCATTAGGAACATCCCCATATAAGCTTGTGTTCGGAAAACCTTGTCATTTGCCTATAGAAATCGAGCATAAAGCATATTGGAAAGTAAAGAACTTAAATATGGATTGGGAAAGAGCTGGACAGAAAAGACTGCTAGATCTCAATGAGATAGAAGAATTCCGAACAACAACCTATGAGAATGCCAAGATCTACAAAGAGAAAACAAAAAGATGGCACGACCGAAAGTTACTGCCGAGGCAGTTCCTGCCGGGGCAGCACCTTCTCCTTTTCAACTCCAGGCTTAGACTGTTCCCAGGAAAACTCAAATCCAGATGGTCAGGTCTATTTGAAGTCGTTCGAGTTTTTCCACATGGAGCAGTAACGATCAAATCACCAAAAGATGGCCATGAATTCAAAGTGAATGGCCAACGCTTGAAGCACTATTTTGGGCCACATGACATAAAGACTATGGAGACAATCACATTAGAAGATGCCTTCGCACGCCCCCCCATGGAAGATTAATGCCGCGACCTTCTATTCTTTCTTTTCCGTAATTTCTAGGAATAATTTTATTTCACTTTTATTTTAGGACATTTAATATTTACATGTTAATTTTCTTTTGTTTTCCTTAAGAACAGAGACAAAGTGGAGGCCCCAATGCAACGGAAACCACCCACACGAGTCTAACCACCCCGACAAGCAAAAGGCTCAACCATCGCCATCACCAAGGACAAAGCAATCGGCAACAAGGCCGAGGAGAAAAATTGTTACAAGCTACTCTTCAGAGTCGCTTTAATTTTTTCTTTTCAATATTCAATATTAATTGCTTACTGTCTTTATTTGCTGCTTATTCTATTCATATTATGTTGTCCGCGTATTTTCTCAAATATAAAGCATTGAGGACAATGCTTAGTTCGAGTTTGGGGGTGCAAATTCACTGCCAAGGCAGCAATCTACTGCCGAGGCCTTGCCAAAAAGGGAGTATTCTAGTGAATTTTTTTAAATTTTCATGCTCCCCGCCTTACTTGAATTAACTGCCTACACTTTTGCACTGCTTATCATCAGTATTGCCTTAGTTTATTCTTTAAGGGTATAGAAATCTTTCTCCTTACCATGATTAGGTTCTGTTAAGAAGGTTTAACCTTAGGATACTCAAGGATGAAAACTTAGAAGCTTACTATAGGAAGAACTGTAAACACTTTTGGGACTTGTTGGATTAGAGGAATTCTTTTAATGAACTTAGGTGATAAAGACTTAGATTTTTGGGGAAGTAACTAGAGGTGCCTATCACCGGCTCTAGAAAGTCTCTTCTTCATACTAGAGGTGCCCGAAATTGGCTCTAGTATGCTTTAAGGAATATAAAAAAAAGAAAAAAAATTAGTCAAGGGAAAAACACAATCCTTGAGGTGCCCGAAATTGACTCAAGGATTGGTTGCTTAGAAAAGAAGAGAACACTTAACCAAATTCTACTTGTCTTGAACTTAGAGTTTATCTAAGAAAGCCCTTAATCAAACTTGTCCACAAAAACGCACACACTCACAATTCTTATAGTTTGTTTCTACGTAAACCCTTGGGTAGCCGAAAGGTTAAGGCTTAAGAATAGGCCTAGTTATGGTGGGGAGAATAGATGGACATGTAAAACCAAGAGAGAGTAGAGTTCGGCAAATTGATGGTATGCATTGCTTGAGGACAAGCAATAGTTCGAGTTTAGGGGTGTGATAAGTGCTCAACTCACTATCACTTTTTACTCCTTTTATGGGCATTAATTACCAAATATACATCCAATCGGACCAATGCATATACTCAATGTGATATATTCAGAAGTTATGCTTACAGAGTTAATATTTACAGAAAAGGCATGTTTTACTGCGTTTTTACATCTGTGCAGGAAACCAGTGCCGCGGCAGCTACAAGGCCGAGGCAGGACCTGATGCCGAGGCAGCAGTAGAAATATAGGAAGCAAGACTGTAGGCGATGGAAAGATAAAAATCCAAGGGACATGTTTGGACTTAAAGCCCATGGATCGGAGCTGGCTAGCATGAGGAAAAGCCCAAGAAAAGACCACGCGGGAAAGCCCCTTAGCCGAATTAAACTTGGAAATATTTTAATTATGTACTTGACTTGTTCCCTACTCCAAATTGTATTCTACTTAGGAAAGGTTTGCCTTAGGTCTAGCCTATATAAAGACCTAGCCATCCAATGTACTAGAGACGAAATACTTAGGGAGAGAGAGCCGAGTTCTATAATTGTCTTCTTTCTCTCCATTATGTTCTAAACCTTCTTAGGGATTAGGTGAAGGTTGCCGAGTATATGTGAGAGGAGATTGTACTTTGTCTTTGTTTCAATGCAATAAAATTATCAAGGTTTTCTTATCCTTTGTTATTCCTTGTTCTTGCATTCAAGCCCGGGAGGGAAGTTTGTGAGTAATCCATTTATCTAAGCTCAGGAGAGTTAGATTCACGAAAAGGGTAAGTTCGGTGTTTCAATCGCGAAATACTAACTCGGCCTAGGGATAGGTTAAGAGTTTCAGCGGCTAAAAGAAGTGTGAGATTGGTTGGTGAGTATAATTGGTTCACGCCGGGAGGTATCATCAAGGACTAGTCATCAACAACACTCTGACTTAGGGATAAGCGGAGTCATTCAAGGAAACTTTGCCGAACTTTGGTAAAGTCCAACCACGAGCAAGGGATTGCCGTGACGGACAAGTATTGTCGCTTCCAAGGCAGTAAACTACAGTGCTGCCGAGGCAGTGATATACGATTGCATTGAGCAGAGACAAGTCAATCAAATCCACAATACCACGCAACTGGATCCTGACCCATCTTTCTCTATTATTAAATCTCTTTATTTTTGTTTAGTTATTTTAGTTTATATAACCCAATTCAAATCACTTGTGTTTTTACTTTTCTATAGAACAAGAAGGTGAAGAAGGCATATTAAGTCTACCAGTCCCTGTGGAGACGATAATCCGATAATTACTTATCACTTATTACTTTCGATGTGTCCACTTTCACTAAACGCGCATTTTTGACACGCGACACCTGTATATCTTCACATTACCCGGATGCATCGCAAACGGACTAGTATGAGCTTCTTCCAAGATAGCTTGTCTCAGCTCAACACCATCTGGCACCACAATCCGACCTTTAAAAACAAAACCTCATCATCATCAAAATGATATTCGGTCGGTCTATCTTCAGCGACATCTTCCACAAAAAACACCAAAGCCTCATCCTCCAACTGTTTCACCTTTATCATCTCTACCAAAACAGGTTTTACCTACGACTCCGTCACAAAACCGTTTTCCTTTGAAATATTCCACTTAGCAAACATAGCCCTAAACTCCCCCGCTGTCTTACGGCTCAAAGCATCAGTCACCATATTAGCTTTTCCCGGATGATACTCACTAGACAATCAAACATTTACCCTTTTCGGACACACAACAAATTCGTCCCTCACAATGAAGCAACAACGCACAAACCACCACACTATTTCAACTTTCACAGAAAACATAACTCAAAAGAGAACTCTTTTTTTTAAATCAATAATCAACTCTTAGCAACCACAACAGTTTCCATACCACCACCGTCGAACTAACCCTCTTTCCAACATCCTCAATCATACAAGGTAACCATATAAACCTTTCATCAACCTACGGTTCACACAACGATTCTCAACCAACAAGCCTCATATTGGCTTAACATAAAACCGTTAAACATGGTCTTAAGCAAACTCCATCGATGGCAGCACCTTTATTAAGAGACATAATCCCAGTATACCATCCCTCCACCTATGGATGACAAAACCCAATACTCAAACGGATGCCATTGTTGTTCCCAAAACAACCTCAAATCTAAACATGCTAGGACATACCACATATCCAACCCAACCAAAGGAACTTAGGACTCCAAAAGAACCGTACTCAAATGAACGATTGTTCCAGCTACACACCTAGAAAACCGCATCTCACCCTCAAAATTTTACTACCAAACTCATGATTATTCTTCCCAACTTACCAGTAGGACAAACGACCACCCATAACTCAACCATATCCAAAACAAGCCCACTCAAAAACACCTGCTCCTAACTTCTATTACAACACCGTACCACCAAACGCATAGAAAAGATTACCACATGCCCTTATCAAGACACCACTCCAACTCGGTAACCTTCGAAACAACCATGTGGCTCAGATAACATAAAAGGTTCTTGACACAAAAACTTAACCTTGCCAAACACATCCTCAACTAGACCTTTACCAAACATCTGATCACGTCTTACCTCTGATCAACTTAACTAAGTCAGAGCCCCCACTCATAGCTCCACTATTTTATCAGGACTCTCACATAGATTTAACCCAAATAACTTTTCCCGTAACTCCACAACAACCCTGGTCCATCCCACAAACAAACACCCTTCACAGACATCCTTACACAAGCCAAGCCATCCACGATAGCTAACATTGAACAAACATGCAACACCAGGAACCTCTACCTTCGTGTCGACACCCAACATCGTACTCATCTCAAAGTTAGTACCTCCAATTCAAGCTTAAACCACCACAACAAACACAACAACACACCTCAAACTTCGAGGTCCGCGTGTTGCTAACTACCTCGACACCCAACTCAAAACTCTTTCCCAACCTCAACTCACTGATAAAGTCAACTCTTATCCCACCTATACCACAACAAAATCCAAACTTGTCGAACTCTTCCTTCCACTCACCCCAACACCTCTTATTTTATAACCTTACCAAGGTTGTAACCACACTGATGAATCATCCACTAACATGAACCCACTGGACATAACTCTCACTACACTTTCAATAAGAGCAAGCCCAAAAGACCAAGTAACGAATATAGGTTATAACTGTCCAGCGGTCCCCATCACACAACTCAAATACCATCACAATCTAAATTTAGCCGAGGTAAACCCAACTTATCTCCTTATACACACAATATGTGCACTTTCCACCTTTACGGCACAACTAAAACCTCGCAAGGTCACAATAAAACCATGATTCAAACCCATGATATCACAACTCCCATACTAATATATATGTTATTGCATTCTTTTACCAAGACTTGACCCAATACTCCTCAAGGCAAAACACCCGACCGGTCGCAAACCTTAACCTAACCACACGTTAGACCATACAACAGAGGATTCCATGTAGTTTTTCCACTAACCACGACGATAAACATCTCCCTTTGCTTTTAAAACAAATCCACACTCTTTAAGAAAACAAAACACCAAACCGTCTTACATCACACAACATGCCACAACCTTCTCAAAACCTCCAAACTCTAACTGGAGAGAATTTGCAAAACTCAGCCTTACATTTCTTAATGACCAACTCAAAACTTACCATAACTCAGGGTATGCCCCTCGATTTCAAATATTCACAACTCTGAGCCCAAAAGACCCATTCCTCATCCAAGACTATTCCCTATCCAAAAGGGTAACTTGCCCACAACACAACAAGCTCAAGACCAAAAGAAAGCCTTTTCAACAAAATTTTTTTCAACAAACCTACACCCCAAAAGAACCAACCCAACACCACTTCCATCTTCAAAGGAGATACTCGTAAGTGTGAACAAATGTATGTATGATTCCCTATATGCTCTCATCAATGCCTGTGCAAGTGCATGTAAATGCAATTTCTAATGTCATGCTCGAGAATGCATGCATGCCCTACAATATCTATAGATATTTACATATATGTGCTCTTACACTATGCATGATTATTTGTTCACACTCACAAATAACATCCTTGATTCCAAAAATTTCAACTACTAACTTGCTAACTATTTCCAAGTCAGGTTAGCAGCGGCCACTCATCTTCAGTAGACTAAAATACACCTGTCAAAGCCTGAATGCACGGTGCGAACTCAGTTTCTAAACTAACCTCCCCGTATAACCGGAGACACAACTACGAGTGAAGGGGGAAGGGAAATCGCTCTTCCTTAGCAGTCGTTTCACCCTCAAACTGACCATCAGTGATCAAACTAGCACTAGCTCAAGTCTCACATCTCAGAGGCATATTCCAAAACTTTAAACACAAATTTAAACGTATAATCAAAACATAATATCAAAACATATTAGACTTACATTCGGGAAAGATCCAAGGGAAACCAGAAGGATTTGAAAATGTATTGGCACTGGCAATGTGTAACCGTTAATTCCTTTTTAAGCACCATCACTCAAAGTACAACCATCATGCATAGATATTCAACAAGTTAACAACATAACAAGTTCAATCACACACTTTAGCAAACCTGGCTTTGATACCACCAATTGTAACCCCCTCAGCCCGGCATAGACGAAACCGGCAATAACGGGTTACACGGGGAATATCGAACCAAACCCGCGAAGGTCTGATTCGATAAACAACCCTGAAAACGAATATGTTTTCTTTACTAGATGCATAATTAAGTTCCTATGTGTGTCGAGGTCATGCATAATGAGAGTGAAGACATTTGGTTCACAATTGGTCATTCAATTCGCATATAAACACATAAGGACCAAAATGCAAATAATTTTAATTCCAACAATAAACCGGAAATTCAATCTACCATAGTTCAATTTAACATGCATAGCATACTCACAACAAAACTCGGATCAAACGAAGCATTATAGAATCGCCAATTTCGTGTTTCTATGATTATGGACCTAATGGAAAAGTTCACAAATCATAGGGACTATAACCAACATTAATTAACCCATAAGAAATTAAGTTAACATCATGCATCTTGGTGATATTACAACTCAAAATGTTATTCATAGCATCTATATTCGATTGCGGGAGTTTATTCGACCTAACACAAGCTTCCATCACATATAATTCTTCTTTTTTGGTCATGGGTATCGATACCATCAATCATGGTATCGATACCATGGCATGGTTGTGGCTAATTAAGCCTTCGAAAGCCAAGGGTATCGATACCTCCTTGGGTGGTATCGATACCTTGGTGTCTAGTGAGGTAATGACATTGAACCATGGTTCGATACCGCCCCAAAATTGCCTTGGGGTATCGATACCACCAGAGGGTGTTTCGATACCCCATGTCCAGAAACACTAATTAGACAATTTGGTTGTTTCAAACCCCATCTAAACCTATCCATTTATCACCCCCAACTATATGCATACTCCCTAAGCACATTAAACACCCTTAAGCATACAATTCACACATCAATGACCCCGAAATAATCTATAGGCATGCTTTCTATATTATGATCAAAAACAAGAATATTCATGCATGTAAATGCTTCAAACCATTCAAAACAACACCATAGTCCATCAATTAACAATCAAAGCAATATAGGTCTTATTACAACATTAACCAAAGCAAAATCACACTCTTCACATAGGATTGGTTTACACATTGCCAAGCCCCAAGTTATTTGCCAAAGCATACCAAAAATTGAGATACCTTTTCCCCTTGGTTCCCTTGCTCCGAATGTAGCCTCGAATGTCTCTATTTTTCTGCAAGTACGAAAAGAGAGCTTAAGCAAAACATGCTTAGTTAGGAAGCTCTAAACAAGATCAAAAATCATTTTTAAAGTCATACTTGCATCCTTCATGCTTATTTGAAATATGTAAGACCAAATCATGCTTATAAACATTGTCAAATCATTTCATGTATCATGCACAAGTAAATCATTTCATTTCAAGTATGCATATTGGCTTTCTAGTGATCACTTAATATGAACTTTTAGTTCACCGAATACACGGATTCCTTTTTCCATAATTGGAGACACTTGGTCTCAACATGCATCGGTCAGACACATAGTCACCCTTGTATACATGTTACCTCCACTACGCACGGTCGGACACAAAGTCACCCTTGTTTACGTATGGGTCAATTATATGCACGGTCGGACACAAAGTCACCCTTATTTACGTGTAGGCATCATCATTATTCTCATTATTTTTATAGTGCACTCAATCCTAATGACATGTCATTTGTATTCGAATCTAAAGTTAGTGTCACTAAGCCAATATCAATTCCAATCATGCATGTTAACTTACTGCTCATAATGCACTCATTAAATGTTCAGCATGTGAACTAAAATCATGCTCAACGGCGTAATCAAATCATAAGGCAATAACCACATATTGTTCCAATTTATTTTCATGCTTTCATAAGCCATGAATGCCTTTCCAAACCATGCATTTTCAGCAATTAACACATGCATGCATTATTTCAAAATCAAACTCATGCACTTCCAAAATCTCATGAAATCATCATTTATAAAAGCCATTACCGAAATAGCCGAAACTTAAGGTAATGCATCAACATCATTTAAATCACTTACTCTTGAACTATGGAAAGTTTTCACACTATTCCATAGTCCCCAAAACAGAACCGAACCAATGCGTTTCACTTTTAACCCGAAATCATTCACCGACAAGCGAAACGAGCCCTCGTCGATGCTCCGACGGTAACGCCAACGCACCAGCCACTTATGCACCTTTTTGCACTACCTATACAACATTAAAAAAAGAGCATATTCACATCACAACATGCCCAAAACAGCAGCCACATTAAACCTTCACAAAACTATCGAAAACCTAGCCGAAAAGACCGAAATCTAGCCGAAACGCTTCCGAAACATCATCAGCCCAAAACCTAATGAATCTAACATCTAATCCACTTCAAATATGAACCAAAAGCACTTCCAAACCATCCTTATACCTCCAGCAACAAAAGAACACCTAAAATAGCCCCTAAAATAACCGAAAACAACCTTAAAACACCACCGATTGCATTATTCCGGGATTAATTTGATGTTAACTCATTTCAAGACTCAATCAATCATTTAATTGACCTAATATCATAATTAAATCATCCTAAATCCAGCATCAATTGATATCTCAAAAGATTTCACAAAAACCTTCACAAAACTCATAAATCTTGAATTAAAAACACAAAATTAAATATCAATTGTTAACTAGCAAGCCAATACTTGGGAACTTCAATAAAAAACCTTAGAAAAAGATTAGAAATCAGAATTTTACCTTTGAGATTAACTCCACCAAAAAGATATTTCTCTCTTGATTTCCTTGAAAATGGATGTTGATTTTGCAAAATTGATGAGTAGGTTTTGTAGAGAATGAAAATATGACTAAAATGAAATAAAACTCTTAACCTATCTCTAGGCCGAGTTAGTGTTTCCCGATTGAAACATCGTACTTATTCCTTTCGTGAATCTAACTCTCTCGATATTAGATAAATGTATTACTCACAAACTTCTCTCTCGAGCTTGGATGCAAGAACAAGGAATGGCAAAGAATAAGCAAACCTTGATATTTTATTGCATTGAAACAAGAAAGCAAAGTACAATTTTCTTCCACAACTACTCCACAAACTAACCTAAACCCCAAGGGGGTGATGGATGAGTTTAGGGTTTTCTATGAACACTTGATTTCGAGATATTCTCCTCTCTACATAGGCTATAGTTTATATAGGATTGGTCTAGGGCAAACCTTTCCTAAGTACAATACAACTTGGAGTATGGAACAAATCATGTGCATAAATAAATAAGTACATACTCGGTCTGATAGAACCTCTCTCTAGCAGCTCCTGGATATGCTGTTTTAACTCTTTCACCTCTGTCGGTGCCATACGATAAGGTGCTATGGAAACCGGTGTCGTGCCTGGCAACACCTCTATACGGAATTCTAACTCACAGTCAAGAGGTAAACCGGGTAACTCCTCTGAAAACACATCAGGATACTCACATACTATCCTCAAACTCCCTAACTCAGGGCTCTCAACCCTCGCATCCACCACGTGAGCTAAGAAAACATCACAACCTTGTTGTAACAACCGCTGAGCTGACAAGGCCGATACAACATTCGGTAAACAAGGGTTTCTCTCGCCCCTCACAACAAGCTTAGATCCATTTGCAACACGGAGCTTCAAACTCTTTGATCTACATCCAAGACTTGCATTGTGCTCGAACAACCTATCCATCCCTAGGATTACGTTGAACTCTTGGAAAGGTAAAACAATAAGATCTGTTGGAAAGATCGAGCCTTGCACATCTATCGGAAACCTTCGATAAATCTTATCCACCAAAACATCTAGACCCAATGGAATTGTCACACGAACTCCTATTTCTAGATCTTCTGCTGGAACCCCCCAACACTGAGATATCCTACTACGGATATAGGAGTGGGTAGACCACGAGTCCACAAGAGCAACTCTGAGAACTAAAAACAAGGTAAACGTACCTGAGATAACATTGGTATCCACACAGTCCTCTTGTGCCCTCACAACATACTGCCTAACTGGTGCTCTCGCTGTGGACTGAAAGGTATACCACCCGAACCATGACTAGCCCCTCCATGGGTAAAGCCTCGACCCATCTAACTAGGATAACTAGTCCTCTAAGCTTGGTCTGACATCTCTCTAGCCTTCTTGGGACAGTCCTTCACTAGGTGCTCTGATTACCCACAATATTAACAAGCTCTGACTGTGCTCCAACACTCTCCTCTATGGCTCCGCCCACACTGATGACAAGTCGGAACACCTGAGCTCCTCTGAGAGCTCTCCGGGCTCATCATCGAAGATGACGTAGACTGTCTCCTCTTACCAGCAGACTCAGACCTACGGTTTGATCTTGCACTCTGACTAGAAGGTCCCCTACTATGATTCCATCGATTCCTATTCCTTCCCGAATAGGACTGAGAGTTGTTGGAGTAGCTCTAATTACCTCCACTAGCACCACCCTGACCAGAAGATGAACCATAGGTAAAACCTTGAACCTGCTCTAAAGACTTTGCACTGGTGGTCAACTTTGAAAACACTCTGGGTGGAGTAGTAGTGAGATATGTCTGGATCTCTTTCCTTAAACCCTTTAAGAACCTTTTGCATCTCATCTTCTCTCTGGACACTAACTCTGGGGCATACCTACTCAACTGTAGGAACTCCTGCTCATAAGCGAACACCGAACGGTTAACTTGCACAAGGTGGGTAAATCGCTCCCTCAAGGTGTTGATGTGGGCTTCTCCCATATACTTCTTCTCGAACTCATCGAGGAATTCGTTCCAAGTTAGTCTCTCGGGATCCCAACCAAGCTCCACTGTCTCCCACCACTCACAGGTATTACCTACCAACAACAACAGAACACACGATAGCTTGTCCTTAGATCTCAGCCTCATCTGTCTCATGATCCAACGAGTATCATGTAACCACTGATCAGCTTGCACAAGATTATCTTGTCCCGTCCCATGAAAGTCAACAACTCTCTGCCTCTGCACCCTCTCAACTGGTGCCTCTCGAGGCGTAGCAGACGGCCTTGGTATAGCTCTCACGATCCGGTCCAACTCCCGGTTCAGCTACAAGAAGTAGTTGGCCCCTTGACCAACTACATCATCAGACGGTGCCTCTACAGCGGGCACATACTCCTCATCAGAGTCCTCTTGGGAACCCCAACTGTCTTCCATAACTCTTTTCCTCCTTTGCATACTTACTGTACACAACAAACAAACGAGGTTACATCATCGAATTTTCAGCATCTAAGCAAGTACAACTTCGACTAATGGGCAATTACTAATCAAACACTTATATGACACAAAAGACTACTCTGGGGACTTCCTAGAACCGTCTCAACCTAAAATCTCATACCACTAAATGTAACACACTCAACATATCGGGCCTCCGGCCCAAAACCTGTATTTCAAAATTTCTTTCCAAAAGCCCGTAAAGATGGGTCCAAAGCCATTTCCATCATAAGATAATGAAATCCAAATCTATTTTAAAACATAAATCCGAATAAGTAGCGGAGATCCAAAATATTATAACCTGTTTAAAAAGCATTCGACAACTAAATAAAACAGGGTTACAAATTACACATATAGGGTCCTACAAGTACAATGCCCATTATGCCTAATAACAACACTCTAAAAACAGATGTCAAAGATGAACCCACCACGATGATGCTCCTTCGAAAGCTTCCTTAACCTACGCACGAAAATACATTTCGAACGCTAAGCTACTAAAGCTCAATGGGTACTCGACCAACCGGTCCACATCAAGCATAACATAAAATAAGCATAGCAACATGAATGATGACATGGCATGAGTACGATGGCGCTACCATAACCACCCAAACACATGATATCATGATGGCATATATCGGCACATAGCATATGCATGACAAGAGAAGACCATACAACATCTCAAGTTCCTAACCCATATTTATATCTCATATATATATATACATATATAACGGTGTCCATATCACCTCATAGTAGTATAGAAGTAGGGAGACCTATCAGCACTAAGCAAGGCCCGTGTCATGCCACTCTGCATAATCCGCTAAGGAACCCATCAGCACTAAGCAAGGTCCTAGCTAGTCTTCTGCATAATATATTACCGATAACCCATCAATACTAAGCAAGGTTATCAGTTTTACATCTCATATAGTATTTACTCTAGTAACCCATCAGCGCTAAGCAACGTTACTAGATTATCTCATAATCATATAATATATACTCTAGGCAACCCATCAACACTAAACAAGGTTCCTAGTAAGCCACATGACTCGAATGGGTTGAACTACCGCCTCGGCGGGTTGCACAAAGGGTCGTCGCAGCTGCCTAGGCGGGGTTATGCCTTGTCGACAATTCAACATTCCATAATTCGACAGAGCATCCTTGTATGTCTTCTTCCTTATCCCTAAGCGAAGAGAACTGCTGAAACCCACGTCTTGATGATACCTCCCGGCGTGAATCGAGGGCGGATAACAACCAAACACATGCGTCTTGTTAGTCGCTGAAATCCTGGGCGGTTAATCTCTTAACTGGATTAGTCAATGGCCATGAGCAAAGACCGTATTATCTCATTTCGTGAGCCTAACTCTCCCGATATTAGACAAATGGATTTTTCTTCACATACTTATCATCTCGAGCTCATATACAAAGAAGAGTAAATGCCATGAGAGAATAAACTATGAAATAGATTTTGCATTAATAAATATCTAGCATAACATAACTATTTTCTCCAACTACTCCACAAACAACCTAAACCTCCGAAGAAGTTTAGAACATGATGTAGTCGGCGGCTAAAGGTATTGTATAGGGTAAAACTCCTTGCTAAGACTAAACATAATATCTGCCTTATATAGGCCAAGCCCTAGGTTAAAGCTTTCCATGCAAGAAAAGAGTTCTAAAGAAGAGAAAAATATAATTCCTAATTAAACTATAATTAATTCTTATTTCCTAAAATATCTCTTCTTTCCCGCACGTGACTTTGACTAAGGCTTGACTCTGTATTTTGGTTCCGTCTTTCTTCCGCTCATTGTCCATTAAGATCAGCATCTTTTTCTCTTTCTGTCGAGCACTGATTGTCATCTTCACTCTGCTGTCGCGGCCTCAAAAGTGTTGCCTTGGAGGGTGCTTCATCTACACTTCAGCATCTGTCTTCCCAATTGGCTATCTTTATATGTAGTTTCCTGTCTAAGAAAGAAAACTATCAAATGCATTTGTTTTATGCCAATTATTAGATGAATTCATGAATTATATATTTGGATGCTGAAGTATGAAAAATATGCAGAAATATCTATTAAAGCCCTTGAATCCTGTCCTTTATTAGTAAATATCGGGTGGGAAATGGTAATAAAAATAGGACTTTTATGCACTCATCACACCCCCACACTCGAACTATTGGTTGTCCTCAAGCAATACAAAAGGTAATTTTGTCATCTTCACTCTGCTGCCGCGGTCTCAAGCAGCCTTAGAGGGTGCTCCATGTACACTTCAGCATCTGTCTTACCAATTGGCTATCTTTATATGTAGTTTCCTGTTTAAGAAAGAAAAATATCAAATGCATTTGTTTTATGCTAATTATTAGATGTATTCATGAATTATATATTGGGATGCTGAAGTATGAAAAATATGCAGAAATATCTATTAAAGCCCTTGAATCATGTCCTTTATTAGTAAATATCGGGTGAGAAAATGGTAATAAAAATAGAACTTTTATGCACTCATCACACCCCCACACTCGAACTATTGGTTGTCCTCAAGCAATACAAAAGGTAATTTTTAAGTAAGGAATTTTAAGGGAATATACCGTCCTGCTGCCGTGGCAGAAATCCTTTCTTGACTCGGCCTCTTCTAGGTTCTAGGTATTCCTCGAAACTGGACTATGAGTCTTAGTGAGTATGTGCGTAGCTATGTCGAAATTGATTTTTTAAGTTCTAATCCTTTTTCTAGCTCAAGACTTCCGACTAAGATTTTTTTTAATTCTTTTCTTTCTTTCTCCTTAAATTGGTATATAAATATATATTGTTATATACTTATACTGCTTGAGCCGGTTTCGGGCACATCAAGTGTTTAGCTATTCTTACTAGAACCAATTTCAGGCACCTCTAGTAAGTGGGAAAATGAATAAGTTCTAGAGCCAGTGATAGGCACCTCTATGGACTAAACTAGAGCCGGTGATAGGCACCTTTAGTTAAAATCTAAGCCTAAGTCCTTATTGCTTTACAAAGAAAAGAACTTATAAAATCAACTATGACTAACAGTGTTAAATATTTTTTAGGCTCATAGTCTAATCCTAAGTACTAAACCTAGTATACCTTTCTGATTTCAAGTCTGGTGAATGGTGCAGACTGCTGCGGCGGCTGGAAAATATATCATCGCCTCGGCAGTTTCAATAAAATTCAACAGACTTAAAATTTTTTTACAGTAAATTGTAAGATTATAAAGACAGAAAATAAGGCAATAATACGATAATCTAAATACTTTCCATACATGGCATATATATTTACAGATTACAAAAAGGGACCAATGCTCCCCCACACTCGAGGTATGCATTATCCTCAATGCATGAAAAGTAAAAAGAAGGCTAAAAATAAAAAGACAAAAGGTAAAAGAATGATTACCACCCTTTTCAGAATATTGAGGAGGAAAAGGAATCCTCGAAATCACTATCGATGAGAAGCTTGCGGCGGCTTTTTGGTGGTTGCTGTGGTGCTGCTGGTAATGGGCTGACAGCTTTCTTTTTGGCAGACCGGGGTGGTTGCACTCGGATGGGAGTTGGAGTGCGTTTCGTCTCGTCCTCTGAATCAAGATTGATTGGAGAGGAGGAAGTTGCTTTTCCCTTCTTTTCTCCTTGGGCTGCAGCGAACAATTCCTCAGTAGCTTTAATTTGGCTTGTTAAATCCTCCGTAGAATCACTCCAAGTGAATGTGCTAGACTGAGATGGTGTGTCTCCTCGGTTGGTGGAGTCCATACAGAGAAACTCAGCTAGTGAGTCTGATGGAATAGGTTCAGTTGTTGCTGCAGCGGTGGTGGTTGTAGGAGAAACGGGAACTGTTGCGGAAGCAGTGGCGGTTGGGGCAGTCGCTGATTTGGTAGGTGCATCAGCGGTTGGTTGAGGCATGGAGAGATCGATTGTAAGGTCAGGAAACACAGTCATGCATATAGGGAGTACTTCTCGAATTATTGTGATGATGGCGTTGTTAAACTCCTTAACATATGCCATGAAGGCTAGCTGCCTTCTCTCCATTTTCTACAGGGTCTCTAGGAGTCCTGCTGTTGCTGGTGCAGATTTTGCTGCTGTCGGTTGTTCTGCTGCTATCGGTTGTTCTGCTGTGGCGGCAGCTGCTTCAGTAGTGGGAGGAATATATGCCTATGGAATAGCTTCTTCCACTTGCATCCGTTTCATGTATATTTTCGGAGTCCAGCCTAATCTCTTCGGCGAGTAAATGTCTGCCGGTAGTGCTGGGACCCTTTCCAAACATCCCAAGGCAGTAATTAAACATGGGAAAACGAGAATACCTCTTTCTTTGGTGGCACACTCGAATATATGTTCGCTTAAAATGCTGCCAACGTCGATGCGTCTGTTGTGTATGATAGAATGGATGAGTGAAAGGCATGGTCTGTCCACCGTTTGGTTATGAGATGTCGGTAGCTGCCGCGTGTCAAAAGTGTGCGTTCAGTGCAAGTGGACACATCGCAAGTAATAAGTGATAAGTATATTATTGAGTTATCTTCTCCTCAGGGACCGATATACTTAATATGCTTTCTTCACCTCCTTGTTCTGTAGAAAGATAAAAACACAAATAAGTTGATTTGATTTGTCTAAACTAAAATAACTAAATAAAAGATAAAGGATTGAAATAGTAGAGAGAGATGGGCTAGGATCCAGTTGCGTCGTATTGTGGATTTGATTGACTTGTCTCTATCCAATGCAATCGTATATCACTGCCTCGGCAACACTGCAGTTTACTGCCTGGGCAGCGATAATACTGTCTACCGCGACAATCCCTTGCTCGTGGGCAAACTTTACCAAAGTTCGGCAAAGTGTCATTGAATGACTCCGCTTATCCCTAAGTCAGAGTGTTGTTGATGAATAGTCCTTGATGATACCTCCCGGCATGAACCAATTATACTCACCAACCAACCTCACACTTCTTTTAGCCGCTGAAACTCTTAACCTATCCCTAGGCCGAGTTAGTATTTCGCGATTGAAACACCGTGTTTATCCCTTTCGTGAATCTAACTCTCCCGAGCTTAGATAAATGGATGATCACAATATCCTCTCCCGAGCTCAATTGTGAAACAAGGAATAACAAAGGATAAGCAAACCTTGATAATCTTTATTGCATTGAATGAAAGACAAAGTACAATCTCCTCTCACAAATACTCTACAACCTTCACCTAATCCCTAAGAAGGTTTAGAACATGATGGAGAGGAAAGAAACAAGAGTAGAAGTCGGCTCTCTCCCTAGGTATTTCGTGTGTTTGTACATTGGGTGGCTAGGTCCTTCTATAGGCTAGACCTAGGGCAAACATTTCCTAAGTAGAATACAACTTGGAGTAGGGAACAAGTCAAGTACATAATAATAATATATTTCCAAGTTTATATTCGGCTAAGGGGCTTTCCCGCGTGATCTTCCTTTGGGTTTTTCCTTGTGCTAGCCAGCTTCGATTCATGTGCCTCAAGTCCAGACACGTTCCTTGGATTTTTGTCTTTCCATCGCCTATAATCTTGCTTCCTGTCTCTCTGCTGCTGCCTCGGCATCAGGTCCTGCCTCGGCCTTGTCTTTGTCGCGGCACTGGTTCTCCTGCACAGATATGAAAACGCAGTAAAACGTGCCTTTTTCTGTAAATATTATCTATATGAGTATAACTTCTAAATGTATCACGTTGAGTGCATGCATTGGTCCGAGTGGGTGTATATTTGGTAATTAATGCCAATAAAAGGAGTAAAAAGTGATAGTGTGTTGAGCACTTATCACACCCCCAAACTCGAACTATTGCTTGTCCTCAAGCAATGCAAACCATCAATTTGCCGAACTTTACTCTCTCTTGGTCTTGCATGTCCATCTATTCTCCCCACCATAACTAGGCCTATTCTTAAGCCTTAACAATTCGGTTACTCAAGGGTTTACCTAGAAACAAACTATAGGAGTTGTGAGTGTGTGCGTTTTTGTGGACAAGTTGATTAAAGGCTTTCTTAGATAAACTCTAAGTTCAAGACAAATAGACATTGGTTAAGTGTTCTCTTCTTTTTCAAACCCCAAATCTTGAGCCAGTTTCGGGCACCTCAAAGACTTGTGTTTTTCTTTTCACTAAAATCCTTCTTTCTTTTTAATATTCCTTAACACATACTAGAGCCAATTTCGGGCACCTCTAGCATGAAGAAGAGACTTTCTAGAGCCGGTGGTAGGCACCTCTAGTTACTTTCCAAAAATCTGAGTCTTTATCACCTAAGTTCATTAAAAGAATTCCTATAATCCAACAAGTCCCAAAAGTGTTTGAAGTTTAAAGTTCTACCTATAGTAAGCTTCTAAGTTTTCATCCTTAAGCATCCTAAGGTTAAGCCCTCTTAACAGAACCTAAACATGGTAAGGAGAAAGATTTCTATAGCCTTAAAGAATAAACTAAGGCAATACTGATGATGAGCAGTGCAAGAGTGTAGGCAGTTAATTCAAGTAAGGCGGGGAACATAGAAATTAAAAAAAATCACTGGAATACTCCCTTTTTGGCAAGGACGCGGCAGTAGATTGCTGCCTTGGCAATGAATCTGCACCCCCAAACTCAAACCAAGCATTGTCCTCAATGTTTTATATTTTGAAGGAATAAACGGCAAAACAGAATATGAATTATATGTAGCAAGTAAAAACAGTAAAAGCAATTTAAATTGAATTAAGGAAAAAGAAATTTAAAGCGACTCCGAAGAGCTGCTTGTAATAATTTTGCTCTGTGGCCTTGATGCCAAATGCGTTGTCCTTGGGCAGGGCGATGGTTGCGCCTTTGCTTGCCGCGACGGATGGACTCGAGTGGGTGGGGTCCTTTGCATCGGGGCTTCTACTTCTTCTCCTTCTTCAACATCCGCCATATCTTCGGTTACCATCACGTCCGTTCCTCCTCCCATCGCAATGACTCCTCCAGTGTGGTGTGTGCTTGGGCTGGCGGTAGTGGAACTTTGGTGCACGTAGGCATCTATCTCGGCGAATAGACTGCCCATGATAATTGACGATCTGGGCGGAGTGCTGAAGACGACCTTTCACTTGGATGGCCTTCGGCTGACAGATGAGGCCGCGGTAGAATCTGCCGCCCTAGATGGGCCGACAGCCTGGTATTGGGGCTGAGGGTCCGGATGGAAGAATGGTCGTGGTCCTCCCGGGGCTGGTGTAGTCTCGTTGTAGGGTGCGGCGGTGACGAACATGTTGCTTGGGAACTCCGGGAATTGGACGCCTTCTGGGAAGGCATGCAGCATCATCTTGGCTAGAGTGCCATTGAAATCACGTTGGTACTCCATGTATCATTGTTGTCGAAGATCCATTGCGGCCATTCGCTGCAAGATTTCTTGGTATGGGTTTGCTGCGGCAGAGGTGTGGGCAATACTAGGCATGTCTGCCGTGTACTGGGCCTCGGCAGCAGTATCGGCAGTGAACTGCTGTGGCGTTGCCTGGACAGGTTCGGCTTGAGTGATCTGCATGACTTTGTGGCAGAAATCCCTGGTCCATCCTCGTCTTGGGGGCGTGTATTCATCCGTTTCTTCAATGAGTACACCTATAGAAACACATAAACCCGTAATCAAGCAAGGGAAATACAATGGTCCCCTATCTTTCTTACCGCACTCGTGAATTTCCTGTAGGATGATTTCTCCAACGTTGATGGTCCTCTTGTTGATGATGGATTGGATAAGCACCAATCTCTTGCGATCAACCGTGCTATTGTGTGATGTTGGGATGAGGCGTCTTTTGACGAAGGTGTACCACATCTTGGCCTCCGGCTTCAAGCTTTGTCTTGTTACGGATCCTCGATGGGTACCGGTTTCCCATGGAGTGTTCCCGTAACAAAGAT
This sequence comes from Abelmoschus esculentus, assembly GCA_035048815.1. NCBI lineage: Eukaryota > Viridiplantae > Streptophyta > Magnoliopsida > Malvales > Malvaceae > Abelmoschus > Abelmoschus esculentus. The sequence continues at coordinate 8,812,891 of JAUCBN010000059.1, forward strand.
CGTCTTTGATGAGTTCATAGTCCTCGGCAGTGATATCTTCCAAGAATTCGGCATGGATATCACTGTCTGGGGTGAGGCCGTAGAAGTTGTTGATTATCTCGGCATCGAGCTGGACCGGCCTGCCGCGACAGTGAAGGAACAGGGAGTCTTTGCTGGGCCCATGAGCGTAGAACTCCCGCACGATCGTGGCGTTCGCCTGGGTAGGTTGCAAACAGAAAATTTCCCAATTCTGGTACTTAATTCTGTCATAGAGGTAGTGTTCAATGTTGTAGTTTTCTTCTTCGGCATGTTGGAAACCTTGCTCTTCCCAAAGTTGCCTAGCGATGAAAGATCGGTTGAATCGATCTTCAACGTTGGCTGGAGCGAATCTTTTGTATGTTGCCATCAAGATAGAGAGATGTGCGTTCTTGGAGGTTTTTCTTGAAGAGAATCTGGAGATTGTAGAAGGCAGAGAGTAATTGAGAGAGAGATTGTGAGGAATACTAAAGAAAGCAAGAAAATAAGAGTGAATAGTTCAAGAGGAAGGAGTTTCTTATATAGGCCTCGGCCTTGTGACCGTTGAGACCACTAGCCGTTGTAACCGTTTCCTTTTCTGCCATTTCCTTTTTTACCGCGGCAGGAATCTCGACAGACTAGCCGTTACACTATTCTGCCCGTTGGGACTACTGCGGCCCTGACACTGTTTTATTGCCTCGGCAGAGTTCCTACTGTGAACTATTTTTCCCTTATCTTTGCTTTTTATTCCTAAATAAAACACACAAAAGAAAAATACTGAAAACGGAAATAATTAGAAAATTAAAAATATACTACTAATCCTAATATAATAATAAAGAAAAGGGGAGAGGTTAGGTTACTGGTGGAGAGCATGCAAATGCATCTCCCAAAATTATTTTCTCCCTTAGGCCCAAATTATGTATCAGTTGTGGGCCACTCCTTTTTGCTGTCTGTCCATACATCTTGGGCTTGATTTTCTTGCCGAATATTCTGCCGAGCAGACTGCCCAGGCAGGGTATCTTATTGTCTACTGCGTGGATGGCCTTGCATTCCTCTGGATCATCATACTTCTTTAAGTTGTGGAAAACGTTGAGTTTGACTTTGTCGCGTGTCAAAAGTGCGCGTTTAGTGCAAGTGGACACATTGCAAGTAATAAGTGATAAGTATATTATCGAGTTATCGTCTCCTCAGGGATCGGTATACTTAATATGTTTTCTTCACCTCCTTGTTCTGTAAAAAGATAAAAACACAAGTAAATTGATTTGGTTTATCTAAACTAAAATAACTAAAATAAAAGCAAAGGGTTGAAATAGTAGAGAGAGATGGGCTAGGATCCAGTTGCGTCGTATTGTGGAATTGATTGACTTGTCTCCGTCCAATGCAATCGTATATCACTGCCTCGGCAGCACTGTAGTTTACTGCCTGGGCAGCGATAACACTGTCTGCCGCGGCAATCCCTTGCTCGTGGGCAGACCTTACCAAAGTTCGGCAAAGTGTCCTTGGATGACTCCGCTTATCCTTAAGTCAGAGTGTTGTTGATGACTAGTCCTTGATGATACCTCCCGGCGTGAACCAATTACTCACCAACCAATCTCACACTTCTTTTAGCCACTGAAACTCTTAACGTATCCCTAGGTCGAGTTAGTATTTCGCGATTGAAACACCGTACTTACCCCTTTCGTGAATCTAACTCTCCCGAGCTTAGATAAATGGATGATCACAATATCCTCTCCCGAGCTTAATTGTGAAACAAGGAATAACAAAGGATAAGCAAACCTTGATAATCTTTATTTCATTGAATGAAAGACAAAGTACAATCTCCTCTCACAAATACTCTACAACCTTCACCTAATCCCTAAGAAGGTTTAGAACATGATGGAGAGGAAAGAAACAAGAGTAGAAGTCGGCTCTCTCCCTAGGTATTTCGTTGTGTATTACATTGGGTGGCTAGGTCTTTATATAGGCTAGACCTAGGGCAAACCTTTCCTAAGTAGAGTACAACTTGGAGTAGGAAACAAGTTAAGTACTTAATAAAATATATTTCCAAGTTTGTATTCGGCTAAAGGGGTTTTTCCGCATAGTCTTCCTTTGGGCTTTTCCTTGTGCTAGCCAGCTCCGATTCATGGGCTTCAAGTCCAGACACGTTCCTTGGATTTTTGTCTTTCCATCGCCTATAATCTTGCTTTCTGTCTTCCTGCTGCTGCCTCGGCATTAGGTCCTGCCTCAGCCTTGTCACTGTCGCGGCACTGGTTCTCCTGCACAGATATGAAAACGCAGTAAAATGTGCCTTTTTCTGGAAATATTATCTATATGAGCATACTTCTAAATATATCACATTGAGTGCATGCATTGGTCCAAGCGGGTGTATATTTGGTACTTAATGCCCATAAAAGGAGTAAAAAATAAAAGTGTGTTGAGCACTTATCAGACTTGTTGGTCATTGACCCGCATAGTCAACTCTCATTTTTCCACGTCAATTAATGTGCGTCCAGTTGCTAGGAAGGGTCTCCCAAGGATGATCGGTGCATTGTCATCTGCTTCACAATCAAGGACAAAAAAGTCGGCAGGAAAAATAAACTTGTCAACTCTTACCAGTATGTCCTCGATTTTGCCTTCAGGTTGCACATAAGATCTATCCGCGAGTTGGAGCATCATTGTTGTAGGCTTCGGCCTTCCAATTCCAAGCTTTTGGAAGACTGATTTAGGCATGAGGTTTATGCTTGCTCCAAGGTCGCATAGGGCCTTTCCTTCATCACACTTTCCAATCGCACAAGGTATAGTGAAGCAACCAGGATCTTTTAATTTTGGTGGCATGCGGTTATGCAGCATTGCCATGCATCCCTCGGTAGCAACCACTGTCTCAAACTCACCTAAACGTTTTCTCTTTGACACCATGTCCTTTAAGAACTTGGCATAGTTGGGCATTTGTTCAATAGCTTCAACGAAAGGTATGTTGATGTGGACTTGCTTCAAGATGTCGAGGAACTTCTTGAATTGTTGATCCTGTTTTTGCTTTTTCAACCTTTGCGGGAAAGGTGGTGGTGGTCTCATTTCATCCAGGGTTTCTTTAGTTTGAAGTCTTATACCTGGCACCACTGGAATTGTTACTGCCTCAACAGTCTGCTCAGGCGCTGCAGTGCTCTCTGCCGGGGCAGTGTTGTCAGCTTCAGTTTGCCCAGCCTCTTTTCTTGTTTGATCTGCTGATTGGGTTTGGCTCTGGGATCTTCTCCTTCAGCTGTAGACCACTCCTAGTAGTGATTGCCTTACACTGTTCATGGTTTATTACCTTAGCAACTTCAGTATTGCTAGGTAGGCCTACTTGTGGTCTAGTGCTTATGCATTGAGCAAACTGCCCAACCTGAGTTTCCAGTGTTTTTATGGTCGCTTCTTGATTTTGCAACCTCATCTCAGTCCTATTCATGAAGGCATTTGTCCTCTTGATGAAATTACTATTTTCTGCCATGTATGACTCAGTTTTCATCATGAAGGCCTTTAGCGTGTTCTCCAATGAACTTACCGGTTGCTGCTGCATCTGCTGCTGGGGCATCGACTGTTTGACTTGCTGCTGCGGCATCGGCTGCTGAAATCCCGATGGTTGGGTGATTGGGTTTAAGGCATTGTTTGGGTTACTCCATGATAAGTTTGGATGCCTCTTCCATGAGGGGTTGTATGTGTTGGACATCACATTGTTGCGGTTGTAGTTCCCAACATACATACCAGTTTCTTGATTCATGCAGTCAGCGGAACTGTGGTTTCCTCCACATAAGTCACAGTATGAATCAATTACCTTGACCTCACGGGTATTGTGTTGTAACTGTAGGTTTTGCACCATCTTGGTAAGAGAGGCCAATTGTGTTGCCACTGAACTTGATGAATCTAATTCATTTACCGTGGCTTGGCGTCTTACTCCTCCTCGCCTAGATGTAGGAAACTGGAAGTCATTCTTTGCGAGTTTGTTTAGTACTTTAATAGCTTCCTTAGGTGCTTTGTCCAGGAGTGTTCCGTTTTCCGAGGCATCTAACATCATCCTTGTCGGGGCATTCGTGGCATTGTAAAACATTGTCACTTGTGTCCATAAGGGGAATTCATGCAACGGACACTTGTGCAATAGCTCTCTGTAGCGTTCCCATGCCTCGTACATTGGTTCGTCTTCGGCCTATCGAAAAGAAGTAATTTCATTAGGGATTCTATCATATAGATTAGTAGGATTAAAGCGAGTAATGAAATCACGACAAAGTTCACTCTAGGAACCAATAGATCTCGCTGGAATGCTATTTAACCAAGCTTTCGCCCTATCCCTCAGTGAATAGGGGAATAGCTTTAATCGCAAGACATCTTCATGGACTCCTTGGATTTTAAAAGAGTTGCAGATTTCCATGAAGGATTTAAGGTGTTGCCTTGCGTCTTCAGTTGCAGACCCACCAAATTGTCCAATTGTATTTAACATATTGAACATAACGGGTTTGAGTTCAAAATGGGCTACTTCAATCTCAGGTGTAACGACTTCTGTGTTTAATCCGTTTAAGTCCTCATCCAGGAAGTCCCTGACAGTGAGCTGTCGCGGCCCATGTGGCAGCGAAAGTACTACATTGCCGGCAGGTAGGTTTTGTCCTGCCGAGTGTTCTGCCATGGCTCCTTGGATCTGTCTCCTCAACCTTTGCCTTGTTCTTTCGATCTCTGGATCTAATTCGTACAAGGGGTTGGTTGGATTGGCCCTGGTCATACACCAAGAAAAACAAAAGTAAAATAAAAATAAACAAGAAAATAAAGAAAACAAAATTTAGTTGCCAGTCCCCGATAACGGCGCCAAAAACTTGTCGCGTGTCAAAAGTGTGCGTTCAGTGCAAGTGGACACATCGCAAGTAATAAGTGATAAGTATATTATCGAGTTATCGTCTCCTCAGGGACCGGTATACTTAATATGCTTTCTTCACCTCCTTGTTCTGTAGAAAGATAAAAACACAAATAAGTTGATTTGATTTGTCTAAACTAAAATAACTAAATAAAAGATAAAGGATTAAAATAGTAGGGAGAGATAGGCTAGGATCCAGTTGCGTCGTATTGTGGATTTGATTGACTTGTCTCTGTACAATGCAATCGTATATCATTGCCTCGGTAGTACTGCAGTTTACTGCCTAGGCAACGATAATACTGTCTGCCGCGGCAATCCCTTGCTCGTGGGCAGACTTTACCAAAGTTCGACAAAGTGTCCTTGAATGACTCCGCTTATCCCTATGTCAGAGTGCTATTGATGACTAGTCCTTGATGATACCTCCCGGCGTGAACCAATTATACTCACCAACCAATCTCACACTTCTTTTAGCCGCTGAAACTCTTAACCTATCCCTGGGCCGAGTTAGTATTTCGCGTTTGAAACACCGTACTTATCCCTTTCGTGAATCTAACTCTCCCGAGCTTAGATAAATGGATGATCACAATATCCTCTCCCGAGCTCAATTGTGAAACAAGGAATAACAAAGGATAAGCAAACCTTGATAATCTTTATTGCATTGAATGAAAGACAAAGTACAATCTCCTCTCACAAATACTCTACAACCTTCACCTAATCCCTAAGAAGGTTTAGAACATGATGGAGAGGAAAGAAACAAGAGTAGAAGTCGGCTCTCTCCCTAGGTATTTCGTGTGTTTGTACATTGGGTGGCTAGGTCCTTATATAGGCTAGACCTAGGGTAAACCTTTCCTAAGTAGAATACAACTTGGAGTAGGGAACAAGTCAAGTACATAATAATAATATATTTCCAAGTTTATATTCGGCTAAGGGGCTTTCCCACGTGATCTTCCTTTGGGCTTTTCCTTGTGCTAGCCAGCTCCAATTCATGGGCCTCAAGTTTAGACACGTTCCTTGGATTTTTGTCTTTCCATCGCCTATAATCTTGCTTCCTGTCTTTCTGCTGCTGCCTCGGCATCAAGTTCTGCCTCGGCCTTGTCTCTGCCGCGGCACTGGTTCTCCTGCACAGATATGAAAACGCAGTAAAACGTGCCTTTTTTTGTAAATATTATCTATATGAGTATAACTTCTAAATATATCACATTGAGTCCATGCATTGGTCCGAGTGGGTGTATATTTGGTAATTAATGCCCATAAAAGGAGTAAAAAGTGATAGTGTGTTGAGCACTTATCAGTAGCAGATTCTGTTTGATGAAGGCATTCCAAAATTTGGCTTCTAGGTTGAGGTCGCGGCGGCTGACAGAACCTCTATGTTTACTAGTGTTCCATTTGGCATGTGGTGAGCATAGTTCTGCTTTCACTTGCTCGTAGTCTTCAGTCGTCAAGGCAACAACGAACTATGTATTCTCATTGTTGTCGGTGTGTAAGCCAAATTAAGCGTTGATAGTGATGTCGGCTACTAGAATGGCCCATCCCCGCAGGTAAGTGTATGGATTGTTTGGTACTGGGCGGTGGGCATAAAATTCGCGAACCCATTCAATGTTCGCTAGATCCGGTTGCCTTGCAAATCTCTGCCATCTTTGGAAATTGATTTTCGATAGTGTGAATGTATCCAGACCGAGATCGTCATCATCGGTATAATGAAAGCCTTGTTCCTCCCAAATTTGGCGGTTCTTGAAGTTTCTCTCATACTCTTGCTCGACTGTTGACGTAGAAAACCTTTTGAACTTTGCCGCTCCGGCAGGGTTTGGTCGTGTGGTTGCCATTTGTGTAAAACCGGAGAGAAAATTTTTCAAAGTAAAAGTAATGAAAGGGAAGTGTGAATGGAAATGAACCTTGTTTGTGTTTATATAGGCAAAGGCGGCCAACCGTTAATGTGGTCGTAGTGATGTCATTATTCTTGACGTGCACGCTACGCCTTCCCAGCTGGTTTCCATTGGGCGGCAGAAACGAGGCGGGTTTGAACTTCGACGGCATGTTTTTCCGTCGAGATTTCATTGATCTTAGGTTGAGCTGTGTTTGGGCATGGTTATCTCCATTAATTCTTCCGTATTATACCTAAATAGCAGAAATGCAGATTAATAGATGCTATGAAATATAAAAATTCTGAGATTAAGTTGCGAAAATTTGAAATATAATTCCTAAGACTGAAATTGAAAATCTAATCCTAAAACCTGGGCGGTTAATCTCTTAACTGGATTAGTCAATGCCCATGAGCAAAGAACGTATTCTCTCGTTTCGTGAGCCTAACTCTCCCGATATTAGACAAATGGATTTTTCTTCACATACTTATCATCTCGAGCTCATATGCAAAGAAGAGTAAATGCCAAGAGAGAATAAACTATGAAATAGGTTTTGCATTAATAAATATCTAGCATAACATAACTATCTTCTCCAACTACTCTACAAACAACCTAAACCTCCGAAGAAGTTTAGAACATGATGTAGTCAGCGGCTAAAGGTATTGTCTAGGGTAAAACTCCTTGCTAAGACTAAACATAATATGTGCCTTATATAGGCCAAGCCCTAGGTTAAAGCTTTCCATGCAAGGAAAGAGTCCTAAAGAAGAGAGAAGTACAATTCCTAATTAAACTATAATTAATTCTTATTTCCTAAAATACCTCTTCTTTCCCGCACGTGACTTTGACTAAGGCTTGACTCCGTATTTTGGCTCTGTCTTTCTTCCGCTCATTGTCCATTAAGATCAATATCTTTTTCTCTTTTTGTCGAGCACTGGTTTTCATCTTCACTCTGCTGCCGCGGCCTCAAAAGTGCTGCCTTAGCGGGTGCTCCATCTACACTTCAGCATCTGTCTTCCCAATTGGCTATCTTTATATGTAGTTTTCTATCTAAGAGAGAAAACTATCAAATGCATATGTTTTATTCCAATTATTAGATGAATTCATGAATTATATGTTGGGATGCTGAAGTATGGAAAATATGTAAAAATATCTATTAAAGCCCTTGAATCCTGTCCTTTATTAGTAAATATCGAGTGGGAAAATGGTAATAAAAATAGGACTTTTATGCACTCATCACCAAACTTGATCCATTTATTCCTAAATTGATCCTAAACTGTAAGGGAACTTTTCTAAACGTGTTTAGACCTTAATAACAGAAGTTCATCAACAAATTCATGATCCACCATTAAAGACCACCCTAATCTACCAAGCATACCAAACCAATCAACAAACATGCATTTAAACTTAAAGCATGATATGCATGATGATTAAAAGTTGGAAGGGTAACAACCTTAAGAAAAACAACAACAAAAGCAGCAAACCCGAGCTCCAAGCTCAACCTCAAGATTTCTCCTTCCTCAAGCATGATGATGGCTCTTCCACTTGTCTCTCTACAAACAGAAGGATAACAACAACTTAGAACCACCCTAAGATGATCTTCAAAGCTTAAAAACAATAACAAGCTAGGATTTAAGCTCTCCAAAAACCAAATCCCATACTCTACTCAAAACCCCTCTTAAACCTCTATCCTCCCCAAACCAACACTTTCTTACCTTGTTTTATAGATCCTTGAAAGCCCCACAACATTTCCTTCAAGCCAAAAACGGGATTTCTAACAAAACCGATAAAGATCTTACCTTTGCTCTTCCTTTCCTTGCCAAAAAGATGGAGAAGAATGAAGAAAAGAGAGAAAAGATGAAGTCATTCTCTGTAAGAGAATTAAAATCCCAACTCTCTTGTCTTCACATATAGACATTTACCAAAATGTCCTTCTAAACCAAGTCCAACTTAAAACCCAACTCAAAGCCCAACAAGGCCCAAACTACACAAACTCGGGGCCCAAAATTGAAGCCTAAACCCCTCGAGTTAACCCGACACTCGGATCCGAATCCGGGTCGTGACAACTTCTCCTGGTACAAAAGGAGTAGCTTCTGGTATAGGAGTAGTAGCTTCAAGGAACACTAGAATATGAAGTGGTGAAGACAAGTCATCATTTGAGGGATTAACAATAGGTTGCTCACTATAAGGAAACGTCGTTTCATTAAAGACAACATTCCTTGAAATGTATACCCTGTAACTCTTTTGCTCAAGGTAGACATATCCATGTTGAAAAAAGGAATAACCAAGAAATATACAAGGACTTGATTGAAAAGCTAGCTTATGATGATTGAAAGGTCTCAGACGTGGGAAACAGAAGTAGCCAAACACTCTCATCAACTTGTAATCAGACAACTTATTATACAAGATTTGAAAAGGGGATTTATAATCTAGTGTTTTAGAGGACATTCGATTGATAAATTATGCAACACTAACCATAGCATAGGACAAAATTTTCATGGGCAAAGAAGCATGAGCTATTAAGGTGATTGTTGTCTCAATTATATGCTTTTGCTTACGCTAAACTATGCCATTTTGTTGAGATATGTGTGGGCAAGTGATTCTCGACTGAACTCCTAACCGAGCAAATTGATTATCCAGAAACTTGAACTCTCCTCCACAATTAACTTGAACCCCTAAAAGATTTATATCAAACTGGTTATTTATAATAGCTTACCGAGGGTCGTATAAAAACAGTTTGAACGACTTGCAATGCAACCCATAATATACTCAAAGGGTTTTAGAAGAAAATCAGTTCATGCTTTTAAAACAAATCACATGTGGCCAAAATGCCACCAAGTATAAAAATCCAGCAAGTGTTTTATCACGTGGAACAAATCCACAAAACTCAAGACTTACATGCTTCATTAGCAAAGCTTTATAAAATATTTGAAAATAAGTCAAACTCCTGAAAACTCAATTTGAAAATAAAATCAATAAAAACTTAACACTTGTATTTTCACGTGTTGTTATTAGTGATCTGATTAGTCTATTTCTAATCGTTGTGATAAACGATACACGCATGAAGACATAAATGTCGAATCATGCCACGTATGGGATTAAACCGTCACCATACCACGTATGAGGGCTACTCATACCACGCACGAGTCTATCTCATGCACACGAATGGAATCAATTCCAAACATATTTCCTACCTTAGTTTCCAGGATAAGCTACGCTTAAATGCAATACAACACATATATCACAATTTAAGCAATAACTATAATGCAGCACTGAGGAATTTACACAAGTATATGAATTTTCATAAATAAACAGTGCACTAACATCCTATCGATCGATCGAATTATCACTATAATATCATCTCAATATACAAAACAAAACAATATGAATGCTCAAGTTTTCATATAAAAAACACTAGGTAAAACTTTAGTATTCCACTTTTTCATGCTTACTCGCAAAACCGATAAAAATCTCTTTTTAGCTTATTTCGAAAACCAAAATGTGGAAGTATTTAAAACCATCTTTAAAAAGTATCGAGAGCATTCTAACACGTACATAATCACATAGGTACCAATAAAATACGAGTATGTAAAAAACATAGTAAAACAAGCATATTATGGGAAAACTGATTTACGAAAGCAAACGTAAGATTTACTCCAGAGTATAAGGAGGTTTCTCACACCTTCCCTACACTCCTAGCACTTTTAAAACAAAGTTAATGTTAGAGTATGCCCAAAGACCATTCATATGATGATTGTAAGGATACTTTTATTTACCAATTTTATTGAATAAAGGCATTGCCATTGTTGTTTTCAGATATATGTGTCAATGTGTAGCATAAACTGATAAACAATAAGGTCCATATAATAATATATGTATTAATATTAAAAGATCCTTAGTCAAGTATTATTATGGGTATGGACAATAATAATACGCTTAAGACTAACAGGTGATTAATTGATGACAATGAGTTGCCATTGACATAGAGATGTCAAAATTAATACATGAATATATTAATAGCGAATAATATATTGGCTTGACCTACTATGAACATATATCTTGGATTATTATGTGACGGTCAATATATTGCTCATAGTGACAACTATATGTATGATCCTTAGACTTGAGATTATTACTATCTTAACATATGTTGTTTTATGTTTTGATGCAGTTAAATGTGTCTCATAATTAGTTACACTATAAAAACTGACATTGGACATATTACAATGTATGTAGTGAGATATGAATGATCAAGATTGGATTTGTCCTTCCTACATAATATGAAAATATATCAAAGGCCACTTGATTGAGTGAGACTAGAAATGCATGGCCATGCTTGAATACGTTGATATGAGATATCACAAATTATTCATTAAAAATAGTCCACTCTAGATATCAAGAAGCATTAAAATAGTCTATACAAGTGTGACCATTCCAAGATTTGTGCCTATTAAAGATATAAAATGACAAGGATATAATACATTAAAAGAGTTGGTCACGGACATGATACATTGAATCATGATCTCTTGTAACTTAGATGACAATGATATATTGCTAGATGTCACTCATTGTTTGTAATATTAGAATTGTTCTAATATTATTACTAACGTTACAATAAGCCAATAGGGTCACACCTAATGGTTGAAAAGGAAAAAATATATATGTATAAGTAGATTATATTTAATCCCGAATTTTAAACAAAGGATATAATTAAAGTAATTATATTCATTTTCAAATTTGAATTAAATATAGATTTCGGTATTTAAGGAAATAATAAAAGTAATTATTTCTTAAACAAATTCGGAATAAAACTCTTATACCTAGGGTTTCACATATATATAAAGGATCTTTGGGTCTAGCAGCCACAACAGAGAATCCCGTATTCCCAAACCTAAAATCAAGAAAAATAGTTTTTTGAGATTTTCTCTCAACCAGTTGAACTGAGTAGAGGCCGAGACGATATTCGTGGAGGCTAAAGATTCGAGTTGTCGAACGATCGTGATTGTAGCAGATCCAGTTGTTGTTTTGCTGCTTATCAAGGAACCCAATGTAAGTTATCGCATATCTTCCTCCTAATTTCGGATTAAACATACATGGATCACTGGAAAGACCATCATAATATTGTTCTGCTGCGCCATGGGGTGTGCCGGCGATCCCAACAGTGGTATCAGAGCCACTTGTATGATCCGTAATCGGGTTAAATACTTGGGTGATACAATATGTATGAGATGCATGATTTGTTTTACTATATCGGCGATATAAATATTGATATTGGTAGTCGATTAGGAATACGATTAATATGTTAATCTGTTAATTGCAGTCGCCATTTTGCTACAAGGGTTTTACGATAATCATATGTCAATCGTTGACATAATGATCAGCGGAAGTGCGATAGCAGATCGCATCAAGGAAAAAGGAATAATTGTTATTCTGATACGGAAAAATCTAAGGGATTTTAAAATCCCGAAAACACGATTCTGTTGATAAATCTTATCAAATCATGATGTTTTTCCATAAAATAGTCGCTATTTTTAGGCCCTTGACCCCTTCGTAGGCAACATAGATTGTAGGCCCATATTGGTAATATTAATGATTTCGTGATAGCATATATATGATATGTTTGCTTTACACGGTGTTTGACATGCATGGTTATAGCCTTTGCTTTTACAATAGTTGTAAAATTTAGATACGGCCTACGTGTCGTGCCTTTCTCTATATCTATTGTACTTCTCTTCTCATCTTACTCCCTCGTATGTAAAACTAGTTTCTATAATTGTAATATTATTTCAAGAAGCAATCAAGACGTTAGGAGCAAAGGCGAGAAGATGCTTGAGAAGGAGTTTTAGTGTAGAATTAGGGTTTTAAGGTTCTCCCATTGGCTTGGGATGGGCCACCTTAGTTCTTTATTTTGGGCTATAATATTTGCAATCTTATTGTTTTATATCTATCATGTATGTGATGTAATGTATGATATATATCTTTTACTCGTATATATTGATGAGATCAATAAGGGCCAAAATTAAAAGAAATAACGATGAGATAGTTAAAGTTTTCCCTCAAATTAATCTAAGTTAAATTTAGTCGTCCAATATTTGCCCTCGCTAAGGCCTTGATCGATCTTATGTGAGTTTTGCCAAAGCATTGACACATGAGTCCATCTTGGTTAAACGCGAAGAATAAGAAAGTGATATTCGTCGGTTGAAATATTGGTAATAACTTAGTTAGGTTGTTGTAATAGGATTAGAAACCTAAAGGCTAAGTATTTGGTTAAGTCATGAGATGACTGAACAAGAGTTGTTCACCAAATGGAGGAGTTACATGAGATGTAATTAGTAAAGGGTTACTTACCTAAGTAACCTCTATCCTAAAAGAAAAGCCAAAGCTGATTTAGGAAATTGGTGAATTATGGATCCTTGCTCACTAGAAAAATTTTCGTCAAATTTTTCCGAAATTAAAAACTAGAGTTTTTTTTTTTAATTCTGAACAAAATAGTGAGAGTATTTTATAAACAAAGACCTGTTTATAATATTTCAAATTGCTAAATTTATATTATATTTCCATTGTTGTAAATCTAAATGGCAAACAACACTATATCACTGCGATCACTCATTGAGAAGGAGAAACTCAATGGCATAAACTTTCTTGATTGGTTCTGCAATTTGAGAATTGTTCCCAAATAGGAAAGAAAGGAATATGTCATTGAAGAACTTGTTCTAGATGAACCGACAACTAATGCTTCTAGAGCTGACAAAGACAGGTTTAAGAAACATATGGATGACATATTAGATGTCGGATGTCTTATGCTTGCTACCATGATTCCTGATCTTCAGAAGCAATATGAGGACATGGTTGCATATGATATGATTCAAAACCTCAAAGAAATATATGAGGAGCAAGCACATCAAGAGAGGTATGAGACCTCTAAAGCTCTATTTCAGTGCAAAATGCTAGAGGGATCTCCTGTAGGAGCTCATGTCATTAAGATGATAGGCTATATCCAAACGTTGGAAAAGCTAGATTTCCTCTCAAGGATGAATTGGCTACTGATGTTATTCAGCAATCATTTTCAAATAGCTTCAATCAATTTGTCCTTAATTTCAACATGAATGAAATTAACAGAACTTTGCCACAATTACTTGGCATGTTACGAACTGCTGAGAAAAATATGTCTAAGGGTGGACCTAAGCCCATTCTGATGGTCCGCAAGGACAAAGGAAAGGGAAAGGCAGTGGCAAAGTACAAGGGTAAAGGTAAGCCTATACCCAAAGGATATGAAGCATTGAAACCCAAAGGGGGAGTTAGCAAGGAAGGAAAATGTTTCCACTGCAATAAGACCGGACACTGGAAAAGAAATTGCTCCATTTACCTTGAAGAGGTCAAGAAGGCAAAAGTAGATGGTGCATCTGCTTCAGGTATTTATGTTATCAATGTGAATCTATCAACATCTTCTTCTTGGGTATTGGATACTGGTTTTGGTTCTCACATTTGTACTTCTGTACAGGGACTGCAAAAGAGAAGGAATCTAGCTAAGGGAGACATAGACTTACGAGTGGGAAATAGAGCAAGAGTTGCTGCATTAGCTATAGGAACATACGTTTTATCTTTACCTAGTGGACTTGATTTACATTTAGAATATTGTTATTTTGTGCCTAGTTTGACTAAAAACATTATTTTTATTTCTTGTTTGGACAGGATTGGCTTTGAGATTATTATTAAGAATAATTGTTGTTCTTTTTATCTCGATAATGTTTTTTATGGTTCGACATAATTGGTTAATGGCTTATATATTTTAAATCTAGAAAATGTCATTTATAATATAAATACCAAAAGATTAAAAACAAATGACTCAAATCAAACTTATCTCTGGCATTATCGTTTTGGCCATATAAGTGAGAAATGCATATCAAAACTCCATAAAGATGGATTCTTAGATTCATTTGTTTTCGAACAACTGGATGTATGTGAATCTTGCTTATTAGGAAAAATGACTAAGGCTCCTTTTAATGGTAAAAGTGAGAGAGCAAGTGATTTATTGAGATTAATACATAATGATGTATGTGGACCAATGAACACACAAGCTAGAGGTGGATTTCAGTACTTCATCACTTTCACTGATGACTTTAGTCGATATGGTTACATTTACCTTATGGACCATAAATCTGAGGCTATCGAAAAGTTTGAAGTATTTAAGAATGAAGTACAAAATCAACTAGGCAAGAGTATTAAAACACTTCGATCCGATCGAGGTGGAGAATACTTAAGCATAGAATTTGATGAACTCCTTAAAGAATGTGGGATTGTCTCATAGCTTACTCCACCAGTTACACCACAGTGGAATGGGGTTTCTGAGAGGAGGAATCGAACTTTGTTAGACATGGTTTGATCAATGATGAGTCATAGTGATCTTCCGACTTCTTTCTGGGGACATGCACTAGAAACAACTGCTTTCACTTTAAATCGTGTTCCATCTAAATCTGTTCAAAAGACACCATATGAGATATGGACTGAAAAACGTCCTAGTATGTCTTTTATGAAGATTTGGGGTTGCGAAACATATGTCAAACATCAGATGTCTGCAAAGCTCGAACCCAAATCTCATAAGTGTAATTTTGTTGAATATCCCAAAGAAACTAAGGGATATTATTTCTTTAACCCTAAAGAGAACAAAGTGTTTGTTGCTTGAAAAGGAGTTTTTCTCGAAAGAGAATTTCTCAATAAGAAAGGGAAGGTTAGAGATATTGAACTTGGAGAAGTTCAAGAATAACAATTCACTGAGACTGAAATTGAACATGTTCCACAAATTGTTGAGGAACAATCAACAGATTTAGAAACACAATCACTACGCAGGTCAAAAAGAGAACGCCATACAATTGAGAGATATGAATTTCTCATTACCAAGCATGGAGATGTTCTTATTGTAGATCAAGATGAGCCAAGAACTTATCAAGAGTTAGTATTGAGCCCAGACTATGAGAAATGGCTAGAGGCCATGAAATCTGAGATGGAAACCATGTCAGTCAACCAAGTATGGACTTTGGTTGAATCACCTGAAGGGGTAAAACCTATAGGGTGTAAATGGGTTTTCAAGAAGAAAACTGACATAGATGGAAACGTACAAACATACAAGGGGCGACTAGTCGCTAAAGGTTTTCGAAAAGATACAAAGGTCCATTTATGTACTGAAGCAAGCTTCTTGAAGCTGGAATCTTCATTTCAATGAAGTGATCAAAGAGTTTGGTTTTATCAAGAACGAAGATGAGCCTTGTGTTTACAAAAAGACTAGCGGGAGCATTATTTGTTTCTTAATCTTGTATGTAGATGGCATACTTATCATAGGAAATGACATACCTACCTTACAGTCGGTTAAGACTTGGTTAAGTAGTTGTTTCTCTTTGAATAATTTGGGTGAGGTAGCATATATCTTAGGGGTTAAGATCTATAGAGATAGATCTACACGACTTCTAGGTTTGATTCAAAATACATATATAGACAAAATTCTGAAAAGATTCAGTATGGAAGAATCCAAGAAAAGATTCTTACCTATGAGACATAGTATATCTCTTTCGAAGGAAATGTGTCCTTCAACTCCACAAGAAAGAGAACGAATGAGTAAGATTCCATATGCTTCGGCTATTGGTTCTATCATGTATGTCATGATATGTACTCGACCAAATGTATCATATACCTTAAGCATGACAAGTCGATATCAGGTAAATACTGGTGAAAGTCACTAGGTAGCAGTCAAAAACATCCTTAAGTACTTGAGAAGAACTAAGGATACATTTCTTGTCTATGGATGCAAGGAAGATCTTAGTATAAAAGGTTATATTGATGCTAGTTTCCTAACAGAAAAGGATGGCTTAAGATCGCAATCTGGATTTGTGTTTTGCTTTAACGGAGGTGCTGTAAGCTGGAAAAGTTCTAAGCAAGACACAGTAGTTGATTCTACGACAGAGGCTGAGTATATTGCAGCTAGTGAAGCAGCAAAGGAAGCTGTTTGGATCAAAAAGTTCATATCCGAACTAGGGATTGTTCCAAGCATATCATATGATATATTACTCCGTTGTGACAACAATGGAGCCATTGCACAAGCAAAGGAACCTAAATCTCATCAATGATCCAAACATATTCTTAGACGCTTCCATCTCATTCGAGAGATCATAGATCGAGGAGATGTGGAGATATGTAAAGTACACAGGAATGATAACATTGTTGATACCTTGACGAAGCCTCTAACGTAACAGAAGCATGATCGTCACACTGAGTCACTCGGTATTAGATATGTGAGTGATTGGTCTTATTGCTAGTGGGAGATTGTTAGTGTATTCCCAAAGACAAATCATATGATAATTGTAAGATACTTTTATTTACCAATTTTATTGAATAAAGGCATTGCCATTGCTGTTTTCAGATATATGTGTCAATGTATAACATAAACTGAGAAACAATAAGGTCCATATAATAATATATGTATTAATATTAAAAGATCCTTAGTGAAGTATTATTATGGGTATGGACAATAATAATACGCTTAAGACTAACAGGTGATTAATTGATGACAATGAGTTGTCATTGACATAGAGATGTCAGAATTAATACATGAATATATTAGTAGAGAATAATATATTGGATTAACCTACTATGAGCATATATCTTGGATTATTATGTGACGGTCAAGATATTGCTCAAAGTGACAACTATATGTATGATCCTTAGACTTGAGATTATTACTATCTCAACATATGTTGTTTTATGTTTTGATGCAGTTAAACGTGTCTCGTAATTAGTTACACTATAAAAACTGACATTGAACATATTACAATGTATGTAGTGAGATGTGAATGATCAAGATAGGATTTGTCCTTCCTACATAATAGGAAAATATATCAAAGGCCACTTGATTGAGTGAGACTAGAAAATGCATGGCCATGCTTGAATACGTTGATATGAGATATCACAAATTATTCATTAAAAGTAGTGTACTCTAGATATCAAGAAAAATTAAAATAGGTTATACAAGTGTGACTATTCCAAGACTTGTGCCTATTAAAGATATAAAAGGACAAAAGGATATAATACATTAAAAGACTTGGTCACAGACATGATACATCGAATCATGATCTCTTGTAACTAAGATGACAATGATATATTGCTAGATGTCACTTAATGTTTATAATATTAGAATTGTTCTAATATTATTTCTAACGTTACAATGAGCCAATAGGGTCACACCTAATGGTTGAAAAGGAAAAAAATATATATGTATAAGTAGATTATATTTAATCTCGAATTTTAAACAAAGGATATAATTAAAGTAATTATATTCCTTTTCAAATTTGAATTAAATATAGATTCCGATATTTAAGGAAATAATAAAAGTAATTATTTCTTAAACAAATTCGGAATAAAACTCTTATACCTAGGGTTTCACATATATATAAAGGATCTTTGGGTCTAGCAGCCACAACAGAGTATCCCGTATTCCCAAACCTAAAATCAAGAAAAATAGTTTTTTGAGATTTTCTCTCAACCAGTTAAACTGAGTAGAGGCCGAGACGATATTCGTGGAGGCTAAAGATTCGAGTTGTCGAACGATCGTGATTGTAGCAGATCCAGTTGCTTTTTTGCTGCTTATCAAGGAACCCAATGTAAGTTATCGCCTCTCTTCCTCCCGATTTCGGATTAAACATTCATGGATCACTGGAAAGACCGTTGTAATATTGTTCCGCTGCGCCATAGGGTGTGCCGGCGGTCCCAACAGTTAAAACACGACCAAAACAGCCCCTTCCCAAATCCACTCACCGATAACCGAAACTTGTCCGACAAGTAACCCAAAAATGCAATTCGCCTTTCCAATCTCCCTCAAACTTGTTCCTGTACCTCTTAAACTAATTAAAACATCAAAACCAGAGGATTTATTGCATTATAACACACCCAAACATCCCTCAAGCTGGACCAATATATGGCATCCCCTAAAACTCCATAAAACCTAACAGAAAGTCACCGAAAACCTCTCCAAACACCACCTAAACCTTAGGTCCGGGATTAGATACTTAAAAGACATCTTAATTACATATAAACACTTCAAGATTCATGCATTTAGGCATCAAAAACAGCCATGTAAAACCCTTAAACGAAATTCAAGAAAACAATGGAATTTTTATCAAGAAAACCGATTTTACTGATTCAAGACTTTAAAGATTGTTTCAATCAGCCACGAACTTAGGAATTTTGTAACAGCTGGAGCTGAAGGAATATAGCCGTTGGAGGGAGTTTTCAATTCTGTTAAAAATATGCTGGAGTTTATTGAGTCTGTTTTTTTTTTATTTGCTTTATTAAAATGGTGCGTTTAAGGGAGAACTTATATCTAGATAAAACACAATCGTTTTGAGCTATAGGTTAAAAGGGGGAAGGGGTAATCGAATAGGCATGAATGAAAATGTACCGAGTATTATCTGTTTCTTCTCTCTCGATTCTTTTTCTTCCTTACCTAGTCTATCAATCTGAGTGTTTCTTTTTTAGAAATTGTGTTCATTTATTAATACTATTACAAAGGTATCAAAGGCCTCATTAATTAGTGAAGATGGTCGAGACGCGCAGGCAAGCAACTATTGTGGCATCTAGAGACCAACCCAGTGATTCGCAAGTTCCCGAATGGCGACAAAAGACCGATAGAGTTCAACAAGAGTTGCTGGTAGAGATTTCTCGGGTGGAAACTTCGATTGATGATAAGTTCCAAAAGATGCAGGCTTCTCTGATGGATAATATGTTGAAATTATTGGAGATTGCGTTGGGAAAATAGATCTACTTGAATCCGATGATGGGCCAACCAGGATTATTACCAACACCTGCAAGCTAAACCAAAGTTGAACCCAGGGGAAAAGAAAAAATACCGATTGTGGGAAACGATAATCCTAGTGCTTCAGTGATAAATTTGATGGAAGAGGATCATTGGAAGGAGTCAGATATGGAAACTTTCCAATCAATAAATCCTTTTCAGTCATTCAATTTTGCTTATAAATTGACCTGCCTCAAATTTGATGGGTCAGAATTTAGAGAGTGGTTATATAAGATTGAACAATATTTTGAGGCTGAGAGAGTTCCTGAGCACTGTAGGATAAGGATTATGATGCTTCATTTGGAAGGTCGAGCCCTCCAATGGCATCAGTTCTTGTTAAATCACATGGTAGCTGGAATACTATAACATGGAGTAAATATTTGGGTTGGATGAGGGATAGGTTTGCACTGGGTGTTTTTGATGATCCATTTGCAGTTTTGGTAGCACTAAGACAGGGTGAATCGATATCAGTTGATAAGTTTTATCACTTCGGTAAATCAGGTTCGATTGTCGGATGATTACGTGCTCAGCATGTTTAAGAATCACTTGCGAATTGAAATCAGTCAATTTGTGAAGTTATTGCAGCCTACAAGTTTGTTGAATGCCTTCCATTTAGCAAAGCATGTGGAGTCTATGATGGATTCTCCTCAGAAGAATTCATGCATCAATTCCTCTACAAAAGTTACACCTACAGTTCCAATGTCTCTGGCAATTCCTTCTAGAGGACATACTAGTATTTTGAGAGGACCTCCTGGTGCATTCACTTCAGTGAATCAAATTACTTCTAAGATTTCTACTCTAACATCAATTCCTACTGCCTCAAAAGTGACGAGTACTGGAAATTCAAGGATGGAGGGAAGGAGACTGACAACTAGTGAGATTGATGGAACAAAAATAAGACAACTAAGTAAAATAAAAGAAATTTGAATATTAGAGAGAGATAGGTCAGGATCCTATTGTATTGTATTGTGGATTTGATTGACTTGTCTTTGCCCAATGCAATCGTATATCTCTGCCTCGGCAGCACTGCAGATTACTGCCTTGGCAGCGATAATACTGTCCGCCGTGGCAATCCCTTGCTCGTGGGTGGACATTACCAAAGTTCGGCAAAGTGTCCTTGGATGACTCTGCTTATCCCTAAGTCGAAGTACTGTTGATGACTAGTCCTTGATGATACCTCCTAGCGTGAACCAATTATACTCACCAACCAATCTCACACTTCTTTTAGCCGCTGAAACTCTTAACCTATCCCTAGGCCGAGTTAGTATTTCGCGATTCAAACACCGTACTTACCCCTTTCGTGAATCTAACTCTCCCGAGTTTAGATAAATGGATTACTTACAAACTTCTCTCCCGAGCTTGAATGCAAGAACAAGGAATAACAAAGGATAAGCAAACCTTGATAGTTTTATTGCATCGAAACAAGGACAAAGTACAATCTCCTCTCACAAACACTAACAACCTTCACCTAAACCCTAAGAAAGCTTAGAACATAGTTGAGAGAAAGAAAACAAGTTTATGTATCGTCTCTCTCTCTCTCTAGGTATTCGTCTCTATTACATTGGACGGCTAGGTCTTTATATAGGCTAGACCTAGGGCAAACCTTTCCTAAGTAGAATACAACTTGGAGTAGGGAACAAGTCATGTACATAATTAAAATATTTCCAAGTTTAAATCGACTAAGGGGCTTTCCCGCGTGGCCTTGTCTTGGGCTTTTCCTCATGCTAGCCAGCTCTGATCCATGTGCTTTTAGTCCAGACACGTCCTTTGGATTTTTATCTTCCAATCGCCTACAGTCTTGCTTCTTGGCTCTGAGCTACTGCCTCGGCATTAGGTCCTGCCTCGGCCTTGTCGCTTTCGCGGCACTGGTTCTCCTGCACAGATATAAAAATGCAGTAAAACGTGCCTTTTCTGTAAATATTATCTCTATAAGCATAACTTCTAAATATATCACATTAAGTACATGCATTGGTCCAAGTGGGTGTAAATTCGGTAATTAATGCCCATAAAAGATGTAAACAGTGATAGTGAGTTGAGCACTTATCACACCCCCAAACTCGAACTATTGCTTGTCCTCAAGCAATGCCAACCATCAATTTGCCGAACTCTACTCTCTCTTGGTCTTATGTTTCCATCTATTATCCCCACCATAACTAGGCCTATTCTTAAGCCTTAACCTTTCGGCTACCCAAGGGTTTACCTAGAAACAAACTATAAGAATTGTGAGTGTGTGCGTTTTTGTGGACAAGTTTGATTAAAGGCTTTCTTAGATAAACTCTAAGTTCAAGACAAGTACAATTGGGTTAAGTGTTCTCTTCTTTTCTAAACAACCAATTCTTGAGCCAATTTCGGGCACCTCAAGGATTGTGTTTTTCCCTTCACTAAATTCCTTCTTTCTTTTTAATATTCCTTAAAACATACTACAACCAATTTCGGGCACCTCTAGCATGAAGAAGAGTACTTTCTAGAGCCGGTGATAGGCACCTCTAGTTACCTTCCCAAAAATCTAAGTCTTTATCACCTAAGTTCATTAAAAGAATTCCTATAATCCAACAAGTCCCAAAAGTGTTTAAAGTTCTTCCTATTGTAAGCTTCTAAGTTTTCATCCTTAAGTATCCTAAGGTTAAACCTTCTTAACAGGACCTAATCATGGTAAGGAGAAAGATTTCTATAGCCTTAAAGAATAAACTAAAGCAATATTGATGATAAGCAATGCAAAAGTGTAGGCAGTTAATTCAAGTAAGGCGGGAAGCATGAAAATAAAAAAAAAAGCACTGGAATACTCCCTTTTTGGCAAGGCCTCGATAGTAGATTGCAGCCTTGGCAGTGAATCTGCACCCCCAAACTCAAACCAAGCATTGTCCTCAATGCTTTATATTTGAAGATTATAGCGGGCAACAAAAATGTGAAAGGAATAAGCAACATAGAAAGCAAACAACAATTAATATTGAATTATATGAACAAAATTATTAAAGAGACTCCGAAGAGCTGCTTGTAACAATTTTTCTCCTAGGTCTTGTTGCCGATTGCTTTGTTTTTGGTGAGGGCGATGGTTGAGCTTTTGCTTGCCGGGGCGGTTGGACTCTTGTGGGTGGTGTCCGTTGCATTGGGGCCCCCACATCTTCTCCTTCTTCCACATCGGCCATGTCTTCGGTTAGCATTATATCCGTTCCACCTTCCATTGCTGTGGCTGCCCCGGTATGGTGTGTATTCGGTCCGGCGGCGGTTGAGCTTTGGTGCACATAGGCATCTATCTCAGCTGATAGACTACCCATGATGATTGGGGATCGGGGTGGAGTGCTGAAGACTGCCCTCCGTTTGGATGGTCTTCTGCTGGCAGATGATGCCGCAGCAGAATCTGCTGCCCTGGATGGGCCAACAGCATGGTACTGTGGTGGAGGTCCCACATGGAAGAACGACCTTGGTCCTCCCGGAGCTGGTGTAGTCTCGGTATAAGGGGCGGCTGTGACAAACATATTGCTGGGAAATTCTGGAAATTACGCCCCTTGGTCTGGAAAAGCGTGGAGCATTATTTGGGCTAATGTGCCGTTGAAATCTCTTTGATACTCCATGTACCTCTGTTGCCTGAGGTCCATTGCAGCCATCCTTTGAAAAATCTCCTGTTACGGGTCTGCTGCGGTAGAGGTGTGGGCAGTGTCTGGCATGTGTGTCGTGTATTGGGCCCCAACAGCAGTATCAGCAGTGAACTGCTGGGATGTTGCTTGGAATGGCTCTGCCTGCGTGATCTGCATGACTTTGTGACAAAAGTCTCTGGTCCATCCTCGCCTTTGGGGAGTGTATTCGTCCGTATCTTCTATTGGCACACCTGCGGCAAGACACAAACCCGTGATCAAACATGGGAAATACAATGGTCCCCTATCTTTCTTACCGCATTCGTGAATTTCACGTAAGATGATCTCTCCAACATTGATGGTCCTTTTGTTGATGATCCATTGGATGAGCACCAATCGCTTTCGGTCTACCGTGCTGTTGTGGGATGTAGGGATGAGGCGTCGCTTGACAAAGGTATTCCACAGCTTGGCCTCGGGCTTTAGGCTCTGCCTTGTTATGGATCCTCTATGGGTATCGTTTTCCCATGGAGTATTCACGAAACAAAGGTCGTCTTTGATTAACTCGTAGTCCTCGGCAGTGATGTCCTCCATGAATTCAGCGTGCACATCACTGTTCGGAGTAGGGCCGTAAAAGTCGTTGATGATCTCGGCATCTAACTAGACCGGCCTGTCGTGGCAGTAAACAAAGAGGGAATCCTTGCTGGGCCCATGCGTATAGAATTCCCGCACGGTTGTAGCGTTCGCCGGGGCAGGTTGAAGGCAGAAAATTTCCCAATCTTGGTACTTGATTCTGTTAAAGAGATAATGCTCGATGCCGTAGTTTTCATCATCCTAGTGTTAAAAACCTTGTTCTTCCCACAGTTATCGGGCAATGAAAGATCGGTTGAAGCGATCTTCAACATTGGCTGGGGTAAATCGCTTGTAAGTGGCCATCAAGATTGTGAGAGATTTGATTTCTTGGAGATTTTCTTGGAAAGAATCTGAGAAAATTGTGAGTAGGCAGAAAGTATTATGAGAGCAAGATTGTTAAGAATTCTAAAGTAAACAAGAAAGCAAGAGTGAATAGTTCAAGAGAAAGGGGTTTCTTATATAGGCCTCGGCCTTGTGACCGTTTGGATCCACTAGCCGTTTTGTAGCCGTTACTCTTTACTGCCGTTTCCTTTTCTGTCGCGACAGGAATCTCGTCAGACTAGCCGTTACACTGTTCTGCTGCGATTCTGACACTGTTTCCTGCCTCGGCAGAATTCCTGCTGTGAGCTATTTCTCCTTTATTCTTGCTTATTATCGTAAATAAAAATTAAACACACAAAAAGAAAAATAATTAAAGCAAAAACAAATTAGAAAAATACAAATAAACTAAACTAATCCTAATATATTAATAAGGAAAAGGGAGGAGATCATGTTACTGGTGGAGTGCATGCAAATGCATCTCCCAAAATAATTCTCTCTTGTTGGCCAGAATTATAATTCGTTTGTGGGCCACTCCCTTTTGCTGTGTGTCCATCCATCTTGAACTTGATCTTTTTGCCGAATAACTTGCCGAGCAGACTGCCAAGGCAGGATATTCTGGTGTCTACTGTGTGGATGGCCTTGCATTCTTCTGGATCATCATATTTTTTTAAGTTATGGAATGCATTGAGTTTGACTTGCTGGTCATTGACCCGCATTGTCAACTCTCCTTTTTCCACGTCAATTAAGGTGCGTCCAGTTGCAAGGAAAGGTCTCCCCAGGATGATCGGTGCATTATCATCTGCTTCACAATCAAGGACAAGAAAGTCAGCAGGAAAAATAAACTTATCGACTCTTACCAGTATGTCCTCGATTTTGCCTTCGGGTTGCACATAGGATCGATCCGCTAGTTGGAGCATAATTGTTGCAGGTTTCGCCCTTCCTATTCCAAGCTTTTGGAAGACAGATTTGGGCATTACATTGATGCTTGCTCCAAGGTCGCAAGGGCCTTACCTTCATAATTTTTACCTATCGCACAAGGTATGATAAAGCAACCAGGATCCTTCAACTTCGGTGGCATGCGATTGTGTAGCATTGCCATGCATCCCTCAGTAGCAGCCACTGTTTCAAACTCACCTATTCGTTTCCTCTTAGACACCATGTCTTTTAAGAACTTGGCATAATTAGGCATTTGTTCAAATGCCTCTACGAATGGTATGTTAATGTGGACTTGCTTTAAGATGTCAAGGAATTTCTTGAATTGTTGGTCCTATTTTTGCTTTTTCAACCTTTGTGGGAAAGGTGGTGGTGGTCTCATCTCATCCAGGGTTTCTTTAGTTTGAAAATTAATACCTAGCACCACTTGGTTATTGTTGTCTCGGTAGACTGTTTAGGAGCTGCTGTGTGTCGCGTGTCCAAAGTGTGCTTTTAGTGCAAGTGGACACATCGCAAGTAATAAGTGATAAGTATTTTATCGAGTTATCGTCTCCTCAGGGACCAGTTGCGTCGTATTGTGTATTTGATTGACTTGTCTCTGTCCAATACAATCGTATATCACTACCTCGGCAGCACTGCAGTTTACTGCCTTGGCAGCGACAATACTGTCTACCGCGGCAATCCCTTGCTCGTGGGCAGACTTTACCAAAGTTCGGCAAAGTGTCCTTAGATGACTCCGCTTATCCCTAAGTCAGAGTGCTATTGATGACTAGTCCTTGATGATACCTCCCGACGTGAACCAAGTATACTCACCAACTAATCTCACAATTCTTTTAGCCGCTGAAACTCTTAACCTATCCCTAGGCCGAGTTAGTATTTCGCGATTGAAACACCGTACTTATCCCTTTCGTGAATCTAACTCTCCCGAGCTTAGATAAATGGATGATCACAATATCCTCTCCCGAGCTCAATTGTGAAACAAGGAATAAAAAAGGATAAGCAAAACTTGATAACTTTATTGCATTGAATCAAAGACAAAGTACAATCTCCTCTCACAAATACTCGACAACCTTCACCTAATCCCTAAGAAGGTTTAGAACGTAGTGGAGTGGAAAGAAACAAGAATAGAAATCGGCTCTCTCCCTAGGTATTTCTTCTTTTGTACATTGGGTGGCTAGGTCCTTATATAGGCTAGACCTAGGGCAAACCTTTCCTAAGTAGAATACAACTTGGAGTAGGAAACAAGTCAAGTACATAATAATAATATATTTCCAAGTTTGCTTCGGCTAAGGAGGCTTTCCCGCGTGGTCTTCCTTTGGGCTTTTCCTTGTGCTAGCCAGCTCCGATCCATGGGCTTCATGTCCAGACACGTTCCTTGGATTTTTATCTTTCCATCGCTTATAGTCTTGCTTCCTGTCTTTCTGCTGCTGCCTCGGCATCAGGTCCTGCCTCGGCCTTGTCGCTGCCGCGGCACTGGTTCTCCTACACAGATATGAAAACGTAGTAAAACGTGCCTTTTTCTGTAAATATTATCTATATGAGTATAACTTCTAAATATATCACATTAAGAACATGCATTGGTCCGAGTGGGTGTATATTTGATGATTAATGCCCATAAAACGATTAAAATGTGATAGTGTGTTGAGCACTTATCACACCCCCAAACTCGAACTATTGCTTGTCCTCAAGCAATGCAAACCATCAATTTGCCGAACTAAACTCTCTCTTGGTCTTACATGTCCATCTATTCTCCCCACCATAACTAGGCCTATTCTTAATTTTTAACCATTCGGTTACCCAAGGGTTTACCTAGAAACAAACTATAAGAATTGTGAGTGTGTGCGTTTTTGTGGACAAGTTGATTAAAGGCTTTCTTAGATAAACACTAAGTTCAAGACAAATAGACATTGGTTAAGTGTTCTCTTCTTTTCAAACACCAAATCTTGAGCCAATTTCGGGATCCTCAAAGACTTGTGTTTTTCTTTTCACTAAAATTTTTCTTTCTTTTTATTACTCCTTAAAACATACTAGAGTCAATTTCGGGCACCTCTAGCATGAAGAAGAGACTTTCTAGAGCCGGTGGTAGGCACCTCTAGGTACTTTCCAAAAATCTAAGTCTTTATCACCTAAGTTCAGTAAAAGAATTCATATAATCCAACAAGTCCCAAAAGTTTTTAAAGTTCTTCCTATAGTAAGCTTCTAAGTTTTCATCCTTAAGCATCCTAAGGTTAAGCCCTCTTAACAGAACCTAAACGTGGTAAGGAGAAAGATTTCTATAGCCTTAAAGAATAAACTAAGGCAATACTGATGAGAAACAGTGCAAAAGTGTAAGCAATAAATTCAAGTAAGGCGGGGAGCATAAAAATTAAAAAAAATCACTGGAATACTCCCTTTTTGGCAAGGTCGCGGCAGTAGATTGCTGCCTTGGCAGTGAATCTGCACCCCCAAACTCAAACCAAGCATTGTCCTCAATGCTTTATATTTGAAGAAGTAAGCGGCAAAACAAAATATGAATATAAAAAGCAGCAAATAAAAACAGTAGAAGCAATTAATATTGAGTTAAGGACAAAGAAATTTAAAGCGACTCCGAAGAGTTGCTTGTAACAATTTTCCTCCTCGGCCTAGCTGCCAAATGCTTTGTCCTTGGTGAATGCAATGGTTGTGTCTTTGCTTGCCGGGGCGGTTGGACTCGAGTGGGTGGTGTCCGTTGCATTGGGGCTTCTACCTCGTCTCTTTCTTCTACATCAGCAATCTCTTCGGTGAGCATTACGTCCGTTCCTCCTTCTATTGCTGTTGCTCCTTCGGTGTGGTGTGTACTTGGGTCGGCGACAGTGGAGCTTTGGTGCACATAGGCATCTATCTCGGCGGATAGACTGCCCGTGTTAATTGGCGATCTGGATGGAGTGCTGAAAACGGCCCTTCGCTTGGATGGCCTTCTGCTAAAAGACGAGGCCACGGCAGAATCTGTCGCCCTAGATGGGCCGGTAGCCTGGTATTGGGGCTGAGGGTCCGCATGGAAGAACAGCCTTGGTCCTCCAAGGGCTGGTGTAGTTTCAGTGTAAGGTGCGGCTATGACGAACATGTTGCGGGGAAACTCCGGGAATTGTACTCCTTGGTCCGGGAAGGCGTGCAACATCATCTGGGATAGAGTGCCATTGAAGTCCCTTTGGTACTCCATGTACCTTTGTTGTCGGAGATCCATTGCTGCCATCCGTTGCAAGATTTCTTGGTACGGGTCTACTGCGGCAGAGGTGTGGACAGTACCAGGCATGTCTGCCGTGTATTGGGCCCCGGCAGCAGTATCGGCAGTGAACTGCTGCGGCGTTGCTTGGACAGGCTCTGCTTGTGTGATCTGCATGACTTTGTGACAGAAATCCCTGGTCCATCCTCATCGTGGGGGCGTGTATTCATCTATTTCTTCAATGGGTACACCTGCAGAAACACATAAACCCGTAATCAAGCAAGGGAAATACAATGGTCCCCTATCTTTCTTACCGCACTCGTGAATTTCCCTTAGGATAATATCGCCAACATTGATGGTCCTATTGTTGATGATAGATTGGATAAGTACCAATCTCTTGCGATCCACCGTGCTATTGTGTGATGTTGGGATGAGGCGTCGTTTGACGAAGGTATTCCACATCTTGGCCTCCGGCTTTAGGCTTTGTCTTGTTACGGATCCTCGATGGGTACCGGTTTCCCATGGGGTGTTCCCGTAACAAAGATCGTCTTTATTGAGTTCGTAGTCCTCGGCAGTGATATCTTCCAAGAATTCGGCATGGATATCACTGTCTGGGGTGAGGCCGTAGAAATTATTGATCGTCTCGGCATCGAGCTGGACAAGCCTGCCACGGCAGTGAACAAAGAGGGAGTCTTTGCTGGGCCCGTAAGAATAGAACTCCTGGACGATCGTGGCATTCACCTGGGTAGGTTGCAGATAGAAAATTTCCCAATCTGGTACTTAATTTTGTCATATAGGTAGTGCTCAATGCCGTAGTTCTCTTCGTCCGCATGCTGGAAACCTTGCTCTTCCCAAAGTTGCCTAGCGATGAAAGATCGGTTGAATCGATCTTCAACGTTGGCTGGGGTGAATCTTTTGTATGTTGTCATCAAGATAGAGAGATATGAGTTTTTGGAGCTTTTTCTTGAAGAGAATCTGGAGATTTTACAAGAATTAGTAGGCATAGAGTAATGTGAGAGAGATTGTTATGAATACTAAAGAAAACAAGAAAGTAAGAGTGAATAGTTCAAGAGGAAGGAGTTTCTTGTATAGGCCTCGGCCTTGTGACCGTTGAAACCACTAGCTGTTTGTAACCGTTTCCTTTGTCTTCCGTTTCCTTTTTCTGCCGCGGCAGGAATCTCGGAAGACTAGCCGTTACACTGTTCTACCCGTTGGGACTGCTGCGGCCCTGACACTATTTTATTGCCTCGACAGAGTTCCTACTGTGAACTATTTTTCCCTTATTCTTGCTTATTAACCTAAAAAATAAAACACACGGAAAGAGAAAATACTTAAAGCAAAAATAAATAGAAAAATAAACATAAACTACTAACCCTAATAATAAAGAAAAGGAGAGAGGTCATGTTACTGGTGGAGAGCATGCAAATGCATCTCCCAAAATTATTCTCTCCCTTAGGCCCAAATTGTGAATCGGTTGTGGGTCACTCCTTTTTGCTGGCTGTCCATCCACATTGGGCTTAATCTTTTTACCGAATATCCTGCCGAGTAGATTGCCCAGGCAGGATATCTTGGTGTCTATTGTGTGGATGACCTTGCACTCCTCTGGATCATCATACTTCTGTAAGTTGTGGAATGCGTTGAGTTTGACTTGTTGGTCATTGACCCGCATTGTCAACTCTCCTTTTTCCACGTCAATTAGGGTACGTCCAGTTGCAAGGAAAGGTCTCCCAAGGATGATCGGTGCATTGTCATCTGCTTCACAATCAAGGACAAGGAAGTCAACAGGAAAAATAAACTTATCTACTCTTACTAGTATGTCCTCGATTTTTCCTTCAGGTTGCACATAGGATCGATCCGCTAGTTGGAGTATCACTGTTGTAGGCTTCGCCCTTCCAATTCCAAGCTTTTGAAAGACCGATTTGGGCATGAGGTTTATGCTTGCTCCAAGGTCGCATAGGGCCTTACCTTCATAATCCTTTCCTATCGCACAAGGTATAGTAAAGCAGTCAGGATCTTTTAACTTTGGTGGCATGCGGTTATGCAGCATTGCCATGCATCCCTCGGTAGCAGCCACTGTCTCAAACTCACCTATTCGTTTCCTCTTTGACACCATGTCCTTTAGGAACTTGGCATAGTTAGGCATTTGTTCAATAGCTTCAACGAAAGGTATGTTGATGTGGACTTGCTTCAAGATGTCGAGGAACTTCTTAAATTGCTGGTCCTGTTTTTGCTTTTTTAACCTTTGTGGGAAAGGTGGTGGTGGTCTCATTTCATCCAGGGTTTCTTTAGTTTGAAATTTTATACCTGGCACCACTAAAGTTGTTGCTGCCTCGGCAGGCTGCTCAGGAGCTGCAGTGCTTTCTGCCGGGGCAGTGCTATTAGCTTCAGTTTGTTCAGCCTCTTCTTTTGCTTGATCCGCTGATTGAATTTGGCTCTCTGGGATCTTCTCCTTCAGATATAAACCACTCCTAGTAGTGATTGCTTTGCACTGTTCATGGCTCATTACCTTAGCAACTTCAGTATTGCTAGGTAGTCCTCCCTTTGGTCTAGTGTTTATGCATTGAGCAAACTGCCCAACCTGAGTTTCCAGCGTTTTTATGGTCGCTTCTTGATTTTGCAGCCTCATCTCAGTTCTATTCATGAAGGCATCTGTCCTCTTGATGAAATTACTATTTTCTGCCATGTATGACTCAGTTTTCATCATGAAGGCCTTTAGCGTGTTCTCCAATGAACTTACCGGTTGCTGCTGCATCTGATGCTGGGGCATCGACTGTTTGACTTGCTGCTGCGGCATCGGCTGCTGAAATCCCGATGGTTGGGTGATTGGGTTTAAGGCATTGTTTGGGTTACTCCATGATAAGTTTGGATGCCTCTTCCATGAGGGGTTGTATGTGTTGGACATCACATTGTTGCGGTTGTAGTTCCCAACATACATACCAGTTTCTTGATTCATGCAGTCAGCGGAACTGTGGTTTCCTCCACATAAGTCACAGTATGAATCAATTACCTTGACCTCACGGGTATTGTGTTGTAACTGTAGGTTTTGCACCATCTTGGTAAGAGAGGCCAATTGTGTTGCCACTGAACTTGATGAATCTAATTCATTTACCGTGGCTTGGCGTCTTACTCCTCCTCGCCTAGATGTAGGAAACTGGAAGTCATTCTTTGCGAGTTTGTTTAGTACTTTAATAGCTTCCTTAGGTGCTTTGTCCAGGAGTGTTCCGTTTTCCGAGGCATCTAACATCATCCTTGTCGGGGCATTCGTGGCATTGTAAAACATTGTCACTTGTGTCCATAAGGGGAATTCATGCAACGGACACTTGTGCAATAGCTCTCTGTAGCGTTCCCATGCCTCGTACATTGGTTCGTCTTCGGCCTATCGAAAAGAAGTAATTTCATTAGGGATTCTATCATATAGATTAGTAGGATTAAAGCGAGTAATGAAATCACGACAAAGTTCACTCTAGGAACCAATAGATCTCGCTGGAATGCTATTTAACCAAGCTTTCGCCCTATCCCTCAGTGAATAGGGGAATAGCTTTAATCGCAAGACATCTTCATGGACTCCTTGGATTTTAAAAGAGTTGCAGATTTCCATGAAGGATTTAAGGTGTTGCCTTGCGTCTTCAGTTGCAGACCCACCAAATTGTCCAATTGTATTTAACATATTGAACATAACGGGTTTGAGTTCAAAATGGGCTACTTCAATCTCAGGTGTAACGACTTCTGTGTTTAATCCGTTTAAGTCCTCATCCAGGAAGTCCCTGACAGTGAGCTGTCGCGGCCCATGTGGCAGCGAAAGTACTCCATTGCCGGCAGGTAGGTTTTGTCCTGCCGAGTGTTCTGCCATGGCTCCTTGGATCTGTCTCCTCAACCTTTGCCTTGTTCTTTCGATCTCTGGATCTAATTCGTACAAGGGGTTGGTTGGATTGGCCCTGGTCATACACCAAGAAAAACAAAAGTAAAATAAAAATAAACAAGAAAATAAAGAAAACAAAATTTAGTTGCCAGTCCCCGGCAACGGCGCCAAAAACTTGTCGCGTGTCAAAAGTGTGCGTTTAGTGCAAGTGGACACATCGCAAGTAATAAGTGATAAGTATTTTATCGAGTTATTGTCTCCTCAGGGACCGGTATACTTAATATGCTTTCTTCACCTTCTTGTTCTGTAGAAAAAGTAAAGAACACAAGTGAGTTGATTTGATTTATCGAAACTAAAATAACTAAATAAAAATAAAGGATCGAAATAGTAGAGAGAGATGGGCTAGGATCCAGTTGCGTCATATTGTGGATTTGATTGACTTGTCTCTGTCCAATGCAATCGTATATCACTTCCTTGGCAACATTGCAGTTTACTGCCTTGGCAGCGATAATACTTTCTACCGCGGCAATCCCTTGCTCGTGGGCAGACTTTACCAAAGTTCGGCAAAGTGTCCTTGGATGACTCCGCTTATCCCTAAGTCAGAGTGTTGTTGATGACTAGTCCTTGATTATACCTCCCGGCGTGAATCAAGTATACTCACCAACCAATCTCACACTTCTTTTAGCTGTTGAAACTCTTAACCTATCCCTAGGCCGAGTTAGTATTTCGCGATTGAAACACCGTACTTACCCCTTTCGTGAATCTAACTCTCCCGAGCTTAGATAAATGGATGATTCACAATATCCTCTCCCGAGCTCAATTATGAAAACAAGGAATAACAAAGGATAAGCAAACCTTGATAACTTTATTGCATTGAATCAAAGACAAAGTACAATCTCCTCTCACAAATACTCGACAACCTTCACCTAATCCCTAAGAAGGTTTAGAACATAGTGGAGAGGAAAGAAACAAGAATAGAAATCGGCTCTCTCCCTAGGTATTTTGTCTTTTGTACATTGGGTGGCTAGGTCCTTATATAGGCTAGACCTAGGGCTAACCTTTCCTAAGTAGAATACAACTTGGAGTATGGAACAAGTAAAGTACATAATAATAATATATTTCCAAGTTTGCTTCGGCTAAGGAGGCTTTCCCGCGTGGTATTCCTTTGGGCTTTTCCTTGTGCTAGCCAGCTCCGATCCATGGGCTTCAAGTCCAGACATGTTCCTTGGATTTTTTATCTTTCCATCGCTTATAGTCTTGCTTCCTGTCTTTCTGCTGCTGCCTCGGCATTAGGTCCTACCTCGGCCTTGTTGCTTCCGCGGCACTGGTTCTCCTGCACAGATTGAAAACGCAGTAAAACGTGCCTTTTTCTGTAAATATTATCTATATGAGTATAACTTCTAAATATATCACATTAAGCACATGGATTGGTCCGAGTGGGTGTATATTTGATGATTAATGCCCATAAAAGGAGTAAAAAGTGATAGTGTGTTGAGCACTTATCACTGTGCTCTCTGCCGGGGCAATGTTATCAGAATCAGTTTGCTCAGCCTCTTCTTTTGCTGGATCTGCTGATGAATTTTGGCTTGCTAGAATCTTTTCCTTCAGTTGTAGGCCACTCCTAGTAGTGATAGCTTTACACTGTTCATGGCCCATTACCTTAGCAACTTCAGTATTGCTAAGTAGTCCTCCTTGTGGTCTAGTGTTTATGCTTTGAGCAAACTGCCCAACCTGGGTTTCTAGCGTTTTAATGGCCGCTTCTTGATTTTGCAACCTCATCTCAGTTCTATTCATAAAAGCATCTGTCCTTTTGATGAAATTATTGTTCTCTGCCATGTATGACTCTGTTTTCATCATAAAGGTTTTAAGCGTGTTTTCCAACGAACTTACCGGTTGCTGTTGCATCTGCTGCTGCAACATTGGTTGCTAGACCTGCGGCGACGACAGATGTTGCATCGGTTGCTGAAATCCTGAAGGTTGGGTGGCTGGGTTTAAGGCATTGTTAGGGTTGCTCCATGATAGGTTTGGATGCCTCTTCCATGAGGGGTTGTATGTGTTGGACATCATATTGTTGCGGTTGTAGTTTCCAACATACATACCGGTTTCTTGATTCATACAATCAGAGGAACTGCGGTTACCTCCACATAAGTCACAATAAGAATCAATTACCTTAACCTCATGGGTATTTTGTTGTAATTGTAAGTTTTGCACCATCTTTGTAAGAGAGGCCAATTGTGCTGCCACTGAATTTGATGTGTCTAACTCATTCACCGTGGCTTGGCGTCTTACTCCTCCTCGCCTAGATGTAGGAAATTGAAAATCATTCTTCGCGAGTTTGTTTAGTATTTCAATAGCTTCCTCAGGTGCTTTATCAAGGAGTGTTCCGTTTGCCGAGGCATCTAACATCATCCTTGTCAGGGCATTTGTGGCATTATAAAACATGGTCACTTGTTTCCATAGGGGAAATCCATGCAAAGGACACTTGTGCAGTAACTCCCTGTATCGCTCCCATGCCTCGTACATAGGTTTGTCATCTGCCTATCGAAAAGAAGTGATTTCATTACGAATTCTATCATATAAGTTTGTAGGATTAAAACGAGTAATAAAATCATGGCAGAGTTCATTCGAAGATCCAATAGATCCTGCTGGAATGCTATTTAACCAAGCTTTCGCCCTATCCCTCAGTGAATAGGGGAATAGCTTCAATATCAAGACATCTTCATGGGCTCCTTGGATTTTAAAAGAATTGCATATCTCCATGAAGGACTTGAGGT
This sequence comes from Abelmoschus esculentus, assembly GCA_035048815.1. Lineage (NCBI taxonomy): Eukaryota > Viridiplantae > Streptophyta > Magnoliopsida > Malvales > Malvaceae > Abelmoschus > Abelmoschus esculentus. The sequence continues at coordinate 8,847,701 of JAUCBN010000059.1, forward strand.
GCTGCCTTGCATCTTCAATTACAGACCCACCAAACTGTCCAATAGTGTTAAGCATATTGAACATGATAGGTTTCATTTCAAAGTGGGTTGCTTCTATCTCCGGTGTAACAACTCCTGGGTTTAATCCATTTAATTCCTCTTCCAGGAAGTCTCTGACAGTGAGCTGCCGCGGCCCAGGTGGCGCGGTAAACCTCCATTGCCGGCAGGTAGGTTTTGTCCTGCCGGGTGATCTGCCATAGCCTCTTGGATTTGTCTCCTCAACCTTAGCCTTGTTCGTTCGATCTCTGGATCTAATTCGTATAAAGGGTTGGTTGGGTTTGCCCTGGTCATACACCAAGAAAAACAAAAGTAAAATAAAAATAAAAAGGAATAAGAAAATAAAGAAAACAAAATTTAGTTGCCAATCCCCGGCAACGGCGCCAAAAACTTGTCGCGTGTTAAAAGTGCGCGTTTAGTGCAAGTGGACACATCGAAAGTAATAAGTGATACGTATTTATCGGATTATCGTCTCCACAAGGATTGATAGACTCAATGTGTCTTCTTCGTCTTCCTGTTCTGTAGAAAGAAATAAAAAAAACACAAGTAGTTTGGGTTGTGATGGAACTAAAATAAGACAACTAAGTAAAATAAAGAAATTTGAATATTAGAGAGAAATAGGTCAGGATCCAGTTGCGTTATATTGTGGATTTGATTGACTTGTCTCTGCCCAATGCAATCGTATATCTCTGCCTCAGCAGCACTGCAGTTTACTGCCTTGGCAGCGATAATACTGTCCGCCGCGGAAATCCCTTGCTCGTGGGTAGACTTTACCAAAGTTCGGCAAAGTGTCCTTGGATGACTCCGCTTATCCCTAAGTCGAAGTACTGTTGATGACTAGTCCTTGATGATACCTCCCGGCGTGAACCAATTATACTCACCAACCAATCTCACACTTCTTTTAGCCGCTGAAACTCTTAACCTATCCCTAGGCCGAGTTAGTATTTCGCGATTGAAACACCGTACTTACCCCTTTCGTGAATCTAACTCTCCCGAGTCTAGATAAATGGATTACTTACAAACTTCTCTCCCGAGCTTGAATGCAAGAATAAGGAATAACAAAGGATAAGCAAACCTTAATAGTTTTATTGCATTGAAACAAAGACAAAGTACAATCTCCTCTCACAAATACTAACAACCTTCACCTAAACCCTAAGAAAGTTAGAACATAGTTGAGAGAAAGAAAACAAGTTTATGAATCAGCTCTCTCTCTCTCTAGGTATTCGTCTCTGTTACATTGGATGGCTAGGTCTTTATATAGGCTAGACCTAGGGCAAACTTTTCCTAGGTAGAATACAACTTGGAGTAGGGAACAAGTCATGTACATAATTAAAATATTTCCAAGTTTAATTCGACTAAGGGGCTTTCCCGCGTGGCCTTGTCTTGGGCTTGTCATCATGCTAGCCAACTCTGATCCATGAGCTTTTAGTCCAGACACGTCCTTTGGATTTTTCTCTTCCAATCGCCTACAGTCTTGCTTCCTGGCTCTCAGCTGCTGCCTCGGCATTAGGTCCTGCCTCGGCCTTGTCGCTGCCGCGGCACTGGTTCTCCTGCACAGATATAAAAATGCAGTAAAACGTGCCTTTTCTGTAAATATTATCTCTATAAGCATAACTTCTAAATATATCACATTAAGTACATGCATTGGTCCAAGTGGGTGTAAATTCGGTGATTAATGCCCATAAAAGATGTAAACAGTGATAGTGAGTTAAGCACTTATCAATCATCATCGGGCATCACAACTAGAATCCTATAAACTTGTCCTAAAACTTACACATTTGTCATGACATTTTTCTACAACTACTACTATCGTGGAACATGAAAATGGAGTAGAGAACGACATGTAACTTCCCAAAAATGGCCTTAGATGTTATCAAGGTCGGATCAAGGGTTCAATTGAACCGGTCGAGCCAATTAGCCTAAATCCGGGAATTTGTTTTTATAAATGGTTTTCAAAGGAAATAAAATATTGAAAAAATACTCTAAAATTATTATTTGGACTCTATTTGAATTTGGTATTCTCAATTTTGTAAAATTACACTATGAACCTTGACATTTTGGAAAGTAATGACTATTTTGTAAAAATGACTATTTTAGTGACTAAAATGTAATTGGGTCAAAACTTAGAATCTTTAAGGGGCTATTTATCCAATCTTTCTCATCAGATCTAACCTTCCAAAAATCTCTTTATAAACTCCTTTTAATTACCATAAATATTTTTATTGAGATTTATTTCCCATTTTTTACTAAAATCACCTTTTCACCTAACTTATCATTTTCTCTCAACTTCTCCTAATTTTCTTGGTTTCCAATCAGATTTCTCTTCAATTTTATCAAGGTAAATCACATCTTTTTGGTTTAATTTCTTTCATATTATTCTCTCCTTATTTCTCTTCAATTTCCTTACATTTTACAACTTGTTTTTCATGGGTTTTGCAATTGGAAGGAGGTTGGATCTTGTTTGGAGGTAAGAAATCATTCAAACCTTTCAAATTTGAGTTCTTTATTGAAATTTCCAAGTTTTTGATCCATTGCATTAAGTTCTTGATTTGTTTTATGGTTTTAATTGGTGATTTTCGGTTTTTATCGGTTAATTTTGATTGAATTGATGCAATCCCGTAATAAGATGATACCTGATGGTTTTCAATGGTTAAATCAATGAATTTTGATGTTTTTTAACATAGAATTAATGGTTCATGGATGGGTAAACCCGGATCTTAGGTTTTGGTGATGTTAATTGGCTTAGATCTTCGGTTTATGGCTTGTTTAGGTGGCTGAATGTTTGCTGTTGGTTTAGGATGTTTAGATCATGGTTCTTGGTTGTGTTTTGATGTTGAGAAGTATTAATTTTCGTTGGCTAAGGGCTGGAGGTCAATCGGATGAGTTTCAGATATGTTTCGGAGGTGTTTTCGGTTTTCTTAAGTGTAGTTTTTGGGGTTATTTGTTTGGGATGTGTGGGAGATTGATTGAATGCATTAATATGAATTAATCCCTATGATTTTGTTGTGTTAAAACAGGGCAAGATTTTGAGCTAAGTGTTGGATGTGTTTCGGAAAAGGCGAGAATGTCGATTGGCTTCGGCAAGCGAGTTTCGGACAAGTGGTGAAGGGGCTGCCGTATCGGCAAGGTTTTACTTGTTTTATCAAAGATTTGGGGGTGTAGGGATGGAGTGAAAAACCTTCCTACGCTCGAAAGTAAGTTAAATGGTTTTTCTCTCTTAATGGTTCCCATATCGCTCCATATTTGCCATGTTTTGTTCATGCTCTTAATGTAGTTTTTGCATATGTGATTTATGCATGAGAAATGATAAGTGCTTTGGCTAAATGTTGTTTTCATTATTGTCCATTGGTATCGGATATGTTTTAGCAATTGAACATTCCATGATTTTTATTAATTTCTATGATTTGATAACATATCGAATGATTGGTAGTGTTGCATTGGTTTTATGAAAGATGATTAAGAAGAAATGGTTTCCAATACATGAATTGAGTTTGAAAATGATGCATGCATGTGTTAGCTGTTGTATATACATGGTTTATGATGGTTTCCATGACTTTTAAAGCATGAGAATAATTTGGAATAACGTATGGTTATTACCTTTTCCCCGAATAAAGCCGTTGAGCATGATTTGAGTTCACTTTGATGAACATATGTTGAGTGCATTGTAAAACAGCTAGCTTCCATGCATAGTGAGAATGATATTGGCCCACTATTTTAAGACCACGAATACAAATGACATTTCATTAGGATTAAGTGCACTATAATATTGAATTAATATGTTGTGTTGCCTACACGTAAACAAGGGTGACTTTGTGTCTGACCGTGCGTGTAGAGCTTGCCTACACGTAAACAGGGGTGACTTTGTGTCCGACTGTGCGTGTAGAGCTTGCCTATATGTAAACAAGGGTGACTTAGTTGCCAATATGCATGGTTTATGATTTGTGTCCGACCGTGTGTGTAGAGCTTGCCTACACGTGTAGAGCTTCCATGCATAGTGTAGAGCTTGCCTACACGTAAACAAGGGTGACTTTGTGTCCAACCGTGCTTGTAGAGCTTGATAAGGAATAAGGAATCTGTGTATTCGATGGATATAAGGTTTGAACTAAGCTAGTCACTTAGTTGCCAATATGCATGGTTTATGATTTGAGCATTTTTTTGTGCATTGAAAAGCATGAGATTGTATCACATGTTGATATAGAATTATTTATAAAATGTAATATTTTAAGATCATGAATTTCACAAGCATGTGGTTTAAATAAGTTTTGTGCAAGTATATGAGCACAAGAGAATGGCCTAAGTGTTGTTATGTGTTTAGAAAATAAGACTTTTGATGTGCACATTAAAGTGTGTATGGTTTAAGTTTTGCTAGGTGTATAGCATATAAGACTTGAGATGATGCATAGAGATGCATATGTATTAAAAAATTAAAAAGGCCATAAGTATTATTGTTGTTTTAAAAGCATGAAAGTCTTGTGAATTTTAGTTTTGAGTTGTATGAGATAATTGACCCTTGATAAGGAAACGGATTTGGTTTTGTAAACAATGTTTGAGACACTTATATTGAGCATGATATGGCATGATTTAAAGTGTTTTATTGATGGACTTATGGGCTGCATTGCAAGGGTGGTATTTCTATGTGTTACCCCTCACTAAGCTTATGCATACCCTCTCTTTTACCTTGCAATGCAGAGATATTAACTGAGGCAGCCAAGAGAAGCAAGATTCCAAGTGCGTGTCGATGAAAAGCTCAAGTATGTGTTCTAAAGTTTAGTACTAGTAAGAGAGCAATGGGGGTATGGTTTCATTGTTGTAAAAGTTGGTTTTTGGTTGACAGGAGTCACTTTGGTTATATGAACTTGAGTATGTATAGAATGCTGAGCAATGTTGTTTTCTTGTAAGTAAAAGCATTTAAAGAAAGTTTGATGTATGCTTATGTGTTTGCTTGAGGTATGCTTACCCTTGTATGGTTTTGACTATTGTGAAAAATTTAGGAAGCATGCCTATAGGAGTTGTGGGGTCTATGATGGTTTCAAGTGGTTGTATAATTTGCTCTTAATGTTTAGGAATTATGCATAGAGTTTATGGTGATCAATGGTTGTGTCTTGTATGGGTTAAATCTACTTAAAAGGACTGATTTTATGTTTCTAGGCACGAAGGTATCGAAACTTCCAGGTAGGTTTCGAAACCTTGCGGGCTAGTTGGATATTGAAACCTTACTGGAATGAAAGTTTCGAAACTTTCAAGGAAAATTTTCGAAACCTTTTCCATAAAGTTTCGAAACTTTCAATGAAGGTTTTGAAACCTTTGATTGGTTATTCGTTGATAGTTGTCGGAATTGCATTTTAGTCCCGGATATCTTCCTATGTTCAATTATGGTAGCTACGAATGTTATTTTGATTTGAAATTTCACCTTGATGCATAAAGTTGACTTAATTTCAAGTTGGCTAACTTAAATTGGATGTTGTCCCTAGAAATTAAAAGTTTTACATTTTGGTCCCTAGTTAGTGAAACATGTAATTGATGATATTAGAATGCTCTGTTTGGTCTGAAATTTATCATGAGTGTTCTTTGCATGTTTAATTGAACTTTGATGGAATGAATTTCTACCTTGCCAATAGAATTTTAAATATTCACGTTTTAGTGCTTAAGTTGCTCATGTGTTAATTGAGTGCTCAATTGTGGTCGAATTGCTTCCGTTCTTGTTTTACATGAAATCGAAACATATAGGAACATAATTATACCTTTAGATAAGATAAAAAAATTATATAACGTTTTTAGGGTTGTTTATCGGATCGAGCCTTTGCGGGTTTGGCTCGGTATTCCCCGTGTAATGCTTTAGATTCGGTTTCGTTTAGGCCGGGCTAAGGGGGTTACATTTGGTGGTATCAGAGCCAGGTTTAGAATCTTTTGGGGAGTCGATGTTGGTAGTGGTGATGATATATTTGCTTTGTTGTATAACATGGACTATTGTTTTGCCATGCACGATGATTGATTATTGTTTAAATACAAATATGTTGCTAGGTATTGATGCTTGGTGTTTGATCTATGTTATGGTATGCTAGAAATAGCCTTGGTTGACAATTATGGTGTTTGTAAGTATGATTTAATCTTGTTGCATTAATATGTCATTGGTTGATAAATGAATTTTACCAAGATCTTTTGTTGATAAAATGAGTGGATTTAGCATGGAATGGCTATTGTGTGGATAATCATGGTGTTTGTTTTATGCTTTGCTGAGATGGTGTTGATATCATGGTATATGGTGGTTGTATCATATAATGGTTGAACTTGTGTTGTTGGGGATTTATTTTGGGATACCCATTGCTCTAACTACTACTAGAAAATTGTTCTATATTATACTTGAGCTACTTGGAACTTGCTTTTCGCTGACCTTACTATTTTGTAAAAATGTTGTTGTTGTAAAATTATGATGTTTCTGATATGGGACTGATAAGAGAGCTAAGATTTGTTAATAGAGGAGTTTTGGAGGATCAACAAGTTCATGTTGTGTTTTACAATGTGGTGTTGAGATGACAGATTTTGAGTCAACTGGGTCCTCAATCGTGTCGGAGTGTGAAAGGGTCTTTGGATCAACTAGGTCTGGGAACCTGTTGTGTTTGTGAGTAGCGGATGGCTACATCTCTAGGAATACCTTAGAATGTCCTCGAGTGGTTATGTGCAAGATGAATTGAATGTTCAGAAAACGTACAAGATGTGGCAGAGTTGAGTATTCTGTGAGTACCAAGCTTTGATGGTTTTATATGTTGAGGCGTGGGAAAGGTTTGCAAGTTAGTAGTTGAGATTATTGGAGTTGAGGATGTTATTTGTGGGTGTGAACAATAATCATACTTAGTGTAAGAGCACATATATGTATATATCTATAGATATTATAGGACATGCATGCATTCTCGAGCATGACATTAGAAATTACATTTACATGCACTTGTATAGGCATTTAGGAGGGCATACAGGAAATCATGCATACATTTGTTCACACTTGTGAGTATCTCCTTTAAGGATAGAAGTTGTGCGTGGTTAGTTCTTTTAGGTGAAGGCCTGGAGTTAAAAAAAAGTATTGAAATATCTTCTTTATTGGCCTGGAGATTGTTGTTTTGTGGGTTAATTACTCTTTTGGTTAAAGAATAATCCTAGATAGGGATTGGTTTGTTGGCTTGGAGTTGTGAATAGTTGAACCCGAGGGGAATATTCTGAGTTATGGTTTGTTTTGAGTTGGTCATTAAGAAATTTAAGGTAAAGTTCTGTGAGTTCTTTCCGATTAGAGTTTGGAGGTTGTGAGAGGGTTGTAGCATGTTGTGTGTTGTGGGGCAGTTTGGTGTTTTTCAGAGTGGTGTGGTTTCTTTTAATGAAAAAAGTGTTATTTTATCGTCATGGTTGGTGGAAATGCTACCTAGAATCCTTTGTAGTATGGTTTAATATGTGGTTAGGTCGGGGGTTTTGGTCGATCTGATGTTTTTCAAGAGTATCGGGTCGAGTAAAAAAAAGAGTTATAAATAATAAGAAATATGTCATTATGGGAGTTGTGGTATTATAGGTTTGAGTCATGGTTTTGGTTGTGCAGTAAAGGTGGAAAATGTACGTATTGTGTTTTTGAAGAGTTGGGTTTACTTTGGGTAAAGTTAGATTGTGGTGGTGTTTCAGTTGTGTGACGGGGTTTGCTGGACAGTTTATGACCTATATCAGTTACTCAGTCTAATGGGCTTACTTTTATCGAAAGGTGTAGTGAGAGTTTGTGTTCGGTGGGTTGATGTCTGTGGCTGTTTTATCTATATGGTTGTTGCCTTAGCAAGGTTGTAAAATAAGAGATGTTAGGGTGAGTGGAAGGAAGAGTGTTACAAGTTTTGGTTTAGTTATGGTATAAGTGGGATAAGATTTGGCTTTATCGATGAGTTGATGTTGAGAAGGAATTATGAGTTGAGTGTCGAAGCAGTTAACGACGTGTGGACATCGAAGTTTTAAGTGGGATGTTGAGTTTGTTATGGGGGCTTAACTTTAAGTTGGAGGTACTACCTTTGAGATGAGTATGGTGTTGGGTATTGACCCAAAGTTGGTAAATTTCTTGTATTGCATGTCTTGTTGAATGTTAGCTATCGAGAATGGGTTGTTTTGCATGTAGATGCCTGTGATGGATGATGTTTTTTGGGGCGAGTCAAGGTTGTTTTGGAGTTATGAGAGAAGTTGTTCAGTTAAATCTATGTGAGAGTTCGGGTACAGTGGTAGAGTTGTGAGTTGGACTCTACCTTTGTTAAGTTGATCTGAGGAAAGTTGTGATCAGATGTTTGGTGAGGGTCTAGTTGAGGATTTGTTTGGCAAAGTTTAGTTTTGTGTCGAGAAGCTTTTATGTTATATGAGCCGCATGGTTGTTCGAAGGATGCCGAGTTGGAGTGGTATCTTGATCGAGGCATATGGTAATCTTTCCTATGTGTTGGTGGTACGGTGTTGTGGTAGAAGTTTAGGAGCAGGTGCTTTTGAGTGGGCTTGTTTTGGATATGGTGGAATTATGGATGGGTGTTTGTTATGTCGGTAAGTTAAACTTGAGTATCAATCTTCTTTGGGGTTTTAGTATCGGTAAAGGTGCCAAGGTTAAAGTTGGAATGAAATATCATGAGTCTGATAGTAAAGTTTTGGGGGTGAGATGGAGTTTTCCTATGAGTGTTGGTGGAGTTGCTTAAGACCATGTTAGCGGGTTTGTGTTAAGTTAGTTTGAGGCTTTTTGGTTTACTGTCGTTGTGTGGATCGAAGATTGGTGAGAGGCTTTTATGGTTACCTGGTAGGTTGGAGGATGTTGAACAAGAGGGTTAGTTCGACGATTATGGTATGGAAACCGTTTTGGTTATCAGGAGTTGGTTATCGATCTTAAACAAGAAAAGGAGTTCTCTTTTGAGTTATGTTTTCTGTGAGAGTTGAGATGGGTTAGTGGTTTGTGCATTGTTACTTTGGTATGAGGGAAGGATCTACTGTTTTTCCGAGTAGGGTAAATGTTTGGTTGGAATCGAGTTTTATCTTTGAGGTTGGAAGGTTTGTTGAGATCTTATTTTTTCTAGGATCAAGGATTTTGTGGAAAGTTTTTCATGTGGAATAATGCGCTTTTGGTGGTGGTAAGGTGCTGAAGGAGTTGTGTAGAGGTGAAATGACTTTGGGAAGGAGCAGTTCCCTTACCTCTACTCGCTATGTAAATTTCGAGGAAAAAATTTCTTAAGTGGGGGAGAGTTGTAACTGATAAGTGCTCAACACACTATCACTTTTTATTCCTTTTATCGGCATTAATCACCAAATATACACCCACTCGGACCAACGCATGTACTCAATGTGATATATTTAGAAGTTATACTCATATAGAGAATATTTACAAAAAAGGCACGTTTTACTGCGTTTTCATATCTGTGCAGGAGAACCAGTGCCGCGGCAGCGACAAGGCCGAGGCAGGACCTCATGCCGAGGCAGCAACAAAAAGACAGGAAGCAAGACTATAGGCGCTGGACTTGAAGCCCATGGATCGGAGCTAGCTAGCACAAGGAAAAGCCCAAGGAAAGACCACGCGGGAAAGTCCCCTTAGCCGAATCAAACTTGGAAATATTTTTATTATTATGTACTTGACTTGTTCCCTACTCCAAGTTGTATTCTACTTAGGAAAGATTTGCCCTAGGTCTAGCCTATATAAAGACCTAGCCACCCAATGTAATAGACACGAAATACCTAGGGAAAGAGCCGATTTCTATTCTTGTTTTCTTCTTCTCCATTATGTTCTAAACCTTCTTTGGGATTAGGTGAAGGTTGTCGAGTATTTGTGAGAGGAGACTGTACTTTGTCTTTGATTCAATGCAATAAAGTTATCAAGGTTTGCTTATCCTTTGTTATTCCTTTTTTTCACAATTGAGCTCGGGAGAGGATATTGTGAATCACCCATTTATCTAAGCTCGGGAGAGTTAGATTCACGAAAGGGGTAAGTACGGTGGTTCAATCGCGAAATACTAACTCGGCCTAGGGTTAGGTTAAGAGTTTCAGCGGCTAAAAGAAGAGTGAGATTGGCTGGTGAGTATAAGTGGTTCACGCGGGGAGGTATCATCAAGGACAAGTTATCAACAACACTCTGACTTAGGGATAAGCGGAGTCATCCAAGGACACTTTGCCGAACTTTGGTAAAGTCTACCCACAAGCAAGGGATTGCCGCGGTAGACAGTATTGTCGCTGCCAAGGCAGTAAACTGCAGTGCTGCCGAGGCAATGATATACGATTGCATTGGACAGAGACAAGTCAATCAAATCCACGATACGACGCAACTGGATCCTAGCCCATCTCTCTCTATTATTTCAACTCTTTATTTAGTTATTTTAATTTAGATTAATCAACTCCAATTACTTGTGTTTTTACTTTTCTACAGAACAAGAAGGTGAAGAAAGCATATTAAGTATACCGGTCCTTGAGGAGATGATAACTCGATAAAATACTTATCACTTATTACTTTTGATGTGTCCACTTGCACTAAACGCGCACTCTTGACACGCGGCAAGTTTTTGGCGCCGTTGCCAGGGACTGGAAACTAAATTTTGTTTTCTTTATTTTCTTGTTTATTTTTATTTTTATTTTACTCTTGTTTTTCGTGGTGTATGACCAAGGCCAATCCAACCAACCCCTTGTACGAGTTAGATCCAGAGATCGAAAGAACAAGGCAATGGTTGAGGAGACAGATCCAAGGAGCCATGGCAGAACACCCGGCAGGACAAAACTTACCTGACGGCAATGGAGGACTTCCGCCGCCACCTGGGCCACGGCAGCTCACTGTCAGAGACTTCCTGGAAGAGGACTTAAATGGATTAAACCCAGGAGTTGTCACACCAGAGATTGAAGCAGCCCATTTTGAACTAAAACTTGTTATGTTCAATATGTTAAATACAATTGGACAATTTGGTGGGTCTGCAACTTAAGACGCAAGGCAGCACCTCAAGTCCTTCATGGAAATCTGCAACTCTTTCAAAATCCAAGGAGTCCATGAAGATGTCTTGCGATTAAAGCTATTCCCCTATTCACTGAGGGATAGGGCGAAAGCTTGGTTAAATAGCATTCCAGTAGGATCTATTAGTTCCTGGAGTGAGCTTTGCCGTGATTTCATTACTCGTTTTAATCCCACTAATTTATATGATAAAATCCATAATGAAATTACTTCTTTTCGACAGGCAGAAGACGAACCAATGTACGAGGCATGGGAACGCTACAGGGAGCTATTGCACAAGTGTCCTTTTCATGGATTTCCCCTATGGACACAAGTGACAATGTTTTACAATGCCACGAATGCCCCGGCAAGGATGATGTTAGATGCCTCAGCAAACGGAACACTCCTGGATAAAGCACCTGAGGAAGCTATTGAAATATTGAATAAACTCGCAAAGAATGACTTTCAGTTTCCTACATCTAGGCGAGGAGGAGTAAGACGCCAAGCCACGGTACATGAATTAGACTCATCAAGTTCCGTGGCAGCACAATTGGCCTCTCTTACCAAGATGGTGCAAAACCTGCAGTTACAACAAAATACCCATGAGGTTAAGGTAATTGATTCATATTGTGACTTATGTGGAGGTAACCACAATTCCTCTGATTGTATGAATCAAGAAGCCGGTATGTATGTTGGGAACTACAACCGCAAAAATATCATGTCCAACACATACAACCCCTCATGGAAGAGGCATCTAAACCTATCATGGAGCAACCCTAACAATGCCTTAAATCCAATCACCCAACCTTCAGGATTTCAGCAACCGATGCCGTAGCAGCAAGCCCAGCAGTCAATGCCGCAGCAACAGATGCAGCAGCAACCGGTAAGTTCATTGGAGAACACGCTAAACGCCTTCATGGTGAAAATTGGGTCATACATGGCAGAGAATAGCAATTTCATCAAGAGGACAGATGCGTTCATGAATAGAACTGAAATGAGGTTGCAAAATCAAGAAGCGGCCATTAAAACGCTGGAAACTCAGGTTGGGCAGTTTGCTCAAAGCATATACACTAGACCACAAGGAGGACTACCAAGCAATACTGAAGTTGCTACGGTAATGAGCCATGAACAATGCAAAGCAACCACTACTACGAGTGGTCTACAGCTGAAGGAAAAAGAGAGCCAAATTCAATCAGCAGATCGAGTAAAAGAAGAGGCTGAGCAAACTGAAGCTGACAACACTGCCCCGACAGAAAGCACTGCAGCTCCTGAGCAGCCTGCCGAGGCAGCAACAACTCTAGTGGTGCCAGGTATCAAATTTCAAACTAAAGAAACCCTGGATGAAATGAGACCACCACCACCTTTCCCACAAAGGTTGAAAAAGCAAAAACAGGACCAGCAATTCAAGAAGTTCCTCGACATCTTGAAGCAAGTCCACATCAACATACCTTTCGTTGAAGCTATTGAACAAATGCCTAACTATGCCAAGTTCCTAAAGAACATGGTGTCAAAGAGGAAACGAATAGGTGAGTTTGAGACAGTGGCTGCTACCGAGGGATGCATGGAATGCTACATAACCACATGCCACCAAAGTTAAAGGATCCTGGTTGCTTCATCATACCTTGTGCGATAGGTAAGAATTATGAAGGTAAGGCCCTATGCGACCTTGGAGCAAGCATAAACCTCATGCCCAAATCAGTCTTTCAAAAGCTTGGAATTGGAAGGGCGAAACCTACAATAGTGATGCTCCAACTAGTGGATCGATCCTATGTGCAACCCGAAGGAAAAATCGAGGACATACTGGTAAGAGTAGATAAGTTTATTTTTTCCTGCTGACTTCCTTGTCCTTGATTGTGAAGCAGATGACAATGCACCGATCATCCTTGGGAGACCTTTCCTTGCAACTGGACGTACTCTAATTGACGTGGAAAAAGGAGAGTTGACAATGCGGGTCAATGACCAACAAGTCAAACTCAACGCCTTCCACAACTTAAAAAAAATATGATGATCCAGAAGAGTGCAAGGCCATCCACACAGTAGACACTAAAATATCCTTCCTGGGCAGTCTTCTCGGCAGGATATTGGGAAAAAAGATTAAACCCAATGTGGATGAACATACAGGAAAAAGGAGTGTCCCACAACCGATTCACAATTTGGGCCTAAGGGAGAGAATAATTTTGGGAGATGCATTTGCATGCTCTCCACCAGTAACATGATCTACTCCCTTCTCTTTATTAATATATTAGGATTAGTTAGTTTATTTTTATTATTCTTATTTTTTTCTAATTATTTTTGCTTTAAGTACTTTTTATTTTGTGTGTTTTATTTAGGAATAATAAGCAAGAATAAAGGAGAAATAATTCACAGCAGGAACTCTGCCGAGGCAATAAAACAGTGTCAGGGCCGCAACAGTCCCAACAGGCAGAATAGTGTAACGGCTAGTCTGCCGAGATTCCTGCCGCGGTATAAAAAGGAAACGGCAGAAAAGGAAACGGTTACAAAATGGCTAGTGGCTTCAACGGTCACAAGGCCGAGGCCTATATAAGAAACTTCTTCCTCTTGAACTATTCACTCTTGCTTTCTTTTTTTCTTTAGTATTCATAACAATCTCTCTCTTAAATTACTCTCTGCCTACTAATCTTCGCTAAATTCCAGATTCTTTTCAAGAAAAACTCCAAAGAAATCACATCTCTCGACCTTGATGGCAATATACAAGAGATTTGCCCCCGCCAACGTTGAAGATCGCTTCAATCAATCTTTCATCGCTCGGGAACTATGGGAGGAACAAGGTTTCCATCATGCGGACGAAGAAAATTACGGCATAGAGCACTACCTCTTCGACAGAATTAAGTACCAAAACTGGGAAATTTTCTGTCTCCAACCTGCCTAGGCGAATGCCACGATCGTCCGGGAGTTCTATGCGCACTGGCCCAGCAAAGACTCCCTCTTCGTTCATTGCCGCGGCAGGCCAATCCAGCTCGATGCCGAGACAATCAATAATTTCTACGGCCTCACCCCTGACACTGACATCCACGCCGAATTCATGGAGGACGTCACTGCCGAAGACTACGAGCTCATCAAAGATGATCTTTGTTACGCGAACACCCCATGGGAAACGACGGCTCATCCCCACATCACACAATAGCACGGTGGATCGCAAAAGATTGGTGCTTATCCAATCCATCATCAACAAGAGGACCATCAACGTTGGCGAGATCATCCTTCGGGAAATTCAAGAGTGCGGTAAGAAAGATAGGGGACCATTGTATTTCCCTTGTTTGATCACGGGTTTATGTGTTGCCGCAGGTGTGCCCATCGAAGAGACGGACGAATACACGCCCCCACGACGAGGATGGACCAGGGACTTGTGCCATAAAGTCATGCAAATCACGCAAGAAGAACCTATCCAAGCAACGCCGCAGTAGTTCACTGCCAATACTGCTGCCGGGGCCCAGTACACGACAGACATGCCTGGTACTGCCCACACCTCTGTCGCAGCAGACCCGTACCAGGAGATCTTGCAACGAATGGCAGCAATGGATCTCTGAAAACAAAGATACAAGGAGTACCAAAGGGATTTCAATGGCACTCTAGCCCAGATGATGCTGCACGCCTTCCCGGACCAAGGAGTACAATTTCCGGAGTTTCCCAGCAATATGTTCGTCACAGCCGCCCCTTACACCGAGACTACACTAGCCCCGGGAGGACCAAGGTCGTTCTTCCATGCGGACCCTCAGCCCCAATACCAGGCTGCCGGCCCATCTAGGGCAGCAGATTCTGTCGCGGCCTCGTCTGTTAGCAGAAGGCCATCCAAGAGAAGGGCCGTTTTCAGCACCCCACCTAGATCACCAATTATCATGAGCAGTCTATCAGCCGAGGTAGATGCCTATGTGCACCAAAGCTCCACTACCGCCAGCCCAAGTACACACCACACCGGAGGAGCAACAACAATGGGAGGAGGAACGGACGTAATGCTCACCGAAGAGATGGCTGATGTAGAAGAAGGAGAAGAGGTGGAGGCCCCAATGCAAAGGACACCACCCACTCGAGTCCAACCGCCCCGGCAAGCGAAAGCGCAACCATCGCCTTCACCAAGGACAAAGCATTCGGCAGCAAGGCCTAGGAGGAAAATTGTCACAAGCAGTTCTTCGGAGTCGCTTTAAATTTCTTTGTCCTCAATTCAATATTAATTGCATTTATTGTTTTTATTTGCTGCTTCTTATATTCATATTTTGTTTTGCCGCTTATTTCTTCAAATATAAAGCATTGAGGACAATGCTTGGTTTGAGTTTGGGGGTGCAGATTCACTGCCAAGGCAGCAATCTACTGTCGCGGCCTTGCCAAAAAGGGAGTTTTCCAGTGATTTTTTTTTTAAATTTTTATGCTCCCCGCCTTACTTGAATTAACTGCTTACACTTTTGCACTGCTTATCATCAGTATTGCCTTAGTTTATTCTTTAAGGCTATAGAAATCTTTCTCCTTACCATGTTTAGGTTCTGTTAAGAAGGCTTAACCTTAGGATGCTTAAGGATGAAAACTTAGAAGCTTACTATAGGAAGAACTTTAAACACTTTTGGGACTTGTTGGATTATAGGAGTTCTTTTAATGAACTTAGGTGATAAAGACTTAGATTTTTGGAAAAGTAACTAGAGGTGCCTACCACCGGCTCTAGAAAGTCTCTTCTTCATGCTAGAGGTGCCCGAAATTGGCTCTAGTATGTGTTAAGGAATATTAAAAAGAAAGAAGGAATTTAGTGAAAAGAAAAACACAAGTCTTTGAGGTGCCCGAAATTGGCTCAAGATTTGGTGTTTGAAAAGAAGAGAACACTTCACCAATGTCTATTTGTCTTGAACTTAGAGTTTATCTAAGAAAGCCTTTAATCAACTTGTCCACAAAAACTCACACACTCACAATTCTTATAGTTTGTTTCTAGGTAAACCCTTGGGTAACCGAATGGTTAAGGCTTAAGAATAGGCCTAGTTATGGTGGGGAGAATAGATGGACATGTAAGACCAAGAAAGAGTAGAGTTCGGCAAATTGCTGGTTTGCATTGCTTGAGGACAAACAATAGTTCGAGTTTGGGGGTGTGATAAGTGCTCAACACACTATCACTTTTTACTCCTTCTATGGGCATTAATCACCAAATATACACCCACTCGGACCAATGCATGTACTCAATGTGATATATTTAGAAGTTATACTCATATAGAGAATATTTATAGAAAAAGGCACGTTTTACTCCGTTTTCATATCTGTGCAGGAGAACTAGTGCCGCGGCAGCGACAAGGCCGAGGCAGGACCTCATGCCGAGGCAGCAGCAGAAAGATAGGAAGCAAGACTATAGGCGATGGAAAGATAAAAATCCAAGGAACGTGTCTGGACTTGAAGCCCATGGATCGGAGCTGGCTAGCACAAGGAAAAGCCCAAGGAAAGACCACACGGGAAAGCCCCCTTAGCCGAATCAAACTTGGAAATATTTTTCTTATTATGTACTTGACTTGTTCCCTACTCCAAGTTGTATTCTACTTAGGAAAGGTTTGCCCTAGGTCTAGGCTATATAAAGACCTAGCCACCCAATGTACTAGACACGGAATACCTAGGGAAAGAGCTGATTTCTATTCTTGTTTTGTTCTTCTCCATTATGTTCTAAACCTTCTTTGCGATTAGGTGAAGGTTGTCGAGTATTTGTGAGAGGAGATTGTACTTTGTCTTTGATTCAATGCAATAAAGTTATCAAGGTTTGCTTATCCTTTGTTATTCCTTGTTTTCACAATTGAGCTCGGGAGAGGATATTGTGAATCATCCATTTATCTAAGCTCAGGAGAGTTAGATTCACGAAAGGGGTAAGTACGGTGTTTCAATCACGAAATACTAACTTGGCCTAGGGATAGGTTAAAAGTTTCAGCGGCTAAAAGAAGTGTGAGATCGGTTGGTTAGTATAATTGGTTCACGCTGGGAGGTGTCATCAAGGACTAGTGATCAACAGCACTCTGACTTAGGGATAAGCGGAGTCATCCAAGGACACTTTGCCGAACTTTGGTAAAGTCTACCCACGAGCAAGGGATTGCCGCGGCAGACAGTATTGTCGCTGCCAAGGTAGTAAACTGCAGTGCTGCCGAGGCAGTGATATACGATTGCATTGGACAGAGACAAGTCAATCAAATCCACGATACGATGCAACTGGATCCTAGCCCATCTCTCTCTATTATTTCAACTCTTTATTTAGTTATTTTAGTTTAGATAAATCAACTCCAATTACTTGTGTTTTTACTTTTCTACAGAACAAGAAGGTAAAGAACGCATATTAAGTATACCAGTCCCTGAGGAGACGATAACTCGATAAAATACTTATCACTTATTACTTTCGATGTGTCCACTTGCACTAAACGTGCACTTTTGGCACGCGACAGTAACATCCCAAAAATGGGCTTAGATGTTATCAAGGTCGGATCAAGGGTTCGGTTGAACCAATCGAGCCAATTAGCCTAAATCCGGGAATTTATTTTTATAAATGGTTTTCAAAAGAAATAAAATATGGAAAAAATACTCTAAAATTATTATTTAGACAATATTTGAATTTGGTAAACTCAATTTTGTAAAATTACACTATGAACCTTGACATTTAGGAATGTAGTGACTATTTTGTAAAAATGACTATTTTATTGACTAAAATGTAATTGGGTCAAAACTTAGAATCTTTAAGGGGCAATTTATCCAATCTTTCTCATCAAATCTAACCTTCCAAAAATCTCTTTATAAACTCCTTTTAATTACCATAAAGATTTTTATTGAGATTTATTTTCCCATTTTTCACTAAAATCACCTTTTCACCTAACTTCTCATTTTCTCTCAACTTCTCCTAATTTTCTTGGTTTCCAATCAGATTTCTCTTCAATTTTATCAAGGTAAATCACATCTTTTTGGCTTAATTTCGTTCATATTATTCTCTCCTTATTTCTCTTCAATTTTCTTACATTTTACAACTTGTTTTTCATGGGTTTTTCAATTGGAAGGAGGTTGGATCTTGTTTGGAGGTAAGAAATCATTCAAACCTCTGAAATTTAAGTTCTTTATTGAAATTTCCAAGTGTTTGATCCATTGCATTAAGTTCTTGATTTGTTTTATGGTTTTAATAGGTGATTTTCGGTTTTCATCGGTTAATTTTGATTGAATTGATGAAATCCCGTAATAAGGTGATACCTGATGGTTTTCAATGGTTAAATCAATGAATCTTGATGTGTTTTAACATGGAATTAATGGTTCATGGATGGGTAAACCCGGATCTTAGGTTTTGGTGATGTTAATTGGGTTAGATCTTTGGTTTATGGCTTGTTTAGGTGGCTGAATGTTTGCTGTTGGTTTAGGATGTTTAGATCATGGTTCTTGGTTTTCTTTTGATGTTGATAAGTGGGAATTTTCGTTGGCTAAGGGCTAGAGGTCATTCGGATGAGTTTCGGATATGTTCGGAGGTGTTTTCGGTTTTCTTAAGTGTAGTTTTTGGGGCTATTTGTTTGGGATGTGTGAGAGGTTGATTGAATGCATTAATGTAACCCCCTTAGACCGGCCTAGACGGAACCGACACTAACGGGTTACATGGAATATCGAACCAAACCCGCGGAGGTCCGATTCGATAAACAACCCTGAAAATCGATATGTTTTTTTTTTCTTAGCTAGATGCATAATTAAGTTCCTATGTGTGTCGAGGTCATGCATAACGAGAGTGAAGACATTCGGTTCACAATTGATCTATCAATTGCATATAAACACATAAGGACCATAACGCAAATAATTTTTATTCCAACAACAACCGGAAATTCAATGTACCATAGTTCAATTAAACATGCATAGCATACTCACAACAAAATTCAGATCAATTGGACCATTATAGCATCATCAATTTCATGTTTCATAAAATAGGGACCTAATTGTAAAGCTCACAATATCATAGGTACTAAAACTAACATTAATTTACCAATAGGAATTTAAATGAACATCATGGATCAAGGTGATATTACCACTCGAAATGTTATTTATTACATCTATATTCGATCGTGGAAAGACGTCCAATCCTACACGAAATTTTCAGCACTTAGAATGTCATTTTTGGTTAGGAGTATCGATAACTTTGGTCTGGGTATCGATACCCTGACATGGAGCTAGCCTCGTTGCACTTCGAAGGTCAGGGGTATCGATACCTCCAAAGGTGGTATCGATACCACAGTGGCCAGTGGGGTAATTGCATCGAATCATGCTTCGGTACCACCCCAAATCAAGCCTTGGGTATCGATACCCTTAGTAGAGGTATCGAAACCCTCTGTGCAATTTGACAAGTTTGAACATTCTAAGTTAATTCCACCCATTCAAACATAACCATTAATCACCCCTAGTTATATGCATAATTTCCTAAGCATAAGGAACAATTTAAAGCACACAATTACCAACAACATGGACCTCAAAATTATCTATAGGCATGCTTCCTATGTTATGATTAAAAACAAGAAACACACATGCATGATCATACTTCAACAATCCAAAACAATATCAAAATTCAACAAACCAAAATCAAGACAATATAAGGTCTTATTACAAGTCATTAACCAAAGTAAAACACACTCTCATATGGGTAGGTTTACACATTGCCAAGCCCCAAGTTATTTGCCAAAACATACCAAAAATTGAGTTAACTTTTCCCCTTGGTTCCCTTACTCCGAAAGTAGCCTCGAATATCTCTATTTCTCTGCAAGTATGAAAAGAGAGAGCTTAAGCAAAACATTCTTAGTGAGGAAGCTCTAAACAAGATAAAAAAAAATCATTTTTAAAGCCATACTTGCATCTTTCATGCTTATTTGAAATATGTAAAATCAAATCATGCTTATCATCATTGTCAAATCATTTCATGTATCATACAAAAGTATATCATTTCATTTCTTGTATGCATATTGGCTTTCTAGTGATCACTTAATATGAACTTTTAGTTCACCGAATACACGGATTCCTTTTTTTCCATAATTGGAGACACTTGGTCTCAACATGCATCGGTCGGACACATAGTCACCCTTGTATACATGTTACCCCCACTACGCACGGTCGGACACAAAGTCACCCTTGTTTACGCATGGGTCAACTATATGCACGGTCGGACACAAAGTCACCCTTGTTTACATATAGGCAAGCTCTACACGCACGGTCGGACACAAAGTCACCCTTGTTTACGTGTAGGCAAACTCTACACGCACGGTCGGACACAAAGTCACCCTTGTTTACGTGTAGGCATCATCATTATTCTCATTGTTTTTATAGTGCACTCAATCCTAATGACATGTCATTTGTATTCGAATCTAAAGTTAGTGTCACTAAGTCAATATCAATTCCAATCATGCATGTTAACTTGCTGCTCATAATGCACTCATTAAATATTCATCATGTGAACTAAAATCATGCTCAACGGCTTTATCAACATAGGCAAATAACCTCATCATAGTGTTCCAATTTATTTTCATGCTTTCATAAGCCATGAATGCCTTTCCAAACCATGCATTTAAAGCAATTAACACATGCATCCATTATTTCAAAATCAAAGTCATGCACTTTCAAAATCTCATGAAATCATCATTTATAAAAGCCATTACCGAAATAGCCGAAACTTAAGGTAATGCATCAACATCATTTAAATCACTTACACTTGGACTATGGAAAGTTTTCACACTATTCCATAGTCCCCAAAACAGAACCGAACCAATGCGATTCACTTTTAACTCAAAAACACTCACCGACAAGCGAAACGAGCCCTCGCCGATGCTCCGACGGCAACACCAACGCACCAGCCACTTATGCACCTTCTTGCACTACCTATACAACATTAAAAACAAAGCATATTCACTTCACAACATGCCCAAAACAGCAGCCACATTAAACCTTCACAAAACTATCGAAAACCTAGCCGAAAACACCGAAACCTAGCCAAAACGCATCCGAAACAACATCAGCCCAAAACCTAATGAATCTAACATCTAATCCACTTCAAATATGAACCAAAATCACTTCCAAAACAACCTTATACCTCCAGCAACATAAGAACAACTAAAACAGCCCCTAAAACAACCGAAAACCACCTTAAAACACCACTGATTGCATTATTCCAGGATTAATTTGATATTAAATCATTACAAGACTCAATCAATCATTTAATTGACCTAATATCATAATTAAATCAACCTAAATCCAGCATCAATTTAGATCTCAAAAGATTTCACAAAAACCATCATAAAACTCATAGATCTTGAATTAAAAACACACACAAAAAAAAATCTCAATTGTTAACTAGCAAGCCAATACTTGGGAACTTCAATAAAGAACCTTAGAAAAAGATTAGAAATCAGAATTTACCTTAGAGATTTGCTCCACCAAAAAGATGAGAAAACCTTCCTTGATTTCCTTGAAAATGATGTTGATTTTGCAAAAATTGATGAGTAGGTTTTGTAGAGAATGAAAGGATGAGTAGAATGAAATAAATCTTGTAGAAAATGATGATGAAATCAGCAAGTAATTGAAGAAATTTGGAGAAAAAGATGAAGAGAAAATGAGAAAAAATCTTGAGAGAAAAGATGGGAAAATGAGAAGTTACAAAAGAAAAATAAAGTTGTCATCTAAAATAAAACAATTTAAAAACAATTTTGGTGGATAAATCATTAATTAAAAATAAATTGGGTTTATGGCCCTCTAAGGATTCTAAGTATGGCTTACTTTCCAATTTAGTCACTAAAAATCCTTATTGCCGAAAATTACCAATTAAATCCTCAAAACTATTCCAAAATTACAATTTAGTCACTAGCACAAAATTAAGCCCAATTAAAAATCAAATTAAAGTTCAAATAATATTCCTTTAACTTTAAAACACCTTTTTAATATTATTAGAACCATTTCACAAAATTATTACTTATCCGATTAAAATATTATTTTAATTTTTCCCGGAATAACAAACCCTAGGAATCCAATTCGACCCGAATCGAATTTCCCCAACTAACACTCAAGCTACTAACTCCAAAATCGGGATGTTACAACTCTCCCCCTCTTAAGAAAATTTCGTCCTCGAAATTCTTATCTGAAGCAGACAAGTGAGGAAACTGCTCCTCCATACTTTTCCTTGTCTCCCAAGTTGCCTTTTCAACACCTCGGTGTCTCCAAAGCACTTTAATCAAATCTATGGTCTTCCCTCGAAGAACCTTTGTATCTACATCCAAAATTTTCACCGGTTCTTCTTCATAACTCATATCAGCTCTTAACTCAATCTCCTCAACCGGAACAACATGGGAAGGATCCGATCTATACTTGCGAAGCATCGATACATGAAAAACATCATGCATCCTACTCAACTCCTCTGGCAACCTCAACCGATAAGCAACAGAACCAACACGCTCCAACACCTCATACGACTCAATGAAACGAGGACTCAACTTACCCTTACGTCCAAATCTCATCACTTTCTTCCATGGCGAAACTTTTAGAAACACTTTGTCCCCTACATCATACTCTATCTCTCTACGCTTCAAATTGGCATAAGACTTCTGTCTATCTGAAGCCTCCTTGAGTGTAGTGATAAGTGCTCAACACACTATCACTTTTTACTTTTATGGGCATTAATCACCAAATATACACTCACTCGGACCAATGCATGTGCTTAATGTCATATCTTTAGAAGTTATACACATATAGATAATATATATAGAAAAAGGCACGTTTTACTACGTTTTCATATCTGTGCAGGAGAACCAGTGCCGCGGCAAGGACAAGGCCGAGGCAGGACCTGATGCCGAGGCAGCAGCAGACAGACAGGAAGCAAGACTATAGGCGATGGAGAGACAAAAATCCAAGGAACGTGTATGGACTTGAAGCCCATGCATCGGAGCTGGCTAGCACAAGCAAAAGCCCAAAGGAAGACCACACGGGAAAGCCCCTTAGCCGAATATAAACTTGGAAATATATTTAATTATGTACTTGACTTGTTCCCTACTCCAAGTTGTATTCTACTTAGGAAAGGTTTGCCCTAGGTCTAGCTTATATAAGGACCTAGCCACCCAATGTACAATATACGAAATACCTAGGGAGAGAGCCGACTTCTACTCTTGTATCTTTCCTCTCCATTATGTTCTAAACCTTCTTAGGGATTAGGTGAAGGTTGTCGAGTATTTGTGAGAGGAGATTGTACATTGTCTTTGATTCAATGCAATAAAGTTATCAAGGTTTGCTTATCCTTTGTTATTCCTTGTTTTCACAATTGAGCTCGGGAGAGGATATTGTGAATCATCCATTTATCTAAGCTCGGGAGAGTTAGATTCACGAAAGGGGTAAGTACGGTGTTTCAATCGCGAAATACTAACTCGGCCTAGGGATAGGTTAATAGTTTCAGCGGCTAAAAGAAGTGTGAGATTGGTTGGTGAGTATAATTGGTTCACGCCGGGAGGTATCATCAAGGACTAGTCATCAACAGCACTCTGACTTAGGGATAAGCGGAGTCATCCAAGGACACTTTGCCGAACTTTGGTAAAGTCTGCCCACGAGCAAGGGATTACCGCGGCAGACAGTATTGTCGCTACGGAGGCAGTAAACTGCAGTGCTGCCGAGGCAGTGATATACGATTGCATTGGACAGAGACAAGTCAATCAATTCCACAATACGCCGCAACTGGATCCTAGCCCCTCTCTCTCTACTATTTCAATCCTTTATTTTTATTTAGTTATTTTAGTTTAAATAAATCAAATCAACTCACTTGTGTTTTTATCTTTCTACAGAACAAGAAGGTGAAGAAAGCATATTAAGTATACTAGTCTCTGAGGAGACTATAACTCGATAAAATACTTATCACTTATTACTTGCGATGTGTCCACTTGCACTAAACGCGCACTTTTGACACGCGACAAGTTTTTGGCGCCGTTGCCGAGGACTGACAACTAAATTTTGTTTTTCTTTATTTTCTTGTTTAATTTTATTTTTATTTTACTTTTGTTTTTCGTGGTGTATGACCAGGGCCAATCCAACTAACCCCTTGTACGAGTTAGATCTAGAGATCGAAAGAACAAGGCAAAGGTTGCGGAGACAGATCCAAGGAGCCATGGCAGAACATCCGGCAGGACAAAACTTACCTGCCGGTAGTGGAGTACTTTCGCCGCCACTTAGGCCGCGGCAGCTCACTGTCAGGGACTTCCTGGAAGAGGACTTAAACGGATTAAACCCAGGAGTCGTTACACCAAAGATTGAAGCAGCCCATTTTGAACTCAAACCCGTTATGTTCAATATGTTAAATACAATTGGACAATTTGGTGGGTCTGCAACTGAAGACGCAAGGCAGCACCTCAAGTCCTTCATGGAAATCTGCAACTCTTTCAAAATCCAAGGAGTCCATGAAGATGTCTTGCGATTAAAGCTATTCCCCTATTCTCTGAGGGATAGGGCGAAAGCGTGGTTGAATAGCATTCCAGCAGGGTCTATTGGTTCCTAGAGTGAACTTTGTCGTGATTTCATTACTCGTTTTAATCCTACTAATTTATATGATAGAATCCGAAATGAAATTACTTCTTTTCGACAGGCAGAAGATGAACCAATGTACGAGGCATGGGAACGCTACAGGGAGCTATTGCACAAGTGTCCTTTGCATGGATTTCCCCTATGGACACAAGTGACAATGTTTTGCAATGCCACGAATGCCCCGACAAGGATGATGTTAGATGCCTCGGCAAACGGAACACTCCTGGATAAAGCACCTGAGGAAGCTATTGAAATACTGAATAAACTCGCAAAGAATGACTTCCAATTTCCTACATCTAGGCGAGGAGGAGTAAGACGCCAAGCCACGGTAAATGAATTAGATTCATCAAGTTCAGTGGCAGCACAATTGGCCTCTCTTACCAAGATGGTGCAAAACCTACAGTTACAACAAAATACCCGTGAGGTCAAGGTAATTGATTCATATTGTGACTTATGTGGAGGTAACCACAGTTCTTCTGACTGCATGAATCAAGAAACTGGTATGTATGTTGGGAACTACAACCGTAACAATGTGATGTCCAACACATACAACCCCTCATGGAAGAGGCATCCAAACCTATCATGGAGCAATCCAAACAATGCCTTAAACCCAATCACCCAACCTTCTAGATTTCAGCAACCGATGCCGCAGTAGCAAGCCCAGCAGTTGGTGCCGCCGCAGCATATGCAGCAGCAACCGGTAAGTTCATTGGAGAACATGCTAAAGGCCTTCATGATGAAAACTGAGTCATACATGGCAGAAAATAGTAATTTCATCAAGAGGACAAATGCCTTCCTGAATAGAACTGAGATGAGGTTGCAAAATCAAGAAGCGGCCATAAAAACGCTGGAAACTCAGGAAACCCTGGAGGAGATGAGACCACCACCACCTTTCCCGCAAAGGTTGAAAAAGCAAAAACAGGACCAGCAATTCAAGAAATTCCTCGACATCTTGAAGCAAGTCCACATCAACATACCGTTGATTGAAGCAATTGAACAAATGTCGAACTATGCCAAGTTCCTAAAGGACATGGTATCAAAGAGAAAACGAATAGGTGAGTTTGAGACAGTGGCTGCTACCGAGGGATGCATGGCAATGCTGCATAACCGCATGCCACCAAAATTAAATGATCCTGGTTGCTTTACTATACCTTGTGCGATAGGAAAGAGCTATGAAGGTAAGGCCCTATGCGACCTTGGAGCAAGTATAAACCTCATGCCTAAATCAGTCTTCCAAAAGCTTGGAATTGGAAGGCCGAAACCTACAACAGTGATGCTCCTACTAGTAGATAGATCCTATGTGCAACCTGAAGGCAAAATTGAGGACATACTGGTAAGAGTTGACAAGTTTATTTTTCCTACCGACTTCATTGTCCTTGATTATGAAGCAGATGACAATGCACCGATCATCCTTGGGAGACCCTTTCTAGCAACTGGACGCACATTAATTGACATGGAAAAAGGAGAGTTGACAATGCGGGTCAATGACCAACAAGTCAAACTCAACGCATTCCACAACTTAAAGAAGTATGATGATCCAGAGGAATGCAAGGCCATCCACACCGTAGATAATAAGATATCCTGCCTGGGCAGTCTGCTCGGCAGAATATTCGGCAAGAAGATTAAGCCCAAGGTGGATGGACAGACAACAAAAAGGAGTGTCCCACAACCGATTCACAATTTGGGCCCAAGGGAGAGAATAATTTTGAGAGATGCATTTACATGCTCTCCACCAATAACATGATCTCCTCCCTTTTCTTTATTAATATAGTAGGATTAGTTAGTTTATTTTTATTTTTATTTTTATTTTCTCTAATTATTTTCGCTTTCAGTATTTTTCTTTTGTGTGTTTTATTTAGGAATAAATAAGGGAAAAATAGTTCACAGCAGGAACTCTGCCGAGGCAATAAAACAGTGTCAGGGCCGCAGCAGTCCCAACGGGCAGAACAGTGTAACGGCTAGTCTACCGAGATTCCTGCCGCGGCAGAAAAAGGAAACGGCAAAAAAAGGAAACGGTTACAAACGGCTAGTGGTGTCAACGGTCACAAGGCCGAGGACTATATAAGAAACTCCTTCCTCTTGAACTATTCACTCTTACTTTATTGTTTTCTTTAGTATTCATAACAATCTCTCTCTCAACTACTCTCTGCCTTCTAATCTCCAGATTCTCTTCAAGAAAAACCTCCAAGAACTCACATCTCTCTATCTTGATGGCAACATACAAAAGATTCGCCCCAGCCAACGTTGAAGATCGATACAACCGATCCTTCATTGCTAGGCAACTTTGGGAAGAGAAAGGGTTTCAGCATGCGGACGAAGAGAACTAAGACATTGAACACTACCTCTATGACAGAATTAAGTACCAGAATTGGGAAATTTTCTGTCTGCAACCTGCCCAGGCAAACGCCACGATCGTGCGGGAGTTCTACGCTCATGGGCCTAGCAAAGACTCCCTATTTGTTCACTGTCGCGGCAGGCCAGTCCAGCTCGATGCCGAGACGATCAATAATTTCTACGGCCTCACCCCAGACAGTGATATCCACGCCGAATTCTTGGAAGATATCACTGCCGAGGACTATGAACTCATCAAAGACGATCTTTGTTACGGGAATACCCCATGGGAAATCGGTACCCATCGAGGATCCGTAACAAGACAAAGCCTAAAGCCGGAGGCCAAGATGTGGAATACCTTCATCAAACGACGCCTCATCCCAACATCACACAATAGCAAGGTGGATCGCAAGAGATTGGTGCTTATCCAATCCATCATCAACAAGAGGACCATCAACGTTGGAGAAATCATCCTACGGGAAATTCACGAGTGCGGTAAGAAAGATAGAGGACCATTGTATTTCCCTTGCTTGATTACGGGTTTATGTGTTTCTGCAGGTGTACCCATTGAAGAAACGGACGAATACACGCCCCCACGACGAGGATGGACCAGGGACTTCTGCCACAAAGTCATGCAAATCACGCAAGTAGAGCCTGTCCAAGCAACGCCGCAGCAGTTCACTGCTGACACTGCTACCGGGGCCCAGTACACGGCAGACATGCCTGGTACTGCCCACACCCCTGCCGCAGCAGACCTGTACCAAGAAATCTTGCAACGAATGGCAGCAATGGATCTTCGACAACAACGGTACATGGAGTACCAAAGGGACTTCAATGGCACTCTAGCCCAGATGATGCTGCACGCCTTCCCGGACCAAGGAGTACAATTCCCGGAGTTCCCAAGCAACATGTTCGTCACCGCCGCACCTTACACCGAGACTACACCAGCCCCGGGAGGACCAAGGTTGTTCTTCCATGCGGACCCTCAGCCTCAATACCAGGCTGCCGGCCCATCTAGGGCGGCAGATTCTGCCACGGCCTCTTCTGCCAACAGAAGGCCATCCAAGCGAAGGGCCATTTTCAGCACACCACCCCGATCGCCAATTATCATGGGTAGTCTATCTGCCGAGATAGATGCCTATGTGCACCAAAGCTCCATTGCCGCCGGCCCAAGCACACACCACATCGGAGGAGCAACTACGATGGGAGGAGGAACGGACGTGATGATAACCGAAGAAATGGCGGATGTCGAAGAAGGAGATGAGGTAGAAGCCCTGATGCGAAGGACACCACCTACTCGAGTCCAACCGCCCCGGGAAGCAAAGACACAACCATCGCCTTCACCACGGACAAAGCATTTGGCATCAAGGCCACGGAGGAAAATTGTTACAAGCAGCTCTTCGGAGTCGCTTTAAATTTCTTTGTCCTTAATTCAATATTAATTGCTTTTACTGTTTTTACTTGTTGCTTATAATTCATATTCTGTTTTGCCGTTTGTTTCTTCAAATATAAAGCATTGAGGACAATGCTTGGTTTGAGTTTGGGGGTGTAGATTCACTACCAAGGCAGCAATCTACTGCTGCGGCCTTGCCAAAAAGGGAGTTTTCTAGTGATTTTTTTTAAAATTTTTATGCTTCCCGCCTTACTTGAATTCGCTGCCTACACTCTTGCACTGCTCATCATCAGTATTGCCTTAGTTTACTCTTTAAGGCTATAGAAATCTTTCTCCTTACCATGTTTAGGTTCTGTTAAGAGGACTTAACCTTAGGATGCTTAAGGATGAAAACTTAGAAGCTTACTATAGGAAGAACTTTAAACACTTTTGGGACTTGTTGGATTACAGGAATTCTTTTAATGAACTTAGGTGATAAAGACTTAGATTTTTGGAAAGTAACTAGAGGTGCCTACCACCGGCTCTAGAAAGTCTCTTCTTTATGCTAGAGGTGCCCAAAATTGGCTCTAGTATGTGTTAAGGAATATTAAAAAGAAAGAAGAAATTTAGTGAAAAGAAAAACACAAGTCTTTGAGGTGCTCGAAACCGGCTCAAGATTTGGGGTTTGAAAAAGAAGAGAACACTTAACCAATGTCTATTTGTCTTGAACTTAGAGTTTATCTAAGAAAGCCTTTAATCAACTTGTCCACAAAAACGCACACACTCACAATTCCTATAGTTTGTTTCTAGGTAAACCCTTGAGTAACCGAATGGTTAAGGCTTAAGAATAGGCCTAGTTATGGTGGGGAGAATGGATGGACATGTAAGACCAAGAGAGAGTTTAGTTCGGTAAATTGATGGTTTGCATTGCTTGAGGACAAGCAATAGTTCGAGTTTGTGGTGTGATAAGTGCTCAACACACTATCACTTTTTACTCCTTTTATGGGCATTAATCACCAAATATACACCCACTCGGACCAATGCATGTGCTTAATGTGATATATTTAGAAGTTATACACATATAGATAATATATATAGAAAAAGGCATGTTTTACTGCGTTTTCATATCTGTGCAGGAGAACCAGTGCCGCGGCAGGGACAAGGCCGAGGCAGGACCTGATGCCGAGGCAGCAGCAGACAGACAGGAAGCAAGACTATAGGCGATGGAGAGACAAAAATCCAAGGAACGTGTATGGACTTGAAGACCATGCATCAGAGCTGGCTAGCACAAGGAAAAGCCCAAAGGAAGACCACGCGGGAAAGCCCCTTAGCCGAATATAAACTTGGAAATATATTTAATTATGTACTTGACTTGTTCCCTACTACAAGTTGTATTCTACTTAGGAAAGGTTTGCCCTAGGTCTAGCCTATATAAGGACCTAGCCACCCAGTGTACAATATATGAAATACCTAGGGAGAGAGCCCTACTACTAGTCCCTGAGGAGACGATAACTCGATAAAATACTTATCACTTATTACTTGCGATGTGTCCACTTGCACTAAACGCGCACTTTTGACACGCGACACTTAGCACAAATAAGCTTAACCTTCTTATCCGTATCTTTCAACACTTGTGGTAAAGAAACATACTTCTGTCCAAATTCCTTCCAACACAAAGGTGTACGACACCTACGCCCTTATAAAGCCTCAAACGGTGCCATTTGTATACTTGCCTGATAACTATTATTATAAGCAAACTCCACCAAAGGTAACTGCTTCTCCCAAGAACCTTGAAACTCAATGATGCAACATCTCAACATATCCTCCAAAGTCTGGATAACACGTTCAGACTGACCATCCATTTGTGGATGGTAAGCTGTACTAAAGATAAGCCTCGTACCCAAAGCAACTTGCAAACACTTCCAAAACTTAGAGGTAAAGCGTGGATCTCTATCCGATATGATCAACTTAAGCACGCACACCATGCAACTTCACCACCTCAGAAACATACAACCCTACTAACTTATCCATAGAGTACGTCGTATGCACGGCAAGAAAATGTGCACACTTCGTAAACCTATCAATAATCACCTATATAGAATCCTTTTTGGACGGCGTCAATGGTAACCCCGTCACAAAATCCATAGTCACTCTCTCCCACTTCCACTCTGGCACTTGAACCGGTTGCAACATGCCTGTAACCCCCTTAACCCGGCCTAGACGGAACCGACACTAACGGGTTACACGGGGAATATCGAACCAAACCCACGAAGGTCCAATTTAATAAACAACCCTAAAACTGATATATATATTTTTTCTTAACTAGAAGCATGATTAATTATTTTCCTAAAAGTCTTGATCTCATACAGAGCATTAACGAAAGCAATCTGATCACAAACAAGCATTCAATTAAACACTTAAGTAAATTAAGGACTAAACGTAAAACTTCTATGTTCTAATGACAAAGTAGAAATTCTTTCCATCAAAGTTTAATTAAGCATACAAGTATCCCTTACGGTAAATTTCAAGTCAAACGGAGCATTCTAACGTCATCAATTGCAAGTTTCATTAATTTAGGGACCAAAATGTAAATCATATAAATTATAAGGACTTCGTCAAAATTAAGTTATCCATCTTGAAATTTTATCAACTTTATGCATCCATGTGAAATTTTAGCTCAAAATAACATCTGTAGATACCCTAATTGAACAAAGAAGGATATTCTGGACTAAAATGCAATTTCCAGCAACTTCCATTTCCTGGCAGCCAAAGGTTTCAAAACCTTCCTCAGAGGTTTCGAAACTTTATGTAAAAGGTTTCGAAACTCCCCCGAAGGTTTCGAAACTTTTCGCATCCAGTAAGGGTCCAGAATCAAAATTGCCCACAAGGTTTCGAAACCTTCCTGAAGGTTTCGAAACTATTTGACAAAGGTTTCGAAACCTTCCCTAAGGTTTCGAAACTTTGTGCCTGGAACCTAAAAATTCCGTCACACCAAGTGAATTCAACTGACTCAAGACACAGCCATTAATCACCATCAACTATATGCATAATTCCTAAACATAAAGAACAATTTAAAGCACACAATTATCAACATCAAGACTCCATACAAACTATAAGCATGCTTCCTAAAATATGATTAAAATAAAAAACGTTCATGCATGTACATGCTTCAACAATCCAAACAACACCATAGTCCATCAATTAATAATCCAAAACATTATAGGTTTTATTACAACATTAACCAAAGAAAAAATCACACACTTCACATGGGTTTGATTTACACATTGTCAAGCCCCAAGTTATTTGCCAAAACATACCAAAAATTGGGATAACCTCTCCCCTTGGTTCCCTTGCTCCGAATGTAGCCTCGAATATCTTTATTATTCTGCAAAGATGAAAGGAGAGCTTAAGCAAAACATGCTTAGTGAGGAAGCTCTAAATAAAATCATCAATGCATCAAATTAAAACCATATTCAAAAACCATAACTTGTAATGCCTTTCTAAAACCAAGCATGCTTAACAAATCATGTTCATGTTCAATACCAAAAACCTTCCTTGAGTATGCATGGCATTATCAATTCATTTCACAAATGATGCACAATGTTCCAAATATTTCCATGTTTGTATATTGGCTTTCTAGTGATCACTTAATGTGAACCTTAAGTTCACCGAATACACGGATCCATTGATTAGAGACCTTTAGTTTCGTCATGAAACAAAGTCACCATTGACATGACCCGAAGTCACCATTGACATGACACGAAGTCACCATTGACATGACCCGAAGTCACCATTGACATGACACGAAGTCACCATTATCAAGCTCTACCACGCACGGTTGGACACAAAGTCACCCTTGTTACGTGTAGGCATTTTTTTCCTTTATTTCCATAATATTTATAGTGCACTCAATCCTAATGACATGTCATTTGTATTCGAATCTAAAAGTAGTGTCACTAAGCCAATATCAAGTTCAAGTATGCATGCTAATTTGCTGCTCATAATGCATCCATAATGTGTTCAACAAATGAACCAATAGTCATGCCCAATGGCACTATCATATGTAAGGCAAATAACCATATCATATTCCACTTCATTTTTCATGTTTTCATAAACCATGGATGTCTTTATAAACCATGCATTTCCAGCAATTAACACATGCATGCATCATTTCAAAATCAAATATATGCAATTCCAAAATCATATTGAATCATTGTTCACACATATGCCATTACCGAAAATAATCGAAAATCGAGGTAATGCATCAACATCATTTAAATCACTTACTCTTGAACTATGAAAAGTTTTCACACTATTCCATAGTCCCCAAAACAGAACCGAACCAATGCGATTCACTTAAAACCCAAAACCACTCACCGACAAGCGAAACGAGCCCTCGCCGATGTTCCGACGGCAACACCAAAGCACCAGCCACTTATGCACCTTCTTGCACTTCCTCTACAACATTAAAAACAGAGCATATTCAGATTATAACATGCTCAAAACAGCAGCCACAACCGATCACCACAAAACTACCAAAAACCTAGACAAAAAGACCGAAACCTAGCCGAAACGCATTTGAAACATCATCAGCCCAAAACCTAATGAATCTAACACCTAATCCACCTCAATTATGAACCAAAAACACTTCCAAACCATCCTTATACCTCCAGCAACATAAGAACACCTAAAACAACCCCTAAAACAACCGAAAACCACCTTAAAACACCACCGATTGCATTATTCCGGGATTAATTTGATATTAACTCATTTAAAAACTCAATCAATCATTTAATTGACCTAATATCATAATTAAATCATCCTAAATCCAGCATCAATTTAGATCTCAAAAGATTTCACAATAACCATCATAAACTCATAGATCTTGAATTAAAAACACAAAAATTAAATAGCAATTGTTGATGAGCAAGCCAATACTTGGGAACTTCAATAAAGAACCTTAGAAAGAGATTAGAAATCAGAATATTACCTTAGAGATTTGCTCCACCAAAAAGATGAGAAAACCTTCATTGATTTCCTTGAAAATGATATTGATTTTGCAAAAATTGATGAGTAGGTTTTGTAGAGAATGAAATGATGAGTAGAATGAAATAAATCTTGTAGAAATTTATGAAGAAGTCAGCAAGTAATTGAAGAAATTTGGAGAAGAAGATGGAGAGAAAATGAGAGAAAATCTTGAGAGAAAAGATGGGAAAATGGGAAGTTACAAAAGAAAATAAAGTTCTCATCTAAAATAAAACAATTTAAAAACAATTTTGGTGGATAAATCATTAATTAAAAATAGATTGGGTTTATGCCCCTCTAAGGATTCTAAGTATGGCTTACTTTCCAATTTAGTCACTAAAAATCCTTATTGCCGAAAATTACCAATTAAATCCCCAAAACTTTTCCAAAATTACAATTTAGTCACTAACACAAAATTAAGCCCAATTAAAATCAAATTAAAGTTCAAATAATATTCCTTTAACTTTAAAACACCTTTTTAATATTTTTAGAACTATTTCACAAAATTATTACTTATCCGATTAAAATATTATTATTTTAATTTTTCCCGAAATAACGAACCCTAGGAATCCGATTCGACCCGAATCGAATTTCCCCAACTAACACTCAACTACTAACCCCAAAACCGGGATGTTACAACGCCTGCAGGGAACTGATGTTCAGCTTTTATCCGCTGACACACCATACACCGCGACACAAACTCTGTCACATCCTTCTTCAAACCAACCCAAAAGTACACATGATAAGTGCTCAACACACTATCACTTTTTACTCCTTTTATGGGCATTAATTACCAAATATACACCCACTCGGACCAATGCATGCACTCAATGTGATATATTTAGAAGTTATACTCATATAGATAATATATATAGAAAAAGGCACGTTTTACTGCATTTTCATATCTATGCAGGAGAACCAGTGCCGCGACAGCGACAAGGCCGAGGTAGGACCTGATGCCGAGGAAGCAGAAGAAAGACAGGAAGCAAGATTATAGGCGATGGAAAGACAAAAATCCAAGGAACGTGTCTAGACTTGAAGCCCATGAATCGGAGCTAGCTAGCACAAGGAAAAGCCCAAAGGAAGACCACGCGGGAAAGCCCCTTAGCCGAATATAAACTTGGAAATATATTATTATTATGTACTTGACTTGTTCCCTCCTCCAAGTTGTATTCTACTTAGGAAAGGTTTGCCCTAGGTCTAGCCTATATAAAGACCTAGCCACCCAATGAACAATATATGAAATACCTAGGGAGAGAGCCGACTTCTACCCTTGTTTCTTTCCTCTCCATCATGTTCTAAACCTTCTTAGAGATTAGGTGAAGGTTATGGAGTATTTGTCAGAGGAGATTGTACTTTGTCGTTCATTCAATGCAATAAAGTTATCAAGGTTTGCTTATCCTTTGTTATTCTTTGTTTTCACAATTGAGCTCGGGAGAGGATATTGTGAATCATCCATTTATCTAAGCTCGGGAGAGTTAGATTCACGAAATATGTACGGTGTTTCAATCGTGAAACACTAACTCGGCCTAGGGATAGGTTAAAAGTTTCAGCGGCTAAAAGAAGTGTGAGATTGGTTGGTGAGTATAATTGGTTCACGCCGGGAGGTATCATCAAGGACTAGTCATCAACAACACTCTGACTTAGGGATAAGCGGAGTCATTCAAGGACACTTTGCCGAACTTTGGTAAAGTCTGCCCACGAGCAAGGGATTGTCGCGGCAGACAGTATTATCGTTGCCCAGGCAGTAAACTGCAGTGCTGCCGAGGCAGAGATATACAATTGCATTGGACAGAGACAAGTCAATCAATTCCACAATACGATACAACTGGATCCTAGCCCATCTCTCTCTACTATTTCAATCCTTTATTTTTATTTAGTTATTTTAGTTTAAATAAATCAAATCAACTCACTTGTGTTTTTATCTTTCTACAGAACAAGAAGGTGAAGAAAGCATATTAAGTATACTAGTCCCTGAGGAGACGATAACTCGATAAAATACTTATCACTTATTACTTGCGATGTGTCCACTTGCACTAAACGCGCACTTTTGACACGCGACAACACACTTTTGAGATCCCTATACATCTTCACACTACCTGGATGCATAGCAAACGGACTAGTGTGAGCCTCTGTCAAAATAACTTGCCTTAACTCAACATCATCCAGCACCACAATCCGGCCTCTAAAACTCAACACCGCATCATCATCAAAATGATACTCGGTCGGTCTGCCTTCTGCAATATCCTCCACAAAAGGCACCAAAGCCTCGTCCTCTAACTGTTTCACCTTTATCATCTCAACCAAGACAGGTTTTACTTGCAATTCCGCCACTAAACCACCTTTCCTTGAAATACTCAGCTTAGCAAACATCGCCCTTAACTCCACCGCTGTCTTACGAGTCAAAGCATCAGTTACCATGTTAGCTTTTCCCGGATGATACTCAATAGACAATCAAACATTTACCCTATTCAGACAAACAACAAATTCGTCCCTCACACTAAACCAACAATGCACAAACCTCCACACTACTTCATCTTTCACAGAAAACATAACTCAAAAGAGAACTCTTTTTTTTAGATCAATACTCAACTCTTAGCAACCACAACAGTTTCCATACCACCACCATCGAACTAACCCTCTTCTCAACATCCTCAATCATACAAGGTAACCATATAAACCTTCCATCAGCCTACGGTCCATACAACAACGCTCAATCAACAAGCCTCACACTAGCTTTACATAAAACCGCTAAACATGGTCTCAAGCAAACTCCATCGATGGCAACACCCTCATTAAGAGACATTGTCCCAGCATACCATCCCTCCACCTATGGATGAAAAAATCCCAATATTCAAACGGATGCCAATGTTGTTCCCAAAAAAAACGTCGAATCTAAACATGCTAGGACATACCACATATCCAACCCAACCAATAGAACTTAGGACTCCAAGAGAACCGTACTCAAATAAATGATTGTTCCAGTCACATGCCTAGAAAACTTCATCTCACCCTCAAAATTTTACTACCAAACTCATGATGATTCTTCCCAACTTACCAGTAGGACAAACAACCACCCATAACTCAACCCTATCCAAAACAAGCCCACTCAAAAACACCTGCACCTAACTTCTATTACAACACCGTACCACCAAACGCATAGAAAAGATTACCACATGCCCTTATCAAGACACCGCTCCAACTCGGTAACCTTCGAAACAACCATGCGGCTTAGATAACATAAGAGGTTCTTGACACAAAAACTTAACCTTGCCTAACACATCCTCAACTAGACCCTTACCAAACATCTAATCACGTCTTACCTCCGATCAACTTAACTAAGTTAGAGCCCCCCCTCATAGCTCCACTATTTTATCAGGACTCTCACATAGATTTAACCCAAACAACTTTTCCCGTAACTCCACAACCACCCTGGTCCATTCCACAAAACAAACACCCTTCACAGACATCCTTACACAAGCCAAGCCATCCACGATAGCTAACATTGAACAAAACATGCAACACCAGGAACCTACCACCTTTGTGTCGACATCCAACATCGTACTCATCTCAAAGTTAGTACCTCCAATTCAAGTTTAAGCCACCACAACACACACAACAACACACCTCAAACTTCTAGGTTAGCGTGTCGCTAACTACCTCAACACCCAACACAAAACTCTTTCCCAACCTCAACTCACTGATAAAATCAACTCTTATCCCACCTATACCATAACAAAATCCAAACTTGTCGAACTCTTCCTTCCACTCACCCCAACACCTCTTATTTTATAACCTTACCAAGGTTGTAACCACACTGATGAATCATCCACTAACATGAACCCACTGGACATAACTCTCACTACACTTTCAATAAAATCAAGCCCAAAAGAACAAGTAACGAATATAGGTTATAAACTGTCCAGCGGTCCTCGTCACACACCTCAAACATCAACACAATCTAACTTTAGCAGAGGTAAACCCAACTTAAATCCTTATACACACAATATGTGCAGTTTCCACCTTTACTGCACAACTAAAACCTCGCAAGGTTACAACAAAACCATGATTTAAACCCATGATATCACAACTCCCATACTAATATATATGTTATTATATTCTTTTATCAAGAATTGACCCAATACTCCTCAAGGCAAAACACCCGATCGGTCACAATCCTTAACCTAACCACACGTCAAACCATACAATAGAGGACTTCCATGTAGTTTTTCCACTAACCATGACGATAAACATCTCCCTTTTCTTTTTAAAACAAATCCAAACTCTTTAAGAAAATAAAACACCAAACCGCCTTACATCACACAACATGCCACAACCTTCTTACAACCTTCAAACTCTAACTGGATAGAATTTGCAAAACTCAGCCTTACATTTCTTAATGACCAACTCAAAACTAACCATAACTCATGGTATTCCCCTCGGTTTCAAACATTCACAACTCTAAGACCAAAAGACCCATTCCTCATCCAGGACTATTCCCTATCCAAAAGGGTAACTTTCCCACAACACAACAAGCTCAAGACAAAAAGAAAGCATTTTCAACAATTTTTTTAAACAAACCTACACCCAAAAAGATCCAACCCAGCACCACTTCCATCTTCAAAGGAGATACTCGCAAGTGTGAACAAATGTATGTATAATTCCCTATATGCCCTCATCAATGCCTGTGATGTGCATGTAAATGCAATTTCTAATGTCATGCTCGAGAATGCATGCATGACCTACAATATCTATAGATATTTACATATATGTGCTCTTACACTATGCATGATTATTTGTTCACACTCACAAATAACATCCTTGATTCCAAAAATTTCAACTACTAACTTGCTAACTATTTCCAAGTCAGGTTAGTAGCAGCCACTCATCTTCAGCAGACTGAAATACACTTGTCAAAGCCTGAATGCACGGTGCAAACTGAATTTCTAAACTGACCTCCCCATATAACTGGATGCACAACTACGAGTGAAGGGGGAAGGGAAATCGCTCTTCCCTAGCAGTCGTTTCACCCTTAATCTGATCATCATTGATTATACTAACACTAGCTCAAGTCTCACGTCTCAGAGGCATATTCCAAAACTTTAAACACAAATTTAAACGTATAATCAAAACATAATATCAAAACATATTAGACTTACATTCGGGAAAGATCCAAGGGAAACCTGAAGCATTTGAAAATGTATTGACATTGGCAATGTGTAACCGTTAATTCCTTTTTAACCATCATCACTCAAAGTACAACCATCATGCATGGATATTCAACAAGTTAACAACATAACAAGTTCAATCACACACTTTAGCAAACCTAACCACACACTTTAGCAAACCTAGCTCTGATACCACCAAATGTAACCCCCTTAGCCCGGCCTAGACGGAACCGGCACTAACGGGTTACACGGGGAATATCGAACCAAACCCGCGGAGGTTCGATTCGATAAACAACCCTGAAAACCGATATGTTTTTTTTCTTAACTAGATGCATAATTAAGTTCCTATGTGTGTCGAGGTCATGAATAACTAGAGTGAAGACATTCGGTTCACAATTGATCAATCAATTGCATATAAACACATAAGGACCATAACGCAAATAATTTTTATTCCAACAATAACCGGAAATTCAATCTACCATAGTTCAATTAAACATGCATAGCATACTCACAACAAAGTTTAGATCAATCGGACCATTATAGCATTGTCAATTTCATGTTTCATAAAATAGGGACCTAATTGTAAAGCTCACAATATCATAGGGACTAAAACTAACATTAATTTACCAATAGGAATTTAAATGAACATCATGGATCAAGGTGATATTACCACTCGAAATGTTATTTATTACATCTATATTCGATCGTGGAAAGACGTCCAATCCTACACGAAATTTTCAGCACTTAGAATGTCATTTTTGGTCAGGAGTATCGATACCTTTGGTCTGGGTATCGATACCCTGACGTGGAGCTAGCCTCGTTGCACTTCGAAGGTCAGGGGTATCGATACCTCCAAAGGTGGTATCGATACCACAGTGACCAGTGGGGTAATTGCATCGAATCATGCTTCGGTACCACCCCAAATCAAGCCTTGGGTATCGATACCTTACTAGAGGTATCGATACCCTCTATGCAATTTGACAAGTTTGAACATTTTAAGTTAATTCCACCCATTGAAACATAACCATTAATCACCCCTAGTTATATGCATAATTTCCTAAGCATAAGGAACAATTTAAAGCACACAATTACCAACAACATGGACCTCAAAATTATCTATAGGCATGCTTCCTATGTTATGATTAAAAACAAGAAACACACATGCATGATCATAATTCAACAATCCAAAACAATATCAAAATTCATCAAACCAAAATCAAGACAATATAAGGTCTCATTACAAGTCATTAACCAAAGTAAAACACACTCTCATATGGGTAGGTTTACACATTGCCAAGCCCCAAGTTATTTGCCAAAACATACCAAAAATTGACTTAACTTTTCCCCTTGGTTCCTTCACTCCAAAAGTAGCCTCGAATATCTCTATTTCTCTGCAAGTATGAAAAGAGAGAGCTTAAGCAAAACATGCTTAGTGAGGAAGCTCTAAACAAGATCAAAAAAAATCATTTTCAAAGCCATACTTGCATCTTTCATGCTTATTTGAAATATGTAAAATCAAATCATGCTTATCATCATTGTCAAATCATTTCATGTATCATACAAAAGTATATCATTTCATTTCTTGTATGCATATTGGCTTTCTAGTGATCACTTAATATGAACTTTTAGTTCACCGAATACATGAATTCCTTTTTTTCCATAATTGGAGACACTTGGTCTCAACATGCATCGGTCGGACACATAGTCACCCTTGTATACATGTTACCCCCACTACGCACGGTCAAACACAAAGTCACCCTTGTTTACGCATGGGTCAACTATATGCACGGTCGGACATAAAGTCACCCTTGTTTACATATAGGCAAGCTCTACACGCATAGTCGGACACAAAGTCACCCTTGTTTACGTGTAGGCAAACTCTACACGCACGGTCGGGCACAAAGTCACCCTTGTTTACGTGTAGGCATCATCATTATTCTCATTATTTTTATAGTGCACTCAATCCTAATGACATGTCATTTGTATTCGAATCTAAAGTTAGTGTCACTAAGCCAATATCAATTCCAATCATGCATGTTAACTTGCTGCTCATAATGCACTCATTAAACAATCATCATGTGAACTAAAATCATGCTCAACGGCTTTATCAACATAGGCAAATAACCTCACCATATTGTTCCGATTTATTTTCATGCTTTCATAAGCCATGAATGCCTTTCCAAACCATGCATTTTCAGCAATTAACACATGCATGCATTATTTCAAAATCAAAGTCATGCACTTCCAAAATCTCATGAAATCATCATTTATAAAAGCCATTACCGAAATAGCCGAAACTTAAGGTAATGCATCAACATCATTTAAATCACTTACTCTTGGACTATGGAAAGTTTTCACACTATTCCATAGTCCCCAAAACAGAACCGAACCAATGTGATTCGCTTTTAACCCGAAAACACTCACCGACAAGCGAAACGAGCCTTCGCCGATGCTCCGACGGTAATGCCAACGCACCAGCCACTTATGCACCTTCTTGCACTACCTCTAAAAATTAAAAACAAAGCATATTC
Source organism: Abelmoschus esculentus (assembly GCA_035048815.1). Classification (NCBI taxonomy): domain Eukaryota; kingdom Viridiplantae; phylum Streptophyta; class Magnoliopsida; order Malvales; family Malvaceae; genus Abelmoschus; species Abelmoschus esculentus. The sequence continues at coordinate 8,888,633 of JAUCBN010000059.1, forward strand.
ACATCACATCATGCCCAAAACAGCAGCCACATTAAACCTTCACAAAATTATTGAAAACCTAGCTGAAAAGACCGAAACCTAGCCGAAACGCATCCGAAACAACATCAGCCCAAAACCTAATGAATCTAACATCTAATCCACTTCAAATATGAACCAAAATCACTTCCAAACCATCCTTATACCTCCAGCAACATAAGAACACCTAAAACAGCCCCTAAAACAACCGAAAACCACCTTAAAACACCACCAATTGCATTATTCTGGGATTAATTTGATATTAAATCATTACAAGACTCAATGAATCATTTAATTGACCTAATATCATAATTAAATCAACCTAAATCCAGCATCAATTTAGATCTCAAAAGATTTCACAATACTTGAATTAAAAACACAAAAAAAAAATCTCAATTGTTAACTAGCAAGCCAATACTTGGGAACTTCAATAAAGAACCTTAGAAAAAGATTAGAAATCATAATTTACCTTAGAGATTTGCTCCACCAAAAAGATGAGAAAACCTTCCTTGATTTCCTTGAAAATGATGTTGATTTTGCAAAAATTGATGAGTAGGTTTTGTAGAGAATGAAAGGATGAGTAGAATGAAATAAATCTTGTAGAAAATGATGAAGAAATCAGCAAGTAATTGAAGAAATTTGGAGAAAAAGATGAAGAGAAAATGAGAGAAAATCTTGAGTGAAAAAATAGAAAAATGGGAAGTTACAAAAGAAAAATAAAGTTGTCATCTAAAATAAAACAATTTAAAAACAATTTTGATGGATAAATCATTAATTGAAAATAAATTGGGTTTATGGCCCTCTAGGGATTCTAAGTATGGCTTACTTTCCAATTTAGTCACTAAAAATCCTTATTGCCGAAAATTACCAATTAAATCCTCAAAACTTTTCCAAAATTACAATTTAGTCACTAGCACAAAATTAAGCCCAATTAAAAATCAAATTAAAGTTCAAATAATATTCCTTTAACTTTAAAACACCTTTTTAATATTATTAGAACCATTTCATAATAGTGTTGCATTGGTTTTATGAAAGATGATTATGAAGAAATGGTTTCCAATACATGAATTGAGTTTGAAAACGATGCATGCATGTGTTAGTTGTTGTATATGCATGCATGTGTTTCCATGACTTTTAATGTATGGTTTCCATGACTTTTAATGTATATGTTGAGTGCATTATAAAACAGCTAGCTTCCATGCATAGTGAGAATGATATTGGCTTAGTGACACTATTTTAATACCACGAATACAAATGACATGTCATTAGGATTAAGTGCACTATAATATTGAATTAATATGTTGTGTTGCCTACACGTAAACAAGGATGACTTTGTGTCCGACCATGCGTGTAGAGCTTGCCTACACGTAAACAAGGGTGACTTTGTGTCCGATCGTGCGTGTAGATCTTGCCTACACGTAAACAAGGGTGACTTTGTGTCCGACCATACGTAGTAGGGGTAACCTGTATACAAGGGTGACTTTGTGTCCAACCGATGCATGTTGAGACCAAGTGTCTCTTGATAAGGAATAAGGAATCCGTGTATTCGATGGGTATAAGGTTTGAACAAAGCTAGTCACTTAGTTTCCAATATGCAAGGTTTATGATTTGAGAATTTTTTTGTGCATTGAAAAGCATGAGATTGTATCACATGTTGATATAGAATTATTTATAAAATGTAATGTTTTAAGATCATGAATTTCACAAGCATGTGGTTTAAATAAGTTTTGTGCAAGTATATGGGCACAAGAGAATGGCCTAAGTGTTGTTATGTGTTTAGCAAATAAGACTTTTGATGTGGACATTAAAGTGCGTATGGTTTAAGCTTTGCTAGGTGTATAGCATATAAGACTTGAGATGATGCATAGAGATGCATATGTATTAAAAAGGCCATAAGTATTGTTGTTGTTTTAAAAGCATGAAAGTCTTGTGAATTTTAGTTTTGAGTTGTATGAGATAATTGACACTTGATAAGGAAACGGATTTGGTTTTGTAAACAATGTTTGAGACACTTATATTGAGCATGACATGGCATGATTTAAAGAGTTTTATTGATGGACTTATGGGCTGCATTGCAAGGGTGGTATTTCTATGTTTTACTCCTCACTAAGCTTATGCTTACCCTCGCTTTTACCTTGCAATGCAGAGATATTAACTAAGGCAGCCAAGAGAAGCAAGATTCCAAGTGCGTGTCGATGAAAAGCTCAAGTATGTGTTCTAAAGTTTAGTAGTAGTAAGAGAGCAATGGGGGTATGGTTTCATTGTTGTAAAAGTTGGTTTTTGGTTGACATGAGTCACTTTGGTTATATGAACTTGAGTATGTATAGAATGCTGAGCAATGTTGTTGTCTTGTAAGTAGAAGCATTTAAAGAAAGTTTGATGTATGCTTATGTGTTTGCTTGAGGTATGCTTACCCTTGTATGGTTTTGACTATTGTGAAAAAGTTAGGAAGCTTGCCTATAGGAGTTGTGGGGTCTATGATGGTTTCAAGTGGTTGTATAATTTGCTCTTAATGTTTAGGAATTATGCATATAGTTTATGGTGATCAATGGTTGTGTCTTGTATGGGTTAAATCTACTTAAAAGGACTGATTTTATGTTTCTAGGCACGAAGGTATAAAAACTTCTAGGTAGGTTTCGAAACCTTGCGGGCTAGTTGGATATTGGAACCTTAATGGAATGAATGTTTCGAAACCTTTTCCATAAAGTTTCGAAACCTTCATTGAAGGTTTCGAAACCTTTGATTGGTTATTAGTTGATAGTTATCGGAATTGCATTTTAGTCCCGGATATCTTCCTGTGTTCAATTTTGTTAGCTACGAATGTTATTTTGAGTTGAAATTTCACCTTGATGCATCATAAAGTTGACTTAATTTCAAGTTGGCTAACTTAAATTGGATGTAGTCCCTAGAAATTAAAAGTTTTACATTTTGGTCCCTAGTTAGTGAAGCATGTAATTGATGATGTTAGAATGCTCCGTTTGGTCTAAAATTTATCATGAGTGTTCTTTGCATGTTTAATTGAACTTTGATGGAATGAATTTCTACCTTGCCAATAGAATTTTAAATATTCACGTTTTAGTCCTTAAGTTGCTCATGTGTTAATCGAGTGCTCAATTATGGTCGAATTGCTTCCTTTCTTGTTTTGCATGAAATCGAAACATATAGGAACATAATTATGCCTTTAGATAAGATAAAAAAAATTATATAATGTTTTAGGGTTGTTTATCGGATTGAGCCTTTGCGGGTTTGGTTCGGTATTCTCCATGTAATCCTTTAGATTCGGTTTCGTCTAGGCCGAGCTAAGGGGGTTACACGACACCTCCCCCAAACTTAAGTTAGGCATTTTTCTCAATGCAACTAAAAAACTAAATGCTATGCAATGCAATGAAATGAAATGAGATCCAATGTACCTTGGCTATGTTGGTGGTGTTGCGGTGGCAATTCGGCGCGAGGGTCTTCTTTTCGACGGGGCTGGACTGACTTCAAGATCAGACTCATTATCTGCTCCCCGTGATCTTAATTTTTTAGCAAATGGCAATGGGGTTGATTGTCTCCCGGCCGATATTTTAAGACAGCGTTTAGATTTCTTCCTCTTGGGAGAGGGCAATGATGATTCCTCGTGCGGGGCTGCTGGTTGTGGTTCTTCTGGTTGTGTTGGCTAGACGGGCGGATCTTCAAAAAGAGATGAAATAAAGTTGGCGTCATGTTCTTGTGCAGCAGGCGGGTCTTGTTGTGCTAGTGACTGGACTTGTTCCTCTAAAAATGTTGCGGCATTTCTAGGATCTTGTTCTTATGTAGGTGTCTGGGTCTCTGGAGCGTGCTCCTCTGGTTCCGGTTTCATGGATCTTACCTCCTCATATGGATCAGCTGGGGATGGTGCCGCATTCAAATCAGGTGTAGCTGGTCTAGGTGTAGGTGGGTCAGCTAGAAATGTCGAGGCATTTCCTAGTGCAGTGGGTAGTATAGACTCTAGGAACTTAGGGAACTCCTGATTTAGAGGAGGTAGCAGCTCTGCCAGATAGGCTTGGATGACCTCGTCTCTTTTCTTGGTATAGCTGAAAAATTCTTTTAAGTCTCTGGTCAAGTCATCTACCTTTTGTCATGGCATTTTTTGAGAGCTCCAGCACATCATCCTTCTGAGGTGGGCCTTTTCCTCTAGTCGCGGCAGCATGAGATGGTTCCGATTGCTCTTCAGTGTTGCCCATCAAGGCAGTCACCTTCTTAGCAGACAAACCCTTCATTCCTTCCAGCATTTCATCAAAATCATTCTCTTAAACTCCTTTCTTTCGATATAAAGTCGTGATCAAGTTTGGGAAAATGAGTGGGCTCTTGGGACGGTTCAAGCACATGAGTTTCATGAACAATTATTCGGCCTATATCCATCGAGCAACGAAATAGAATGGAATGTAACAACATCAGTCGAGTCAGGCTTACTGTGGTGTGATGCGAAGTAGGCATCAACTTGTAGCACAGGAAACGGTTCCATAACCGGGCGTGCGGAAGCAGGCGCTCACAGTTCACCGTCCTTCTCATGGCTTGTTGGCCATTCCATTCTATCCCGGGCAAACAGAGATCCTCCTTCACCACTTGACATGTTTAATAATCAGCTTATTCTTCCTTCTTTGCATGTCTATCCACCTCTTGAGGGATTTTGAAGAAGCGATTGATGGTCGTGTTGGTGAAGTGAACATTTTTGCCCCGAACATAAACAACTTTCTGGTCATGGCTTTTAATATTTGCATAAAACTCTCTCACTAAAGTAGCGTTTACAGAGCCAGGATGGGCGACGAACTTCTCCCAGTGGTGGTGCCGGACCACATCCATTACTTCTATCCCAAACTCGTCAGAAAAGTTAAAACCAAGCTCAAAGAACACTTTTCCCTTTTTTTAGAGATTTACGTCTCTCTTTCGCTGCATAATCAACAAAAATAGGAGAAGGTGGTGGTGCGTGTTGGGTATGGGTCCCACTATGTGGGGAACCCAAAAACTTTCTGTCACTTTTGACTTTTAGCCTTAAAAAAGGATCTTCCTTTTTGTCTTGGGATTGAAAGTGGGCAGCCAACTTTTGCATAAAAAAATCAGATTTGATTTTGAAAGGGAGAGCTTCACGTTGGAGAAGAAAACAGAGGAGGAAAAAAAAACAGATTTTTTCAAGCTAGGTGCAGTAGTGATCAACTATTCGATCGGAGGTCCATCCGTGGTCCGATTGAGCTGACTTTTTGACAACAGCTAGGTGAAAAGGTGTTCTTGACTTTGTACGGTCGGATTTTTCATCCGAGTCTTTTAGCGTCAGAAATACCCCTTTTACAACAGCTGTGTTTTGGTGATATTCTCTCTTTTTCTCTCTTTTGTTAAAGACTACTTGTTATTAGCCTTGTTGGAGCTAAATGCTTGTTGTAGGTTGGATATTGTAGTCTTGTAGTTGAACATTTGATGATAGTGGAGCTTTTGATCGGACTCTAAAGTCTTGTGGTTTTTACCCTTGATTTAGAGGGGTTTTCCACGTAAAAATATCGGTGTCTCGATTTATTTTGTTATGGTTGCATTATTGCTTGGTGGTTGATTGGTGTTGCTTAGAGAATATATTTGCGATATTTGTGTTAGCCATAATTATTGACTTAATTTATAGGGAGAGAAAGAACATCGGTTGTGCTTCCGCTTGGTTTCGGTTGTTCGGTTTCTTCCCAACAAAGTGGTATCAGAGCTTGGTTATTGTGTCAGATAATTATGGAGATTAATACTTGCAAGATGATTATGTTGAATGGCAGGAATTATCAACTTTGGCGGAATAAAATGAAAGGCTTGTTTGTGAAAGCTTTGCATCTTCCAGTCTTTGCTACTCAAAAACCCGAGTCGAAAAGTGATGAAGAATGGGAGCATCAACAAGTATGTGGCTTTATTCGGCAATTTGTTGAAGAAAATGTTTACAACCACATTGATCAGGAGACATATGCTCGCACGTTATGGGAAAAGCTTGAAAGCTTGTATGCTTTGAGGTCGGGCAATAACAAGTTGTTTTTGTTGAAGAAAATGATGGCGTTGAAATACAGAGAAGGAACGTCTACAGCTGACCATGTTAGTGAGTTTCAAAGTGTGATGAATCAGTTGCTTGGTATGGGTGTTAAATTCGATGATGAGATTTTAGGGCTTTGGTTGCTTGCTACTCTACCGGACTCTTGGGAGACTTTTAGTGTCTCGCATATTAATTCTGCTCCACAGGGTATTATTACTTTGGATTTGGCTAAAAGTGGTGTGTTGAATGAAGAGGTTAGAAGAAGATCTCAGGGTTCTACATCACAGTCCGAGGTGTTAGTTACCGAGAATAGGGGGAGAAACATAGATAAAGATGGCAAGAGTAGAGATAAAAGTCGAAGCAAGTCAAGATCGAGATATAAGAATCTTGAGTGTCATCATTGTGGTAAGAAAGGTCATATAAAGAAATATTGCTTCAAGTGGAAGAGAGAGAACAAAGGTGGTGGTGATAAACACGATCAGAATGATGATGAAAAATTCGAGCGTGCTGCTACTGTTACTCGTAAAGACCTACTAGTCATTTGTGATGAGAATTTGGTCAACCTACCATGTGACGAGGCTAGTTGGGTGATTGATACCGGTGCTTCAATTCATGTCACGTCGATGATGGATTTCTTCATATCTTATACTCCTGGTGATTTTGGGGTATTAAAGATGGGTAATGACGGTTTGGTTTCAGTTATTGGCATGGGAGATGTTAGCTTGGTGAGCAATAATGGAACAAAGTTAACTCTCAAGGATGTCAGACATGCACCAGATATCCGTTTGAATTTGATTTCTGTAGGAAAGCTTGATGATGAGGGATTTTGTAACACCTTCAGTGAGTGGCAGTGGAAGCTAACTAAAGGCTCCTTGGTTGTGGCTCGAGGAAAGAAGAAATCAAATTTGTACTTGATGCAAGCTTCGACTTCCAGAGACACTTTGAATGTGACAGTAAATGACTCAACTGAGTTGTGGCATAAACGACTTAGTCACATGAGTGAGAAGGGGCTTAATTGTTTAGCCAAGAAGAATCAACTTTCAGTTTTGAAGAATGCCACATTGAAGAATTGTGCTCATTGTTTAGCAGGGAAGTAGAAAAGAGTTTCTTTTAGAAGACATCCTTCTCATAGAAGATCATAATTGCTGGAGTTGGTCCATTCAGATGTTTATGGTCCGATACAGGTAAGATCGCATGGTGGTGCACTTTATTTTGTGACTTTCATTGATGATTGTTCAAGAAAGCTGTGGGTCTACAATTTGAATTCGAAAGACCAAGTTTTTGAGGCATTTAAACAGTTTCAAGCATCAATTGAAAGAGAAACAGGGAAGAAGTTGAAGTGCATTCGTACTGATAATGGTGGCGAGTATATAGGGCCATTTCATGAGTATTGCTTGCGACAGGGAATCAGACATTAGAGAACACCACCGAAGACTCCAGAGTTAAATGGGTTAGCTGAAAGAATGAACCGAACATTGATTGAGAGAGTCAGATGTTTGCTATCAGATGCAAAATTGCCAAGATCGTTTTGGGCTGAAGCCTTGAATAAAGTGGCACATGTGATTAATCTGTCTCCTAGTGTTCCTTTGCGAGGTGATGTACCAGATAGAGTTTCGTTTGGTAAAGACGTGTCATATGATCATCTGCGTGTGTTCGATTGTAAAGCATTTGTTCATGTTCCAAATGATGAAAGATCCAAGTTGGATGTCAAGACTCGACAATGCATTTTTATTGGTTATGGTCTAGATGGTGAGTTTGGGTATAGACTCTACGATCCAGTTCAGAAGAAGCTCATGAGAAGTCGAGATGTTGTCTTCATTGAGGATCAGACCATTGATGACATTGATAAGATGGAGAAAAAGGATTCACAAGATAGTGGTGACTTGACTGATGTGAATCCGGTTCCCCTGGACCATTCACCGATTCCTATTCAGGATGATGTACACGGTGATGTTAATGATGACCAACAGGACATAGGTGACTTTGATGCTCCCATAGATGATGTTGTGAATGATCAACAACAAGCACCTGTAGCTCCACCCGTAGTTCCACTTCGGAGGTCTTCTAGAGATCGATGATCTTCTGTCAGGTATTCTTCTGATGATTATGTTCTTTTGACTGACGGGGCAGAACCTGAATGTTATGAAGAGGCTATGGAGAGTGAATGCAAAGATCAGTGGGTTGAAGCGATGAAAGATGAACTTCAATCCTTGCATGATAACCATACCTTCGAGTTGGTGAAATTGCCTAAAGGTAAGAGAGCTTTGAAGAATCGATGGGTTTACATGTTGAAGCAAGAAGAAAAGTCTTCATCTCCACGATACAAAGCTAGATTGATCGTCAAGGGTTATACACAGAAAAAGGTGATTGATTTTGAAGAAATATTTTCTCCAGTTGTAAAGATGTCCTCTATTAGAACTATATTGAGTTTGACAGCTTGCTATGACTTAGAGGTTGAACAAATGGACGTGAAAACTGCTTTTCTTCATGGTGATTTGGGGGAAGAGCTTTACATGGAGCAGCCAGAGGGATTTGTTGCACAAGGAAAAGAGGACTACGTGTGCAGATTGAAGAAGAGCTTGTATGGTTTGAAACAAGCTCCTAGGCAATGGTACAAGAAGTTTGAGTCTGTTATGGGGGAGCAAGGCTACAAGAAGACTACTTCTGATCATTGTGTTTTTGTCAAGAGATTCTCTGGTGATGATTTTATTATCCTTTTGCTCTATGTTGATGATATGCTTATTGTTGGTCGCAATGCCTCCAGAATTGACAAGTTAAAGCAGGAGTTGAATAAATCTTTTGCGATGAAGGATTTGGGACCAACAAAACAAATTCTTGGCATAAGGTTGACACGTGATAGAAAGGCCAAGAAATTATGGTTATCACATGAGAGGTACATTGAGAAAGTACTTCAGAGATTTAGTTTGGACAGAGCCAAACCGGTGAATATTCCCTTTGCTACACACTTCAAATTGAGTGTTAAGCACATTCCTTCCACAGATAAGGAGAAGGAAGAGATGCAGAAAGTTCCCTACTCTTCAGTCGTGGGTAGTTTGATGTCTGCAATGGTTTGCACGAGACCAGATTTAGCTTTTGTTGTTGGCACAGTTAGTTGGTTTCTTTCTAATCCAGGCAGAGAGCATTGGAATGCAGTGAAGTGGATCATGAGATATCTTCGTGGTAGTTCCAACTTGAAACTTTGTTTCGGTAATGAAAGCCCTGTTCTTGTTGGATATACAGATTCAGACGTGGCCGGGGACATCGACTCAAGAAGGTCTACTTCAGGTTACTTGATCACTTATGTAGGGGGAGCTATGGCATGGCAATCGAGATTGCAAAAGTGTGTTGCCTTATCCACTACAGAATCAGAGTTTATTGCAGCGACCAAAGCGTGAAAGGAGATGCTTTGGATGAAGAAATTTGTGCATGAGCTTGGTTTTACTCAAGAGAGGCATGTCTTGTATTGTGATAGCTAGAGCGCGATTCATCTCGGTAAGAACTCAACTTTTCATGCTATATCAAAGCATATTGATGTGAGGTACCATTGGATACGAGATGTTCTTGAAGCTAAATTGTTAGAGCTTGAGAAGATTCATACCGACGACAATGGTGCTGATATGTTGACAAAAGCCTTACCAAGAGAGAAATTTGAAGCATGTTGCTTAACCGCCGGCATGGACGTATTCCCCACATAGTTGGAGAGGGAGACTTGTTGGGTATGGGTCCCACTATGTGGGGAACCCAAAAACTTTCTGCCACTTTTGACTTTTAGCCTTAAAAAAAAGGATCTTCCTTTTTGTCTTGGGATTGATAGTGGGTAACCAACTTTTGCATAAAAAAATCAGATTTGATTTTGAAAGGGAGAGCTTCACGTTGGAGAAGAAAACAGAGGAGAAAAAAAATAGATTTTTTCAAGCTAGGTGCAGCAGTGATCAACTCTTCGATCGGAGGTCCATTCGTGGTCCGATTAAGTTGATTTTTTTACAGCAGCTAGGTGACAAGGTGTTCTTGACTTTGTACGGTCGGATTTTTCATCCGAGTCTTGTAGCACCGAAAATACCCCTTTTACAGCAGCTGTATTTTGGTGATATTCTCTCTTTTTCTCTCTTTTGTTAAAGACTACTTGTTATTAGCCTTGTTGGAGCTAAATGCTTGTTGTAGGTTGGATATTGTAGTCTTGTAGTTGAACATTTGATGATAGTGGAGCTTTTGGTCGGACTCTAAAGTCTCGTGGTTTTTACCCTTGATTTAGAGGGGTTTTCCATGTAAAAATATCGGTGTCTCGATTTATTTTGTTATGGTTGAAATATTGCTTGGTGGATGATTAGTGTTGCTTAGAGAAAATATTTGTGATATTTGTGTTTGCCATAATTATTGACTTGAGTTATAGGGAGAGAAAGAACATCGGTTGTGCTTCTGCTTGGTTTCGGTTGTTCGGTTTCTTCCCAACAGTGCGGACCCTTACGGTCTGGTTCGTACCATTTTTAGGTAGAAATAGAGGAGAAAAAGTAGTAAAGATTAAAGCTTTGTTAATGATGGGGGAGAGTGTTTCTTTCGGTTATGGAGGTGCGAAAGATGAAGAAGAAGATGGGGATGAAAGAGAAAAGAAATAAAGGTGAAAGCTTTAGCTTTTTTAGTGGAGAGGTGGAAGAAAACGAGGGGTAGGGGTTTAGTGGGGGTGTCAGACAATAAAGAGGAGAGAGAAGCTTTTGGAAATTCCAAATTGTAACATCTCGGTTTAGGGGTTAGAAGTTAGAGTGTTGGTTAGGAAGGTTCGGTTCGGGTAGAATTGAATTTCGTGGATTCATTATTCTCGGTAAATTAAATAATAGTAATATTTGAATCGGATAAATAATAAATTAGAAAAAGGGTTTTAAAAATATTAAAATGGTATTTTGAAATTAAGGAAATATTAATTGAGCCTTAATTGGATTTAATTAGGTGTAATTTTATACTAGTGACTAAATAGTAAATTTTGGAAAGTTTAGGGGTTTAATTTGTAATTTTCGGAATTTTAAGATTTTAAGTGACTAAATTGGAAAGTAGCCAAAGCTTAGAATCCTTAGAGGTCCATTAACCCAAATTATTTTAATTAAAGATTATTCACCAAAATTTGTTTTTAATTGAAAGTTAATTTCATTTTTTTCAACCATATTTTCTCATCTTTTCTCCCAAACTTTCTCTCCATTTTCTCATCTTTTTCTCTCTATTTTCTCTCATTGATTTCTTCAATTACTTGCTGAATTCTTCTCCATTTTCATCAAGATTTATCTCATTTTACTCCACATTTCATTCTCTACAAAACCTACCCATCTATTTTGCAAAATCATCATCCAATTTTAAGGAAAATCAACAGAAGAATTCACGTCAAATTTTGGTGGATGCATCTCAAAGTAAATTCTGATTCCTTTTCATTTCTAAGGTTCTTTATTTGATATTCCCAAGCATTTGGCTTACAAATCATTAATCCTAAATTGATTTCAAGTTTTAATTCAAGATTTTTGAGTTTTTATGGAATTTTCAAGAAATTAGGTTAGATCTCATTCAAGGTTGTAATTAGGATGATTTCTTATGAAATTAAACTTACTTTGACGATTAATTGAGTCTTGAATTGATGGCACATAATTTTAATCCCGGAATAATTAAATCAGTGTTGTTTAGAGGTGGTTTTCGATTGTTTTATGGGCTGTTTTAGGTGCTCTGCTTTTGCTGGAAGTATAAGGAAGGTTTGAAGGTGTTTTTAGGTTATGATTGAGGAGGTTTAGATGTTATATTCATTAGGTTAAGGGTTGGTGTTATTTCGGATGCGTTTCGGCTTAGTTTTTGGTAGTTTTGTAGAGGTTTGTTGTGGCTGCTGTGTTGAGCATGTTTTGATGTGTATATTCTCTATTTTGATGATGTAAAGGAAGTGCAAGAAGTCTCCTATGTGGCTGGTTCGTTGGCGTTGACGTTGGAGTGTCGGCGAAGGCTCGTTTCAGCTTGTCAGTGAGTGAATTTTTGGTTAAAAGCGATTCGCAAGTGTACGGATCTGTTTTGGGGACTATGGAATAGTGTGAAAGCTTTCCATAGTTCAAGAGTAAGAATTTGCAAAGGTTTTGATGCATTATCTTGAGTTTTGATTATTTTGGAAATGGTCTTGAGGAGGATGTTTCCATAGGGATTTTGGGAATGCATAACTTGAATTTTGAAATGATGCATGCATGTACTAGTTGCTGGAATTTCATGTTTTAGAATGATATTCATGACTTGTGAAATCATGAAAAAGATTTGGAACATTATGTGGTTATTTGCCTTGTATTTGATTAAGCCGTTGAGCATGGTTATGGTTCACTTGATGAACACACAATGAATGCATTATGAACAGTAACTTGACATGCATAATTGGATTAATATTGGCTTAGTGACACTAACTTTAGATACGAATACAAATGACATGTCATTAGGATTGAGTGCACTGTAAAGATTATGGAAATAAAGAAAATGCCTACACGTAACAAGGGTGACTTTGTGTCTAACTGTGCGTTGTAGAGTCGCCTACATGTAACAAGGGTGACTTTGTGTCTAACCGTGCGTGGTAAAGCTTGATGAGGGTGACTTTGTGTCATGTCTAGGGTGACTTTGTGTCATGACGAGACTAAGGGTCTCCAAAACAAAACAATGGATCCGTGTATTCGGTGAGCTTAAGGTTCACAACAAGTGATCACTAGAAAGCCAATATGCATACATGAAATGATTTGATATTGCCATGCATACTCAAGGAAATGTTTTGGTATTATGAACATGATCATTATTTTGGTAAAGCATGCTTGGTTTTAGTAAAAGTATTGCAAGCTATGATTTTAATATAGTTTTAATTAATGCACTGATGGTCTTGTTTAGAGCTACCTCACTAAGCATATTTTGCTTAAGCTCTCTTTCATCTTTTCAAAAAATAGAGACATTTGGGGCTGCATTTGGAGCAAGAGGACCAAGGGGAAAAGTCTTCATAGTTTTGGTATGCTCTGGTAAATAAAAAAAGGGGGCTTGGCAATGTGTAAACCAATCCCATGAGAAAGTGTGTTTTGTTTAGCTAAAAACTTGTAATAAGACCTCTAATTTTGCTTCAGTTAATGCTTGATGGAATGTTGTATTGATTTGGTTTGCTTGAAGCAGGTTCATGCATGAATGTTTGACTGATTTGAATCAATCTTTAGGGAGCATGTCTATAGGTTTTATGGACTTTATGATGACTATGAATGAGTGTTTGAGGTGTTTAATGTGTCTAGGAATTGTGCATTTAGTTGCTAATGATTATGGATATGTTTGGATAGGATTCAACCAACTTAAATTGCCTAATTTAGTGTTCTGCGCACAGGGGTATCGAAACACCCTGTTGTGGTATCGATACCCCAAGGCAAAAATGGGCGGCATCGAACCATGGTTCGAAGCCAAATGCTCACTGGTCTCTAGGTTACTGATACCGTCTAGGACAGTTTCGATACTTCTGGCTATTGGAGGCTCACTCAGCCACTGCCACATCATGGTATCGATACCATGCTTATAGGTATCGATACCCCTGACCAAAAAGGGGGAAATTAAAGTGTTGGATTTTCGTGTGGTGTCAGTTATCTTCTTGTATTCGAATAAGGATGCTATGAATATCATTTTGAGTTGAATATCACCGTGATGCATGTAAATAACTTAATTTCATATTGGTTAGCTAAGGTCGGATAAGTCCCTAGAATTTATGTGTTTACATTTAGGTCCCTAATTAATGAAGTATGAAATTGATGATGCTATGATGTTCCGATTGATATGAATTTTATGGTGAGCGTGCTATGCATGTTTAAATGAACTTTGATAGATTGAATTTCTAGTTTGTTGTTCGAATTAAAAATATTACGTTTTAGTCCTTTAATCGCACACGTACTAAGTGAGTGGTCAATTGTGCACCGAATGTTACCATTATTGTTTTGCACGAACCCGACATACATAGGAACATATTTTTGCATCTAGTTAAAATAATATATCATTTTTCAGGGTTGTTTATCGAATCGGACCTTCGCGGGTTTGGTTCTATATTCCCCGTGTAACCCATTAGAGCTAGTTCCGTCTAGGCTGGACTAAGGGGGTCACATTTGGTGGTATCAGAGCTAGGTTGTTAAAGTGCGTGATAGGTTTTCTTAAGTATGTGGTCGAGTTTGTAAAGTATGTGATTGAATTTGCTATGTGGTTAATATGTTGGATATTTACACATTGCCAATGTCGATACATTTTGAAATACTTTTCAGGTTTCCCTTGTATCTTGCCCGAATATAATTCTAACATGTTTTGATATTATGTTTTATATTGCATGTTTGAAGTTTTGAATATGCCTCCGAGACCTGAGACTCGAGCTAGTGCTGGTATGATCACTGACGGTCAGCATGAGGGTGAGGCGACTGCTAGGGAAGAACAGCTTCCTCCTCCTCCTCCACCCGTGGGTGTGCCCCCGGTTCCTCCGGGAGGTCAGTTTAGAGAATTTGCACCATTCATACAGGCTATGACGGGTGCGTTTCAAGCTACTGTTGTTGGAGTGCGTATTCCGGCTCCTGCACCTGCTATTGTGGTTACCCCAGGTCTACCCTAAGAGCGTCTGCGTAGCTTGGGTGGTGTTGAGTTCCGAGGTTCGGAATCGAGTTCAGTTGAGGAGTGGTTGGCTAGCACAGAGAGGATTTTGGACCAGATGGAGTGTCAGGATACTATGAGGTTAGGTTGGGTGGTTTCCTTGCTCCAGGGAGATGCTTATCATTGGTGGACTACCACGAAAGCTGGTGTGGCTGCAGGTAATGTGACATGGGACTACTTCAGGACCGCTTTTGTATGGAAGTTTTTGGGTCCTCAGTATGAGGATACAAGGAAGAGAGAGTTTATGTCTTTGGTGCAGGGTACGATGTTTGTGGCGGAGTATGAGGTATAGTTTGTCAAGATGAGCCACTATGCTCCTGAGTTGGTTCCTACTGATCGGAAGAGATGTGATAGGTTCTGATATGGTTTGGATCGTAAGATTAAGACTTACCTGTTGGCTATTGAGTATACTGAGTTTAATGTGCTGGTGAACTGAGCCAAGGATGTTGAGGAGTCTTTGAGGGAGGCTAGGAAGTCTTCCGATGCTGGAAAGAGGCCTACGGAGTCAAGTTCTCAAGGTAAGCAGGGCAAGAGGTTTCGAGATAACCGATACAGAACGTATCGCCGCCGAGGTGACTTTGGACGCGGTGGCCGAGCTCCGCAGTTTGGTAGAGGTGATGGTGATACTACAGTTTGTAATCTGTGTTTTAGATGTCATCCAGGAGAGTGTTGGTGGGCCACTAGTGCTTGTATAGGTTGTGGATCGAAGGATCATAAGAAGCGTGACTGCCAAAGGTTTGCAGGTGAGACTAGTGATCAGGCGGATGTAGCTGTGATGCCTGGTAGAGGACGTGGTCGTGGTAGAGGTCCTTTCCAGAGGCAAGGTGATGGGCGTAGTGTTTATGCGTAGCACGGGACTCGCAATGCTACAGATGTGGTGGCATGTACTTTTTGTTTGCAAAATGTACCGTTATTCTCTTTGATAGACTCAGGATCTACGTATTCTTATGTTTTGAGTGAGCATGCGTATTTGTTGGATGTTTCGGTTGAGGTTTTGGATGTGGGTTTAGTGGTTACGAGTTCTTTGGGTGAGACGATTACAGTAAGGAGTTTGTATAAAAGGTGTCCGTGTGGTTTCGACCTTGCAAGCGGAAAAGATGATGTATCATGGTGGTGTGGCGTATCTGGCCTATGTGATGAATCTGGGATAGGAGAGGTTCGAGTGCCAGACATTCAAGTAGTGTGCGATTTTCCGGAAGTGTTTCCTGAGGAGTTGCCAGGATTACCTCCTGATCGCGATGTAGAGTTTAGTATCGAGACTTATGCTGGTACTAATTCGATTTCCATTGCCCCTTATCGTATGGCACCTAAGGAGTTGACGGAGTAGAAGATGTAGTTGCAAGAGTTGCTTGACCGAGGTTTTATCCAACTGAGTGTATCACCTTGGGGTGAGCCGGTGTTGTTTGTGAAAAAGAAGGATGGCACTATGAGAATGTGCATTGATTACCGGCAATTGAATAAGTTGACTGTGAAGAATAAGTATCCTTTGTCGAGGATTGATGATCTGTTTGATCAATTTCGAGGAGTAAGTGTGTTCTCGAAGATTGATTTGAGATCGGGGTATTATCAGTTGAAGGTGAAAGAAGAGGATGTGTTGAAAACGACTTTTCGGACAAGGTATGGTCACTATGAGTTCTTGGTGATGCCGTTTGGCTTGACCAATGCCCCTGCTGCTTTTATGGATATGATTAATCGGTTGTTTCATGAATACTTGGACTAGTTTTTGGTAGTGTTCATAGATGATATCCTTGTGTATTCACGTACCGAGGAAGATCATGATCGGCATTTGCGAATTGTGTTGCAAGTGTTGAAAGAGAATCAGTTGTTTGCTAAGTTAAGCAAGTGTGAGTTTTGGTTAATAGAAGTGGTGTTTCTCGGACATGTGGTGTCAGAGAAGGGTATTAGTGTGGATCCGAAAAAGATAGAGGCTGTTATAGGTTGGAAGCAACCAAGATCGGTGTCGGAGGTTTGGAGTTTTCTGGGTTTGGTTAGTTATTATCGTAGGTTTGTTGAGGGGTTTCCGAGCATTGCTGCTCCTATGACCAAGCTTTTGCAAGAAAAAAGGCTCCTTTTGAGTGGAAAGATAGTCAACAAAGGAGTTTTGAGAGGTTGAAGGAAATGTTAACTAGTGCTCCGGTGTTCGTTCAGCCCGAGTCGGGTAAAGACTTTTTGGTTTATAATGATGCATCTTATGTTGGTCTCGGGTGTGTTTTGATACAAGATGGTAAGGTTGTGGCATATGCATCTAGACAATTAAGAGTGCATGAGAAGAACTATCCGACGCATGATTTGAAGCTTGTAGTGGTAGTTTTTGCTTTGAAGATATGGAGACACTACTTGTATGGTGAGAAGTGTATTATCTACACGGATCATAAGAGTTTGAAATATCTTATGTCACAGAAGGATCTAAACCTTAAGCAACGAAGATGGATGGAGTTGCTTAAAGATTATGATTTGTCTATTGAGTATCATCCAGGGAAAGCTAATGTTGTGGTTAATGCTTTGAGCTGTAAGGCAGCAGTTGAGTTGAGGGCTATGTTTGCAAAGTCAAGTATTTCAAGGGAAGGTGGTTTAGTAGCGGAGTTGCAAGTGAAACCTGTGTTGGTGGAGCTGATAAAAGAAAAGTAGTTAGAGGACGAGACTTTAGTATCTTCTGTGGAGGATATAGCGGAGGATAGACCGACCGAGTATCACTTTGATGATGATGGAGTTCTTTGTTTTAGAGGTCGAATAGTGGTGCCAAATAATGTTGAGTTGAGACAGGCTATTTTGGCGGAGGCTCACACTAGTCTGTTTGCTATGCATCCGGGTAGCGTCAAGATGTATAAGGTTATCAAGAGTGTGTACTTTTGGGTTGGTTTGAAGAAGGATGTGACGGAGTTTGTGGCACGATGTATGGTGTGTCAGCGAGTGAAAGCTGAACATCAGTACCCTGCAGGGTTGTTGCAACCGGTTCAGGTCCCGGAATGGAAGTGGGAGAGAGTGACTATGGATTTTGTGATAGGGTTACCTTTAACGCCTTCCAAAAAGGATTCTATATGGGTGATTGTTGACAGGTTTACGAAGTGTGCGCACTTTATTGCTGTGCATACGACATATTCTATGGATAAGCTATCAAAGTTGTATGTTTCTGAGGTGGTGAAGTTGCATGGTGTGCCTAAGTCGATCATATCAGATAGAGATCCGCGTTTTACTTCTAAGTTTTGGAAGTGTTTGCAAGTGGCCTTGGGTACGAGGCTTAGCTTTAGTACAACTTATCAACCTCAGGCAGATGGTCAGTCTGAACGTGTTATTCAGACTTTGGATGATATGTTGAGGTGTTGCATCATTGAGTTTCAAGGTACATGGGAGAAACAGTTGCCTTTGGTGGAGTTTGCTTACAATAATAGTTTTTAGGCAAGTATACAGATGACACCCTTTGAGGCTTTATATGGACGTAGGTGTCGTACACCTTTTTGTTGGAAGGAGGTTGGGCAGAAGTATGTTTCTTTACCGCAAGTGTTGAAGGATACGGATGAGAAGGTTAAGCTTATTTGTGCTAAGCTTAAGGAAGCTTCAGATAGGCAGAAGTCTTATGCCGATATGAAGCGAAGGGAGATAGAGTATGTTATCGGAGAAAGTATGAGGTAGCAGTTTCCTCACTTGTTTGCTTCAGGTAAATTTCGAGGACAAAATTTTCTTAAGAGGGGGAGAGTTGTAATATCCCGGTTTAGGGGTTAGAAGTTAGAGTGTTGGTTAGGAAGGTTCGGTTCGGGTAGAATCGAATTTCGTGGATTCATTATTTTTGGTAAATTAAATAATAATAATATTTGAATCAGATAAATAATAAATTGGAAAAAGGATTTAAAAATATTAAAATGGTATTTTGAAATTAAGGAAATATTAATTGAGCCTTAATTGGATTTAATTAGGTGTAATTTTATACTAGTGACTAAATTATAAATTTTGGAAAGTTTAGGGGTTTAATTTGTAATTTTTGGAATTTTAAGATTTTTAGTGACTAAATTGGAAATTAAGCCAAAGCTTAGAATCCTTAGAGGGCCATTAACCCAAATTATTTTAATTAAATATTATTCACCAAAATTTGGTTTTAATTGGAAGTCAATTTCATTTTCTTTTTTTCAACCATATTTTCTCATCTTTTCTCCCAAACTTTCTCTCCATTTTCTCATCTTTTTCTCTCCATTTTCTCTCCTTGATTTCTTCAATTACTTGCTGAATTCTTCTTCATTTTCATCAAGATTTATCTCATTTTACTCCACATTTCATTCTCTACAAAACCTACCCATCTATTTTGCAAAATCATCATCCAATTTTAAGGAAAATCAAGAGAATAATTCACATCAAATTTTGGTGGATGCATCTCAAAGGTAAGTTCTGATTCCTTTTCATTTCTAAGGTTCTTTATTTGATATTCCCGAGCATTTGGCTTACAAATCATTAATCCTAAATTGGTTTTATGTTTTAATTCAAGATTTTTGAGTTTTTATGAAATTTTTAAGAAATTAGGTTAGATCTGATTCAAGGCTGTAATTAGGATGATTTCTTTTGAAATTAAACAAACTTGTATGATTAATTGAGTCTTGAATTGATGGCACATAATTTTAATCCTGGAATAATTGAATCGGTGTTGTTTAGAGGTGGTTTTCGGTTGTTTTATGGTTTGTTTTAGGTTGCTCTGCTTTTGCTGGAAGTATAAGGAAGGTTTGAAGATGGTTTTAGGTTATGATTGAGGAGGTTTAGATGTTAGATTCATTAGTTTAAGGGCTGGTGTTGTTTCGGATGCGTTTCGGCTTAGTTTTCGGTCTTTTCGGCTTAGTTTTTGGTAGTTTTGTGGAGGTTTGTTGTGGCTGCTGTGTTGAGCATGTTTTGATGTGTATATGCTCTTTTTTGATGATGTAGAGGAAGTGCAAGAAGTCTCCTAAGTGTTTGGTTCGTTGGCGTTGACGTTGGAGTGTCGGCGAAGGCTCGTTTCGGCTTGTCGGTGAGTGAATTTTTGTTTAAAAGCGATTCGCAAGTGTACGGATCTGTTTTGGGGACTATGGAATTGTGTGAAAACTTTCCATAGTTTAAGAGTAAGTGTTTGCAAAGGTTTTGATGCATTATCTTGAGTTTTGATTATTTTAGAAATGGTCTTGAGGAGGATGTTTCTATAGGGATTTTGGAAATGCATAACTTGAATTTTGAAATGATGCATGCATGTACTAGATGCTGGAATTTCATGTTTTAGAATGATATTCATGAATTGTGAAAGCATGAAAAAGATTTGGAACACTATGTGGTTATTTGCCTTATACTTGATTAAGCCGTTGAGCATGATTATGGTTCACTTGATGAACACACAATGAATGCATTATGAGCAGCAACTTGACATGCATAATTGGATTAATATTGGCTTAGTGACACTAACTTTAGATACGAATACAAATGATATGTCATTAGGATTGAGTGCACTATAAATATTATGGAAATAAAGAAATTGCCTACACGTAACAAGGGTGACTTTGTGTCTAACCGTGCGTAGTAGAGCTGCCTACACGTAACAAGGGTGACTTTGTGTCTAACCGTGCATGGTAGAGCTTGATGATGGTTGATAAGTGCTCAACTCACTATCACTTTTCACACCTTCTATGGACAATAATCACTAAATCTACACCTACTTGGACCAATGCATGTGTTTAATGTGAGATAATTAGATATTCTGCTTTTGTAACATATAAAGATGACACTTATAGAAAAGGAAAGTTTTATTGTACTTTTGTGTTTGTGCAGGAAAACTTATTGCCGCGGCAACAACTCAGGCCGAGGCAGCAGCTGAAGGACAAGTAACGATATTGTAGGCGAGCTGAAGAGAAAAATGAGATGAACGCTTCTGGACAAGCAGTACATGGATCGGAGCTGGGTAGCACATGGAAAGCCCAAGTCAAAGGCCACGCGGGAAAAGCATCCTAGTTGGAATAAACTTGGAAATATTTTATTTATCGACTTAACTTGTGTCCTACTCCAAGTTATACTCCTACTTAGGAATGGTTTGCCCTAAACCAAGCCTATATAAGGCCTAGCCGTACAAGGAGAGAAGAGGAGATTTCGGCATAAAGCACTTAGCATCATAGAGAGCCGACTTCATCTTACTTTTTATTATGTTCTAAGTTTCTTTAGGCTTAGGTGAAAGTTGTTGAGTATTAGTGAGAAGAGATTGACTTTTGTTTCTTGTTTTAATGCAATAAAATATCAAGGTTTGCTTATTCTTTGCCATTCCTTGTTCTTGCATCCGAGCTCGAGAGAGAACTTTGTGAGTAATCCATTTATCTGATATCGAGAGAGTTAGATTCACGAAAGGAATAAGTACGGTGTTTCAATCGGGAAACACTAACTCGGCCTAGAAATAGGTTAAGAGTTTCAGCGGCTAAAAGAATTGTGGGATTGGTTGGTGATTATAATTGATTCACGCCAAGAGGTATCATCAAGGACTGGTCATCAACAGTACTTCGACTTAGAGATAAGCAAAGTCATCAAAGGACATTTTACCGAACTTTGGTAAAGTCTATCCAAGAGCAAGAGATTGCCGCGGCAAACAAGCATCGTCGCTGTCGAGGCAGTAATCTGGAGTACTGCCGAGGCAGTGATATGCTATTGCATTAGACAGAAACAAGTCAATTGAATCCACTATACAACACAACTGGATCCTGGCCACTTTTTTAATTTGTTTATTCTCTTTTTATTTAGTACATTCCCCAAAGCTAATCCCGTTCTTCCACAAAACCCACCACTAAAACCATAACTCCACCATTTTAAATCAGACTTGTCTTGAAAGATAGATCCTTTTGAGATGAACAACCTTCCCACAAGCCTCTAAACGAGATTCACTAAGCTCACATATAAAAACCTTACCTTTGATGATGGTTTTGGAAGAGAGAAATGATCATGGAGATGAAGAAGAGAACAATAAAGGAGATGATCACATTCTTTGCACTATGCAGAAAATATGTCCCCTTTTTCCCCTCCAATTCATCCGACTTAGCCATTTACAATTCTACCCCTAAGTCATCATACTAGACCAAGCCAAACAATAAGCCTCAAAGCCAAACAAGACACACAAGGCCCAACACGAGGCCAAAACCTCGGTTAACCCGACTCAGAATTCCGAAACTCGGGTCGTGACAGAATCCGTTTGAATTTTAACCGAGTAAAAAGCTCAAAATTTGAGATTAAGTTGTATAATTAGGTTCAAAAGCCCAGAATTAACAATTTGTAGGGTTCAAAGCATGTAATTCTAAATGGGCTTTATAGTGAAGTCGTTCGAATATTAACCGAGTACAAAGCTCAAAATTTGAGATTAAATTGTATAATTAGGTTCAAAAGCCCAAAATTAATTGTTTGAACCAATAAAATTTGATTTAATATCATTTTAGATCGTTTTGTAGGGTTCAGAGCGTGCAATTCTAAATGGGCTTTATTGTGAAGCTGTTCGAATTTTAACCGAGTACAAAGCTCAAAATTTGAGATTAAGTTGTATAATTAGGTTCAAAAGTCCATAATTAACAATTTGAACCAATAAAATTTGATTTAATATCATTTTAGATTGTTTTGTAGGGTTCAGAGCGTGCATGTCTAATTGGGCTTTATAGTGAACCCGTTCGAATTTTAACCGAGTAAAAAGCTCAAAATTTAAGATTAAGTTGTATAATTAGGTTCAAAAGCCCAAAATTAATAATTTAAACCCATAAAATTTGATTTAATATCATATTCGATCGTTTTTTAGTGTTTAGAGCGTGCATTTATAAATGGGCTTTATAGTGATGTCGTTCGAATTTTAACCATGTAAAAAGCTCAAAATTTGAGATTAAGTTGTATAATTAAGTTCTAAAGCCCATAATTTACTATTTAAACCCATAAAATTTGATTTAATATCACTTTCGATCGTTTTGTAGGGTTCAGATTGTGCATGTTAAATGGGCTTTATAATGAACCTATTTAAATTTTAACTGAGTAAAAAGCTCAAAATTTGAGATTAAGTTGTATAATTATGTTCAAAATCCTACAATTAAATATTTGAATCTATCAAACTTGATTTAATATTATTTTCGATCATTTTTTAGGGATCTGAGCGTGCATGTCTAAATGGGCTTTATAGTGAACTCGTTCGAATTTTAACCGAGTAAAATGCTCAATATTTGAGATTAAGTTGTATAAATAGGTTCAAAAGCCCATAATTAACTATTTGAACCCATAAAATTTGATTTAGTATCATTTTCGATCGTTTTGTAGGGTTTAGAGCGTGCACGTATAAATGGGCTTTATAGTGAATCCATTCAAATTTTGACCGAGTAAAAAGCTCAAAATTTGAGATTAAGTTGTATAATTAGGTTCAAAATCCCATAATTTACTATTTGAAACAATAAAATTTGATTTAATATCATTTTCGATCGTTACGTAGTGTTTAGAGCGTGCTTGTCTAAATGGGCTTTATAGTGAACCCGTTCGAATTTTAACCGAGTAAAAATCTCAAAATATGATATTAAGTTGTATAATTAGGTTCAAAAGCCCAGAATTAACAATTTGAACCCATTAAATTTGATTTAATATCATTTTGATCGATTTGTAGTGTTCAAAGCGTGCAATTCTAAATGGGCTTCATAGTGAAGCCGTTCGAATATTAACCAAGTACAAAGCTCAAAATTTGAGACTAAGTTGTGTAATTAAGTTCAAAAGCCCAGAATTAACTGTTTTGGAACAATAAAATTGTATTTAATATCATTTTAGATTGTTTTGTAGGCTTCAGAGCGTGCAATTCTAAATGGGCTTTATAGTAAAGCCATTCGAATTTTAACCGAGTACAAAGCTCAAAATTTGAGATTAAGTTGTATAATTAGGTTCAAAAGCCCAGAATTAACAATTTGAACCAATAAAATTTTATTTAATATCATTTTAGATCGTTTTGTAGGGTTTAGAGCGTGCATGTCTAGTTGGGCTTTATAGTGAACCCGTTCGAATTTTAACCGAGTAAAAAGCTCAAAATTTGAGATTAAGTTGTATAATTAGGTTAAAAAGCCCAAATTTAACAATTTGAACCCATAAAATTTGATTTAATATCATTTTCGATCGTTTTATAGCGTTCAGAGTGTGCATTTCTAAATGGGCTTTATAGTGATGTCGTTCGAACTTTAACCATGTAAAAAGCTCAAAATTTGAGATTAAGTTGTATAATTAGGTTCAAAAGCCCATAATTAACTATTTAAACACATAAATTTTATCTAATATCATTTTCGATCATTTTGTAGGGTTCAAAGCGTGCATGTTAAACGGGCTTTATTGTGAACATATTCAAATTTTAACTGAGTAAAAATCTCAAAATTTCAGATTAAGTTGTATAAATAGGTTCAAAAGCCCATAATTAACTATTTGAACCCATAAAATTTGATTTAATATCATTGTAACGACCCGGATTTCGAATCCGAGTGTCGGGTTAACCCGAGAGTTTAGGCTTTGGTTTTAGGCCCTGGGTTTGTTTAGTTGGGCCTTGTTGGGCCTTAAGCTTGTTGGGCTTGTTGGTTGTTGGTCTTAAGATTTTTTGTTGAGGACTTTTTGGTAAATGGGTAAAGGATGAAAAAGAGGGGTTGAGGGACATTATTTTCTACATTTTGCAGAGGGTATGAGATTATCCCTTACAACCTCATTTTCTTCATCCTTTGTCTTTGCAACAATCATCAAAGGTAAGGTTTTTGAGGTTTTTATGGTGGAATCTCGTTTTTGTGCTAAAGAGTAAGTTTTAGGGCTGTTAGAGATCTATAAAAAGAGGTAAGAAAGTGTTGTTTTGGTGAGCATGAAGTTTAAGTAGGGGTTTTGAGTTGAGTTCGGGTTTGGGTTTTTGGAAGCTTAAATCTGAGTTTTTTAGTGTTTTAAGCTTTGGAAATCATCCCCAAATAGTTCTTAATCGTTGTTCATCCTTCTCTTGTAGAGAAAGAGGCTTGTGAGCCATCATCAAGCTTAGGAAGAGGGAAAGCTTGAAGAGGAAGAGGAGGGTCGTTTTTGTTGCTGCTTTGCTAAGGTTAGTACTCCCAACTCTTCCTACCATCATCCATATCATTGTAGTGTGCATACATATAGATTTCTATGCATGAGTATTTGGTTGAAGCTTTAGAATCTTTAATGGTGGATTTCGGTTTTGTGTGTTAAATGACTTGAAATTGATGTTAAAATACTCTAATCATCTCTAGAAATGAATAGGAACACTTTAGGATCGATTAGATCAAATTTGGGAAGAATCCTTAGAAATTTCTAAGTGCAGACCTGCATTTTGTGCAAGGGTATCGATACACGGGCTACCGGTATCGATACCCATGAGTGGAAATAGGCTATGTGGGCAGGGGTATCGAACCATGGTTCGATACCGGGACCTCTAGTGGCATAATAGCATCGATACTAGTATCGAATCTGGAGGGTCCTCTTTCGTTGACTTTGAAAATGGTCAAAGGTTATCGATACTGGTATATATACCCATGTTTCGATGCCTTCTTTTGGTGGGTATCGAAGCAGGGAGGTTCGATACCCCACATAAGGGTATCGATACCCCTATGTGAACTCGGCAAGTTTGGTATTGTTTGAGGTTCGATAAGAGAACTAAGAGTCCTAATGAATCCTATGAATGAGGAAATGAATTGTTAATACGAGTTTGATGATATTAAACACTGAACGACTAAATCATGTTAAGTCTTGATATGTTTTGATGTGAGGATCCTAGGTGGATCATTTGGGTGTATCGAGTCCTTGTTTGAAGGAAATCCGGATATCCAAAAGTGTTGCAACACGTCGAAGGCCATCCGATGTAATATGTCGGGTGATGTATCGAAGACTTTTATTTCGAGTGTTGGGCGGCCTCACTCGAAGATGTTCGATGTAAAATTCCGAGCATGGGATTGGTTGGGCGGCCTCCATCCCTTTTTTGAATGTTGGGCGGCCTCGTTCGAAGATATCCGATGTAACATTCCGTGCATAGGATTTGAGGGCGGCCTCAATCCTGAGTGTAGGATCCCGATGCTGTGTGGACGCGAGCCTCACTCTTGTGTGTTATTTTGTGATGTGACATGTATATGTTGTGTGCGATATTATACATTGATTATGCCATGTGTTAGGCAATCATGCTAGACCATCATATCATGCACGATATTTATATGCTTTGCTTTACTGCTTTGATATGCATGATTTTGGGTCGAGTTCGGCGTATCCACTGAGCTTTTGTAGCTCAGTGTTCGAAATGTGTTTTCATGCGTAGGTTAGGTGAAGCCGGTTCCTGTGGAGCACCATCAAGGTTTGGATTTCAGCATCGACTTTGTTGTTAGAGTACATGTATTAGATGTAGTGGGCTAGTGCTTAGTCGAACCCTATATGTATTTTGTAACTATGTTTATTTTTGGGTCGAATGTTTTAAATGATTTGTAATATTTGGAGCTCCAATTACTTTATATTATTTTGGGCTTACGTTTTAACTTAAATGAATTCTATGAATAGTATTTTGGACTTGAATTAAATTTTATTTGTTGGGCTTTTGAATGAAATTTGGAATACAGGTTTTGGGCCGGAGGCCCAACGTGACATCCGGGTCGGGGTGTTATATTTAGTGGTATCAGAGCTTAGGTTGAGTTGGTTCTAGGAAGTCCCCGGGGGAGTCTAGTGTGTTATATAGGTGTTAGACAAGTACATGCCCACGAGTCGATATCGTACTTTCTTTAAAGCTAAAATTTTAATGGTGTACTCGTTTGTTGTTGTTCGTGCAGTAGTGGTTAAGTATACCGAGACGTTTGAGGGATTAGGAGGAAAGTCGGGGTTCTCATGGAGGAGATTCCGACTATGAGTATGAGCCCGATGAGGAGGTGCCATCGGATTATGCAGTTGTCAAGGGGCCAACTACTTTGCTCAGTTGAACCGTACCCTGCGCAGGATAGTGAGAGATATACCGAGGCCGTCTTCTACGCCTCGTGAGGCACCGGTTGAGAGGGTGCAAAGGCAAGGAGCTGTTGACTTCTTTGGTACGGGACAGGATAATCCCGTACAGTCTGATCAGTGGTTGCATGACACCAGGTGAATAATGAGATAGATGAGGCTGAGATCAGAGGACAAGTTGTTATGTGTGTTATCGCTTCTGAAGGACAACGCGAGAGAGTGGTGGGAGACAGTTGAGCAGGGTTGGTATCCTCATCGTTCGAAGTGGGAGGACTTTCTTGAGGAGTTCGAGAGTAAGTATGTGGGTGAGACTCACATCGACACCTTGAGGGAGCGATTTACCCATCTTGTTTAGGGGAACCGTTCGGTCTTTGCGTATGAGCAGGAGTTCCTTCAGTTGAGCCGGTATGCTCTAGAGCTTGTTGCTACAGAAAAGATGAGATGTAAGAGGTTCTTGAGAGGTCTGAGGAAGGAGATCCAAACTTATCTCACTGCTGCACCGCCTAAGGTGTTTTCTAAGTTGGCTGTCAGTGCCAAGTCATTGGAGTAGGTTCAGGGTTTGACCTATGGGCCGTCTGTTGGCTAGGGAGTCACCGGTGGAGATAGTCAGAGTCATGCGAGTAACTCTCAGTCTCACTCCGATAGGAGTAGGAGCCATTAGAACCAGAGTAGAGGAGCAGCGAATCAGGGTTTGAGGTCGAACCAGAGATCAGAGTCAGTGGGATGTAGGAGGCAGTCTGTGTTTTCTTCTGCTGGAGGCCTAGAGAGTTTATAGAGGAGTGTCAGTGTTTAGACTTGTAGATGTTGTGGTCGGACCCACCGAGGAGAGTGTAGGGGGAATGCCAAAGTTTGTTTTCAGTGTGGGTCTTCGGATCATCTTGTGAGGGACTGTCCCGAGGTTGTGACGTTATCACCAGGTCAGGCTTAGAGGACTGTGTTTCAGGCTCAGAGGGGTCATGGTTTCTCACGTGGCGGAGCTAGCCACACATCAGGAGGCACCTTTCAGTCTATTGCTAGAGCACCGGCAAGATAGTATACGGTGAGAGCATAGGAGGAATGTGCTGTGACAGATGTGATCTCAGGTACGTTCAGTTTGTTTTTTGTCCCTTAAGTTGCTTTTGTGAACTCGGGATCTACCCACTCGTATATCCGTAGTAGGATATCAGAGCAATGGGGGTTACCAGCGGAGGATCTAGAGATAGGAGTTTGTGTGACCAATCCGTTGGGGTTAGGTGTGTTAGTCAATAAGGTATATCGGAGATGTCCGATCGTGGTGCAAGGGTCTGTCTTTCCAGCCGATCTCATGGTCTTACCTTTTCAGGAGTTCGACGCAATCCTTGGTATGGATTGTCTGTTCAAGCACGACGCAAGTTTGGGGTGCAAATCTAAGAGTTTGAAGCTTCGTGTGGCTGATGGTTCTAAGCTTGTTGTGAGGGGTGAGAAGAACCCGTTCTTAGTGAATGTTGTGTCTACTTTGTCAGCTCAGAGGTTGTGTCGATCCATCAGGGTTGTGAGGCTTTCTTAGCTCACGTAGTGGATGTGAGTGTTGAGAGTCTAGCTTTAGAGAGTTTGAGGATGGTTTGTGAGTATCCAGATGTGTTTCTGGAGGAGTTGCCCGGTTTACCACCCGATCGTGAGTTGGAGTTTCGGATAGAGGTGTTGCTAGGGACAACACCGGTGTCCATAGCACCTTGTCGTATGGCACCGGCGGAGATGAGAGAGTTGAAGCAACAGATCCAGGAGTTGCTTGAGAGAGGTTTTATCAGACCGAGTGTGTCACCGTGGGGAGCACCGGTTTTGTTTGTGAAGAAGAAGGACGGATCGATGAGGATGTGCATCGATTACCGTCAGATTAATAAGGTCACGATCAAGAATCGTTATCCTTTGCCTAGGATCGATCACCTGTTTAATCTGTTGAGGGGTGCCCGTGTGTTTTCTAAGATAGATCTGAGGTCTGGGTACTATCAGTTGAAGGTGGTGGAAGAGGATGACCAAAAGACCACTTTTAGGACGCGGTACGGGCATTATGAGTTCTTAGTGACATCCAGATCAGGGTGTTACAATCATTTTCGATCGTTTTGTAGGGTTTAGAGCGTGCATGTCTAAATGGGCTTCATAATGAACCCGTTCCAATTTTAACCGAGTAAAAAGCTCAAACTATGAGATTAAGTTGTATAATTAGGTTCAAAAGTCCAGAATTAACAATTTGAACCCATTAAATTTGATTTAATATCATTTTCGATCGATTTGTAGGGCTCAAAGCGTGCAATTCTAAATGGGCTTTATAGTGAAGTCGTTCGAATATTAACCGAGTACAGAGCTCAAAATTTGAGATTAAGTTGTATAATTAGGTTCAAAAGCCCAGAATTAACTGTTTGAAACAATAAAATTGGATTTAATATCATTTTAGATTGTTTTGTAGGGTTTACAGCGTGCAATTCTAAATGGGCTTTATTGTGAAGCCATTCGAATTTTAACCGAGTACAAAGCTCAAAATTTAAGATTAAGTTGTATAATTAGGTTCAAAAGCCTAGAATTAACAATTTGAACCCATAAAATTTCATTAATATCATTTTAGATCGTTTTGTAGGGTTCAAAGCATACATGTCTAATTGGGCTTTATAGTGAACCCGTTCGAATTTTAACCGAGTAAAAAGCTCAAAATTTGAGATCAAGTTGTATAATTAGGTTCAAAAGCCCAAAATTAACAATTTGAACCCGTAATATTTGATTTAATATCATTTTCGATCGTTTTATAGGGTTCATAGTGTGTATTTCTAAATGGGCTTTATAGTGATGTTGTTCGAATTTTAACCATCTAAAAAGCTCAAAATTTGAGATTAATTTGTATAATTAGGTTCAAGAGCCCATATTTAACTATTTAAACCCATGAAATTTGATCTAATATCATTTTCGATCGTTTTGTAGGGTTCAGAGCGTGCATGTGTAAATGGGTTTTATAGTGATTCCTTTCAAACTTTAATCGAGTAAAAAGCTCAAAATTTGAGATTAAGTTGTATAATTTGGTTCAAAATCCCATAATTAACTATTTGAACCCATAAAATTTGATTTAATATCATTTTCGATCGTTTTGTAGGGTTTAGAGCGTGCATGTATAAATAGGCTTTATAATGAACCCGTTCGAATTTTAACCGAGTAAAAAGCTCAAAATTTGTGATTAAGTTGTATAATTAGGTTCAAAAGCCCATAATTTGCTATTTAAACCCATAAAATTTGATTTAATACCATTTTCGATCATTTTATAGGGTTTAGTGCGTGCATGTTAAACGGGATTTATAGTGAACCCGTTCGAATTTTAACCGAGTAAAAACCTCAAAATTTGATATTAAGTTGTATAATTAGGTTCAAAATCCCATAATTAACTATTTGAACCCATAAAATTTGATTTAATATCATTTTCGATCGTTTTGTAGGGTTTAGAGCGTGCATGTATAAAATGGCTTTATAGTGAACCCGTTCGAATTTTAACGGAGTAAAAAGCTTAAAATTTGAGATTAAGTTGTATAATTAGGTTCAAAATCCCATAATTAACTATTTGAAACCATAAAATTTGATTTAATATCATTTTCGATCGTTTTGTAGTGTTTAGAGTGTGCATGTCTAAATGGGCTTTATAGTGAACCCATTCGAATTTTAACCGAGTAAAAAGCCCAAAATATGAGATTCAGAAGTATAATTAGGTTCAAAAGCCCAAAATTAACAATTTGAACCCATTAAATTTGATTTAATATCATTTTTGATCGATTTGTAGGGTTCAAAGCGTGCAATTCTAAATGGGCTTTATAGTGAAGCCGATCGAATATTAACCGAGTAAAAAGCTCAAAATTTGAGATTAATTTGTATAATTAGGTTCAAAAGCCCAGAATTAACTGTTTGAAACAATAAAATTGGATTTAATATCATTTTAGATTGTTTTGTAGGGTTCAGAGCGTGCAATTCTGAATGGACTTCATAGTGAAGCCATTCGAATTTTAACCGAGTAAAAAGCTCAAGATTTGAGATTAAGTTGTATAATTAGGTTCAAAAGCCCAAAATTAAATATTTGAACGCATAAAATTTGATTTAATATCATTTTAGATCGTTTTGTAGGGATCAGAGCATGCATGTCTAATTGGGCTTTATAGTGAACCCATTCAAATTTTAACCGAGTAAAAAGCTCAAAATTTGAGATTAAGTTATATAATTAGGTTCAAAAGGCCAATATTAACAATTTGAACCCATAAAACTTGATTTAATATCATTTTCGATCGCTTTGTAGTGTTTAGAGTGTGCATGTCTAAATGGACTTTATAGTGAACCCGTTCGAATTTTAACCGAGTAAAAAGCTCAAAGTATGAGATTAAATTGTATAATTAGGTTCAAAAGCCTAGAATTAACAATTTTATCGCATTAAATTTGATTTAATATCATTTTCGATCGATTTGTAGGGTTTAAAGCGTGCAATTCTAAATGAGCTTTATACTGAAGTCGTTCTAATATTAACCGAGTACAAAGCTCAAAATTTGAGATTAAGTTGTATAATTAGGTTCAAAAGCCCAGAATTAACTGTTTGAAACAATAAAATTGGATTTAATATCATTTTAGATTGTTTGTAGGGTTTAGAGCATGCAATTCTAAATGGGCTTTATTGTAAAGCCAATCAAATTTTAACCGAGTACAAAGCTCAAAATTTGAGATTAAGTTGTATAATTAGGTTCAAAAGCCCAGAATTAACAATTTGAACCAATAAAATTTTATTTAATATAATTTTATATTGTTTTGTAGTGTTCAGAGCGTGCATGTCTAATTTGGCTTTATAGTGAACCCGTTCGAATATTAACCGAGTAAAAAGCTCAAAATTTGAGATTAAGTTGTATAATTAGGTTAAAAAGACCAAAATTAAAAATTTGAACCCATAAAATTTGATTTAATATCATTTTCGATCGTTTTATAGGGTTCAGAGCGTGCATTTCAAAATGGTCTTTATAGTGATGTCGTTCGAATTTTAACCGAGTAAAAAGCTCAAAATTTGAGATTAAGTTGTATAATTATGTTCAAAAGCCCATAATTAACTATTTAAACCCATAAAATTTGATCTAATATCATTTTCTGTAACATCCCGGTTTTGGGGTTAATAGTCTGAGTGTTGGTTTGGGGGATTCGATTCGAGTCGGATCGGATCGGATTCTTCAGTTCATTAATTCCGGGAAAATTAAAATAATAATAATAATTTAATCAGACAAGTAATAATTTGCAGAAAGGTTTAAAAATATTAAAATAGTGTTTTAAAGTTAAAGGAATATTATTGAGTCTTAATTTGATTTTTAATTAGGCTTAATTTTGTACCAGATACTAAATTGTAGTTTTTGGAAAAGTTTAGGGATTTAATTTGTAATTTTCGGAAATTAAGATTTTTAGTGACTAAATTGGAAAGTAAGCATACTTAGAATCCTAAGAGGGCCATTAACCCAATTTATTTTTAATTAAAGATTATCCACCAAATATGTTTTAATTCATTTTAATAAAAAGCTTATTTCCATTTTCTTTTGTAACTT
Source organism: Abelmoschus esculentus (assembly GCA_035048815.1). Classification (NCBI taxonomy): domain Eukaryota; kingdom Viridiplantae; phylum Streptophyta; class Magnoliopsida; order Malvales; family Malvaceae; genus Abelmoschus; species Abelmoschus esculentus. Next base: position 8,920,802 of record JAUCBN010000059.1, read on the forward strand.
CCTATTTTCTCATCTTTTCTCTCAAAATTTTCTCTCCATCTTCTTCTCCAAATTTCTTCAATTACTTGCTGATTTCTTCTTCATTTTCAAAAAGATTTAATTCATTTTACTCATCCTTTCATTCTCTACAAAACCTACTCATCAATTTTGCAAAATCAACATCCATTTTCAAGGAAATCAAGAGAGGATTTCTCATCTTTTTGGTGGAGTTAATCTCAAAGGTAAAATTCTGATTTCTAATCTTTTTCTAAGGTTCTTTATTGAATTTTCCAAGTATTGGCTTGATCATCAACAATTGCTATTTAATTTTTGTGTTTTTAGTTCAAGATCTATGAGTTTTATGATAGTTTTTGTGAAATCTTTTTAGATATCAATTGATGCTGGAATTAGGATGATTTAATTATGATATTAGGTTAATTAAATGATTAGTTTTGAGTTGGTCATTAAGAAATGTAAGGCTAAGTTTTTTTCAAATTCTCTCCAGTTAGAGTTTGGAGGTTGTGAGAAGGTTGTGGCATGTTGTGCGATGTAAGACGGTTTGGTGTTATGTTTTCTTAAAGAGTGTGGATTTGTTTTAAAAGAAAAGGGAGATGTTTATCGTCATGGTTAGTGGAAAAACTACATGGAATCCTCTGTTGTATGGTCTAACGTGCGGTTAGGTTAAGGGTTGTGACCGATCGGGTGTTTTGCCTTCAGGAGTATTGGGTCAAGTCTTGGTAAAGGAATACAATAACATATGTATTAGTTTGGGAATTGTGGTATCATGGGTTTGAATCATGGTTTTGTTATGACTTTGCGAGGTTTTAGTTGTGCCGTAAAGGTGGAAAGTGCACATATTGTGTGTATAAGGAGTTAAGTTGGGTTTACCTCGGCTAAAGTTAGATTGTGTTGATGTTTGAGTTGTGTGACGAGGACCGCTGGACAGTTTATAACCTATATCCGTTACTTGGTCTTTTGGGCTTACTTTTATTGAAAGTGCAGCGAGAGTTATGTCGAGTGGGTTCATGTTAGTGGATGATTCATCAGTGTGGTTACAAACTTGGTAAGGTTATAAAATAAGAGGTGTTGGGGTGAGTGGAAGGAATAGTTCGACAAGTTTGGATTTTGTTGTGGCATAGGTGGGATAAGAGTTGACTTTATCAGTGAGTTGAGGTTGGAAAAGAGTTTTGAGTTGGGTGTCGAGGTAGTTAGCGACACGCGGACCTCGAAGTTTGAGGTGTGTTGTTGTGTATGTTGTGGTGGCTTAAGCTTGAGTTGGAGGTACTAACTTTGAGATGAGTACGATGTTGGGTGTCGACACAAAGGTGGTAGGTTCCTGGTGTTGCATGTTTTGTTCAATGTTAGCTATCGTGGATGGCTTGGCTTGTGTAAGGATGTCTGTGAAGGGTGTTTGTTTTGCGGAATGGACCATGGTTGTTGTGGAGTTACGGGAAAAGTTGTTTGGGTTAAATCTATGTGAGAGTCTTGGTAAAATAGTGGATCTATGAGTGGGATTCTAACATAGTTAAGTTGATCGGAGGTAAGACGTGATCAAATGTTTGGTAAGGGTCTAGTTGAGGATGTGTTTGGCAAGGTTAAGTTTTTGTGTCAAGAACCTTTTATGTTATCTGAGCCGTATGGTTGTTTCGAAGGTTGCCGAGTTGGAGTGGTGTCTTGATAAGGGAATGTGGTAATCTTTTCTATGCGTTTGGTGGTACGGTGTTGTAATAGAAGTTAGGAGCAGGTGTTTTTGAGTGGGCTTGTTTTGGATATGGTTATGGGTGGTTGTTTGTCCTACTGGTAAGTTGGGAAGAATCATCATGAGTTTGTAGTAAAATTTTGAGGGTGAGATGAGGTTTTCTAGGTGAGTGGCTGGAACGATCGTTTATTTGATTACGGTTCTCTTGGAGTCCTAAGTTCCATTGGTTGGGTTGGATATGTGGTATGTTCTAGCATGTTTAGATTCGAGGTTTTTGGGAACAACATTGGTTTCGATTGAGTATTGGGTTTTGTCATCCATAGGTGGAGGGATGGTATGCTGGGACTATGTCTCTTAATGAGGGTGTTGCCATCGATGGAGTTTGCTTGAGACCATGTTTAACAGTTTTATGTTAAGCCAGTATGAGGCTTGTTGGTTGAGCGTCATTGTGTGGACCGTAGGCTGATGGAAGGTTTATATGGTTACCTTGTATGATTGAGGATGTTGAAAAGAGGGTTAGTTCGACTATGTGGTATGAAAACTGTTGTGGTTGCTAAGAGTTGATTATCGATCTAAAAAAAAGAGAGTTCTCTTTTGAGTTATGTTTTCTGTGAAAGATGAAGTAGTGTGGTGGTTTGTGCGTCGTAGCTTCAGTGTGAGGGACGAATTTGTTGTTTGTCCAAAGAGGGTAAATGTTTGATTGTCTATTGAGTATCATCCGAGAAAAGCTAATGTGGTAGCTGATGCTTTGAGTCGTAAGACATCGGTGGAGTTAAGGGCTATGTTTGCTAAGTGGAATATTTCAAAGGAAAAAAATGGTTTTGTGACGGAGTCGTAGGTAAAACCTGTTTTTGGTAGAAATGATAAAGGTGAAACAGTTGGAGGATGAGGCTTTGGTGCCTTTTGTGGAAGATGTCACTGAAGGTAGACCGACAGAATATCATTTTGATGATGATGAGGTTTTGTGTTTTAAAGGTCGGATTGTGGTGCCAGATGGTGTTGAGCTGAGACAAGCTATCTTGGTAGAAGCTCATACTAGTCCATTTGCTATGCATCCGGGTAGTGTGAAGATATACAGGAATCTCAAAAGTGTATATTTTTGGGTTGGTTTGAAGAAGGATGTGACAGAGTTTGTGTCACGGTGTATGGTGTGTCAGTGGGTGAAAGCTAAACATCAGTTTCCTACAGGGTTGTTACAACCGGTTCAAGTGCCGGAATGGATGTGGGAGAGAGTGACTATGGTTTTTGTGACGGGGTTTCCATTAATGTCGTCCAAAAAGGATTCTATCTGGGTGATTGTTGATAGGTTTACGAAGTGTGCACATTTTCTTGCCGTGCATACGACGTACTCTATGGATAAGTTAGCGGGGTTGTATGTTTCTAAGGTGATGAAGTTGCATGGTGTGCTTAAGTCGATCATATAGGATAGAGATTCGCGTTTTACCTCTAAGTTTTGGAAGTGTTTGCAAGTTGCTTTGGGTACGAGGCTTAGCTTTAGTACAGCTTATCATCCGTAGACGGATGATCAGTCTGAACGTGTTATTCAGACTTTGGAGGATATGTTTAGATGTTGCATCATTGAGTTTCAAGGTTCTTAGGAGAAGCAGTTGCCCTTGGTGGAGTTTGCTTACAATAATTGTTATCAGGTAAGTATACAGATGGCACCGTTTGAGGCGTTATATGGGTGTAGGTGTCGTACACCTTTGTGTTGGAAGGAAGTTGGACAGAAGTATGTTTCTTTACCGCAAGTGTTGAAAGATACGGATGAGAAAGTTAAGCTTATTTGTGCTAAGCTCAAGGAGGCTTCATATAGACAGAAGTCTTATGCCGATTTGAAGCGTAGGGAGGTGGAGTATACTGTCGAAGACAAAGTTTTTCTAAAAGTTTCGCCATGGAAGAAAGTGATGAGATTTGGACGTAAGGGTAAGTTGAGTCCTCGTTTCATTGGGCCGTACGAAGTGTTGGAGCATGTTGGTCCTGTTGCTTATCGGTTGAGGTTGCCCGAGGAGTTGAGTAGGATGCATGATGTTTTTCATGTATCGATGCTTCGTAAGTATAGATCAGATCCTTCTCACGTTGTTCCAGTTGAGGAGATTGAGTTAAGAGCGAATATGAGTTATGGGGAAGAACCGGTGAAGATTTTGGATGTAGATACAAAGGTTCTTCGAGGGAAGACTATAGATTTAGTTAAAATGCTTTGGAGACACCGAGGTGTTGAAGAGGCAACTTGGGAGACAAGGAAAATATGGAAGAGCAGTTTCCTCACTTGTTTGCTTCAGGTAAGAATTTCGAGGACGAAATTTTCTTAACAAGGGAAAGTTGTAACATCTCGGTTTTGGGGTTAGTAGTCTGAGTGTTGGTTTGGGGGATTCGATTCGAGTCGGATCGGATTCTTCGATTCATTAATTCCGGGAAAATTAAAATAATAATAATTTAATCAGACAAGTAATAATTTGCAGAAAGGTTTAAAAATATTAAAATGGCGTTTTAAAGTTAAAGGAATATTATTGAGTCTTAATTTGATTTTTAATTAGGCTTAATTTTGTACTAGTGACTAAATAGTAATGTTTGGAAAAGTTTAGGGATTTAATTGGTAATTTTCAAAAATTAAGATTTTTAGTGACTAAATTGGAAAGTAAGCCATACTTTGAATCCTTAGAGGGCCATTAACCCAATTTATTTTTAATTAAAGATTATCCACCAAATATGTTTTAATTGATTTTAATAAAAAAGCTTATTTCCATTTTCTTTTGTGACTTCCCATTTTCTCATCTTTTCTCTCAAAATTTTCTCTCCATTTTCTCTCCATCTTCTTCTCCAAATTTCTTCAATTACTTGCTGATTTCTTCTTCATTTTCAAAAAGATTTAATTCATTTTACTCATCCTTCATTCTCTACAAAACCTACTCATCAATTTTGAAAAATCAACATCCATTTTCAAGGAAATCAAGAGAGGATTTCTCATCTTTTGGGTGGAGTTAATATCAAAGGTAAAATTTTGATTTCTAATCTTTTTCTAAGGTTCTTTATTGAAGTTCCATTTTTGTGAAATCTTTTTAGATATCAATTGATGCTGGAATTAGGATGATTTAATTATGATATTAGGTTAATTAAATGATTGATTGAGTCTTGAAATGAGTTAACATCAAATTAATCCTGGAATAATGCAATCGGTGGTGTTTTAAGGTGGTTTTCGGTTATTTTAGGGGTTGTTTTAAGTGTTCTGCTCTTGCTGGAGGTATAAGGATGGTTTAGAAGTGTTTTTAGTTCATAATTGAGGTGGATTAGATGTTAGATTCATAAGGTTAAGGGCTGATGTTGTTTCGGATAAGTTTCGACTTAGTTTTCGGTCTTTTCGGCAAGGTTTTCGATAGTTTTGTGAAGGTTTAATGTGGCTGTTGTTTTGAACATGTTATGATGTGAATATGCTCTAATTTAAGATTTAAGATTAAGTTGTATAATTAGGTTCAAAAGCCCATAATTTTGAATATAAACCCATAAAATTTATTTCATATCATTTTTAATCGTTTTTTAGGGATCAAAGCTTGCATGTCTAAACGGGTTTTATAGTGAACCCGTTCGAATTTTAACTGTGTAAAAACTCAAAATTTAAGATTAAGTTGTATGATTAAGTTCAAAATCCCATATTAAATATTTGAATCTATAAAATTTGATTTAATATCTTTTTCGATCATTTTTAGGGATCAGAGCGTGCATGTCTAAATGGGTTTTATAGTGAACCCATTCGAATTTTAACCAAGTAAAAAGCTCTAAATTTGAGATTAAGTTGTGTAATTAGGTTAAAAAGCCTATAATTAATTATTTGAACGCATAAAATTTGGTTTAATATCATTTTCGATCGTTTTGTAGGTTTCAGAGCGTGCATGTCTAAATGGGTTTTATAGTGAACCTGTTCTTATTTTAATTGAGTAAAAAGCTAAAAATTTGAGATTAAGTTTTATAATTATGTTCAAAATCCTATAATTAAATATTTGAATCTATAAAACTTGATTTAATATTATTTTCGATCGTTTTTTAAGGATCAGAGCGTGCATGTCTAAATGGGTTTTATAGTGAACCCGATCGAATTTTAATTGAGTAAAAAGCTGAAAAGTTGAGATTAAGTTGTATAATTAGGTTCGAAAGTCCAGAATTAATTATTTGAACGCATAAAATTTTATTTAATATCATTTTCGATCTTTTTGTAGGGTTGAGAGCATGCATGTCCAAATGGGCTTTATAGTGATCCTGTTCTAATTTTAACCTAGTAAAAAGCACAAAATTTGAGATTAAGTTGTATAATTATGTTCAAAATCCTATAATTAAATATTTGATTCTATAAAACTTGATTTAGTATCATTTTATATCGTTTTTAGGGACCAGAGCGTGCATGTCTAAATAGGCTTTATAGTGAACCCTTTTGAATTTTAACAGAGTAAAAAGATCAAAATTTTAAATTAAGTTGTATAATTAGCTTCAAATGCCCAGAATTAACAATTTTAACCCATTAAATTTGATTTAATATCATTTTCGATCGTTTTGTATGGTTCAGAGCGTGCATATTAAATGGGCTTTATAGTGAATCCGTTTGAATTTTAACCGAGTAAAAAGCTCAAAATTTGAGATTAAGTAGTATAATTAGTTTCAAAAGCCCAGAATTAACTGTTTTAACGAATAAAAATTGATTTAATATCATTTTCGATCGTTTTGTAGGGTTCAGAGCGTGCTTGTCTAAATGGGCTTTACAGTGAATCCGTTCGAATTTTAACCGAGTAAAAAGCTCAAAATTTTAGATTAAGTTGTATAATTAGGTTTAAAAGCCCAAGATTAACAATTTGAACCCATAAAATTTGATGTAATATCATTTTCTATCGTTTTATAGGTTTTAGAGCGTGCATTTCTAAATGGGCTTTATAGTGATGTCGTTCGAATTTTAACCGAGTAAAAAGCTCAAAATTTGTGATTAAGTTGTATAATTAGGTTCAAAAGCCCATAATTAACTATTTAAACCCATAAAATTTTATTTAATATCATTTTCGATCGTTTTGTTGGGTTCAGAGCGTGCATGTTAAATGGGATTTATAATGAACCTATTCGAATTTTAACCGGATTAAAAGCTTAAAATTTGAAATTAAGTTGTATAATTTGGTTCAAAAGCCTAGAATTAATTTTTTGAACGCATAAAATTTGATTTAATATCATTTTCGATCGTTTTGTAGGGTTTAGAATGTGCTTGTTAAACGAGATTTATAGTGAACACATTCAAATTTTAACCGATTAAAAAGCTAAAAATTTGAGATTAAGTTGTATAATTAGGTTCAAAAGCCCAGAATTAACAATTTGAACCAATAAAATTTGATTTAATATCATTTTAGATCGTTTTGTAGGGTTTAGAGCATGCATGTCTAATTGGGCTTTATAGTGAACCCGTTCCAATTTTAACCGAGTAAATAGCTCAAAGTTTGAGATTAAGTTGTATAATTAGGTTCAAAAGCCCAAAATTAAAAATTTAAACCCATAAAATTTGATTTAATATCATTTTCGATAGTTTTATAGGGTTCAGAGCGTGCATTTCTAAATGGGCTTTAAAGTGATGTCCTTCGATTTTTAACCAAGTAAAAAGCTCAAAATTTGAGATTAAGTTGTATAATTAGGTTTAAAAGCTCAAAATTAACTATTTAAACCCATAAAATTTGATTTAATATCATTTTCGATCATTTTGTAGGGTTTAGAGAGTGTATGGCTAAATAGGAATTATAGTGAACCCGAATTTTAACCAAGTAAAAAACTCAAAATTTAAGATTAAGTTGTATAATTAGGTTCAAAATCTCATAATTAAATATTTGAATCTATAAAATTTATTTAATAACATTTCGATCGTTTTTTAGGGATCATAGCGTGCATGTCTAAATGGGCTTTATAGTGAACTCGTTCGAATTTTAACTGAATAAAAAGCTCAAAAATTGAGATTAGGTTGTATAATTAGGTTTAAAAGCCCATAATTAAATATTTGAATTTATAAAATTTTATTTAATATCATTTTCAATCATTTTTTAGGGATAAGAGCGTGCATGTCTAAATGGGCTTTATAGTGAACTCGTTCGAATTTTAACCGAATAAAAAGCTCAAAAATTGAGATTAAGTTGTATAATTAGGTTTAAAAGCCCATAATTAAATATTTGAACGCATAAAATTTGATTCAATATCATTTTCTATCGTTTTGTAGGGTTTAGAGCGTGCATGTCTAAATGGGCATTATAGTGAACCTGTTCTAATTTTAACTTTGTAAAAAGATCAAAATTTGAGATTAAATTGTATAATAATGTTCAAAAACCTATAATTAAATATTTGAATCTATAAAACTTGATTTAATATCATTTTATATCGTTTTTTAGGGATCAGAGCGTGCATGTCTAAATGGGCTTTATAGTGAACCGTTAATATTTTAATAGAGTAAAAAGATCAAAATTTGAGATTAAGTTGTATAATTATGTTCAAAAACCCAGAATTAAGAATTTTAACCCATTAAATTTGATTTAATATCATTTTCAATCGTTTTGTAGGTTTTAGAGCATGCAATTCTAAATGAGCTTTATAGTGAAGCCGTTCGAATCTTAACCGAGTAAAAAGCTCAAAATTTGAGATTAACTTGTATAATTAGGTTCGGAAGCCCATAATTTACTATTTAAACCCATAAAATTTGATTTAATATCATTTCGATCATTTTATAGGGTTAAGAGCTTGCATTTCTAAATGGGCTTTATAATGATGTCGTTCGAATTTTAATAGAGTAAAAAGCTCAAAATTTGATATTAAGTTGTATAATTAGGTTCAAAAGCCCAGAATTAACTATTTAAACCCATAAAATTTGATTTAATATCATTTTCGATCGTTTTGTAGGGTTTAGAGCGTGCATGTATAAATGGCTTTATAGTGAACCCGTTCGAATTTTAACTGAGTAAAATGCTCAAAATTTGAGATTAAGTTGTATAATTAAGTTCAAAAGCCCATACTTAACTATTTGAACCCATAAAATTTGATTCAATATCTTTTTAGATCGTTTTGTTGGTTTCAGATCGTGCAATTATAAATGGGCTTTATAGTGAAGCCATTCGAATTTTAACTGAGTAAAAAGCACAAAATTTGAGATTAAGTTGTATAATTAGTTTCGAAAGCCCATAATTTACTATTTAAACCCATAAAATTTGATTTAATATTATTTTGATCGTTTTATAGGGTTCAGAGCGTGAAATTCTAAAAAGGGGCTTTATAGTGATGTCGTTCGAATTTCAACCGAGTAAAAACCTCAAAATTTGATATTAAGTTATATAGTTAGGTTCAAAAGCTCATAATTAATCATTTGAACCCATAAAATTTGATTTAATATCATTTTCGATCGTTTTGAAGTGTTTAGAGCGTGCATGTATAAATGGGCTTTATAGTGAACCCGTTCGAATTTTAACCAAGTAAAATGCTCAAAATTTGAGATTAAGTTGTATAATTAGGTTCAAAATCCCAAAATTAATAGTTTGAACCCTTTAAATTTGATTTAATATCATTTTCTATCGTTTTGTAGGGTTCAGATTGTGCAATTCTAAATGCGCTTTATAGTGAAGCCGTTGGAATTTTAACCGAGTAAAAATCTCAAAATTTGAGATTAAGTTGTATAATTAGGTTCAAAAGCCCAGAATTAACTGTTTGAACCAATAAAATTTGATTTAATATCATTTTAGATCATTTTTAGGATTCAAAATGTGCATGTCTAAATGGGCTTTATAGTGAACCCATTCGAATTTTAACTGTGTAAAAAGCTCCAAATTTGAGATTAAGTTGTATAATTAGGTTCAAAAGCCCAAAATTAACAATTTGAACCCATAAAATTTGATTTAATATCATTTTCAATCGTTTTATAGGGTTCAGTGCGTGCATTTCTAAATGGGTTTTATAGTTATGTCGTTTGAATTTTAACCATGTAAAAAGCTCAAAATTTGAGATTAAGTTGTATAATTAGGTTTGAAAACCCATAATTAACTATTTAAACCCATAAAATTTGATCTAATATCATTATCGATCGTTTTGTAAGGTTTAGAGCGTGCACGTTAAATGGTCTTTATAGTGAACCTGTTCAAATTTTAACCGAGTAAAAAGCTCAAAATTTGAGATTAAGTTGTATAATCAGGTTTAAAAGCCCATAATTTACTATTTAAACCCATAAAATTTGATTTAATATCATTTCCGATCGTTTTGTAGGGTTTAGAGAGTGTATGGCTAAATAGGAATTATAGTGAACCCGAATTTTAACCAAGTAAAAAACTCAAAATTTAAGATTAAGTTGTATAATTAGGTTCAAAATCTCATAATTAAATATTTGAATCTATAAAATTTATTTAATAACATTTCGATCGTTTTTTAGGGATCATAGCGTGCATGTCTAAATGGGCTTTATAATGAACCCGTTCTAATTTTAACTGAGTAAAAAGCTCAAAAATTGAGATTAAGTTGTATAATTATGTTTAAAATCCTCTAATTTAATATTTGAATCTACAAAATTTGATTTAATATAATTTTCGATCGTTTTTTAGGAATCAGAGTGTGTATGTCTAAATGGGCTTTATTTTGAACCCGTTCGAATTTTAACCGAGTAAAAAGCTCAAAATTTGAGATTAAGTTGTATAATTAGGTTCAAAAGATCATAATTAACTATTTGAACCCATAAAATTTGATTGAGTATCATTTTCGATCGTTTTGCAAGGTTTAGAGCGTGCATGTATAAATGGGCTTTATAGTGAACCCGTTCGAATTTTAACCTAGTAAGAAGCTCAAAATTTGAGATTAAGTTGTATAATTAGGTTTAAAATCACGGAATTAACAATTTGAACCCATAAAATTTGATTTAATATCATTTTCGATCGTTTTTTAGGGATCATAGCGTGCATGTCTAAATGGGCTTTATAGTGAACTCGTTCGAATTTTAACCGAATAAAAAGCTCAAAAATTGAGATTAAGTTGTATAATTAGGTTTAAAAGCTCATAATTAAATATTTGAATTTATAAAATTTTATTTAATATCATTTTCAATCATTTTTTAGGGATAAGAGCGTGCATCTCTAAATGGGCTTTATAGTGAACTCGTTCGAATTTTAACCGAATAAAAAGCTCAAAATTTGAGATTAAGTTGTATAATTAGGTTTAAAAGCCCAGAATTAACAATTTGAACCCATTAAGTTTGATTTAATATCATTTTCGATCATTTTGAAGGGTTCAAAGCATGCAATTCTAAATGGGCTTTATAGTGAAGCCGTTCGAATTTTAACCACGTGAAAAGCTCAAAATTTGAGATTAAGTTTATTAATTAGGTTCAAAAGCCCATAATTAACTGTTTGAACCAATAAAATTTGATTTAATATCATTTTCCATCGTTTTGTAGGGTTTAGAGCGTGCATGTCTAAATGGGCTTTATAGTGAACCTGTTCGAATTTTAACCGAGTAAAAAGCTCAAAATTTGAGATTAAGTTGTATAATTAGGTTCAAAAGCCCAAAATTAATAATTTGGACCCATTAAATTTGATTCAATTTTATCAAGGTAAATAACATCTTTTTGATTCAATTTCGTTCATATTATTTTCTCCTTATTTCTCTCCAATTTCCTTACACTTTACAACTTGTTTTTCATGGGTTTTTCAATTGGAAGGAGGTTGGATCTTGTTTGGAGGTAAGAAACCATTCAAACCTCTAAACTTTGAGTTCTTTATTGAAATTCCCAAGTGTTTGATCCATTGCATTGAGTTCTTGATTTGTTTTATGGTTTTAATTGATAATTTTCGGTTTTTGTCGGTTAATTTTGATTGAATTGATGCAATCCCGTAATAAGGTGATACCTGATGGTTTTCAATGAGTAAATAAATGAAATTTGATGTGTTTTAACATAGAATTAATGGTTCATGGATGGGTAAACCCAGATCTTAGGTTTTGATGGTGTTAATTGGCTTAGATCTTCGGTTTATGGCTTGTTTAGGTGCCTGAATGTTTGTTGTGGGTTTAGGATGATTAGATCATGGTTCTTGGTTGTGTTTTGTTGCTGAGAGGTTGTGGTTTTCGTTGCTAAGTGCTGAAGGTCATTTGGATAAGTTTCAGATGTGTTTTCGGTTTTCTTAAGTGTAGTTTTTGGGGCTGTTTGTTTGGAAAGTGTGGGAGGTTGATTGAATGCTTTAATATGCATTAATACCTCTTTTTTGATATGTTAAAAACTGGTAAAGTTGTTGAGCTATGTGTTGAAGGTGTTTCGAAAAAGGCGAGAATGTCGGTTGATTTCGGCAAGCTTGTTTCGGACAAGTGGTGAGTGGGCTGCCATATTGGAAAGGTTTTACATGTTTTATCAAAGGTTTGGGGTGTAGGGTGTTGCATGTTTTGAGTGCAATGCAAACGGTGCAAGTGTACACGTCGCAAGTAATAGTATAGATTAGATATCGTCTCCATAGGGTTTGGTTTGGGCCACTTTACTTAAGTTATCACACTGTAAAATAAAGACACAAATTGATGATAGGTTTGAATAAAATAGTAAAACAAACAAATAAAATAAATTGGAGTAATCGATAAGAGAGATTAGGTTGGGTTATCCTGAATTATAGAATGATGAACGAATGAGTCCTTCCTTGCAAATGGGTGCTCGCACTGCTCAACTCGTTCCGGCAATTGGGCTCAGTTGAATTGCCTAGTCAGTTCATCTGAATGCTTGGGCAATTGCGATGAGGGAATTGCTCGGGCAATTTGGGTGACTATCCTCAAGGTTCGGCAAAGCGCTCTTCAATGGTCCCTATTATCCCTAACCCGAGACTCTGTTAATTGCACAACCTTTGATGATACATCCCTGCGTTAATCAATGGAGTACAACAACGTTCTTGCGCTTCTATAAGCCATTGAAATCCCGCAATTATCCCAAAGCCGGATTAGTTCTCTCGCACTTGGATCGAACCATGCCTATTCGTTTCGGGAATCTAATTCTCTCGAATCTAGATAATGGATTGTTTATCAAGGTCCTTTCCCAATTCTCTCGTAAACCAAATAAGTACCAAGAATAGACAAACCTTAATTAAGAACACTCAAAAGCATAGATAGAATTCAATTGTAATCATACCTTAAAACAAAATAACCCAAGCCAACTTTAATTTAGTTCATGTCTGGGCAAAACATCCAATATCCTCTCATCACTCGAAATAAACAAGAAAAACATGAAGGAAATCGACAGCCTCTTTGTGTCAATCTCTCTCTAACGATCGGCTCCCCTTGTTTTGACGCCAGGCTTCCCTTTTTATAGGATCTTTCTAGGTCAAATTATGTGATAAGAATTTGATTAAGAAATAAATATTAATTTAAATATTTATTTCCCATATCAAATCTAATCTCCTAAAATCTTTCCATATCTTTTGAAATCAACTTTATATCCTTGTGATTTAAATTGGCATCAAATCCCTACAAATAAGGAAATACACAACCACAATATCTTTTTCCACAAAATTAACCAAAATATAAATTAAATGCACAAACTAAAGAAATTATGTAAATATGTATGAATAACTAATAAAGCAATTAATATTATGTTTTCTTCCAATGCAATCCTAAAATCAAAGTCTATTTCAATTAAGTGCAATGACAAAAATTTCATCATTTGTTATCCATCAAATTTAAAGCAATTAGATCAAATTGAAATTTTTGGCAAATAATTTATGCAATCTAAAAGCAACAACTAATTATGAATGCAACTACCATGAATTAAAGGTAAACACCCCCCAAACTCGAGATGAGCATTGTCCCCAATGCATACAAAAATAAAAATAAAAATGCATATGAATTAGAAAGGTCGTCACCTTGAGTTAAAATTTCCTGCTTGTCATGTATTTAACTTTTATTCTTCGTCATGGTGGTTGTGCTAGTGGATTAAGACCTCCATTGATGCTTTTCCATTATCTTGAGCAACATTTTCCTAGGCAACAACAATTGCCTTGGCATGTGAAGTTTTATTTTAACGAGCATAGTATCGCAACAAATTGATCCAAGATGTTCAATATAAGGACTACTCCACTTGTCGGTCAAGAAAAACAAATAATATTGATGAAAGATTACTACAAAGACCATTAATGGAAGGAAAGAATTTTTGTTAGGATAAAAAGGAAATAAATAGACCAAAAAGTAGGGTAACTTTTAGAATTAATTATGGAATGAAACTCTTTAAAGTTTGACCCATATTAAAGTCTATCAAAATCTGCAAACAAATCTCCCTTGATGTGGATTTCCTTTTCTAAAAAGATAAACATCAATAAAGCAATAATTATTCAAGTAATGAGAAGATAATTATTCCTAAAAACCATAATTAAGAAAATTCATGAAAATACCAAATAATATAAAAGAGAAAAATAATATAAAATAAAATATAAAGAAAACTTATGGAGGGTCGTTTCCGATATTTCTTATAGTCCATCCGCACCCTCCATCGAGTGACAATTCCGCCCAAAAAGGGTTGGGCCAATAGGAGCACGGATGTTCCCATTTGTGCTATCATGGTGGAGATGTCTTTCTTTCATGTTCTTTTGTAATCCATGCATATCCTCCACCTTGATATTGTTCCTGAAGACATGAATAAATTGTTCGAAGAAATTCTATCAACATCCAACCATTTAATTACCTCATTTTCGTCGACTTCCATCATAGTTAGATGTAGCCTTCGTTGTCTTGGCAATTGTTGTGCTAGCCAATTGCCGTGGCAATCTTCTGCCAAAATTTTGTGTAAATCAAGTAAAGGACCATCTTTCTTGAAGTCTTCAAGAATCAACCCATCGTGTTCTTTAGTATTCTCAAATATCTCCATCAATAGAGATTTTGATGTGGCACTAGTATTGGAGGGAATCACCATAGATAAAATATCATCTCCCAAACAATCATTCCTTACTTTTAATGGCTGCAAATCATGTAACGTTGATTCCTCAGAAGATACCTGCAATGGAAGAGGTGAGTTTTGAAAGAAATCACAAGGTTCAATTATTACCTTCTCATATTCCATTCACAAAGTATCATCATCTCGTTGATCGAGCATCTCGTCATGTAATTGCCCAGACAACTTTGAGTGAAAGTAATCCTCAGATTCTTTTTTCAGCATCAGTGTTGATGTAACATTCTGGGAATCAGACTCCTCAGAATTTGCTGTTAAAGTACTCTCCTCGGCTTCACTAATTGTTGTCACAATCTCATTATGTTCAAGCTCTCTAGTTGCCGTGACAATTATTTCTTTAGACTCATCCAACATGTGACAATCTTTCTCATCAACATGTTCTGGACTTAGAGGTTCCGAAATTTCCTCTTCGCCCTCTAGTGTTGGGATTTCAGTATCCTGAAGAACTGATTGTTGGGGCATGTTATCCATGACATATATGGATCTCCTCAATTGATCTTCCGAATCCCCCAAAGGTGTATTCAACTTGATTTTCCTCGCATTCATGGATTTTATTTGATCTCTGTTCTTCTCTATTAATCTTTCCATGCTAGCCATTGTTGCTTGAAATATTTCCTCTAAAGAATTTGGATTCTCCTGAAAAGGACTATAATGCCATGACATATCTGTAACATCAACAAAATTGTCATGGTAAAAAAAATTGAGAGTTTTGATCATACCATGAAGGATTTTGTTGTTGGTTCCAGCTATGGTCCTCCATGTGGCCATATGTTCCAGCTTTGTACGGGCAATTGCTAACCAAATGATTTTCTACACAATTAAAACAAAAATTTGTCCAGGCATCAACTTGTTGGGTTGCTCTTTGTTGGTATAGGTAATATTCGTTTAATCCAAGAAATTCTTCATTGGCTCGATTCATATCTTTTAAAATCAACTCCCGAACATATTTCTTTTTATCTTGTTGGGATACTCTTGGTTGATATAAGTAATCAAGAAATTCTTAAATGGATCGATTCTTATCTTCCAACATCAACTCCCGAACAGATTTCTTTCTTTCTCCTTGCATCTTGAAAATCCTTCAACTTGAAGCACACCTATATTAATTTTTTTGGATTTTTTTAAAAAGAAAAAGAAAATAAGTTAGTAACAATAATAATAAAAATGCAATAACAAAAACAACTAACACCAATTGCCAATCCCTGGCAACGACACCAAAAACTTGTTACATGTTTTGAGTGCAACGCAAACGGTGCAAGTGTACACGTTGGAAGTAATAATATAGATTAGATATCGTCTCCACAGGGATTGGTTTGGGCTACTTTGCTTAAGTTATCACACTGTAAAATAAAGACACAAATTGATGATAGGTTTGAATAAAATAATAAAACAAACAAATAAAATAAATTGGAGTAATCGATAAGAGAGGTTAGGCAGGGTTATCCTGAATTATGGAATGATGGACGAATGAATTCTTCCTTGCAAATAGGTGCTCGCACCGCTCAACTCGTTCTGGCAATTGGGCTTAGTCGGATTGCCTAGTCAGTTCATCCGAATGCTTGGGCAATTGCGATGAGGGAATTGCTCGGGCAATTTGGGAGACTATCCTCAAGGTTCGGCAAAGCGTTCTTCAATGGTCCCTGTTATCCCTAACCCGAGACTCTGTTAATCGCACAACCTTTGATGATACATCCCTGCATTAATCAATGGAGTACAACAACGTTCTTGCGCTTCTATTAGCCGTTGAAATCCCGCACTTATCCCTAAGCCAGATTAGTTCTCTCGCACTTGGATCGAACCATGCCTATTTGTTTCGTAAATCTAATTCTCCCGAATCTAGATAAATGGATTGTTTATCGAGGTCCTTTTCCAATTCTCTCGTAAACCAAATAAGTACAAAGAATAGACAAACCTTAATTAAGAACACTCAAAAGCATAGATAGAATTCAATTGTAATCATACCTTAAAACAAAATAACCCAAGCCAACTTTAATTTAGTTCATGGCTAGGCAAAACATTCAATATCCTCTCATCACACGAAATAAACAATAAAAACAAGAAGGAAATCGGCAGCCTCTTTGTGTCAATCTCTCTCTCACGATCGGCTCCCCTTGTTTTGACGTCAGGCTTCCCTTTTTATAAGATCTTTCTAGGTCAAATTATGTGATAAGAATTTGATTAGGAAATAAATATTAATTTAAATATTTATTTCCCATATCAAATCTAATCTCCTAAAATCTTTTCATGTCTTTTAAAATCAACTTTATCTCCTTGTGATTTAAATTGGAATCAAATCCCTACAAATAAGGAAATACACAACCACAATATCTTTTTCCACAAAATTAACCAAAATATAAATTAAATACACAAACTAAGGAAATTATGTAAATATGTATGAATGACTAATAATACAATTAATATTATGCTTAATTCTAACAACAATAAGATTAAAAAGGGAAATAAAAAATTGTACTTTTAGTCACTCATCATAGGAATGGTGTGAAAAACCTTCCTACGCTCGAAAGTAAGTTAAATGTTTTTTCTCTCTTAATGGTTCCCATATCGTCCCATAATTGCCATACTTTAGACATGCTCTTAATGTAGTTTTTGCATATGTAATTTATACATGAGAAATGATAAATGCTTTGGCTAAAAGATGTTTTCATTATTTTCCATAGGTTTCAGATATGTTTTGGCAATTGAACATTTCATGAGCTTTATTAATTTCTATGATTTTGGTAACATATCTAATGATCGATAATGTTGCATTGGCTTTATGAAAGATGCATATGAAGGAATGGTTTCGAATGCATGAATTGAATTTGGAAATGATGTATGCATGTGTTAGCTGCTGTATATGCATGGTTAATGATGATTTTCATGACTTTTAAAGCATGAGAATGATTTGGATTCAAGTATGGTTATTGCCCTTTTTCCCGAATAAAGCGGTTGAGCATGATTTAAGTTCACTTTGATGAACATATGTTGTGTGCATTGTAAAACAACAAGTTACCATGCATACTAAGACTTGATATAAGCTTTGCTAAGTGAATAGAATGTAAGACTTGTGATGGTGCATAGAGTTGTATATGTATTAAAAAGGCTATAAGCTATGGTGATGTTTTAAAAGCATGAAAGTATTGAGGATTTTCGCTTTGTAATACATGAGATGAATGATACTTGATAAAGAAATTATTTTGATTTTGTAAACCATGTTTGAGATACTTTTAATGAGCGTGTTATGGCATAATCTAAAGAGTTTATTGATGGACTTATGGGCTGCATTGTAAAGGTGGTTTTTTCTATGTTTTACCCCTCACTAAGCTTATGTTTATCCTCTCTTTTACCTTGCAATGCAGAGACAATATTCGAGGCGGCCAAGAGAAGCAAGATTCCAAGTGTATGTCGATGAAAAGCTCAAGTAGGTGTTCTAAAATGTAGTAGTAGTAAGAGAGCAATGGGGTATAATGACTTTGTTGCAAGTGTTGGTTTTTGGTTTAAATTAGATACTTTGGTTATATGAACGTTAGAATTGTATTGAATGTTGAACTATGTGTGATAAGTGCTCAAAAGATCATTATTTTATACACCTTTCATGGGCAATAAGCACTTATCTCACACTTAATTGGACTGATGCATGCGCTTAATATGCAATATTCGGATATTCTGCCATTATAACTCATAAAGCTAATATTTACAGAAAAATGCAGAATTTACGATTTCTTCTGTACATGTAGGAACAAGCACTACCGAGGCAGAGTTGAGGCCGAGGCAGAAGCTGGGCCGCGGCAGCAACTGAAGCTCCAGCATCAATACTATAGGCGATTGGAAGATAAAAATACACTAGACGATTCTGGACATGCAGCACATGGATCGAAGCTGGCAAGCGCGAGGAAAGCCCAAGTCAAAGGCCACGGGGAAAAGCCTCCTAGTTGAAATAAACTTGGAAATATTTGATTTATGAGAATAATTGTAATCCTACTCCAAGTAGTATTCCTACTTAGGAAAAGTTTTCCCTAGACCTAGACTATATATACCATAGCCGTCCAATGTATTAGGGGCGACGGATTTGAGAGAGAGTTCAACCCTAAGAATTATTGTGTTCTTTCCTCCATCATATTCTAAGCTTTCTTAGGGCTAGGTGAAGGTTGTCGAGTACTTGTGAGAGGAGATTGTACTTTGTTTCTCGTGTCAATGCAATAAAACATTAAGATTTGCTTACTCTTTGCCATTCTTTGTTCTTGCATCCAAGCCCGGGAGGGAAGTTTGTGAGTAATTCATTTATCTAGACTCGGGAGAGTTAGATTCACGAAAGGAGTAAGTACGGTATTTGAAAAATACTAACACGGCCTAGGGATAGGTTGGAGTTTCAGCCGCTAAAAGAAGTGTGAGATTGGTTGATAGTTAGAATTGATTCACGCCGGGAGGTATCATCAAGGACTGATTATCAACAGTGTTTCGACTTAGGGATAAGCGGAGCCATCCAAGGACACTTTGCCGAATCTTAGTGAGGTCTACCCAAGAGCAAGGGATTGCCGCGGAAGACACGCATTGTCGCTGCCGAGGCAGTAATCTGCAGTACTGCCGAGGCAGAGTCATGCGATAGCATTGGACAGAAACAAGACTTGTGATGGTGCATAGAGTTGTATATGTATTAAAAAGGCTATAAGCTATGGTGATGTTTTAAAAGCAAGAAAGTATTGAGGATTTTATCTTTGTAATACATGAGATGAATGATACTTGAGAAAGAAATTATTTTGATTTTGTAAACCATGTTTGAGATACTTTTAGTGAGCGTGTTATGGCATAATCTAAAGAGTTTATTGATGGACTTATGGGCTGCATTGTAAAGATGGTTTTTTCTATGTTTTACCCCTCACTAAGCTTATGCTTATCCTTTCTTTTACCTTGCAATGTAGAGACAATATTCGAGGCGGCCAAGAGAAGCAAGATTCCAAGTGTATGTCGATGAAAAGCTCAAGTAGGTGTTCTAAAATGTAGTAGTATTAGTAAGAGAGCAATGGGGTATAATGACATTGTTGCAAGAGTTGGTTTTTGGTTTATATTAGATACTTTGGTTATATGAACTTTAGAATTGTATTGAATGTTGAACTATTTGATTGTCTTGTAAGTAAAGGTATCTAGTGGAAGTATGTTGACTACTCCGAATCTTATGTTGGAATTAGGTTCTGATGTATCTAGCTTGGATGCTAAATGGCTAGGCTTAGGCATAGCATTTTGGTGAATGATGCATGCTCTTTGAGATTAACTAGGTTGATTGGTGTTGAACATGTTTAATCATGAATGGTCCTTGGTTTTGAGTCAATGATAGGGAGCATGTCTATAGGTGTTACGGAGTCATCGGTGGTTATAATTGAGTGTTTAAAACGTTTGTTATGTTTAGGAATTATGCCTTTAGTTGTTGATGATCAATGGACATGTCCAGGATAGGTTGAACTCACTTAAATTGCCAATTGTGTGTTCTGGGCACAGGGGTATCGAAACACCTAAGGTTGGTATCGATACCTCAGACAAAATCCGACCCCTTTGGTAGCCCGAGCATCGATGCTGCCAAGAGCGGTATCGATACCCCCTGATTTTTGGTGCTCACTGGTCGCCCGAGCATCGATACCACCAAGGGGCAGTATCGATACCATTGGTCGTTTGGTGGTTAATATGGTTAGTGCCACGTTATGGTATCGATACAGGGCTCAGCTGTATCGATACCCTTGATTAAACAATGAGTTTTGGAGTCAGAATTTTATATTAGTGCTATATGTCTTGTTGTGTTCGATTATGGATGTTATGATAGTTGTTTTGGTTTAAAATTCTAGCACAATGCACGAAAGGAACTTAATAATCGGTTGGCTTTTATAAGATGGGTATAATAATCGGAAAGTAGGAGTTTTGTGTTTTGGTCCTTAATTAGTGAAGCCTGAAATTGATGCAGTTGAATTGCTCTGTTTGAACTGAACTTTATTGCAAGTGAGCTATGCATGACTTATTGAACTTTGTATAATTGAGTTTATATCTTGCTATAGAAATCGGTAATATTCTTGTTTAGTCTTTAAATTGCATATGTGCTAATCGAATGTTCAAATATGGTTTAATCGCTCAGTTCTTGTCTTGCATGAGACCGACACGTGTAGGAACTTAATTATGCATCTAGAAAAGAAAAAAATATATAACGATTTTAAGGGTTGTTTATCGAATCGGGCCTTCGCGGGTTTGGTTCGATATTCCCCGTGTGACCCATTAGAATCGGTTTCGTCTAGGTCGGGCTAAGGGGGTTACGCAGAGCGTGCAATTCTAAATGGGCTTTATAGTGAAGCCGTTCGAATTTTAACCGAGTAAAAAGCTCAAAATTTGAGATTAAGTTGTATAATTAGGTTCAAAAGCCCAGAATTAACAATTTGAACCCATAAAATTTCATTTAATATCATTTTCGATCGTTCTGTAGTGTTCAGAGCGTGCATGTTAAATGGGCTTTATAGTGAACCTGTTCGAATTTTAACCGAGTAAAAAACTCAAAATTTGAGATTAAGTTGTATAATTAGGTTCAAAATCCCATAATTAACTATTTGAACCTATAAAATTTGAGTTAACATCATTTTTGATCGTTTGTAGGGCTCAGAGCGTGCATGTCTAAATGGGCTTTATAGTGAACCCGTTCGAATTTTGACCGAGTAAAAAGCTCAAAATTTGAGATTAAGTTGTATAATTAGGTTTAAAAACCCAGAATTAACAGTTTAAACCCATAAAATTTGATTTAATATCATTTTCGATCGTTTTATAGGGTTCAGAGCGTGCATTTCTAAACAGGTTTTACAGTGATGTCGTTCGAATTTTAACCTAGTAAAAAGCTCAAAATTTGAGATTAAGTTAAATAATTAGGTTCAAAAGTTCATAATTAACTATTTGAACCCATAAATTTTGATTTAATTTCATTTTCAATCATTTTATATGGTTTAGGGTGTGCATTTCTAAATGGGCTTTATAGTGATGTCGTTCGAATTTTAACCGAGTAGAAAGCTCAAAATTTGAGATTAAGTTGTATAATTAGATTCAAAAGCCCATAATTAACTATTTGAACCCATAAAATTTGATTTAATATCATTTTCGATTGTTTTGTAGAGTTTAGAGCGTGTATGTCTAAATGGGCAATATTGTGAACCCGTTTGAATTTTAACAGAGTAAAAAACTCAAAATTTAAGATTTAGTTGTGTAATTAGGTTCAAAAGCCCATAATTAATTATTTGAATCAATAAAAATTTTATTTAATATCATTTTCGATCATTTTTTAGGGATTAGAGCGTGCATGTGTAAATCGTCTTTATAGTGAACCCATTTGAATTTTATCTGAGTAAAAACCTCAAAATTTGAGATTAAGTTGTATAATTAGTTTAAAAATCCCATAATTAACTATTTGAACCCATAAAATTTACTTTAATATCTTTTTCGATCGTTTTGTATGGTTTAAAGCGTGCATGTTAAACGAGATTTATAGTGAATCCGTTCGAATTTTAACCGAATAAAAAGCTCAAAATTTGAGATTAAGTTGTATAATTTGGTTCAAAAGCCCATAATTACCTATTTGAACACATAAAATTTGAGTTAATATCATTTTCGATCGTTTTGTAGGGATCAGAGCGTCCATGTTAAATGGGCTTTATAGTGAACTCGTTCGAATTTTAACCAAGTAAAAAGCTCAAAATTTGAGATTAAGTTATATAATTAGGTTCAAAACCAATAATTAACTATTTGAACCTATAAGATTTGATTTAATATCATTTTCCATCGTTTTGTAAGGTTTAGAGCATGCATTTATAAATGGGCTTTATAGTGAATCCGTTAAAATTTTTAACTGAGTAAAATGCTCAAAATTTGAGATTAAGTTGTATAATTAAGTTCAAAAGCCCAGAATTAACAATTTCAACCAATAAAATTTGATTTAATATAATTTTCGATTGTTTTGTAGGGTTCAGAGCGTGCATGTTAAATGGGCTTTATAGTGAACCTGTTCGAATTTTAACAGAGTAAACAGCTCAAAATTTGAGATTTAGTTGTATAATTATGTTCAAAAACCCATAATTAACTATTTGAATCTATAAAATTTGATTTAATATCATTTTCGATCGTTTTGTAAGGTTTAGAGCATGCACGTATAAATGGGCTTTATAGTGAACCCATTCGAATTTTAACCTAGTAAAAAATTCAAAATTTAAGATTAAGTTGTATAATAAGGTTCAAAAGCCCATAATTAACAATTTGAGCCAATAAAATTAGATTTAATATCATTTTCGAACATTTTATAGAGTTCAGGGCGTGCATTTCTAAATGGGCTTTATACTGATGTCCTTCGAATTTTAACTGAGTAAAATGCTCAAAATTTGAGATTAAGTTGTATAATTAGGTTCAAAAGCCCATAATTAACTATTTGAACCCATAAAATTTGATTTAATATCATTTTCGATTGTTTTGTAGGGTTTAGTGCGTGTATGTCTAAATGGGCAATATATTGAACCCGTTTGAATTTTAACAGAGTAAAAAAACTCAAAATTTAAGATTAAGTTGTGTAATTAGGTTCAAAAGCCCATAATTAATTATTTGAATCAATAAAAATTTGATTTAACATCATTTTCGATCGTTTTTTAGGGATCAGAGCGTGCATGTGTAAATCCTCTTTATAGTGAACCCATTTGAATTTTATCCGAGTAAAAACCTCAAAATTTGAGATTAAGTTGTATAATTAGTTTAAAAATCCCATAAATAACTATTTGAACCCATAAAATTTGATTTAATATCATTTTCGATCGTTTTGTATGGTTTAAAGCGAGCATGTTAAACGGGATTTATAGTGAATCCGTTCGAATTTTAACCGAGTAAAAAGCTCAAAATTTGAGATTAAGTTGTATAATTTGGTTCAAAAGCCCATAATTAACTATTTGAACCCATAAAATTTGAGTTAATATCATTTTCGATCGTTTTGTAGGGTTTAGAGCGTGCATGTATAAATGGGCTTTATATTGAACCCATTCGAATTTTAACCTAGTAAAAAGTTCAAAATTTAAGATTAAGTTGTATAATACGGTTCAAAAGCCCATAATTAACAATTTGAGCCAATAAAAATAGATTTAATATCATTTTCGAACATTTTATAGAGTTCAGGGCGTGCATTTCTAAATGGGCTTTATAGTGATGTCCTTCGAATTTTAACTGAGTAAAATGCTCAAAATTTGAGATTAAGTTGTATAATTAGGTTCAAAAGCCCATAATTAACTATTTGAACCCATAAAATTTGATTTAATATCATTTTCGATTGTTTTGTAGGGTTTAGTGCGTGTATGTCTAAATGGGCAATATATTGAACCCGTTTGAATTTTAACAGAGTAAAAAACTCAAAATTTAAGATTAAGTTGTGTAATTAGGTTCAAAAGCCCATAATTAATTATTTGAATCAATAAAAATTTTATTTAATATCATTTTCGATCGTTTTTTAGGGATCAGAGCGTGCATGTGTAAATCGTCTTTATAGTGAACCCATTTGAATTTTATCCGAGTAAAACCCCCAAAAGTTGAGATTAAGTTGTATATTTTATTTAAGCAACATGGCCGAGGCAGGACCTGATGCCGAGGCAGCAGCAGAAAGACAGGAAGTGATACTATAGGCGATCGGAAGAGAAAAATCCAAGGGACGTTTCTGGACATGCACCACATGGATCGGAGCTGGTTAGCACGAGAAAAAGCCCAAGATAAGGCCACGCAAGAAAGCTTCTTAGTTAGAATAAACTTTGAAATATTTTATTTATGTACATGACTTGTTCCCTACTCCAAGTTGTATTCTACTTAGGAAAGGTTTGCCCTAGTCCAAGCCTATATAAGACCTAGCCGTCTAAGGGAATAGGGGAGCCGATTCATAGAGAGTTCACCCTAAGATTTATTGTTTTCTTTCTCTCAAATTATGTTCTAAGTTTTCTTAGGGTTTAGGTGAAGGTTGTTAAGTATTTGTGAGAGGAGATTGTACTTTGTTCTTTGTTTCAATGCAATAAAACTGTCAAGGTTTGTTTATCCTTTGCCATTCTTTGTTCTTGCATTCAAGCTCGGGAGAGAAGTTTGTGAGTAATCCATTTATCTAGACTTGGGAGAGTTAGACTCACGAAAGGGATAGGTACGGTGTTTCAATCGCGAAATACTAACTCGGCCTAGGGATAGGTTAAGAGTTTCAGCGGCTAAAAGAAGTGTGAGATTAGTTGGTGGGTATAATTGATTCACGCCGGGAGGTATCATCAAGGACTAGTCATCAACAGTACTTCGACTTAGGGATAAGCGGAGTCATCCAAGGACACTTTGCCGAACTTTGGTAAAGTCTAACCACGAGCAAGGGATTGCCGTGGCGGACAAGTATTGTCGCTGCCAAGGTAGTAATCTGCAGTACTGCCGAGGCAGTGATATACAATTGCATTGGAAAGAGACAAGTCAATCAAATCCACAATACAACGCAATTGGATCCTGACCTCTCTCTATTAATCAATTCTCACTCTTTTGATTAGTTGTTTTATTTCAATTTATTTAGTTTCATCCAAACCCAAATTACCTGTGTTTTTATTTTATTCCTTTTTACAGAACAAGAAGACGAAGGAAGCATATTAAGTATACCAATCCCTGTGGAGACGATACTCGATTATACTAATCACTTTATTACTTGCGATGTGTCCACTTGCACCAATTGCGACTTTTGACACGCAACAAGTTTTTGGCGTCGTTGTCGGGGATTGGCAACTAAATTTTGTTTTCTTTATTTTCTTGTTTCTTTTTTTTATTTTATTTTACTTTGGTTTTTCTTTGTGTATGACCAGGGCCAACCCAACCAACCCTTTGTACGAGTTAGACCCAGAGATCGAACGTACACGGCTAAGGTTGAGGAGACAAATCCAAGAAGCTATGGCAGATCATCCGGCAGGACAAAACTTACCTGCCGGCAATGGAGGTCTTCCGCTGCCATCAGGGCCGCGACAGCTCACTGTCAGAGATTTCTTGGAAGATGATGGGTTAAACCAGGAGTCGTTACACCGGAAATAGAAGCAACCCACTTTGAGCTAAAACTTGTTATGTTCATTATGCTCAACACTATTGGATAGTTTGGTGGGTCTGTGACTGAAGATGCAAGGCAGCATCTCAAGTCATTCATGGAGATATGCAATTCCTTCAAAATCCAAGGAGTCCATGAAGATGTCTTGAGATTGAAATTATTCCCCTATTCACTGAGGGATAGGGCAAAAGCCTGGTTAAATAGTATTCCAGCAGGATCTATTGGAACTTGGAGTGAACTCTGTCGTGAATTTATTACACGCTTTAATCCTACAAATTTATATGATCGAATTCGTAATGAAATCACTTCTTTTCGACAGGCAGATAACGAAACTATGTACGAGGCATGGGAGCGCTACAGGGAGTTACTGCACAAGTGTCCTTTGCATGGATTTACCCTATGGACACAAGTCACCATGTTCTATAATGCCACGAATGCCCCGACAAGGATGATGTTAGATGCCTCGGCGAACGGAACACTCCTGGACAAAGCACCTTAGGAAGCTATTGAGATATTGAACAAACTCGCAAAGAACGATTTTCAATTCCCTACATCTAGGCGAGGAGGAGTAAGACGCCAAGCCACGGTGAATGAGTTAGACATATCAAATTTAGTGGCAGGACAATTGGCCTCTCTTACCAAGATGGTGCAAAATTTGCAACTACAACAAAATACCCGTGAGGTTAAGGTGATTGATTCTTTTTGTGATTTATGTGGAGGTAACCACAATTCTTCTGACTGTATGAATCAAGAAGTTGGCATGTATGTTGGAAACTATAACCGAACCAATGTGATGTCCAACACATACAATCCCTCATGGAAAAGGCATCCAAACTTGTCATGGAGCAATCCTAACAATGCCTTAAACCCAACCACCCAACCCTCAGGATTCCAACAACCAATGCAACATTTGCCGCAACAACAGGTCCAGCAGCCAATGTCGCCGTCGCAGATGCAGCAGCAATCTATAAGTTCCTTGGAAAATTCTCTGAAAGCATGCATGATGAAAACTGAGTCATACATGGCAGAGAATAGCAACTTCATCAAAAGAACATATGCGTTTATAAATAGGACTGAGATGAGGCTGCAGAACCAAGAGGCAACAATTAAGGCACTAGAAACTCAGGTTGGGCAATTTGCTCAAAATATAAACACTAGACCACGAGGAGGACTACCTAGCAATACTGAAGTTGCTAAGGTAATAGGCCATGAACAGTGTAAAGCAATCACTATTAGGAGTGGTCTACAGCTGAAGGAAAGATAGAAATTCCAGCAGGCCAAGTTCCATCAACAGAACCAGCAAAAGAGGATTTAGATGTTGAACAAACTGATCCTGATAACACTGCCCCAACAGAGAACTCAACAGCTCTTGAACAGTTTGCCGAGACAGCAACAACCCCAGTGGTGCCAAGTATTAAGTTCCAAACTAAAGAAACCCTGGATGAGATGAGACCACCATCACCCTTCCCACAAAGGTTGAAAAAGAAAAAACAAGATCATCAATTCATGAAATTTTTGGATATTTTAAAGCAAGTCCACATAAACTTACCATTCGTAGAGGCAATTTAACAAATGCCCAATTGCTAAATTCTTGAAGGACATTGTGTCTAAGAGAAAAAGACTAGGTGAGTTCGAAACAGTGGCTGCTACCGAAGGATGCATGGCAATGCTTCGCAATCGCATGCCACCAAAATTGAAGGATCCTGGATGCTTTATCATACCTTGTGCAATAGGTAATAACTATGAAGGTAAGGCCCTATGCGACCTTGGAGCAAGCATCAACCTAATGCCCAAATCTGTTTTTCAAAAGCTTGGAATAGGAAGGGCAAAATCTACAACAGTCATGCCCCAACTTGCGAATCAGTCATATGTGCAACCTGAAGCCAAAATCGAGGACATACTGGTAAGAGTCGATAAATTTATTTTACCCGCTGATTTTCTTGTCCTTGATTATGAAGCAGATGATAATGCACCGATCATCTTGGGGAGACCATTCCTTGCCATTGGACGAACGCTAATTGACGTGGAAAAAGGAGAGTTGACAATAAGGGTCAATGACCAACAAGTCAAACTCAATGCCTTCCACAATTTGAAACGGCATAATGATGCAGAAGAGTGCCAAGTCCTTCCACAATTTTAGAGCGTGCATGTTAAATGGGCTTTATAGTGAACCTGTTCGAATTTTAATCGAGTAAAAGGCTCAAAATTTAAGAGTAAGTTGTATAATTAGGTTCAAAAGCACATAATTAACTATTTGAACCTATAAAATTTGATTTAATATCATTTTCGATCGTTTTGTAAGGTTTAGAACGTGCATGTATAAATGGGCTTTATAGTGAACCCGTTCGAATTTTAACCTAATAAAAACCTAAAATTTGAGATTAAGATGTATAATTAGATTCAAAATCACAGAATTAACAATTTTTACCCATAAAATTTGATTTAATATAATTTTCGATCGTTTAACAGGTTTAAGAGCATGCATTTCTAAATGGGCTTTATAGTGAAGCCGTTCGAATTTTAACCGAATAAAAAGCTCAAAATTTAAGATTAAGTTGTATAATTAGGTTCAAAAGCCCAGA
The DNA here is from genome assembly GCA_035048815.1 of Abelmoschus esculentus. Taxonomy (NCBI): domain Eukaryota; kingdom Viridiplantae; phylum Streptophyta; class Magnoliopsida; order Malvales; family Malvaceae; genus Abelmoschus; species Abelmoschus esculentus. Next base: position 8,949,091 of record JAUCBN010000059.1, read on the forward strand.
ATTAACAATTTGAGCCAATAAAAATAGATTTAATATTATTTTCGATCATTTTATAGAGTTCAGGGCGTGCAATTCTAAATGGGCTTTATTGTGATGTCCTTCGAATTTTAACTGAGTAAAATGCTCAAAATTTGTGATTAAGTTGTATAATTAGGTTCAAAAGCCCATAATTTACTATTTGAACCCATAAAATTTGATTTAATATCATTTTCGATCGTTTTGTAGGGTTTAGTGCGTGTATGTCTAAATGGGCAATATAGTGAAATCGTTTGAATTTTAACCGAGTAAAAAACTCAAAATTTAAAATTAAGATGTATAATTAGGTTCAAAAGCCCATAATTAAATATTTGAATATATAAAATTTGAGTTAATTTCATTTTTGATCATTTTTTAGGGATTAAAGCGTGCATGTAAATCGTCTTTATAGTGAACCCGTTCGAATTTTAACCGAGTAAAAACCTCAAAATTTGAGATTAAGTTGTATAATTAGGTTCAAAATCCCATAATTAACTATTTGAACCCATAAAATTTGATTTAATATCATTTTCGATCGTTTTGTAGGGTTTAGAGCGGGCATATAGAAATGGGCTTTATAGTGAAACCGTTTGAATTTTAACCGAGTAAAATGCTCAAAATTTGAGATTAAGTTGTATAACTAGGTTCAAAAGCCCATAATTAACTATTTGAACCTATAAAATTTCATTTAATATCATTTTCGATCATTTTGTAAGGTTTAGAGCGCGCATGTCTAAATGGGCTTTATAGTGAATCCGTTAAAATTTTAACTGAGTAAAATGCTCAAAATTTGAGATTAAGTTGTATAATTAAGTTGAAAAGCCCATATTTAACTATTTGAACCCATAAAATTTGATTTAATATCATTTTCGATCGTTTTGTAGGGTTTAGAGTGTGCATGTTAAATGGGCTTTATAGTGAACCTGTTCGAATTTTAATCGAGTAAAAGGCTCAAAATTTGAGAGTAAGTTGTATAATTAGGTTCAAAAGCACATAATTAACTATTTGAACCTATAAAATTTGATTTAATATCATTTTCGATCGTTTTGTAAGGTTTAGAACGTGCATGTATAAATGGGCTTTATAGTGAACCCTTTCGAATTTTAACCTAATAAAAAGCTGAAAATTTGAGATTAAGATGTATAATTAGATTGAAAATCACAGAATTAACAATTTTTACCCATAACATTTGATTTAATATAATTTTCGATCGTTTAATAGGTTTAAGAGCGTGCATTTCTAAATGGGCTTTATAGTGAAGCCGTTCGAATTTTAACCGAATAAAAAGCTCAAAATTTAAGATTAAGTTGTATAATTAGGTTCAAAAGCCCATAATTAACAATTTGAGCCAGTAAAAATAGATTTAATATTATTTTCAATCGTTTTATAGAGTTTAGGGCGTGCATTTCTAAATGGGCTTTATTGTGATGTCGTTCGAATTTTAACTGAGTAAAATGCTCAAAATTTGTGATTAACTTGTATAATTAGGTTCAAAAGCCCATAATTTACTATTTTAACCCATAAAATTTGATTTAATGTCATTTTCGATCGTTTTGTAGGCTTTAGTGTGTGTATGTCTAAATGCGCAATATGGTGAAACCGTTTGAATTTTAACCGAATAAAAAACTCAAAATTTAAGATTAAGTTGTATAATTAGGTTCAAAAGCCCATAATTAAATATTTGAATCTATAAAATTTTATTTAATATCATTTTCGAACATTTTTTAGGGAATAGAGCGTGCATGTAAATCGTATTTATTGTGAACCCGTTCGAATTTTAACCGAGTAAAAACCTCAAAATTTGAGATTAAGTTGTATAATTAGGTTTAAAATCCCATAATTAACTATTTGAACCCATAAAATTTGATTTAATATCATTTTTGATCGTTTTGTAGGGTTTAGAGCGGGCATGTAGAAATGGGCTTTATAGTGAAACCGTTTGAATTTTAACCGAGTAAAATGCTTAAAATTTGAGATTAAGTTGTATAATTAGGTTCAAAAGCCCATAATTAGCTATTTGATCCTATAAAATTTGATTTAATATTATTTTCGATCTTTTTGTAAGGTTTAGAGTGTGCAAGTATAAATGGGCTTTAAAGTGAACCCGTTCGAATTTTAACTTAGTAAAAAACGCAAAATTTGAGATTAAGTTGTATAATTAGGTTCAAAATCCCATAATTAATTATTTGAACCCATAAAATTTGATTTAATATCATTTTCGATCGTTTTGTAGGGTTTAGAGCGGGCATGTATAAATGGGCTTTATAGTGAACCCGTTTGAATTTTAACCGAGTAAAATGCTCAAAATTTGAGAATAAGTTGTACAATTAGGTTCAAAAGCCCATAATTTACTATTTAAACCCATACAATTTGATTTAATATCATTTTCCATCGTTTTGTATGGTTTAAAGCGTGAATGTTAAACGGGATTTATAGTGAACCCGTTCGAATTTTAACCTAGTAAAAAGCTCAAAATTTGAGATTAAGTTGTATAATTTGGTTCAAAAGCCCGTAATTAACTATTTCAATCCATAAAATTTGAGTTAATATCATTTTCGATCGTTTTGTAGGGTTTAGAGCGGTAATGAATAAAGTGCTTTATAGTGAACCCGTTCGAATTTTAACCGAGTAAGAAGCTCAAAATTTGAGATTAATTTGTATAATTTGGTTTAAAAGCCCATAATAAATATTTGAACCCATAAAATTTTAGTTAATATCATTTTCGATCGTTTTGTAGGGATCAGAGCGTCCATGTTAAATTGGCTTTATAGTGAACTCGATCGAATTTTAACCGAGTAAAAAGCTCAAAATTTGAGATTAAGTTGTATAATTAGGTTCAAAAGCCCATAATTAACTAGTTGAACCCATAAAATTTGAGTTAATATCATTTTCGATCGTTTTATAGGGATAAAAGCGTGCATGTTAAATGGGCTTTATAGTGAACTTGTTCGAATTTTAACCGAGTAAAAAGCTCTAAATTTGAGATTAAGTTGTATAATTAGTTTCAAAAGCCCATAATTAACTATTTGAACCCATAAAATTTGAGTTAATATCATTTTCGATCGTTTTATAGGGATCAAAGCGTGCATGTTAAATGGGCTTTATAGTGAACTTGTTCGAATTTTAACCGAGTAAAAAGCTCAAAATTTGAGATTAAGTTGTATAATTAGGTTCAAAATACCATAATTTACTATTTGAACCTATAAAATTTGATTTAATATCATTTTCGATCGTTTTGTAAGGTTTAGAACGTGCATGTTTAAATTGGCATTATAGTGAACCCGTTCGAATTTTAACCTAATAAAGAGCTCAAAATTTGAGATTAAGATGTATAATTAGGTTCAAAATCACAGAATTAACAATTTTTACCCATAAAATTTGATTTAATATAATTTTCGATCATTTAATAGGTTTAAGAGCGTGCATTTCTAAATGGGCTTTATACTGAAGCCGTTCGAATTTTAACCGTATAAAAAGCTCAAAATTTAAGATTAAGTTGTTTAATTAGGTTCAAAAGCCCATAATTAACAATTTGAGCCAGTAAAAATAGATTTAATAGTATTTTCGATCGTTTTATAGAGTTCAGGGCGTGCATTTCTAAATGGGCTTTATTGTGATGTCGTTCGAATTTTAACTCAGCAAAATGCTCAAAATTTGTGATTAAATTGTATAATTAGGTTCAAAAGCCCATAATTTACTATTTGAATCCATAAAATTTGATTTAATATCATTTTCGATTGTTTTGTAGGATTTAGTGCATGTATGTGTAAATGGGCAATATAGTGAAAACGTTTGAATTTTAACCGAATAAAAAACTCAAAATTTAAGATAAAATTTTATAATTTGGTTCAAAAGCCCATAATTAAATATTTGAACCCATAAAATTTGATTTAATATCATTTTCGTTCGTTTTGTAAGGTTTAGAGCGTACATGTATAAATGGGCTTTGTAGTGAACCCGTTCGAATTTTGACATAGTAAAAAGCTCGATATTTGAGATTAAGTTGTATAATTAGGTTCAAAATCACAAAATTAACAATTTGAATACATAAAATTTGATTTAATATCATTTTTGATCGTTTTATAGGTTTTAGAGCGTGTATTTCTAAAAGGGCATTACAGTAAAGCCGTTCGAATTTTAACCTATTAAAAATCTCAAAATTTGAGATTAGGTTGTATAATTAGGTTCGAAAGCCCATAATTTACTATTTAAACCTATAAAATTTGATTTAATATCATTTTCGATCGTTTTGTAGGGTTTAGACCGTGCATCTTAAACAGGTTTTATAGTGAACCTGTTCTAATTTTAACCGAGTAAAAAGCTCAAAATTTGAGATTAAGTTGTATAATTAGGTTCAAAAGCCCATAATTAACTATTTGAACACATAAAATTTGATTTAATATCATTTTCGATCGTTTTGTAGGGTTCAGAGCGTGCATGTGTAAATGGTCTTTATAGTGAACCCGTTCGAATTTTGACATAGTAAAAAGCTCAAAATTTGAGATTAAGTTGTATAAGTAGGTTTAAAAGCCAAGAATTAACAATTTGAACCCATTAAATTTGATTTGAAATCATTCTCAATTGTTTTATAGGGTTCAGGGCGTGCATTTCTAAATGGGCTTTATAGTGATGTCATTCGAATTTTAACCGAGTCAAAAGCTCAAAATTTGAGATTAAGTTGTATAATTAGGTTCAAAATCCTATTATTAGGTCCAAAGCACAGAATTAACTCTTTGAACCAATAAAATTTCATTTAATATCATTTTCGGTCGTTTTGTAGGGTTTAGAGCGTGCATGTCTAAAAGGCTATATAGTGAACCCGTTCAAATTTTAACCAAGTAAAAAGCTCAAAATTTGAGATTAAGTTGTATAATTAGGTTCAAAATACTGTAATTAAATATTTGAATCTATAAAATTTGATTAAATATCATTTTCGATCGTTTTTTAGGGATTAGAGCGTGCATGTCTAAATGGTCTTTATAGTGAACCCGTTCGAATTTTAACCGAGTAAAAAGCTCAAAATTTGAGATTAAGTTGTATAATTAGGTTCAAAAGCCTATAAATAACTATTTGAACCCATAAAATTTAATTTAATATCATTTTCGATCGTTTTGTAAGGTTTAGAGTGTACATGTATAAATGGGCTTTGTTGTGAACCCGTTCGAATTTTGACATAGTAAAAAGCTCGATATTTGAGATTAAGTTGTATAATTAGGTTCAAAATCACAAAATTAACAATTTGAATCCATAAAATTTGATTTAATATCATTTTCGATCGTTTTATAGGTTTTAGAGCGTGCATTTCTAAATGGGCATTATAGTAAAGCCGTTCGAATTTTAACCAATTAAAAATCTCAAAATTTGAGATTAAGTTGTATAATTAGGTTTGAAAGCCCATAATTTACTATTTAAACCCATAAAAATTTGATTTAATGTCATTTTTGATCGTTATGTATGATTTAGAGTGTGCATCGTAAACGGGTTTTATAGTGAACCTTTTTGAATTTTAACCGATTAAAAAGCTCAAAATTTGAGATTAAGTTGTATAATTAGTTTCAAAAGCCCATAATTAACAATTTGAACCCATAAATTTTGATTTGATATCATTTTCAATCATTTTGTAGGGTTCAGAGCGTGCATTTTAAACGGGATTTATAGTGAACCCGTTCGAATTTTAATCGGGTAAAAATGTCAAAATTTGAGATTAAGTTCTATAATTAGGTTCAAAAGCCCATAATTAACTATTTGAACCCATAAAATTTGATTTAATTTCATTTTCGATCGTTTTGTAGGGTTTAGAGCGTGTATGTCTAAATGGCCGTTATAGTGAACCCGTTCGAATTTTAACCGAGTAAAAAGCTCAAAATTTGAGTTTAAGTTGTATAATTAGGTTCAAAATCCCATAATTAACTAGTTGAATCCATAAATTTTGATTTAATATCATTTTCGATCATTTTGTAAGGTTTAGAGCATGCATGTATAAATGGGCTTTATAGTGAATCCGTTCGAATTTTAACCGAGCAAAAAGCTCAAAATTTGAGATTAAGTTATATAATTAGGTTCAAAAGCCCATAATTTACTATTTAAACCCCTAAAATTTGATTTATTTTATTTTCGATCGTTTTGTAGGGTTTAGAGCATGCAAGTCTAAATGAGCTTTATAGTGAACCCGTTCTAATTTTAACCGAGCAAAATGCTCAAAATTTGAGATTAAGTTGTATAATTAGGTTCAAAAGCCCATAATTTACTATTTAAACCCCATAAAATTTGATTTAATATCATTTTCGATCGTTTTTTAGGGTTCAGAGCGTGCATGTCTAAATGAGCTTTATAGTGAACCCGTTGGAATTTTAACCGAGTAAAATGCTAAAAATTTGAGATAAAGTTCTATAATTAGGTTCAAAAGCCCGCAATTAACTATTTGAACCTATAAAATTTGATTTAATATCATTTTTGATCATTTTGTAGGTTTTAGAGTGTGTATGTCTAAACGAGCATTATAGTGAAGCCGTTCGAATTTTAACCGAGTAAAAAGCTCAAAATTTGAAATTAAGTTGTATAATTAGGTTCAAAATCTCATAAGTAACCATTTGAACCCAAAAAAATTGATTTAATATCAATTTCGATTTTGTAGGGTTTAGAGCGTGTATGTCTAAATGGGCAATATAGTGAACCCGTTTGAATTTTAACCGAGTAAAAAACTCAAAATTTAAGATAAAGTTGTATAATTAGGTTCAAAAGCCATAATTAAATATTTGAATCTATAAAATTTGATTTAATATCATTTTCGATCGTTTTGTAGGGATTAGAGCGTGCATGACTAAATGGGCTTTATACTGATCCCGTTCGAATTTTAACAAAGTAAAAAGCTCAAAATTTGAGATTAAATTGTATAATTAGGTTCAAAGCCCATAATTAACTATTTGAACCCATAAAATTTGATTTAATATCATTTTCGATCATTTTGTAGGGTTCAAGGCATGCATTTCTAAATGGGCTTTATAGTGAAGTCGTTCGAATTTTAACCGAGTAAAAAGCTTAAAATTTTAGATTAAACAATATAATTAGTTCAAAAGCCCATATTTAACTATTTTAACCCATAAAATTGGATTTAATATCATTTTGATCGTTTTGTAGGGTTTAGAGCGAGTATGCTTAAAGGGCTTTATAGTGAACCCATTAGAATTTTAACCGAGTCAAAAGCTCAAAATTTGAAATTAACTTGTACAATTAGGTTCAAAATCTAATAATTAACTATTTGAACCCATAAAATTTGATCTAATATCATTTTCGATTGTTTTGTAGGGTTCAGAGCGTGCTTTTCAAAATGGGAAGCGGATGTCTTGAAAACGGCTTTTCGGACAAGGCATGGTCTTTATGAGTTTTTGGTGATGCCGTTTGGGTTGACGAATGCCCCTGCAGCTTTTATGGATATGATAAACCGAGTGTTTCATGAATATTTGGACCAGTTTGTGGTAGTGTTCATAGATGATATCCTTGTGTACTCGCGTATCGAGGAAGAGCATGATAGACATTTGTGGGTAGTGTTGCAGGTGTTGAAGGAGAATCAGTTGTGTAACATCTCGGTTTTGGGGTTAGTAGTTTGAGTGTTAGTTGGGGAAATTCGATTCGGGTCGAATCGGATTCCTAGGGTTCGTTATTCCGAGAAAAATTAAAATAATAATATTTTAATCGGATAAGTAATAATTTTGTGAAATGGTTCTAAAAATATTAAAAAGGTGTTTTAAAGTTAAAGGAATATTATTTGAAATTTAATTTGATTTTTAATTGGGCTTAATTTTGTGCTATTGACTAAATTGTAATTTTGGAAAAGTTTTGGGGATTTAATTAGTAATTTTCGGCAATAAGGATTTTTAGTGACTAAATTGGAAAGTAAGACATACTTAGAATCCTTAGAGGGCCATGCATGATTAGTGACTAAACATTTAATGAGTGCATTATGAGCAGCAAGTTAACATGCATGATTGGAATTGATATTGGCTTAGTGACACTAACCTTAGATTCAAATACAAATAACATGTCATTAGGATTGAGTACACTATAAAAATAATGAGGATAATGATGACGCCTACACGTAAACAAGGGTGACTTTGTGTTCGATCGTGCTTGTAGAGCTTGCCTATATGTAAACAAGGGTGACTTTGTGTCCGACCGTGTATATAGTTGACCCATGCGTAAACAAGGGAGACTTTGTGTCCGACCGTGCGTAATATGACTTTATAAATGACTTTGTGTCCGACCGTGCATATAGTATGACTTTGTGTCCGACCGTGCATATATTTGACATGGTTGATAAGCATGATTTGGTTTTACATATTTCAAATAACCATGAAGAATGCAAGTATGACTTTATAAATGATTTTGAACTTGTTTAGATCTTCCGCACTAAGCATGTTGTGCTTAAGCTCTCTCTTTTCATACTTGCAGAAAAATAGTGATATTTGAGGCTATGTTCGGAGCAAGGGAAACAAGGGGAAGGTTATCTCAATTTTTGGTATGTTTTGGCAAATAACTTGGGGCTTGGCAATGTGTAAATCAAACCCATGTGAAGTGTGTGACTTTTGATTTGGTTAATGTTGTAATAAGATCTATAATGTTTTGGATTGTTAATTGATGGACTATGGTGTTGTTTGGAATGTTGAAATATGTACATGCATGAACATTTTTGATTTTAAATCATATTTTAGGAAGCATGCCTATAGATTGTTTGGGATCTTTGATGTGATAAATGTGTGCTTTAAATTGTTCCTTATGCTTAGGAAATTATGCATATAATTAAGGGTGATTAATGGTTATGTTTGAGAGGGTGGAATTAACTTAGAATGTCCTAACTTGTTGAATTGCACAGGGGGTATCGATACCTCTGGTAAGGGTATCGATACCCAAGGCTTAATTTGGGGTGGTTCGAAACATGGTTCGATGCAATTACCCCACTGGACGCCAGGGTATTGATACCACCCATGGGGGTATCGATACCAATAGCCTTCGAAGTGCAATAAGACTAGTCCCACGATAGGGTATCGATACCGAGACTTAGGGTATCAATACCCCTGACCAAAAAATGACATTTTAAGCGTGGAAAATTACGTTTAGGGTCGGATGTCTTTCCACGATTAAATATAGATGCAATGAATAATATTGAGAGTTGTAATATCACCAAGATGCATGATGTTAACTTGAATTTGCATTGGCAAATTAATGTTAGTTTTAGTCCCTATGATATTGTGAGCTTTACAATTAGGTCCCTATTTTATGAAACATGAAATTGACGATGGTATAATGGTCCGATTGATCTGAACTTTGTTATGAGTATGCTATGCATGTTTAATTGAACTATCGTAGGTTGAATTACCGGTTTATTGTTGGAATTAAAAATTATTTGTGTTTTGGTCTTTGTGTACTGATATGCGAATTGAATCATCAATTGTGAATCGAATGTTCCCATTTTCGTTACGCATGACCTCGACACACATAGAAACTAAATTATGCATCTAGTTAAGAAAAAAAAAACATATCGGTTTTCAGGGTTATGTATCGAATTGGACCTTAACGGGTTCGGTTCGATATTCCCCGTGTAACCCGTTAGTGTCGGTTCCGTCCAGGCCGGGCTAAGGGGGTTACATTTGGTGGTATCAGAGCCAGGTTAACTAAAGTGTGTGGTTAGGTTGCTAAAGTGTGTGATTGAACTAGTTATGTTGTTAACTTGTTGAATATGTATGCATGATGGTTGTATTTGGGTGATGATGGTTAAAAAGGGATAATGGTTACACATTGCCAATGCCAATACATTTTCAAATGCTTCTCAGGTTTCCTTTGGATCTTGCCCGAATGTAAGTTTATTATGTTTTAATATCATGTTTTAAATTGCATGTATGAAGTTTTTGGAATATGCCACCGAGACGTGAGACGCGTGCTAGTGCTAATATGATCACCGAGGGTCAGGCTGAGGGTGAGGCGACTGCTAGGGAAGAGCCGCTTCCTCCTCCTCCACCCGTGGGTGTGCCTCCGGTTCCTTTGGGAGGTCAGTTTAGAGAGTTTGCACCGCTTATACAGGCTATGGCAGGTGCGTTTCAGGCTGCCGTAGCTGGAGTGCATATCCCGGCTCCTGCTCCTGCTGTTGTGGTTACCCCAGGTCTACCTTTAGAGTGTTTGCGTAGCTTGGGCGGCGTAGAGTTCCGTGGATCAGATCCGAGCTCGGCTGAGGAATGGTTGGCTAGTACAAAGAGGATTTTGGATCAGATGGACTGTCAGGATACTAGGAGGCTGGGTTGTGTAGTTTCTCTGCTTCAGGGAGATGCTTATCGATGGTGGATCACCACGAAAGATGGTGTAGATGCTGCTAACTTGACTTGGGAGTATTTTCGGACCTCTTTTGTGTGGAAGTTTTTGGGGCCACAATATGAGGATGCAAGAAAGAGAGAGTTTATGTCGTTGGTACAAGGTGCTAGGACCGTGGCTGAGTATGAGATACAGTTCATTAGGTTGAGCCATTATGCTCCCGAGTTGGTTCCTACTGACCGGAAAAGGTGTGACAGGTTCCGATATGGGTTGGATCCCGAGATTAAGACATACCTGTTAGCCACTGAGTACACCAAGTTTGATGTGTTGGTTAATAGGGCCAAGGATGTCGAGGAGTCTCTGCGGGAGGCTAGGAAGTCTACCGATGTTGGCAAGAGGCCTGCTGAGGCTAGTGCACAAGGTAATAAGAGTAAGAGGTTTCGAGACAATCGGTACAGAGTTGACCGACGCCGAGGTGATTTTGGACGTGGTGGTCGTGCTCAGCATTATGGTAGAGGTGGTGGTGATGCTCCAGTCTATAACTTGTGTTCTAGGCGTCATCCAGGAGAATGTTGGTGGGCCCCTAGTGCTTGTATGGGCTGTGGATCGAAGGGCCATATGAGGCGTGATTGCCCAAGGTTTGTTGGTGAGTCGAGTGATCGTGCTGAGGCCGTTGTGATGCCTGGTAGAGGACGTGGACGTGGTCGAGGTCCTTTCCAGAGGCAGGGGGATGGACGGAAGGTCTATGCTCAGCGTGGGACTCGTAATGCCACAGATGTGGTTGCAGGTACTTTTTATTCGCAAAATATACCGTTGTTCTCTTTGATAGACTCGGGATCTACGCATTCATATATTTTGAGTGAGCATGCATATTTGTTGGATATCCCGGTTGAGGTTTTAGACGTAGGTGTTGTGGTTACCAGTTCATTGGGTGAAACGGTTACAGTAAGGAGGTTGTATACAAGGTGTCCGTTGGAGGTGCAGGGACATGTCTTTGAGGTCAACTTGATGGAGTTGCCATTTCATGGTTTTGATCTTATCTTGGGTGTTGATTGGTTGACGGAGCACCGAGCTGTGGTGGATTTTGAAAAGAAGAAGGTTACCTTGAGGTTATTGGATGGTAGTGAGGTTGTGGTGAAGAGTGAGTATACTGGATTTTTGTCTAATGTGGTTTCGGCTTTACAAGTGGAAAAGATGTTGCAACATGGTGGTATGGCATATCTATCTTATGTCATGAATCCGGGTATAGGGTATATTCGGGTGCAGGACATTCGAACAGTGCGTGATTTTCTAGAAGTATTTCCTGAGGAGTTGCCAAGATTACCTTCCGATCGTGATGTGGAGTTTAGTATCGAGACTTATGCTGGTACTAATCTGGTGTCCATTACTCCTTATCGCATGGCACCTAAGGAGTTAAAGGAGTTGAAGATGCAGTTGCAAGAGTTGCTTGACCGAGGTTTCATTCGACCGAGCGTATCACCTTGGGGTGCGCCGGTGTTGTTTGTGAAGAAGAAGGATGGCACTATGAGGATGTGCATTGATTATCGGCAGTTGAATAAGTTGACCGTGAAGAATAAGTATCCTTTGCCGAGGATTGACGATCTGTTTGATCAATTTCGATGAGCAAGTGTGTTCTCGAAGATTGATTTGAGATCGGGGTATTATCAGTTGAAGGTGAACGAGGAGGATGTGTTGAAAACAACGTTTCGGACAAGGTATGGACATTATGAGTTTTTGGTGATGCCGTTTGGGTTGAAAAATGCCCCTGCTGCTTTTATGGATATGATGAACCGAGTGTTCCATCAATACTTGGATCAGTTTGTGGTGGTATTCATAGATGATATCCTTGTGTATTCATGTACCGAGGAAGATCATGATCAGCATTTGCGGATAGTGTTGCAAGCGTTGAAGGAGAACCAGTTGTATGCTAAGTTAAGTAAGTGTGGGTTTTGGTTGAAGGAAGTGTTGTTTCTTGGTCATGTAGTGTCGAAAAAGGGTATAAGTGTTGATCCGAAAAAGATAGAGGTTGTTATGGGTTAGAAGCAACCAAAGTCGGTGTCGGAGGTTCGAAGTTTTCTAGGTTTGGCGGGTTATTATCGTAGGTTTGTTGAGGGTTTTTCGAGCATTGCTACTCCTATGACCAAGCTTTTGCAAAAGAAGGTTCCTTTTGAGTGGAAAGAAAGTCAACAAAAGAGTTTTGAGAAGTTAAAAGAGGTGTTGACTATTGCTCCGGTGTTGGTGCAACCCGAGTCCGGTAAGGATTTTGTGGTTTATAGTGATGCATCATATGTTAGTCTTGGATGTTTTGTGATGCAAGAAGGGAAGGTTGTGGCTTATGCTTCTAGACAGTTAAGGGTGCATGAAAAGAATTATCCGATGCATGATTTGTAGCTTGCGGCGGTTGTGTTTGTTTTGAAGATATGGAGACATTATTTGTATGGTGAAAAGTGTACCATATACACGAATCACAAGAGTTTAAAGTATCTCATGTCGCAAAAGGATCTAAATCTTAGGCAACAAAGATGGATGGAGTTGCTTAAGGATTATGATTTGTCTATTGAGTATCATCCGGGGAAAGCTAATGTGGTAGCTGATGCTTTGAGCCGTAAGGCGGCGGTTGAGTTGAGGGAGATGTTTGCTAAGCTGAGTATTTCAAGGAAAGGTGGTTTAGTGGCGGAGTTACAAGTAAAACCTGTCTTGGTTGAGATGATAAAGGTGAAACAGTTAGAGGACGAGGCTTTGGTGCATTTTGTGGAGGAAATTGCTGAAGGCAGACCGACCGAGTATCATTTTAATGATGATGAGGTGTTGTGTTTTAGAGGCCGGATTGTGGTGCCGAATGATGTTGAGTAAAGGCAAGCTATCTTGACAGAAGCTCACACTAGTCCGTTTGCTATGCATCCGTGTAGTGTGAAAATGTATAGGGATCTCAAGAGTGTGTACTTTTGGGTTGATTTGAAGAAGGATGTGACGGAGTTTGTGTCCCGATGTATGGTGTGTCAGCGGGTGAAAGCTGAACATCAGTTCTCTCCAGGCTTGTTGCAACCGGTTCAAGTGCCGGAGTGGAAGTGGGAGAGAGTGACTATGGATTTTGTGACAGGGTTACCCTTGACGCCGTCCAAAAAGGATTCTATATGGGTGATTGTTGACAGGTTTACAAAGTGTGCACATTTTCTTGCCGTGCATACGACGTATTCTATGGATAAGTTAGCGGGGTTGTATGTTTCTGAGGTGGTGAAGTTGCATGGTGTGCCTAAGTCGATCATATCGAATAGAGATCCGCGTTTTACTTCTAAGTTTTGGAGGGGTTTGCAAGTTGTTTTGGGTACGAGGCTTAGCTTTAGTACAGCTTATCATCCATAGACGGATGGTTAGTCTGAACGTGTTATCCAGACTTTGGAGGATATGTTGAGATGTTGCATCATTGAGTTTCAAGGTTCTTGGGTGAAGCAGTTACCTTTGGTGGAGTTTGCTTACAACAATAGTTATCAGGCAAGTATACAGATGGCACCGTTTGAGGCGTTATATGGGCGTAGGTGTCGTAAACCTTTGTGTTGGAAGGAAATTGGACAGAAGTATGTTTCTTTACCTCAAGTGTTGAAAGATACGGATGAGAAAGTTAAACTTATTTGTGCTAAGCTCAAGGAGGCTTCAGATAGACAGAAATCTTATGCCGATTTGAAGCGTAGAGAGATAGAGTATGATGTCGGGGACAAAGTGCTTCTAAAAGTTTCGCCGTGGAAGAAAGTGATGAGGTATGGACGTAAGGGTAAGTTGAGTCCTCGTTTCATTGGGCCGTATGAGGTGTTGGAGCGTGTTGGTCCTGTTGCTTATCGGTTGAGGTTGCCGGAAGAGTTGAGTAGGATGCATGATGTTTTTCATGTATCGATGCTTCGCAAAAATAGATCGGATCCTTTCCATGTTGTTCCGGTTGAGGAGATTGAGTTAAGAGCGGATAGGAGTTATGAGGAAGAACCGGTGAAGATTTTAGATGTGGATACAAAGGTTCTTCGAGGGAAGACCATAGATTTGGTTAAAGTGTTGTGGAGACACCGAGGTGTTGAAGAGGCAACTTGGAAGACAAGGAAAAGTATTGAGGAGCAGTTTCCTCACTTGTTTGCTATAGGTAAGAATTTCGAGGACGAAATTTTCTTAAGAGGGGAAGAGTTGTAACATCCCGGTTTTGGGGTTAGTAGTTTGAGTGTTAGTTGGGGAAATTCGATTCGGGTCAAATCGGATTCCTAGGGTTCGTTATTCCGGGAAAAATTAAAATAATAATATTTTAATCGGATAAGTAATAATTTTGTGAAATGGTTCTAAAAATATTAAAAAGGTGTTTTAAAGTTAAAGGAATATTATTTGAAATTTAATTTGATTTTTAATTGGGCTTAATTTTGTGCTAGTGACTAAATTGTAATTTTGGAAAAGTTTTGGGGATTTAATTAGTAATTTTTGGCAATAAGGATTTTTAGTGACTAAATTGGAAAGTAAGACATACTTAGAATCCTTAGAGGGCCATAAACCCAATTTATTTTTAATTAATGATTTATCCACCAAAATTATTTTAAATTGTTTTATTTTAGATGACAACTTTATTTTCTTTTGTAACTTCTCATTTTCCCATCTTTTCTCCCAAGAATTTCTCTCATTTTTCTCCATCTTCTTCTCCAAATTTCATCAATTACTTGCTGATTTCTTCATCATTTTCTACAAGATTTATTTCATTCTACTCATCCTTTCATTCTCTACAAAACCTACTCATCAATTTTTGCAAAATCAACATCATTTTCAAGGAAATCAAGGAAGGTTTTCTCATCTTTTTGGTGGAGCAAATCTCTAAGGTAAATTGTGATTTCTAATCTTTTTCTAAGGTTCTTTATTGAAGTTCCCAAGTATTGGCTTGCTAGTTAAAAATTGAGATTTTATTTTCTGTTTTTAATTCAAGATCTATGAGTTTTATGATGGTTTTTGTGAAATCTTTTGAGATCTAAACTGATGCTGGATTTAGGTTGATTTAATTATGATATTATATCAATTAAATGATTGATTGAGTCTTGAAATGAGTTAACCTCAAATTAATCCCGGAATAATGCAATCGGTGTTGTTTTAAGGTGGTTTTAGGTTGTTTTAGGGGTTGTTTTAGGTGTTCTTGTGTTGCTGGAGGTATAAGGATGGTTTGAAAGTGCTTTTGGTTCATAATTGAGGTGGATTAATTGTTAGATTAATTAGGTTTTGGGTTGATGTTGTTTTGGATGCGTTTCGGCTAGGTTTCGGTCTTTTCAGCTAGGTTTTCGATGGTTTTGTGAAGGTGTAATGTGGCTGCTGTTTTGACCATGTTGTGATGTGAATATGATCTGTTTTTAATGTTGTAGAGGTAGTGCAAGAAGGTGCATAAGTGGCTGGTGCGTTGGCGTTGCCGTCGGAGCATCGGCGAGGGCTCGTTTCGCTTGTCGGTGAGTGATTTCGGTTAAAAGTGAATCGCATTGGTTCGGTTTTGTTTTGGGGACTATGGAATAGTGTGAAAACTATCCATAGTTCAAGAGTAAGTTTTTTAAATGGTGTTGATGCATTACCTTAAGTGCTATTTTCGGTAACGGCATATATGTGAACAATGATTCAATATGATTTTGGAATTGCATATATTTGATTTTGAAATGATGCATGCATGTGTTAATTGCTGAAAATGCTTGGTTTATTAAGACATTCATGGCTTATGTAAGCATGAAAAAGAATTTGGAATATGATGAGGTTATTTTCCCTATGTTGTTAAAGTCGTTGAGCATGATTTTAGTTCACATGATGAACATTTAATGAGTGCATTATGAGCAGCAAGTTAACATGCATGATTGGAATTGATATTGGCTTAGTGACACTAACCTTAGATTCGAATACAAATGACATGTCATTAGGATTGAGTACACTATAAAAATAATGAGGATAATGATGATGCCTACACGTAAACAAGGGTGACTTTGTGTCCGATCGTGCGTGTAGAGCTTGCCTATATGTAAACAAGGGTGACTTTGTGTCCGACCGTGCATATAGTTGACCCATGCGTAAACAAGGGAGACTTTGTCTCCGACCGTGCGTAGTGGGGGTAACATGTATACAAGGGTGACTATGTGTTCGATCGATGCATGTTGAGACCAAGTGTCTCCAACTATGGAAAAAAGAATTTGTGTATTCGGTGAACTAAAAGTTCATATTAAGTGATCACTAGAAAGCCAATAAGCATACATGAAATGGAATGATATATTTGTGCATGATACATGAAATGATTTGACATGGTTGATAAGCATGATTTGGTTTTACATATTTCAAATAAGCATGAAGAATGCAAGTATGACTTTATAAATGATTTTGAACTTGTTTAGAGCTTCCTCACTAAGCATGTTGTGCTTAAGCTCTCTCTTTTCATACTTGCAGAAAAATAGTGACATTCGAGGCTACGTTCGGAGCAAGGGAAACAAGGGGAAGGTTGTCTAAATTTTTGGTATGTTTTAGCAAATAACTTGCGGCTTGGCAATGTGTAAATCAAACCCATGTGAAGTGTGTGACTTTTGCTTTGGTTAATGTTGTAATAAGACCTATAATGTTTTGGATTGTTAATTGATGGACTATGGTGTTGTTTGGATTGTTGAAATATGTACATGCATGAACATTTTTGATTTTAAATCATATTTTAGGAAGCATGCCTATAGATTGTTTGGGATCTTTGATGTGATAAATGTGTGCTTTAAATTGTTCCTTATGCTTAGGAAATTATGCATATAATTAAGGGTGATTAATGGTTATGTTTGAGAGGGTGGAATTAACTTAGAATGTCCTAACTTGTTGAATTGCACAGGGGGTATCGATACCTCTAGTAAGGGTATCGATACCCAAGGCTTAATTTGGGGTGGTTCGAAATATTGTTTGATGCAATTACCCCACTGGACGCCAGGGTATCGATACCACCCATGGGGGTATCGATACCAATAGCCTTCGAAGTGCAATAAGACTAGTCCCACGATAGGGTATCGATACCGAGACTTAGGGTATCAATACCCCTGACCAAAAATGACATTTTAAGCGCGGAAAATTACGTTTAGGGTCGGATGTCTTTCCACGATTAAATATAGATGCAATGAATAATATTGAGAGTTGTAATATCACCAAGATGCATGATGTTAACTTGAATTCGCATTGGTAAATTAATGTTAGTTTTAGTCCCTATGATATTGTGAGCTTTACAATTAGGTCCCTATTTTTTGAAACATGAAATTGACGATGCTATAATGGTCCGATTGATCTGAACTTTGTTATGAGTATGCTATGCATGTTTAATTGAACTATGGTAGGTCGAATTACCGGTTTATTGTTGGAATTAAAAATTATTTGCGTTTTGGTCCTTGTGTACTGATATGCGAATTGAATGATCAATTGTGAATCGAATGTTCCCATTTTCGTTACGCATGACCTCGACACACGTAGGAACTAAATTATGCATCTAGTTAAGAAAAAAAAACATATCTGTTTTCAGGGTTGTTTATTGAATTGGACCTTAACGAGTTTGGTTCGATATTCCCCGTGTAACCCGTTAGTGCCGGTTTCGTCCAGGCCGGGCTAAGGGGGTTACAAGTTGTTTGCTAAGCTAAGCATGTGTGAGTTTTGGTTAAGGGAAGTGGTGTTTCTTGGTCATGTGGTGTCGGAAAAGGGTATTAGTGTTGATCCAAAAAAGATAGAGGCTGTTATGGGTGGGAAACAACCAAAGTCGATGTCGGAGGTTCAGAGTTTTCTAGTTTTGGCTGGTTATTACCGTAGGTTTGTTGAAGGTTTTTTGAGCATTGCTGCTCCTATGACCAAGCTTTTACAAAAGAAGGTTCCTTTTGAGTGGAAAGAAAGTCAACAAAAGAGCTTTGAGAAGTTAAAGTAGGTGTTGACTAGTGCTCTAGTGTTGGTTCAACCCGAGTCGGGTAAGGATTTTATGGTCTATAGTGATGCATCTTATGTTGGTCTGGGGTGTGTTTTGATGCAAGAGGGGAAAGTTGTGCCGTATGCCTCTAGACAGTTAAGAGTGCATGAAAAGAATTATCCGACGCATGATTTGGAGCTTGCGGCGGTAGTGTTTGCTTTGAAGATATGGAGACACTATTTGTATGGTGACAAGTGTACCATATACATGGATCACAAGAGTTTAAAATATCTCATGTCACAAAAGGATCTAAACCTTAGGCAACGAAGATGGATGGAGTTGCTTAAGGATTATGATTTGTCCATCGAGTATCATCCGGGAAAAGCTAATGTGGTGGCAGATGCGTTGAGCCGTAAGACAACGATGGAGTTGAGGGCTATGTTTTCTAAGTTGAGTATTTCAAAGGAAGGTGATTTAATGGCGGAGTTACAAGTAAAACCTGTTTTGGTTGAGATGATAAAATTGAAGCAGTTAGAAGATGAGACTTTGGTACCTTTTGTGGAAGACATCGCTGAACGTAGACCGACCGAGTATCATTTTGATGATGACGAGGTTTTGTGTTTTAGAGGTCGGATTGTGGTGCCAGATGATATTGAGTTGAGACAGACTATCTTGACAGAAGCTCATACTAGTCCGTTTGCTATGCATCCGGATAGTGTGAAGATGTATAGAGATCTCAAAAGTGTTTACTTTTGGGTTGGTTTGAAGAAGCATGTAACGGAGTTTGTGTCACGGTGCATGGTGTGTCAGCGACTGAAAGATGAACATCAGTTTCCTGCGGGGTTGTTGCAACCGGTCAAGTTCCGGAGTGGAAATGTGAGAGAGTGACTATGGATTTACCATTGACGCCGTCCAAAAAGGATTCTATATGGGTGATTGTTGACAGGTTTACGAAGTGTGCACATTTTCTTGCAGTGCATACGACGTATTCTGATAAGTGCTAAACTCACTATCACTTTTTACACCTTTTATGGGAATTAATCACCGAATTTACACCCACTCAGACCAAGGCATGTGCTTAATGTGATATATTTAGAAGTTAAGCTCATAGAACTCATATTTACAGAAAAAGGTAAGTTTTACTGCATTTTTATATTTGTGCAGGAGAACCATTACCGCGGCAGCGACAAGGCCAAGGCAGGACCTGATGCCGAGGCAGCAGCTGAAAGCCAGGAAGCAAAACTGTAGGCGATTGGAAGATAAAAATCCAAGGGATGTGTCTAGACATAAAGCCCATGAATCGGAGCTGGCTAGCATAAGGAAAAGCCCAAGACAAGGCCACACGGGAAAGCCCCCTTAGCTGAATTAAACTTGGAAATATTTTAATTATGTACATGACTTGTTCCCTACTCCAAGTTGTATTCTACTTAGGAAAGGTTTGCCCTAGGTCTAGCCTAAATAATGACCTAGCCGTCCAATGTATGATATACGGATACCTAGAGAGAGAGAGCAAACTCATAAACTTGTTTTATTTCTCTCGATTATGTTCTAAGCTTCTTTAGGGTTTAGGTGAAGGTTGTTTAGTATTTGTGGGAGGAGATTGTACTTTGTCTTTGTTTCAATGCAATAAAATTATCAAGGTTTGCTTATCCTTTGTTATTCCTTGTTCTTGCATTCAAGCTCGGGAGAGAAGTTTGTGAGTAATCCATTTATCTAAGCTCGGGAGAGTTAGATTCACGAAAGGGATAAGTACGGTGTTTCAATCGCGAAATACTAACTCGGCCTAGGGATATTAGGTTAAGAGTTTCAACGGCTAAAAGAAGTTTGAGATTGGTTGGTGAGTATAATTGGTTCACGCCGGGAGGTATCATCAAGGACTAGTCATCAACAGTACTTCGACTTAGGGATAAGCGGAGTCATCCAAGGACACTTTGCCGAACTTTGCTAAAGTCCACCCACGAGCAAGGGATTGCCGCGGCAGACAATATCGTCGCTGCCAAGGCAGTAATCTGCAGTGCTGCCGAGGCAGAGATATACGATTGCATTGGGCAGAGACAAGTCAATCAAATCCACAATACAATGCAACTGGATCCTGACCTATCTCTCTCTAATATTCAAACCTCTTTATTTTACTTAGTTGTTTTACTTTAGTTTCATCACAACCAAAACTACTTGTGTTTTTCTTATTTTCTACAGAACAAGAAGACGAAGAAGACATATTGAGTCTACCAGTCCCTGTGGAGACGATAATCCGATAAATACTTATCACTTATTACTTTCGATGTGTCCACTTGCACTAAACGCGCACTTTTGACACGCGACAAGTTTTTGGCGCCGTTGCCGGGGATTGGCAACTAAATTTTGTTTTCTTTAGTTTCTTGTTTCTTGTTTCTTTTTATTTTTATTTTACTTTTGTTTTTCTTGGTGAATGACCAGGGCCAATCCAACCAACCCTTTATACGAGTTAGATCCAGAAATCGAACGAACAAGGCTAAGGTTGAGGAGACAAATCCAAGAGGCTATGACAGAACACCCGACAGGACAAAACTTACCTGCCGGCAATGGAGGACTTCCGCCGCCACCTGGGCCACGGCAGCTCACTGTCAGAGACTTCCTAGAAGAGGACTTAAATGGATTAAACCCAGGAATTGTTACACCGGAGATAGAAGCAGCCCACTTTGAAATGAAACCTGTTATGTTCAATATGCTTGACACTATTGGACAATTTGGTGGGTCTGTAACTGAAGATGCAAGGCAACACCTCAAGTCTTTCATGGAGATACGCAATTCCTTCAAAATCCAAGGAGTCCATGAAGATGTCTTGCGATTGAAGCTATTCCCCTATTCACTGAGGGATAGGGCGAAAGCTTGGCTAAATAGCATTCCAGCAGGATCTATTGGATTTTGGAGTGAACTATGCCGTGATTTTATTACTCGTTTCAACCCTACAAACTTATATGATAGAATTCGTAATGATATCACTTCTTTTCGACAGGCAGATGACGAACCAATGTACGAGGCATGGGAGCGCTACAGGGAGCTATTGCACAAGTTTCCTTGGCATGGATTTCCCCTATGGACACAAGTTACCATGTTTTATAATGCCACGAATGCCCCGACAAGGATCATGTTAGATGCCTCGGCGAACAGAACACTCCTTGATAAAGCACATGAGGAAGCTATTGAGATATTGAACAAACTCGCGAAAAATGATTTTCAATTTCCTACATCTAGGCGAGGAGGAGTAAGATGCCAAGCCACGGTAAATGAATTAGACACATCGAATTCAGTGGCAGCACAATTGGCCTCTCTTACCAAGATGGTGCAAAACCTACAATTACAGCAAAATACCCGTGAGGTCAAGGTAATTGATTCTTATTGTGACTTATGTGGAGGTAACCACAGTTCCTCTGATTGTATGAATCAAGAAACCGGTATGTATGTGGGGAACTACAACCGAAACAATATGATGTCCAACACATACAATCCCTCATGGAAGAGGCATCCAAACCTATCATGGAGCAACCCTAACAATGCCTTAAACCCAACCACCCAACCCGCAGGATTCCAGCAACCAATGCAACATCTACCGCCGCCGTAGGTCCAGCAGTCAATGCCGCCGCCGCAGATGCAACAGCAACCGGTAAGTTCATTGAAGAATACGCTTAAAGCCTTTATGATGAAAACTGAGTCATACATGGCAGAGAACAGTAATTTCATTAAAAGGACAGACGCTTTTATGAATAGAACTGAGATGAGGTTGCAAAATCAAGAAGCAACCATTAAAACGCTAGAAACCCAAGTTGGGCAGTTTGCTCAAAACATAAACACTAGACCACAAGGAGGACTACCTAGCAATACTGAAGTTGCTAAGGTAATGGGCCATGAACAGTGCAAGGCAAAGACCACAAGGAGGACTACCTAGCAATACTAGGAGTGGTCTACAGCTGAAGGAAAAGATTCCAGCAAGCCAAATTCAATCAGCAGATCCAGAAAAAGAAGAGGCCGAGCAAACTGATTCTGATAACACTGCACCAACAGAAAGCACAGCAGCTCCTGAACAGCCTACCGAGACAGTAACAACCATAGTGGTGCCAGGTATAATTTCAAACTAAAGAAACCCTGAATGAGATGAGACCACCACCACCTTTCTCACAAACATTGAAAAAGCAAAAACAGGACCAGCAATTTAAGAAATTCCTTGACATCTTAAAGCAAGTCCACCTTAACATACCATTCGTTGAGGCAATTGAACAAATGCCTAATTATGCCAAGTTCTTAAAAGACATGGTGTCTAAGAGGAAACGAATAGGTGAGTTTGAGACAGTGGCTTCTACCGAAGGATACATGGCAATGCTACACAATCGCATGTCACCAAAATTAAAGGATCCTGGCTGCTTTATCATACCTTGTGCGATAGGTAAAAATTACGAACGTAAGGCCCTATGCGACCTTGGAGCAAGCATCAATCTAATGCCCAAATCTGTCTTCCAAAAGCTTGGAATAGGGAGGGCGAAACCTACAACAGTTATGCTCCAACTAGCGGATCGATCCTATGTGCAACCCGAAGGCAAAATCGAGGAGATACTGGTAAGAGTCGATAAATTTATCTTTCCTGCTGACTTTCTTGTCCTTGATTGTGAAGCAGATGATAATGCACCGATCATCCTGGGGAGACCTTTCCTTGCAACTGGACGTACCTTAATTGACGTGGAAAAAGGAGAATTGACAATGAGAATTAATGATCAAGAAGTCAAAGTAAATGTGTTTCAACTAATGAAAAGGCATGATGAGCTGGAAGAAGAATGTCAGATGCTGCATGACACAAATGAAGATCGTATAATACCTTGTCTCAGCAACAACTGCCTCGGCAGTGATCTTCATGACACTTCAGAGGAATGCCTCGGCAGTGATACGGATGATTGTTACAGCAACACTCTGAACAATGTTGAAACAGTAGAGAAGGAGGAAGCTAACTGGACAGCACATCTTCCAAGTAAGTACTTTGAACCATTAGATTATACAGGTAAGAATGAGCAATCTGTAAGTAAAGAACCACTGGTCACAAAATTAAAACCCTTACCAGAAAAACTAAAATATGCTTATTTGGGAGACAACCACACGATGCCTGTAATTATTTCTTCTAAGTTGTTGCCAGAATAGGAACAAACACTAATAGCGATGCTACGACAGCACAAAAAGGCAATTGGGTGGTCAATTGATGATCTGAAGGGAATAAGCCCAGCAGTTTGTATGCATACAATTCTTTTAGAAGAAGACCATAAACCCATTGTTGAAGCTCAGAGGAGACTTAACCATGCCATGAAGGAGGTAGTACGTAAGGAAATAATCAAGTGGCTTGATGCAGGAATTATCTATCCCATCTCTGACAGCGCATGGGTAAGCCCGGTACAATGTGTACCCAAGAAAGGTGGTATGACTATCATAACCAACGAGAACAACGAACTAATCCCAACCAAGACTGTGACCGGTTGGAGGGTTTGTATGGATTATCGCAAGTTGAATAAGGCAACAAAGAAGGATCACTTCCCTTTACCCTTTATTGATGAAATGCTTGATAGACTTGCTGGTAAACCTTATTACTATTTTCTTGATGGTTATTCAGGATACAATCAATTTGCCATTGATCCAGAAGACCATTAAAAAACCACTTTCACTTGCCCATATGGAACTTATGCATTTAGAAGGATGTCGTTCGGCCTTTGCAATGCCCCGGTAACTTTCTAGAGATGCATGATGGAGATTTTTTCTGACATGATAGAGGACTTCCTAGAAATATTCATGGATGATTTTTCAGTCTTTGGAAATAGCTTTGATCACTGCCTCGGCAATCTAGAAAAAGTGCTGCAAAGATGCGAGGAATCCAATCTAGTCTTAAACTGGGAGAAATGCCATTTTATGGTAAATGAAGGCATCGTATTGGGCCATAAAATATCATCACAAGGAATCGAAATGGATAAAGCCAAGATCGATGTGATAAAGAATTTACCTCCACCAATTTCTGTGAAAGGAGTTCGAAGCTTCTTGGGCCATGCAGGATTTTATAGAAGGTTTATTTCAAATTTTTCTAAAATTTCTAAACCTCTTTGCAACTTGCTTGAATAAGATAGGAAATTCGAATTCAATGAGGAATGCACTGAAGCATTCGAAACTCTCAAGGAGAAGCTAATCACTGCACCGATAGTGATCCCACCAGATTGGTCATTACCATTTGAATTGAAGTGTGACGCTAGCGATCATGTTGTCGGGGCAACACTCGGGCAAAGAAAGAATAACCTTTTCTATGTGATCTACTACGCTAGTAAAACACTCAATGATGCCTAAATCAATTATACCGCAACAGAAAAAGAATTACTAGCAGTAGTATTTGCCTTTGACAAGTTTCGATCATATCTTATCGGAACAAAGGTTACTGTCCACACTGATCATTCGGCAATTAAATACCTCTTCTCAAAGAAGGATGCCAAGCCTAGACTGATTAGATGGATTCTTCTTCTACAAGAATTTGATGTTGAAATCAAAGATCGCAAAGGTACAAAAAACCAAGTGTTCGATCATCTTTCTAGACTGGAGAACAAAGACAATACCCAATCACTTGAAGAAATAAAAGATGAATTCCCAGATGAACAAATATTGCAAATTGTTACAACTGTAAGAGATACTGCCGAGACAGAGGCCACAACAGTATACCACAGCGCTGCCGCGACATTGTCTGAATACATCTCCGCAGCATTAACAAAAGACCTTGCTGTCGTAAAATCCACTCCCTGGTATGCCGATCTTGTTAATTATTTAGTTAGTGGTATTATCCCTTATAACCTTAACCATAACGAAAAGAAGAGGTTTCAGCATAATGCAAAGCATTATTTCTAGGACGACCCTCTTCTGTTTAAACATTGTGTAGATCAGGTTATAAGAAGATGTGTACCAGAAGAAGAACAAAAAGCAGTACTCCAGCACTGTCATGATTCACCTTACGGTGGACATTTTGGAGGAAATAGAACGGCAACAAAGGTACTGCAATCTGGCCTCTACTAGCCCACACTCTACAAAGATGCCCACGACTACTACAAGAATTGTGACCGATGCCAACGCACGGGCAATATTTCAAGACGACATGAGATGCCATTACAACCCATATTGGAAGTGGAACTGTTTGATGTCTAGGGTATAGATTTCATGGGACCATTCCCATTATCCCAAGGAAATCTTTACATCTTAGTAGCAGTGGATTACGTATCAAAGTGGGTCGAAGCAATCGCCACACCTTACAATGATTCCAAGATAGTTCAAAAATTTCTCAAGAAAAACATTTTTACAAGATTTGGAATCCCTAGAGCAATAATAAGTGATGAAGGTAAACACTTTGATAACAGACTCATTGCCGTGGCATTAAAAAAACTCGGCATCACCCACAAGCTCGCTACGGCATATCATCCACAGACAAATGGGCAAGCTGAAATATCCAACAAGGAACTAAAACAGATCCTAGAAAAGGTGGTAAATCCATCTAGAAAGGATTGGTCTTATCGTCTTGATGATGCTTTATGGGCCTACAAGACAGCATTCAAAACCTTATTAGGAACATCTCCATATAAGCTTGTGTTCGGGAAAGCTTGTCACTTGCTTGTAGAAATCGAGCATAAAGCATATTGGGCAGTAAAGAACTTAAATATGGATTGGGATAAATCCGGACAGAAAAGACTGCTAGACCTCAATGAGATAGAAGAATTCCGAACAACAGTTTATGAGAATGCCAAGATCTACAAAGAGAAAACAAAAAGATGGTAGCGTTTGCCTAGGCAGGTTGAAGGCAAAAGATTTCCCATTCTTGGTACTTAATCCTATCGAACAGATAGTGCTCGATGCCATAATTTTCGTCATCCGAGTGTTGGAACCCTTGTTCCTCCCACCACAACTGTCGGGCAATGAAAGACCTATTGAAGCGGTCTTCGACATTGGCTGGGGCAAAGCGCTTGTAGGTGGCCATAAAGATTTTGAGAGATTAAGTTCTTGGAGATTTTCTTGGAAGAATTCTGAGAATTTTAACAAGGTTGGGCAGAGAGTATTGTGAGAGCAAGATTGTTGAGTATTCTAGAGAAAACAAGAAAGCAAGATTGAATAGTTCAAGAGGAGAGGGTTGCTTATAAAGGCCTCGGCCTTGTGACCGTTTGAACCACTAGCCGTTTTGTAGCCGTTAGTCTTTAATGTCGTTTCCTTTTCTGGCGCGGCAGGGATTTCGGCAGACTAGCCGTTACACTGTCCTGTCCGTTGACACTGCTGCGGCTCTGACACTATGCGCTGCCACGGCAGCAGACTTCCTGTTGTGAACTACTTCTCTGTTATTCCTGCTTTATTATCCTAAATAAAAATTAAACACAAACAAAAAAAATACTTAAAGCAAAAACACAAATTAAAAATAAATAAATATAAACTAAACTAATCCTAATATAATAATATAAAAAGAAAAGGGAAGAGATTAAGTCACTGGAGGAGTGCATGCAAATGCATCCCCTAAGGTGTTTATCTCTTGCTGGCCAGAATTAGAATTCAGATGTTGGCCATTCCCTTTTGCTTTATGTTCATCCTTCTGTACTGCTTCCACTTTGAGCTTGATCTTTTTGCCAAGTAACCTACCGAGCTTGCTGCCAAGGCAGGATATTTTGGTGTCTACTGTGTGGATGGCTTTGCACTCTTCTAGATCATCATATTTTTTGAATTTGTGGAATGCATTGAGTTTGACTTGTTGGTCATTAACCTTCATTATCAGTTCTCCTTTTTCCACATCAATTAAGGTGCGTCCAGTTGCAACGAAAGGTCTCCCCAAGATGATCGGTGCATTCTCATCTACTTCACAATTAAGGACAAGAAAATCAGCGGGAAAAATAAATTTATCAACTCTTACTAGTATGTCCTCGATTTTGCCTTCGGGTTGCACATATGATCGATCCGCAAGTTGGAGCATAACTGTTGTAGGTTTTGCCCTTCCTATTCCAAGCTTTTGGAAGACAGATTTGGGCATTAGATTGATACTTTCTCCAAGGTCGCATAGGGCTTTACCTTCATAGTTGTTACCTATCGCACAAGGTATGATAAAGCATCCAGGATCCTTCAATTTTGGTGGCATGCGATTGTGTAGCATTGCCATGCATCCCTCGGTAGCAGCCACTGTTTCGAACTCACCTAGTGTTTTTCTCTTAGACAAAATGTCTTTTAAGAACTTGGCATAATTAGGCATGTTCAATTGCCTCTACGAATGGTAAGTTAATGTGGACTTGTTTTAAAATATCAAGAAATTTCTTGAATTGATGGTCCTGTTTTTGCTTTTTCAACCTTTGTGGGAAAGGTGGTGGTGGTCTCATCTCGTCCAAAGTTTCTTTAGTTTGGAATTTAATACCTGACACCACTGGGGTTGTTGGTGTCTCGGCAGATTGTTCAGGAGATGCTGAGTTCTCTGTCGGGGCAGTGTTATCTGGTGTAGTTTGTTCAGTCTCCTCTCTTGCTGGGTCTGATGATGGAACTTGGCCTACTGGACTTTCCGTCTTTTCCTTCAGCTGTAGACCACTCCTAGTAGTGATTGCTTTACACTGTTCATGGCCCATTACCTTAGTAACTTCAGTATTGCTAGGTAGTCCTCCTTGTGGTCTAGTGTTTATATTTTGAGCAAATTGCCCAACCTGAGTTTCCAATGCCTTAATTGCTGCCTCTTGGTTTTGCAACCTCATCTCAGGCCTATTTATGGTTGCATTTGTTCTTTTGATGAAGTTGCTATTCTCTGCCATGTATGACTCAGTTTTCATCATGAATGCTTTCAGAGAATTTTCCAAGGAACTTACAGATTGCTGTTGCATCTGCTGCTGCGGCATTGGTTGCTGGACCTGCTGCTGCAGTATATGTTGCATTGGTTTCTGGAATCCTGAGGGTTGGGTGGTTGGGTTTAAGGCATTGTTAGGATTGCTCCATGATAGGTTCGGATGCCTCTTCCATGAGGGATTGTATGTGTTGGACATCATATTGGTTCGGTTGTAATTTCCAACATACATACTGGTTTCTTGATTCATACACTCAGAGGAATTATGGTTACCGCCACATAAATCACAAAAAGAATCAATCACCATAACCTCACGGGTATTTTGTTGTAGTTGCAAATTTTGCACCATCTTAGTAGTAGAGGCCAACTGTGCTGCCACTGAATTTGATGTGTCTAACTTATTCACCGTGTCTTGGCGTCTTACACCTCCTCGCCTAGATGTAGGGAATTGAAAATCGTTCTTTGCGAGTTTGTTTAGTATCTCAATAGCTTCCTCAGGTGCTTTATCAAGGAGTGTTCCGTTTGCCGAGGCATCTAACATCATCCTTGTTGGGGTATTCGTGGCATTATAGAACATGGTCACTTGTGTCCATAGGGGAAATCCATGCAAAGGACACTTGTGCAGTAACTCCCTGTATCACTCCCATGCCTCGTACATCGGTTCATCATCTGTCTGTCGAAAAGAAGTGATTTCATTACGAATTCTATCATATAAATTTGTAGGATTAAAACGTGTAATAAAATCATGACACAGTTCACTACAAGATCTAATAGATCCTGCTGGAATGCTATTTAACCAGGCTTTCGCCCTATCCCTCAATGAATAGGGGAATAACTTCAATCTCAAGACATCTTCATGGACTCCTTGCATTTTGAAGGAATTGCATATCTCGATGAAGGACTTGAGATGCTGCCTTGCATCTTCGGTTATAGACCCACCAAACTGTCCAATAGTGTTAAGCATATTGAACATGACAGGTTTCAATTCAAAGTGGGCTGCTTCTATCTCCGGTGTAACGACTCCTGGGTTTAACCCATTTAAATCCTCTTCCAGGAAGTCTCTAACAGTGAGCTATCGCGGCCCTGGTGGCGGCGAAAGACCTCCATTACCAGCAGGTAAGTTTTGTCCTGCCGGGTGATCTGCCATAGCTTCTTGGATTTGTCTCCTCAACCTTCGCCTTGTACGTTCGATCTCTGGGTCTAACTCGTACAAAGGGTTGGTTGGGTTGGCCCTGGTCATACACCAAGAAAAACAAAGGTAAAGAAAAGAAGCAAGAAAATAAAGAAAACAAAATTTAGTTGTCAATCCCCGACAACGGCGCCAAAAACTAATTGCGTGTCAAAAGTGCGCGATTAGTGCAAGTGGACACATCGTAAGTAATAAAATGATAAGTATTATCGTGTATCATCTCCTCAGGGATTGGTATACTTAATATGTCTTCTTCGTCTTCTTGTTCTGTAAAAAGAAATAAAAACACAAGTAATTTGGGTTTGGATGAAACTAAATAAATTGAAATAAAACAACTAAGTAAAAGAATGAGATTTGATTAATAGAGAGAGAGGTCAGGATCCAGTTGCGTTGTATTGTGGATTTGATTGACTTATCTCTGCCCAATGCAATTGTATATCACTGCCTCGGCAGCACTGCAGATTACTGCCTTGGCAGCGACGATACTGTCTGCCGCGACAATCCCTTGCTCGTGGGTGGACTTTACCAAAGTTCGGCAAAGTGTCCTTGACTGACTCCGCTTATCCCTAAGTCGAAGTACTGTTGATGACTAGTCCTTGATGATACCTCCCGGCGTAAATCAATTATACTCACCAACCAATCTCACACTTCTTTTAGCCGCTGAAACTCTTAACCTATCCCTAGGCCGAGTTAGTATTTTGCGATTGAAACACCGTACTTACCCCTTTCCTGAATCTAACTCTCCCGAGTCTAGATAAATGGATTACTCACAAACTTCTCTCCCGAGCTTGAATGCAAGAACAAAGAATGGCAAAGGATAAGCAAACCTTGATAGTTTTATTGCATTGAAACAAAGAACAAAGTACAATCTCCTCTCACAAATACTTAACAACCTTCACCTAAACCCTAAGAAAGCATAGAACATAATTTGAGAGAAAGAAAACATTGAATCTTAGGGAAAACTCTCTATGAATCGGCTCTCTCTAGGTATCTCCCTATACATTGGACGGCTAGGTCTTATATAGGCTTGGCCTAGGGCAAACCTTTCCTAAGTAGAATATAACTTGGAGTAGGGAACAAGTCATGTACATAAATAAAATATTTCCAAGTTTAATTCAACTAAGAGGCTTTCCCGCGTGGCCTTGTCTTGGGCTTTTCCTCATGCTAACCAACTCCAATCCATATGCTTCATGTCCAGAAACGTCCCTTGGATTTTTCTCTTCAAATCGCCTACAGTATTGCTTCCTGGCTCTTAGCTGCTGCCTCGGCATCAGGTCCTGCCTCGGCCATGTTGCTGCCGCGGCACTTGTTTCTCCTGCACAGATATAAAAATGCAGTAAAACTTGCCTTTTCTGTAAATATTATCTTTATAAGCTTAACTTCTAAATATATCACATTAAGTACATGCATTGGTCCGAGTGGGTGTAAATTCAGTGATTAATGCCCATAAAAGGTGTAAAAAGTGATAGTGAGTTGAGCACTTATCAATACGCACGAAAACACATTTCAAACGCTTAACTATAAAATCTCAATGGATACGTGGCAAATCGGCCCAAAATCATGCATATCATAACCAGTAAAGCAAAGCATACAACTATCGTGCTTGATATGATGGTCTAGTATGCTTGCCTATCACGACATAAATGTAATGCATACTATCGCACACAATATATACATGTCACATCAAAACACACAAAAGTGAGGCTCGCGTCCACTCAGCATCGGGATCATACACTCATGATTGAGGCCGCCCTTAAATCCTATGCTTGGAATGTCACATCGAGCATCTTCGAACAACGCCGACCAACGTTCGGAATAAGAAATCAGGATGAAGGCCGCCCAACCAATCCCATGTTCTTAATGTTACATCGAACATCTTCGAATAAGGCTGCCCAACATTCGGAATAAAGGTCATCAAATACATCACCCGAAATATTACATCGGATGGTGTAACCCCTAAAATTTAACCTAATTTCTTAGATTACAAATTAGGGTTTACAAAATTATAACTTGATTCGCAAGTTAGGGTTTTATGAATTAAATTGATATTCATAACAGTAATTAATTATTTAATAATCATAAAATACTGTAAGGTTTAACGTAAAACAAAATATAAGGTTCAACCCATAAATAATAAAAATTAATAATTCAGAAAAATTCAAGTAAAAGTCCCAAAGTCCTTAATACAAAATAAAATCCAATTAAGTTTATAATTCGAAAGTAGAACGGTAAAACATACGATATTAAGTAACTGATTCAAGATCCTCCAAGTACCGTACGTGGACTAGGTCAGAGATCTGAAACAAGAAACTGGAAGGGTGTAAGCTAGGGAGCCTAGTGTGTGTCTCTAATATAAAAATAGCAGGGGTTTACAGAACAATATATGCAGATGATATGGAGTATGCATGATATGCACCCCAACTCCGAGCACCATCAGAAGAGTAGATTCCCCACTGAACCACTCTAACTCCATCACGCCAACAGAAGTGGAACTCGACCCGCAGGTGGAGCCACTAAACAGAAGTGGTATAATACAGAACCACTGATCAGAAGTGAATTAATCACTAACTTCCCCCGTACAGAAATATTCTACCAGATGTAATGTCATATGCAAATACAGAATCAGGATGCAAGCCTTATATTTTAACAGGAGGCATGCATAATAATCAGAATCGGAAAATGTAATTTAATAACAGAACAGGCATAATGATGTATGAACATGCGTAATTGTGACGGAAAACTATACACACAGAAATAACAGAATTTACAGAAGAGAACACACCTGAAGTGGAAACTTAACGACGATACTGACGTCGACTGGACTCGGCTCTACCACCAGAATGAGCAGGTGTAGAACCTACGAGTAACAATTAATATTAGACACCCTACTATTGCACTATACCGAAGAATACACTAAACAGAGATAAACCGATACTCACGTGAAGGTCCCAAATACTGATGAACGAGTGGTCGTCCAGGAGGAGGAGGAGGTAGGTGCTCGGGGTCGGAATCCACGTCACCTGAAGCCAACAGAAACGATTTCATAAACCACTAAAGATAACTTCCAGATAAAACATTCGAACATAAAAGCCCTAAAAACGACACTTCGGGTTTGAATTTCAAAAAATGGACTGCGCCATTGAACTCAGGACATCGAAAAACATAAAGTGGGACTAGGTTGGAAAAAGTCAACGTTAACGTCAGCATGGTCAACGCTGACGTCAGCAGATGACGTCATCAGGTCAACGCTGACGTCAGCAGTGACGTCAGCCGGGTCGAGTCACGGGTCGAGTCGGGTCGGGTCGGGTCAGGTTCGAGTGGCTCGGGCTGGACCGGTCGGTTCGGGGTGAACCAGGCCGGTTCTGGTCGGTCTGGGGGTTTTCCATATTTTCCGGGAAAATCTGGAAAATTTCCAGAACTTTCTCGGGTACCAAACACTGTTTTTCAAGATTAAAAACGCTCTAATCGAATCGATGCACACTCCTTTTGATCCAAAACGGTTCTAAGGTTCAAATAAACACTTCCTAAACTGAAAAATCGAATCAAACAACATAGTTCATCAACAACTTTGGATTAAACCGAACCAAAACTAAACTTTATAAACACCACCAAAATTTAACCGAACGAAATGAAAACTTACCAGAACAAGGTTGAATCGAACAATAAAAGGAACAAAGAGATTTGGAATGAATAAAAATAAAAACAAAGTGGAGAAAAAATGGGATGAAAATCGAATAAAACGTTATTCGGTCGGGAGGGGTGGTTTCCAAAAGAAAATGATAAAATTGCACAAAAAGGGTTCCGAGTTTTTAAAAATTTACAAACAAGCCCTCAAGTTTACACAATTTTCAATTAAGCCACTGAAATTGAATTTAGAAATTCCCAAAAGCTAGGGTTTTGGATTAGGGATTTGGAAATAAAATTGGGGAAAAAAATTTGGGTATTACAATTCTCTCCCCCTTACAGAAATTTCGTCCTCGAAATTTACCTGGATCAAAAAGATGCGGATACTGAGCTTTGATAATAGATTTGGGCTCCCACGTAGCCTCGTCTAAACCTTGATTACGCCAGAGAACCTTAACCATCTTAATGGTTTTCTTCCGAAGGACTTTCTGATCCTGAGCAATAATCTCAACAGGTTCCTCCTCGTAACACAGATCTGGACGGATCTCGAACTCCTCTACAGGCAAGATATGAGACGGATCAGCTCGATAGCGTCTCAATACCGAAACATGGAAAACATCATGGATACGCTTGAGCTCTGGTGGTAACTCAAGCTGATAAGCTACAGGTCCAACTCGCCTGAGAATACGGTAAGGTCCAATATAGCGGGGACTGAGCTTGCCCTTACGGCCAAAACAGAGTACCTTCCTCCACGGAGATACTTTCAGAAAGACCTCGTCACCAACCTCAAACTCGAGATCCTTACGCCTCAAATCAGCGTAAGATTTCTGTCTATCAAAAGCGGCCTTAAGCCTATCCCGAATTAACCTGACAGTCTCTTCAGCCTCATGAACAAGATCTGGACCCAACAAACGGTGCTCATTAAGTTCAGTCCATCCAATAGGGGTACAACACTTACGTCCATACAAAGCCTCATAAGGTGCCATCTTAATACTGGCCTAATAACTGTTATTGTACGCGAACTCTGCTAAAGGCAAGAAATCCTCCCAACTGCCCCGAAAATCCAGAACACATCCTCTCAACATGTCTTCGAGGATCTGAATCACCCGTTCAGACTGACCATCGATCTGAGGATGATAAGCAGTACTGAAGTTCAACCAAGTACCTAGAGCAGAATGCAGAGAACCCCAGAACTTAGATGTGAACCTCGGATCCCGGTCAGAAATAATAGATAGAGGCACCCCATGTAACCGAACAATCTCAGAGATGTATAATCGGGCCAACTTACTTAGAGGGTAAGTGTTCTTAACCGGAATGAAGTGCGTACACTTGGTCAATCGATCAACAATGACCCATACAGAGTCCTTCTTTGACGGAGTCAAAGGCAACCCGCTGACAAAATACATGGTCACACGCTCCCATTTCCATAGAGGAATCTCAATATGCTGAAGGAGTCCAGATGGACGCTGATGTTCTGCTTTGACTTTCTGACAAGTCAAACATTTAGATACAAAACTGACCACATCTCGCTTGAGACCCTTCCACCAATATTTTTCCCGAAGATTCTTATACATCTTATCACCTCCAGGATGCATAGAATAGGGACTGTCATGGGCTTCCCGAAGAATAACTTGTTTCAGATCAGAGTTCCTTGGAACACAATATTGACCCTAAAAACATAAAACTCCATCCTGATCGATAGAAAAGTCCTGAGAAGTTCCCTCATTGACCTCAGAAATACGGTGGGCCAAGAAAGGGTCATTAGGCTGTTCAGCCCGAATATCAGATATCAGGGTAGGAACTACACGGAGTTCAGCCAACAGGCTACCATCCTCATACAAACTCAGCCGAGCAAACAAAGCTCTCAGATCAGAAATGGCGTTGCGACTTAAAGCATCCGCAACAACATTAGCTTTACCAGGATGGTAATCGATCTCACAATCATAATCCTTCAGAAGCTCTAACCATCGACGCTGTCTCAAGTTAAGCTCCTTCTGAGTGAGAAGATATTTCAGACTCTTATGATCGGTAAAGATGTAACACTTCTCCCCATAGAGATAGTGTCTCCAGATTTTCAGAGCGAAGATCACCGCCGCTAACTCCAGATCATGGGTAGGATAGTTACACTCATGAGGTTTCAACTGACGAGAAGCATAAGCTACCACCTTCCCATCTTGCATCAGGACACACCCCAGACCGGTATACGAGGCATCACTGTAAACTGTATAGGGTTTCCCTGACTCGGGCTGTATCAGAATCGGTGCTTGCGTCAAAACAGATTTGAGTTTCTCAAAACTCTCCTGTTGAGCCTCAGACCAGATAAACGGAACATCCTTCCTCAGTAGTTTGGTCAATGGAGCAGCAATAGAAGAAAAGCCCTCTACAAACCTCCGATAGTAACCAGCTAAACCCAGAAAACTACGGACCTCAGCCACATTCTTTGGTTGCTTCCACTCCATAATAGCCTCAATTTTCTTCGGGTCAACCTGAATACCCTTAGCTGAAACCACGTGCCCCAGAAAAACAACCTCAGATAGCCAGAATTCACATTTGCTGAACTTAGCATACAACTGTTTCTCCCTCAGAGTTTGCAGTACAATACGGAGATGTCTCTCATGCTCAGCCTCAGACTTAGAATAGACCAGAATATCATCAATAAAAACCACAACAAACTGATCCAGATAGGGTCGAAAAACCCTGTTCATCATGTCCATAAATGCAGCAGGGGCATTAGTAAGACCGAAGGGCATAACTAGGAACTCGTAATGACCATAACGAGTCCGGAAAGCTGTTTTAAAAACATCAGAATCCTTAACCTTGAGCTGGTAGTAACCAGATCTCAGGTCTATCTTAGAAAACACAAAGGCTCCTCGGAATTGGTCAAACAGATCATCAATGCGAGGCAGAGGATATTTGTTCTTAACCGTTAGCTTGTTCAACTTTCGGTAATCGATACAGAGGCGAAGGGACCCATCTTTCTTTTTAACAAACAGAACCGGAGCCCCCCACGGAGAAATACTGGGTCGAATGAAACCTCGATCCAGAAGTTCCTGCAGCTGAACCTTGATCTCCTTAAGCTCTTTCGGAGCCATCCGATACGGTGCCATAGACACTGGAGTAG
Organism: Abelmoschus esculentus; assembly: GCA_035048815.1. Classification (NCBI taxonomy): domain Eukaryota; kingdom Viridiplantae; phylum Streptophyta; class Magnoliopsida; order Malvales; family Malvaceae; genus Abelmoschus; species Abelmoschus esculentus. Next base: position 8,985,065 of record JAUCBN010000059.1, read on the forward strand.
TCCCCGGTAGCAACACAATACAAAACTCCACCTCCTCCCGCTTAGGGGGTACGCCCGGTAATTCTTCCAGAAAAACATCCGGAAACTCACATACAACTCGGATCTTATCCATCCCAGAATCAGATTACCTTGGATCGAGAATGTAGGCAAGGTATGCTACAGATCCTTTCCTGATCATCTTCTCGGCTTTCAGAGCAGAGACAAGATTAGACAGGAACCCTCTACGCTCACCGATAAGAGTTACCTCACGGTCATCAGAAGTTCTCAGAGTTGCCTTCTTACGCTCACAGTCCAGAGTGACTCGGTGAGCAGACAACCAATCCATTCTCAGAATCAGATCAAACTCTCCGAATGGTAGCTCCATCAAATTAGCTGGAAAGACTTCCCCATGAACCTCAAGAGGATAATTTTTATAAACTTTGGTAACCTCTACAGGGTTACCTACAGGAGTATAGACAGAAACAGAGCTACCCACCTCCTCTACCGGAATTCCCAAATAACCCGATATGGAGCTAGAGACATAGGAGTGAGTAGATCCATTATCAAGCAGTGCAAACAAAGAAACAACATGAACAGAAAAAGTACCAGCTATAACATCTGGCTCATCTCGGTCCTCGTGCCTTCTCGTAGCATAAACCAAGCCTGGTTGAGATCCCCCTGATCGGGCAGCTCCTCTGAACTGACTAGGTCTGCCTCTACTACCAGTATCAGATGCAGCAAGTCTACTCTGGCCTCTTCCCCCGACTGGGGCCTGAACTGATGCTTGTGATTACCCCTGAGTATAGCCAGACTGCTGAGACACTGGACAATCCCTGAGACGATGATCAAAAGAACCACATCGAAAGCAAGCCCCGCTCCTCATCCGACACTCTCCAGAATGCCACTTCTTACAGAAGGAACACTGAGGCAACGCTCGGGTACTAGTGGATCCAGCTCCACTAGCAGCAGGGACAACAGTACTAACTGGTCTAGATCGTGCAGAACTCTGTGGCTCAAACTCATCACGGCCTCTCTTCCGAGACTGAAAACTCTGACTGTGCTGTGCAGGTGCTACGGCCTAACGTCTACCCCTATCCTGACCCTGAGATTCCAACTGAGCTCTCAAACTCTCATTACGCTCGGCTGTCCTAGCACGCCGAGTAATCATCTTATATTCCGTATCGTGGTGAGTAGCAACTGCAATCTTCAAAGGTACCCGGAGTCCCTTCAGAAAGTGATCACACTTTTGTTTCTCAGTAGTAACAATCCCCGGAGCATACTGGAGTAGTCGCAGAAACTCTATCTCATAGTCATTCACTGACAGGTCATTCTGCTGCAGGTTCAGGAAATCTTCACGGCACTTAGCCAAATACTCAGGTCCAACATATCTATCCTCAAAGGCCTCTCCCTGAAGTAATGAAACAACTGCCCTCAATTTCCTATCCGAGGGATAATCCATCTCCAGAAACAAACGTTGAAGCTTCTTCAGCCAATACTCAGCATCAGCTGGGTCTGTACCAGTCTTACCATCGAACATGGTCATCCCAGCAGCCAAAAACTCGGTAGATATAGGTTTCCTAGAACCCTCATTCTGTCTCAAGTATCTGAGCAGCTCTCTCTGCATAGTCACAGAGTCCAAACCAACAGTCTCACTATCCCCAGAAACAAACGGTCCCTCACTCTAAACCGGCTGATCAACCTCGGCTTGCTGAGCCTCGGTCTGTAACTCGGGCTGATCCTCCCCTCCTATATCCTGTGTCAAACTCTAATCCTGTGACGGGTCCACAGGAGGCGGGACATCACTAGAAGATCCAACAGAACGACCTCGGCCATGGCCTCGGCCACGACCTCTACCGGTCGCTAAACGTGTACTTCGACGCGGTGGCATAGTAGAGTATCTACAGAATGACAGACATAATCCTATATTAGAACCGGTACTTGGAGAATTATTCAAAATATTTTAGAATATTCAAAATACGAGTCAAAATAAAATTCCAGATTTACAGATAAAATCATCAAAATTATTTTCAAATCAAAAATCATTTTGGACCTCACAGTCCGAGGGTTGAACCTGGCTCTGATACCATTAAATGTAACCCCTAAAATTTAACCTAATTTCTTAGATTACAAATTAGGGTTTACAAAATTATAACTTGATTCGCAAGTTAGGGTTTTATGAATTAAATTGATATTCGTAACAGTAATTAATTATTTAATAATCATAAAATACTGTAAGGTTTAACGTAAAACAAAATATAAGGTTCAACCCATAAATAATAAAAATTAATAATTCAGAAAAATTCAAGTAAAAGTCCCAAAGTCCTTAATACAAAATAAAATCCAATTAAGTTTATAATTCGAAAGTAGAACGGTAAAACATACGATATTAAGTAACTGATTCAGGATCCTCCAAGTACCGTACGTGGACTAGGTCAGAGATCTGAAACAAGAAACTGGAAGGGTGTAAGCTAGGGAGCCTAGTGTGTGTCTGTAATATAAAAATAACAGGGGTTAACAGAACAATATACGCAGATGATATGGAGTATGCATGATATGCACCCTAACTCCGAACACCATCAGAAGAGTAGATTCCCCACTGAACCACTCTAACTCCATCACGCCAACAGAAGTGGAACTCGACCCGCAGGTGGAGCCACTGAACAGAAGTGGTATAATACAGAACCACTGATCAGAAGTGAATTAATCACTAACTTCCCCCGTACAGAAATATTCTACCAGATGTAATGTCATATGCAGATACAGAATCAGGATGCAAGCCTTATATTTTAACAGGAGGCATGCATAATAATCAGAATCGAAAAATGTAATTTAATAACAGAACAGGCATAATGATGTATGAACATTCGTAATTGTGACGGAAAACTATACACACAGAAATAACAGAATTTACAGAAGAGAACACACCTGAAGTGGAAACTTAACGACGATACTGACGTCGACTAGACTCGGCCTTACCACCAGAACGAGCAGGTGTAGAACCTACGAGTAACAATTAATATTAGACACCCTACTATGCCACATACCGAAGAATACACTAAAGAGAGATAAACCGATACTCACGTGAAGGTCCCGAATACTGATGAACGGGTGGTCGTCCAGGAGGAGGAGGAGGTAGGTGCTCGGGGTCGGAATCCACGTCACCTGAAGCCAACAGAAACGATTTCAGAAACCACTAAAGATAACTTCCAGATAAAACATTCGAACATAAAATCCCTAAAAACGACACTTCGGGTTTGAATTTCTAAAAACGGACTGCGCCATTGAACTCAGAACGTCGAAAAACATAAAGTGGGACCAGGTTGGAAAAAGTCAACACTGACGTCAGCAGATGACGTCAATAGTGACGTCAGCCGGGTCGGGTCACGGGTCAGGTCAGGTTCGGGTCGTGTCGGGTCAGGTTCGGGTCGGGTCGGGTCAGGTTCGGGTGGCTCGGGCTGGACCGGTCGGTTCGGGTCGGTCTGGGGATTTTCCAGATTTTTCCTGAGAAAATCTGGAATTTCCAGATTTTCCGAGAAAATCTGGGTTTTTCCAGATTTTCCGGGAAAATTTGGAAAATTTCCAGAACTTTCTCGGGTACCAAACACTGTTTTTCAAGATTAAAAACGCTCTAATCGAATCGATGCACACTCCTTTTGATCCAAAACGGTTCTAAGGTTCAAATAAACACTTCCTAAACTGAAAAATCGAATCAAACAACATAGTTCATCAACAACTTTGGATTAAACCGAACCAAAACTAAACTTTATAAACACCACCAAAATTTAACCGAACGAAATGAAAACTTACCAGAACAAGGTTGAATCGAACAACAAAAGGAACAAAGAGATTTGGAACGAATAAAAATAAAAACAAAGTGGAGAAAAAAAATGGGATGAAAACCGAATAAAACGTTATTCGGTCGGGAGGGGTGGTTTCCAAAAGAAAATGGTAAAATTACACAAAAAGGGTTCCGAGTTTTTAAAAATTTACAAACAAGCCCTCAAGTTTACACAATTTTTAATTAAGCCACTGAAATTGAATTTAGAAATTCCCAAAAGCTAGGGTTTCGGATTAGGGATTTGGAAATAAAATTGGGGAAAAAATTTGGGTATTACAGATGGCCTTCAACGTGTTGCAACCCTTTTGGATATCCGGATTTCCATCAAACAAGGACTCAACACACACAAATGATCCACCTAGGACCTTCACATCAAAATGTATTAAGACTAATCATAACTTAGTCTTTCGGGGTTAAAATTATCAATCTTCGCTTAACAATTCATTTCATAGTTTTAAAGATTTATAGGGACCCTTAATTACAATTTCTTACCCCAATCTCTAATCAACTCAAGCAGATTACACAGGGGTTTCGATACTCCATATGTGGGGTATCGAAACACCCTGTATCGATACATTTACAAAGAGGGTATAGAAACACCAGATATCGATATGCTTTGACCAACTCTAAGGTCAACTTAATGAGGACCTACCCGGTTTTATATTGTTATCGAATCGGAGATGCCACTGTAAGTCCCCGTATCGAAACACGGGCAAAGCATTTCGAAACGCCTGCCCAACTAGCCTATTTTTCTCTCAGGGGTATCGATACTAGTATCGATACCCCCTGCACGAACCTACAGTTTTGCACTTAAATTTTCTAAGAATCATTCACAATCTTACTTTAATCGATCCTAAAGTGTTCCTACTTGTTTTTAGGAGCATAATTTATTTTTTATGACGATCTTAAATATTTAATATTTTTTTAATTAAAATTGCATCCTACAAATGATGAATATAAAACTATCATAAAAACTATCATAGATTTTTAAATATTCTCCGATAACCCTTAAATTCCTAAAATTAAAATTCAATTACGACATTCTCCCAAATTTATCATAAATTATGCTCTCAGGTCATTGAGAGACATGGATGACATTTTTACCTCCAACATGGTCGTTTATCTCTTGCTTAGCTCCAATAGGTGGTTTTCTTATTAGAGAAATTATCTAATTTACTTGTTATTGTTATTTCAATTTTTATTTGGGTAAACATCACAATTGATCATTATATTTTTGTCTTTATTTTGTTTTGGTCATTAAATTTTCATTTTGATAAAATAATCACTAATATTATATATATATATATATTTTTCTATTTTGGTCTCATCATAAAAAATTCACATAAAAACGTAACATTAATAGTGATTTTATACAAAATAATAGTTTGATAACAAAAATAATAATAATTTAGCTACCAATGGCCTTTTTATTTCTACAAAGATTGAAATGGTTTATGCAAATATGCTCTTTGTTAATGTAACATGAGACATTGTCAGTGTTTTAAACAAAAATGGTTTTCAATCTTCTTCATATATCAAAATTAAATGAGTTTGACTTATGGATGATTATAAACCATACCTTAATGCTAAGATACTTCATTTTTAAATAATCTAGAAGGACGTTATTTAGTTGCCAATCCCCGGCAACGGCACCAAAAACTTATCGTGTGTCAAAAGTGCGCAATTAGTGCAAGTGAACACATCGCAAGTAATAAAGTGATAAGTATTATCGTGTATGGTCTCCACAGGGATTGGTATACTTAATATGTCTTCTTCATCTTCTTGTTCTGTAAAAAGGAATAAAATAAAAACACAAGTAATTATGGTTTTGATGAAACTAAATAAATTGAAATATAGAAAACTAAGTAAAAGGATGAGGTCTGATTAATAGAGAGAGAGGTCAGGATCCAGTTGCGTTGTATTGTGGATTTGATTGACTTGTCTCTGTCCAATGCAATTGTATATCACTGCCTCGGTAGTACTGCAGATTACTGCCTTGGTAGCGATAATACTTTTCCGCCACGGCAATCCCTTGCTCGTGGTTGGACTTTACCAAAGTTCGGCAAAGTGTCCTTGGGTGACTCCGCTTATCCCTAAGTCGAAGTATTGTTGATGACTAGTCCTTGATGATACCTCCCGGCGTGAATCAATTATACCCACCAACCAATCTCACACTTCCTTTAGCCGTTGAAACTCTTAACCTATCCCTAGGCCGAGTTAGTATTTCGCGATTGAAACACCGTACTTATCCCTTTCGTGAACCTAACTCTCCCGAGTCTAGATAAATGGATTACTCACAAAGTTCTCTCCCGAGCTTGAATGCAAGAACAAAAAATGGCAAAGGATAAGCAAACCTTGATAGTTTTATTGCATTGAAACAAAGAACAAAGTACAATCTCCTCTCACAAATACTTAACAACCTTCACCTAAACCCTAAGAAAGCTTAGAACATAATTTGAGAGAAAGAAAACATTGAGTCTTAGGGTGAACTCTCTAAGAATCGGCTCTCCTATTCCCTTAGACGGCTATGTCTTATATAGGCTTGGCCTAGGGCAAACCTTTCCTAAGTGGAATACAACTTGGAGTAGGGAACAAGTCATGTCCATAAATAAAATATTTCCAAGCTTATTTCAACTAAGAGGCTTTCCCGCGTGGCCTTGTCTTGGGCTTTTCCTCGTGCTAACCAGCTCTGATCCATGTGCTTCATGTCCAGAAACGTCCCTTGGATTTTTCTCTTTCAATCGCCTACAATATTGCTTCCTAGCTCTCAGTTGCTGCCTCGGCATCAGGTCCTGCCTCGACCATGTTGCTGCCGCAGCAATGGTTTATCCTGCACAGATGTAAAAATATAGTAAAGCTTGCCTTTTCTGCAAATATCATCTTTATAATCATAACTTCTAAATATATCACATTAAGTACATGCATTGGTCCGGGTGGGTGTAAATTTAGTGATTAATGCCCATAAAAGGTGTAAAAAGTGATAGTGAGTTGAGCACTTATCACACTCCCAAACTCAAACTATTGCTTGTCCTAAAGCAATGCAAACCATCAATTTGCCAAACTTTATTCTCTCTTGGTCTTATGTTTCCATCTATTTACCCCACCATAACTATGCCTATTCTTTAGACTTAACCTTTCGGCTACCCAAGAGTTTACATAGAAACAAACAATAAGATTTGGTGAGTGTGTGCGTTTTTGTGGACAAGTTTGGTTAAAGACTTTCTTAGATAAACTCTAAGTTCAAGACAAGTAGAATTGGGTTAAGTGTTCTCTTCTTTTCTAAACAACCAATTCATGAGCCAATTTCGGGCACCTCAAGGATTGTGTTTCTCTCTTCACTAATTCCTTCTTTCTTTTTGATATTCCTTGAAGCATACTAGAGCCAATTTCGGGCACCTCTAGCATGCAGAAGAGTAATTCCTAGACCCGGTGATAGGCACCTCTAGTCACTTGCCCAAAAATCTAAGTCTTTATCACCTAAGTTCATTAAAAGAATTCTTATAATCCAACAAGTCCCAAAAGTGTTTTTAAAATTTATCTTATAGTAAGCTTCTAAGTTTTCATCCTTAAGTATCCTAAGGTTAAACCTTCTTAACAGGACCTAACCATGGTAAGGAGAAAGATTTCTATAGCCTTAAAGAGTAAACTAAGGCAATACTGATGATAAGCAGTGCAAAAGTATAGGCAATTTATTCAAGTAAGGCGGGGAGCATGAAAAATTAAAAAAAATTCACTTAAATACTCCCTTTTCTTGGCAAGGCCTCGGTAGTAGATTACTGCCTCGGCAGTGGCTCTACACCCCCAAACTCGAACCAAGCATTGTCCTCAATGCTTTATATTAGAAGAGAATAGTGGGCAACAAAAATATGATAGAAAATAAGCAGCATATAAAGAAACAAGCAGCCAATAATATTGAAAAAAATTTAAAGGGACTCCGAAGACCTGCTTGTAACAATTTTTCTTCGGGGTCGTGCTGCTGATTGCTTCGTTCTTGGTGAAGGCGATGATTGACTTTTTGCTTGCCGGGGTGGTTGGACTCTTGTGGGTGGTGTCTTTTGCAATGGAGCATCCACTTCTTCACCTTCTTCCACGACGGCAATCTCTTCGGTGATCATGATTTTCATTCCACCTTCATTTTTTGCAACTGCGTCGGTATGGTGTGTACTTGGTCCGGTAGCGGTTAAGCTTTGATGTACATAGGCATCTATCTCTACTGATAGACTGCCGATGATGATTGGGCATCGTGGTGGAGTGTTGAACACTGCCCTCCTCTTTGATGGTCGTCTGCTGGAAAATGATGCTGCGATAGAGTTTGCTGCCCTAGATGGGCCGGCAGCATGAAACTGTGGTTGAGGGCCTGCGTGGAAGAACGGTCTCGGTCCTCCTGGAGCTGGTGTAGTCTCCGTATAGGGTGCAACTGTGACAAACATGTTGCTTGGAAATTCTGGAAACTACGCTCCTTGGTCTGGAAAGGCATGGAGCATCATTTGGGCAAGTGTGCTGTTGAAGTTCCTCTGATAATCCATGTATCTTTGCTGCCTAAGATCCATCATCGCCAGCCTTTGAAGTATCTCTTGGTACGGGTCTGCTGCGGAAGTGGTGTGGGCAGTGTCTGGCATGTCTACCGTGTATTGGGCCCCGGCAGCAGTATCAGCATTGAACTGCTGGGGCGTTGCCTAGACTGGTTCCGCCTACGTGATCTGCATAATTTTGTGGCAAAAGTCTTTGGTCCATCCACGCCTTTGGGGAGTGTATTCGTCCGTGTCTTCTACTAGTACACCTGCAGCAACACACAAACCAGTGATCAAACAAGGGAAATATAATGGTCCTCTATCCTTCTTACCGCATTCGTAAATTTCGCGTAAGATTATCTCTCTAACGTTGATGCTCGTTTTGTTGATGATTGATTGGATGAGCACCAATCTCCTTCGGTCTACCGTGCTGTTGTGGGAGGTAGGTATGAGGCGCCTCTTGACAAAGGTGTTCCAAACCTTGGCCTCGGGTTTAAGACTCTGCCTTGCTACAGATCCTCTATGGGCATCGGTTTCCCAAGGGGTGTTGTTGTAGCAAAGGTCATCTTTGATCAGCTCGTAGTCTTCGTTTGTAACTTCTTCAAAAAAAAATCGGCATGGATATCGCGGATACGTATGAGGCCATAGTATTGGTTGATTGACTCGGGATCAAGCTTGATCGGCCTGCCCCGGTAGTGGACGTAGAGAGAATCCTTGCTTGGCCCATGTGCATAAAATTCCCGCACTATAGTGGCATTTGCCTGGGCATGTTGTAGGCAAAGAATCTCCCAATCTTGATATTTAATTTTATCGAACAAGAAGTGTTCGATGCCGTAGTTCTCCTCATCCCAGTGTTGGAACCCTTGTTCTTCCCATAACTACCGAGCAACGAAAGATCTGTTGAATCGGTCTTCAACAGCGGCAGGGGCAAAGCGAGTGTATGATGCCATGGATGAGTTTTGAGGATTGTGAAGAGTTTCTTGGAAAGATTCTAAAAATTTCAAGAAGGCTAGGTAGAGAGTATGATGAGAGCAAGATTAGCAAATATTCAAAAGAAAACAAGAATGCAAGAGTGAATAGTTCAAGAGAAGGAAGGTGCTTATATAGGCCTCGGCCTTGTATCCTTTGAAATCACTATCCGTTTTGCAACTGTTAGCCTTTACTGTCGATTGCTTTTACTGTCGCGGCATAAATCTCGGCAAACTAGCCGTTACACTGTTCTGCCCGTTGGAACTGCTGCGACTCTAACACTGTGCACTGCCACGGCAGTAGACTTCCTGCTGTGAACTACTTCTCTGTTATTCTTGCTTTATTATCCTAACCTAAAATGATAAACATCAATAAATAAAGAAACATTCAAGTAATGAGAACATAATTATTCCTAAAACCATAAAGAGAATTCATGAAAATAACAAATAAAATAAAAGAGAAAATTAATATAAAATAAGAATATAAAGAAAACTTATGGAGGGTCGTTTCCGATATTTCTTATAGTCCATCTGCACCCTCCATCGAGTGACAATTCTACTAAAAAAGATATGGGTTAATGCGGGTACGGATGCTCCCATTTGTGCTATCATGGTGGAGGTGTCTTTCGTTTGTGTTCTTTTGTAGTCCATGCCTATCCTCCAACTTGATATTATTCCTGAAGGCATGAATATCTCGTTAGAAAAAATTATATCAATATCCAACCATTTAATTACCTCATTCTTGTTGACTTTCAGAATGGTTGGATATAGCCTTTATTGTCGAGGCAATTGTTGTGCTAGCCATTTGCCGTGGCAATCCTTTGCCAAAATTCTATGTACGTCAAGTGAAGAATCATCTTTCTTGAAGTCTTCAAGAATCAACCCACATTGTTCTTTATGTTTCTCAAAAATCTCCATCAGTAGAGATTTTGGTTTATAGCTACTATTAGATGGAATTTTCACAGATAAAATATCATCTTCCAAATAATCATATCCTATTTGTGATGACTTCAAATCTTGTAACGTTGACTCCTCGAAAGATACCTGCAATGGAAAAGATGAGTTTTTAAAGAATTCAAAAGGTTCAATCATTACCTTCTCATATTCCATTATCACGGCATTGCCATCTTGTTGATCGAGCATGTCGTCATGTAATTGCCAAGGCAACTGTGAGTAAGAGTAATCCTCAGATTCCATGGTATCCATGGTATCTATAGATCTCTACAATTGATCTTCTGAATCCTGCAAGGGTGCATCCAATCTAGCTATATATGCATCGAATGACTTTGATTGCTCTGTAATTAATTCTTCAATTCTAGCCATTGACGCTTTCAATGTTTCCTCAAATGAATTTGGATACTCTTGAGAAGAATTATATTGTTATGGCTTATCTGTAACATCAACAAAATTGTCATGGTAAAAATTTTGAGCGTTTTGATCATACCATGAAGGATTTTGTTGTTGGTTCCATCTATGGTTCTCTATGTGGCCATATGTTCCATTACTATACGGGCAATTGCTAACCAAATGATCTTCTCCACAATTAAAACAAAAATTTGCCCAAGCATAAACTTGTTGGGTTGCTCTTGGTTGGCATAGATAATCATCATTGAATCTAGGAAATTCTTGATTGGCTCGATTCATATCTTCCAACATCAACTCCCGAATAGATTTCTTTCTTTCTCCTTGCATCTTGAAAATCCTTCAACTTGAAACACACCTATAATTTAAAAAAAAGAAAAAGAAAATATGTTAGTAAAAATAACTAAAAACAAGAAAATAAAGAAGACAAAATTTAGTTGCCAATCCCCTTCAACGGCGTCAAAAACTTGTCGCGTGTCAAAAGTGCGCAAATAGTACAAGTGAACACATCGCAAGTAATAAAATGATAAGTATTATCATGTATCGTCTCTACAGGGATTGGTATACTTAATATGTCATCTTCATCTTCTTGTTCTGTAAAAAGGAATAAAATAAAAACACAGGTAATTGTGGTTTTGATGAAACTAAATAAATTAAAATATAGAAAACTAAGTAAAAGGATGAGGTCTGATTAATAGAGAGAGGTCAGGATCCAGTTGCGTTGTATTGTGGATTTGATTGACTTGTCTCTGTCCAATGCAATTGTATATCACTGCCTCGGTAGTACTGCAGATTACTGCCTTGGCAGCGATAATACTTGTCCGCCGCGGCAATCCCTTGCTCGTGGGTGGACTTTACCAAAGTTCGGCAAAGTGTCCTTGGGTGACTCCGCTTATCCCTAAGTCGAAGTACTGTTGATGACTAGTCCTTGATGATACCTCTCGGCGTGAATCAATTATACCCACCAACCAATCTCACACTTCTTTTAGCCGCTGAAACTCTTAACCTATCCTTAGGCCGAGTTAGTATTTCGTGATTGAAACACCGTACTTATCCCTTTCGTGAACCTAACTCTCCCGAGTCTAGATAAATGGATTACTCATAAACTTCTCTCCCGAGCTTGAATGCAAGAACAAAGAATGGCAAAGGATAAGCAAACCTTGATAGTTTTATTGCATTGAAACAAAGAACAAAGTACAATCTCCTCTCACAAATACTTAACAACCTTCACCTAAACCCTAAGAAAGCTTAGAACATAATTTGAGAGAAAGAAAGCATTGAGTCTTAGGGTGAACTCTCTAAGAATCGGCTCTCCTATTCCCTTAGACGGCTATGTCTTATATAGGCTTGGCCTAGGGCAAACCTTTCCTAAGTGGAATACAACTTGGAGTAGGGAACAAGTCATGTACATAAATAAAATATTTCTAAGTTTATTTCAACAAAGAGGCTTTCCCGCGTGGTCTTGTCTTAGGCTTTTCCTCGTGCTAACCAGCTCCGATCCATGTGCTTCATGTCCAGAAACGTCCCTTGGATTTTTCTCTTCCGATCGCCTATAGTATTGCTTCCTGGCTCTCATCTGCTGCCTCGGCATCAGGTCCTACCTCGGCCATGTTGATGCCGCGACAATGGTTTATCCTGCACAGATGTAAAAATGCAGTAAAGCTTGCCTTTTCTGTAAATATCATTTTTATAACCATAACTTCTAAATATATCACATTAAGTACATGCATTGGTCCGGGTGGGTGTAAATTTAGTGATTAATGCCCATAGAAGGTGTAAAAAGTGATAGTAAGTTGAGCACTTATCAATATGTGCCAACTATTATTGAATTTTAATCTAACAATCTCCCACTTGGGCAACATATGTTTCCTGACAAATGTATAACCTTACGAGCTCAAAAATTTGTTATCATATAGTAGGTATTCTATAATAATCTCGTCCATCAATTATATCCATATAGGATCAAAGCGGTCTTCATCATATCAATCATGATTGGACCCATCAATGGTCACGTATACAAACATAATCAAATGACATAGATCAATCATGGATGTGTAGCATGGAAATTACATGTAAATGTGAACCGAACATGCCTATTTCTAACTGGTCCTCCTAAACTTTAATAAGATCAAACTTTACTAAATTTAGAGTGTGCATAAGTCAAAATAACTTTATTTCTGCAGAAATTAACTTTAAACTGAAGTAACCGAAATTGTGTATAAAACGAATGAGCATTTATCAAAATAACAAACTCCCACTAAAACTGAATATACTTAAATAATATTACACCCACATGAGCAGTGTGCTCATGAAAGACCCAATGCGATAGTTTCTCAATAAGCGCACAATTATGGAGTTTGTACCAACATGCTCTATAGACGCACAAACACTCTGAATTTTCTTTAACAACTAGGAACTAAATTTTTTAAAGTGTTCCTATTTTTTATAGAATAAATGATGCATATTTATTGTCACAAAATAACTGAAGTGGTCTTTCTAGTCAATCTATAATTAGCAGCTCATGTGACAGAGTCTTTTGTATTAATATTCTAGTAGAATCGAAGTCTGTAAACTTGATGATCTCTAACTTACTAGAACTTCGATATGTGAGCATGTAATTTTTGTTCTCTAAAGACATTTCATAACTCTATTGGCTGCTATCCAACGGTTCATATTAGATTTACTTGAATATTTGTCTAACATTCTAATAATGTACACAATATCCAAATGCATACATACATAAGCATAAATTAGATTCTCAATAGCTTATGTATATGAAATCTTTTGCATTTTATAAATTTCAAGGTTACTTTTAGGGCACTGAAAAAAAAAATTAGTAATATGAGTGTCACTTGGTTTACTCCCACTGAATTTGTAATACATACAATTTTCAATCAAATTTATCTCAAAACCGAATGAGATAATCAATATAAAATTTATAATTTTATTAATGAGAGTTAAACTTAAGCTCATAGATGGATTCCTTTAATTTACATATCATAAATTTTGTATCATTAAACACAAACAAATGATTGTACCATATAATTAATTTATTCAATGTTGTCATTGAAAAACACAAGCTTAACATCCATCTTATGTAGCTCAAGATTAAAAGCAACAAGTGTCAAGATTATTTTGAAAGAGCCTTTCAGTAAAACTTGAGAGAAAGTCTCCACAAAATCAATATCTTATTTTAGAGTATATCCTTTAGATACAAGACATGCCTTATAATTGTCCACATTATCATTTACATTCCTCTTGGTTTTAAATATTAATTTACAACCAATTGGTTTGTACCTTAAGGTAATGAGACAAGTTTTTAAACTTTATTGCCTTGTATAAAATTATACTCTTTTTTTAATGACATCTATCCATTTTTTAGAGTTAAAACTTTTATGGTTTGATAAAAATAACTGGTCATGTTATTTTCTATCATTCCTTTATTATACTTATTTTCTTGATGAAATACTAAGTAATAATCCTTAATAGTATTTTTCTTTCCTCTCATGGATATCTTTAAAGACACTTTTTGAGGTTGTTGAGTTTGTTATTCTGAAAAATAATTATCTTATCTTGAATGAGAGTTGTTCAACATTGCTTTGCTGATGTACTTGATTCACTTTTTGATTAATGATAAGTGTGAAAACCTAAACATCGTCAAAAGTGATAGTAGGAATTAAATTAATATTCAATTCCTCCTTAACAACAATGTATCTAACCTTATTCTCCCTCCAAACTCAACGTCCTAAAAAATAATTATAAACCTCTCATTAAAATAATCTTAATTGTGGGATCATAAACTTTACAGCCCATTGATCACTCACTACAACAAATTTGCTTATTAGTGACATTTAAAATATTGTCATTAAAATATACATTTACGTCACAATTTCTATTTTGTGACATAAAATTTGGTGTCACAGCGTTCGTCATGCTAGGTGTGTCACTAAATGTCAAATATGACAATGTATATTTTTCGTCACGTATTGTAGAATATATCTTGACGCTAATGTAAAACATCACCTTATATTTTTTATTTAGTGACAATAAATTACGTTACCCAATGAGATAAAATTTGGTCATTGATAATTCATATCATCACCAATATTATAATAATTTTATTACATAAATGACGAAAGAAAGACGTCACATTGTTAGTGACATAGTATACCGTCACTTAATAATAGTATTAATGACGGTAATATCAAATGTCACCTTATAATTTATAATTAAATAAGAAATCGTTATTAATAAATCTCAACGTCATGGATAATACTTTAATTTCTAATTCTTGGTGACACCAAAAATACTATCACGTATTTAATAACATAATTGTCACCTAATAATAATTTGCATGACAATAAAATATAACGTTACCTTTTGATTTATAATTAATGACAATTATTTGCGTCATCAAAGTATATAAAATTTCATTATTAATAATTTAAATCATCACAAATAGTACATTAAAATCAACCTCTATATGACGAGAGAGATAACGCTACATTTTTAGTAATATAATATAATATAATATAATGTTACCTAATAGTATTATGAATAACGTCATCTTATATAATCGTCATCAATATAATTACAAAATAAATATTGTCACAAAGTTAATGACAATATATATCGTCAATTTATATGTTAAAATGGAGTCATTACATATTTGTTCATTATAATAAATAAATGCTATAAATGAAACCTTATAATTTATATTTTGTTATAATTTTTCAAAAACCATAAAAAATTATTTATGTTAATATGAATGCAAAATCATAATATTGTAAAGTAATAAAAATAAAATATATCATTCACTAAAATAATAATAGTTCAATTATTAATAATATAAAAACATAAATATTTAAAAATAATAAAAATAATAATAATTATTAATAACATAACCTAGGTAGTTACTTACTTTTGAAGTTTAATTTCTTTAAATGTATCCTAGCTTATACAAAAAAATCAACACTTTGTAACTTATTGATATTCCTTTCGAGTAGGACCCTTAGTAACTTCATTCTAATATATTTTTTTATTGCCCTTATTCTTAGAGACATTAACTAAATGAGCACTAACTGAATGAGTATTTTTACAATTATAATGCTTCAACTTTGCTTCCTCTTTAACACAATGAGAAAAATCCCATTTGTTGTTTATTTCTCCTTTAATAATTGTAACTAATTTTGAATTAGTTAAATTGTATAGGAAGCTATACTAAAATTCTAAGAACAAACAATCGTTATGAAGTTTGATCTTATGTGCCTTAAGTTTTGAAGCAATATAATATACTCCCTCTTATTTCCTTGATCCTTATACTTCATAGACATCAAGTAAACCAAAAATAATGTCATATTAATCTTAAAAAAAATAGTATTTTTTTTCTTCTCAATTTTATAAAGAAAACCTTTAGTATGAATTATTTATTTAGATTTATGCTCCTAAAAGTTTCTAAAATATCATACTTTATGATCATTAGACTTATACAACTTGAACAAATTCACCTCTCAAAATCTTATTTATGAATGCTTACCGCTGTGAGAGGTGCAAGTTGTTATTCACTTAGTGCAAGTTCTATGTTCATACCACCAAATACTATATATAAGTGTCTTTTCTATTCCTTGAAATTAATTTTACTAAACATAAGTGTAGAATGTATTCAACAGATATTATAACAAAGATAAATTACCTAAATATAGAACAAAAATAAGTAAATAAACAAGCTCACATAAATATCCATAAGTAAACAATAAATTCAAAATAATGGCTAGTTCCCCTCAAGATACCAAGCATAACATTAATATCAAGTCTTTGGACAGTAATATTAACTGCAAGCGGTACTCTTGTTGTAGCAATCAAACATTGACAATAAATTATGTCAAACAATATATTAATCTTTGGACTAACGTATTGTTCAGATAAAATACCTTATAATTGTCGCACATTTATCGCTACAATTGTCGTTGTAATTCGGCCAAATATTAATTTTCCTTTGGGCCAATTAATAAACGCATGAATTACAAAGACCCGTAGTTATCATAATATTTTAAATAAACTAATCTACACAAAAGCGGTCACTTTGGTGACATTATGGTTCAATTAATCTATTAAAATATCAGATATCCGAAGCAAAATATGAATTTAATTGTTTCAAAATATTTTTCTTAATTTTATCTTTCACTAAAAGTAAAAGATAACCAAAATAATAATAAATTTGAATAAAGGTAACCTCATCTCAAGATATCGGACACTCCATTAATATTTAATCTTTAGACAAAATATTAACTTGTAAGTGATATCTTAGTGTAGTAATCAAACATTGATAATAAGAATATGTTAAACATAAATCTTCCTTTGGGCCGATTTATTGTTCACATATAAAACTGAATAATTATCACTTGTTTATTACCAAGATGCACATGTAACATTACTAATTATTAACCTTCCTTTGGGCCGATTAATATTAGCATAAATTGAATTACATGCACAAAATCTTTTATATTTTAAAATGGAATAATTTCGACAATAAAGATCACTTTGGTGACTTAATGCTTCAATTAATTTATCTTAAAATTTAATATTTATAACAGTCAAAGCTGAAATTTCTGATAACACTTGAGTTTTCAAAATAAACCAAAATAAGGTTGTCTTAATGGGGCTATCAGAATCCAAAGAACTTAAATCTTTGACTGTTCTTCAAAAATTCCTTAAATATGTTTTTACCAAAACTAAATTCAATCAAAACATTTAATGTTTAACTAAAAACCAAATACAAAAATATCATACAAATGAGTAATTCATATAATAATTACTTAAGACTTTAATATAACCATAATAATCTAATAATCAAAAAAGGAAATTTTGATTAAACCAAATTGAATATATCAATACCAAATATATATTCTATAATACATAATAACATGTGATCAAAACTAAATACCAAATATATTAATTAACTACGTAAAGTAGTATACTTTAAAAGTAACATGCCGAAAGATCATTAAATCATAACTTAAGAAATATAAACCAAATATAGAGCTTCAATAGCTAACCAGATTATAAAGTTTCTGAATCATATGATAAATTTACCACGACAAAACCAAATTAATTATATTTTTTTATTACTAACGATCTAAACTTTTAGTTTTGATCTAACCGAATTTAATATATATTTAAATCTAAAGGTTTAACTTAATACCCAATGATCAAAACTAAAATTTTGTTTCAAACGGATTAAATATATATTTTATATAAAATATATTTTTACTTGAATTTATCGTATGTGATTACTGAAGAAACAAAAGCAATATAGAACTAAACGCAGATCCATATCAAGAAAATTGATTTCTTGTTCAAAACATAAATTGATGGAAAGAACAATTGATTTTCAATTTCATAAACTGAATTAACTGAAAAACAATCATGCATTGCAAATCGAAAAACCAAACATGTATCACCGATTATAATAACAAAAAAACTTGATTTAGAATTAAAAACCGTAATATTATATCGAAGAAAATAAACCTTAATATTATATTTAATTTTTGATGATAATAACTAATTAAAACCCCAAAAAAAATTTATGATCTTAATGATTCGACATAATCCTGGCACTGATACCACTTGTTAGAATTAAAATATATTCAATACGAATATAAACCCAAGATCTATACATGTCAAATCATCAAGAATAATAAAATAATAAATTGAATGTAGAAGCGTACTTGAATTAATTGATAGAGTTTTTTCAGAAGATTTGATCTTCCAAGAAGTTAGGTTATCTCTTGCCACACAACTCTCAGACGGGGAAAAGAGATATGCAAGTTAACCTAATTCTTGGAGACCATAACCCCTTTATATAGTTGATTTAATAACCAACTATTAAGTATTTATAACTCTGCCCCTCATCAAATTATAAATACACCTTATGGTATCTACACTTTTAATTCCATGACAATTTAATACCTATAACACGTGTAACATAATTGGTCACTTAATTACGTGTTAAACTTTATAATAGCACTATACATTATACATATGTGCCCACTATTATTGAATTTTAATCCAACATGATTATCATGCAAAATTCAACCTAATAACATAATTCATAGACAAAAAACGAAAGTATAAGGAATTCCTTAAAACAGGAAAAGACAAATAGATACATATAATTTTTTTTATTTTTTGTCTCTCTTTGTATGTTTCACCAAAAGTGCATTATTATATGCGTATTATCAATAAAACAGAAACAATCAGTAAAACAATGAAAACAAATCATTTATACATTTGATAAAATTGTTTGTGAGACATAGGAAACGACAAAGAAAAAAAACAAATGAATTTTGTTCACTCAATTATGGGATTTGAAGAGGACAAAACCATTGTTAAATAACGTATTCGACAAACTGTTTGTGAATTGTTCACATAACATTTGTTTATGTTCGTTTATTAAGCTAAATAAACAAATATAAATGAAAAGTTTATGTTCGTTTAATAAACGATCGAATACGAACATAGATATTTTTGATTCATTTATGTTTCAAAAAACCTCATTTATCCAATTCTCATTTTTCTTTTATTTTTTTCATTTTAAATATTGGTGAAGATAATGACTAAATTAAAAAAAAAAGATGGAATATGGAGTTTATAGCGTAAAATCTAAGGAGCTTAAGGACTAGTGGTGTAATTTCTCTATTTTGATTATACGAACATGTTCATGAACGTTACATGAACATGTTCACAAATGTTAAACAAAAATATTTACGTACATTAAACGCATACGAACTAAATATAAGTACTTTAAAAATAAATAAACGAATATAAATATAATCTTAATATTTCAAACTCAGTTCATTTACCCTACCTATCTAAAACAATCTTATCATTGAAAAGTCAATGCTTAAGAATCGCTAACAATTATCTAAAAGCAATACTTGTCTTGGATAGAAAACAAAACAAAACATAACTTAGCAATTAGCATGGGTTCGTGTTGGAAGTTCACGTCAGCAAAGACGAGTGATGAACCGATGGTTAAACCATAGAAAGTCTGCTAGCATGGTGTGGTAGGTTTAAAACTCTTACAAACTAGACCAAAAATCAGACAAAGATCTTTGAATTGGTGTGTACTGGTTTCTACAACTTTATGACTCAAAAAAAGAGTAGCTTTTACTCTTTGGAGCATTCGTTTAGTGTACCTGCGCCCTTTGGCTTTCACACTCAAATTCACAGGAAACAAATAAATACTTAAAAGGGAAAACTCTACTGATAATTCTTAAATTTTAGGAAACTTTTAATAAGATCATTTAACTTTAAATTTTTTATTCAATTTATTTAATTTTTAATTATTTTTATTACGGCCACCGGTGTCTCCTTTCATTAAAATAATACAAAGATGACACATTATATTTTTCTTTTTCATTCATGTCTTTTTCTCTACATAGTAGGTCATTCTTCTTTAAATTCTTTATTTTCTCCATAGTAGTTATTTTTTCTCTTTCATTCATGACTTTTTTCATAGTTTTATTACATATTTTACATGTTAGAGATTGTATTTTAATCCAAAAAATTTCAAAACATTATAGGTAGTGATGGAGTTTAACAGTAGCCTAGATAATTTCAATATTGATTAAAAATAAACTTTACCCCTCATAGGTCCAGTTATAATTTAGAGTTCTAGTATTAACTCCATCAAGATCTGCTAAGAATCAATGCTGAAATTATTCAGGATTATATTAAAATTATTCAGGATAATGCTAAACTTCATCAGGATAATTTTGAGGTAAGCCAATATTGATATTTCTTATCAGTATATTATTATCTTTTTGTCAGATTCTAACTTCACTATTCTTTTTACTATTTCTATTTATGCTTTTTGTGTTTTTAATATTTGTATTTTTGTACTTATATTCACTTTTTTTCATTTATTTCTCTAGGAGCCTTTGACTAAGAAGGAAAGAGGAGCTAGTATATGAGTTTTTGGAGGTTGAGAGCAAGGACTATGTTTATCAGATAATTTTGATGCTTTCTTTTTTATTATTATTATGTTAGATGTTTTTTCATACTCATTTCAGGCTGCAGAGGTGTAAGAAATACTTGAGAATGAGTCTCTTGCTAAAGTGAAGAGTGAAGTGAGAGAGAGGAGCTGGCACAAGCTCTTCAAGGGGATGATGTTCGTAAACTCTTTTTTATCTCATCAAAGTTTTGTTGTCTTTTCCTACCTCTTATTATTTTTATTTTGTTTATAGTTGGAGATAACTATTGCACAATTGTTGGTCTGCTTTTTGCTTCTGTCTTTATTAAAATTGTATCTTCCTAATAAATATATTATGACATGTATGAGTACTATCGTCATTCATAAAATTAATTTTATGTGGCAAACTAACATTTGAATGTAATTATAGACTTCATTCGTTAAAATTTGTGTTGTGCTCTATTGGCCAACTTTGAAGGATGTTTTGGTCATGAATGGATGCAATATTCTCTTTCAATTTGTTGTTCTAGTTATATTTTCTTTCCAAGCAAATAATATTACCTAATTTAATTAACAATTGCATTTTAGTAAATTATTGTTAACTTTTTGAATAATGCAGTTGTTTACGAAAGTTTGTTTTAATGTCAGTATTTGTTTCTTATACTACTTCCCTCATTTATTTTTCTACCATTTCTATAAAGTATGGCTATTCTTGACATCACTAATCTGAACAGGAACAACTTGATAGGGCTAGTATTGAGTTACCCATCCTTTATAAGTGGATTGACAGTCAAGTTCCAAATGGTTGCTGCACTGAAGCTTGGAAAAGAAGAGCGCACTGAGTTTTTCTAGTGTTAGAACTCAACATTTACGTACCTACTAAATTTTTTATCGTTCTTGTAAAAGAATAGGTGTTCTAATAGGGTTACTATCATAATACTTTTTGTAGCTATTTCATGTTTTAAGGTTACTATCATATCATGTCTTACGATTTCAAACTTATGGACCTTATTATGTATAAGTACTATGCTTTAATTTCTTGTTGGATTATAAATTCATATTTAATGATATGATTATATGTTCTTTTATCTATTTGATTTTGATCTAATAAAAAGCTAAGAAAGTTTTTACTTTATAAGGTCATACTTAATTGACAACTTGAAGAATTTTTTTTAAGTTAGAAGAATAACCCAACGCTAATTTCCTTAAGGATCTTAAAATTGAAAACAACCATATTTTGCAATGCGTTTCGGTACAACTCTAAAAGGTATCGATACCATTTCCTATTCTCGATGAATGATATTAAGTTTTCAAAGAGGTTTCGATACCTTCTTTCAAAAGTTAGATACCATTTTTCCATATCGGTACAAGTAATTATAGAGAATTGAAAAAAATTAAATTCTATTAATATAAGAATGTGAATTCTACTGATCTAAAATACAAGAGTATTGCATGTTTATTTATACAAGTGAGCTATAGTGCTCAACTAACAACTAACATACTTAACCAACACAAAACCTTACATTTCTTGCACCATATTATATTTTCTTGTAATAAATTACGTATGTACACAATTCCTTACAATAAGTTAACCTCATTTCGGCCATAGTGAGTAGGTGTAAGAAATTTGGTATATACCGTTTTTCTTACAATTTCAGTAATTATTTATGTATATTTTGTAGTAATTTGTGTACATACATAAAACCATACATTTCTTGTACCACATTATGTTTTCTCTTAGTAAAGTACGTATGTACACAAATCCTTACACTAAGTTGAGCTCATATAGCTCATGGTGAGAAGGTGTACGAAATTCGGTATATACCTTTTTCTTTACAATTTACGTAAGCATTTGTGTATACATTGTAGTAGTTTGTGTACATACACAAACCCTTACATTTCTTGTACCATATTATGTAATCTCGTAATAAATTACGTATGTACACAATTCTTTATACTAAGTTGACCTCATATCGGCCATGGTGAGTAGGTGTAAGAAATCTCGTAATAAATTACGTGTGTACACATTCTTATTATATATATATAATCAAATTTTATAAAAGTGATACATTTATGAATTGCTCCTTTCAACAATGGGTGTGACCTTGTAGGCTCATTGTAATGTTAGTAATAATAATTAGAACAATTCTAATATTACAAACAATGAGTGACATCTAACAATATATCAATTTCATCTAAGTTAAAAGAGATCTTACTTCGATGTAACATGTTCATGACTAACTCTCTTAATGTATTATATCCTTTTGCCCTTTTTATCTAGAATAGGCATAAATCTTGGAATACTCACACTTGTATAACCCATCTATTGTTTATTGATATCTTGAGTATGTTATTATAAATGAATAATCCATGATATATCATATCAACTTATTCAAGCACGGTCTTACATTTTTAGTCTCATTCAATCAAGTGACATGTGATATATTTCCTATTATGTAGGAAGGATAAATCCTATCTCGATCATTCACATATCACTACAAATATTGTAATATGTTCAATGTCAGATTTTATAGTACAACCAATTACAGAATATATTTATCTGCATCAAAACATAAAAAACATATGTTGAGATGTTAATAATCTCAAGTCTAAGGATTATACATATAATTGTCACCATGAGCAATATTGTGACCGTCACATAATAATCTAAGATATATGCTCATAGTGGGTCAATCTAATATATTTTTCTCTAACATCATATTCATGTATTAATTTTGACATCTCTATATCAATGACAACTCATTATCATCAATCAATAACAAGTTAGTCTTAAGCGTATTGTTATTCTCCATACCCATAATAATACATAACTGAAGATCTTTTAATAATAATACTTATATTATTATATGGACCTTATTATTTCTCGGTTTATGTTAAACACACACACACACACACACACATATATATATATATATATGTGAAAAACAATAGTGACAATGTCTTTTATTCAAGTTGATAAATATAATGTATCCTTATAATCATCATATGATTGGTCTTTGAGTATACTCTAACATGGTGGGTAAGGATGTGAATGTTATCCATGAGAACTTGAGAGGAAACATTGATGACTAGAAATAAATAAGAGTTCAGATTGGGTTAAAAGGTTGAGATGATGTGAACAAAAGCAGGGACAGGTAAAGAATAACTTAGAACGAAGGACTCAACAATATGAAAAGCAAGCAATTAAAGGAAGTAAGCGAGTCACCTTCGATGTTGGTGATTGGGTTTGGGTTCATTTCCGAAAGGAACATTTTCCAACCCAACGACAGTCAAAGTTGTTACCAAGAGGAGATGGTCCTTTTCAAGTGTTGGAAAAAGTGAATGACAACGCCTACAAGATTTACTTACCGGGAGAATACAATGTAAGTGCCACATTTAATGTTTCTGATTTAACCCCTTATGATGATTCTACAGATTTGAGGGCAAATCCTTTTTAAGAAAGGGGGATGATGTGAGCACATCAATACAAGCACAATCTGATCTGGAGGTTTTGCTAGCAGGACCTATTAC
This sequence comes from Abelmoschus esculentus, assembly GCA_035048815.1. Taxonomy (NCBI): domain Eukaryota; kingdom Viridiplantae; phylum Streptophyta; class Magnoliopsida; order Malvales; family Malvaceae; genus Abelmoschus; species Abelmoschus esculentus. The sequence continues at coordinate 9,009,227 of JAUCBN010000059.1, forward strand.
ACGTTCTAAGGTAAAGAAATTTAGGGAAGTTTTTTCCTTACTTGTGCCTTAATTCCAAATTCATTCTATAATGTTTATGCCTTATAACATAGGCCTTATAATGTGTTGCATGCTGATATATGACATATTAAACTATACTACTTATTATATATGTTTAAGTATGTATATATGATATTAAGTATGTTTTAAGGATTGGTTTGATAATGTTTGTAATGTTTCTAACTTATTTATAAGTTCATGTGTGTTATTGAATAAGTTTGCAAGTGTTTACGCCATGTATTTATCTTTCCATTGAGTTTATAATACTTTGATGGATTCTTGTGATGTTTACATGTAGGAACATAGGAAGCTCCAGATCAAGAGAGCGTATGCAGCTCAACACCAACTCAAGTGAGTTCTATTCATCTCAAAAGTATCTCAACGGAGTGCATGCAACTCACCTTAGCTCGAGGCAGCTCAAAAGTTTAGCTCTAAGCTCAAGTTAGCTCCTAACACTCTTTAGCTAGCTTGTTTCAGCTCAACTCCATTTACAGATCAAATCAACTCAAGATAAAGTGACCTATAGCAGCTGAATCCTATCCTACACGAAGGGAAGGTGTCCTAGACATGTGCCATGCATGTGAAAACACATGGCCTCCTTGTGCACATGTGTGGGAATTCAAAGCACTCCAATTCAAACAAGGCCCTTGCTTTTGAAGGCCAAACGTCCAAGGAAATAAGAATGAGTGGTTATTGTTCAAAATTCAAACATTAAACACTTGTTTAATGTGTTTTAAGTTTCATTTTTGGTCAAAACATGTGTTTAAGAAAGCATGGCATCCAAAATGAGTTATTTTCATTCAAATTTAATTTTTAAACTCCTTTAATATTAGCCACACATGTAATTTTGGTTTGGCACTCTTCTTTCTATATTTTTGTACTGCAAGCATTGTAAAAAGGTTAGACACACTTTGAGAAATAAAATTTATTTGAGAGTTTTTCTCTTATTTAGTTCCTTTTAGAACTTTCTGACATTCAAACTTTTTTTTGAATTGTCAAACTTTTGATACATTGGGTTCCTAGATTGTTGTTCATAGGGTCCAAGTCCTTTGACATTAAACGGATTCGATTCGAGTTTGCTCAGTAGATTGTGCAGGTTCTTTCGAGCTTAACGTTTCATTTTGATTACAACAACATAATTCACCATCGTTGAACGTTCAAGTTTCTAACGTGAATGTTTCTTGAAGCATTCATCTTCCTCGTTTTACAATCCAACATAATGCTAACTTTTTCTGTCTTTTCTTTTTATTTTCGTTTCCCCCTTTTATTCCTAATTTCATCTTGAATATAACTTTGATTCTTTGTTGTTTTCATTTTGTTCTTGTTGAAGGAACGTGGTTACAACAATCCTAGATCTGTAACATACGAAGAAAATCTGTTTTGAAAGGCTACATCGTATCATTATAAGTTAAGGTAGGTTTGAAACTAGAATGTAGAACCAATTGGTTGTTTGGAAAACATGAGTGCATGTTGTTTGATTAGTTAAGCTTGTAAACAAGAAGTTTGATCATAAGAGTGTAAGAAAATAGCTAAATATGTGTATAATAAATTTTAACAGAACTGAAAACCGATTAATGTCCAAAGTCCAATGTTTAACACAAAAGTAATTAAATATCTGAAATAAAAATTATTAAACTGAAGTCTGTAAATCAAACTTAGAATTTGTGAAATCAAGATCCTCCAAGTATCGAAGCCTAGATCTGAGTATCTGAAACAAAACTATGGGGGTGTAAGCTTGGAAGCTTAGTGTGTCTCTAGTGTGTAGATAAACATAATTGCATTACAGAATAGCATAACACAGAACAAAATAGCATATTACAAAACTGAACAGAACATGTGATGTAATGTATGTATGATACCACCCAACACCGAACACCATCAGAAGAGAAGGTTCCCCTGAACCACTCTAACTCCATCACACCATCAGAAGTGGAACTCAACCCGAAGGTGGATCCAATGAAAAAAATTGATACTCGACCCGAAGGTAGAGCCACTAAGCAGAAGTGGAAACTCGACCCGAAGGTGGTGCCACTTATCAGAAGGGATACTCACCGAGAGATGATATCACTGAACTTCCTCGTACATATTATCCAACTAGATGCAATGACATGAACAGATAACAGAGTCTGAATGCTTGCCTTAAAACTAATGGGAGGCCTGCATGATAGTTTTAGAAATATCAATATCAGAGATCTCCTAACTTCCAAATCAGATAGAACATGGAGCATAATATTGTTCAATTACATTCAAAATTCACAAAAGCAATACAATATATATACACAGAGATCACAAAATTTGCACACAGAAGAAATCTAAAATACTAGGAGAGACACACCTAAAGAAGATCAATTAACGTCAATAGTGATGTTTGCGGGGCTCAATCCTAGTACTAGGTCTAGCAGGCCTAGAACCAACGTGTAACAACACTGTAAGATACACTACTATGTCACTATACAATAAATCTCTTCAAAAACGACCCAAATGTTTAAATCAAAATTTATGTGTTCATATATTAGATTATGACCAATTTAAAAATAATTATGAAGAAAAAATCAATTTCAAAACTTTTAACCCGGTTAAATTTCCAACCGGTCCATTTAGACTTCCACATCAAAAAACTCTTCAAAAACGACCCAAAAAGTTGTTTAAATCAAAATTTATGTGTTCATATATTAGATTATGACCAATTTAAAATAATTATGAAGAAAAAAATCAGTTTCAAAACTTTTAACCCGGTTAAATTTCTAATTGGTCCATTTTGAGGCCCATTTAGACTTGCACGTCAAAAAACTCTTTAAAAACGACGCAAAAAGTTGTTTAAATCAAAATTTATGTGTTCATATATTAAATTACAATCAATTCAAAATAATTATTAAGAAAATATCAATTCCGAAACTTTTTACTTAGTCAAATTTTCAATGGGTCCACTCTAAGACCCGTTTAGAATTACACGTCATAAATCTATTCAAAAATGACCCAAAAAGTTGTTTCAATCAAAATTTATGTGTTCATATATTAGATTACGATCAATTCAAAATAATTATGATGAAAAAAATCAATTCCGGAACTTTTACTTAGTTAAATTTTCAGCTGGTCTACATTGAGACCTATTTAGTATTATGCGTCATAAATCTCTTCAAAAACAACCCAAAAGGTTGTTTCAATCAAAATTTATGTATTCATATATTGGATTATAATCAATTCAAATTAATTATGAAGAAAAACATCAATTCTGGAACCTTTTACTCAGTTAAATTTTTAATGGGTCCATTTTGAGACCCATTTAAAACTACACGTCATAAATCTCTTGTATTAGTCGTCTTGCATCAGTCTCATATTCCAGAAATGAAAAATCTCAAAAAATCCTCCTTTGAGGTAGAAAATTCACGCTTATTTTTCTCTATATTTTTTTGAATTTAACAAAACTTTTACCATATGTTTTGTTTTGTTTTTAAATCAAAAATAGATTTCACTTGAATTTTAATACTGAAATGGTTTCAAAAGTGAATGATTTTGTTTGAAAAGTAAAGAAAAATGTTAGTTTTCGAAGTTTACCTTAGTCCTAGTTTTGACTGTGTCGTTCTTTTCCGGGAGGCCATCATTGCCGATGATCGGATCGAAATCGAAGAAGGTTAACGGTCGCCACTTTGTTTTTTGAGAAGAAAGCGGTTGAAAGAGGTGAAAATAAAGGTGTTAGGGTTTTGTTTGGTCTTTTATTATTCTAATCTATTTTAAACTAATTTTCTTCTTATTCAGATTATGAACCGACCAGTAACTTTTTAAGCATCTTAATCTGAACCATTGTAATTGAGTGGGTATTCATTAATTTGGTTTATCTTTTCATTTTCCCACACAAATAGCCTTAAAGAGAATTAACTCCCTTCTTTTTTTATAGTCAACACGTTTTGTTATTCTGTTATTATTATTATATTTTTATTGGACCTTGATTATGTTTTTATCTTTAATTTCATTAAATGTCTTTTCTTTTCCCTTTTATTATGCTGTCGTTTCATATATTTTTCTTTATAATATTTCTTTTCTTTTCTTTACATATATTATTATTCGTATATTACATTATTTATATGTTATTATATTTTCTTTTGTATAATATATGTCACTTGGTGAAGTTTAGAATGTTTTCATATTATATATTATATCGTCATATTATATTGTCAATATATTTATATTTTTTATTCACGTATTATATTTGTATTTTATATATGCTTTTTTTACGCCTTTTTATTTATGTTAATTTTATTTTCTCTCATGTTTTGTTTATGATAAATATTGTATATTAAACTAATATGTCAAGTATATATATATATATATTAACATGCATAAGTTATGTTTATTACATGATGTAATTTTAACCTTTATGTAATTTATGTTTATTACCTTAGGTGTATATGTGTTATATTTCTACATATCCATTATATTTTATTATTTAGCGTTCATAATGTTGCCATCAGCTTATATAGTTTTTTAAGTGTTTCATGATAAATATTCTCACTTTATATTGTGTGCATTTTAATGCATTTTTTATATTATACATTTTTTTTGTATAATGTCTTTATGTCCTGCATGTCTTTTCTTTACATCACATATCATTCATATATCAGTCTAATAATATACAATATGCATGCTTATAATATTATTATAACATGATTATGTTTTATGCATATGTATTATTGTCAGTATTATGCACTTTGATATGTTTTATACACATTCACTCATCTTTCTTATCATACATGTTAATTCAGTCATCCATGTATTATCTCAATCTAATGTACACGTGCACATTACAAAATCTTTGTTTTATAATTTGTACGTTATGTGACATTTATAATTGCCACTGTTTTTTAATCTTGGTTATTTCTCTATTCTTGCTTTTTATGTATCTGTTCATTTGTTTTCTTTTATTTGTCATACAATTGTTATTTGTCATTCAAGTGACCCTTTTATTTACCATTATCATTAATTAATTCTTAAAGAAATAAAAGAGACGTATTTATTAATATTTATATTTGAATCATAAAAGTCTGAATCATCGGATGTTTTTCAAGTAATCAAATTAATTTTTATCTTCTCTTGGTAAATAGAAATTAAAATTGACAAGATCATGACATCATCTTTTCAAATGTTTGCATCATGCATAAAGTTGACGCACGGGATCCGAACCTTAAACTAATGCGACGGTCAGTATTACTTGACGTCGATTTAGTCTTTGGTCCGGTGTACTGTCAACCTTATTAATTAAATGTCTTATTAATTTAGATTCATCAATTAAATTAAGTCTATTTAATTAAGATCAATTTTGAGTTTAAAAGCCTATTTAAAATTATTGATCTTCGAAAACATTTTTGGTACCGATTTCCGGGCACGATGGGGGTGCTAATCCTTCCCCACGCGTAACCAACTTTCGAACCCTTTTTGAAATGAATCTCTGGTTTTCCTTTTTTACGGTGTCTGGTCTACCTATAAGTGACCGGTGGCGACTCCAATTTTCTCATTTTTAAAGAATTAATATTTTTAAGTGACATTTTCAAATGAGATTAAAATAGTAGCATCAGTGACCTTTTATCCCATGCTTTCAAAATTTAATTTCCGTTTTTCATCTTCGGACTTAAAAAGGTCGCTACAGCATGGCGACTCCGCTGGGGAAGATTTTTTTTTAAACAAAAGAGAGTTAGGCCAAATAAAAATGTTTTCAACCTGCTTTTTTTAACTTTAATTAATTTTAAAAGTGATCAAGATTTTATGGGTTTTAATAATTGGTGAATTCAAATTAATTTTTTATTCAATTTTTAAGGAATCGCCGACATGTGTTGCATCATTCCATAAAGCTCTATACCCGAGCTCTAAACCCTTTTTAAATGGGAGTGAAATGCCCATACCCAAGTGAGTAACCCTCCATGGGTCGGTAATGCACTTCCAGAATCCACGCCTTTGATAAGTGAGTAACCCTCCACGTCATTAGTCGTGCTTTCTCTCGAATCGAAGCCAATTCGCAAGCCTGTAATGAGTCAGAATTTGGGCTCTTATTTGTCTTAGTAGGCAATAAGATAGGTTCGGATACCTCAATTAGAACCGAACTACATGTGTGAGAACATAGGAAACCACCCCGTTAGAGCCATGTGGATAACCCTAGAAAGATAGATTAGGGTTTTCTTTATGAACAATGTTTGTGTTTATTTCCCTTATATTTATTTTCTTGCCTCTAAATATTTTTTTATTGTGACTAATTTTGTGTCATCGTTTCTTTTGTTACTTTTTACATGCATTATCATGTCATAAAGAGCACATCGAAGTTGAAAATAGTTTGAAATTAAAAACTTTGTTAAAGGGATGATTTCATTCGAAACAACAACGAGAGATCAAATATGGTCAAAAGGGAAGCAATCTTACGAAGAAGATCGTACCTCTGCCAGATTGGACTAGCAAATGAAAAGGCGGCGATTCGAAGAACCAAGCTTGAGAGCATCATTTGGCAAGCTAGGCAGTGAAGCTCAAAACTCCAAGATTGAAGGGGCATGCACAAGGGGACAATTTCAGCACACCTATTGCCGATGTTAGAAATATATCACTTCGTAGCCTACACCATTCGGGAGCAAGAGCAAGAATTAACATGATACACCACTTAGACATAAGAGGTTGCATGGAGGAATTAATTTTTAGCGAAAGATGCCAACGAACTCTAGGGTGTTCTAGGTAAAGGTTTGAAGAGTTTAAGAAGGTGGTATAGAGGGACCATCCACTTAAAGGTCAAGCGAGAAGCGTAAGATAGACAATTTCAGTTTGTCCAATACCTACTTTGGGGCAACCTCATACAATTTGGAGACAAGAGCGAGAATTGACAATAGACCGCCCAAATAAAAGGATTTATAAGGAAAATTCCGTCTTCAGCATAGAATGTAGACGAGCTTTACGGTATTCCAGGTAAAGATTTGAATAATAGAATAAGGTTATTGGGACTTCGAGACAGACAATCATCCATGACTTTACCTCTATGTCATTTCAGTAGTTGCATCAGGATGACATTTCCCTTTAATGAAAGTTGTTTAACGATGACATTTGTGAACTTGATTGTGCTCTTTGCTTTGCATATTGCATTTGTCTGCATTTTATATCATCAATGTTTGCATGAAGACATCATTTATCATTTTCTACATTCATTGCATGTCGTCACATCTTTAATTAGAGAAATATTATTTTAGAGAGTGAGAAAGGAGAACCAAAAAATGATCTATCACCATGATAGTGTGAAAGCTATGAGCTCAGGTGTTTCCAAGAATAGTTGGTTGTTGTTCAAAAGGAAATGTGGGCATACATATGGGAATTTCAAGAGGAGTCCAAAAAGAAAATGAATGAGTTGATGAATTTGGTAGCCACTGCAACCAAGGATAAAGGTTTAGCAAAAGACCGTACAACGCAAGTAGAGGTTAGAAGAACCAAAAAGAGTTTAAAGCCAAGCTGCAAAGTTCAAGAAGGGGAAGGAGTACCTAACAAAGATAGAGTTCCCATCGATCGTTTGAAGTAGGTTGTGCCACCTCGAAGTGTTTCACCGAGTTGATTGTAAATAAGATTCGGGATTCTAGTTTATTATTGTCCTAATCACTGAGTAAAGGCCTAGATGAGATCGAAAAAGATCTAGGAGATGACAAGGGTCTCTGGACCATTGATATGGGTAAGTCATTGCCTTTCCAAATTCAAGGGCAACCTTCGATGTTGACGAGCCCAGTTTCCAGTCCTCAAGAGAAACAAAAAAATTTTTGAAGAGTTTTAATTTCAATCTTATTCCTTGATAAGTGCTCAACTCACTATCACTTTTTACTCCTTTTATGGGCATTAATCACCGAATATACACCCACTCGGACCAATGCATGTGCTTAATGTGATATATTTAGAAGTTAAGCTCATAAAGATAATATTCACAGAAAAGGCACGTTTTACTGCATTTTCCTATTTGTGCAGAAGAACTAGTGCCGCAGCAGCGACAAGGCCGAGGCAGGACCTGATGCTGAGACAGCAGCAAAAAGACAAGAAGCAAGACGGTAGACGATGGAAAGATAAAAATCCAAGGAACGTGTCTGGACTTAAAGCCCATGGATCGGAGCTGGCTAGCATAAGGAAAAGCCCAAGGCAAGACCACGCGGGAAAGCCCCTTAGCCGAATTAAACATGGAAATATTTTAATTATGTACTTGACTTGTTCCCTACTCCAAGTTGTATTCTACTTAGGAAAGGTTTGCCCTAGGTCTAGCCTATATAAAGACCTAGCCACCCAATGTATTAGACACGAAATACCTAGGGAGAGAGGGTTGAATTCTATACTTGTCTTCTTTCTCTCCATTATGTTCTAAACCTTCTTAGGGATTAGGTGAAGGTTGTCGAGTATATATGAGAGGAGATTGTACTTTGTCTTTGTTTCAATGCAGTAAAAGTATCAAGGTTTGCTTATCCTTTGTTATTCCTTGTTCTCGCATTCAAGCTCGGGAGAGAAGTTTGTGAGTAATCCATTTATCTAAGCTCGGGAGAGTTAGATTCACGAAAGGGGTAAGTACGGTGTTTCAATCGCGAAATAGTAACTTGGCCTAGGGATAGGTTAAAAGTTTAAGCGGCTAAAAGAAGTATGAGATTGGTTGGTGAGTATAATTGGTTCAGGCCGGGAGGTATCATCAAGGACTAGTCATCAACAGCACTCTGACTTAGGGATAAGCGGAGTCATTCAAGGACACTTTGCCGAACTTTGGTAAAGTCCAACCACGAGCAAGGGATTACCGCGGCGGACAAGTATCGTCGCTGCCAAGGCAGTAAACTGCAGTGCTGCCGAGACAGTGATATACGATTGCATTGAGCAGAGACAAGTCAATCAAATCCACAATACAACGCAACTGGATCCTGACCCATCTTTCTCTATTATTAAATCTCTTTATTTTTGTTTAGTTATTTTAGTTTAGTTAAACCATCTCAAATCACTTGTGTTTTTAGTTTTCTACATAACAAGAAGGTGTAGAAGTCATATTAAGTCTACCAGTCCCTGTGGAGACGATAATTCAATAATTACTTATCACTTATTACTTTCGATGTGTCCACTTGCACTAAACGCGCACTTTTGACACGCGACATTCCTCTTACTTACCAAGAGATGTTTACAGGGTTGCTAGAAGCTCGAGTAAAAACACCTTGCTTTATCGAAGAACACTCGACTCCCTGCCCGAAGAGGTTCAAAGAAAAGGAACATTGTGACTTTCATGCCAGAGTTCAAGGCCATTCCATTGGAAAGTGCATCAATTTAAGCGTAAAGTTCAGAATCTTTTAAACTGCGGGGTAATAGAATTTGAGACTACAAATTCAAGTATAAAGATTAATTTTCTAACCGCAGCTAGTACGATAAAATTAAGAGAAGATCAGGTCATCATAGTAGAGACGATAAACTAGTGGGCACAAGAGTGAGATGACTTAGTGGCATCAGGAAAAAGGATTGAAGCTAAGGAATTGAGGGCCGACTGAAACCATATTTTGTTTGACTGTAAATAGGATATCTTTGCATTTATATTTTCATCTTGAAGTAATGCATGAAAACAATTTCGCTACCCCTGTCCCAAGTCTAGCAGAAAACTTTTGTCAAAAGGGCATATATTGTGTTTGATGATTTTCATTCTAGTAGAAATTGCATTATGCTTAACATGCAATGACCGTTATATATATGTATATATCTCTTCTTACCCGTGTGGATCATTGAATATGAATTGCAAGATGTGAGCTCGATTCAGACCAGGTGAATATTGTGATAACGATAAGGGCATAATCCCCCTTGAGAGACTCTGGTCTGCAAAGCAAAACCACTACTCCTTTAGTGACATTCGATGATAAGAAAATCTCTTAATTTTAATGTTCAATGCCTGGTATTAGGCATGTTCGGATAAGAGTGTGAAAATCTTGGGGCACTCCGCTGAAGCGAAAAATTAAATAAGGTTGCAATGCACCATCCAAAGCTTCATGAGTGATGGTAATATTTTCAAATCATGACTATGCTGAGTAACTTGGGGTATTGTTGTTTGCTCCATCATTATTCTCAAGACAAAGCACTGTGATGAATTGATTTCCCCAGAGAATTATTAATATGACAAAGGAAGAAAAGAAAAATAAAGTCAATGAGAAAAGAGTTGTAAAATCACATCATAATTTGAATGATCAGTACTCCATAATTAAATAAATTTTAGTGGGGAATAAATGAGAACTGAGAAGGAGTAGTCTTCTAATGTGATGCAATAATCATGAGGATGAACCGAGTCATCAAGACGGATTTTATGACTTCGAATCACAACAATTCAAACATGCTTCGGATAAACGCCGAAGATTGAATTTGAGAAGCTCTTGCACCTGATATCCAGAGTTTCTGTTCTTTTTTTTTTCTCATATTTCAAGGTCTTGTATGTTAATCTGAATTCCAATATTCGTTGGAATGAAGATCATCAAATGCACATTTTCAAATAACAAAGGTTTTATGCATTGCATCGAAAATGAAACTTGAGATGCACAGATACAGATAGTTAACCAAAAGAATGGCCCATTGAGGACCACAACAAGAATATACGTGTTAAATGATTTATGGGTCATGAAGCAAGTCCTGCCTCCACACTTTGGAAAGGTTCAGGGGTCTGAATCTTGTTTACCCCTTTCGATCAGAAAATAACACTCCTTATGATAGGTCAAGAGTCAACATTTTTGATCCTCACATCAAGACTTCAAAGAGCAACGAGCTTCGAAACGTCTGACCGACACTTAAAAAAATAGAAGAAAGGTTAGGGTACGATGAGTCCCAAATTTAGAGCATTTTGGCAATCCTTTTCAGCATGAGTCCCAGATTTAGAGCATCTTGACAGCCTTGTGGCGTGATTCTTGAGTTAAGAGATTTTTGGAAGCCTTGTCGCATGAGTCCTAAGTTGAAAGATTTTAGGCAGCCTTGTTGCATGAGTCTCGAGTTAAGAGTATTTTAGGCAACCTTGTAGCGTGAGTCCTGAATTTTGAAAGATTCGACAGCCTTATGGTGTGAGTCCCGAATTGAAAGTTTTTTGGGAACCTTGTTGCGTAAGTCCCAAATTTAGAAAATTTTGGCAACCATTGCAGCGTGAGTCCTAAATTAAGAGATTTTGGCAGCCTTATAGCGTGAGTCATGAATTTTGAAAACTTCGGCAGCCTTTTGGCACGAGTCTCGAATTTAAAGTTTTGGCAGCCTTGTAGCGTGAGTCTAGAGTGTAAAGTATTTTTGCAGCCTTTTCGGTATAAGTCCCGAATTCAGAGAACTTTGGTATCCTTGTAGCGTGAGTCCCTAATTAAGAATATTTTGGCAGCCTTTCTGATGTGAGTCCCGAATTTAAAGAAGATTGACAACCTTTTCAGCATGAATTCTACGCCAAGAGAAGAATGAATACTATTCTAGAAGTGAGCCCCAATTTTGATCTAAGATAGGCAGCCTTTTCGACGTGAGTCCCAAGATTCTAAATGACATCGACAATGATTGGTAGCCATATCGACGTAAATCCCAAGTTTGAACAAGCTTGGCAGCTTCTCCAACATAGGCAACCTTTCTGGCGTGAAGAACGAGAATTGGTGGCCATTTAAGCATAAAGCCCAGGTTTCAGAAAGATCAGCAACCTTTCCAGCGTGAGTCCCGAGATTTTGAATAACAACAGTAGTTTTTGATCACATCTTTCAACAGAATTGGTGGCCGAGTAGGCGTAAATCCCAGATTTTGATAATAGTGGCAGTCTCTTCGACGTGAGTCCCGAAAGATTTCAAGAAAAAGATTTTACATGAGAAGAACCCAAAGATTAAAAAAAATTAACTATGACATCCATGCATCATAAATAGTTAGGCATCCCTAGGATTGGGAGCATGCTAACACATTTGTAATAACATTCCATCCAGTTTCACAGGTATTGGAAAACATAAAGAAGAGCAGCCATTAAAATGGAAGCTCGAAAAGAATATTGATGGAAAAATTTAGAAATCATCAAAGAAAGAATTGAGACAATATTAGCCTATCCGTTCAGGCCCATGAAGAGCAGAAACTTTTCCAGTTGATACAGGAAAGATAGCTGAGTGTTCATTACCGCTATGGGGGACACATTTTCTACGATTTTCACATCGTTTCAAGAATCAATTCATTAAATTTTAAGACATCCAATATCATTGCCACTTTAGAGGGATACAAGAAGAATAGTCGAGTGTTCGCCATCGGACTCAGATACATTTAAATTCATTATCATTTTAGAGGGCATGTTATCTTCAGCGTAGACGCTTTCGATCGCTTCGGGAAAGCAAAATTATTTCAGATTGTTCGTTACCTCTTCGGAGAACACAATTCAGAAACGTTTAAACCCATCGACATTTTAGAGGGGCATGGTATCTTTAGCGTAGATGCTTTCGACCACATCGGGAAAGCAAAATTATTTTTAAAGCAATTGTTACCATTCCGGAATGATGGTCATTCCAGGAATGATACAAAGAAGAAAATCAAGTGTTTTCTACCTCTTCGGGGAACACAATTTTACAATATTCAGATCAATCACAGTTCATAGATTTAAATCCATTGCCACTTTAGCGGGGCATGGTATTTCAGTCAAGCCACTTTCGACCGCTTTGGGAAAGTAAAGTTATTTTAACTCCTTCGCCATTTGAAGACCAATAGGTAATCCTTGTCCATTCTGGGAGGATTTACTTGCATCATTCGATTTACTCTTGTACCGCTTCGTGAGAGTAAGATTCTTTCAACCGTTCTATACCGCTTCGGGGAACGAGTCATTATTCAAAGACCAATGGTGATCATTTTCTATTTCAGACGGATTTACTTTTCTATCCAACCTGCTCTAAGACCATAATGGGGAGTAGTACTTGCTTTAAGACCATTCAGAGAAGCAGAATATGCCTTAAGACCATTCAAGGGAGGCGCAATTGGCTTTATGACCATTTAGGGAAGCCAAAATTCGCTTGCTACCATTAAAGGAAGCGGAAATTTGCTCTAAGACCATTCAGGGGAGCAACATCTGCTTTAAGACCATTCAGGGAAGCAGAATATGCCTTAAAGACCATTCAAGGGAGGCACAGTTGGCTTTATGACCATTTTGGGATGCCAAAATTCGCTTGCGACCATTTAGGGAAGCGAAAACCTGCTCTAAAACCATACAGGGGAGCAAAATCTGCTTTGAGACCGTACTGGGAAGCAGAATACGCCTTCAGACCATTATCGCGTGTCAAAAGTGCGCGTTTAGTGCAAGTGGACACATCGAAAGTAATAAGTGATAAGTAATTATCAGATTATCGTCTCCACAGGGACTGGTAAACTTAATATGTCTTCTTCGTCTTCTTGTTCAGTAGAAAGGAATAAAGTAAAGCACAAGTAATTGAGTTTGGTTTAACTAAACTAAAATAACTAAGAAAAGTAAAGAGATTGAATAGTAGAGAGAGATGGATCAGGATCCAGTTGCGTTGTATTGTGGAATTGATTGACTTGTCTCTGCTCAATGCAATCGTATATCACTGCCTCAGCAGCACTGCAGTTTACTGCCTTGGCAGCGACAATACTTGTCCGCCACGGCAATCCCTTGCTCGTGGTTAGATTTTACCAAAGTTCGGCAAAGTGTCCTTGAATGACTCCGCTTATCTCTAAGTCAGAGTGTTGTTGATGACTAGTCCTTGATGATACCTCCCGGCGTGAACCAATTATACTCACCAACCAATCTCACACTTCTTTTAGCCGCTGAAACTCTTAACCTATCCCTAGGCCGAGTTAGTATTTCGCAATTGAAACACCCTATTTACCCCTTTCGTGAATCTAACTCTCCCAAACTTAGATAAATGCATTACTCACAAACTTCTCTCTCGAGCTTGAATGCGAGAACAAGGAATAACAAAGGATAAGCAAACCTTGATAATCTTATTGCATTGAAACAAAGACAAAGTACAATCTCCTCTCACATATACTTAACAACCTTCACCTAATCCCTAAGAAGGTTTACAACATAATGGAGAGAAAGAAAACAAGTTAGAATTCGTCTTTTTCTCCCTAGGTATTCTGTTTCTAATACATTGGATGGCTAGGTCTTTATATAGGCTAGACCTAGGGCAAACCTTTCTTAAGCAGAATACAACTTGGAGTAGGGAACAAGTCAAGTACATAATTAAAATAATTCCAAGTTTAATTCGGCTAAGGGGCTTTCCCGCGTGGTCTTGTCTTGGGCTTTTCCTCATGCTAGCCAGCTCCGATCCATGGTCTTTAAGTCCTGACACGTCCCTTGGATTTTTCTCTTCCAATCGCCTACAGTCTTGCTTCTTGGCTCTCAGCTGCTGCCTCGGCATCAGGTCCTGCCTCGGCCATGTTGCTGCCGCGACACTAGTTCTCCTACACAGATATAAAAATGCAGTAAAATGTGCTTTTTCTGTAAATATTATCTCTATAAGCATAACTTCTAAATATATCACATTGAGTTCATGCATTGGTCCGATTGGGTGTATATTTGGTGATTAATGCCCATAAATGGTGTAAAAAGTGATAGTGAGTTGAGCACTTATCAACCATACATAGAAGGCACAAACTGGCTTTAAGACCTTTCAGGGAAGCCGAATTCGCTTGCGACCATTCTAACAAGTGAAAACACATGCTCTAAGACCATACAGGGGAGCAACATCTACTTTGAGACCGTACCGGAAAGCATAATACGCCTTTAGACCATACTTGGAAGCCACAAACTGGCTTTAACACCTTTTAGGGAAGCCAAATTCGCTTGCGACCTTTTAGGGAAGCGAAAACACATGCTCTAAGACCATACAGAGGAGCAACATCTGCTTTGAGACAGTACCGGGAAGCATAACACACTTTTAGACCATACAGGGAGGCACAATTGGCTTTAAGACCTTTCAGGGAAGCCATATTCGCTTGCGACCATTCAGGGAAGCGAAAACATGCTCTAAGACCATTCAAGGGAGCAACATCTGCTTTGAGACTGTACTGGGAAGCAGGATATGCCTTTAGATCATATTGGGAAGGCAAAATTGGCTTCGTGACCATTTTGGGGAAGTCAAGAATTTGCTCTTTTTCCATTCCGGGAGAGCAAAATTATTTGGACCGTTCGCTACCGCTTCGGGGAATGAGTCTTCTTTTGGGAAAGCAAAATTGGCTTTGTGACCACATTGGGGAAGCCAAGAATTCGCTCTTTTTCCATTTCGGGAGAGTAAAATCATTTGGACCGTTCGCTACCGCTTCGGGGAACGAGTCTTCTTTTGGAGGAAAAATTGGCTTCGTGACCACTTCGTGGAAGCCAAGCATCCGCTCTTTTACCGCTTTGGGAGAGCAAAGCTATTTGGACCATTCGCTACCGCTTCGGGGAACGAGTCTTCATTTGGAGGTTAGTTGGTTGTCCGTTGCCGCTTCGGAAGGACTACTCAACAACATCATGTGTTTCCGTCGCTTCAGGGAAATAAGTCAAGATCTTTTCACTGCCGCTTCGGAGGAGTAGATCACCTGTAGGGAAGTAGGACAAAATTAGTGTTTATGTTCTTTGCTTTATCCTTGTTCCACAAGTATAAGCAAAGAGGGAAAGGTGTAATCACTAATTTTGTCTGGGGTATACCCAACCTTTTTGCTTTTTTATTTTACGTAGTGGGTTGTTAAACATATGGACTTTGGACGTTAAAATAGGATTATATATATATATAGTTGCAACATATTTTTGCTTACATGAGTTTGTCATTAATATTTAATATATGAACATGTATGGTATCATATTAAGTTAATACGTTTGCATGTATATTTTAAAGTATGTTATATTGCTATTTAGTGATTACATGTGACATTTAATTAGATAATTACATAAAATAATATGGTATAATCTTAATTTGTTACATTGCATGTGTAAGAGATTTATGTCATGTGTGAATTAATGTTTGTGTGTCATGTTAGTATTTTTTTTGCATATATTAAGTGTTGGTATGTGATTATATATTTGAGTTAATACTAATATTATCATAAATAATAAAAGCTCATAATAAATGATTAAAAAAACTCAAAAAGAATATAAAGTTCAAGTCCATTATATTTTCATAGCCCACATTCTAATAATTATATGCCCAAAATAAAAATAGTTTAGGGTCCATTCGGATTGTCCCAATTGGCCATAAACAAAACCCTAAAACATATCTGATATCTCGCCTTATCTTTTGCAACAGCCACGAGAGGACCATCAGATCTGATTGGATCCAACGACCCAGATTACATGCATAACGTTGACTGCTTGGGGGTCATTTTTTATACGCACGTGAGCCTCTCCATTTCCCCCATTCGCGCCGAAAAGCCTGGAAATTTTTATGTTGGTCAGCAGATCTCAACCACCCAAGATACAAGAAATAATAAAGAAATCAAGTATCATATTTTTTTCAATCCAAATTCAAAGAAATCGGGAAAGCAGATAGCAACAGTGAAGCTAAGCTAGAGTTATCATTACAAGGCTTGTAAAATCAGATTAAAAATCCATAGGGTTCTTTGATTTTCAGAAACCATATAAAAGGGGATTCAGTTGTAATGTAAAAAGAGGGGGTTTCAGTTTCTAATGAAATCTTAGAGAAACCCAAAGCACCGTGAGAAAAGAGAGGAAAAAACCCCAGAAAAGAAAGTCATAGTCTTGTATCAATCGTCGTGTATCAGTCTCATATTCCAGAAATGAAAAATCTAAAAAAAATCCTCTTTTGAGGTAGAAAATCCACGCTTGTTTTTCTCTATATTTTTTCGAATTTAACAAAACCTTTACCATATGTTTTGTTTTTAAATCAAAAATAGATTTCACTTGAATTTTAATACTGAAATGGTTTTAAAAGAGAATGATTTTGTTTCGACGAGTAAAGAAAAATGTTAGTTTTCGAAGTTTACCTTAGTCCTAGTTTTGACTGTGTCATTCTTTTCCGAGAGGCCATCATCGCCGATGATCGGTTCGAAATCGGAGAAGGTTAACGGTCGTCGCTTTGCTTTTTTGAGAAGAGAGCGGTTGAAAGAGATGAAAATAAAGGTGTTAGGGTTTTGTTTGGTCTTTTATTATTCCGATCTATTTTAAACTAATTTTCTTCTTATTCAGATTATGAACCGGCCAGTAACTTTTTAAGCATCTTAATCTGAACCATTGTAATTGAGTGGGTATTCATTAATTTGGTTTATCTTTTCATTTTCCCACACAAATAGCCTTAAAGAGCATTAACTCCCTTCTTCTTTTATTGTCAACATGTTTTATTATTATTATTATTATTATTATTATTATTATATTTTTATTTGACCTTGATTATGTTTTTATCTTTAATTTCATTAAATGTCTTTGCTTTTCCCCTTTATTATGTTGTCGTTTCATATCTTTTTCTTTATAATATTTATTTTATTTTCTTTACATATATTATTATTATTATTCATATATGACATTATTTATATGTTATTATATTTTCTTTTGTATAATATATGTCACTTGGTGAATTTTAGAATGTTTTTATATTATATATTATATTGTCATATTATATTGTCAATATATTTATATTTTATATTCATGTATTATGTTTGTATTCTATATATGCCTTTTTTACGCCTTTTTATTTATGTTAATTTTATTTTGTCTCATGTTTTGTTTGTGGTAAATATTGTATATTAGACTAATATGTCAAGTGTATTTTTTTATATATATAAATTAACATGCATAAGTTATGTTTATTACATGATGTAATTTTAACCTTTATGTAATTTATGTTTATTACCTTAGGTGTATATGTGTTATATTTCTACGTATCCATTATATTTTATTATTTCGCGTTCATAATGTTGCCATCAGCTTATATAGTTTTTTAAGTGTTTCATGATAAATATTCTCACTTTATATTGTGTGCATTTTAATGCATTTTTTATATTATACATTTTTTTTTACAATGTCTTTATGTCCTGCATGTGTTTTCTTTACATCACATATCATTCATATATCAGTCTAATAATATACAATATGCATGCTTATAATATTATTATAACATGATTATGTTTTATGCATATGTATTATTGTCAGTATTATGCACTTTGATATGTTTTATACACATTCACTTATCTTTCTTATCATACATGTTAATTCAGTCATCCATGTATTATCCCAATCTAATGTACGCGTGCACATTACAAAATCTTTGTTTCATAATTTGTACGTTATGTGACATATATAATTGCCACTGTTTTTTCATCTTGGTTATTTCTCTATTCTTGCTTTTTATGGATCTGTTCATTTGTTTTCTCTAATTTGTCCTTTTATTTACCATTATCATTAATTAATTCTTAAAGAAACAAAAGAGAGGTATTTATTAATATTTATATTTGAATCATAACAGTCTGAATCATCAAATGTTATTCAAATATTCAAATTAATTTTAATATTCTCTAGGAAAATAGAAATTAAAATTTACAAGATCATGACATCATCTTTTCAAATGTTTGCATCATGCATAAAGGTGACATATGGGATCCGAACCTTGAACTAATGCGACGGTCAGTATTATTTAACGTTAATTTAGTCTTTGGTCCAGTGTACTGTCAACCTTATTAATTAAATGACTTATTAATTTAAATTTATCAATTAAATTAAGCTTGTTTAATTAAGATCAATTTTGAGTTTAGAAGCCGATTTAAAATTAATGATTTTCGAAAATATTTTTTTTACCGATTTTGGGCTCGATGGGGGTTCTAATTGTCTCGTGTCAAAAGTGCGCGTTTAGTGCAAGTGGACACATCGAAAGTAATAAGTGATAAGTATTTATCGGATTATCATCTCCACAGGGATTGGTAGACTCAATATGTCTTCTTCGTCTTCTTGTTCTGTAGAAAGAAATAAAAACACAAATAGTTTGGGTTGTGATGAAACTAAAATAGAACAACTAAATAAAATAAAGAGATTTGAATATTAGAGAGAGATAGGTTAAGGATCCAGTTGCGTTGTATTGTGGATTTGATTGACTTGTCTCAGCCCAAAGCAATCGTATATCTCGGCCTTGGCAGCACTGCAGATTACTACCTTGGCAACGATAATATTGTCCGCCGCGACAATCCCTTACTCATGGATGGACTTTATCAAAGTTCGGCAAAGTGTCATTGGATGACTCCGCTTATCCCTAAGTCGAAGTACTGTTGATGACTAGTCCTTGATGATACCTCCCGGCATGAACCAATTATACTCACCAACCAATCTCACACTTCTTTTAGCCGCTGAAACTCTTAACCTATCCCTAGGCCGAGTTAGTATTTCGCGATTGAAACACCGTACTTACCCCTTTCGTGAATCTAACTCTCCCGAGCTTAGATAAATGGATTACTCACAAACTTCTCTCCCGAGCTTGAATGCAAGAAAAAGGAATAACAAAGGATAAGCAAACCTTGATAATTTTATTGCATTGAAACAATGACAAAGTACAATCTCCTCTCACAAATACTAACAACCTTCACCTAAACCCTAAGAAAGCTTAGAACATAGTTAAGAGAAAGAAAACAAGTTTATGAATCGGCTCTCTCTCTAGGTATTCCGTATGTATTACATTGGACGGCTAGGTCTTTATATAGGCTAGACCTAGGGCAAACCTTTCCTAAGTAGAATACAACTTGGAGTAGGGAACAAGTCATGTACATAATTAAAATATTTCCAAGTTTAATTCAGCTAAGGGGGTTTTCCCGCGTGGCCTTGTCTTGGGCTTTTCCTCATGCTAGCCAGCTTCGATCCATGGGCTTTATGTCCAGACACGTCCCTTGGATTTTTATCTTTCAATCGCCTACAGTTTTGCTTCCTGGCTCTCAGCTACTGCCTCAGCATCAGGTCCTGTCTCGGCCTTGTTACTGCCGCGGCACTGGTTCTCCTGCACAGATATAAAAATGCAGTAAAACTTGCCTTTTCTATAAATATGAGTTTTATGAGCTTAACTTCTAAATATATCACATTAAGTACATGCATTGGTCCGAGTGGGTGTATATTCGATGATTAATGCCCATAAAAGGTGTAAAAAGTGATAGTGAGTTGAGCACTTATCACTAATCGTTCCCCAAGCGTAACCAATTCCGAACCCTTTTTGAAATGAATCTCTGGTTTTCCTTTTTTACAGTGTCTGGTGTACCTATAAGTGACCAGTGACGACTCCAATTTTCTCATTTTTAAAGAATTAAAATTTTTAAGTGACATTTTCAAAGGGGATTAAAAGAGTAGCATCATATACCTTTTATCCCATGCTTTCAAAATTTAATTTTCGTTTTCCATCTTCGGACTTAAAAAGGTCGCTATACCTGTATGTCTAAATGGGCATTATAGTGAACCCGTTCGAATTTTAACCGAGTAAAAAACTCAAAATTTAAGATTAAGTTGTATAATATGGTTCAAAAGCCCATAATTAAATATTTTAATCTACAAAATTTGATTTAATATCATTTTCGATCGTTCTTTAGGGATCAGAGCTTGCATGTTTAAATGGGATTTATAATGAACCCGTTCGAATTTTAATCAAGTAAAAAGCTCAAAATTTGAGGTTAAGTTGTATAATTAGGTTCAAAAGCCCATAATTAACTATTTGATCCCATAAAATTTGATTTAATATCATTTTCGATCATTTTGAAGGGTTCAGATCGTGCATTTCTAGATGTGCTTTATAGTGAAGCCGTTCGAATTTTAACAGAGTAAAAAGCTAAATTTTTGAGATTAAGCCTTATAATTAGGTTCAAAAGCCCATAATTAACTTTTTTAACTAATAAAATTTGATTTAATATCATTGTCAATCGTTTTGTAGGATTCAGAGCGTGTATGTCTAAATGGCCATTATAGTGAACCCGTTCGAATTATAACCAAGTAAAAACTCAGAATTTGAGATTAAGTTGTATACTTAAGTTCAAAATACCATAATTAAATATTTGAATCTATAAAATTTGATTTAATATCATTTTCATCGTTTTGTAGGGATCGGAGCGTGCATGTCTAAATGGGCTTTATAGTGAACCCGTACAAATTTTAACCGAGTAAAAGACTCAAAATTTGAGATTAAGGTGTATAATTATTTTCAAAATCCCCAAATTAACAATTTGAACCCATAAAATTTTATTTAATATCATTTCAGATCGTTTTGTAGGGTTCAGAGCGTGCATGTCTATATGGGCTTTATAGTGAACCTGTTCGAATTTTAACCAAGTAAAAAGCTCAAAATTTGAGATTAAGCTGTATCATTAGGTTCAAAAGTAAATAATTAACTATTTGAACACATAAAATTTGATTTAATATCATTTTCGATCATTTTGTAGGGTTTAGAGAGTGTATGTTTAAATGGGTATTATAGTAAACCTGTTCGAATTTTAACTAAGTAAAAAACTTAAAATTTAAGATTAAGTTGTATAATTAAGTTCAAAAGCCCAGAATTAAATTTTTTAATCTATAAAATTTGATTTAATATCATTTTCGATCGTTTTTAGGGATTAGAGCGTATATGTTTAAATGGGCTTTATAGTGAACCTGTTCGAATTTTAACCGTGTAAAAAGCTCAAAATTTGAGATTAAATTGTATAATTAGGTTCAAAAGGCCATAATTAATAATCTGAACCCATAAAATTTGATTTAATATCATTTTCGATCATTTTGTAGGGTGTAGAGCGTGAATGTTAAATGAGCTTTATAGTGAACTTATTCGAATTTTAACCGAGTAAAAAGCTCAAATTTAAGATTAAGTTGTATAATTAGGTGCAAAAGGCAATAATTAACTATTTGAACACATGAAATTTGATTTAATATCATTTTCGATCATTTTGTAGGGTTTAGAGAGTGTATGTCTAAATGGGTATTATAGTGAACCTGTTCGAATTTTAACTAAGTAAAAAACTTAAAATTTAAGATTAAGTTGTATAATTAAGTTCAAAAGCCCATAATTAAATGTTTTAATCTATAAAATTTGATTTAATATCATTTTCGATCGTTTTTAGGGATTAGAGCGTATATGTTTAAATGGGCTTTATAGTGAACCTGTTCGAATTTTAACCGTGTAAAAAGCTCAAAATTTGAGATTAAATTGTATAATTAGGTTCAAAAGGCCATAATTAATAATCTGAACCCATAAAATTTGATTTAATATCATTTTCGATCATTTTGTAGGGTGTAGAGCGTGAATGTTAAATGAGCTTTATAGTGAACTTATTCGAATTTTAACCGAGTAAAAAGCTCAAATTTAAGATTAAGTTGTATAATTAGGTGCAAAAGGCAATAATTAACTATTTGAACACATGAAATTTGATTTAATTAGGTTAAAAAGCCCATAATTAACTATTTGAAACCATAAAATTTGATTTAATATCATTTTCGATCGTTTTGAAGGGTTCAGAGCATGCATATCTAAATGGGCTTTATAATGAACCCGTTCAAATTTTAACGGAGTAAAAAGCTCAAAATTTTAAATTAAGTTGTATAATTAGGTTCAAAAGCCCATAATAAACTATTTGAACCCATAAAATTTGATTTAATATCATTTTCAATCGTTTTGTAGGGTTTAGAGCGTGTATTTCAATATGGGCTCTAATTAGGTTTAGAGCGTTTTATATAATTAGGTTCGAAAGCCCATAATTTACTATTTAAACCCATAAAATTTTATTTAATATCATTTTGATCGTTTTGTAGGGTTCATAGCGTGCATGTTAAATGGGCTATATAGTGAATCCGTTCGAGTTTTAACTGATTAAAAAGGTAAAAAATCGAGATTAAGCTTTATAATTAGGTTCAAAAGCCCATAATTAACTATTTTAACCAATGAAATTTGATTTAGTATCATTTTTGATCGTTTTGTAGGGTTCAAAACGTGTATGTCTAAATGGGCATTATAGTGAACCCGTTCGAATTTTAACCGAGTAAAAAACTTAAAGTTTGAGATTAATTTGTATAATTCGGTTCAAAAGCTCATAATTAAATATTTGAATCTATGAAATTTGATTTAATATCATTTTGATCGTTTTCTAGGGATCAGAGCGTGCATGTCTAAATGGGCTGTATAGTGAACACGTTCAAATTTTAACCGAGTAAAAAGCTTAAAATTTGAGATTAAGTTGTATAATTAGGCTTAAAATCCCATAATTAACTATTTGATCCCATAAAATTTGATTTAATATTATTTTCGATCGTTTTGTAGGTTTTTTGAGCGTGCATTTCTAAATGGGCTTTACAGTGAAGCCGTTCAAATTTTAACCGAGTAAAAAGCTAAAAGTTCTAGATTAAGTTATACAATTAGGTTCGAAAGCCCATAATTTACTATTTAAAACCATAAAATTTTATTTAATATCATTTTCGATCGTTTTGTAGGGTTCAGAGCGTGCATGTTAAATGGGCTTTATTGTCAACCCGTTCAAGTTTCAACCGAGTAAAAATCTAAAAATTTGAGATTAAGCTTTATAATTAGGTTCAAAAGCCCATAATTAACTATTTTAACCAATAAAATTTGATTTAATATCATTTTCGATCGTTTTGTAGGGTTCATAACGTGTGTGTTTAAATGGGCATTATAGTGAACCCGTTCGAATTTTAACCGAGTAAAAAACTCAGAGTTTGAGATTAATTTGTATAATTCGGTTCAAAAGCCCATAATTAACTATTTTAACCAATAAAATTTTATTTAATATCATTTTGGATCGTTTTATAGTGTTCATAACGTTCATGTCTAAATGGGCTTTATAGTGAACACGTTCAAATTTTAACCGAGTAAAAAGCTTAAAATTTGAGATTAAGTTGTATAATTAGGCTTAAAATCTCATAATTAACTATTTAATCCCATAAAATTTGATTTAATATCATTTTCGATCGTTTTGAAGGGTTTAGAGCATGCATTTCTAAATGTGCTTTATAGTGAAGCCGTTCGAATTTTAACAGAGTAAAAAGCTAAAAATTTGAGATTAAGCTTTATAATTACGTTCAAAAGCCCATAATTAACTATTTTAACCAATAAAATTCGATTTAATATCATTTTCGATCGTTTTGTAGGGTCAGAGCGTGTATGTCTAAATGGACATTATAGTGGACCCGTTCGAATTTTAAAAGAGTAAAAACTTAGAATTTGAGATTAATTTGTATAATTAGGTTCAAAATCCCAAAATTAAATATTTGAATCTATAAAATTTTATTTAATATCATTTTTGATCGTTTTGTTGGGATTAGAGCGTGCATGTCTAAATGAGCTTTATAGTGAACTCGTTCGAATTTTAACCGAGTAAAAAGCTCAAATTTAAGATTAAGTTGTATAATTAGGTTCAAAAGGCAATAATTAACTATTTGAACACATAAAATTTGATTTAATATCATTTCAGATCGTTTTGTAGGGTTCAGAGCGTGCATGTCTATATGGGATTTATAGTGAACAAGTTTGGATTTTAACCGAGTAAAAAAACTCAAAATTTAAGATTTAGTTGTATAAATATGTTCAAAAGCCCATAATTAACTATTTGAAAGCATAAAATTTGATTTAATATCATTTTCGATCGTTTTGAAAGGTTTAGAGCGTGCATTTCTAAATGAGATTTATAGTGAACCCGTTCGAATTTTAACGGAGTAAAAAGCTCAAAATTTTAAATTAATTTTTATAATTAAGTTCAAAAGCCCATAAGTAACTATTTGAACCCATAAAATTTTATTTAATATCATTTTCGATCGTTTTGTAGGGTTTAGAGCGTGCATTTCAAAATTTGCTTTATAGTGAAGACGTTCGAATTTTAACCGAGTAAAAAGCTCAAAATTTGAGATTATGTTGTATAATTAGGTTCGAAAGCCGATAATTTAATATTTAAACCAATAAAATTTTATTTAATATCATTTTTGATCGTTTTGTAAGGTTCAGAGCGTGCATGTTAAATGGGTTATATAGTGAATCTGTTCGAGTTTTAACCGAGTAAAAAGCTAAAAAATCAAGATTAAGCTTTGTAATTAATTCAAAAGCCTATAATTATCTATTTTAACCAATAAAATTTGATTTAATATAATTTTCGATCGTTTTGTAGGGTTCAAAACGTGTATGTCTAAATGGGCATTATAGTGAATCCGTTTAAATTTTAACCGAGTAAAAAACTCTGAATTTGAGATTAATTTGTATAATTCGGTTCAAATGCCCATAATTAAATATTTGAATCTATAAAATTTGATTTAATATCATTTTGATCGTTTTTTAAGGATCATAGCGTGCATGTCTAAATGAGCTTTATAGTGAACACGTTCAAATTTTAACCGAGTAAAAAGCTTAAAATTTGAGATTAAGTTGTATAATTAGCTTCGAAAGCCTATAAATAAATATTTGAACTCATAAAATTTGATTTAATATCATTTTCGATCGTTTTGTCGAGTTCAGAGCGTGAATGTTAAATGGGCTTTATAGTGAACCAGTTCAAATTTTAACCGAGTAAAAAGCTCAAAGTTTTAGATTAAGCTGAATAATTAGGTTCGAAAGCCCAAAACGAACAATTTAAATCCATAATATTTGATTTAATATCATTTTCGATCGTTTTGTAGGAATCAAAGTGTGCATGTCTAAATGAGATCTATAGAGAACCCGTTCAAATTTTAACCGAGTAAAAGGCTCAAAATTTGAGATTATGTTGTATAATTATGTTAAAAAGCCTAGAATCAACAATTTAAACACATAAAATTTTATTTGATATCATTTTCGATTGTTTTGTAGGGTTTAGAGCGTGCAAGTAAAATGGGCTTTATAGTGAACCTGTTCAAATTTTAACCGAGTAAAAAGCTCAAAATTTGAGATTAAGTTGTATAATTAGGTTCAAAAGCCCATAGTTAACTATTTTTACCAATAAAATTATATTTATAATCATTTTCGATCGTTTTATAGGAATCAGAGCGTGTATGTCTAAATGAGCTATATAGAAAACCCGTTCAAATTTTAACCGAGTAAAAAGCTCAAAATTTGAGATTAAGCTGTATAATTAGGTTCTAAAGCCTGTAAATTACTATTTAAACCCATAAAATTTGATTTAATACCATTTTCGATCGTTTTGTAGGGTTCAGAGCGTGAATGTTAAATGGGCATTATAGTGAACCTATTCGAGTTTTAACTAAGTAAAAAGCTCAAAATTTGAGATTAAGTTGTATAATTAGGTTCAAAATCCCAAAATGAACAATTTGAATCCATAGTATTTGATTTAATATCATTTTCGATCATTTTGTAGGAATCAAAGTGTGCATATCTAAATGAGCTCTATAGAGAACCCGTTCAAATTTTAACCGAGTAAAAGGCTCAAAATTTGAGATTATGTTGTATAATTATGTTAAAAAGCCTAGAATCAACAATTTAAACCCATAAAATTTTATTTAATATCATTTTCGATTGTTTTGTAGGGTTCAGAACGTGCATGTAATGGGCTTTATAGTGAACCTGTTCAAATTTTAACCGAGTAAAAAGCTCAAAATTTGAGATTAAGTTGTATAATTAGGTTCAAAAACCCATAGTTAACTATTTTTACCAAGGCAGTAAACTGTAGTGCTGCCGAGGCAATGATATACGATTGCATTGAGCAGAGACAAGTCAATCAATTCCACAATACAACGCAACTGGATCCTGACCTATCTCTCTCTATTATTCCAACTCTTTATTTTTACTTAGTTATTTTAGTTTAGATAAACCAACTCAAATCACTTGTGTTTTTACTTTTCTACAGAACAAGAAGGTGAAGAAAGCATATTAAGTCTACCGGTCCCTAAGGAGACGATAATCCGATAATACTTATCACTTATTACTTTCGATGTGTCCACTTGCACTAAACGCACACTTTTGACACGCGACAAATTTTTGGCGCCGTTGTCGGGGACTGGCAACTAAATTTTGTTTTCTTTATTTTCTTGTTTATTTTTATTTTTATTTTACTTTTGTTTTTCGTGGTGTATGACCAGGGCCAAACCAACCTACCCCTTGTACGAGTTAGATCCAGATATCGAAAGAACAAGGCAACGGTTGAGGAGACAGATCCAAGGAGCCATGGCAGATCACCCGGTAGGACAAAACTTACCTACCGGCAATGGAGGACTTCCGCCGCCACCTGGGCCGCGACAACTCACTGTCAGAGACTTCCTGGAGGAGAACTTAAATGGATTAAACCCAGGAGTTGTCACACCGGAGATTGAAGCAGGCCATTTTGAACTAAAACCTGTTATGTTCAATATGTTAAATACTTGGACAATTTGGTGGGTCTGCAACTGAAGACGCAAGGCAGCACCTCAAGTCCTTCATGGAAATTTGCAACTCTTTCAAAATCCAAGGAGTCCATGGAGATGTCTTGCGATTAAAGCTATTCCCCTATTCACTGAGGGATAGGGCGAAAGCTTGGTTGAATAGCATTCCAGCAGGATCTATTGGATCTTGGAGTGAACTTTGCCGTGATTTTATTACTTATTTTAATCCCACAAATTTATATGATAGAATCCGTAATGAAATCACTTCTTTTCGATAGGCAGATGACGAACCAATGTACGAGGCATGGGAGCGCTAGAGAGATTTACTACACAAGTGTCCTTTGCATGGATTTCCCCTATGGACACAAGTGACAATGTTTTACAATGCCACGAATGCCCCGACAAGGATGATGTTAGATGCCTCGGCAAACGGAACACTCCTTGATAAAGCACCTGAGGAAGCTATTGAAATATTGAATAAACTCGCAAAGAATGACTTTCAGTTTCCTACATTTAAGCGAGGAGGAGGAAGACGCCAAGCCACGGTAAATGAATTAGACACATCAAATTCAGTGGCAGCACAATTGGCCTCTCTTACCAAGATGGTGCAAAACCTACAGTTACAACAAAATACCCGTGAGGTCAAGGTAATTGATTCCTACTGTGACTTATGCGGAGGTAACCACAGTTCCTCTGAATGCATGAATCAAGAAATCGATATATATGTTGGGAACTACAACCGCAACAATATGATGTCCAACACATACAACCCCTCATGGAAGAGGCATCCAAACCTATCATGGAGCAACCCTAACAATGCCTTAAACCCAATCACCCAACCTTCAGGATTTCAGCAACCGATGCCGCAACAGTAAGCCCAGCAGTCAATGCCGCCACAGCAGATGCAGCAGCAACCGGTAAGTTCATTGGAGAACACGCTAAAGGCCTTCATGATGAAAACTGAGTCATACATGGCAGAGAATAGTAATTTCATCAAGAGGACAGATGCCTTCATGAATAGAATTGAGATGAGGTTGCAAAATCAAGAAGCGACCATTAAAACGCTTGAAACTCAAGTTGGGCAGTTTGCTCAAAGCATAAATACTAGACCACAAGGAGGACTACCTAGCAATACTGAAGTTGCTAAGGTAATGGGCCATGAACAGTGCAAAGCAATCACCACTAGGAGTGGTCTACAGCTGAAGGAAAAGATCCCAGAGAGACAAATTCAATCAGCAGATCGAGCAAAAGAAGAGGCTGAGCAAACTGAAGCTGATAACACTACCCCGGCAGAAAGCACTGCAGCTCCTGAGCAGCCTGTCGAGGCAGCAACAACTCCAGTGGTGCCAGGTATTAAATTTCAAACTAAAGAAACCCTGAATGAGATGAGACCACCACCACCTTTCCCACAAAGGTTGAAAAAGCAAAAAAAGGACCAACAATTCAAGAAGTTCCTCGACATCTTGAAGCAAGTCCACATCAACAGACCGTTCGTTGAAGCTATTGAACAAATGCCTAACTATGCAAGTTCTTAAAGGACATGGTGTCAAAGAGGAAACGAATAGGTGAGTTTGAGACAGTGGCTGCTACCGGGGAAGGCATGGCAATGCTGCATAACCGCATGCCACCAAAGTTAAAAAATCCTGGTTGCTTTATCATACCTTGTGCGATAGGTAAGAATTATGAAGGTAAGGCCCTATGCGACCTTGAAGCAAGCATGAATCTCATGCCCAAATCAGTCTTTCAAAAGCTTGGAATTGGAAGGGAGAAACCTACAACCGTTATGCTCCAACTAGAGGATCGATCCTATGTGCAATCTGAAGGCAAAATCGAGGACATACTGGTACAAGTAGATAAGTTTATTTTTCCTGCTGACTTTCTTGTCCTTGATTGTGAAGCAGATGACAATGCACCGATCATCCTTGGGAGACCTTTCCTTGCAACTGGACGCACCCTAATTAACGTGGAAAAAGGAGAGTTGACAATGCGGGTCAATGATGAACAAGTCAAACTCAACGCATTCCACAACTTAAAAAAATATGATGATCTAGAGGAGTGCAAGGCCATCCACACAGTAGACACTAAAATCCCTGCCTGGGCAGTCTTCTCGGCAGGATATTCGGCAAAAATATTAAGCCTAATGTGGATGAACACACAGCAAAAAGGAGTGGCCCACAACCGATTCACAATTGGGGCCAAAGGGAGAGAATAATTTTGGGAGATGCATTTGCATGCTCTCCACCAATAACATGATCTTCTCCCTTTTCTTTATTAATATATTAGGATTAGTTAGTTTTTTTTTTATTTTTTTATTTTTTCGAATTTATTTCTGCGTTAAGTATTTTTTCTTTTGTGTGTTTTATTTAGGAATAATAAGCAAGAATAAAGGAGAAATAGTTCACAGCAGGAACTCTGTCGAGGCAGAAAAACAGTGTCAGAGCCGCAGTAGTCTCAACGGGCAGAATAGTGTAACAGCTAGTCTGTCGAGATTCATGCCGCAGTAGAAAAGGAAATGACAGAAAAAGGAAACGGTTACACAACGGCTAGTGGCTTCAACGGTCTCAAGGCCGAGGCCTATATAAGAAACTCCTTACTCTTGAACTATTCACTCTTGCTTTCTTGTTTTCTTTAGTATTCATAACAATCTCTCTCACATTACTCTCTGCCTACTCATAATCTTCGTGAAGTTTCAGATTCTTTTCAAGAAAAACTCCAAGAAATAACATCTCTCAATCTTGATGGCAACATACAAGCAATTCGCCCCCGCCAACGTTGAAGATCGCTTCAACCGATCTTTCATCGCTCGGCAATTGTGGGAAGAGCAAGGTTTCTAGCATGCGGACGATGAAAACTACGACATTGAGCACTACCTCGTCGACAGAATTAAGTACCAAAACTGGGAAATTTTCTGTGTCCAACCTGCCTAGGCGAATGCTACGATCGTGCGGGAGTTCTATGCGCACGGGCCCAACAAAGACTCCCTCTTTGTTCATTGCCGCGGCAGGCCAGTCCAGCTAGATGCCAAGACAATCAACAATTTCTACGGCCTCACTCCTGACAGTGACATCCACGCCGAATTCATGGAAGACGTCACTGCCGAGGACTACGAGCTCATCAAAGATGATCTTTGTTACGCGAACACCCCATGGGAAACCGGTACCCATAGAGGATCCGTAACAAGACAAAGCCTAAAGCCCGAGGCCAAGATGTGGAATACCTTTGTCAAGCGACGGCTCATCCCCACGTCACACAATAACACGGTGGATCGCAAAAGATTGGTGCTTATCCAATCCATCATCAACAAGAGGACCATCAACGTTGGAGAGATCATCCTTCGGGAAATTCTCGAGTGCAGTAAGAAAGATAGGGGACCATTGTATTTCCCTTGTTTGATCACGGGTTTATATGTTGCCGCAGGTGTGCCTATCGAAGAGACGGACGAATACACGCCCCCACGACGAGGATGGATCAGGGACTTCTGTCACAAAGTCATGCAAATCATGCAAGCAGAGCCTGTCCAAGCAACGCCGCAGCAGTTCACTGCCGATACTGCTGCCGGGGCCCAGTACACGGCAGACATACCTGATACTGCCCACAACTCTACCGCAGTAGACCCGTACCAGGAGATCCTGCAACGGATGGTAGCAATGGACCTCAGACAACAAAGGTACATGGAGTACCAAAGGGATTTCAATGGCACCTTAGCCCAGATGCTGCTGCACGCTTTCCCGGACCAATGAGCACAATTTTCGGAGTTTCCCAACAACATGTTCATCACAGCTGCCCCTTACACCGAGACTACACCAACCCAGGAGGACCAAGGCCGTTCTTCCATGCAGCCCCTCAGCCCCAATACCAGGCTGTCGGCCCATCCAGGCCAGCGAATTCTACCGCGGCCTCGTCTGCCAACAAAAGACCATCCAAACGGAGGGCTGTTTTCAGCACTTCACCCCGATCACCAATTATCATGGGCATTCTATCAGCCGAGATAGATGCCTACGTGCACCAAAGCTTCACCGCCGTCGGCCCAAGTACCCACCGCAACGAAGGAGCAATAGCAATGGGAGGAGGAACGGACATTATGCTAACCGAAGAGATGGCTGATGTAGAAGAAGGAGAAGAGGTAGAGGCCCCAATGCAATGGATACCACCCACTCGAGTCCAACCGCCCCGGCAAGCAAAAGCGCAACCATCGCCTTCACTAGGGACAAAACAATCGGCAGCAAGGCCGAGGAGAAAAATTGTCACAAGCAGCTCTTCGGAGTCGCTTTAAAATCTTTGTCCTTAATTCAATATCACTTGCTATTACTGTTTTAAATGTTGCTTATTTCATATTTTGTTTTGTCGCTTATTTCTTCAAATATAAAGCATTGAGGACAATGCTTGGTTTGAGTTTGGGGGTGCAGATTCGCTACCAAGGCAGCAATCTATTGCCGCGGCCTTGCCAAAAAAGGGAGTATTCCAATGATTTTTTTTTAATTTTTCATGCTCCCCGCCTTACTTGAATTAACTGCCTACACTTTTCCACTGCTTATCATCGGTATTGCCTTAGTTTATTCTTTAAGGCTATAGAAATCTGTAACCCCCTTAGCCCGGCCTAGACGGAACCGGCACTAATGGGTTACACGGGGAATATCGAACCAAACCCGCGAAGGTCCGATTCGATAAACAACTCTGAAAATCGATATGTTTTTTTTATTTCTTAACTAGATGCATAATTAAGTTCCTATGTGTGTCGAGGTCATGCATAACGAGAGTGAAGACATTCGGTTCACAATTGATTAATCAATTTGCATATAAACACATAAGGACCATAACGCAAATAATTTTTAATTCCATCAATAACCGGAAATTCAATCTGCCATAGTTCAATTAAACATGCATAGCATACTCACAACAAAATTCGGATCAATCGAAGCTTTAATGCATCACCAATTTCGTGTTTCTATAGTTATGGACCTAATCGTAAAGCTCACAAATCATAGGGACTATAACCAACATAAATTTACCAATACGAATTTAAGTGAACATCATGCATCAAGGTGATATTACCACTCAAAACATTATTCATTGCATCTATATTTGATCGTGGAAAGACATCCAACCCTAAACGTAATTTTTGACACTTAAAATGTCATTTTTGGGTCAGGGGTATCGATACCTTTGGTCTGGGTATCGATACCCTGACGTGGAGTGAGCCTCGTTGCACCTCGAAGGTTAGGGGTATCGATACCTCCAAAGGTGGTATCGATACCACAGTGACCAGTGGGGTAATTGCATCAAGCCATGCTTCGGTACCACCCCAAATTAAGCCTTGGGTATCGATACCTCTAGTAAGGGTATCGATACCCCCTGTGCAATTTGACAAGTTTGAACATTCTAAGTTAATTCCATCCATTCAAACATAACCATTAATCACCCCGAATTATATGCATAATTTCCTAAGCATAAAGAACAATCTAAAGCACACTATTACCAACAGCTTGGACCTCAAAATGATCTATAGGCATGCTTCCTATGTTATGATTAAAAACAAGAAACACACATACATGATCATACTTCAACAATCCAAAACAATATCAAAATTTATCAAACCAAAATCAAGACAATATAAGGTCTCATTACAAGTCATTAACCAAAGTAAAACACACTCTCATATGGGTAGGTTTACACATTGCCAAGCCTCAAGTTATTTGCAAAAACATACCAAAAATTGAGTTAACTTTTCCCCTTGGTTCCCTTGCTCCGAAAGTAGCCTCGAATATCTCTATTTCTCTGCAAGTATGAAAGGAGAGAGCTTAAGCAAAACATGCCTAGTGAGGAAGCTCTAAACAAGATCAAAAATCATTTTTAAAGTCATGCTTCCATCTTTCATGCTTATTTGAAATATGTAAAATCAAAGCATGCTTATCATCATTGTCAAATCATTTCATGTATCATGCAAAAGTATATCAATTCATTTCTTGTATGCATATTGGCTTTCTAGTGATCACTTAATATGAACTTTTAGTTCATCGAATACACGGATTCCTTTTTCCATAATTGGAGACACTTGGTCTCAACATGCATCGGTCAGACACATAGTCACCCTTGTATACATGTTACCCCCACTACGCACGGTCGGACACAAAGTCACCCTTGTTTACGCATGGGTCAACTATATGCACGGTCGGACACAAAGTCACCCTTGTTTACATATAGGCAAGCTCTACACGCACGGTTGGACACAAAGTCACCCTTGTTTACGTGCAGGCAAACTCTACACGCACGGTCGGACACAAAGTCACCCTTGTTTACGTGTAGGCATCATCATTATTCTCATTATTTTTATAGTGCACTCAATCCTAATGACATGTCATTTGTATTCGAATCTAAAGTTAGTGTCACTAATCCAATATCAATTCCAATGATGCATGTTAACTTGCTGCTCATAATGCACTCATTACATGTTCATCATGTGAACTAAAATCATGCTCAACGGCTTTATCAACATAGGGCAAATAACCTCATCATAACCCAAATTCTTTTTCATGCTTACATAAACCATGAATACCTTAATAAACCATGCATTTTCAGCAATTAACACATGCATGCATCATTTCAAAATCAAATATATGCAATTCCAAAATCATATTGAATCATTGTTCACATATATGCCATTACCAAAAATAACCGAAAATCGAGGTAATGCATCAACATCATTTAAAACACTTACTCTTGAACTATGGAAAGTTTTCACACTATTCCATAGCCCCCAAAACAGAACCAAACCAATGCGATTCACTTTAAACCCAAAATCACTCACCGGCAAGCGAAACTAGCCCTCGTCGATGCTCCGACGGCAACGCCAATGCACCAGCCACTTATGCACCCTCTCGAACTACCTCTAAAACATTAAAAATAGAGCATATTCACATCACAACATGCTCAAAACAGCAGCCACATTTAACCTTCACAAAACTATCGAAAACCTTGCCGAAAAGACCGAAAACTAAGCCGAAACGCATCCGAAACATCATCAGCCCAAAACCTAATGAATTTAACATCTAATAAACTTTAAATATGAACCAAAAGCACTTCCAAACCATCCTTATACCTCCAGCAACATAAGAACACCTAAAACATCCCCTAAAACAACCGAAAACCACCTTAAAACACCACCGATTGCATTATTCCAGGATTAATTTGATATTAAATCATTACAAGACTCAATCAATCATTTAATTGACCTAATATAATAATTAAATCATCCTAAATCCAGCATCAATTGAGATCTCAAAAGATTTCACAAAAACCTTCACAAAACTCATAAATCTTGAATTAGAAACACAAAATTAAATATCAATTGTTAATGGGCAATCCAATACATGGGAATTTCAATAAAGAACCTTAGAAAAAGATTAGAATTCAAAATTTTACCTTAGATATTTGTCCACCAAAAAGATGAGAAAACCTTCCTTGATTTCCTTGAAAATGATGTTGATTTTGCAAAAAATGATGAGTAGGTTTTGTAGAGAATGAAAGGATGAGTAAAATGAAATAAATCTTGTAGAAAATGATGAAGAAATCAGCAAATAATTGAAGAAATTGGAGAAGAAGATGGAGAGAAAATGAGAGAAAATCTTGAGAGAAAATCTTGAGAGAAAAGATGGGAAAATGGGAAGTTACAAAAGAAAATAAAGTTGTCATCTAAAATAAAACAATTAAAAAAAACAATTTTGGTGAATAAATCATTAATTAAAAATAAATTGGGTTTATGGCCCTCTAAGGATTCTAAGTATGGCTTACTTTCCAATTTAGTCTCTAAAAATCCTTATTGCCGAAAATTACTAATTAAATCCCCGAAACTTTTCTAAAATTACAATTTAGTTAGTAGCACAAAATTAAGCCCAATTAAAAATCAAATTAAAGTTCAAAAAATATTCCTTTAACTTTAAAACACCTTTTTAATATTTTTAGAACCATTTCACAAAATTATTACTTATCCGATCAAAATATTATTATTTTAATTTTTCCCGGAATAACGAACCCTAGGAATCCGATTCGACCCGAATCGAATTTCCCCAACTAACACTCAAACTACTAAACCCAAAACAGGGATGTTACAAAATCTTTCTCCTTACCATGATTAGGTCCTGTTAAGAAGATTTAACCTTAGGATACTTAAGGAGGAAAACTTAGAAACTTACTATAGGAAGAACTTTAAACACTTTTGGGACTTGTTGGATTTTAGGAATTCTTTTAATGAACTTAGGTGATAAAGACTTAGATTTTTGGAAATGTAACTAGAGGTGCCTACCACCGGCTCTAGAAAGTCTCTTCTTCATGCTAGAGGTGCCCGAAATTGGCTTTAGTATGTTTTAAGGAGTATTAAAAAGAAAGAAGGAATTTAGTGAAAAGAAAAACACAAGTCTTTGAGATGTCCGAAATTGGCTCAAGATTTGGTGTTTGAAAAGAAGAGAAACACTTAACCAAATTTTACTTTTCTTGAACTTAGAGTTTGTCTAAGAAAGCCTTTAATCAAACTTGTCCACAAAAACGCACACACTCACAATTCTTATAGTTTGTTTCTAGGTGAACCCTTGGGTAACCGAATGGTTAAGGCTTAAGAATAGGCCTAGTTATGGTGGGGAGAATAGATGGACATGTAAGACCAAGAGAGAATAGAGTTCGGCAAATTGATGGTTTGCATTACTTGAGGACAAACAATAGTTCGAGTTTGGGGGTGTGATAAGTGCTCAACACACTATCACTTTTTACTCATTTTATGGGCGTTAATCACCAAATATACACCCATTTGGACCAATGCATGAACTCAATCTGATATATTTAGAAGTAAAGCTCATAAAGATAAGATTTACAGAAAAGGCACGTTTTACTGCATTTTTATCTGTGCAGGAGAACCAGTGCCATGGCAGCGACAAGGCCAAGGCAGGACCTGATGCCGAGGCAGCAGCAGAAAGACAGGAAGCAAGACTATAGGCGATGGAAAGATAAAAATCCAAGGAACGTGTCTGGACTCAAAGCCCATGGATCGGACCTGGCTAGCACACGGAAAAGCCCAAGGCAAGACCTCGCGGGAAAGCCCCCTTAGGCGAATCTAAACTTGGAAATATTTTAATTATGTACTTGACTTGTTCCCTACTCCAAGTTGTATTCTACTTAGGAAAGGTTTGCCCTAGGTCTAGCCTATATAAAGACCTAGCCACCCAATGTACTAGAGACGGAATACCTAGGGAGAGAGCCGATTTCTATACTTGTCTTCTTCCTCTCCATTATGTTCTAAACCTTCTTAGGGATTAGGTGAAGGTTGTCGAGTATATGTGAGAGGAGATTGTACTTTGTCTTTGATTCAATGCAATAAAATTATCAAGGTTTGCTTATCCTTTGTTATTCCTTGTTCTCGCATTCAAGCTCGGGAGAGGAGAGTGTGAGTCATCCATTTATCTAAGCTCGGGAGAGTTAGATTCATGAAAGGGATAAGTATGGTGTTTGAATCGCGAAATACTAACTCGGCCTAGGGATAGGTTAAGAGTTTCAGCGGCTAAAAGAAGTGTGAGATTGGTTGGTGAGTATAATTGGTTCACGCCGGGAGGTATCATCAAGGACTAGTCATCAACAACACTTTGACTTAAGGATAAGCGGAGTCATTCAAGGACACTTTGCCGAACTTTGGTACAGTCTACCCACGAGCAAGGGATTGTCGCGGCAGACAATATTGTCGCTGCCAAGGCAGTAAACTACAGTGTTGCCGAGGCAGTGATATACGATTGCATTGAGCAGAGACAAGTCAATCAATTCCACAATACAACGCAACTGGATCCTGACCCATCTCTCTCTATTATTCCAACTCTTTATTTTTACTTAGTTATTTTAGTTTAGATAAACCAACTCAAATCACTTGTGTTTTTACTTTTCTACAGAACAAGAAGGTGAAGAAAGCATATTAAGTCTACCGGTCCCTTAGGAGACGATAATCTGGTAATACTTATCACGTATTACTTTCGATGTGTCCACTTGCACTAAACGCACACGTTTGACACGCGACAGGCACCTTTAACCAAGTTGTTGCAAAAAGATGTTAAGTTTGAGTGGACCGATAAGAGACAAGAAGCTTTTGAGAAGTTAAAGGAGGCTTTAACTCAGGCTCTGATCCTAGTTTAATCGGAACCGAGAAAAGAGTTTACGGTTTATAGTGATGCTTTTTATGCTGGGCTTGGCTGTGTTTTGATGCATGATGGAAGGGTGGTAGCTTATGCATCTCGTCAACTAAAGGTGCATGAGAAAAACTACCCCACTCATGATATTGAGTTAGCCGTAGTGGCTTTTGCTCTTAAGATTTGAAGGCACTATCTTTATGGGGAGCGTTGTGTAGTGTATATGGATCACAAGAGTTTGAGGTACTTGATTTCCCAAAAGGATCTTAATCTTAGGAAACGTTGATGGCTTGAGTTGCTTAAGTATTATGATCTGACGATCGAGTATCACCCGGGTAAAGCTAATGTTATGGCAGATGCTTTGAGCAGGAAAGTGGTCTGTCGCGTGTCAAAAGTGCGCATTTAGTGCAAGTGGACACATCGAAAGTAATAAGTGATAAGTATTTATCGGATTATCGTCTCCACAGGGACTGGTAGACTTAATATGTCTTCTTCGTCTTCTTGTTTTGTAGAAAGAAGTAAAATAAAACACAAGTAAATGAGTTTGGTTTAACTAAACTAAAATAACTAAGCGAAGTAAAGAAATTTAATAATAGAGAGAGATGGGTCAGGATCCAGTTACGTTGTACTGTGGATTTGATTGACTTGTCTTTGCTCAATGCAATCGTATATCACTGCCACGACAACACTGCAGTTTATTGCCTGGGCAGCGACGATACTTGTCCGCCGCGGCAATCCCTTGCTCGTGGTTGGACTTTACCAAAGTTCGGCAAAGTGTCCGTGAATGACTCCGCTTATCCCTAAGCCAGAGTGTTGTTGATGACTAGTCCTTGATGATACCTCCCGGCGTGAACCAATTATACTCACCAACCAATCTCACACTTCTTTTAGCCGCTGAAACTCTTAACCTATCCCTAGGCCGAGTTAGTCTTTCACGATTGAAACACCGTACTTACCCCTTTCGTGAATCTAACTCTCCCGAGCTTAGATAAATGGATTACTCACAAACTTCTCTCCCGAGCTTGAATTCGAGAACAAGGAATAACAAAGGATAAGCAAACCTTGATAATTTTATTGCATTGAAACAAAGACAAAGTACAATCTCCTCTCACATATACTAAACAACCTTCACCTAATCCCTAAGAAAGTTTAGAACATAATGGAGAGAAAGAAGACAAGTTTAGAATTCGGCTCTCTCTCCCTAGTTATTCTGTGTCTGGTACATTGGATGGCTAGGTCTTTATATGGGCTAGACCTAGGGCAAACCTTTCCTAAGTAGAATACAACTTGGAGTAGGGAACAAGTCATGTACATAATTAAAATATTTCAAAGTTTAATTCGGCTAAGGGGGCTTTCCCGCGTGGTCTTGTCTTGGGCTTTTCCTCGTGCTAGCCAGCTCCGATCCATGGGCTTTAAGTCCAGACACGTCCCTTGGATTTTTATCTTCCAATCGCCTACAGTCTTGCTTCCTGGCTCTCAGCTGCTGCCTCGGCATCAGGTCCTGCATCGGCCATGTTGCTGCCGCGACACTGGTTCTCCTGCACAGATATAAAAATGCAGTAAAATGTGTTTTTTCTGTAAATATTATCTCTATGAACTTGACTTCTAGATATATCATATTGAGTTCATGAATTGGTCTGATTGGGTGTATATTCGGTGATTAATGCCCATAAAAGGTGTAAAAAGTGATAGGGAGTTGAGCACTTATCGCACCCCCAAACTCGAACTATTGCTTGTCCTCAAGCAATGCAAGCCATCAATTTGCCGAACTCTACTCTCTCTTGGTCTTACATTTCCATCTATTCTCCCCACCATAGCTAGGGATATTCTTTAGTCTTAACCTTTCGGCTACCCAAGGGTTTACCAAGAAACAAACTATAAGAATTGTGAGTGTGTGCGTTTTTGTGGACAAGTTTGATTAAAGGCTTTCCTAGACAAACTCTATGTTCAAGACAAGTAGAATTTGGTTAAGTGTTCTCTTCTTTTCTAAACAACCAATTCTTAAGCCAATTTCGGGCACCTCAAGGATTGTGTTTTTTTCTAATTCCTTCTTTCTTTTTGCTATTCCTTAAAGCATACTAGAGCCAATTTCGGGCACCTCTAGCATGAAGAAGAGTACCTTCTAGAGCCGGTGATAGGCACCTCTAGTTACTTTCCAAAAATCTAAGTCTTTATCACCTAAGTTCATTAAAAGAATTCTTATAATCCAACAAGTCCCAAAAGTGTTTAAAGTTTTTCCTATAGTAAGCTTCTAAGTTTTTATCCTTAAGTATCCTAAGGTTAAACCTTCTTAACAGGACCTAATCATGGTAAGGAGAAAGATTTCTAGCCTTAAAGAATAAACTAAGACAATACTGAAGATAAGCAGTGCAAAAGTGTAAGCAGTTAATTCAAGTAAGGCGGGGAGCATGAAAATAAAAAAAATCACTAAAATACTCCCTTTTTTTGGCAAGGTCTCGGCAGTAGATTACTGCCTTGGCAGTGAATCTGCACCCCCAAACTCAAACCAAGCATTGTCCTCAATGCTTTATATTTGAAGAAAATAGCAGGCAACAAAATATGAATAAAATAAGCAGCATATAAAGACAGTAAACATCAATTTATATTGAATTATGAAAAGAAACAAAAAAATTAAAGCGACTCCGAAGAGCTGCTTGTAACAATTTTTCTCCTTGGCCTTGCTGCCGATTGCTTTGTTCTTGGGGAGGGCGATGGTTGAGCTTTTGCCTGCCGGGACGGTTGGACTCTTGTGGGTGGTTTCCGTTGCATTGCGGCCTCCACCTCTTCTCCTTCTTCTACGTCGTCCATTTCTTCGGTTATCATTATGTCCGTTCCACCTCCCATTGTTGTGGCTCCCCCAGTGTGGTGTGTACTTGGTCCGGCGGCGGTGGAGCTTTGATGCACATAGGCATCTATCTCAGCTGATAGACTGCCTATGATGATTGGGGATCGGGGTGGAGTGCTGAAGACTGCCCTTCGCTTGGATGGTCTTCTGCTGGCAGATGATGCCACGGCAGAATCCGCTGTCCTAGATGGGCCGGCAGCCTGGTACTGGGTTGAGGGTCCGCGTGGAAGAACGGCCTTGGTCCTCCCGGAGCTGGTGTAGTTTCGGTGTAAGGGGCGGCTGTGACGAACACATTGTTGGGGAAATTTGGAAATTATGCTTCTTGGTCCGGAAAAGCGTGGAGCATCATTTGGGCTAATGTGCCGTTAAAATCTTTTTGGTACTCCATATACCTCTATTGCCTGAGGTCCATCACTGCCATCCTTTGCAAAATCTCCTGAACGGGTCTGCGGCGGCAGAGGAGTGGGCAGTGTCTGGCATGTCTACCGTGTACTGGGCCCCAACCGCAGTATCAACAGTGAACTGCTGGGATGTTGCTTGGACTGGCTCCGCCTGCGTGATCTGCATGACTTTGTGACAAAAATCTTGTGTCCATCCTCGCTGTTGGGGCGTGTATTCGTCCGTATCTTCGATTGGCACACCTGCGGCAACACACAAACCCGTGATCAAACATGGGAAATATAATGGTCCCCTATCTTTCTTACCGCATTCGTGAATTTCCCGTAGGATTATCTCTCCGACATTGATTGTTCTTTTGTTGATGATCGATTGGATAAGCACCAATCACTTCCGGTCCACCGTGCTGTTGTGGGACGTGGGGATGAGGTGTCGCTTGACAAAGGTATACCATATCTTGGCCTCGGGCTTTCGGCTCTGCCTTGTTATAGATCCTCTATGAGTACCTGTTTCCCATGGAGTATTCACGTAACAAAGGTCGTCTTTGATTAACTCATAATCCTCGGCAGTGATGTCCTCCATGAATTCAGCGTGAACATCACTGTTCGGAGTGAGGCTGTAGAAATTGTTGATGGTCTCGACATCTAACTGAACCGGCCTGCCTCGGCAGTGGACAAAGAGGGAATCTTTGCTGGGCCCTGCGCATAGAACTCCCGCACGATAGTAGCATTCGCCTGGGCTGGTTGAAGACAGAAAATTTCCCAATTTTGGTACTTGATTCTGTCGAAGAGGTAATGCTCAATGCCGTAGTTTTCATTGTCCGCATGTTGGAAACCTTATTCTTCCCACAATTGTCGGGCGATGAAAGATCGGTTGAAACGATCTTCAACATTTGCTGGGGCAAATCGCTTGTAAGTGGCCATCAAGATTGTGAGAGATTTGATTTCTTGGAGGTTTTCTTGAAAAAATCTGGGAATTTCACGAAGAATTGTGAGTAGGCAGAGAGTAATGTGAGAGGAAGATTGTTAAGAATATTAAAGAAAACAAGAATGCAAGAGTGAATAGTTCAAGAGGAAGGGGTTTCTTATATAGGCCTCGGCCTTATGACCGTTTGAAGCCACTAGCCGTTTTGTAGCCGTTATTCTTTAATGTCGGTTCCTTTTCTGCCGCGGCAGGAATCTTGGCAGACTAGCCGTTACACTGTTTTGCTGCGGTGAAACTGCTGCGGTGAAACTGCTGCGGCTCTGACACTGTTTTACTGCCTCGGTAGAGTTCCTGCTGTGAACTTCTCCTCCTTTATTCTTGCTTATTATCCTAAATAAAAATTAAACACACACACAAAAAAAGTACTTAAACCAAAAACAAATTAGAAAAATAAAAATAAACTAAACTAATCCTAATATATTAATAAGGAAAAGGGAGGAGATCATGTTACTGGTGGAGAGCATGCAAATGCATCTCCCAAGATGATTCTCTCTTGTTGGCCAGAATTATAAATCGGTTGTGGGCCGCTCCCTTTTGTTGTGTGTCCATCCACTTTGAACTTGATCTTTTTGTTGAATAACCTGCCGAGCATGCTGCCAAGGTAGGAAATTTTGGTACCTCCTGTGTGAATGGTCTTGCACTCCTCTGGATCATCATATTTTTTTAAGTTGTGGAATGCATTGAGTTTGACTTGTTGGTCATTGACCCTCATTGTCAATTCTCCTTTTTCCACATCAATTAGGGTACGTCCAGTTGCAAGGGAAGGTCTCCCCAGGATGATCGGTGCATTGTCATCTGCTTCACAATCAAGGATAAGAAAATCAGTAGGAAAAATAAACTTATCAACTCTTACCAGTATGTCCTCAATTTTGCCTTCGGGTTGCACATAGGATCGATCCGCTAGTTGGAGCATAACTGTTGTAGGTTTCGCCCTTCCTATTCCAAGCTTTTGAAATCCAGATTTGGGCATTAGATTGATGCTTGCTCTAAGGTCGCATAGGGCCTTACCTTTATAATTTTTACCTATCGCACAAGGTATGATAAAGCAGCCACGATCCTTTAATTTCGGTGGCATGCGATTGTGCAACATTGCCATGCATCCCTCGGTAGCAGCCACTGTTTCAAACTCACCTATTCGTTTCCTCTTTGACACCATGTCCTTTAAGAACTTGGCATAATTAGGCATTTGTTCAATTGCTTCTACGAACGGTATGTTAATGTGGACTTGCTTTAGAATATCGAGGAATTTCGTGAATTGCTAGTCTTGTTTTTGTTTTTTCAACCTTTTTGGGAAAGGTGGTGGTGGTCTCATCTCGTCCAGGGTTTCTTTAGTTTGGAATTTAATACCTGTCACCACTGGGGTTGTTACTGTCTCGGCAGGCTGCTCAGGAGCTGTAGTACTTTTTGCCGAGGCAGTGTTATCAGAATCAGTTTGCTCAGCCTCTTCTTTTGCTGGATCTGCTGATGGGATTTGACTTGCTGGGATCTTTTCCTTCAACTGTAGACCACTCCTGGTAGTGATTGTTTTACACTGTTCATGTCCCATTACCTTAGCAACTTTAGTATTGCTAGGTAGTCCTCCTTGTGGTCTAGTGTTTATATTTTGAGCAAACTGCCCAACCTGAGTTTCTAGTGTTTTAATGGCCACTTCTTGATTCTACAACCTCATCTCAGTTCTATTCATGAAGGCATCTGTCCTCTTGATGAAATTAATGTTCTCTGCCATGTATGACTCAGTTTTCATCATAAAGGCTTTAAGAGTGTTCTCCAATGAACTTACCGGTTGCTGCAACATCTGCTGCGACGACATTGATTGCTGGACCTGCGGCGGCGGCAAAGGTTGCATTGGTTGCTGGAATCCTGCGGGTTGGGTTGT
Source organism: Abelmoschus esculentus (assembly GCA_035048815.1). Taxonomy (NCBI): domain Eukaryota; kingdom Viridiplantae; phylum Streptophyta; class Magnoliopsida; order Malvales; family Malvaceae; genus Abelmoschus; species Abelmoschus esculentus. Next base: position 9,052,756 of record JAUCBN010000059.1, read on the forward strand.
TGGATTTAAGGCATTGTTAGGGTTGCTCCATGATAGGTTTGGATGCCTCTTCCATGAGGGATTGTATGTGTTGGACATCATATTGTTTCAATTGTAGTTCCCAACATACATACCGGTTTCTTGATTCATACAATCAGAGGAACTGTGGTTACCTCCACATAAGTCACAAAAAGAATCAATCACCTTAAACTCACGGGTATTTTGCTGTAATTGCAAGTTTTGCACCATCTTTGTAAGAGAGGCCAATTGTGCTACCAATGAATTTGATGTGTCTTACTCATTCACCGTGGCTTGGCGTCTTACTCTTCCTCGCTAGATGTAGGGAATTGAAAATCATTATTCGCGAGTTTGTTCAGTATCTCAATAGCTTCCTCAGGAGCTTTGTCAAGGAGTGTTCCGTTCGCCGAGGCATCTAACATCATCCTTGTCGGGGCATTCATGGCATTATAGAACATGGTCACTTGTGTCCATAGGGGAAATCCATGTAAAGGACACTTGTGCAGTAACTCCCTGTAGCGCTCCCATGCCTCGTACATAGATTCGTCATCTACCTGTCGAAAAGAAGTGATTTCATTACGAATTCTATCATATAAGTTTGTAGGATTAAAACGAGTAATAAAATCACGACAGAGTTCACTCCAAGATCCAATAGATTCAGCTGGAATGCTATTCAATCAAGCTTTCGCCCTATCCCTCAGTGAATAGGGGAATAGCTTTAATCGCAAGACATCTTCATGGACTACTTGGATTTTGAAGGAATTGCATATTTCCATGAAAGACTTGAGGTGTTGCCTTGCATCTTCAGTTACAGACCCACCAAATTGTCCAATAGTGTTAAGCATATTGAACAACCTTCACCTACACTTCTTGAAAGGTGGTGGTGGTCTCATCTCATTCAGGGTTTCTTTAGTTTTGAATTTAATACGTGGCACCACTGGGGTTGTTACTGTCTCGGCAGGTTGTCCAAGTGCTGTTGTGCTTTCTGCTGGGGCAGTGTTATCAGCATCAGTTTGCTCAGCCTCTTCTTTTGTTGGATCCGCTGATTGGATTTGGCTTGCTGGAATCTTTTCCATCAGCTGTAGACCACTCCTAGTAGTGATTGTCTTGCACTGTTCATGGCCCATTACCTTAGCAACTTCGGTATTGCTAGGTAGTCCTCCTTGTGCTCTAGTGTTTATATTTTGAGCAAACTGCCTAACCCGAGTTTCTAACGTTTTAATGGTCGCTTCTTGATTTTGCAACCTCATCTCAGTTCTATTCATAAAAGCGTCTGTCCTTTTGATGAAATTACTGTTCTCCGCCATGTATGACCCAGTTTTCATCATAAAGGCTTTGAGAGTGTTCTCCAGTAAACGTACCGGTTGCTGCTGTAGCTGTTGCTGCGACATTGACTACTGGGCCTGCGGCGGCGACAGTTGTTGCATCGGTTGCTGAAATCCTGAAGGTTGGGTGATTGGGTTTAAGGCATTGTTAGGGTTGCTCCATGATAAGTTTGGATGCCTCTTCCATGAGGGATTGTATGTGTTGGACATCATATTGTTTCGGTTGTAGTTCCCAACATACATACCGGTTTCTTGATTCATACAATCAGAGGAACTGTGGTTACCTCCACATAAGTCACAATAAGAATCAATTACCTTAACCTCACAGGTATTTTGCTGTAACTGTAGGTTTTGCACCATCTTGGTTTACCGTGGCTTGGCGTCTTACTCTTCCTCGCCTAGATGTAGGAAATTGAATATCATTTTTCGCGAGTTTGTTTAGTATCTCAATAGCTTCCTCAGGTGCTTTATCAAGGAGTGTTCCGTTTGCCGAGGCATCTAACATCATCCTTGTCGGGGAATTCGTGGCATTATAGAACATTGTCACTTGTGTCCATAGGGGAAATCCATGCAAAGGACACTTGTGTAGTAACTCCCTGTAGCGCTCCCATGCCTCGTACATTGGTTCATCATCTTCCTGTCGAAAAGAAGTGATTTCATTACGAATTCTATCATATAGGTTTGTAGGATTAAAACGAGTAATAAAATCACGGCAGAGTTCACTCCAAGATCCAATAGATCCTGCTGGAATGTTATTCAACCAAGCTTTCGCCCTATCCTTCAGTGAATAAGGGAATAGATTTAATCGCAAGACATCTTCATGGACTCCTTGGATTTTGAAAGAGTTGCAAATTTCCATGAAGGACTTAAGGTGCTGCCTTGCGTCTTCAGTTGCAGACCCACCAAATTGTCCAATAGTGTTAAGCATATTTAACATAACAGGTTTCAGTTCAAAGTGGGCTGCTTCTATCTCCGGTGTAACAACTCCTAGGTTTCATCCATTTAAGTCCTCTTCCAGGCGTGAATGACTCCGCTTATCCCTAAGTCAGAGTGTTGTTGATGACTAGTCCTTGATGATACCTCCCGGCGTGAACCAATTATACTCACCAACCAATCTCACACTTCTTTTAGCCGCTGAAACTCTTAACCTATCCCTAGGTCGAGTTAGTCTTTCGCGATTGAAACACCGTACTTACCCCTTTCGTGAATCTAACTCTCCCGAGCTTAGATAAATGGATTTCTCACAAACTTCTCTCCCGAGCTTGAAATCGAGAACAAGAAATAACAAAGGATAAGCAAACCTTGATAATTTTATTGCATTGAAACAATGACAAAGTACAATCTCCTCTCACATATACTGAACAACCTTCACCTAATCCCTAAGAAAGTTTAGAACATAATGGAGAGAAAGAAGACAAGTTTAGAATTCGGCTCTCTCACCCTAGGTATTCCGTGTATGGTACATTGGATGGCTAGGTCTTTATATAGGCTAGACCTAGGGCAAACCTTTCCTAAGTAAAATACATCTTGGAGTAGGGAACAAGTCATGTACATAATTAAAATATTTCCAAGTTTAATTCGGCTAAGGGGGCTTTCCCGCGTGGTCTTGTCTTGGGCTTTTCTTCGTGCTAGCCAGCTCCGATCTATGGGCTTTAAGTCCAGACACGTCCCTTGGATTTTTATCTTCCAATCGCCTACAGTCTTGCTTCCTGGCTCTCAGCTGATGCCTCGGCCATGTTGCTGCCGCGGCACTGGTTCTCCTGCACAGATATAAAAATACAGTAAAATATGCTTTTTCTGTAAATATTATCTCTATGAGCTTGACTTCTAAATATATCACATTGAGTTCATGCATTGGTTCGATTGGGTGTATATTTGGTGATTAATACCCATAAAAGGTGTAAAAAGTGATAGTGAGTTGAGCACTTATCATGGTCGTTGAGTTGTGTGCTATGTTTTCTAGGTTGAGTTTGTCTGAGGATGAAGGCTTGATAGCCGAGTTGCAGGTTAAACCTTCTCCGATTGAGAAAATCAAGGAGAAGCAGTTGTTAGATGACGCCTTGGTATCTCTTGTTTAAGATATAACTGAGGGTGTGTCAACGGAGTATAGTTTTTGAGGTGATGGTGTTTTTTGCTTTAGAGATCGTGTGGTTGCGCCGAGTGATGCTGAGTTGAGACGTACTATCCTTGCAGAGGCGCATAGTAGTCCTTTTGCTATGCACCCAGGTAGTACTAAGATGTACCGTGATCTGAGAGGAGAGTTTTTCTGGGTTGGTTTGAAAAAGGATGTGGCTGAGTTTGTGAGTAAGTGTTTGGTGTGTCAGCGGGTTAAGGCTGAACATCAGGTTCCGTCAGGTTTGTTGCAACCTTTGAAGATTCCAGAGTGGAATTAGGAAAGGATCACTATGGACTTTGTGACGGGTTTGCCTTTGACACCGTCCAAAAAGGATTCGATTTGGGTTATCGTGGATCGGTTTACGAAGTGTGCGCATTTTGTCCTTGTGCATACTAAGTATTCCTTAGATAAGTTGGCTTAGCTTTATATCTCTAGTGTTTTGAGGCTGCATGGAGTGTCGAAATCCATAGTATCCGACAGAGACCCAAGATTTACGTCGAGGTTTTGGAAATCTTTGTAGAAAGCTCTTGGTACTAAGTTGAGTTTTAGTACTTCTTATCATTCGCAGATTGATGGTCAGTCTGAGAGAGTTATCCAGATTTTGGAGGATATGTTGAGGTGTTGTGTGATAGATTTCCAAGGTTTTTGCGAAAAGTACTTGTCGTTGGTTGAGTTCTCGTACAATAATAGTTACCAGACAAGTATCCAGATGGCTCCGTTTGAGGCTTTGTATGGCAGGAGATGTCGTACTCCATTGTGTTGGGCTAAGGCAGGTGAGAGGTTTGTGACCTTACCTAGTGTGCTTGAGGATACAAATGAGAAGGTTAAGCTCATTAGTGAAAGGCTTAAAGTTGCATCGGACTGTCAAAAGTCTAATTGTTGACCTTAAGAGAAAGGAAATAGAGTTTGTTGTTGGTGAAAAAGTTTTTCTTAGGGTTTCTCCTTGGAAGAAAGTGATACGTTTCGGTAAAAAGGGGAAGTTGAGTTTGAGGTTTGTTGGACCGTTTGAGGTTTTGGAGAAAGTTGGACCAATGGCTTATCGTCTAAGGTTACCGTCCGAGCTTGAGAGGATTCATGATGTGTTTCATGTATCGATGCTTCGGAGGTACAGATCGGATCCATCGCATGTTTTGCCGATGGGCGAGGTGGAGCTCAATCCTGATCTTTCCTACGAAGAGGAGCCGATAGAAATCTTAGCATCAATTTCCAAAGTTCTGCGTGGTAAGACCATCGAGGCATCAGGGAAGCTACGTGGGAACGAAAGTCGGATATGGAAGAGCAGTTCTCTTATCTTTTTCCACCAGGTAATTTCGAGGACGAAATCTTTTAAGTGGGGGAGAGTTGTAACACCCCAAAAATGGGCTTAGGAGTTAGTGGGCCGGTTTAGCCTAGTTTGGGATTAAATATTTAAAAATTAGTTTTCAATCGAAATAATTTAAGGAAAAATATTCTAAAATCCTTATTAAACATATATTTGACTTTGGTCAAATCAATTTTGATAATTTACCCTTGAAACCCCGAGATTTTGAAATTAGTTACCAATTTGTAAAAAAATGAAACTTTGAGGATAATTTTATAAAACAAGCCAAAACTTTGAATCTTTAAGGGGCTTTGATCCAATTATAATCCTAGCTGGTTTAGGCTTTCCAATTTTTAATTAAACCCAAAATCTATTTTAAATTAAATAACTTAATTAAACCAAATTTTAAACTCTTAAAACCCTTTTTAATTAACCTAAATAACACATGTTTTTCTAATTTCCATTTTCCCTCATTGGAGGAAGCCGTTCATCAAGTTTTCAACGTAAAAACTCATTTTTTTTCAATTAAAATCGTTTACAATAATTATCTTAACTTTTCTTCTTCAAATTTTCTTGTTTCCTCATTGTATTCTCGTTTTTAAAACCCGGAAAGCAATTGGATCAGTTTTGGAGGTGAGATCTCGTCAACCTCTAGAATAATAAAGTTCTTTACTGAAATTCCCAAGTTCTTGGCTTGGAGAAATCGTTTTAATCCTTTAATTTTATAAAAATTGGTTTTTCGGCTAAAAATCTCAATTTTCGTTTAAGGGTTTTTACCAACTGTTTTTGGATCCTAAATGGATTATTTTTAATGTGTTAGAATGTTTATAAAGTTTTTTTAATATCCCTAATCACGGACTTTAGGCTTAGGTGAAGTTGGTGTGTTTTGGAAAGTTTTCGATTTAGGTTTTGATAGGTTTTAGGGGCTGCTGTGTAGGGATCCGACTTGAGGGTTTCGTTTGTGTGTTAAGAAGCATTAAACCCCTTTGTTTTGATGCTTGAAATGGGATAAGATGTAACATCCCGGTTTTGGGGTTAGTAGTTTGAGTGTTAGTTGGGGAAATTCGATTCGGGTCGAATCGGATTCTTAGGGTTCGTTATTCCGGGAAAAATTAAAATAATAATATTTTAATCGGATAAGTAATAATTTTGTGAAATGGTTCTAAAAATATTAAAAAGGTGTTTTAAAGTTAAAGGAATATTATTTGAACTTTAATTTGATTTTAATTGGGCTTAATTTTGTGCTAGTGACTAAATTGTAATTTTGGAAAAGTTTTGGGGATTTAATTGGTAATTTTCGGCAATAAGGATTTTTAGTGACTAAATTGGAAAGTAAGCCATACTTAGAATCCTTAGAGGGCCATAAACCCAATTTATTTTTAATTAATGATTTATCCACCAAAATTGTTTTTAAATTGTTTTATTTTAGATAACTTTATTTTCTTTTGTAACTTCCCATTTTCCCATCTTTTTCTCTCATTTTATCTCCATCTTCTTCTCCAAATTTCTTCAATTACTTGCTGATTTCTTCATCAATTTCTACAAGATTTATTTCATTCTACTCATCCTTTCATTCTCTACAAAACCTACTCATCAATTTTTGCAAAATCAACATCATTTTCAAGGAAATCAAGGAAGGTTTTCTCATCTTTTTGTTGGAGCAAATCTCTAAGGTAATATTCTATTTTCTAATCTTTTTCTAAGGTTCTTTATTGAAATTCCCAAGTATTGGCTTGCTCATCAACAATTGCTATTTAATTTTTGTGTTTTTAATTCAAGATCTATGAGTTTTATGATGTATTTTTTTGCGAAATCTTTTCAGATCTAAATTGATGCTGGATTTAGGATGATTTAATTATGATATTAGGTTAATTAAATGATTGATTGAGTCTTTAAATGATTTAATATCAAATTAATCCCGAAATAATGCAATCGGTGGTGTTTTAAGGTGGTTTTAGGGGTTGTTTTAGGTGTTCTTGTGTTGCTGGAGGTATAAGGATTGTTTGGAAGTGTTTTTGGTTCATAATTGAGGTGGATTAGATGTTAGATTCATTAGGTTTTAGGTTAAAGATGTTTCGGATGCGTTTCGGCTAGGTTTCGGTCTTTTCGGCTAGGTTTTCGATAGTTTTGTGAAGGTTTAATGTGGCTTCTGTTTTGAGCATGTTGTGATGTGAATATGCTTTGCTTTTAATATTGTAGAAGTAGTGCAAGAAGGTGCATAAGTGGCTAGTGCGTTGGCGTTGCCGTTGGAGCATCGGCGAGGGCTCGTTTCGCTTGTCGGTGAGTGATTTCGGATTAAAAGTGAATCACATTGGTTCGGTTCTATTTTGGGGGCTATGGAATAGTGTGAAAACTTTCTATAGATCAAGAGTAAATAAAGTAAATGATTTTGATGCATTATTGTGAGTTTCGGCTATTTTCGGTAATGACATTTATGATGATGATTTAATGAGATTTTGGAAATGCATAAGTTTGATTTTGAAATGATGCATGCATGTGTTAATTGCTGGAAATGCATGACTTTTAAAGACATTCATGGTTTATGAAAACAAGAAAAATGAAGTAGAATATGATATGGTTATTTGCCTTACATATGATGGTGCCATTGGGGCATGACTTTTGGTTCATTTGTTGAACACATTATGGATGCATTATGAGCAGCAAATTAGCATGCATACTTGAACTTGATATTGGCTTAGTGACACTAACTTTAGATTCGAATACAAATGACATGTCATTAGGATTGAGTGCACTATAAATATTATGGAAATAAAGGAAAAATGCCTACACGTAACAAGGGTGACTTTGTGTCCAATCGTGCGTGGTAGAGCCGCCTACACGTAACAAGGGTGACTTTGTGTCCAACCGTGCGTGGTAGAGCTTGATAATGGTGACTTCGTGTCATGTCAATGGTGACTTCGTGTCATGTCTATGGTGACTTCGTGTCATGACGAGACTAAAGGTCTCTAATCAATGGATCCGCGTATTCGATGAACTTAAGGTTCACATTAAGTGATCACTAGGAAGCCAATATACAAACATGGAAATATTTGGAACATTGTGCATCATTTGTGAAATGAATTGATAATGCCATGCGAACTTAGGAAAGGTTTGCCCTAGGTCTAGCCTATATAAGGACCTAGCCACCCAATGTACAATACGGAAATACCTAGGGAGAGAGCCGACTTCTACTCTTGTTTCTTTCCTCTCCATCATGTTTTAAACCTTCTTAGGGATTAGGTGAAGGTTGTCGAGTATTTGTGAGAGGAGATTGTACTTTGCTTTCATTCAATGCAATAAAGTTATCAAGGTTTGCTTATCCCTTGTTATTCCTTGTTTTCACAATTGAGCTCGGGAGAGGATATTGTGAATCATCCATTTATCTAAGCTCGGGAGAGTTAGATTCACGAAAGGGGTAAGTACGGTGTTTCAATCGCGAAATACTAACTCGGCCTAGGGATAGGTTAAGAGTTTCAGCGGCTAAAAGAAGTGTGAGATTGGTTGGAACATTGTGCATCATTTGTGAAATGAATTGATAATGCCATGCATACTCAAGGAAAGGTTTTTGGTATTGAACATGAACATGATTGTTAAGCATGCTTGGCTTTAGAAAGGCATTACAAGTTATGGTTTTAAATATGGTTTTAAATTGATGCATTGATGATCATGTTTAGAGATTCCTCACTAAGCATGTTTTGGTTAAGCTCTCCTCTCATCTTTGCAGAAAAATAGTGACATTCGAGGCTACGTTCGGAGCAAGGGAGCCAAGGGGAAGGTTATCTCAATTTTTGGTATGATTTGGCTAATAAATAAGGGCACGGCAATGTGTAAACCTACCCATATGAGAGTGTGTTCTACTTTGGTTAATGACTTGTAATGAGACCTTATATTGTCTTGATTTTGGTTTGATGAATTTTGATATTGTTTGGAATTGGTTGAAGCATGTACATGCATGAACGTTCTTGTTTTTAATCATATTTTAGGAAGCATGCCTATAGATTGTATGGAGTCTTTGATGTTGATAATTGTGTGATTATTATCATTATTTATGTTTAGGAATTATGCATATAGTTGATGGTGATTAATGGCTATGTCCTGAGTCAGTTGAATTCACTTGGTGTGACGGAATTTTTAGGTTCCAGGCACAAAGTTTCGAAACCTTAGGGAAGGTTTCGAAACCTTTGTCAAATAGTTTTGAATCCTTCAGGAAGGTTTCGAAACCTTGCGGGCAATTTTGATTATGGACCCTTACTGGACGCGAAAAGTTTCGAAACCTTTTACATAAAGTTTTGAAACCTCTAAGGAAGGTTTTGAAACCTTTGGCTGCCAGGAAATGGAAGTTGCTGGAAATTGCATTTTAGTCCTAGATATCCTTCTTTGTTCAATAAGAGTATCTACAGATGTTATTTTGAGCTGAAATTTCACATGGATGCATAAAGTTGATTAAATTTCAAGATGGATAACTTAATTTTAACGAAGTCCTTATAATTTGTAAGATTTACATTTTGGTCCCTAGATTAGTGAAACATGCAATTGATGATGTTAGAATGCTCCGTTTGATTTGAGATTTACCGTGAGGGATACTTGTATGCTTAATTGCATTTTGATGGAAAGAATTTCTACTTTGTCAATAGAAAGTAAAAGTTTTACGTTTTAGTCCTTAATTTACTTTAGTGTTTAATCGAATGCTTGTTTGTGATCGGATTGTTTCCGTTAATGCTTTGCATGAGATCAAGACTTTCAGGAACATAATTAATTATGCATCTAGATAAGAAAAAAAAATATATCGGTTTCAGGGTTGTTTATCGAATCGGACCTTCGCAAGTTTGGTTCGATATTCCCCGTGTAACTCGTTAGTGTCGGTTCCGTCTAGGTCGGGCTAAGGGGGTTACACAAGAGATAGGAGATCGCGTTTGAAGGTGTTTTTGTTCGTTCCGGTGGCTTGACAGGCAAGTAATGGTTATTGGTGAGTGGTTTATGAGAGTAGATGCTTTGGTAGTGTTTTAAATTAGTTTTACAGAGGTTTAGGAGTCTAAGGAAGGTGTGAAAACCTCCCTATACTCGGAAGTAAGTAAATTTTAAGTTTTCGCAAAAGGATTCCCATATTACTCTATGTTTTTACTATGAACTTTGTCATGCTTAATGTTGATTTTGCATAGATGCTTATACAAGATGATTTAATCTTCATGTTGCTGATTTATAATGGTTTTGATATACAATTGATGCTTCCATGATTTTTACTTTGAAAATTGAGTTAAAAGTGATTTTATCGGTTTATGTTTCGAAACTTGAAATATTGGGAAGCATGTGTTTAATTTAGTTTTGAATTACGTTTGAGCATTGATTTTTGATATACATATCGGCTAGTAAGTGATGAACCTTATGGGATAAGTCGTACATGTTTCAATTCCTTGTGTGTTTCATTTTGGCTTTTAGTCTAATGCTATGTGAGGGAGTAGTACTGTCACATCTGGGTTGATGGGAGTAGTATTGTCACCGGACACCAAGGTGAGATGATTCATGTTGAGAGTAGTATCAACATGAACATGCTCTAGGAGTAGTACTAACATGCGGTTGCCCGTTTATCCTAACGATTTGGAGTAGTACAAATCGGATCACTAGCCTCAGTATAATTTATGTTTTCTATTTGAAAATTGCAAGTGTTATGTCGAATTAGGCTTTGCTAGGTGAATAGCATGATAGCCTTCTTTTGCTTTGAAAGCATGACATATCTTTTAAAAGGGATTTTACATGTACTTTATGTTGGCTTGTGAGCCATGATTTTGTTAACACTTGTTGGATTTGCTATTCACATTGATAACATGATTATGTTGTTTTAAAGAATGCATGACATGTTTTACCTTTGTTGTAATTGAGTAATTATGGGCTGCATTGCAAGTGTTGTTTAAATGTTTTATTGCCCTCACTAAGCTTTAAGCTTAATCACTCTCTTTTCCTCTTGCAATGCTGATAAGTAATTGTTGGAAGCAATCGGAAAACAAAGGAGCCAATTGTGCCTATTTTAGTATTTTCTTTAGCTCAAGTATGCATTTTCTTAAGTTATGAACCTAAGTAGTTGAGAGCAATGGATTAGAGGATAATTGAGTTTGGAATTCTGTTTTGGAACCTATGTTATTGAACTTATTTTGATATTGAGTTTGATGAGAATTGTTAAGACTTTTTTGAAGTATGTGTTGCCAAGTTTATGATGTTGAATTATGCTTAAGATATATGTGCTTTGGCTTTTTATTTAGGTGACTTTGCATCTAGGAATGTTGTTTGAAGTGTGGATTATGCCTATAGGGTCTTGTATGCATCTAGAGAACCTTAGTATTTTAGTTTAGACTTGATTCTTGTATGATCTGCACTTTTCTAGGTAGGGGTTTCGATACATGTTAATAGAGTATCGATACCTAGGCAAAAATACGATGGTTTCTGAAAATTAAGCATGGGTATTGAAACCTTGTGAACTGGTTTCAAAACAGTAGTATAACATCCCAGTGCATATCGATACTGGTTTCGATACCAATCCCTACAGTGGCATAATAGTATCGGAACGGTTCCTATGGCATATCGATACACGGGCTTGTCGCGCAGGCAATCATTCGAGTTCTCAAAAGATTACCGAAACACTTAATACATGTATCGATACCCCTTTGTCTTTTACCTCTTTATCGATACAGGCGAAGAGTGTTTCGAAACCTCAATTAAATAATAATTTTGGATTTTCACGTTTTAGTCCTCAAGCATCTCGTAATTAATTAAGTGACTTGTAGAACTCGTATTAAGTTGAAATTTGACATGAAAACATGAAATGAACTTAATATAATATTGGTTACTTTAATTTCGCACTCGAATAAAAACTTCTGGAAAATTATAATTAGGTCCCTAAAACTTGTTTGGTTAAACTAGGACTTGTCTTACATTAATTTCCACTGCACTTTGAACTTAGTCCTTACAAGAACATGTAGGATCTTATTAAAGCAACTAGATAAGATAAGAAGAAAAAAATATAGGGTCGTTTATCAGGGCGAGTCTCCAGATTAGACTCGATATTCCCCGTGTAACTCGTTCGAGTCAATTGACGTCTAAACTGGGTCGAGGGGGTTACATTTGTTGGTATCAGAGCCAGGTTTATAAATCTTTGGGGTATGTAATTGTTAGATTATAATACAATGTGTTACATGGTGATTATTAAATTATGATATATGAATTTATGCACTGTGATTGTTTTATTATTACTGACTAAAGCAAGTTAAACATTGGTATCCATTGCTCCACTACTCTTAGGTTGGTTTTGTAAAAACTTGAGCTGTTAGGCACTTTGCTTTTGGTTGACTTACTCTGTTTTAAATGTTCTTGTGTTTGCATAGAGTAAGTAATATGGGACCCGTAGAGAACCTAGAAGGAACACTTGTTCTATTACTGATGGAAGAGAATTTTTTGAGGAGGAAGAGTTACCACTTCCGCCGCCACCACCTGTTGAACCGCAAGTGGTTCCTCCTACTGTGCCAGTTTTCAAAGACATATGTCTGTTCGTACAGGCTATAGTGGGAGCTTTTCAGGCTGCAGTTGCTGGAATGAAGGCTAAAGTTGCTTCATCGATAGTTAATCCTGGTTTACTTTTGGAGAGACTCCGTAGTTTAGAAGCGGTTGAGTTTAAGGGTTTGTCCCCGGAAGACTCGGAGGCTTGGTTTGAGAGTACTAATCGTATCTTGGTCCTGATAGGGTGTTTAGATGAGAGGAAGCTTGGATGTTCAGTTGCTTTGCTCCAGGGAGATGCTTATAAGTAGTGGACTACCACTACTTATGGTATGGAAGTCGATGAGATCACCTGGGAGTTCTTTGGAGAGGCTTTCAGGCGTAAGTATCTTGGTGTTCGTTACCTGAATGAGAAAAAGAGGGAGTTCATGGCTTTGGTTTAGGGTAACATGTCTGTGTCTGAGTATGAGGTGCATTTTGTTAGGCTGAGTTAGTATGCCCCTGAGTTGCTGCCTAACGAGAGAGCTCGCAGTGAGCGATTCCGTTTTGGTTTTGTTTGGGAGGTTAAAAGTTATATGTTGGCCACATACTATACGGACTTTAATATGTTGGTGAACTAGGCTAAGGATATTGAGCAGAGTTTGGGTTTGAAATCAGTTGGATCATGTTTTGGTAACAGGCCCGCTGATAATGGAAATAATAGGGTTAGGTTTAAGAAACAGAGAGATGGGACTTATTGCCGGAACAATTAGTATAGAGTAGGAGCTGGTCATGGTCATCAGGGAGCTGGTGTGTTCTATGTAGTGATATAAATGATGTATGTGAACACACATATATGTGCAAGTATACACAATCATACAAGTAATAATAGGGTGAGTGAGTATCGTTCCCACGAGGATCTTTGGTAAAGTGCGCAGTCAAATTTGTCAAGGCAAAAAGGTGTCACTAACTAGAATGGAAAAACAAAGGTGAGATATAAACAAGAGAAGATGGATATGTACGGTGAAGTGTTATGTAGAAATGCTATGGCAATTTCAGAATGCAAGCAACTAAAATATGCCACGTCAAAGTGGTATGGATGATGATAGCAAAGTGGATGTATGGAAGTGATATGTGGGTGCAAAGCAGTGTGATTGCAAGATAACAAGTAAAATAAAGAAAGCAGTTTGTAAATACAGAGGAAAAAACAGGATACAAGAACACGTTAAGCAATATATTGTGCTTTTCCTCTATTGATGAACTCTTTCGGGAATGACTGGTGGTGACTTCTATGGGTTCCTACCCCTTACCCTTACCCCTACCTAACATATAGCTTCCTCCCGGTTCCAAGTCTTGTAGAAGGAAATTGATAGTCATTGTTGGCAATTCTATCAAGTATGTCAAATGCCTCCTCGGGAGATTTGTCTAACAAAGTTCCATTTGCCGAGGCATCTAGCATCACCTTCGTCGGTGCATTGACTCCGTTGTAGAACATCACAACTTGAGTCCAATCTTGAAATCCATGGTTTTTACACTTGCGAAGCAATCCCTTGTATCGATCCCAACATTCACACATCGAATCATCGCACCTTTTCGAAAAGAAGCAATGTCATTTTTAAGTTGAGTATTGAGATTCGGAGGATTATAACGCAGCAAAAAACTTTTGCATAGATCAGCCCATGACTCCATCGATCCGGATGGTACTCCACTCAACCACGCCCTTGCTCGGCCACATAGAGAATAAGGGAATAACATGAGCTTCAAGACATCCTCATGAACTCCTTGTTGACGGAATGAGTCACAAACTTCTAAAAATGCCCTAATATGTTGCCTTGCATCTTCACGCGCCATCCCTCCAAATTGCCCAATCGAGTTAAGCATATTGAACATGACAGGCTTAAGTTAGAAATGTGTAGTTGTAATTTCTGGTGCCACGATGCCAGGATTAAGATCATCCAAGATAGGTTTTAAATGATCCCTAATAGCTCTCGATCGTGGTGCAGCAGCGTGCTGATTTGCCCCGACATTTTGAACTACTAGTCTTGCATTGCTGGTGGGTCCATAGCTCTACGTTGATTACACCTTCTTTGACGAAACAAACGCTCAATTTTAGGCACTATAGGATAGAGAGGTCCTCTAGTAGGCTCTTCAACCACCATGAGACGCCTTGGTGTGGTAGCCCCTTTCGGGTGCCTAACACACCACTCCCTTCGAGCTCTATCAATGGAGGTCCCCTTGGCCGGAGTTTGGAGGAGAAAGGTGGGAGCTTTCCACCACCGCAAAACCGCCCCAAAAGTCTCTCTTTTCTGTGTTTATGTTCCTCAAAAAGGCCTATCTTTTTTCCTTAGGTCACCATGTCTTTAATAAGGGTGAAAAACCCTAAAAGATAGGCAAAAATCCATTTCTGCCCCCTTCACGTGATGGCATTTCTACAGGGCTTGCATTGGTGACAATGGTCCCCTACTGTGGTGTCTCGCAATTAGGCAATATTGGTTTACCTGCACAACATAACAGAAAAGAACTACCTTTCCTATTAAATAACACCTATTACCACATAAAAATTCCAAGGCATATCTAGAAGACTACATGCAATGTCATGAACCTAAATGCAACTAAATGAACCTATATGAGCCTAAAGACACCCAATAACTTAAGTAAAAAGACCTAAAAATATAGCATTTTTGCGGAGTTACCAGGAGGTCAGGCTTGACCTGCTTAGTGTAACAGGTGTGGGAGACTTCACGAGGGTCAGTGTTATGGACCTTCTAGTAGTTGCTAGCAGTGTGGTGTTGTGGGACACACTAGGAGAGAGTGCCCTCAGTTGATAGGAGGCCATCAGGGCCAAGGTCGAAGAGGCGATCAGAACAGAGGTAGAAGCAGAGGTAATTTCCAGCGCCGAGAGGAGAATCAGGGACAACAGCACCATGACGAGGGTCAGGCGAGAGTTTATGCTCACAGAGAGGTCTAGAACGACACTGATGTGGTTGCAGGTACCTTTTCCTTGCAGTCTTTATCTTTTTTGCTTTGTTGGATTCTGGATCTACGCACTCTTATATCCTTAATGAGCATGCTAGAGCTTTATATATACTTGTAGAGAACATGAACATAGGTATGAGTGTTACTAGTTCTTTTGGTGAGACTATTGTGGTTAGAAAAGGTTATAGAAGATGTCCCTTAGCTATTCAAGGGCATGTTTTTGCTGCCGACCTTATGGAATTACCGTTCCAAGGGTTTGACCTTATCTTTGGTATGGACTGGTTAGTTGAGCATAGAGCTGTTGTGGACTTTAGGACTAGGAGGGTGTCCTTAAGGCTAGCGGATAACTCTGAGGTTTTTATGGTTGGTGAAAGTGTAAAGTTTTTATCCAATGTTGTGTCGGCTTTGGAAGCTTAAAGGTTGTTGATCAATGGTTGTGATGGGTATCTAGCTTATGTGATGAACCCTGATATGAAGAAGGTTAGGCATAAAGATATAAGAACTGTTTGTGACTTTCCTGGAGTTTTTCCTGAAGAGCTACCTGGTTTACCACCTAGCCGTGAGGTTGAGTTCGATATTGAGTTATATGAGGGATCTTTACCTGTGTCCATTACTCCTTACCGAATGACATCTAAAGACTTAAAGGAGTTGAAAGCCCAGTTGCAGGAGTTATTGTATCATGGGTTTATCCGACCGAGTATGTCACCGTGGGGTGCGCCGGTCTTGTTTATGAAAAAGGATGGTAGTATGAGGATGTGCATAGACTACAGGCAATTGAATAAGTTGACGGTGAAGAACAAGTATCCCTTTCCTATGATAGATGACCTATTTGACCAGTTTAGAGGAGCCTCGGTGTTCTCAAAGATCGATCTTCGATCTGGACACTATCAGTTGAGAGTTAAGGATCAGGATGTTCCTAAGACTGCTTTTAGGACACGGTATGGCCATTATGAGTTTTTGGTTATGCCCTTTGGTTTGACGAGTGCAGCTGCTGCTTTCATGGATATGATGAACCGAGTTTTCCATGAGTTTTTGAATCAATTTGTGGTAGTGTTTATTGATGATATTCTCGTGTATTCTCATACCGAGGAAGATAATGATAAGCATCTACGAATCGTTTTACAAACTTTGTTGGATAACCAGTTATATGCTAAGTTTAGCAAGTGTGAGTTTTGGATTAAGGAGGTTGTTTTTCTTGGACATGTGGTTTCGACCGTGGGTATTATAGTTGATCCGAACAAGGCAGAAGCTGTTGTGAGTTGGAAGCCGCCTAGGTCTATGACGGAGGTTTGTAGTTTCCTGGGTTTGACAGGATACTATCGAAGGTTTGTGAAAGGTTTTTCTAGGATTGCAGCACCTTTAACCAAGTTTTTGAAAAAAGATGTTAAGTTTGAGTGGACCGTTAAGAGACAAGAAGCTTTTGAGAAGTTAAAGGAGGCTTTAACTTAGGCTCCGATCCTAGTTTAACCGAAACTGGGAAAAGAGTTTACGGTTTAGAGTGATGCTTCTTATGTTGGACTTGGCTGTGTTTTCATGCAAAAAAGATGGGTGGTAGCTTATGCATCACGTCAGCTAAAGGTGCATTTGAAAAACTACCCCACTCATGATATTGAGTTAGCAGCAGTGGTTTTTGCTCTTAAGATTTGAAGGCACTATCTTTATGGGGAGCGTTGTGTAATGTATATGGATCACAAGAGTCTGAGGTACTTGTTTTCCCAAAAGGATCTTAATCTTAGGAAACGTTGATGGTTTGAGTTGCTTAAGTATTATGATCTGACGATTGAGTATCACCTGGGGAAAGCTAATGTTGTGACAGATGCTTTGATCAAGAAAGTGGTCGTTGAGTTGTGTGCTATGATTGTGTCGCGTGTCAAAAGTGCGCGTTTAGTGCAAGTGGACACATCGAAAGTAATAAGTGATAAGTATTATCGGATTATCGTCTCCTCGGGGACCGGTAAACTTAATATGCTTTCTTCACCTTCTTGTTCTGTAGAAAAGAAAAGACACAAGTAAATTGAGTTGATTTATCTAAACTACAATAACTAAATAAAAGTAAAGAGTTGGAATAATAGAGAGAGATAGGTCAGGATCCAGTTGCGTTGTATTGTGGAATTGATTGACTTGTCTCTGCTCAATGCAATCGTATATCACTGCCTCGGCAGCACTGCAGTTTACTGCCTTGGCAGCGACAATACTGTCTGCCGCAGCAATCCCTTGCTCGTGGGTAGACTTTACCAAAGTTCGGCAAAGTGTCCTTGAATGACTCCGCTTATCCCTAAGTCAGAGTGCTGTTGATGACTAGTCCTTGATAATACCTCCCGCCGTGAACCAATTATACTCACCAACCAATCTCACACTTCTTTCAGCCGCTGAAACTGTTAACCTATCCTTAGGCTGAGTTAGTATTTCGCGATTGAAACATCGTACTTATCCCTTTCGTGAATCTAACTCTCCCAAGCTTAGATAAATGGATGACTCACACTTTCCTCTCCCGAGCTCGAATGCGAGAACAAGGAATAACAAAGGATAAGCAAACCTTGATAATTTTATTGCATTGAGTCAAAGACAAAGTACAATCTCCTCTCACATATACTCGACAACCTTCACCTAATCCCTAAGAAGGTTTACAACATAATGGAGAGGAAAAAGACAAGTATATAAATTGGCTCTCTCCCTAGGTATTTCGTGTATAATACATTGGGTGGCTAGGTCTTTATATAGGCTAGACCTAGGGCAAACCTTTCCTAAGTAGAATACAACTTGGAGTAGGGAACAAGTCAAGTACATAATTAAAATATTTCCAAGTTTAGACTCGGCTAAGGGGGCTTTCCCGCGTGGTCTTTTCTTGGGCTTTTCCGTGTGCTAGCCAGCTCCGATTCATGGGCTTTGAGTCCAGACACATTCCTTGGATTTTTATCTTTCCATCCCCTACAGTCTTGCTTTCTGTCTTTTTGCTGCTGCCTCGGCATCAGGTCCTGCCTCTGCCTTTTCACTGCCGCGGCACTGGTTCTCCTGCACAGATATAAAAATGCAGTAAAACGTGCCTTTTCTGTAAATATTATCTTTATGAGCTTAACTTCTAAATATATCACTTTGAGTTCATGCATTGGTCCAAGTGGGTGTATATTTGGTGATTAATGCCCATAAAAGGAGTAAAAAGTGATAGTGTGTTGAGCACTTATCACACCCCCAAACTCGAACTCTTGCTTGTCCTCAAGCAATGCAAACCATCAATTTGCCGAACTCTACTCTCTCTTGGTCTTACAAGTCCATTTATTCTCCCCACCATAACTAGGCCTAGTCTTAAGCCTTAACCATTCGGTTACCCAAAGCTTTACCTAGAAACAAACTATAAGATTTGTTTGTGTATGCGTTTTTGTGGACAAGTTTGATTAAAGGCTTTCTTAGACAAACTCTAAGTTCAAGACAAGTAGAATTTGGTTAAGTGTTTCTCTTCTTTTTAAACACCAAATCTTGAGCCAATTTCGGGTACCTCAAATACTTGTGTTTTTCTTTTCACTAAATTTCTTCTTTCTTTTTAATACTCCTTAAAACATACTAGAGCCAATTTCAGGCACCTCTAGCATGAAGAAGAGACTTTCTAGAGCCGGTGGTAGGCATCTCTAGTTACTTTTCCAAAAATCTAAGTCTTTATCACCAAAGTTCATTAAAAGAACTCCTATAATTCAACAAGTCTCAAAAGTGTTTAAAGTTCTTCCTATAGTAAGCTTCTAAGTTTTCATCCTTAAGCATCCTAAGGTTAAAACTTCTTGAAAGGACCTAATCATGGTAAGGAGAAAGATTTCTATAGTCTTAAAGAATAAACTAAGGCAGTACTGATGATAAGCAGTGCAAAAGTGTAGGCAGTTAATTCAAGTAAGGCGGGGAGCATGAAAAATTAAAAAAAAATCACTGAAATACTCCTTTTTTGCAAGACTGCGACAGTAGATTGCTACCTTGGTAGTGAATCTGCACCCCTAAATTCAAACCAAGCATTGTCCTCAATGCTTTATATTTGAAGAAATAAGCGGCAAAACAAACTATGAAATAAGCAGCATTTAAAACAGTAAAAGCAATTAATATTGAATTAAGGCAAAGATTTTAAAGCGACTCCAAAGAGCTGCTTGTAACAATTTTCCTCCTCGGCCTAGCTGCCGAATGCTTTATCCTTGGTGAGGGCGATGGTTGCGCTTTTGCTTGCCGGGATGGTTGGACTCGAGTGGGTGGTGTCCGTTGCATTGGGGCCTCTACCTCTTCTCCTTCTTCTACATCAACCATCTCTTCGGTTAGCATTATGTCAGTTCCTCCTCCGGTGTGGTGGGTACTTGGGCCGGCGGCAGTGGAGCTTTGGTGCACGTAGGCATCTATCTCGGCTGATAGACTGCCCATGATAATTGGTGATCCGGGTGGATTGCTGAAAACGGCCCTCCGCTTAGATGGCCTTCTGCTGGCAGACGAGGCCGCGGCAGAATCCGCTGCCTTGGATGGGCCGGCAGCCTGGTATTGGGCTGAGGGGCTGCATGGAAGAGCGACCTTGGTCCTCCTAGGGCTGGTGTAGTCTCGGTGTAAGGGCGGCTGTGACAAACATGTTGTTGGGAAACTCCGGAAATTATGCTCCTTGGTCTAGGAAAGCGTGCAGCATCATCTGGGCTAAGGTGCCATTGAAATCCCTTTGGTACTCCATGTACCTTTGTTGTCTGAGGTCCATTGCTGCCATCCGTTGCAAGATCTCCTGGTACGAGTCTGCTGCGGCAGAGATGTGGGTAGTACCAGGTATGTCTGTCGTGTACTGGGCCCCAGCAGCAGTATCGGCAGTGAACTGCTGCGGCGTTGCTTGGACAGGCTCTGCTTGCGTGATCTGCATGACTTTGTGGCAGAAGTCCCTGGTCCATCCTCGTCGTGGGGGCGTGTATTCATCTGTCTCTTCGATGGGCACACCTGCGGCAACACATAAACCCGTGATCAAACAAGGGAAATACAATGGTCCCCTATCTTTCTTACTACACTCGTGAATTTCCCGAAGGATGATCTCTCCAACGTTGATGGTCCTCTTGTTGATGATGGATTGGATCAGCACCAATCTCTTGCGATCCACCGTGCTATTGTGTGACGTGGGGATGAGCCATCGCTTGACAAAGGTATTCCACATCTTGGCCTCGGGCTTTAGGCTTTGTCTTGTTATGGATCCTCTATGGGTACCGGTTTCCCATGGGGTGTTCGCGTAACAAAGATCATCTTTGATGAGCTCGTAGTCCTCGGTAGTGACGTCTTCCATGAATTCGGCGTGGATGTCACTGTTAGGAGTGAGGCCGTAGAAGTTGTTGATTGTCTCGGCATCTTGCTGGACTGGCCTGCCGCGGCAATGAACAAAGAGGGAGTCTTTGCTGGGCCCGTGCGCATAGAACTCCCGCACGATATTAGCATTCTCCTGGGCAGGTTAGAGACAGAAAATTTCCCGGTTTTGGTACTTAATTCTGTCGAAGAGGTAGTGCTCTATGCCGTAATTTTCATCGTCCGCATGCTGGAAACCTTGCTCTTCCCATAGTTTCCGAGCAATGAAAGATCGGTTGAAACGATCTTCAACGTTGGCGGGGGCAAATCGCTTGTATGTTGCCATCAAGATTGAGAGATTTGATTTCTTGGAGTTTTTCTTGAAAAGAATCTGAAACTTCACGGAGATTATGAGTAGGCAGAGAGTAATGTGAGAGAGATTGTTATGAATACTAAAGAAAACAAGAAAGCAAGAGTGAATAGCTCAAGAGTAAGGAGTTTCTTATATAGGCCTCGGCCTTGTGACCGTTGAAGCCACTAGCCGTTTTGTAACCGTTTCCTTTTTCTACCGTTTCCTTTTCTGTCGATTCCTTTTTTGCCGCGGTAGGAATCTCGGCAGACTAGCCGTTACACTGTTCTGCCCGTTGAGACTGTTGCGGCTCTGACACTGTTTTTTCTGCCTCGACAGAGTTCCTGCTGTGAACTATTTCTCCTTTATTCTTGCTTATTATTCCTAAATAAAACACACAAAAGAAAAATACGTAATGCGAAAATAAATTCAAAAGAAAAAATAATAAAATAAAGAAAAAAAATAAAAATAAACTACTAATCCTAATATATTAATAAAGAAAAGGGAGGAGATCATGTTACTGGTGGGGAGCATGCAAATGCATCTCCCAAAATTATTCTCTCCCTTTGTCCCCAATTGTGAATCGGTTGTGGGCCACTCCTTTTTGCTGTATGTTCATCAACATTGGGCTTAATCTTTTTGCCGAATATCCTGCCGAGAAGACTGCCCAGGCAGGATATTTTAGTGTCTACTATGTGGATGGCCTTGCACTCCTCTGGATCATCATATTTTTTTAAGTTGTGGAATGCGTTGAGTTTGACTTGTTGGTCATTAACCCGCATTGTCAACTATTCTTTTTCCACGTCAATTAAGGTGCGTCCAGTTGCAAGGAAAGGTCTCCCAAGGATGATCGGTGCATTATCATCTGCTTCCCAATCAAGGACAAGAAAGTCAGCAGGAAAAATAAACTTATCTATTCTTACCAGTATGTCCTCAATTTTGCCTTCAGGTTGCACATAGGATCGATCCGCTATTTGGAGCATAACTATTGTAGGTTTCGCCCTTCCAATTCCAAGCTTTTGAAAGACTGATTTGGGCATGAGATTTATGCTTGCTCCAAGGTCGCATAGGGCCTTACCTTCATAAGTCTTACCTATCGCACAAGGTATGATAAAGCAACCAGGATCTTTTAACTTTGGTGGCATGCGGTTATGCAGCATTGCCATACATCCCTCGGTAGCGGCCACTGTTTCGAACTCACCTATTCGTTTCCTCTTTGACACCATGTCCTTTAGGAACTTGGCATACTTAGGCATTTGTTCAATAGCTTCAACGAACGGTATGTTGATGTGGACTTGCTTCAAGATGTCGAGGAACTTCTTAAATTGCTGGTCCTGTTTTTGCTTTTTCAACCTTTGTGGGAAAGGTGGTGGTGGTCTCATCTCATCCAGGGTTTCTTTAGCTTGAAATTTAATACCTGGCACCACTGGAGTTGTTGCTGCCTCGGCAGGCTGCTCAAGAGCTGCAGTGCTTTCTGCCGGGGCAGTGTTATCAGATTCAGTTTGCTCAGCCTCTTCTTTTGCTCGATCCGCTGATTGAATTTGGCTTTCTGGGATCTTTTCCTTCAGCTTTAGACCACTCCTAGTAATAATTGTCATACACTGTTCATGGCCCATTACCATAGCAACTTTAGTATTGCTAGGTAGTCCTCCTTGTGGTCTAGTATTTATGCTTTGAGCAAACTGCCCAACCTGAGTTTCCAGCGTTTTTATGGCCGCCTCTTGATTTTGCAACCTCATCTCAGGTCTACTCATGAAGGCATCTGTCCTCTTGATGAAATTACTATTCTCTGCCATGTATGACTCAGTTTTCATCACGAAGGCCTTTAGCGTGTTCTCCAATGAACTTACCGGTTGCTGCTGCATCTGTTGCTGCGGCAGTGACTGCTGGGCTTGCTACTGCGGCAGTTGTTGCATCGGCTGCTGAAATCCTAAAGGTTGGGTGATTGGGTTTAAGGCATTGTTAGGGTTGCTCCATGATAGGTTTGGATGCCTCTTCCATGAGGGGTTGTATGTGTTGGACATCATATTGTTTCGGTTGTAGTTCCCAACATACATACCGGTTTCTTGATTCATGCAATCAGAGGAACTGTGGTTACCTCCACATAAGTCACAATATGCATCAATTACCTTGATCTCACGGGTATTTTGCTGTAACTGTAGGTTTTGCACCATCTTGGTAAGAGAGGCCAATTGTGCTGCCACTGAATTTGATGTGTCTAATTCATTTACCGTGGCTTGGCGTCTTACTCCTCCTCGCCTAGATGTAGGAAACTGAAAGTCATTCTTTGCGAGTTTATTCAATATTTCAATAGCTTCCTCAGGTGCTTTATCAAGGAGTGTTCCGTTTGCCGAGGCATCTAACATCATCCTTGTCGGGGCATTCGTGGCATTGTAAAACATTGTCACTTGTGTCCATAGGGGAAATCCATGCAAATGACACTTGTGCAATAGCTCCCTGTAGCGCTCCTATGCCTCGTACATTGGTTCGTCTTCTGCCTGTCGAAAAGAAGTGATTTCATTACGGATTCTATCATATAAATTTGTGGGATTAAAACGAGTAATAAAATCACGGCAAAGTTCACTCCAAGATCCAATAGATCCTGCTGGAATGCTCAACCAAGCTTTTGCCCTATCCCTCAGTGAATAGGGGAATAGTTTTAATTGCAAGACATCTTCATGGACTCCTTGGATTTTGAAAGAGTTGCAAATTTTCATGAAGGACCTGAGGTGCTGGCTTGCATCTTCAGTTGCAGACCCACCAAATTGTCCAATTGTATTTAACATATTGAACATAACAGGTTTTAGTTCAAAATGGGCTGCTTCAATCTCCGGTGTGACAACTCCTGGGCTTAATCCATTTAAGTCCTCCTCCAGGAAGTCTCTGACAGTGAGTTGACGTAGCCTAGGTAGCGGCGGAAGTCCTCCATTGCCGGCAGGTAAGTTTTGTCCTGCCGGGTGATCTGCCATGGCTCCTTGGATATGTCTCCTCAACCGTTGCGTTGTTCTTTCGATCTCTGGATCTAACTTGTACAAGGGGTTGGATGGATTGGCTCTGGTCATACACCACGAAAAACAAAAGTAAAATAAAAATAAAAATAAACAAGAAAATAGAGAAAATTTAGTTGTCAGTCCCCGGCAACGACGCCAAAAACTTGTCGCGTGTCAAAAGTGCGCGTTCAGTGCAAGTGGACACATCGAAAGTAATAAGCGATAAGTATTATCGGATTATCGTCTCCTCAGGGACCGGTAGACTTAACATGCTTTCTTCACCTTCTTGTTCTGTAGAAAAGTAAAGACACAAGTGAATTGAGTTGATTTATCTAAACTACAATAACTAAATAAAAGTAAAGAGTTGGAATAATAGAGAGAGATGGGTCAGGATCCAGTTGCGTTGTATTGTGGAATTGATTGACTTGTCTCTGCTCAATGCAATCGTATATCACTGCCTCGACAGCACTACAGTTTACTGCCTTGGCAGCGACAATACTGTCTGCCGCGGCAATCCCTTGCTCGTGGGTAGACTTTACCAAAGTTCGGCAAAGTGTCCTTGAAAGACTCCGCTTATCCCTAAGTTAGAGTGATGTTGATGACTAGTCCTTGATGATACCTCCCGGTGTGAACCAATTATACTCACCAACCAATCTCACACTTCTTTTAGCCGCTGAAACTCTTAACCTATCCCTAGGCCGAGTTAGTATTTCGCGATTCAAGCACCGTATTTATCCCTTTTGTGAATCTAACTCTCCCGAGCTTAGATAAATGGATGACTCACACTCTCCTCTCCCGAGCTCGAATGCGAGAAAAAGGAATAACAAAGGATAAGCAAACCTTGATAATTTTATTGCATTGAATCAAAGACAAAGTACAATCTCCTCTCACATATACTCGACAACCTTCACCTAATCCCTAAGAAGGTTTAGAACATAATGGAGAGGAAGAAGACAAGTATATAAATCGGCTCTCTCCCTAGGTATTCCGTGTATAATAGATTGGGTGGCTAGGTCTTTATATAGGATAGACCTAGGGCAAACCTTTCCTAAGTAGAGTACAACTTGGAGTAGGGAACAAGTCAAGTACATAATTAAAATATTTCCAAGTTTAGATTCGTCTAAGGGGGCTTTCCCGCGTGGTCTTTTCTTGGGCTTTTTCGTGTGCTAGCCAGCTCTGATTCATGGGCTTTGAGTCCAAACACGTTCCTTGGATTTTTATTTTTCCATCACCTACAACCTTGCTTTCTGTCTTTCTACTGCTGCCTCGGCATCAGGTCCTGCCTCTGCCTTGTCACTGCCGCGGCACTGGTTCTCCTGCACAGATATAAAAATGCAGTAAAACGTGCCTTTTCTGTAAATATTATCTTTATGAGCTTAACTTCTAAATATATCACATTGAGCTCATGCATTGGTCCAAGTGGGTGTATATTTGGTGATTAATGCCCATAAAAGGAGTAAAAAGTGATAGTGTGTTGTGCACTTATCAGTTTGCTAGGTTGAGTTTGTCTGAGGATGGAGGTTTGATAGCCGAGTTACAGGTTAAACCTTCTCTGATTGAGACGATCAGGGAGAAGTAGTTGTTAGATGACGCCTTGGTATCTCATGTTCAAGATATAGCTAAGGGTGTGTCGACTGAGTATAGTTTTCGAGGTGATGGTGTTTTTTGCTTTAGAGGTCGTGTGGTTACGTCGAATGATGCTGAGTTGAGACGTACTATCCTTGCAGAGGCGCATAGTAGTCCTTTTGCTATGCACCTAGGTAGTACTAAGATGTACCGTGATTTGAGAGGAGAGTTTTTCTGGGTTGGTTTAAAAAAGGATGCGGCTGAGTTTGTGAGTAATTATTCGGTGTGTCAGCGGGTTAAGGCAGAACATCAGGTTCTGTCAGGTTTGTTGCAACCTTTGAAGATTTCAGAGTGGAAGTGGGAAAGGATCACTATGGTCTTTTTGACGGTTTTGCCTTTGACACCGTCCAAAAAGGATTCGGTTTGGGTTATCGTGGATCGGTTTACGGAGAGTGCGCATTTTGTCCCTATGCATACTAAGTATTCCTTAGATAAGTTGGTTGAGCTTTATATCTCTAGTGTTGTGAGGCTGCATTGAGTGCCGAAATCCATAGTATCCGACAGAGACCCAAGATTCACGTCGAGGTTTTGGAAATCTTTGCTGAAAGCTCTTGGTACTAAGTTGAGTTTTAGCACTTCTTATCATCCGCAGATGGATGGTCAGTCTGAGAGAGTTATCTAGGTTTTGGAAGATATGTTGAGGTGTTGTGTGATAGATTTCCAAGGTTCTAGGGAAAAGTACTTGTCATTGGTTGAGTTCTCTTACAATAATAGTTACCAGACAAGTATCCAGACGGCTCCGTTTGAGGCTTTGTATGGCAGGAGATGTCATACTCCATTGTTTTGGGATGAGGCAGGTGAGAGGTTTGTGACCTTACCTAGATTACTTGAGGATAGTAATGAGAAGGTTAAGCTCATTAGTGATAGGCTTAAGGCTACATCGGACTGTCAAAAGTCTTATGTTGACCTTAAGAGAAAGTAAATAGAGTTTGTTGTTGGTGAAAAAGTTTTTCTTAAGCTTTATCCTTGGAAGAAAATGATATATTCCGGTAAAAAGGGGAAGTTGAGTCCAAGGTTTGTTGGACCATTTGAGGTTTTGGAGAAAGTTGGACCAATGGCTTATCGTCTAAGGTTACCTTCCGTGCTTGAGAGGATTCATGATGTGTTTCGTGTATCGATGCTTCAGAGGTACAGATCAGTTCCATCACATGTTTTGCCGATGGGCGAGGTGGAGCTCAATCCTGATCTTTCCTACGACGAGGAGCCGGTAGAAATCTTAGCATCATTTTCCAAAGTTCTGCGTGGTAAGACCGTCGAGGCATCAAGGAAGCCACGTGGGAACGAAAGTCGGATATGGAAGAGCAGTTCTCTTATCTTTTTCCACCAGGTAATTTCGAGGACGAAATCTTTTAAGTGGGGTAGAGTTGTAACACCCCAAAAATGGGCTTAGGAGTTAGTGGGTCAGTTTAGCCTGCTTAGACTAGTTCGGTATTAAATATTTAAAAATTAGTTTTCAATCGAAATAGTTACCAAACTAGTATCCAGATGGCTCCGTTTGAGGCTTTGTACGGCAGGAGATGTCGTACTCCGTTATGTTGGGCTGAGGCAGGTGAGAGGTTTGTAACCTTACCTAGTGTACTTGTGGATACTAATGCGAAGGTTAAGCTCATTAGTGATAGGTTAAGGTTGCATCGGACTGTCAAAAGTGTTATGCTAACCTTAAGAGAAAGGAAATAGAGTTTGTTGTTGGTGAAAAAGTTTTTCTTAAGGTTTCTCCTTGGAAGAAAGTGATGTGTTTTGGTAAAAAAGGGGAAGTTGAGTCCGAGGTTTGTTGGACCGTTTGAGGTTTTGTAGAAAGTTGGACCAATGGCTTATCGTCTAAGGTTACCGTCCAAGCTTGAGAGGATTCATGATGTGTTTCATGTATCAATGCTTCGGAGGTACAGATCGAATACATCGCATGTTTTGCCGATGGGCGAGGTGGAGCTCAATCCTGATCTTTCCTAGGACGAGGAGCCGGTAGAAATCTTAGCATCAAGTTCCAAAGTTTTGCGTGGTAAGACCATCGAGTTAGTCAAAGTGCTATGGCGACATCGAGGCATCAAGGAAGCCACGTGAGAACAAAAGTCGGATATGGAAGAGCAGTTCCCTTATCTTTTTCCACCAGGTAATTTCGAGGACGAAATCTTTTAAGTGGGGGAGATTTGTAACACCCCAAAAATGGGCTTAGGAGTTAGTGGACCGATTTAGCCAGTTTAGCCTAGTTCGGGATTAAATATTTAAAAATTAGTTTTCAATTGAAATAATTTGAGGAAAAATATTCTAAAATCCTTATTAAACATATATTTGACTTTGGTCAAATCAATTTTGAAAATTTACCCTTGAAACTCAAAGATTTTGAAATTAGTGACCATTTTGTAAAAATTGAAACTTCGAGGACAATTTTATAAAACAAGTCAAAACTTTGAATCTTTAAGGGGCTTTGATCCAATTATAATCCTAGTTGGTCTAGGCTTTTCAATTTTTAATTAATTAAACCCAAAATCTATTTTAAATTAAATAACTTAATTAAACTAAATTTTAAACTCTTAAAACCCTTTTTAATTAACCTAAGTCTCACATATTTTTCTAATTTTAGTTTTCCCTCATTGGAGGCAGTCGTTCATTAAGTTTTCAAGGTCAAAACTCATTCTTTTTCAATTAAAATTGTTTACAATAATTATCTTAACTTTTCTTCTTTAAATTTTCTTGTTTTCTCATTGTTTTCTCGTTTTTAAAGACCGGAAAGCAATTGGATCGGTTCTGGAGGTGAGATTTCTTCAACCTCTAAAAAAAAAGTTCTTTTTACTAAAATTCCCAAGTTCTTGGCTTGGAGAAATCGTTTTAATCCTTTAATTTAATAAAAATCGGTTTTTCGGCTAAAAACCTCAATTTTCGTTCAAGGGTTTTTACCCATTGTTTTTGGATCCTAAATGGATTATTTTTAATTTTTTAGGATGTTTATAAAGTGTTTTTAATATCCCTAATCCCGGACTTTAGGCTTAGGTAAAGTTTGGTGTGTTTCGAAAAGTTTTCGATTTAGGTTTTGATAGGTTTTAAGGGCTGTTGTGTAGGGATCCGACTTAAGGGTTTCTTTTGTGTGTTAAGAATCATTAAAACACTTGGTTTTGATGATTGAAACGGGACAAGAGATATGATATCGCTTTTGAAGGTGTTTCGATTCGTTTTGGTGGCTTGGCGGACAAGTGTTTTAAATTTGTTTTACAAAGGTTTGGGAGTCTAGCGAAGGTGTGAAAACCTCCCTATACTCAGAAGTAATTAAATTTTAAGTTTTCGCAGAAGTGTTCCCATATTACTCTATGTTTTTACTATGAACTTTGTCATGCTTAATGTTGATTTTGCATAGATGCTTATGCATGATGATTTAATGCTCATGTTGCTGATTTATAATGGTTTTGATATACAATTGATGCTTCCATGATTTTTACTTTGAAAATTGAGTTCACCTTTATCGGTTTATGTTTCGAAACTTGAAATATTGGGAAGCATGTGTTTAATTCAATTTTGAATTATGTTTGAGCATTGGTTTCTGATATACATATCAGCTAGTAAGTGATGAACCTTATGGGATAAGTTGATCTATCAATAGGGTCTAGAGTGCACTATAAATATTCAAAAGTCGTACGTGTTTAAATTCCTTGTGTGTTGCATTTTGGCTTTTAGTATAATTCTATGTGATGGGAGTAGTACTATCACATTCGAGTTGATGGGAGTAGTACTTTCACCGGACACAAAGGTGAGATAATTCATGTTGAGAGTAGTATCAACATGCGCATTCTCTGGGAGTAGTACTAACATGCGGTTGCCCGTTTATCCTAACGATTTGGAGTAGAACAAATCAGATCACTAGCCTCAATATAATTTATGTTTTCTATTTGAAAATTGCAAGTCTTATGTTGAATTAGGCTTTGCTAGGTGAATAGCATGATAGCCTTGTTTTGCTTTGAAAGCATGAGACATCTTTTAAAAGGGATTTTACCGATACTTTATGTTGGCTTGTGAGCCATGATTTTGTTAACACTTGCTGGATTTGCTATTGACATTGACAACATGATTATGTTGTTTTAAAGAAAGCATGACATGTTTTACCTTGGATGTAATTGAGTAATTATGGGCTGCATTGCAGGTGTTGTTTTAAATGTTTTATTGTCCTCACTAAGCTTTAAGCTTAATCACTCTCTTTTCCCCTTGCAATGTAGATAAGTAAGTGTTGGAAGCAATCGGAAAGCAAAGGAGTCAATCGTGCCTATTTTAGTATTTTCTTTAGCTTAAGTATGCATTTTCTTAAGTTATGAACCTAAGTAGTTGAGAGCAATGGATTAGAGGATTGTTGAGTTTGGAATTCTCTTTTGGAA
The DNA here is from genome assembly GCA_035048815.1 of Abelmoschus esculentus. NCBI lineage: Eukaryota > Viridiplantae > Streptophyta > Magnoliopsida > Malvales > Malvaceae > Abelmoschus > Abelmoschus esculentus. The sequence continues at coordinate 9,082,522 of JAUCBN010000059.1, forward strand.
CCTATGTTATTGAACTTATTTTGATATTGAGTTATATGAGAATTGTTAAGACTTTTTTGAAGTATGTGTTGCCAAGTTTATGATGTTGAATTATGCTTAAGATATATGTGCTTTGTCTTTCTATTTAGGTGACTTTGCAACTAGGAATGTTGTTTGAAGTGTGGATTATGCTTAAGTTTATCGGGGCGAGTCTCCAGATTAGCCTCGATATTACCCGTGTAACTCGTTCGAGTCAGGTGGCGTCTAGAACAGGTCGAGGGGGTTACATTTGATCCATAAAATTTGATTTAATATCATTTTAGATCGTTTTTAAGGATCAGAGCGTGCATGTTTAAATAGGCTTTATAGTGAACCCGTTCAAATTTTAAACGAGTAAAAAGCTCAAAATTTGAAATTAAGTTGTATAATTAGGTTCAAAAGCCCAGAATTTACTATTTAAACCCATAAAATTTGATTTAATATAATTTTCGATCGTTTTGTAAGGTTCAGAGCGTGAATGTTAAATGGGCTTTATAGTGAATTTGTTCGAATTTTAACCGAGTAAAAAGCTCATAATTTTAGATTAAGTTTTATAATTAGGTTCAAAAGCCCAAAATTAATTATTTGAATCCATAAAATTTGATTTAATATCATTTTCGATCATTTTGTAGGGATCAAATCGTGCATATCTAAATGAGCTTTATAGTGAACCCGTTCAAATTTTAACCGAGTAAAAAGCTCAAAATTTGATATTAAGTTGTATATTTAGGTTAAAAACACCATAATTAACTATTTGAAACCATAAACTTTGATTTAATATCATTTTCGATCGTTTTGTAGGGTTCAAAGTGTGTTTTTCTAAATTGGCTTTATAGTGAACCCGTTAGAATTTTAATCGAGTAAAAAGCTCAAAATTTGAGATTAAGTTGTATAATCAGGATCAAAAGCCCAGAATTAACAATTTGAATCAATAAAATTTGATTTAATATCATTTTCGATCGTTTTGTAGGGATAAGAGTGTGTATGTCTACATGTGCATTATAGTGAACCCATTCGAATTTTAACCGAGTAAAAATCTCAAAATTTGAGATTAAGTCGTATAATAAGGTTCAAAAGCCCATAATTAACTATTTTAACCAATAAAATTTTATTTAAAATCATTTTTGACAATTTTGTAGGGTTCAGAGTGTGTATGTCTAAATGGGCATTATAGTGAACTCGTTCGAATTTTAACCGAGTAAAAAACTCAAAATTTGAGATTAAGATGTATAATTAGGTTCAAAAGCCATAATTAAATACTTGAATCTATAAAATTTGATTTAATATCATTTTGATCGTGTTTAGGGATCAGAGCGTTCATGTCTAAATGGGTTTTATAGTGAACCCCTTCGAATTTTAACCGAGTAAAAAGCTCAAAATTTGAGATTATGTTTTATAATTTTATTCAAAATCCTATAATTAAATATTTGAATCTATAAAATTTGATTTAACATAATTTTCGGTCATTTTGTAGGGTTCAGAGCGTGCATGCCTAAATGGGCTTTATAGTGAACCTATTCGAATTTTAACCGAGTAAAAAGCTCAAAATTTCAGTTTAAGTTGTATAATTAGGCTTAAAATCCCATAATTAAGTATTTGAACCCATAACATTTGATTTAATATCATTTTCGATCATTTTGTATGGTTTAGAGCGTGCTTTTCTATATGGGCTTTATAGTGAACCCGTTCAAATTTTAACATAGTAAAAAGCTCAAAATTTGAGATTAAGTTGTATAATTAGGTTCAAAAGCCTATAATTAACTATTTGAACCCATAAAATTTGATTTAATATCATTTTCGATCGTTTTGTAGGGTTCAGAATGAACTTGTGTAAATGTGCTTTATAGTAAACCAGTTCGAATTTTCAACGGGTAAAAAGCTATAATTTTGAGTTTAAGTTGTATTTTTAGGTTCAAAAGCCCATAATTAACTATTTCAACCCATAAAATTTTATTTAATATCATTTTCAATCGTTTTGAACAGTTTAGAGCATGCTTGTCTAAATGTGCTTTATACTGAACCCGTTCGAATTTTAACCGAGTAAAAAGCTATAATTTTGAGTTTAAGTTGTATTTTTAGGTTTAAAAGCCCATAGTTAACTAGTTGATCCCATAAAATTTTATTTAATATCATTTTCGATCGTTTTGAAGGGTTCAGAGCGTGCATTTCTAAATGTGCTTTATAGTAACACCGTTCGAATTTTAACGGAGTAAAAAACTCAAAATTTGATGTTAAGTTTGAAAGCCCACAATTTACTATTTAAACCCATGAAATTTGATTCAATATCATTTTCGATCGTTTTCTATGGTTTAGAGCGTTCATATTAAATGGGCTTTATAATGAAACTGTTCGAATTTTAACTGAGTAAAAAAGCTCAAAATTTGACATAAAGTTGTATAATTAGGTTCAAAAGCCCATAGTTAACTATTTGATCCCAAAAAATTTGTTTTAATATCATTTTCGATCATTTTGAAGGGTTCAGAGCGTGCATTTCTAAATGTGCTTTATAGTGAAGCCATTTGAATTTTAACCGAGTAAAAAGCTGAAAATTTGAGATTAAGTTGTACAATTATTTTCGAAAGCCCATAATTTACTATTTAAACCCATAAAATTTGATTTAGTATCATTTTTTATCGTTTTGTAGGGTTTAGAGCGTGCATTTTAAATTGGCTTTATAGTGGACCTATTCGAATTTTAACCGACTAAAAAGCTCAAAATTTGTGATTAAGTTGTATAATTAGGTTCAAAAGCCCATAATTAACTATTTGAATCCATAAAATTTGATTTAATATCATTTCCGATCGTTTTGAAGGGTTCAGACCATGTATTTCTAAATGTGCTTTATAGTGAACTGGTTCGAATTTTAACCGAGTAAAAACCTCAAAATTTGAGAAAAAGTTGTATAATTAGGTTCGAAAGCCCATAATTAACTATTTAAACCCATAAAATTTGATCTAATATCATTTTTGATTGTTTTGTACGGTTCAGAGCGTGCATGTTAAATAGGCTTTATAATGAACCTGTTCAAATTTTAACAGGGTAAAAAGCTCAAAATTTGAGATTAAATTGTATAATTAGGTTCAAAAGACCATAATTAACTATTTTTACCAGTAAAATTTTATTTAATATCATTTTCGATAGTTTTGTAGGGATCAGAGCTTGTATGTTTAAATGAGCATTATAGTGAACCTGTTTGAATTTTAACAGCGTAAAAAACTTAAAATTTGAGATTAAGTTGTATAATTAGGTTCAAAAGCCCATAATTAAATATTTGAATCCCATAAAATTTGATCTAATATCATTTTCGATCGTTTTGAAGGGTTCAGAGCGAGCGTTTCTAAATGTGCTTTATAGTGAAGCCGTTCGAATTTTAATCGAGTAAAAAGCTAAAAATTTGAGATTAAGCTTTATAATTATGTTCAAAATTCCATAATTAACTATTTTAACCAATAAAATTTGATTTGATATCATTTTCGATCGTTTTGTAGGGTTCAGAGCGTGTATGTCTAAATGGGCATTATAGTGAACCCGTTCGAAGTAAAAATCTCAGAATTTGAGATTAAGTTGTATAATTATGTTCAAAATCCCATAATTTAATATTTGAATTTATAAAATTTGATTTAATATCATATTCGATCAGTTTTAAGGATCAGAGTGTGCATGTCTAAATGGGCTTTATAGTGAACCTGTTCGAATTTAAACCTAGTAAAAAGCTCAAAATTTGGGATTAAGTTGTATAATTAGACTTAAAATCCCATAATTAATTATTTGAATCTATAAAATTTATTTTAATATCATTTCGATCGTTTTGTAAGGTTCAGAGCGTGCATGACTAAATGGGCTTTCTTGTGAACTCGTCGGAATTTTAACAGAGTAAAAAGCTCAAAATTTCAGATTAAGTTGAATAATTAGGTTCAAAAGCCCATAATTGACTATTTGAACCCATAAAATTTGATCTAATATCATTTTCGATCTTTTTGTAAGGTTTAGAGCGTGAATGTTAAAATGGCTTTATAGTGAACCTATTCAAATTTTAACACATTAAAATCTAAAAAATTGAGATTAAGTTGTATAATTAGGTTCAAAAGCCCAAAATTAACTCTTTGAACCCATAAAATTTAATTTAATATTATTTTCGATTATTTTGTAGGGTTCAGAGCGTGCATGTTAAATGGGCATTATAGTGAACCCGTTCAAATTTTAACCGAGTAAAAAACTCAAAATTTGATATTAAGTTGTATAATTAGGTTCAAAAGCCCATAATTAAATATCAATCTATAAAATTTAATTTAGTATCATTTTCGATCATTTTTAGGGATCAGAGTGTGCATGTCTAAATGGGCTTTATAGTGAACCTGATTGTATTTTAACTAAGCAAAAAACTCAAAATTTGAGATTAAATTGTATAATTAGGTTCAAAAGCCTAGAATTAACTGTTTGAACCCATAAAATTTGATTTAATATCGTTTTCGATTGTTTTGTAGGGTTCGGAGCGTGCATGTCTAAATGGGCTTTATAGTGAACCCGTTCGAATTTTAACAGAGTAAAAAGCTCAAAATTTGATATTAAGTTGTATAATTAAGTTCAAAAGCCAACAATTAACTTTTTGAACACATAAAATTTGATTTAATATCTTTTTCGATTGTTTTGTAGAGTTTAGAGTGTGCATGTCTAAATGGGCTTTATAGTGAACCGATTCGAATTTTAACCGAGTAAAAAGCTCAAAATTTGAGATTAAGCTGTATAACTAGGTAAAAAGTACATAATTAACTATTTAAACACATAAAATTTGATTTAATATCATTTTCGACAGTTTTGTAGGGTTCAAAGCGTGTATGTTGATAAGTGCTCAACTCACTATCACTTTCAACACCTTTTGTGGGCATTAATCACTAAATTTACACCCACTCGGACCAATGCATGTACTTAATGTGCTATATTTAGAAGTTAAGCTTATAAAGATAATATTTACAGAAAAAGGCAAGTTTTACTGTATCTTTATATCTGTGCAGGAGAACCATTGCCGCGACAGCAACATGGCCGAGGCAGGACCTGATGCCGAGGCAGCATCTGAGAGCCAGGAAGCAATACTGTAAGCGATTGGAAGACAAAAATCCAAGGGACATTTCTGGACATGAAGCATATGGATCGGAGCTGGTTAGCATGAGGAAAAGCCCAAGACAAGGCCATGCGGGAAAGCCTCTTAGATGAATTAAACTTGGAAATATTTTATTTATGTACATGACTTGTTCCCTACTCCAAGTTGTATTCTACTTAGGAAAGGTTTGCCCTAGGCCAAGCCTATATAAGACCTAGCCGTCCAATTTATTAGGAGAGTCGATTCATAGAGAGTTTACTCTAAGATTCAATGTTTTCTTTCTCTCAAACTATGTTCTAAGCGTTCTTAGGGTTTAGGTGAAGGTTGTTAAGTATTTGTGAGAGGAGATTGTACTTTGTCTTTGTTTCAATGCAATAAAATTATCAAGGTTTTCTTATCCTTTGCCATTCTTTGTTCTTGCATTCAAGCTCGGGAGAGAAGTTTGTTAGTAATCCATTTATCTAGACTCGGGAGAGTTAGATTCACGAAAGGGGTAAGTACGGTGTTTCAATCGCGAAATACTAACTCGGCCTAGGGATAGGTTAAGAGTTTCAACGGCTAAAAAAAGTGTGAGATTGGTTGCTGAGTATAATTAGTTCACGCCAGGAGGTATCATCAAGGACTAGTCATCAACAGTACTTCGACTTAGGGATAAGCGGAGTCATCCAAGGACACATTGCCAAACTTTGGTAAAGTCCACCCACGAGCAAGGGATTGCCGCGGCGGACAATATCGTCGCTGCCAAGGCAGTAATCTGCAGTACTGCCGAGGCAGTGATATACAATTGCATTGGGCAGAGACAAGTCAATCAAATCCACAATAGAACGCAACTGGATCCTGACCTCTCTCTCTATTAATCAGATTTCATCTTTATTCTTAGTGGTTTTATTTCAATTTATTTAGTTCCATCAAAACCACAATTACCTGTGTTTTTATTTTATTTCTTTTTACAGAGAAAGAAGACGAAGAGGGCATATTAAGTATACCAATCCCTGTGGAGATGATACACGATAATACTTATCACTTTATTACTTGCGATGTGTTCACTTGCACTAATTGCGCACTTTTGACACGCGACAAGTTTTTGGCGCCGTTGCCGGGGATTGGCAACTAAATTTTGTTTTCTTTATTTTTATGCTTTTTAGTTTTTAATTTTTATTTCACTTTGTTATTTTTCTTGTTGTATGACCAGGGCCAACCCAACCAACCCTTTGTACGAGTTAGACCTAGAGATCGAACGTACACGACAAAGGTTGAGGAGACAAATACAAGAAGCTACGGCAGATCACCCGGTAGGACAAAACTTACCTGCCAGCAATGGAGGTCTTCCACCGCCACCAGGGCCGCGGCAGCTCACTGTCAGAGACTTTCTGGAAGAGGATTTAAATGGGTTAAACCTAGGAGTCGTTACACCGGAGATAGAAGAACCCACTTTGAACTGAAACCTGTCATGTTCAATATGCTTAACACTATTGGACAGTTTGGTGGATCTGTAACTGAAGATGCAAGGCAGCACCTCAAGTCCTTCATGGAGATATGCAATTCCTTCAAAATCCAAGGAGTCCATGAAGATGTCTTGATATTGAAGCTATTCCCCTATTCACTGAGGGATAGGGCAAAAGCCTGTTTAAATAGCATTCCAGCAGGATCTATTGGATCTTGGAGTGAACTCTGTCGTGATTTTATTACTCGTTTTAATCCCACAAATTTATATGATAGAATTCGTAATGAAATCACTTCTTTTTGACAGGCAGATGACGAACCTATGTACGAGGCATGAGAGCGATATAGGGAGTTACTACACAAGTGTCCGTTGCATGGATTTCCCCTATGGACACAAGTAACCATTTTCTATAATGCCACGAATGCCCCGACAAGGATGATGTTAGATGCCTCGGCGAACGGAACACTCTTGGATAAGGCACCTGAGGAAGCTATTGAGATATTAAACAAACTCGCAAAGAACGATTTTCAATTCCCTACATCTAGGCGAGGAGGAGTAAGACGCCAAGCCACGGTGAATGAGTTAGACACATCAAATTCAGTGGCAGCACAATTGGCCTCTCTTACAAAGATGATGCAAAATTTGCAACTACAACAAAATACCTATGAGGTTAAGGTGATTGATTCTTTTTGTGATTTATGTAGAGGTAACCACAATTCCTCTGATTGTATGAATTAAGAAGCCGGTATGTATGTTAGAAATTACAACCGAACCAATATGATGTCCAACACATAGAATCCCTCATGGAAGAGGCATCCAAACCTGTCATGGAGCAATCTTAACAATGCCTTAAACCCAACCACCCAACCCCCAGGATTCCAACAACCAATGCAACATCTGCCGCAACAGTAGGTTCAGTAGCCAATGCCGCAGCAGTAGATGCAGCAACAATCTGTAAGTTCCTTGGAAAATTCTCTGAAAGCATTCATGATGAAAACTGAGTCATACATGGCAGAGAATAGCAACTTCATCAAAGGAACAGATGCGTTCATAAATAGGACTGAGATGAGGTTGCAAAACCAAGAGGCAGCAATTAAGGCATTGGAAACTCAGGTTGGGCAGTTTGCTCAAAATATAAACACTAGACCAGAAGGAGGACTACATAACAATACTGAAGTTGCTAAGGTAATGGGCCATGAACAGTGTAAAGCAATCACTACTAGGAGTGGTCTACAGCTGAAGGAAAAGACGGAAATTCCAGCAAGCCAAGTTCCATCATCAGACCCAGCAAGAGAGGAGGCTGAACAAATTGATCCTGATAAAACTGCCCCGGTAGAGAACTCAGCAGCTCCTGAACAGTCTACCGAAACAGCAACAACCCCAGTGGTGCCAGGTATTAAATTCCAAACTAAAGAAACTATGGATGAGATGAGACCATCACCACCCTTCCCACAAAGGTTGAAAAAGCAAAAAGCAGGACCATCAATTCAAGAATTTTCTTGATATTTTAAAGCAAGTCCACATTAACTTACCATTCGTAGAGGCAATTGAACAAATGCCTAATTATGCGAAGTTCTTAAAAGACATTGTGTCTAAGAGAAAAAGACTAGGTGAGTTCGAAACAGTGGATGCTACCGAGGGATGCATGACAATATTGCACAATCGCATGCCACCAAAATTGAAGGACCCTGGATGCTTTATCATACCTTGTGCAATAGGTAGCAACTATGAAGGTAAGGCCCTATGCGACCTTGGAGCAATCATCAATCTAATGCCCAAATCTGTCTTCCAAAAGCTTGGAATAGGAAGGGCAAAACCTACAACAGTTATGCTCCAACTTGCGGATCGATCATATGTCCAACCCGAAGGCAAAATCGAGGACATACTGGTAAGAGTTGATAAATTTATTTTTCCCGCTGATTTCCTTGTCCTTGATTGTGAAGCAGATGACAATGCACCGATCATCTTGGGGAGACATTTCCTTGCAACTGGACGCACCTTAATTGATGTGGAAAAAGGAGAGTTGACAATGAGGGTCAATGACCAACAAGTCAAGCCCAATGCCTTCCACAATTTGAAGCGACATGATGATACAGAAGAGTGCAAAGTCCTTCACAGCACAGATACAGGCACAAAGACATTCTGTTTTAACAGTCACTGCCTGGGTAGTATGCTCGGCAGGAAAATGGAAATATTTTATGGCAGAATATTTTTGGCAGGAAAAGTAAGGCAGATGTGAAGGAAACCAACAGGACAACATACTGTCTAGTTATAAAGGGCGCTGTACAGATCATTAAGAACAAAGATGGACATAAAGCCAATAGCCAACAATTGAAGAATCACTTTGGCCGGAAAGAGAGAATCATCTTGGGAGATGCATTTGCATGCACTCCACCAGTAACATGATCTCTCGTCTATCTTTTTATTATTATATTAGGATTAGTTTAGTTTATATTTTGTTTTCTATAATTATTGTTTTTGCTTTAAGTATTTTTCTTGTTTGTGTTTAATTTTTATTTAGGATAATAAAGCAGGAATAGCGAAGAAGTAGTTCACAGCAGGAAGTCTGCTGCTGTGGCAGTGCACAGTGTTAGAGCTGCAGCAGTTTCAACGGGCAGAACAGTGTAACGGCTAGTCTGCCGAGATTTCTGCCGCGGCAGAAACGGAAACGACAGTAAAGACTAACGGCTACAAAACGGCTAGTGGCTCAAACGGTCACAAAGCCGAGGCCTATATACGCAACCCCCTTCTTCAACTATTCACTCTTGCATTCTTATTTTCTCTAGAATACTCGACAATCTTGCTCTCACAATACTTTCTGCCTACCCTTTTTAAAAATTCTCAAAATTCCTCCAAGAAAATCTCCAAGAACTTAATCTCTCAAAATCTTTATGGCCACCTACAAGCGCTTTGCCCCAGCCAATGTTGAAGACCGCTTCAATAGGTCTTTCATTGCCCGACAGTTGTGGGAGGAACAAGGGTTCCAACACTCGAATGATGAAAATTATGGCATCGAACACTATCTGTTCGACAGGATCAAGTACCAAGAATGAGAAATCTTTTGCCTTCAGACTGCCAAGGCAAACGCTACCATCGTGCGGGAATTCTATGCGCACGGGCCCAGCAAAGAATCCCTCTTTGTCCACTACCGAGGTAGGCCTGTCCAGCTAGATGCCGAGACCATCAACCAATTCTATGGCCTCACACCTGACCAAGATGTTCACGCTGAATTCATGGAGGATATCACTGTCGAGGATTACGAGTTGATTAAAGACGACCTTTGCTACACGAATACTCCATGGGAAACCGGTGCCAATAGAGGATCTATAGCATGGTAGAGTTTAAAGCCCGAAGCAAAGCTTTGGAACACCTTCGTCAATAGACGCCTTATTCCCACATCCCACAATAGCACGGTGGACCGAAAGGGATTGGTGCTCATCCAATCGATCATCAACAAAAGGAGCATCAACGTTGGAGAGATCATCTTACGCGAAATTTACGAATGCGGTAAGAAGGGTAGAGGACCATTATATTTCCATTGTTTGATCACTGGTTTGTGTGTTGCCGCAGGTGTAACAATAGAAGTCACTGACGAATACACTCCCCAAAGGCGTGGATGGACCAGAGACTTTTATGACAAAATTATGCAGATCACGTAGGCGGAACCAGTCCAAGCAACGCCCCAGCAGTTCACTGCTGATACTGTCGGGGCCCAATACACGGCAGACATGCCAGACACTGCCCACACCTCTGCCGCAGCAGACCCATACCAGGAGATACTTCAGAGGATGGCAACAATGGATCTTAGGCAGCAAAGATACATGGAGTATAAGAAGGACTTCAACAACACCCTTGCTCAAATGATGCTCCATGCTTTTCCAAACCAAAGGGCGCAGTTTCCAGAATTTCCAAGCAATATGTTTGTCACAGCCGCCCCATATACAGAGACTACACCAGCTCCGGGAGGACCGAGGCCGTTCTTCCACGCGGGTCCTCAACCACAGTTTTATGCTGCCGGCCCATCTAAGGCAACAAACTCTGCCACAGCATCATTTGCCAGCAGAAGACCATCAAAGAGGAGGGCAGTATTCAACACTCCACCACGATCCCCAATCATCATGGGAAGTCTATCAGCAGAGATAGATGCCTATGTACATCAAAGCTCAACCGCCGCCGGACCAAGTACATACCATACTGGGGCAGCCACAGCAAATGAAGGGGGAACGGACATCATGATCACCGAGGAGATTGTCGACGTGGAAGCAGGAGAAGAAGTGGATGCTCCGATGCAACGGACACCACCCACAAGAGTTCAACCGCCCCGGCAAGCAAAAGCTCAACCATCGCCCTCACGAAGAACGAAGGAATCAGCAGCAAGACCACGAAGAAAAATTGTTACAAGCAGCTCTTCGGAGTCTCTTTAAAATTTTTCATATAATTCAATATTATTTGCTGTTGGTTTCTTTATCTGCTACTTATTTCTTTCATATTATTTTTTTGTTGCCCGCTATTTTCTCCTAATATAAAGCATTGAGGACAATGCTTGGTTCGAGTTTGGGGGTGTAGATCCACTGCCAAGGCAGGAATCTACTGCCAAGGCCTTGCCAAGAAAAGGGAGTATTTAAGTGAAAATTTTTTTATATGCTCCCTGCCTTACTTGAACCAATTGCCTATACTTTTGCACTGCTTATCATCAGTATTGCCTTAGTTTATTCTTTAAGGCTATAGAAATCTTTCTCCTTACCATGATTAGGTCCAGTTAAGAAGGTTTAACCATAGGATACTTAAGGATGAAAACTTAGAAGCTTACTAGGAAGAAATCTAAACACTTTTGGGACTTGTTGGATTATAGGAGTTCTTTTAATGAAATTAGGTGATAAAGACTTAGAGTTTTGGGAAAGTAACTAGAGGTGCCTATCACCGGCTCTAGGAAGTACTCTTCTTCATGCTAGAGGTGCCCGAAATTGGCTCTAGTATGTTTTAAGGAATATCAAAAAGAAAGAAAGAATTAGTGAAGGGAAAAACACAATCCTTGAGGAGCCCGAAATTGGCTCAAGAATTGGTTGTTTAGAAAAGAAGAGAACACTTAACCAAATTCTACTTGTCTTGAACTTAGAGTTTGTCTAAGAAAGCCCTTAATCAAACTTGTCCACAAAAACGCACACACTCACAATTCTTACAGTTTATTTCTAAGTAAACCCTTGGGTAGCCGATAGGTTAAGGCTAAAGAATAGGCATAGTTATGGTGGGGAGAATAGATGGATATGTAAGACCAAGAGAGAGTACAGTTCAGCAAATTGATGGTTTGCATTGCTTGAGGACAAGCAATAGTTCGAGAATGAGGGTGTGATAAGTGCTCAACTCACTATCACTTTTTACACCTTTTGTGGGCATTAATCACCGAATATACACCCACTCGGACCAATGCATGTACTTAATGTGATATATTTAGAAGTTATGCTTATAAAGATAATATTTACAGAAAAGGCACGTTTTACTGCATTTTTATATCTGTGCAGGAGAACCAGTGCCGCGGCAGCGACATGGCCGAGGCAGGACCTGAAAGCTAGGAAGCAAAACTGTAGGCGATTGGAGGATAAAAATCCAAGGGACGTGTTTTGACATAAAGCCCATGGATCGGAGCTGGCTCGCACGAGGAAAAGCCCAAGAGAAGGCCACGCGGGAAAGCCTCCTTAGCTGAATTAAACTTGGAAATATTTTAATTATGTACATGACTTGTTCCCTACTCCAAGTTGTATTTTACTTAGGAAAGGTTTGCCCTAGGTCTAGCCTATATAAAGACCTAGTCGTCCAATGTAATACAGACGGAATACCTAGAGAGAGAGCCGATTCATAAACTTGTTTTCTTTCTCTCAATTATGTTCTAAGCTTTCTTAGGGTTTAGGTGAAGGTTGTTTAGTATTTGTGAGAGGAGATTGTACTTTGTCTTTGTTTCAAAGCAATAAAAGTATCAAGGTTTGCTTATCCTTTGTTATTCTTTGTTCTTGCATTCAAGCTCGGGAGAGAAGTTTATGAGTAATCCATTTATCTAGACTCGGGAGAGTTAGATTCACGAAAGGGGGAAGTACGGTGTTTCAATCGCGAAATACTAACTCCGCTTAGGGATAGGTTAAGAGTTTCAGCGGCTAAAAGAAGTGTGAGATTGGTTGGTTAGTACAATTGATTCACGCCGGGAGGTATCATCAAGGACTAGTCATCAACAGTACTTCGACTTAGGGATAAGCGGAGTCATCCAAGGACACTGTGCCGAACTTTGGTAAAGTCCACCCACGAGCAAGGGATTGCCGCGGCGGATAGTATCGTCGCTGCCAAGGCAGTAATCTGCAGTACTGCCGAGGCAGTGATATTCAATTGCATTGGGCAGAGACAAGTCAATCAAATCCACAATACAACGCAACTGGATCCTGATCTCTCTCTCTCTATTTATCAAATCTCATTCTTTTACTTAGTTGTTTCAATTTATTTAGTTTAATCCAAACCCAAATCACTTGTGTTTTATTTTATTTCTTTTTACAGAACAAGAATACGAAGATGACATATTGAGTCTACCAATACCTGTGGAGACGATAATCCGATAAATACTTATCACTTATTAATTTCGATGTGTCCACTTGCACTAAACGCGTACTTTTGACACGCGATAAGTTTTTGGCGCCGTTGCCGAGGATTGACAACTAAATTTTGTTTTCTTTATTTTCTTGTCTCTTTTTATTTTTATTTTACTTTTTTTTTCTTGGTGTATGACCAGGGAAAACCCAACCAACCCTTTATACAAGTTAGATCTAGAGATCGAATGAACAAGGCTAAGGTTGAGGAGACAAATCCAAGAGGCTATGGCAGATCACCCGGCAGGACAAAACCTACCTGCCAGTAATGGAGGACTTCCGCCGCCACCAGGGCCGCGGCAGCTCACTGTCGGAGACTTCCTGGAAGAGGAATTAAATGGATTAAACCCAGGAGTCGTTACACCGGAGATAGAAGCAGCGCACTTTGAACTGAAACCTGTTATGTTCAATATGCTTAACACTATTGGACAATTTGGTGGGTCTGTAACTGAAGATGCAAGGCAGTACCTCAAGTCTTTCATGGAGATATGCAATTCCTTCAAAATCCAAGGAGTCCATGTAGATGTCTTGAGATTGAAGCTATTCCCCTATTCACTGAGGGATAGGGCAAAAGCTTAGTTAAATAGCATTCCAGCAGGATCTATTGGATCTTGGAGTGAACTCTGTCGTGATTTTATTACTCGTTTTAATCCTACAAACTTATATGATAAAATTCGTAATGAAATCACTTCTTTTCGACAGGCAGATGACGAACCTATGTACGAGGCGTGGGAGCGCTACAGGGAGCTATTGCACAAGTGTCCTTTGCATGGATTTCCCCTATGGACACAAATGACAATGTTTTATAATGCCACGAATGCCCCGACAAGGATGATGTTAGATGTCTCGGCGAACGGAACACTCCTTGATAAAGCACCTAAGGAAGCTATTGAGATATTGAACAAACTCGCGAAGAATGATTTTCAATTCCCTACATCTAGGCGAGGAGGAGTAAGACACCAAGCCACGGTGAATGAGTTAGACAAATCAAATTCAGTGGCAGCACAATTGACCTCTCTTACAAAGATGGTGCAAAACTTACAATTACAGCAAAATACCCGTGAGGTTAAGGTAATTGATTCTTACTGTGACTTATGTGGATGTAACCACAGTTCTTCTGAGTGTATGAATCAAGAAACCGGTATGTATGTTGAAAATTACAACCGAACCAATATGATGTCCAACAAATACAACCCCTCATGGAAGAGGCATCCAAACCTATCATGGAGCAATCCAAACAATGCCTTAAACTCAACCACCCAACCTTCAGGATTTCAGCAGCCAATGCACCATCTGCCGTCGCAGCAGATGTAGCAGCAACCGGTAAGTTCATTGGAGAACACTCTTAAAGCCTTTATGATGAAAACAGAGTCATACATGGCGGAGAAAAATAATTTCACAAAAGGACATATGCTTTTATGAATAGAACTGAGATGAGGTTGAAAAATCAAGAAGCAACCATTAAAATGCTAGAAACCCAGGTTGGGCAGTTTGCTCAAAACATAAACACAAGACCACGAGGACTACCTAGCAATACTGAAGTTGCTAAGGTAATGGGACTTGAACAGTGTAAAGCAATCACTACCAGGAGTGGTCTACAACTGAAGGAAAAGAGTCCAGCAAGCCAAAATCCATCAGCAGATCCAGCAAAAGAAGAGGTCGAGCAAACTGATTCTGATAATACTGCACCGGCAGAAAGCACAACAGCTCCTGAACAACCTGCTGAGACAATAACAACCCCAGTGGTGCTAGGTATTAAATTCTAAACTAAAGAAACCCTGGATGAGATTAGACCACAACCACCTTTCCCACAAAGGTTGAAAAAGCAAAAACAGGACCAACAATTCAAGAAATTCCTTGACATCTTAAAGCAAGTCCACATTAACATACTATTCGTAGAAGCAATCGAACAAATGCCTAATTATGACAAGTTCTTAAAGGACATGGTGTCTAAGAGGAAACGAATAGGTGAGTTCGAAATAGTGGTTGCTACCGAGGGATGCGTGGCAATGCTACACAATCGCATGCCACCGAAATTAAAGGATCCTGGCTGTTTTACCATTCCTTGTGCGATAGGTAAAAACTATGAAGGTAAGGCCCTATGCGATCTTGGAGCAAGAATCAATCTAATGCCCAAATCTCTCTTCCAAAAGCTTGGAATAGGAAGGGCGAAACCTACAACAATTATGCTCCAACTAGCGGATCGATCCTATGTGCAACCTGAAGGCAAAATCGAGGACATACTGGTAAGAGTTGATAAGTTTATTTTTCCTGCTGAATTTCTTGTCCTTGATTGTGAAGCAGATGATAATGCACCGATCATCCTGGGGAGACCTTTCCTTACAACTGGACGTACCTTAATTGACGTGAAAAAAGGAGAGTTGACAATTCGAGTCAATGACCAACAAGTCAAACTCAATGCATTCCACAACTTAAAAAAATATGATGATCCAGAGGAGTGCAAGGCCATCCACACAGTAGACACCAAAATATCCTGCCTTGGCAGTCTGCTCGGCAGGTTATTCGGCAAAAAGATCAAGTTCAAGATGGATGGACATACAACAAAAGGGAGTGGCCCACAACTGGATTATAATTCTGGCCAACAAGAGGAAATTATCTTGGGAGATGCATTTGCATGCACTCCACCAGTAAAATGATCTCCTCCCTTTTTCCTTATTAATATATTAGGACTAGTTTAGTTTATTTTTATTTTTCTAATTTTTTTTGCTTTAAGTACTTTTTCTTTTTGTGTGTTTAATTTTTATTTAGGATAACAAGCAAGAATAAAGGAGAAATAGCTCACAGTAGGAATTCTGCTGAGGTAGAAAACAGTGTAAGAACCGCAGCAGAATAGTGTAACGGCTAGTCTGCCGAGATTCCTACCGCGACAGAAAAGGAAACGACAGTAAAGAGTAACGGCTACAAAACGGGTAATGGCTTCAAACGGTCACAAGGCCGAGGCCTATATAAGAAACTCCTCCCTCTTGAACTATTCACTATTGCTTTCTTGTTTTCTTTAGAATTCATAACAATCTTCCTCTCACATTACTCTCTGCCTACTCACAATTCTTCGTGAAATTCCCAGATTTTTTCAAGAAAACCTCCAAGAAATCAAATCTCTCACAATCTTGATGGCCACTTACAAGCGATTTGCCCCAGCAAACGTTGAAGATCGTTTCAGCCGATCTTTCATCTCCCGACAATTGTGGGAAGAACAGGGTTTCCAACATTCGGATGATGAAAACTACGGCATTGAGCATTATCGCTTTGATAGAATCAAGTACCAAGATTGAGAAATTTTTTGTCTTCAACCTGCCCAGGCGAATGCTACAATCGTGCGGGAATTCTATGCGCACGGGCCCAACAAAGATTCCCTCTTTGTCCACTGCCGAGGCAGGCTGGTCCAATTAGATGCCGAGACCATCAACAACTTCTACGGCCTCACTCCAAACAGTGATGTTCACGCTGAATTCATGGAGGACATCACTGCCGAGGATTACGAGTTAATCAAAGACGACCTTTGTTACGTGAATACGCCATGGGAAACCGGTACCCATAGAGGTTCCATAACAAGGCAGAGCCTAAAGCCCGAGGCCAAGATGTGGAATACCATTGTCAAGCGACGCCTCATCCCCACGTCCCACAACAACACGGTGGACCGGAAGCGATTGGTGTTTATCCAATCGATCATCAACAAAAGGACCATCAACGTTGGAGAGATAATCCTACGTGCATGTCTAAATGGGCTTTACAGTAAACCCGTTCGAATTTTAACCGAGTAAAAGGCTCAAATTTGAGATTAAGTTGTATAATTAAGTTCAAAAGCCAATAATTAACTATTTGAACACATAAAATTTGATTTAATATCATTTTCGATCGTTTTGTAAGGTTTAGAGCGTGCATGTATAAATGGACTTTATAGTGAACAGGTTCGAATTTTAACCAAGTAAAAATCTCAAAGTTTGAGATTAAGCTGTATAATTAGGTTAAAAAGTACATAATTAAGTATTTGAATCCATAAAATTTGATTTAATATCATTTTCGATCGTTTTGTAGGGTTCAAAGCGTGTATGTTTAAGTGGGCATTATAGTGAACCCGTTCGAATATTAACCCAGTAAAAAACACAAAATTTCAGAATAGGTTGTATAATTAGGTTCAAAAGCCCATAATTAAATACCTGGTCCCATAAAATTTGATTTAATGTAATTTTTGATCGTTTTGAAGGATTCAGAGCGTGCATTTCTAAATGTGCTCTATAGTCAAGTCGTTCGAAGTTTAACCGAGTAAAAGCTCAAAATTTGAGATTAAGTTGTAATGTTAGGTTTCAAAGCCCATTATTTACTATTTAAACCCATAAAATTTGATTTAATATCATTTCTGATTGTTTTCTAGGGTTCAGAGTGTGCATGTTAAATGAGCTTTATAGTGAACCTATTCAAATTTTAACCGAGTAAAAAGCTCAAAATTTGATATTAAGTTGTATAATTAGGTTCAAAAGACCATAATTAACTATTTTAATCCATAAAATTTGATTTAATATCATTTTCGATCGTTTAGTAGATTTTAGAGCTTGCATGTTAAATTTGGCTTTATAGTGAACCTGTTCGAATTATAACCGAGTAAAAAACTCAAAATTTCAGATTAAGTTGTATAATTAGTTTCAAAAGCCCATAAATAACTATTTGAACCCATAAAATTTAATTTAATATCATTTTCGATCATTTTTAGGGATAAGAGTGTGCATGTCTAAATGAGCTTTATAGTGAACCTGTTTGTATTTTAACCAAGCAAAAAACTCAAAATTTGAGATTAAATTGTATAATTAGGTTCAAAAGCCTAGAATTAACTGTTTGAACCCATAAAATTTGATTTAATATCATTTTCGATTGCTTTGTAGGGTTCAGAACGTGCATGTCTAAATGGGCTTTATAGTGAACCCGTTCGAATTTTAACAGAGTAAAAAGCTCAAAATTTGAGATTAAGTTGTATAGTTAAGTTCAAAAGCCAATAATTAACTATTTGAACACATAAAATTTGATTCAATATCTTTTTCGATCGTTTTGTAGAATTTAGAGTGTGTGATAAGTGCTCAACACACTATCACTTTTTACTCCTTTTTTGGGCATTAATTACCAAATATACACCCGCTTGGACCAATGCATGCACTCAATGTGATATATTTAGAAGTATGCTCATATAGATAATATTTCCAGAAAAAGGCACGTTTTACTGCGTTTTCATATCTGTGCAGGAGAACCAGTGCCGCGGCAGTGACAAGGCCGAGGCAGGACCTGATGCCGAGGTAGCAGTAGGAAGACAGGAAGCAAGATTATAAGCGATGGAAAGACAAAAATCCAAGGAACGTGTCTAGACTTGAAGCCCATGAATCGGAGCTGGCTAGCACAAGGAAAAGCCCAAAGGAAGACTATGCGGAAAAACCCCTTTAGCCGAATACAAACTTGGAAATATATTATGTACTTAACTTGTTTCCTACACCAAGTTATATTCTACTTAGGAAAGGTTTGCCCTAGGTCTAGCCTATATAAAGACCTAGCCACCCAATGTAATAGAGAACGAAATACTTAGGGAGAGAGCCGACTTCTACTCTTGTTCTTTCCTCTCCATGTTCTAAACCTTCTTAGGGATTAGGTGAAGGTTGTAGAATATTTGTGAGAGGAGATTGTACTTTGTCTTTCATTCAATGCAATAAAGATTATCAAGGTTCGCTTATCCTTTGTTATTCCTTGTTTCACAATTGAGCTCGGGAGAGGATATTGTGATCATCCATTTATCTAAGCTCGGGAGAGTTAGATTCACGAAAGGGGTAAGTACGGTGTTTCAATCGCGAAATACTAACTCGGCCGAGGGATAGGTTAAGAGTTTTAGTGGCTAAAAGAAGTGTGAGATTGGTTGGTGAGTATAATTGGTTCACGCCGGGAGGTATCATCAAGGACTAGTCATCAACAACACTCTGACTTAGGGATAAGCAGAGTCATCCAAGGACACTTTGTCGAACTTTGGTAAAGTCTGCCCACGAGCAAGGGATTGCCGCGGCAAATAGTATTGTCGCTACCAAGGCAGTAAACTGCAGTGCTGGCGAGGCAGTGATGTACGATTGCATTGGACGGAGACAAGTCAATCAATTCCACAATACGACGCAACTGGATCCTAGCCCATCTCTCTCTACTATTTCATCCCCTTTACTTTTATTTTAGTTATTTTAGTTTAGATAAACCAAATCAATTTACTTGAGTTTTTATCTTTTTACAGAACAAGGAGGTGAAGAAAACATATTAAGTATATTGGTCCCTGAGGAGACGATAACTCGATAATATACTTATCACTTATTACTTGCGATGTGTCCACTTGCACTGAACGCGCACTTTTGACACGCGACAAGAATTTGGCGCCGTTGCCGGGGACTGGCAACTAAATTTTGTTTTCTTTATTTTCTTGTTTATTTTTATTTTTATTTTACTTTTGTTTTTCTTGGTGTATGACCAGGGCCAATCCAAACAACCCCTTGTACGAGTTAGATCCAGAGATCAAAAGAACAAGGCAAAGGTTGAGGAGACAAATCCAAGGAGCCATGGCAGATCACCCGGCAGGACAAAATTTACCTACCGGCAATGTAGGACTTCCGCCGCCACCTGGGCCACGGCAGCTCACTGTCAGGGACTTCCTGGAAGAGGACTTAAACGAATTAAACCTGGGAGTCGTCACACCGGAAATTGAAGAAGCCCATTTTGAACTCAAACTCGTTATGTTCAATATGTTAAACACAATTGGACAATTTGGTGGGTCTGCAACTGAAGACGCAAGGCAGCACCTCAAATCCTTCATGGAAATCTGCAACTCTTTTAAAATCCAAGGAGTCCATGAAGATGTCTTGCGATTAAAGCTATTCCCCTATTCACTGAGGGATAGGGCGAAAGCTTGGTTAAATAGCATTCCAGCAGGATCTATTGGTTCCTGGAGTGAACTTTGCCGTGATTTCATTACTCGCTTTAATCCTACTAATCTATATGATAGAATCCGTAATGAAATTACCTCTTTTCGATAGGTAGAAGACGAACCAATGTACGAGGCATGGGAACGCTACAGGGAGCTATTGCACAAGTGTCCTTTGCATGGATTTCCCCTATGGACACAAGTGACAATGTTTTACAATGCCACGAATGCCCCGACAAGGATGATGTTAGATGCCTCGGCAAACGGAACACTCCTAGACAAAGCACCTGAGGAAGCTATTGAAATACTGAACAAACTCGCAAAGAATG
This sequence comes from Abelmoschus esculentus, assembly GCA_035048815.1. Taxonomy (NCBI): domain Eukaryota; kingdom Viridiplantae; phylum Streptophyta; class Magnoliopsida; order Malvales; family Malvaceae; genus Abelmoschus; species Abelmoschus esculentus. The sequence continues at coordinate 9,102,989 of JAUCBN010000059.1, forward strand.
ATTTTCAGTTTCCTACATCTAGGCGAGGAGGAGTAAGACGCCAAGCCACGGTACATGAATTGGATTCATCAAGTTCAGTGGCAGCACAATTGGCCTCTCTTACCAAGATGGTGCAAAACCTACAGTTACAACACAATACCCGTGAGGTCAAGGTAATTGATTCATACTGTGATTTATGTGGAGGAAACCACAGTTCCGTTGACTGTATGAATCAAGAAACTGGTATGTATGTTGGGAACTACAACCGCAACAATGTGATGTCCAATACATACAACCCCTCATGGAAGAGGCATCCAAACTTATCATGGAGTAACCCAAACAATGCCTTAAACCCAGTTACCCAACCATCGGGATTTCATCTGTAACCCCCTTAGCCCGGCCTGGACGGAACCGACACTAACGGGTCACACGGGGAATATCGATCTAAACCCGTTAAGGTTCAATTCGATGAACAACCCTGAAAACCGATGTTTTTTTCTTAACTAGATGCATAATTAAGTTCCTATGTGTGTCGAGGTCATGCGTAACGAAAACGGAAACATTCGATTCACAATTGATCATTCAATTCTCATATCAGTACATAAGGATCAAAACGCAAATAATTCTTAATTCCAGCAATAAACCAGTAATGTAAACTACCATAGTTCAACTATACATGCATAGCATACTCATAACAAAGTTCAGATCAAACGGACCATTATTGCATCGTCAATTTCATGTTTCATACAATAGGGACCTAATTGTAAAGCTCAAAATATCATAGGGACTGAATCTATCATTAATTTACCAATGCGAATTCAAGTTAACATCATGCATCCTGGGTATATTACAACTCTCAATATCATTCATTGCATCTATATTCGATCATGGAAAGTCATCCGACCCTAAACGTATATTTTTTCACACTTAAAACGTCATTTTTGGGTCTCGGTATCGATACCTAGAGTCTCGGTATCGATACCCTATCGTGGAGCTAGCCTCATTGCACTTCGAAGGCTACTGGTATCGATACCCCCATAGGTGGTATTGATACTCCAGCATCCAGTGGAGTAATTGCATCGAACCATGGTTCGAACCACCCCAAATTAAGCCTTAGGGTATCGATACCCGCTGTGCACTTTGACAAGTTTGAACATTCTAAGTTAATTTCACCCAATCAAACATAACCATTAATCACCCTTAACTATATGCATAATTTCCTAAGCATAAAGAACAATTTAGAGCATTCATTTATCACATCAAAGACCCCAAACAATCTATAGGCATGCTTCCTAAAATATGATTTAAAAATCAAAAATGTTCATTCATGTACATGTCTCATAATCCAAACAACACCATGGTCCATCAATCAACAATCCAAAACATTATAGGTCTTATTACAACATTAACCAAAGCAAAAATCATTGACTTCACATGGGTTCGATTTACACATTGCCAAGCCCAAATTATTTGCCAAAACATACCAAAAATTGAGACAACTCTTCCCCTTGGTTCCCTTGCTCCGAACGTGGCCTCGAATGTCTCTATTTTTCTGCAAGTATGAAAAGAGAGAGCTTAAGCACAACATGCTTAGTGAGGAAGCTCTAAAACAAGTTCAGAATCATTTATAAATTCATACTTGCATTCTTCATGCTTATTTGAAATATGTAAAACCAAAACATGCTTATCAACAATGTCAAAACATCTCATGTATCATGCACAAATAAATCATTTCGTTCCATATATGCATATTGGCTTCCTAGTGATCACTTAATATGAACTTTTAGTTCATCGAATACACGGATTCCTTTTTCCATAATTGGTGACACTTGGTCTCAACATGCATCGGTCGGACACATAGTCACCCTTGTATACATGTTCCCCCACTACGCACAGTCGGACACAAAGTCACCCTTGTTTACGCATGGGTCAACTATATGCACGGTCGGACACAAAGTCACCCTTGTTTACATATAGGCAAGCTCTACACGCACGATCGGACACAAAGTCACCCTTGTTTACGTGTAGGCAAACTCTACACGCACGGTCGGACACAAAGTCACCCTTGTTTACGTGTAGGCATCATCATTATTCTCATTATTTTATAGTGCACTCAATCCTAATGACATGTCATTTGTATTCGAATCTAAGGTTAGTGTCACTAAGCCAATATCAATTCCAATCATGCATGTTAACTTGCTGCTCATAATGCACTCATTAAATGTTCATCATGTGAACTAAAATCATGCTCAACGGCCTTATCAACATAGGAAAATAACCTCATCATAATCCAAATTCTTTTTCATTCTTACATAAACCATGAATACCTTAATAAACCATGCATTTTCAGCAATTAACACATGCATGCATCATTTCAAAATCAAATATATGCAATTCCAAAATCATATTGAATCATTGTTCACATATATGCCATTACCGAAAATAACCGAAAATCGAGGTAATGCATCAACATCATTTAAAACACTTACTCTTGAACTATGGAAAGTTTTCACACTATTCCATAGTCCCCAAAACAGAACCGAACCAATGCGATTCACTATAAATCCAAAACCACTCACCGACAAGCGAAACGAGCCCTCGCCGATGCTCCGATGGCAACGCCAACGCACCAGCCACTTGTGCACCTTCTTGCACTACCTCTACAACATTAAAAGTAGAGCAAATTCACATCACAATATGCTCAAAACAACAGCCACATTTAACCCTCACAAAACTATCGAAACTAAGCCGAAACGCATCCGAAAAGACCGAAACTAAGCCGAAGCGCATCCGAAACAACATCAGCCCAAAACCTAATGAATCTAACATCTAATCCACCTCAATTATGAACCAAAAACACTTACAAACCATCCTTATACCTCCAGCAACATTAGAACACCTAAAACAGCCCCTAAAACAACCGAAAACCACCTTAAAACACCACCTATTACATTATTCCGGGATTAATTTATTGTTAACTCATTTCAAGACTCAATCAACCATTTAATTAACCTAATATCATAATTAAATCAACCTAAATCCAGCATCAATTGAGATCTCAAAAGATTTCACAAAAACCATCATAAAACTCATAGATCTTGAATTAAAAACACAAAATAAAATCTCAATTGTTGATGAGCAAGCCAATACTTGGGAATTTCAATAAAGAACCTTAGAAAAAGATTAAAAATCAGAATATTACCTTGAGATTTGCTCCACCAAAAAGATGAGAAAAGCTTCCTTGATTTCCTTGAAAAAGATGTTGATTTTTGCAAAATTGATGAGTAGGTTTTGTAAAGAATGAAAGGATGAATAAAATGAAGTAAATCTTGTAGAAAATGATGATGAAATCAGCAAGTAATTGGAAAAATTTGGAGAAGAAGATGGAGAGAAAATGAGAGAAAAGATGGGAAAATGGGAAGTTACAAAAGAAAATGGAATTATTATTTAGAATAAAACAATTTAAAAACAATTTTGGTGGATAAATCATTAATTAAAAATAAATTGGGTTTATGTCCCTCTAAGGATTCTAAGTATGGCTTGTTTTCCAATTTAGTCACCAAAAATCCTAATTGCCGAAAATTACTAATTAAATCCCCAAAAAGTTTCCCAAAATTACAATTTAGTCACTAGCACAAAATTAAGCCCAATTAAAAATCAAATTAAAGTTCAAATAATATTCCTTTAACTTTAAAACACCATTTTAATATTTTTAGAACCATTTCACAAAATTATTACTTATCTGATTAAAATATTATTATTTTAATTTTTCCCGGAATAACGAACCCTAGGAATCCGATTCGATCCGGATCGAATTTCCCCAACTAACACTCAAACTACAAACCCAAAACCGGGATGTTACATCAGCAACCGATGCCGCAGTAGCAAGTCCAATAGCCGATGCCGGAGCAGCAGATGCAGCAGCAACCTGTAAGTTCACTAGAAAACACGCTAAAGGCCTTTATGATGAAAACTGAGTCATACATGGCGGAAAACAGTAATTTCACCAAAAGGACAGATGCCTTCATGAATAGGACTGAGATGAGGTTGCTAAAGTGTCCTTGAATGACTCCGCTTATCCCTAAGTCGAAGTACTATTGATGACTAGTCCTTGATGATACCTCCCGGCGTTAAACAATTATGCTCACCAACCAATCTCACACTTCTTTTAGCCGCTGAAACTCTTAACCTATCCCTAGGCCGAGTTAGTATTTCGCGATTGAAACACCGTACTTACCCCTTTCGGGAATCTAACTCTCCCGAGTTTAGATAAATGGATTACTCACAACCTTCTCTCCCAAGCTTGAATGCGAGAACAAGGAATAACAAAGGATAAGCAAACCATGATAATTTTATTGCATTGAAACAAAGACAAAGTACAATCTCCTCTCACAAATACTAACAACCTTCACCTAAACCCTAAGAAAGCTTAGAACATAGTTGAGAGAAAGAAAACAAAGAATCTATGAATCGGCTCTCTCTCTAGGTATTCGTGTCTAATACATTGGACGGCTAGGTCTTTATATAGGCTTGACCTAGGGCAAACCTTTCCTAAGTAGAATACAACTTGGAGTAGGGAACAAGTCATGTACATAATTAAAATATTTCCAAGTTTAATTCAACTAAGAGGCTTTCCCGCGTGGCCTTGTCTTGGGCTTTTCCTCATGCTAGCCAGCTCCGATCCATTTGCTTTATGTCCAGACAAGTCCCTTGGATTTTTCTCTCCCAATCGCCTACAGTTTTGCTTCCTGGCTCTCAGCTGCTGCCTCGGCATCAGGTCCTGCCTCGGCCATGTTGCTGCCGCGGCACTGGTTCTCCAGCACAGATATAAAAATGCAGTAAAACTTGCCTTTTTCTGTAAATATTATCTCTATGAGCATAACTTCTAAATATATCACATTAAGTACGTGCATTGGTCTGAGTGGTGTAAATTCGGTGATTAATGCCCCTAAAAGGTGTAAAAAGTGATAGTGAGTTGAGCACTTATCACACCCCCAAACTCGAACTATTGCTTGTCCTCAAGCAATGCAAACCATCAATTTGCCGAACTCTAGTCTCTCTTGGTCTTATGTTTCCATCTATTCTCCCCACCATAACTATGCCTATTCTTAAGCCTTAACCTTTCGGCTACCCAAGGGTTTTCCTAGTAACAAACTATAAGAATTGTGAGTGTGTGCGTTTTTGTGGAGAAGTTTGATTAAAGGCTTTCTTAGATAAACTCTAAGTTCAAGACAAGTAGAAATGGGTTAAGTGTTCTCTTCTTTTCTAAACAACCAATTCTTGAGCCAATTTCGGGCACCTCAAGGATTGTGTTTTTCCCTTCACTAATTCCTTCTTTCTTTTTGATATTCCTTAAAGCATACTAAAGCCAATTTCGGGCACCTCTAGCATGAAAAAGAGTACTTCCTAGAGCCGGTGATAGGCACCTCTAGTTACTTTCCCAAAAATCTAAGTCTTTATCACCTAAGTTCATTAAAAGAATTCCTATAATCCAACAAGTCCCAAAAGTGTTTAATTTCTTCCTATAGTAAGCTTCTAAGTTTTCATCCTTAAGTATCCTAAGGTTAAACCTTCTTAACAGGACCTAATTATGGTAAGGAGAAAGATTTCTATAGCCTTAAAGAATAAACTAAGGCAATACTGATGATAATCAGTGCGAAAGTGTAGGCAGTTAATTCAAGTAAGGCGGGGAGCATGAAAATTAAAAAAATTCACTAGAATACTCCCTTTTTGGCAAGGCCTCGACAGTAGATTGCTGCCTTGGCAGTGAATCTGCACCCCCAAACTCAAACCAAGCATTTTTCTCAATGCTTTATATTAGAAGATAATAGCAGACAACAAAAAATTATGGAAGAAATAAGCAGCATAGAAAGCAAACAGCAAATAGTATTGAATTATGAAAAATTTAAAGAGACTCCGAAGAGCTGCTTGTAACAATTTTTCTCCTTGGCCTTGCTGCCGATTGCTTTGTTCTTGGTGAGGGCGATTGTTGAACTTTTGCTTGCCGGGGCGGTTAGACTCTTGTGGGTGGTGTACGTTGCATCGGAGCCTATACTTCTTCTCCTTCTTCCACGTCGGCCATCTCCTCGGTGATCATAGTGTCCGTTCCACCTTCCACTGTTGTGGCTGCCCCGGTATGGTGTGTACTCGGTCTGGCAGCGGTTGAGCTTTGGTGCACATAGGTATCTATCTCAGCTGATAGACTGCCCACGATGATTGGGGATCGTGGTGGAGTGCAGAAGACTGCCCTCCGCTTGGATGGTCTTCTGCTGGCAGATGATGCCGCGGCAGAGTCTGCTGCCCTGGATGGTCCGGCAGCATGGTACGATGGTGGAGGGCCCACGTGGAAGAACGATCTTGGTCCTCCCGGAGCTGGTGTAGTTTCGGTGTAAGGGCGGCTGTGACAAACATATTGCTGGGAAATTCTGGAAATTGCGCCCCTTGGTCTGGAAAAGCATGGAGCATCATTTGGGCTAATATGCCGTTGAAATCTCTTTGATACTCCATGTATCTTTGTTGCTTGAGGTCCATCGCTTACATCCTTTGCAAAATCTCCTAGTACGAGTCTACTGCGGCAGAGGTGTGGGCAGTGTCTGGCATGTCTGCCGTGTACTGGGCCCCAGTAGCAGTATCAACAGTGAACTGCTGGGGCGTTGCTTGGACTGGTTCCGCCTGCGTGATCTGCATTACTTTATGGCAAAAGTCTCTGGTCCATCCTCGCCTTTGGGGAGTGTATTTTTCCGTATCCTCTATTGGCACACCTGCGGCAACACACAAACCAATGATCAAACATGGGAAATATAATGGTCCTCTATCCTTCCTACCGCATTCGTGAATTTCACGTAAGATGATCTCTCCGACATTGATACTCCTTTTGTTGATGATCGATTGGATGAGTACCAATCGCTTTCGGTCCACCGTGCTGTTGTGGGATTTGAGTGATATGAGCACCAACGACAAGGACCCGGAGGAGTACCCAAGTGGCCCCATCACACGTGCAAGGGCCAAGAAGTTTCAATCAGCCATGGAAAGCTTGTTCACATCAAGCTTTGAACATGGGGAAGTGGAATTCACAAGGGAGAATTACTTTATTTTGCTTATGTATAATTTTGCATGAGAATATAAAGTTTTTTTATACATATTAATGCATTGAATAAGTGTTCTGATCATTTAAGCATGCATAGTATTTAAGCATCTAGTTCATTTAGGGAAGTAGTTTATCTAGTCTTTTAAATAAACTATTTCATTCATGCATGTAGTCATTAATAAAGTTAGTTCGTTGATCAAACTAGTTCATTCATTAAACTAGTGCATTAATAAAACTAACTCTTATATTTTTTATGCATTTTTTTAATTAAAATTTAAATAAAGTTTACCTTTATGATAGGTGAATGAAGGGAGATGAACAGTCACACAAAATGCAATAATAAATTTCATATTGATCTCTATTTTTGAGCTTTATCCGGGACTATTTGAGTCTTGAAGTCTCTTTATTCCTCTATCTCTTAGCTTTCCAACGCCTTTTGAATCACCTTAATCCGATATCGGAAGCTTGAGATATGATTGATTTACCGAAGAAAGTGCAGACTGGAATTTTCTTTACGGGAATTTTATGCAAGGATGATTTGGATGAGTTTGAGCCAAGGAAGAGTCCCTTCATCTTCATCCAAGAGACAATTCATTGAAGGTCTTCTTTATTCACATATTCAAGTCAATTCAAAGCTGATTTTTATTCATACAAATGAATGCCATCATTATGCAAATAATCAAGGCATTCAAGTCACTTCTTCATCATCTTTGGAGGCTATTTGTATTCTATATGAAGACAAACAATGAAGGCCCTCTTAATGCATAATTTTATGACATTCAAGAAGGTTAATTAGCTTGAGGATCAACATGGAATTGGAAGAGACACTCCCCTTTTGCTACCAAAGTGTCTACATACATCAAATGTTCATTTTCATCCTCTTTTTCTCCATGAAAGAGCAAGATAGGAGAGAAAACAAAGCATTCATTTGCATTCATCACCATAAAGATGAAGCATTCATCTCTTGTTGTAAGACTCTTCATATGGTTCCTATGAACACTATAAATAGGAACATTTCCTTCATTTTTAGGACACAACTTTAGATATAAGAAAACTCTTTTGAAAGGTTGCTTTCAGCTTTATTCTTGCGAGAACTCTATCGGCTTCAAGTAAAGCTTGTAGTCTTCATCCATTTCATCTTATTATCGTGTTGGTTCCTAGCTCCTTATAGCTAGTGGGTCACGTGCCACACTTCTACCACATCGAATCCATTATATTATATTGTTGGTTCCTAGCTCCATATAGCTAGTGGATCACAATCCATTTATCCCTTAAAGTTACATACCAACGTCATTTCCATTACACATCCCTAACATTCCTTCATTTAGAATCATCACACTTCCATACACTTAAATCTCTTCCATATCCTTCATTCCATCATTTCTTTATTATTATTCTTATTTCATTCTCACGCTTTATGTTTATGAAATTTAGCATACCAATTCTTGTGAAATTTGTTCTTACTAGAATCACTATCAAGCAACATCATATATGACCTACCAGGTTCATATCAGTGGGAATGAGGCGTCTCTTTACGAAGGTGTTCGCCTCGGGCTTTATGCTCTGCCTTGCTACCGATCCTCTATGGGCACCGGTTTCCCATGGAGTATTCGTGTAGCAAAGGTCATCTTTGATCAACTCGTAATCCTCGGCAGTGATGTCCTCCATGAATTCAGCGTGAACATCACTTCTTGGAGTGAGGCCGTAGAAATCGTTGATGGTCTCGGCATTCAACTGGACAGGCCTGCCACGACAGTGAACAAAGAGGGAATCTTTGCTGGGCCCATGCGCATAGAATTCCCGCACGATGGTAGCGTTCGTCTGGGCAGGTTGAAGGCAGAAAATTTCCCAATCTTGGTACTTGATTCTGTCAAAGAGATAATGCTCGATTCCGTTGTTTTCATCATCTGAATGTTGGAAGCCTTGTTCTTCCCACAATTGCCGGGTAATGAAAGACCTGTTGAAGCGGTCTTCAACATTGGCTGGGGAAAATCGCTTGTAAGTTTCCATCAAGATTGTGAGAGATTGATTTCTTGGAGATTTTCTTGGAATCTGAGAATTTCACGAAGAGTTTGTGAGTAGGCAGAGAGTATTATGAGAGAAAGATTGTAAGGAATTCTAAAGAAAACAAGAATGCAAGAGGGAATAGTTCAAGAGGGAGGGGTTTCTTATATAGGCATCGACCTTGTGACCGTTTGAATCCACTAGCCGTTTTGTAGCAGTTATTCTTTTCTGTCGCGGCAGGAATCTCGGCAGAGTAGCCGTTACACTTTTCTGCCCGTTGAAACTGTTGTGGCTCTGACACTGTTTTCTGCCTCGGTAGAGTTCCTGCTGTGAACTATTTCTCCTTTATTCTTGTTTATTATCCTAAACAAAAATTAAACACACAAAAAAAGTAATTAAAGCAAAAACAAATTAGTAAAATAAAAATAAACTAAACTAATCCTAGTATAATAATGAGGAAAAGGGAGGAGATCATGTTACTGGTGGAGTGCATGGAAATGCATCTCCCAAGATGATTCTCTCTTGTTGGCCATAATTATAAATCGGTTGTGGGCCACTCCCTTTTGCTGTGTGTCCATCCACTTTGAACTTGATCTTTTTGCCAAATAACCTGCCGAGCAGGAAAAATAAATTTATCGACTCTTACTAGTATGTCCTCGATTTCGCCTTCGGGTTGCACATATGATCGATCAACTAGTTGGAGCATAACTGTTGTAGGTTTTGCCCTTCCTATTCCAAGCTTTTGGAAGACAGATTTGGGCATTAGATTGATGCTTGCTCCAAGGTCGCATAGGGCCTTACCTTCGTAGTTTTTACCTATCGCACAAGGTATGATAAAGCAACCAGGGTCCTTCAGTTTATGTGGCATGCGATTGTGTAGCATTGCCATGCAACCCTCGTTAGCAGCCACTGTTTCAAACTCACCTATTCGTTTTCTCTTGGACACCATGTCTTTTAAGAACTTGCAATAATTAGGCATTTGTTCAATTGCCTCTACGAATGGTATGTTAATGTGGACTTGCTTTAAAATATCAAGGAATTTTTTGAATTGCTGGTCCTGTTTTTGCTTTTTCAACCTTTGTGGGAAAGGTGGTGGTGGTCTCATCTCATCCAGGGTTTCTTTAGTTTGGAATTTAATACCTGACACCACTGGGGTTGCTGCTGTCTCGGCAATCTGCTCAGGAGCTGTTGTGCTTTCTGCCGGGGCAGTGTTATCAGGATCAGTTTGCTTAGCCTCCTCTTTTGCTGGATCTGCTGATGGATTTTGACTTGTTGGAATCTTTTCATTCAGCTGTAGACCACTCCTAGTAGTGATTGCCTTGCACTGTTCATGGCCCATTACCTTAGCAACTTCAGTATTGCTAGGTAGTCCTCCTTGTGGTCTAGTGTTTATGTTTTGAGCAAACTGCCCAACCTGAGTTTCTAGCATTTTAATAGCTGCTTCTTGATTCTGCAACCTCATCTCAGTCCTATTCATGAAAGCATCTGTCCTTTTGATGAAATTACTGTTCTTTGCCATGTATGACTCTCTTTTCATCATAAAGTCTTTAAGAATGTTCTCCAATGAACTTACCGATTGCTGCTGCATCTGCTGCTGCGACATTGGCTGCTGGACTTGCTGCGGCGGCAGATGTTGCATTGGTTGCTGGAATCCTAAAGGTTGGGTGGTTGGGTTTAAGACATTGTTAGGGTTTCTCCATGATAGGTTCGGATGCCTCTTCCATAAGGGATTGTATGTGTTAGACATCATATTGGTTCGGTTGTAATTTCCAACATACATACCGGTTTCTTGATTCATACAATCAGAGGAACTGTGGTTAGCTCCACATAATTCACAAAAAGAATCAATTACCTTGACCTCACGTGTATTTTGTTGTAATTGCAAATTTTGCACCATCTTTGTAAGAGAGGCCAATTGTGCTGCCACTGAATTTGATGTGTCTAACTCATTCACCGTGGCTTGGCATCTTACTCCTCCTCTCCTAGATGTAGGAAATTGAAAATCGTTCTTTGCGAGTTTGTTCAATATCTCAATAGCTTCCTCAGGTGCTTTATCAAGGAGTGTTCCGTTCGCCGAGGCATCTAATATCATCCTTGTCGGGGCATTCTTGGCATTATAGAACATGGTCACTTGTGTCCATAGGGGAAATCCATGCAAAGAACACTTGTGCAGTAACTCCATGTATCGCTCCCATGCTTCGTACATCGATTCGTCATTTGCCTATTGAAAAGAAGTGATTTCATTACGAATTCTATCATATAAATTTGTAGGATTAAAACGTGTAATAAAATCACGACAGAGTTCACTCCAAGATCTAATAGATCCTGCTGGAATGCTATTTAACCAAGCTTTCACCCTATCCCTCAGTGAATAGGGAATAGCTTCAATCTCAAGACATCTTCATGGACTCCTTGGATTTTAAAAGAATTGCATATCTCCATGAAGGACTTGAGATGCTGCCTTGCATCTTCAGTTATAGACCCACCAAACTATCCAATAGTATTGAGCATATTGAACATGACAAGTTTCAGTTCAAAGTGGGTTGTTTCTATCTCTGGTGTAACGACTTCTGGGTTTAATCCATTTAAATCCTCTTCTAGGAAGTCTCTGACAGTGAGCTGCCGCGACCCTGGTGGCGGCGGGAGACCTCCATTGCTGGCAAGTAAGTTTTGTCCTGCCGGGTGATCTGCCATAGCTTCTTGGATTTGTCTCCTCAACCTTAGCCTTGTTCGTTCGATCTCTTGATCTAACTCGTATAAAGGGTTGGTTGGGTTGGCCCTGGTCATAAACCAAGAAAAATCAAAGTAAAAGAAAAAGAAAAAGAAACAAGAAAATAAAGAAAACAAAATTTAGTTGCCAATCCCCGGCAATGGCGCCAAAAACTTGCCGCGTGTCAAAAGTGCGCGTTTAGTGCAAGTGGACACATCGCAAGTAATAAGTGATAAGTATTTATCGGATTATCGTCTCCACAGGGATTGATATACTCAATATGTCTTTTTTGTCTTCTTGTTCTGTGGAAAGAAATAAAACACAAGTATTTTGGGTTGTGATGGAACTAAAATAAAATAACTAAATAAAATAAAGAGATTTGATAGAGAGAGAGGTTAGGATCCAGTTCCGTTGTTCTGTGGAATTGATTTACTTGTCTCTACCCAATACAATCGTATATCACTGCCTCGGCAGTACTGCAGATTACTGCCTTGGTAGCGACAATACTTGTCCGCCGTGGCAATCTCTTACTCGTGGGTGGACTTTACCAAAGTTCGGCAAAGTGTCCTTGAATGACTCCCTCTATCCCTAAGTCGAAGTACTGTTGATGACTAGTCCTTGATGATACCTCCCGGCGTTAATCAATTATAATCACCAACCAATCTCACACTTCTTTTAGCCGCTGAAACTCTTAACCTATCCCTAGGCCGAGTTAGTATTTCGCGATTGAAACACCGTACTTACCCCTTTTATGAATCTAACTCTCCCGAGTCTAGATAAATGGATTACTCACAAACTTCTCTCCCGAGCTTGAATGCAAGAACAAGGAATAACAAAGGATAAGCAAACCTTGATAGTTTTATTGCATTGAAACAAAGACAAAGTACAATCTCCTCTCACAAATACTAACAACGTTCACCTAAACCCTAAGAAAGCTTAGAACATAGTTGAGAGAAAGAAAACAAAGAATCTATGAATCGGCTCTCTCTCTAGGTATTCGTGTCTAATACATTGGACGGCTAGGTCTTTATATAGGCTTGACCTAGGGCAAACCTTTCCTAAGTAGAATACAACTTGGAGTAGGGAACAAGTCATGTACATAATTAAAATATTTCCAAGTTTAATTCAACTAAGAGGCTTTCCCGCGTGGCCTTGTGTTGGGCTTTTCCTCATGCTAGCCAGCTCCGATCAATGTGCTTTATGTCCAGACACGTCCCTTGGATTTTTCTCTTCCAATCGCCTACAGTCTTGCTTCCTGGCTCTCAGCTGCTGCCTCGGCATCAGGTCCTGCCTCGGCCATGTTGCTGCCGCGACGCTGGTTCTCCTGCATAGATATAAAAATGCAGTAAAACTTGCCTTCTTTTGTAAATATTATCTCTGTGAGCATAACTTCTAAATATATCACATTAAGTACGTGCATTGGTCTGAGTGTGTGTAAATTCGGTGATTAATGCCCATAAAAGGTGTAAAAAGTGATAGTGAGTTGAGCACTTATCACACTATCTCGTGTCAAAAGTGCGCGTTTAGTGCAAGTGGACACATCGAAAGTAATAAGTGATAAGTATTTTATCGAGTTATACTCTCCTCAGGGACCGGTGTACATAATATGCTTTCTTCACCTTCTTGTTCTGTAAAAAAAGTAAAGAACACAAGTGAGTTGATTTGATTTATCTAAACTAAAATAACTAAATAGAAATAAAGAGTTGAAATAGTAGAGAGAGATGGGTTAGGATCCAGTTGCGTCGTATTGTGGAATTGATTGACTTGTCTCTGTCCAATGCAATCGTATATCACTGTCTCGGCAGCACTGCAGATTACTGCCTTGGCAGCGATAATACTGTCTGCCGCGGCAATCCCTTGCTCGTGGGCAGACTCTACCAAAGTTCGGCAAAGTGTCCTTGGATAACTCCGCTTATCCCTAAGTCAGAGTGCTGTTGATGACTAGTCCTTGATGATACCTTCCAGCGTGAACCAATTATACTCACCAACCAATCTCACACTTCTTTTAGCCGCTGAAACTCTTAACCTATCCCTAGGCCGAGTTAGTATTTCGCGATTGAAATACTGTACTTACCCCTTTCGTGAATCTAACTCTCCCGAGCTTAGATAAATGGATGATTCACAATATCCTCTCCCGAGCTCAATTGTGAAAACAAGGAATAACAAAGGATAAGCAAACCTTGATAACTTTATTGCATTGAATCAAAGACAAAGTACAATCTCCTCTCACAAATACTCGGCAACCTTCACCTAATCCCTAAGAAGGTTTAGAACATAATGGAGAGGAAAGAAACAAGAATAGAAATCGGCTCTCTCCCTAGGTATTTCGTGTATTGTACATTGGGTGGCTAGGTCCTTATATAGGCTAGACCTAGGGCAAACCTTTCCTAAGTAGAATACAACTTGGAGTAGGGAACAAGTTAAGTACATAATAATAAAAATATTTCCAAGTTTGCTTCGGCTAAAGGGTTTTCCCGCGTGGTCTTCCTTTGGGCTTTTTCTTGCGCTAGCCAACTCCGATCCATGGGCTTCAAGTCCGAACACGTTCCTTGGATTTTTATCTTTCCATCGCCTATAGTCTTGCTTCCTGTCTTTCTGCTGCTGCCTCAGCATCAGGTCCTGCCTCGGCCTTGTCGCTGCCGCGGCACTGGTTCTCCTGCACAGATATGAAAATGTAGTAAAACGTGCCCTTTTCTGTAAATATTATCTATATGAGTATAACTTCTAAATATATCACATTAAGCACATGCATTGGTCCGAGTGGGTTTATATTTGATGATTAATGCCCATAAAAGGAGTAAAAAGTGATAGTGTGTTGAGCACTTATCATCCCCCCAAACTCGAACTATTGTTTGTCCTCAAGCAGTGCAAACCATCAATTTGCCGAACTAAACTCTCTCTTGCTCTTACATGTCCATCTATTCTCCCCACCAGAACTAGGCCTATTCTTAAGCCTTAACCATTCGGTTACCCAAGGGTTTACCTAGAAACAAACTATAAGAATTGTGAGTGTGTGCGTTTTTGTGGACGAGTTGATTAAAGGCTTTCTTAGATAAACTCTAAGTTCAAGACAAAGAGACATTGGTTAAGTGTTCTCTTCTTTTTCAAACCTCAAATCTTGAGCAAGTTTTGGGCACCTCAAAGACGTGTTTTTCTTTTCACTAAATTCCTTCTTTCTTTTTAATATTCCTTAACACATACTAGAGCCAATTTCGGGCACCTCTAGCATGAAGAAGAGACTTTCTAGAGCCGGTGGTAGGCACCTCTAGTTACTTTCCAAAAATCTAAGTCTTTATCACCTAAGATCATTAAAAGAATTCCTATAATCCAACAAGTCCCAAAAGTGTTTAAAGTTCTTCCTATAGTGAGCTTCTAAGTTTTCAGCCTTAAGCATCCTAAGGTTAAGCCCTCTTAACAGAACCTAAACATGGTAAGGAGAAAGATTTCTATAGCCTTAAAGAATAAACTAAGGCAATACTGATGATGAGTAGTGCAAAAGTGTAGGCAGTTAATTCAAGTAAGGCGGGGAGCATAAAAATTAAAAAAAAAATCACTGGAATACTCCCTTTTTGGCAAGGCCGCGGCAGTAGATTGTTGCCTTGGCAGTGGATCTGCACCCCCAAACTCAAACCAAGCATTGTCATCAATGCTTTATATTTGAAGAAGTAAGCGGCAAAACAAAATATGAATATAATAAACAAGTAGAAACAGTAAAAGCAAGTAATATTGAAGGAAGGGCAAAGAAATTTAAAGCGACTCCGAAGAGCTGCTTGTAACAATTTTCCTCCTTGGTCTTGATGCCAAATGCTTTGTCCTTGGTGAAGGCGATGGTTGTGCCTGTGCTTGCCGGGGCGGTTGGACTCGAGTGGGTGGTGTCCGTTGCATTGGGGCCTCTACCTCCTCTCCTTCTTCTACATCAGCCATCTCTTCGGTGAGCATTACGTCCGTTCCTCCTCCCATTGTAATTAGGATTGAGTGCACTATAAAACAATGAGAATAATGATGATGCCTACATGTAAACAAGGGTGACTTTGTGTCCGACCGTGCGTGTAGAGTTTGCCTACACGTAAACAAGGGTGACTCTGTGTCTGACCGTGCGTGTAGAGCTTGCCTATATGTAAACAGGGTGACTTTGTGTCCGACCGTGCATATAGTTGACCCATGCGTAAACAAGGGTGACTTTGTGTCCGACCGTGCGTAGTAGGGGTAACATGTATACAAGGGTGACTATGTGTCCGACCGATGCATGTTGAGACCAAGTGTCTCCAATTATGGAAAAAGGAATCCGTGTATTCGGTGAACTAAAAGTTCACACTAAGTGATCACTAGAAAGCGAATATGCATATATGAAATGGAATGATATATTTGTGCATGATACATGAAATGATTTGACATTATTGAAAAGCATGATTTGGTTTTACATATTTCAAATAAGCTTGAAGAATGCAAGTATGACTTTATAAATGATTTTAAACTTGTTAGACCTTCCTCACTAAGCATGTTGTGCTTAAGCTCTCTCTTTCCATACTTGCAGAGAAATAGTGATATTCGAGGCTACGTTCGGAGCAAGGGAACCAAGGGGAAGAATTGTCTCAATTTTTTGTATGTTTTGGCAAATAATTTCGGCTTGACAATGTGTAAATCAAACCCATGTGAAGTGTGTGATTTTTGCTTTGGTTAATGTTGTAATAAGACCTATAATGTTTTGGATTATTAATTGATGGAATATGGTGTTGTTTGGATTGTTGAAGCATGTACATGCATGAACGTCTTTGATTTTAATCATATTTTAGGAAGCATGCCTATAGTTTGTATGGAGTCTTGATGTTGATAATTGTGTGCTTTAAATTGTTCTTTATGTTTAGGAATTATGCATATAGTTGATGGTGATTAATGGCTGTGTCTTGAGTCGGTTGAATTCACTTGGTGTGACGGAAATTTTAGGTTTCAGGCACAAAGTTTCAAAACCTTTGTCAAATAGTTTCGAAACCTTCAGGAAGGTTTCGAAACCTTGCGGGCAATTTTGATTCTGGACCCTTACTGGACGGGAAAAGTTTCGAAACCTTCGGGGAAGTTTCGAAAGCTTTTAAATAAAGTTTCGAAACCTCTGAGGAAGGTTTCGAAACCTTTGGCTACCAGGAAATGGAAGTTGCTGGAAATTGCATTTTAGTCCCGAATATCCTTCTTTGTTCAATTAGGGTATCTACAGATGTTATTTTGAGCTGAAATTTCACATGGATGCATAAAGTTGATTAAATTTCGAGATGGATAACTTAATTTTGACGAAGTCCTTATAATTTTTAAGATTTACATTTTGGTCCCTAGATTAATGAAACATGCAATTGATGATGTTAGAATGCTCCGTTTGACTTGAGAATTACCGTAAGGGACACTTGTATGCTTAATTACACTTTGATGGAAATAATTTTGAATTTGTCATTAGTACGTAAAAGTTTTACGTTTTAGTCCTTAATTTACTTAAGTATTTAATCGAATGCTTGTATGTGATCGAATTGTTTTCGTTAATGCTTGTATGAGATCAAGACTTTTAGGAACATAATTAATTATGCATCTAGATAAGAAAAAAAATAGTATCGATTTTCAGGGTTGTTTATCGAATTGGACCTTAACGGGTTTAGTTCGATATTCCCCGTGTGACCCGTTAGTGTCGGTTCCGTCCAGGCCGGGCTAAGGGGGTTACACTAACTAATCCTAATATATGAATAAAGAAAAGGGAGTAGATCATGTTACTGGTGGAGAGCATGCAAATGCATCTCCCAAAATTATTCTCTCCCTTAGGCCCAAATTGTGAATCGGTTGTGGGCCACTCCTTTTTGCTGTCTGTCCATCCACCTTGGGCTTAATCTTCTTGCCGAATATCCTACCGAGCAGACTGCCAAGGCAGGATATCTTATATTCTACTGTGTGGATGGCCTTGCACTCCTCTAGATCATCATATTTTTTTAAGTTGTGGAATGCGTTGAGTTTGACTTGTTGGTCATTGACCCACATTGTCAGCTCTCCTTTTTCCATGTCAATTAGAGTGCGTCCAGTTGCAAGGAAAGGTCTCCCAAGGATGATCGGTGCATTTTCATCTGCTTCACAATCAAGGACAAGGAAGTTAGCAAGAAAAATAAACTTATCTACTCTTACCAGTATGTCCTCGATTTTGCCTTCAAGTTACACATAGGATCGATCCGCTAATTGGAGCATCACTGTTGTAGGCTTCGCCCTTAAAATTCCAAGCTTTTGAAAAACTGATTTGGGCAAGAGATTTATGCTTGCTCCAAGGTCGTATAGGGCCTTACCTTCATAATCCTTACCTATCGCACAAGGTATAGTAAACAACCAGGATCTTTTAACTTTGGTGGCATGCGGTTATACAGCATTGCCATGCATCCCTCGGTAGCAGCCACTGTCTCAAACTCACCTATTCGTTTTCTCTTTGACACCATGTCCTTTAGGAACTTGGCATAGTTCGGCATTTGTTCAATAGCTTCAACGAAAGGTATGTTGATGTGGACTTGCTTCAAGATGTCGAGGAACTTCTTGAATTGTTGGTCCTGTTTTTGCTTTTTTAACCTTTGTGGGAAAGGTGGTGGTGGCCTCATATCATCCAGGGTTTCTTTTGTTTGAAATTTTATACCTGGCACCACTGGAGTTATTGCTGCCTCTACAGGCTGCTCAGGAGCTGCAGTGCTCTCTGCCGGGGTAGTGTTGTCAGCTCCAGTTTGCTCGGCCTCTTCTTTTGCTTGATCCGCTGATTGAATTTGGCTCTCTAGGATCTTTTCCTTCAGCTGTAGACCACTCCTAGTAGTGATTGCCTTGCACTGTTCATGGCTCATTACCTTAGCAACTTCAGTATTGCTAGGTAGGCCTCATTGTGGTCTAGTGTTTATGCATTGAGCAAACTGCCCAACCTGAGTTTCCAGCGTTTTTATGGCCGCTTCTTGATTTTGCAGCCTCATCTCAGTTCTATTCATGAAGGCATCTGTCCTCTTGATGAAATTGCTATTTTCTGCCATGTATGACTCAGTTTTCATCATGAAGGCCTTTAGCGTGTTTTCCAATGAACTTACCGGTTGCTGCTGCATCTGCTGCTACGACATCGACTGCTGGGCTTGCTGCTGCGGCATCAGTTGCTGATATCTCGAAGGTTGGCTGATTGGATTTAAGGCATTGTTAGGGTTACTCCATGATAGGTTTGGATGCCTCTTCCATGAGGGGTTGTATGTGTTGGACATCACATTGTTGCGGTTGTAGTTCCCAACATACATACCAGCTTCTTGATTCATGCAATTAGAGGAACTGTACTTACCTCCACATAGGTCACAAAATGAATCAATTACCTTGACCTCACGGGTATTTTGTTGTAAATGCAGGTTTTGCACCATCTTGGTAAGAGAGGCCAATTGTGCTGCCACTGAACTTGATGAGTCTAATTCATTTACCGTGGCTTGGCGTCTTACTCCTCCTCGCCTAGATGTAGGAAACTAAAAGTCATTCTTTGCGAGTTTATTCAATATTTCAATAGCTTCCTCAGGTGCTTTATCCAGGAGTGTTCCGTTTGCCGAGGCATCTAACATCATCCTTGTCGGGGCATTCGTGGCATTGTAAAACATTGTCTCCTGTGTCCATAGGGGAAATCCATGCAAAGGACACTTGTGCAATAGCTCCCTGTAGCGTTCCCATGCCTCGTACATTGGTTCGTCTTCTACCTATCGAAAAGAGGTAATTTCATTACGGATTCTATCATATAAATTAGTGGGATTAAAACGAGAAATGAAATCACGACAAAGTTCACTCCAAGATCCAATAGATCCTGCTGGAATGCTATTTAACCACGCTTTCGCCCTATCCCTCAGTGAATAGGGGAATAGCTTTAATCGCAAGACATCTTCATGGACTCCTTGGATTTTGAAAGAGTTGCAGATTTCCATGAAGGACTTAAGGTGCTGCCTTGTGTCTTCAGTTGCAGACCCACCAAACTATCCAATTGTATTTAACATATTGAACATAACGGGTTTTAGTTCAAAATGGGTTGCTTCAATCTCCGATGTAACGACTCCTGGGTTTAATCCGTTTAAGTCCTCTTCCAAGAAGTCTCTGACAGTGAGCTGCCGTGGCCCAGGTGGCGGCGGAAGTCCTCCATTGCCGGCAGGTAAATTTTGTCCTGTCGGGTGTTCTGCCATGGCTCCTTGGATCTGTCTCCTCAACCTTTGCCTTGTTCTTTCGATCTCTAGATCTAACTCGTACAAGGGGTTGGTTGGATTAGCCCTGGTCATACACCAAAACAAACAAGAGTAAAATAAAAATAAAAATAAACAAGAAAATAAAGAAAACAAAATTTAGTTGCCAGTCCCCGGCAACGACGCCAAAAACTTGTCGCGTGTCAAAAGTGCGCATTTAGTGCAAGCGGACACATCGAAAGTAACAACTGATAGGTATTTTATCGAGTTATTTTCTCCTCAGGGACAGATATACTTAATATGCTTTCTTCACCTTCTCGTTCTGTAGAAAAATAAAAACACAAGTGAGTTGATTTGATTTATCTAAACTAAAATAACTAAATAGAAATAAAGAGTTGAAATAGTAGAGAGAGATGGGTTAGGATCCAGTTGCGTCGTATTGTGGAATTGATTGACTTGTCTCTGTCCAATGCAATCGTATCACTGTCTCGGCAGCACTGCAGATTACTGCCTTGGCAGCGATAATACTGTCTGCCGCGGCAATCCCTTGCTCGTGGGCAGACTCTACCAAAGTTCGGCAAAGTGTCCTTGGATGACTCCGCTTATCCCTAAGTCAGAGTGTTGTTGATGACTAGTCCTTGATGATACCTCCCAACGTGAACCAATTATACTCACCAACCAATCTCACACGTCTTTTAGCCGCTGAAACTCTTAACCTATCCCTAGGCCGAGTTAGTATTTCGCGATTGAAATACCGTACTTACCCCTTTCGTGAATCTAACTCTCCCGAGCTTAGAAAAATGGATGATTCACAATATCCTCTCCCGAGCTCAATTGTGAAAACAAGGAATAACAAAGGATAAGCAAACCTTGATAACTTTATTACATTGAATCAAAGACAAAGTACAATCTCCTCTCATAAATACTCAACAACCTTCACCTAATCCCTAAGAAGGTTTAGAACATAATGGAGAAGAAAGAAACAAGAATAGAAATTGGCTCTCTCCCTAGGTATTCCGTGTATTGTACATTGGGTGGCTAGGTCCTTATATAGGCTAGACCTAGGGCAAACCTTTCCTAAGTAGAATACAACTTGGAGTAGGGAACAAGTCAAGTACATAATAATAATAATAATATATTTCCAAGTTTGCTTCGGATAAGGAGGCTTTCCCTCTTGGTCTTCCTTTGCGCTTTTCCTTGTGCTAGCCAGCTCCGATCCATGGGCTTCAAGTCCAGACACATTCCTTGGATTTTTATCTTTCCATCGCCTATAGTCTTGCTTCCTATCTTTCAGTTGCTGCCTCGGCATGAGGTCCTGCCTCGGCCTTGTCGCTGCCGCGGCACTGGTTCTCCTGCGCAGATATGAAAACGCAGTAAAACGTGCCTTTTTCTGTAAATATTATCTATATGAGTATAACTTCTAAATATATCATATTAAGCACATGCATTGGTCCGAGTGGATGTATATTTGATGATTAATGCCCATAAAAGGAGTAAAAAGTGATAGTGTGTTGATCACTTATCACACACACCCAAACTCGAACTATTGCTTGTCCTCAAGCAATGCAAACCATCAATTTGCCAAACTCTAGTCTCTCTTGGTCTGATGTTTCCATCTATTCTCCCCACCATAACTATGCCTATTCTTAAGCCTTAACCTTTCGGCTACCTAAGGGTTTTCCTAGAAACAAACTATTAGAATTGTGAGTGTGCGTTTTTGTGGAGAAGTTTGATTAAAGGCTTTCTTAGATAAACTCTAAGTTCAAGACAAGTAGAATTAGGTTAAGTGTTCTCTTCTTTTCTAAACAACCAATTCTTGAGCCAATTTCGGGCACCTCAAGGATTGTGTTTTTCCCTTCACTAATTCCTTCTTTCTTTTTGATATTCTTTAAAGCATACTAGAGCCAATTTCAGGTACCTCTAGCATGAAGAAGAGTACTTCCTACAGCCGGTGATAGGCACCTCTAGTTACTTTCCCAAAAATCTAAGTCTTTATCACCTAAGTTCATTAAAAGAATTCCTCTAATCCAACAAGTCCCAAAAGTGTTTAATTTCTTCCTATAGTAAGCTTCTAAGTTTTCATCCTTAAGTTTCCTAAGGTTAAACCTTCTTAACAAGACCTAATTATGGTAAGGAGAAAGATTTCTATAGCCTTAAAGAATAAACTAAAAAAATACTGATGATAAGTAGTGCGAAAGTGTAGGCAGTTAATTCAAGTAAGGCGGGGAGCATGAAAATTAAAAAAAATTCAATAGAATACTCCCTTTTTGGCAAGGCCTCGGCAGTAGATTGCTGCCTTGGCAGTGAATCTGCACCCCCAAACTCAAACCAAGCATTGTCCTCAATGCTTTATATTAGAAGATAATAGCAGACAACAAAAAATTATGGAAGAAACAAGCAGCATAGAAAGCAAACAACAAATTGTATTGAATTATAAAAAATTTAAAGAGACTCCGAAGAGCTGCTTGTAACAATTTTTCTCCTTGGCCTTGCTGCTGATTGCTTTGTTCTTGGTGAGGGCGATGGTTGAACTTTTGCTTGCCGAGGCGGTTGGACTCTTGTGGGTGGTGTCCGTTGCATCGGAGCCTCTACTTCTTCTCCTTCTTCCACGTCGGCCATCTCCACGGTGATCATAGTGTCCGTTCCACCTTCCATTGTTGTGGCTGCCCCGGTATGGTGTGTACCCGGTCCGGCATCGGTTGAGCTTTGGTGCACATAGGCATCTATCTCAGCTGATAGACTGCCCATGATGATTGAGGATCGTGGTGGAGTGCTGAAGACTGCCCTCCGCTTGGATGGTCTTCTGCTGGCAGATGATGCCACGGCAGAGTCTGCTGCCCTAGATGGTCCGGTAGCATGGTACGGTGGTGGAGGGCCCGCATGGAAGAACGATCTTGGTCCTCCCGGAGCTGGTGTAGTTTCGGTGTAAGGGGCGGCTATGACAAACATATTGCTGGGAAATTCTGAAAATTGCGCCCATTGGTCTGGAAAAGCATGGAGCATCATTTGGGCTAATGTGTCGTTGAAATCTCTTTGATACTCCATGTATCTTTGTTGCCTGAGGTCCATCGTTGCCATCCTTTGCAAAATCTCCTGGTACGGGTCTGCTGCGGCAGAGGTGTGGGCAGTGTCTGCATGTCTGCCGTGTAATGGGCCCCGACAGCAGTATCAGTAGTGAACTGCTGGGGCGTTGCTTGGACTGGTTCCGCCTGCGTGATCTGCATTACTTTATGGCAAAAGTCTCTGGTCCATCCTCGCCTTTGGGGGAGTGTATTCGTCCGTATCCTCTATTGGCACACCTGCGGCAACACACAAACCAGTGATCAAACATGGGAAATATAATGGTCCTCTATCCTTCTTACCGCATTCGTGAATTTCACGTAAGATGATCTCTGCGACGTTTATGCTCCTCTTGTTGATGATCGATTGGATGAGTACCAATCGCTTTCGGTCCACCATGCTGTTGTGGGATGTGGGAATGAGGCATCTTTTTACGAAGGTGTTCCAAAGCTTGGTCTCGGGCTTTAGGCTCTGCCTTGCTACCGATCCTCTATGGGCACCGGTTTCCCATGGAGTATTCGTGTAGCAAAGGTCATCTTTGATCAACTCGTAATCCTCGGCAGTGATGTCCTCCATGAATTCAGCGTGAACATCATTGCTTGGAGTGAGGCCGTAGAAATCGTTGATGGTCTCGGCATCCAACTGGACAGGCCTGTCGCGGCAGTGAACAAAGAGGGAATCTTTGTTGGGCCCGTGCGCATAGAATTCCCGCACGATGGTAGCGTTTGCCTGGGCAGGTTGAAGGTAGAAAATTTCCCAATCTTGGTATTTGATTCTTTCAAAGAGATAATGCTCGATGCCGTAGTTTTCATCATCCGAATGTTGGAAGCCTTTTTCTGCCCACAATTGTTGGGCAATAAAAGACCTGTTGAAGCGGTCTTCAACATTGGCTAGGGCAAATCGCTTGTAAGTTGCCATCAACATTGTGAGAGATTGATTTCTTGGAGATTTTCTTGGAATCTGAGAATTTCACGAAGAGTTTGTGAGTAGGCAGAGAGTATTATGAGAGCAAGATTGTAAGGAATTCTAAAGAAAACAGGAATGCAAGAGTGAATAGTTCAAGAGGGAGGAGTTGCTTATATAGGCCTCGGCCTTGTGACCGTTTGAATCCACTAGCCGTTTTGTAGCCGTTACTCTTTATTGTCGTTTCCTTTTCTGCCGCGGCAAGAATCTCGGCAGACTAGCCGTTACACTATTCTGCCCGTTGAAACTGTTGTGGCTCTAACACTATTTTTCTGCCTCGGCAGAGTTCCTGCTGTGAACTATTTCTCTTTTATTCTTGCTTATTCTCCTAAATAAAAATTCAACACACAAAAAGAAAAGTAATTAAAGCAAAAACAAATTACTAAAATAAAAATAAACTAAACTAATCCTAGTATAACAATGAAGAAAAGGGAGGAGATCATGTTACTGGTGGAGTGAATGCAAATGCATCTCCCAAGATGATTCTCTCTTGTTGGCCATAATTATAAATCGGTTGTGGGCCGCTCCCTTTTGCTGTGTGTCCATCCACTTTGAACTTGATCTTTTTGCCAAATAATCTGCCGAGCAGACTGCCAAGGCAGGATATTTTGGTGTCTACTGTGTGGATGGCCTTGCATTCTTCTGGATCATCATTTTTTTTGAAATTGTGGAATGCATTGACTTTGACTTGTTGGTCATTAACCCTCATTGTCAAATCTCCTTTTTCCACTTCAATTAAGGTACATCCAGTTGTAAGGAAAGGTCTCCCCAAGATGATCGGTGCATTATCATCTACTTCACAATCAAGGACAAGAAAGTCAGCAGGAAAAATAAATTTATCGACTCTTACTAGTATGTCCTCGATTTTGCCTTTGGGTTGCACATATGATCGATCAGCTAGTTGGAGCATAACTGTTGTAGGTTTTGCCCTTCCTTTTCCAAGCTTTTGGAAGACAGATTTGGGCATTAGATTGATGCTTGCTCCAAGGTCGCATAGGGCCTTACCTTCATAGTTTTTACCTATCGCACAA
Source organism: Abelmoschus esculentus (assembly GCA_035048815.1). Taxonomy (NCBI): domain Eukaryota; kingdom Viridiplantae; phylum Streptophyta; class Magnoliopsida; order Malvales; family Malvaceae; genus Abelmoschus; species Abelmoschus esculentus. The sequence goes on from JAUCBN010000059.1 coordinate 9,128,012, forward strand.
GGTATGATAAAGCAACCAGGGTCCTTCAGTTTAGGTGGCATGCGATTGTGTAGCATTGCCATGCATCCTTCGTTAGCAGCCACTGTTTCAAACTCACCTATTCGTTTTCTCTTGGACACAATGTCTTTTAAGAACTTGGCATAATTAGGCATTTGTTCAATTGCCTCTACGAATGGTATGTTAATGTGGACTCGCTTGTAAGTTTCCATCAAGATTGTGAGAGATTGATTTCTTGGAGATTTTCTTGGAATCTGAGAATTTCACGAAGAGTTTGTGAGTAGGCAGAGAGTATTATGAGAGCAAGATTGTAAGGAATTCTAAAGAAAACAAGAATGCAAGAGGGAATAGTTCAAGAGGGAGGGGTTTCTTATATAGGCATCGACCTTGTGACCGTTTGAATCCACTAGCCGTTTTGTAGCAGTTATTCTTTTCTGTCGCGGCAGGAATCTCGGCAGAGTAGCCGTTACACTTTTCTGCCCGTTGAAACTGTTGTGGCTCTGACACTGTTTTCTGCCTCGGTAGAGTTCCTGCTGTGAACTATTTCTCCTTTATTCTTGTTTATTATCCTAAACAAAAATTAAACACACAAAAAAAGTAATTAAAGCAAAAACAAATTAGTAAAATAAAAATAAACTAAACTAATCCTAGTATAATAATGAGGAAAAGGGAGGAGATCATGTTACTGGTGGAGTGCATGGAAATGCATCTCCCAAGATGATTCTCTCTTGTTGGCCATAATTATAAATCGGTTGTGGGCCACTCCCTTTTGCTGTGTGTCCATCCACTTTGAACTTGATCTTTTTGCCAAATAACCTGCCGAGCATGCTTCCAAGGCAGGATATTTTTGTGTCTACTGTGTGGATGGCCTTGCGCTCTTCTGGATCATCATTTTTTTTGAAATTGTGGAATGCATTGAGTTTGACTTGTTAGTCATTAACACTCATTGTTAAATCTCCTTTTTCCACGTCAATTAAGGTACGTCCAGTTGCAAGGAAAGGTCTCCCCAAGATGATCGGTGCATTATCATCTGCTTCACAATCAAGGACAAGAAAGTCAGCAGGAAAAATAAATTTATCGACTCTTACTAGTATGTCCTCGATTTCGCCTTCGGGTTGCACATATGATCGATCAACTAGTTGAAGCATAACTGTTGTAGGTTTTGCCCTTCCTATTCCAAGCTTTTGGAAGACAGATTTGGGCATTAGATTGATGCTTGCTCCAAGGTCGCATAGGGCCTTACCTTCATAGTTTTTACCTATCGCACAAGGTATGATAAAGCAGCCAGGGTCCTTCAGTTTAGGTGGCATGCGATTGTGTAGCATTGCCATGCATCCTTCGTTAGCAGCCACTGTTTCAAACTCACCTATTCGTTTTCTCTTGGACACAATGTCTTTTAAGAACTTGGCATAATTAGGCATTTGTTCAATTGCCTCTACGAATGGTATGTTAATGTGGACTTGCTTTAAAATATTAAGGAATTTTTTAAATTGTTGGTCCTGTTTTTGCTTTTTCAACCTTTGTGGGAAAGGTGGTGGTGGTCTCATCTCATCCAGGATTTCTTTAGTTTAGAATTTAATACCTGGCACCACTGGGGTTATTGCTGTCTCGGCAGTCTGCTCAGGAGCTGATGTGCTTTCTGCCGGGGCAGTGTTATCAGGATCAGTTTGCTCAGCCTCCTCTTTTGCTAGATCTGCTGATGGATTTTGACTTGCTGGAATCTTTTCCTTCAGCTGTAGACCACTCTTAGTAGTGATTGCCTTGCACTGTTCATGGCCCATTACCTTAGCAACTTCAGTATTGCTAGGTAGTCCTCCTTGTGGTCTAGTGCTTATGTTTTGAGCAAACTGCCAAACCTGAGTTTCTAGCGTTTTAATAGCTGCTTCTTGATTCTGCAACCTCATCTCAGTCCTATTCATGAAAGCATCTGTCTTTTTGATGAAATTACTGTTCTTTGCCATGTATGACTCTGTTTTCATCATAAAGGCTTTAAGAGTGTTCTCCAATGAACTTACCTATTGCTGCTGTTTCTGCTGCTGCGGCATTGGCTATTGGACCTGCTGTTGCGGCAGATGTTGCATTGGTTGCTGGAATCCTGAAGGTTGGGTGGTTGGGTTTAAGACATTGTTAGGATTGCTCCATGATAGGTTCGGATGCCTCTTCCATAAGGGATTGTATGTGTTAGACATCATATTGGTTCGGTTGTAATTTCCAGCATACATACCGGTTTCTTGATTCATACAATCAGAGGAACTGTGGTTACCTCCACATAAGTCACAAAAAGAATCAATTACCTTGACCTCACGGGTATTTTGTTGTAATTGCAAATTTCGCACCATCTTTGTAAGAGAGGCCAATTGTGCTGCCACTGAATTTGATGTGTCTAACTTATTCACCGTGTCTTGGCGTCTTACTCCTCCTCTCCTAGATGTAGGAAATTGAAAATCGTTCTTTGCGAGTTTGTTCAATATCTCAATAGCTTCCTCAGGTGCTTTATCAAGGAGTGTTCCATTCGTCGAGGCATCTAATATCATCCTTGTCGGGGAATTCATGGCATTATAGAACATGGTCACTTGTGTCCATAGGGGAAATCCATGCAAAGGACACTTGTGCAGTAACTCCCTGTATCGCTCCCATGCCTCACACATCGGTTTGTCATCTGCCTGTCGAAAAGAAGTGATTTTATTACGAATTCTATCATATAAATTTGTAGGGTTAAAACGTGTAATAAAATCACGACAGAGTTCACTTCAAGATCCAATAGATCCTGCTGGAATGCTATTTAACCAAGCGTTCGCCCTATTCCTCAGTGAATAAGGGAATAGCTTCAATCTCAAGACATCTTCATGGACTCCTTGGATTTTAAAAGAATTGCATATCTCCTTGAAAGACTTGAGATGCTGCCTTGCATCTTCAGTTATAGACCCACCAAACTGTCCAATAGTGTTGAGCATATTGAACATGACAGGTTTCAGTTCAAAGTGGGCTGCTTCTATCTCTGGTGTAACGACTCCTGGGTTTAATCCATTTAAATCCTCTTCCAGGAAGTCTCTGACAGTGAGCTGTCGCGGCCCTGGTGGCGGCGGAAGACCTCCATTGCCGGCAAGTAAGTTTTGTCCTGCCGGGTGATTTGCCATAGCTTCTTGGATTTGTCTCCTCAACCTTAGCCTTGTTCGTTCGATCTCTTGATCTAACTCGTATAAAGGGTTGGTTGGGTTGGCCCTGGTCATAAACCAAGAAAAATCAAAGTAAAATAAAAATAAAAAGAAACAAGAAAATAAAGAAAACAAAATTTAGTTGTCAATCCCCGGCAACGGCGCCAAAAACTTGTCGCGTGTCAAAAGTGCGCGTTTAGTGCAAGTGGACACATCGCAAGTAATAAGTGATAAGTATTTATCGGATTATCATCTCCACAGGGATTGATATATTCAATATGTCTTCTTTGTCTTCTTGTTCTGTGGAAAGAAATAAAACACAAGCATTTTGGGTTATGATGGAACTAAAATAAAGAGATTTGATAGAGAGAGCTTAGGATCCAGTTGCGTTGTATTGTGGAATTGATTGACTTGTCTCTTCCCAATGCAATCTTATATCACTGCCTCGGCAGTACTGCAGATTACTGCCTTGGCAGCGACAATACTTGTCCGCCGCGACAATCTCTTGCTCGTGGGTGGACTTTACCAAAGTTCGGCAAAGTGTCCTTGAATGACTCCGTCTATCCCTAAGTCGAAGTACTGTTGATGACTAGTCCTTGATGATACCTCCAGGCGTTAATCAATTATACTCACCAACCAATCTCACACTTCTTTTAGCCACTGAAACTCTTAACCTATCCCTAGGCCGAGTTAGTATTTCGCGATTGAAACACCATACTTACCCCATTCGTAATCTAACTCTCCCGAGTCTAGATAAATGGATTACTCACAAACTTCTCTCCTGAGCTTGAATGCAAGAACAAGGAATAACAAAGGATAAGCAAACCTTGATTGTTTTATTGCATTGAAACGAAGACAAAGTACAATCTCCTCTCACAAATACTAACAACCTTCACCTAAACCCTAAGAAAGCTTAGAACATAGTTGAGAGAAAGAAAACAAAGAATCTATGAATCGGCTCTCTCTCTAGGTATTAGTGTCAAATACATTGGACGGCTAGGTCTTTATATAGGCTTGACCTAGGGCAAACCTTTCCTAAGTAGAATACAACTAGGAGTAGGGAACAAGTCATGTACATAATTAAAATATTTCCAAGTTTAATTCAACTAAGAGGCTTTCCCGCGTGGCCTTGTCTTAGGCTTTTCATCATGCTAGCCAGCTCCGATCAATGTGCTTTATGTCCAGACACGTCCCTTGGATTTTTCTCTTCCAATCGCCTACTGTCTTGCTTCCTGGCTCTCAGCTGCTGCCTCGGCCATGTTGCTGCCGCGGCACTGGTTCTCCTGCACAGATATAAAAATGCAGTAAAACTTGCCTTTTTATGTAAATATTATCTCTGTGAGCATAACTTCTAAATATGTCACATTAAGTACGTGCATTGGTCTGAGTGGTGTAAATTCGGTGATTAATGCCCATAAAAGGTGTAAAAAGTTATAGTGAGTTGAGCACTTATCAAGCCCCCTCATATTTCCAAACCTATTCACCGCACTATGTCGGAAGAAAAATGTTCCCGAGTATAATTTTGATGAAATAGTGGAAGGAATGAAAGGATTGTCTGCTGAAAAAGTGACCGCACTTATGGGCAACATAGAAAAGCAGCCGGAGGCATCTCATGCTGCCTCGGCTAAAGGGAAAGGCCCGATGGAAAGAGATGATGCACTGGAGCTATCCCAAAATGCCATGGAAAAAGTTGATGACTTGTCCAAGGACTTAAAGGAATTTTTCCTCTATATAAAGAAGAGAGACGAGGTCATCAAAGCCTACTTGGTAGAGTTGTTTCCTCAATTGGATCAAGAGTTCCCTGCGTTCTTAGAGTCCATACTGCCCGTTGCATCATGAAATGCCTCGGCATTTACAGCTACCTCAATCCAACTAGACCAGCTGCACCTAATCTAAATTAGGTACCATCACCAGCTGAACCGTTTGAGGAGGCTAGACCCATGGAACCAGAACCTGAGGAGCAAGCTCAAGAAGCCCAGTCACCTACACGAGAATAAACTCCTGAAAATGTCACGACATTTTTAGAGGAGCAAGACCAGTCACAAGATCAACCAGACCCTTCTGCTACCAAGGAACATGACGCCAGTTTCATATCTTCGTTGTTCGAAGAACAGCCTGCCCAGCCAACACAACACGAAGGACCCCAGCCAACAGACCCACAAGCTGAATCACCGATGCCCTCTCCGAAGAGGAAGAAATCTAAGCGCCGACTCAAGATGTCGGTTGGGAGACAATCAACAGCATCACCTGCCGCTATTGAGACACCCAAAAGACGGGGAGCAGATGACGAGTCTGATCATGAGGAAAGTCAGCCCCCATTGAAGCACCGAACATCGCGCCGAATTGCCACCACACCACCAGCTTAGCCAAGGTACATTTCATTTCATTGCATGGCATTCTATTTAGTTTTTTAGTTGCATTGAGGACAATGCTTGCTCAGTTTTGGGGGAGGTATCGTTCTCTACTTCATTTGCATTTGCATGATAGCAGTTGTTGTAGAAAAATGCCATGACATTTGTGAAAGTTTTAAATCAAGTTTATAGGATTATAGTTTGTGATGCCCGATGATGATATATCTTATACGACCAATGCTTGAATTGAATATGCATGACTTGAGATGTGGATAGAACCTGTTCTAGGACTTGGTGATTGTGCTTATCTTATTGTTACACGAGTGTATGTCTTCCATGCTTAGGGAATTTAGGAAATTTTTATAGAATGAAAACTTAATTAACCTGCATGTCTAAATGAAGTTACTTGTTAATATAGAATCCCCATTAGTTAGTATTAAAAGCTTTGAATAAATGCCTGAACATTTATGTAGAGAGATACTCCTCTATGCCATGTCATTTCCATGTACATATGAGCTACTAAAAGATGCACAGGGTGACGCTACACTTTTAACTTGTCATGGCATTGCCTGGATACTGCGTTTAAATAAATGGCAGTTATGGCATGAGTAGAAGGTAGTGTGACAAGCTGGCTCCTCTCGTAGCAGTATGTCGTGCATATGTGGTTGTAAAAAAAATAAAATTAATTAAATATGTTATACATGGGGAGTAGTAAATTGTGCTTAAATATGGGAAAACATGCTTGCTAGGATAGTTAACATTCCTTAGAATTTTTCTAACTTAACTAAGCATAGATTAGATACACTCACTCATGCACACACACACTCGCATTTGACCGTGTCCTAGGGTAGCGTTCTTGAAATTTCCTCGAGTCTTATATGTTTATACCATGACATTTTCTGAGGGCTGAAATTCTGACCATTTGCTTGCCTAGATCTTGAACTTTGTCATGACATTTTTTCTTTGTTACCTGCTATCCATTGCTTGAGGACAAACAATAGCTTAAGTTTGGGGGTGTGATAACTCCGCAAAAAGGCTATATTTTTAGGCCTTTTTACTTAAGTTATTGGGTTTCTTTAGGCTGATATAGGTTCATTTAGTTGCATTTAGGTTCATGAAATTGCATGTAGTTTTCTAGATATGCCTTGGCATTTTTATGTGGTAATAGGTGTTATTTAATGGGTAAGGTAGTTCTTTTTCAGTTGTGTTTTGCAGGTAAAACAAAAATGGAAGTTGAGGCAATTTGTCATGGCATTCGCAGAAGGATAACGATGGGAAAATGCCATGGCAAAGCTGGAGGACTCTTGTGCTGAGCTAGACGACAAAGAGATATTTTGATAAGAGTCCAAGCTGGTGCCATTACAGCCGGTCGGGACCACTACAGCCTGGCCGCAGCCACCTGGGTAGGGGACCACAACCAATATTGCCTAATTGCGAGCCACCACAGTAGGGGACCACTTTCACCACTGTCAGCCCTGCAGAAATGCCATCACTTGAAGGGGGCAGAAATGGATTTTTGCCTATCTTTTAGGGTTTTTCACCCTTATTAAAGACATGGTGACCTAGAGAAAAATGAGAGGCCTTTTTGAGGAACAAAAACATAGTGAAAGAGAGACCTTAAGGGCGGTTTTACGGCGGTGGAAAGCTCCCACCTTTCTCCTCCAAACTCTGGCCAAAGGGACCTTCATTGATAGAGCTCGAAGGGAGTGGTGTGCTAAGCACCCGAAAGGGTCTAGCACACCAAGGCGTCTCATGGTGGTTGAAGCGCCGGCGGCTATACACACCGAGGGTGTCTTCTAGTCCTCCTTCCTAGCTTTATTTCTTTTATATTTTCATGAGGATGATTGTTGAATGTTTAAGAATTATGTGGATGATATTTCTTAACATTTAGCTCCACCATGTAAGCTTTGTTTAGGTGGTTGCTTTTGTGGATGATTATCTTTTATTTCTATTTAATATATTGCCTTCTATGTGTTTGTATATTTGCTTTGCTTATTGTTGATAATTATTTAGGCATTGTAAGAGGCACGAAAGTGTCCCGTGTTTAGGTACATGCTAGAGCATTAGAAAGAGGCGTAGCTATAGATCCTTAGATCATCCGAAAGGAGCTAAGGGAGGATCTACGTGAGCAATGGGTTCTAGACTACAAATAGAGCCTAGTTGGATCCTAGAGCACTCGAAAGAGGCGTAGGTGAAGGCTTCAACGACTAAAACGAGTGTGCTTTTTCGGTAGGCTAGTGCTACTCGAGTGAGACGAGATGCCATGGCATTTTAGTCTATCAGGTTCCTATGACTCGAAAGAGCGGGAACACTTTAGAAACCTCTGTCGAGTAGGTATACACTGTAGCAGCTATATGTTACGTAGGGGTAAGGGGTAGGAAATCATAGAAGTCACCACTAGTCATTCCCGAGAGAGTTCATCAATAGAGGAAAAGTACAATATATTGCTTAACGTGTTCTTACATCCTGTTTTTGTCTCTGCATTTATAAACTGCTTTCTTTATTTTACTTGTTATCTTGCGATCACACTACTTTACACTCTAACACCACCACCATACATCCACCTTGCTTTCATCATCCATACCATTTTGCCATGGCATATTTTAGTTGCTTGCATTCTAAAATTGCCATAGCATTTCTACATACACTTCACCGTACATATCCATTTTCTCTTATTTATATCTTTTCCTTTGTTTTCCTTTTGTTTAGTGAAACCTTTTTGCCTTGACAAACTTGACTGCGCACTTTACTAGAGATCCTCGTGGGAACGATACTCACTCACCCTATTATTACTTGTATGATTGTGTATACTTGCACATATATGTGTGTTCACATACATCATTTATAGCACTACACAGAACACACCAAGTTTTTGGCGTCGTTGCCGGGGATCATTTAGAGTAAAGTTTGTTATTTTTATTTTGGAATTTTCGTTTTACTTAATTTATTTTATTAGTTCAGTTTTACTTGTTTTATTTGTTTTTCTTTTCAGTGTATGTCCAGAAGGTCTACTGAAGGACCTCTCTATCCTATAGTGCCTGAAATTGAGCGTTTGTTTCGTCAAAGAAGGCGTAATCAGCGTAGATCGATGGACCCACCAGCAATGCAAGACCTAATAGTTCAAAATGCTGAGGCAAATCAGCACATTGCTGCACCTCGACCGAGAGCTATTAGGGATCATTTAAATCCAATCTTGGATGACCTTAATCCTAGCATCGTGGCACCAGAAATCACAACTACACATTTCGATCTTAAGCCTGTCATGGTCAATATGCTTAACTCGATTGGGCAATTTGGAGGAATGGCGCATGATGATGCAAGGCAACATATTCGAGCATTTTTAGAAGTTTGTGACTCATTACGTCAACAAGGAGTTCATGAGGATGTCTTGAAGCTCAAGTTATTCCCTTATTCTCTATGTGGCTAAGCAAGGGCGTGGTTGAGTGGAGTACCATCCAGATAGATGGAGTCATGGGCTGATCTATGCAAGAGTTTTTTTGTTGCGGTATAATCCTCCGAATCTCAATACTCAACTTAGAAATGACATAGCTTCTTTTCGACAAGGTGACGACGAGTCAATGTGTGAATGTTGGGATTGATACTAGGGATTGCTTCGCAAGTGTACAAATCATGGATTTCAATATTGGACTCAAGTTGTGATGTTCTACAACGGAGTCAATGCACCAACGAGGATGATGCTAGATGCCTCGGCAAATGGAACTTTGTTAGACAAATCACCCGATGAGGCATTTGACATACTTGATAGAATTGCCAACAAAGACTATCAATTTCCTTCTTCAAGACTTGGAACCGGGAGGAAGGCACAAGGGATATTCGAGCTTGATGCTAAAGACTCACTATCCGCCCAACTCTCAGCTATCACCAACATGTTGAAGAGCATCCAACGTTCCAGTGAGATGAAGGAAGTGAAGATGGCCAATTCAGCATGTCTATTAGGTCATGGCAATCATCATGAGAGCGAGTGCCCAGGAAACCATGAAACAACCAATTATGTCAGCAACTACAACCGAAGTAACAACAATCCCTACTCAAACACCTATAATCTAGGATGGCGACAACATCCGAATTTTTCATGGGGAAATCAAGGAACTAGTAATCCTAATCCCCCAGTGCGGAATCACAATGAGCCCCAACAGTTGTATAATTAACTTCAAAAGCCAATAATTAACTATTTGAACACATAAAATTTGATTTAATATCTTTTTCGATCGTTTTGTAGAGTTTAGAGCGTGCATATCTAAATGGGCCTTATAGTGAACCAGTTCGAATTTCAACCAAATAAAAAGCTCAAAATTTGAGATTAAGCTATATAATTAGGTTAGAACGTAATTAACAATTTGAACCCATAAAATTTGATTTAATATCATTTTCGATCGTTTTGCAGGATTTAGAGCGTGTATTTCTAAATAGGCATTATAGTGAACCCGTTTGAATTTTAACCGAGAAAAAAGATTAAAGCTTGAAATTAAGTTGTATGATTAGATTCAAAAGCCCATAATTAAAAATTTTATCTCATAAAATTTGATTTAATATCATTTTTGATCGTTTTGAAGGGTTTAGAGCGTGCGTTTCTAAATGTGTTTTATAGTGAAGCCGTTCGAATTTTAACCGAGTAAAAAGCTAAAAATTTGATATTAAGCATTATAATTAGGTTCAAAAGCCCATAATTAACTATTTTAACCAATAAAATTTGATTTAATATCATTTTCGATCGTTTTGTAGGGTTTAGAGCGTGTATGCCTAAATGGGCATTATAGTGAATCTGTTTGAATTTTAACCGAGAAAAAAGATCAAAATTTGAGATTAAGTTGTATAATTATGTTCAAAAGCCCATACTTAAATATTTTATCCCATAAAATTTGATTTAATATCATTTTCGATCGTTTTGAAGGGTTCAGAGCGTGTGTTTCTAAATGTGCTTTATAGTCAAGCCGTTCGAATTTTAACAAAGTAAAAAGCTAAAAATTTGATATTAAGCTTTATAATTAGGTTCAAAAGCCCATAATTAACTATTTAATATCATTTTCGATCGTTTTGTAAGGTTCAGAACGTGTATGTCTAAATTGGCATTATAGTGAACCCGTTCGAATTTTAACAGAGTAAAAAACTCAGAATTTAAGATTAAGTTGTATAATTAGGCTTAAAATGCCATAATTAAATATTTGAACCCATAAAATTTATTTTAATATCATTTTCGATCATTTTGTAAGGTTCAGAGCGTGCATGTCTAAATGGGTTTTATAGTGAACCGGTTTGAATTTTAATCGAATAAAAAAACTCAAAATTTAAGATTTAGTTGTATAAATAGGTTTTAAAGACCATAATTAAATATTTGGATACATAAAATTTTATTTAATATCATTTTCGAACGTTTTTTAGGGATCAGAGCGTGCATATCTAAATGGGCTTTATTGTGAACCCGTTCGAATTTTAACCGAGTAAAAAGCTCAAAATTTCAGATTAAGTTGTATAATTAGGTTCAAAATCCCATAATTGACTATTTGAACACACAAAATTTGATTCAATATCATTTTCTATCGTTTTGGACGGTTAAGAGCGTGCATGTTAAGTGAGCTTTATAGTAAACCTGTTCGAATTTTAACCGAGTAAAGATCTCAAAATTTGAGATTAAGGTGTATAATGAGGTTCAAAAGCACATAAATAACTATTTGTAAGGTTTAGAGCATGCATGTCTAAATGGGCTTTATAGTAAACTCGTTCGAATTTTAATACCATTTGATTAATACCATTTTCTATCGTTTTGTAGGGATCAGAGCGTGCATGTCTAAATGGGCTTTATAGTAAACTCGTTCGAATTTTAACCGAGTAAAAAGCTCAAATTTGAGATTAAGTTGTATAATTAGGTTCAAAAGACAATAATTAACTATTTGAAAACATAAAATTTTATTTAATATCTTTTTCGATCGTTTTGTAGAGTTTAGAACGTGCATGCCTAAGTGGGCTTCATAGTGAACCGGTTCGAATTTTAACCAAGTAAAAAGCTCAAAATTTAAGATTAAGCTGTATAATTAGGTTAAAAAGTACATAATTAACTATTTGAACACATAAAATTTTATTTAATATCATTTTCGATCATTTTTTAAGGATCAAAGCGTTCATGAATAAATGGTCTTTATAGTGAACCAGTTCGAATTTTAACCTAGTAAAAAGCTCAAAATTTGAGATTAAGTTGTATAATTAGGCTTAAAATCTCATAATTAACTATTTGAAACCATACAATTTATTTTAATATCATTTTCGATCGTTTTGTAAGGTTTAGAGCATGCATGTCTAATTGGGCTTTATAGTGAACCAGTTTGAATTTTAATCGAGTAAAAAAATAAAAATTTGAGATTAAGTTGTATAATTAGGTTCAAAATTCCATAATTAAATATTTGAATCCATAAAATTTTATTTAATATCATTTTTGATCATTTTTTAGGGATCAGGGTATGCATCTCTAAATGGGCTTTATTGTTAACCTATTCGAATTTTAACCGAGTAAAAAGCTCAAAATTTAAGATTAAGTTGTATAATTAAATTCAAAAGCCCATAACTGACTATTTGAACCCATAAAATTTGTTTTAATATCATTTTTGATCTTTTTGTACGGTTCAGAGCGTGCATGTTAAATGGGCTTTATAGTGAACCCGTTCGAGTTTTAACCGAGTAAAAGGCTCAAAATTTAAGATTAAGCTGTATAATTAGGTTCAAAAGCAAATAATTAACTATTTGAACCCATAAAATTTGATTTAATATCATTTTGGATCGTTTTGCAAGGTTCTGAGCTTGCATGTCTAAATGGGCTTTATAGTGCAGCCGTTCGAATTTTAACCGAGTAAAAAGCTCAAAATTTGAGATTAAGCTGTATAATTAGTTTTAAAAGACCAGAATTAACTATTTGAACCCATAAAATTTGATTTAATATCATTTTCGATCGTTTTGTAGGGTTTAGAGAGTGCATGTTTAAAAGGGCTTTATAGTGAACCCGTTTGAATTTTAACCGAGTAAAAATCTCAAAATTTGAGATTAAGTTGTATAATTAGGTTCAAAAGCACATAAATAACTATATGAATCTATAAAATTTGATTAATACCATTTTCTATCGTTTTGTAGGGATTAGAGCGTGCATGTCTAAATGGGCCTTATAGTAAACCCGTTCGAATTTTAACCGAGTAAAAAGCTCAAATTTGAGATTAAGTTGTATAATTAGGTTCAAAAGCCAATAATTAACTATTTGAACACATAAAATTTGATTTAATATCTTTTTCGATCGTTTTGTAGAGTTTAGAGTGTGCATGTCTAAATGGGCTTTATAGTGAACCGTTTCGAATTTTAACCAAGTAAAAAGCTCAAAATTTGAGATTAAGTTGTATAATTAGGTTAAATAGTACATAATTAACTATTTGAACCCATAAAATTTGATTTTAATATCATTTTCGATCGTTTTGTAGGGTTCAAAGGGTGTATGTCTAAGTGAGCATTATAGTGAACCCGTTCGAATTTTAACCGAGTAAAAAACTCAAAATTTCAGATTAAGTTGTATAATTAGGTTCAAAAGCCCATAATTAAATACTTGATCCCATAAAATTTGATTTAGTATAATTTTCGATCGTTTTGAAGGGTTTAAAGCGTGCATTTCTAAATGTGCTTTATAATGAAGCCGTTCGAAGTTTAACCGAGTAAAAGCTCAAAATTTGAGATTAAGTTGTGATGTTAGTTTCAAAGCCCATAATTTACTATTTAAACCCATAAAATTTGATTTAATATCATTTTCGATCGTTTTCTAGGGTTTAGAGCGTGCATGTTAAATGAGCATTATAATGAACCTATTCGAATTTTAACCGAGTAAAAAGGTCAAAATTTGAGATTAAGTTGTATAATTAGGTTCAAAAGCCCCTAATTGACTATTTTAATCCATAAAATTTGATTTAATATCATTTTCGATCGTTTTGTAGGGTTTAGAGCGTGCATGTTAAATGGGCTTTATAGTGAACCTATTCAAATTTTATCACATTAAAATTTCAAAATTTGAGATTAAGTTGTATAATTAGATTCAAAAGCCCAGAATTAACTCTTTGAACCCATAAAATTTGATTTAATATTATTTTCGATTATTTTGTAGGGTTCTGAGCGTGCATGTTAAATGGGCTTTATAGTGAAACTGATCGAATTTTAACCGAGTAAAAAGCTTAAAATTTGAGATTACCTTGTATAATTAGGTTCAAAAAGCCCATAATTAACTATTTTAATCAATAAAATTTTATTTAATATCATTTTTGATCTTTTTGTAGGGTTTAGAGCGTGTATGTCTAAATGGGTATTATAGTGAACCCGTTCAAATTTTAACCAAGTAAAAAGCTCAAAATTTTAGATTAAGTTGTATAATTATGTTTAAAAGCCCATAATTAAATATTTTAATCTATAAAATTTAATTTAATATCATTTTCGATCGTTTTTAGGGATCAGAGTATGCATGTCTAAATGGGCTTTATAGTGAACCTGTTTGAATTTTAATCGAGGAAAAAACTTAAAATTTGAGATTAAATTGCATAATTAGGTTCAAAAGCCTAGAATTAACTGTTTGAACAGATAAATTTTATTTAATATTATTTTCGATTGTTTTGTAGGGTTCGGAGCGTGCTTGTCTAAATGGGCTATATAGTGAACCCATTCGAATTTTAAGAGAGTAAAAAGCTCAAAATTTGAGATTAAGTTGTATAATGAGGTTAGGAAGACTAGAATTAACTTTTTGACCCATAAAATTTAATTTAATATCATTTTCGATCGTTTTGTGGGGTTCAGAGCATGCATGTTAAATAGGCTTTACAGTGAACCTGTCTGAATTTTAACAGAGTAAAAATCTCAAAATTTGAGATTAAGTTGTATAATTAGGTTTAAAAGCCCATAATTAACTATTTTAACCAACAAAATTTTATTTAATATCATTTTCGATCGTGTTTTTAGGGATCAGAGTGTGCATGTCTAAATGGGCTTTATAGTGAACTCGTTTGAATTTTAACCGAGTAAAAACTCAAAATTTGAGATTAAGTTGAATAATTAGGTTCAAAAGCCTAGAATTAACTGTTTGAACCCATAAAATTTGATTTAATATCATTTTCGTTTGTTTTTTAGGGTTCAGAGCGTGCATGTCTAAACGGGCTTTATATTGAACCCGTTCGAATTTTAATAGAGTAAAAAGCTTAAAATTTGAGATTAAGTTGTATAATTAAGTTCAAAAGCCCAAAATTAACTGCTTGAACACATAAAATTTGATTTAATATCATTTTCGATTGTTTTGTAGGGTTTAGAGCGTGCATGTTAAATAAGCTTTATAGTGAATGATAAATGCTCAACTCACTATCACTTTTTACACCTTTTATGGGCATTAATCATCAAATCTACTCCTACTTGGACCAATGCATACACTTAATGTAATATATTTAGAGGTTATTCTTATAAAGATGATATTTATAGAAAAGGCAAGTTTTACTACATTTTTTTACACCTGTGCAGGATAAACTATTGCTGAGGCAGCAACGTGGCCGAGGCAGAACTTGGGCCGCGGCAGCACCTGAAGCTCCAGCACCAATGTTTTAGGCGATTGGAAGAGAAAAATACGTTGGACGTTTCTGGACATGCAGCACATGGATTGGAGCTGGTTAGCACGAGGAAAGCCCAAGACAAGGCCACGCGAGAAAGCTTCCTATTTGGAATAAACTTGGAAATACTTTATTTATGTACATGACTTGTTCCCTACTCCAAGTTGTATTCTACTTAGGAAAGGTTTGCCCTAGGCCAAGCCTATATAAGACGTAGCCGTGCAAGAGAGGGAGAAGAGAGCCGATTTAGAGAGTTCACCCTAAGACTCATTGTTTTCTTTCTCTCAATTATGTTCTAAGTTTTCTTAGGGTTTAGGTGAAGGTTGTCGAGTACTTGTGAGAGGAGATTGTATTTTGTTCTTTGTTTAAATGCAATAAAATATCATGGTTTGCTTAAACTTTGCCATTCTTTGTTCTTGCATTCAAGCTCGGGAGAGAAGTTTGTAAGTAATCTATTTATCTAGACTCGGGAGAGTTAGATTCACGAAAGGGATAAGTACGGTATTTCAATCGCGAAATACTAACTCGTCCTAGGGATAGGTTAAGAGTTTCAGTGGCTAAAAGAAGTGTGGGATTGGTTGATGATTATAATTGATTCACGCTGGGAGGTATCATCAAGGATTGATCACCAACAGTACTTCGACTTATGGATAAGCGGAGTCATCAAAGAACACTTTGCCGAACGTTGATAAAGTCCACCCAAGAGAAAGGGATTGCCGTGGCGGACAAGTATCTTTGCTGCCAAGGCAGTAATCTGCAGTACTGCCGAGGCAGTGATGTACAATTGCATTGGAAAGAGACAAGTCAATCAAATCCATAATACAACATAACTGGATCCTGCCCTCTCTCTTAATCAGATCTTATCCTTTTTACTTAGTTTTCTTTATTCAAATTATTTAGTTTACTCAAATCCTATTCACCTGTGTTTTTACTTTTATTCCTTTACAGTGCAAGATGAAAAGAGAAGACATATTAAGTAGACCAATCCCTATGGAGACGATACACGATTATACTGATCACTTTATTACTTGCGATGTGTTCACTTGCACTAATTGCGCACTTTTGACACGTAACAAGTTTTTGGAGCCATTACCGGGGATTGGCAACTAAATTTTGTTTTCTTTATTTTCTTGCTTTTTATTTTTTATTTTACTTTTTTTTTCTTGGTGTATGACCAAGGCCAACCCAGCCAACCCTTTGTACGAGCTAGATGCAGAGATCGAACGTACACGGCAAAGGTTGAGGAGACAAATCAAAGGAGCTATGGCAGATCATCCAGTAGGACAAAACTTACCTGCCGGCAATGGAGGTCTACCGCCGCCACCAGAGCCACGGCAGCTTACAGTTCGAGACTTCTTGGAGGAGGATTTGAATGCGTTAAATCCTGGAGTGGTTACACCGGAAATAGAAGCAGCCCACTTTGAGCTAAAACCTGTTATGTTCAATATGCTCAACACTATTGGACAGTTTGGTGGGTCTACGACAGAAGATGCCAGGCAGCATCTCAAGTCTTTCATGGAGATATGCAATTCATTCAAAATTCAAGGAGTCCATGAAGATGTTCTGAGATAGAAATTATTCCCCTATTCATTGAGGGATAGGGCAAAAACCTGGTTAAATAGCATTCCAGCAGGATCAATAAGATCTTGGAGTGAATTATGCTGAGATTGCATTACACGCTTTAATCCTACAAATCTATATGATCGAATTCGTAATGAAATCACTTCTTTTCGATAGGCAGATGATGAACCTATGTACGAGGCATGGGAGCGCTACAGAGAGTTACTGCACAAGTGTACTTTGCATGGATTTCCCCTATGGACACAAGTGACCATGTTCTATAATGCCACGAATGCCTCGACAAGGATGATGTTAGATGCCTCGGCAAATGGAACACTCCTTGATAAAGCACCTGAGGAAGCTATTGAGATACTAAACAAACTCGCAAAGAATGATTTTCAATTCCCTACATCTAGGCGAGGAGGAGTAAGACGCCAAGCCACAATGAATGAGTTAAAAACATTAAATTGAGTGGCAGCACAATTGGCCTCTCTTACCAAGATGGTGCAAAACATGCAGCTACAACAAAATACCCATGAGGTTAAGGCCATTGATTCTTTTTGCAATTTATGTGGAGGTAACCACAATTCTTCCGATTGTATGAATCAAGAATCCAGCATGTATGTTGGAAATTATAACCGAAATAATATGATGTCCAACACATACAACCCCTCATGGAAGAGGCATCCAAACTTTTCATGGAGTAATCCTAACAATGCCTTAAATCCAACTACTCAACCCCTAGGATTCCAGCAACCAATGCAACATCTGCCTCCGCCGCAGGTCCAGCAGCCAATGCCGCAACAGCAGATGCAGCAACAGTCTGTAAGTTCCTTGGAAAATTCTCTGAAAGCAGTCATGATGAAAACTGAGTCATACATGGCAGAAAATAGCAATTTCATCAAGAGGACAGATGCCTTCATGAATAGAACTGAGATGAGGTTACAAAACCAAGACACAGTAATTAAGGCACTAGAAACCCAGGTTGGACAGTTTGCCCAGAACATAAACACTAGAGCACAAGGATGACTACCTAGAAATACTGAAGTTGCTAAGGTAATAGGCCATGAACAGTGCAAAGCAATCACTACTAGGAGTGGTCTACAGCTGAAGGAAAAGATAGGAATTCTAGCAGGCCAAGTCCCACCAACAGAACCAAAAAAAGAGGATTTGGATGCTGAACAAACTGATCATGTTCTAACAGATAACACTGCCCCAGTAGAGCACTCGGTAGTACCGGAACAACCTACCAAGACAGAAACAGACACAGTGGTTCCAGGTATTAAATTCCAAACTAAAGAAACCCTAGATGAGATGAAACCACCACCACCTTTCCCACAAAGGTGGAAAGAGCAAAAGCAGGACCACCAATTTAGGAAATTTCTTGATATTTTAAAGCAAGTCCACATCAACTTACCATTCGTAGAGGCAGTTGAACAAATGCCTAATTATGCTAAATTTTTGAAAGACATTGTGTCTAAGAGAAAGAGACTAGGTGAGTTTGAAACAGTGGCTTCTACCGAAGGATGCATGGCAATGCTACACAATCGCATGCCCCCAAAATTGAAGGATCCTGGATGCTTTACCATACCTTGTGCAATAGGTAACCACTACGAAGGTAAGGCCCTATGCGACCTTGGAGCAAGCATCAATCTAATGCCCAAATTTGTCTTTCAAAAGCTTGGAATAGGAAGGGAAAAACCTACAATAGTGATGCTCCAACTTGCGGATCTACCATATGTGCAACCCGACGGAAAAATCGAGGACATACTGGTAAGAGTTGATAAATTTATCTTTCCCGCTGACTTTCTTGTCCTTGACTGTGAAACAGATGATAATGCACCAATCATCCTTGGGAGACCTTTCCTTGCTACTAGACGCACACTAATTGATGTAGAAAAAGGAGAGTTGACAATGAGGGTCAATGGCCAACAAGTCAAACTCAATTCCTTCCACAATTTGAAAAGGCATGATGATGTAGAAGAGTGCAAAGTCCTTCACAACACAGATGCAGACACAAAGATATCCTGTTTCAACAGCCACTGCCTTGGCAGTATGCTCGGCAGGAAAATGGAAATTCGTTATGGCAGACTATTTGGCAGGAAAAGTAAGGCAGATGTGGAGGAAACCAACAGGACAACACATTGTTTAGCCATATTCAGGTCCAAATGGTCAGAATCACATGGTGCAGTAAAAACCAAATCGAAGAAGGATGGACATGAAGCCAAAAAGAATGGCCAGTTTCTGAAATATCATTCTGGCAAATAAGAGATAAACACCTTAGGAGATGCATTTGCATGCACTCCACCAGTGACATAATCTCTTACCTTTCTTTTTATTATATTAGGATTAGTTTAGTTTATATTTATTTTCTATAATTATTTTTTTCTTTTGCTTTACTTATTCTTCTTGTTTTTGTTTAATTTTTTTAGGATAATAAGTAAGAATAAAGGAGAAATAGTTCACAGCAGGAATTCTGCCGAGGCAGAAAACAGTGTCAGAGCCGTAGCAGTCCCAACGGGCAAAATAGTGTAACGGCTACTCTGCGAGATTCCCGCCGCGACAGTAAATGCAACGGTAGTAAAAGTTTAACGGCTACAAAACGGCTAGTGGTTTAAACGGTCACAAGGCCGAGGCCTATATAAGCAATCTCTCCCTCTTGAACTATTCACTCTTGCATTCTTGTTTTCTTTAGAATATTTGTTAATCTTGCTCTCACAATACTCTCTGCCTACTCACAAACTTTATTGAAATTTTCAGACCTTCTTCAAGAAAATCACCAAGAACCCCAACTCTCAAAATACTTATGGCCGCCTACAAACGTTTTGCCCCAGCCAATGTTGAAGACCGTTTCAACAGGTCTTTCATTGCTCGGCAACTATGGGAGAAATAAGGGTTCCAACACTCCGATGAGGAAAATTACGGCATTGAGCACTATTTGTTCGACAAGATCAAGTATCAAGAATGGGAGATCTTTTGCCTACAACCTGCTCAGGCCAATGCCACCATCGTACGGGAATTCTATGCACACGGGCCAAGCAAGGACTCTCTTTTTGTCCACTACTGAGGCAAGCCTGTCCAGCTTGATGCCGAGATAATCAACCAATTCTATGACCTCACACCTATACGTGATGATCATGCTGACTTCACGGAGGATGTCACCGCTGAAGATTACGAACTGATAAAAGACGACCTCTGCTATGAGAATACTCCTTGGGAAACCGGTGCCCATAAAGGATCAATAGTAAGGTAAAGTCTGAAACCCGATGCTAAGCTTTGGAACACCTTTGTTAAGAGACGCCTTATCCCAACTTCCCACAAAAGTACGGTGGACCGGAGAAGATTGGTGCTCATCCGATGAATCATCAACAAATGGAGCATCAACATTGGAGAAATTATTTTACGAGAAATTTACGAATGCAGTAAGAAGGAGATAGGACCATTATATTTCCCTTGTTTAATTACTGGTATTTGTAATGCTACAGGTTTACCTACGGCCGAAATAGATGAATTCACAGCCTATAGGAGAGGGTGGACAAGAGAATTCTGCCACAAAATCATGCAGATCACACAGGCAGAACCAGTCCAGGGAACTCCTCCGCAGTTCACTGCTGACACTGCTGTCGGGGCCCAATATACGGCAGACATGCCTGACACTGCCCACACCACTGCCACAGTAGAACCCTACCAGGAAATACTATAGAGGATGACAGCTATGGACCTTCGCCAACAACGATACATGGAATATCAGAGAGACTTCAACAACACATTTGCACAGATGATTCAAAATTTTCCCAGCCAAAGGGTGCAGTTTCCAGAATTCCCCACCAACATGTTTGTAACAGCTGCACCCTACACCAAGACGACTCTAGCACCAGGACCGAGGCCATTCTTCCATACCAGACCACAGCAACAGTTCAATGTTGTTGGCCAATCTAGGGCAGTAGACTCTGCCGCGGCATCATCTGCCAGCAAACGACTATCAAAGAGTAGGGCAGTCGTCAGCACTCCACCAAGATCCCCCATCATCATGGGCAGTCTATTAGCAGAGATAGATGCCTATGTACATCAATGTTCAACCGCTGCCGGGCCAAGCATTCACCATGTCGAGGCAGACGCAACAAATGAAGGTGGGACAAACATCATGGTCACCGAGGAAATCGCCGACGAGGAAGAAGGACAACCACCAATGCAACGAACACCACCAACGAGAGTCCAACCACCAAGAAAAGCAAAAACTCAGCCCTCGCCATCACCGAAGACGACGCAATCAATAGCACAACCTCGACGAAAGATTGTGACAAGCAGCTCTTCAGAGTCCATTTAATTTTTATATATTCAATACTTTTTATCTTTATATGCTGCTTGTTTCTTTTCATATTTTGTTGCCCACTATTTACCTCTAATATAAGCATTAAGGACAATGCTTGGTTTGAGTTTAGGGTTGCAGAGCCACTGCCAAGGCAATACACTGCTGCGGCCTTGCCTAGATAAGGGAGTATTTAAGTGATATTTTTTTATTTTGATGTTCAATACTTTACTTGAATCTGTTGCCCCTACTTTTGCACTGCACATCATCAGTATTGCCTTAGTTTATTCTTTAAGGCTATAGAAATCTTTCTCCTTACCATGGTTAGGTCCTGTTAAGAAGGTTTAACCCTAGGATACTTAAGGATGAAAACTTAGAAGCTTACTATAAGATAAATTTTAAAAACACTTTTGGGTCTTGTTGGATTATAGGAATTCTTTTAATGAACTTAGGCGATAAAGACTTAGATTTTTGGGCAATTGACTAGAGGTGCTTATCATCGGCTCTAGGAATTACTCTCCTCCATGCTAGAGATACCCGAAATTGGCTCTAGTATGCTAAAAAGAATATCAAAAGAAAGAAGGAATTAGTGATGAGAAAAACACAATCCTTGAGGTGCCCGAAATAGGCACAAGAATTGGTTGTTTAGCAAGGGACTTGTTCGATCATTTTGTAGGGTTCTGAGCGTGCATGTTAAATGGGCTTTATAGTGAACCTATTCAAATTTTAACACATTAAAATCTCAAATTTTGAGATTAAGTTGTATAATTAGGTTGAAAAGCCCAGAATTAACTCTTTGAACCCATAAAATTTGAATTAATATTATTTTCGATTATTTTGTAGGGTTCAGAGCGTGCATGTTAAATGGGCTATATAGTGAAACTGATCGAATTTTAACCGAGTAAAAAGCTCAAAATTTAAGATTAACTTGTATAATTAGGTTCAAAAGCCCATAATTAACTATTTTAATCAATAAAATTTTATTTAATATCATTTTCGATCGTTTTGTAGGGTTCAGAGCGTGTATGTCTAAATGGGCATTATAGCGAACCCGTTCAAATTTTAACCGAGTAAAAAGCTCAAATTTTGAGATTAAGTTGTATAATTAGGTTCAAAAGCCCATAATTAAATATTTTAATCTATAAAATTTAATTTAATATCATTTTCGATCGTTTTTAGGGATCAGAGTATGCATGTCTAAATGGGCTTTATAGTGAACCTGTTTGAATTTTAACCGAGTAAAAAACTCAAAAATTGAGATTAAATTGTATAATTAGGTTCAAAAGCCTAGAATTAACTGTTTGAACCGATAAAATTTGATTTAATATCATTTTTGATTGTTTTGTAGGGTTCAGAGCGTGCATGTCTAAATGGACTATATAGTGAACCCATTCGAATTTTAAGAGAATAAAAAGCTCAAAATTTGAGATTTAGTTGTATAATGAGGTTAGGAAGACCAAAATTAATTGTTTGAACCCATAAAATTGATTTAATATCATTTTCGATCGTTTTGTGGGGTTCAGAGCATGCATGTTAAATAGGCTTTATTGTGAACCTGTTTGAATTTTAACAGAGTAAAAACTCAAAATTTAAGATTAAGTTGTATAATTAGGTTTAAAAGCCCATAATTAACTATTTTAACTGTCGCGTGTCAAAAGTGCGTGTTTAGTGCAAGTGGAAACATCTCAAGTAATAAGTGATAAGTATTTATCGGATTATCGTCTCCACAGGGATTGGTATACTCAATTTGTCTTCTTCGTCTTCTTGTTCTGTAAAAAGAAATAAAATAAAACACAAGTAATTTTGAGTTTGGATGAAAACTAAATAAAACAACTAAATAAAAGAATGAGATTTGATTAATAGAGAGAAAGGTCAGGATCCAGTTGTGTTGTATTGTGGACAAGTTTGATTAAAGGCTTTCTTAGATAAACTCTAAGTTCAAGACAAGTAGAATTGGGTTAAGTGTTCTCTTCTTTTCTAAACAACCAATTCTTGAGCCAATTTTGGGCACCTTAAGGATTGTGTTTTTCTCTTCCCTAATTCTTTCTTTCTTTTTGATATTCTCTATAGTATACTAGAGCCAATTTTGGGCACCTCTAGCATGAAGAAGAGTACTTCCTAGAGCCGGTGATAGGCACCTCTAGTTACTTTCCCAAAAATCTAAGTCTTTATCACCTAAGTTCATTAAAAGAATTCCTATAATCCAACAAGTCCCAAAAGTGTTTGAGAAATTCATCTTATAGTAAACTTCTAAGTTTTCATCCTTAAGTATCCTAAGGTTAAACCTTCTTAACAGGACCTAATCATGGTAAGGAGAAAGATTTCTATAGCCTTAAAGAATAAACTTAGGCAATACTAATGATAAGCAGTGCAAAAGTATAGGCATTTAATTCAAGTAAGGCGGGGAGCATAAAAAAAATTAAAAAATTTCACTTAAGTACTCCCTTTTCTTGGCATGGCCTCGGCAGTAGATTCCTACCTCGGTAGTGAATCTGCACCCCCAAACTCAAACAAAGCATTGTCCTCAATGCTTTATATCAGAAGAAAATAGCGGGCAACAAAAATATGAAAGAAATAAGCAACAGATGAAAAAATTAACAACAATTAATATTGAATTATATAAAAAATTTAAAGAGACTCCGAAGAGCTGCTTGTAACAATTTTTCTCCTTGGTCTTGTTGTTGATTGCTTCGTTCTTGGTGAAGGTGATGGTTGAGCTTTTGTGCACATAGGTGATAAGTGCTTAACACACTATCACTTTTTACTCCTTTTATGGGCATTAATCATCAAATATACACCCACTCGGACCAATGCATGTGCTTAATGTGATATATTTAGAAGTTATACTCATATAGATAATATTTACAGAAAAAGGCACGTTTTACTGCATTTTCATATCTGTGCAGGAGAACCAGTACCGCGGCAGCGACAAGGCCGAGGCAGGACCTGATGCCGAGGCAGCAACAGAAAGACAGGAAGCAAGACTATAGGCGATGGAAAGATAAAAATCCAATGAACGTGTCTGGACTTGAAGCCCATGGATCGGAGCTGGCTAACACAAGGAAAAGCCCAAAGGAAGACCACGCGGGAAAGCCTACTTAGCCGAAGCAAACTTGGAAATATATTATTATTATGTACTTGACTTGTTCCCTGCTCCAAGTTGTATTCTACTTAGGAAAGGTTTGCCCTAGGTCTAGCCTATATAAGGACCTAGCCTCCCAATGTACAATACACGGAATACCTAGGGTGAGAGCCGATTTCTATTCTTGTTTCTTTCCTCTCCATTATGTTCTAAACCTTCTTAGGGATTAGGTGAAGGTTGTTGAGTATTTGTGAGAGGAGATTGTACTTTGTCTTTGATTCAATGCAATAAAGTTATCAAGGTTTGCTTATCCTTTGTTATTCTTTGTTTTCACAATTGAGCTCGGGAGAGGATATTGTGAATTATCCATTTATCTAAGCTCGGGAGAGTTAGATTCACGAAAGGGGTAAGTACGGTATTTCAATCGCGAAATACTAACTCGGCCTAGGGATAGGTTAAGAGTTTCAATGGCTAAAAGACGTGTGAGATTGGTTGGTGAGTATAATTGGTTCACGCCGGGAGGTATCATCAAGGACTAGTCATCAACAGCACTCTAACTTAGGGATAAGCGGAGTCATCCAAGGACACTTTGCCAAACTTTGGTAGAGTCTTCCCACGAGCAAGGGATTGCCACGACAGACAGTATTATCGCTGCCAAGGCAGTAATCTGCAGTGCTGCCGAGACAGTGATATACTATTGCATTGGACAGAGACAAGTCAATCAATTCCACAATACGACGCAACTGGATCCTAACCCATCTCTCTATACTATTTTAACTCTTTATTTCTATTTAGTTATTTTAGTTTAGATAAATCAAATCAACTCACTTGTGTTTTTATTTTTCTACAGAACGAGAAGGTGAAGAAAGCATATTAAGTATACCGGTCCTTGAGGAGACGATAAATCGATAAAATACTTATCACTTATTACTTTCGATGTGTCCACTTGCATTAAACGCGCACTTTTGACACACGACAAGTGTTTGGCGCCGTTGCCGGGGACAGACAACTAAATTTTGTTTTCTTTATTTTCTTGTTTATTTTTATTTTTATTTTACTCTTGTTTGTTTTGGTGTATGACCAGGGCCAATCCAACCAACCCCTTGTACGAGTTAGATCCAGAGATAGAAAGAACAAGGCAAAGGTTGAGGAGACAGATCCAAGGAGCCATGGCAGAACACCCGGCAGGACAAAATTTACCTGCCGGCAATGGAGGACTTTCGCCGCCACTTGGGCCACGGCAGCTCACTGTCAGAGACTTCCTGGAAGAGGACTTAAACGGATTAAACTCAGGAGTCGTTACACCGGAGATTGAAGCAACCCATTTTGAACTAAAACCCGTTATGTTCAATATGTTAAATATAATTGGACAATTTGGTGGGTCTACAACTGAAGACGCAAGGCAGCACTTCAAGTCCTTCATGGAAATCTGCAACTCTTTCAAAATCCAAAGAGTCCATGAAGATGTCTTGCGATTAAAGCTATTCCCCTATTCACTGAGGGATAGGGCGAAAGCGTGATTAAATAGCATTCCAACAGGATTTATTGGATCTTGGAGTGAACTTTGCCGTGATTTCATTACTCGTTTTAATCCCACTAATTTATATGATAGAATCCGTAATGAAATTACCTCTTTTCGACAGGCAGAAGACGAACCAATGTACGAGGCATGGGAACGCTACAGGGAGCTATTGCACAAGTGTCCTTTGCATGGATTTCCCCTATGGACACAGGTGACAATGTTTTACAATGCCACGAATTCCCCGACAAGGATGATGTTAGATGCCTCGGCAAACGGAACACTCTTGGATAAAGCACCTGAGGAAGCTATTGAAATATTGAATAAACTCGCAAAGAATGACTTTCAGTTTCCTATATCTAGGCGAGGAGGAGTAAGACGCCAAGCCACGGTAAATGAATTAGACTAATCAAGTTCAGTGGCAGCACAATTGGCCTCTCTTACCAAGATGGTGCAAAACCTGCAGTTACAACAAAATACCCGTGAGGTCAAGGTAATTGATTCATATTGTGACCTATTTGGAGGTAACCACAGTTCCTCTGATTGCATGAATCAAGAAGCTGATATGTATGTTGGGAACTACAACCGTAACAATGTGATGTCCAACACATACAACCCCTCATGGAAGAGGCATCCAAACCTATCACGGAGTAACCCTAACAATGCCTTAAATCCAATCACCCAAACTTCAGGATATCAGCAACCGATGCCGTAGCAGCAAGCCTAACAGTCGATGCCGCAGCAGCAGATGCAGCAACAACCGGTAAGTTCATTGGAAAACACGCTAAAGGCCTTCATGATGAAAACTGAGTCATACATGTCGGAAAATAGCAATTTCATCAAGAGGACAAATGCCTTCTTGAGTAGAACTGAGATGAGGCTGCAAAATCAAGAAACGGCCATAAAAACGCTGGAAACTCAGGTTGGGCAGTTTGCTCAATGCATAAACACTAGACCACAAGGAGGCCTACCTAGCAATACTGAAGTTGCTAAGGTAATGAGCCATGAACAGTGCAAGGCAATCACTACTAGGAGTGGTCTACAGCTGAATGAAAAGATCCCAAAGAGCCAAATTCAATCAGCGGATCAAGCAAAAGAAGAGGCCGAGCAAACTGAAGCTGACAACACTGCCCCGGCAGAGAGCAATACAGCTCCTGAGCAGCCTGCCGAGGCAACAACAACTCCAGTGGTGCCAGGTATAAAATTTCAAACTAAAGAAACCCTGGATGAGATGAGACCACCACCACCTTTCCCACAAAGGTTAAAAAAGCAAAAACAGGACCAACAATTCAAGAAGTTCCTCGACATCTTGAAGCAAGTCCACATCAACATACCTTTCGTTGAAGCTATTGAACAAATGTCGAACTATGCCAAGTTCCTAAAGGACATGGTGTCAAAGAGAAAATAAATAGGTGAGTTTGAGACAGTGGCTGGTACCGAGGGATGCATGAAAATGCTGCATAACCGCATGCCACAAAAGTTAAAAGATCCTGGTTGCTTTACTATACCTTGTGCGATAGGTAAGAATTATGAAGGTAAGGCCCTATGCGACCTTGGAGCAAGCATAAATCTCATGCCCAAATCAGTTTTTCAAAAGCTTGGAATTGGAAGGGCGAAGCCTACAACAGTGATGCTCCAACTAGCGGATAGATCCTATGTGCAACCTGAAGGAAAAATCAAGGACATACTGGTAAGAGTAGATAAATTTATTTTTCCTGTCGACTTTCTTGTCCTTGATTGTGAAGCAGATGACAATGCACCGATCATCCTTGGGAGACCTTTCCTTGCAACTGGACGGACTCTAATTGACGTGGAAAAAGGAGAGTTGACAATGCGGGTCAATGACCAACAAGTCAAACTCAACGCATTCCACAACTTAAAATAATATGATGATCTAGAGGAGTGCAAGGCCATCCACACAGTAGACACTAGAGTATCCTGCCTTGGCAGTCTTCTCGGCAGGATATTCGGCAAAAAGATTAAACCCAATGTGGATGAACATACAACAAAAAGGAGTGGCCCACAACCGATTCAAAATTTGGGCCTAAGGGAGAGAATAATTTTGGGAGATGCATTTCGTTGCTCCCCACCAGTAACATGATCTACTCCCTTTTCCTTATTAATATATTAGGATTAGTTAGTTTATTTTTATTTTCTCTAATTATTTTTGCTTTCAGTATTTTTCTTTTGGGTGTTCTATTTTGGAATAAAACGCAAGAATAAAGGAGAAATAGTTTACAGCAGGAACTCTACCGAGGCAATAAAACAGTGTTAGGGCCGCAGTAGTCCCAACGGGAAGAACAGTGTAACGGCTAGTCTGCCGAGATTCCCGCCGCGGCAGAAAAAGGAAACGGCAAAAAAGGGAAACGGTTACAAAACGGCTAGTGGCTTCAACGGTCATAAGGCCGAGGCCTATATAAGAAACTCCTTCCTCTTGAACTATTCACTCTTGCTTTCTTGTTTTCTTTAGTATTCATAAAAATCTCTCTCTCACATTACTCTCTTCATACTAATCTTCGCTAAACTCCAGATTCTTTTCAAGAGAAACTCCAAGAAATCACATCTCTCAGTCTTGATGGCAACATACAAGCGATTCGCCCCCGCCAACGTTGAAGATCGCTTCAACCGATCTTTCATCGCTCGGCAATTATGGGAAGAGCAAGGTTTCCAACATGCGGACGAAGAGAACTACGACATTGAGCACTACCTATATGACAGAATTAAGTACCAGAATTGGGAAATTTTCTGTCTGCAACCTGCCCAGGCGAATGCCACAATCATCCGGGAGTTCTATGCGCATGGGCCCAGCAAAGACTCCATCTTTGTTCATTGCCGCGGCAGGCCAGTCTAGCTCGATGCCGAGACGATCAATAATTTCTACGGCCTCACCCCTGCCAGTGACATCCACGCGGAATTTATGGATGACGTCACTGTCGAGGACTACGAGCTCATCAAAGATGACCTTTGTTACGCGAACACTCCATGGGAAACCGGTACCCATCGAGGATCCGTAACAAGACAAAGCCTTAAACCCGAGGCCAAGATCTGGAACACCTTTGTCAAACGACGGCTCATCCCCACATCGCACAACAGCACGGTAGATCGCAAGAGATTTGTGCTTATCCAATCCATCATCAACAAGAGGACCATCAATGTTGGCGAGATTATCCTAAGGGAAATTCACGAGTGCGGTAAGAAAGATAGGGGACCATTGTATTTCCCTTGCTTGATTACGGGTTTATGTGTTTCTACAGGTGTACCCATTGAAGAAACAAATGAATACACACCCCCAAGACGAGGATGGACCAGGGATTTCTATCACAAAGTCATGCAGATCACTCAAGTAGAGCCTGTCCAAGCAACGCTGCAACAGTTCACTGCCAATACTGCTGCAGGGGCCCAGTACACGGCAGACATGCCTGGTACTGCCCACACATCTACCGCAGCAGACCCGTACCAGGAGATCTTATAGAGGATGGCAGCATTGGATCTTCGACAACAAAGGTACATGGAGTACCAAAGGGATTTCAATGGCACTCTAGCCCAGATGCTGCTGCACGCCTTCCCGGACCAAGGAGTACAATTCCCAGAGTTTCCCAGTAACATGTTCATTATAGTCGCCCCTTACACCGAGACTACACCAGCCCCGGGAGGATCAAGGTTGTTCTTCCATGCAGACCCTCAGCCCCAATACCAGGCTGCCGGCCCATCTAGGGTAGCAGATTCTGCCGCGGCCTCGTCTGTCAGCAGAAGGCCATCCAAGCGAAGGGTCGTTTTCAGCACACCACCTAGATCACCTATTATCATGGGCAGTCTATCAGCCGAGATAGATGCCTATGTGCACCAAAGCTCCACTGCTGTCGGCCCAAGCACACACCACACCGGAGGAGCAATAGGAATGGGAGGAGGAACGGACGTAATGCTCACCGAAGAGATGGGTGATGTAGAAGAAGGAAAGGAGGTAGAAGCCCCAATGCAACGAACACCACCTACTCGAGTCCAACCGCCCCGGCAAGCAAAGGCACAACCATCGCCTTCACCAAGGACAAAGCATTTGGCATCAAGGCCAAGGAGGAAAATTGTTACAAGCAGCTCTTCGGAGTCGCTTTAAATTTCTTTGGCCTTCCTTCAATATTACTTGCTTTCACTGTTTCTATTTGTTGTTTATTATATTCATATTTTGTTTTGTCGCTTACTTCTTCAAATATAAAGCATTGAGGACAATGCTTGGTTTGAGTTTGGGGGTGCAGATCCACTGCCAAGGCAACAATCTACTGTCGCGGCCTTGCTAAAAAGGGAGTATTCAAGTGATTTTTTTTTCAATTTTTATGCTCCCCGCCTTACTTGAATTAACTTCCTACACTTTTGCACTGCTCATCATCAGTATTGCCTTAGTTTATTCTTTAAGGCTATAGAAATCTTTCTCCTTACCATGTTTAGGTTCTATTAAGAGGGCTTAACCTTAGGATGCTTAAGGCTGAAAACTTAGAAGCTCACTATAGGAAGAACTTTAAACACTTTTGGGACTTGTTGGATTATAGGAATTCTTTTAATGAACTTAGGTGATAAAGACTTAGATTTTTGGAAAGTAACTAGAGGTGCCTACCACCGGCTCTAGAAAGTCTCTTCTTCATGCTAGAGGTGCTCGAAATTGGCTCTAGAATGTTTTAAGGAATATCAAAAAGAAAGAAGGAATTTAGTGAAAAGGAAAACACAAGTCTTTGAGGTGCCCGAAACCGGCTCAAGATTTGGGGTTTGAAAAAGAAGAGAACACTTAACCAATGTCTATTTGTCTTGAACTTAGAGTTTATCTAAGAAAGCCTTTAATCAACTAGTCCACAAAAACGCACACACTCACAATTCTTATAGTTTGTTTCTAGGTAAACCCTTGGGTAACCCAATCGTTAAGGCTTAAGAATAGGCCTAGTTATGGTGGGGAGAATACATGGACATGTAAGACCAAAAGAGAGTTTAGTTCGGCAAATTGATGGTTTGCATTGCTTGAGGACAAGCAATAGTTCGAGTTTGGGGGTGTGATAAGTGCTCAACACACTATCACTTTTTACTCCTTTTAAGGGCATTAATCATCAAATATACACCCACTCGGACCAATGTATGTGCTTAATGTGATATATTTAGAAGTTATACTAATATAGATAATATTTACAGAAAAAGGCACGTTTTACTGCGTTTTCATATCTGTGCAGGAGAACCAATGCCGCAGCAGCGACAAGGCCGAGGCAGCAGCAGAAAGACAGGAAGCAAGATTATATGCGATGGAAAGATAAAAATCCAAGGAGTGTGTCTGGACTTAAAATCCATGGATCGGAGCTGGCTAGCACAAGGAAAAGCCCAAAGGAAGACCACGCGGGAAAGCCTCCTTATCCGAAGCAAACTTGGAAATATATTATTATTATGTACTTGACTTGTTCCCTACTCCAAGTTGTATTCTACTTAGGAAAGGTTTGCCCTAGGTCTAGCTTATATAAGGACCTAGCCACCCAATGTACAATACACGGAATACCTAGGGAGAGAGCCGATTTCTATTCTTGTTTCTTTCCTCTCCATTATGTTCTAAACCTTCTTAGGGATTAGGTGAAGGTTTTTGAGTATTTGTGAGAGGAGATTGTACTTTGTCTTTGATTCAATGCAATAAAGTTATCAAGGTTTGCTTATCCTTTGTTATTCCTTGTTTTCACAATTGAGCTTGGGAGAGGATATTGTGAATCATCCATTTATCTAAGCTCGGGAGAGTTAGATTCACGAAAGGGGTAAGTACGGTATTTCAATCACGAAATACTAACTCGGCCTAGGGATAGGTTAAGAGTTTCAGCGTCTAAAAGAAGTGTGATATTGGTTGGTGAGTATAATTGGTTCACACCGGGAGGTATCATCAAGGACTAGTCATCAACAGCACTCTGACTTAGGGATAAGCGGAGTCATCCAAGAACACTTTGCCGAACTTTGGTAGAGTCTTCCCACGAGCAAGGGATTGCCGCGGCAGACAGTATTATCGCTGCCAAGGCAGTAATCTGCAGTGCTGCCGAGACAGTGATATACGATTGCATTGGACAGAGACAAGTCAATCAATTCCACAATACGACGCAACTGGATCCTAACCCATCTCTCTATACTATTTCAACTCTTTATTTCTATTTAGTTATTTTAGTTTAGATAAATCAAATCAACTCACTTGTGTTTTTATTTTTCTACAGAACGAGAAGGTGAAGAAAGCATATTAAGTATACTGGTCCCTGAGGAGACGATAACTCGATAAAATACTTATCACTTATTACTTTCGATGTGTCCACTTGCACTAAACGCGCACTTTTGACACGCGACAATAGGCATCTATCTCAGCTGATAGACTGCCCATGATGATTGGGGATCGTGGTGGAGTGCTGAAGACTGCCCTTCGTTTTGATGGTCTTCTGCTGGCAGATGATGCTGCGGCAAAGTCTGTTGTCCTGGATGGGCCGGCAGCATGGTACTGTGGTTGAGGGTCCGCGTGGAAAAACGGCCTTGGTCCTCCTGGAGCTGGTGTAGTCTCGGTATGAGGGGCGGCTGTGACAAACATATTGCTGAGAAATTATGGAAACTGCTCCCCTTGGTCTGGAAAAGCATGGAGCATCATTTGGGCTAATGTGCCGTTAAAATCTCTTTGATACTCCATGTATCTCTGTTGCCTAAGGTCCATCGCTGCCATCCTTTACAATATCTCCTGGTACGGGTCTGTTGCGGCAGAGGTGCGGGCAGTGTCTGGCATGTCTGCCGTGTACTGGGCCCCGACAGCAGTATCAATAGTGAACTGCTGGGGCGTTGCTTGGACGTGTTCCGCCTGCGTGATCTGCATAACTTTGTGGCAAAAGTCTCTGGTCCTCTATCCTTCTTACCGCATTCGTGAATTTCACGTAAGATGATCTCTCCAACGTTGATACTCCTTTTGTTGATGATCGATTTGAAGAGCACCAATCGCTTTCGGTCCACCGTGCTGTTGAGGGATGTGGGAATGAGGCGTCCCTTAACGAAGGTGTTCCAAAGCTTTGCCTCAGGCTTTAAACTCTGCCTTGCTACAGATCCTCTATGGGCACTGGTTTCCCATGGATTATTCGTGTAGCAAAGGTCGTCTTTGATCAACTCGTAGTCCTCAGAAGTGACATCCTCCATGAATTCAGCGTGAACATCATGGTTCGGAGTGAGGCCGTAGAATTCGTTGATGGTCTCAGCATCTAGCTGGACAGGCCTGCCTCGACAGTGGACAAAAAAGGAATCTTTGCTTGGCCCGTGCGCATATAATCTTTGCTTATATAGGCCTCGGCCTTGTGACCGTTTGAATCCACTAGCCGTTTTGTAGCCGTTACTCTTTACTGTCGTTTCCTTTTCTGCCACGGCAGGAATCTCGGCAGACTAGCCGTTACACTGTTCTGCCCACTGAAACTATTGCGGCTCTAACACTGTTTTTCTGCCTCGACAGAGTTCCTGCTGTGAACTATTTCTCTTTTATTCTTGCTTATTCTCCTAAATAAAAAATTAAACATGACAAAGAAAAATACTTAAAGCAGAAACGAATTAGAAAAATAAAAATAAACTAAACTAATCCTAATATAATAATAATATAAAAAGAAAAGGGAAGAGATCATATTACTGGTGGAGTGCATGCAAATGCATCTCCCAAGATGATTCTCTTTTGTTGGCCGGGATTATAAATCAGATGTTGGCCACTCCCTTTTGTTGTGTTTCCATCCACCTTGAGCTTGATCTTTTTGCCAAATAGCCTGCCGAGCATGCTGCCAAGGCAGGATATTTTGGTGTCTGTTATGTGGATGGCCTTGCACTCTTCTGGATCATCGTATTTTTTTAAGTTGTGGAATGCATTGTGTTTAACTTGTTGGTCATTAACCCTCATTGTCAACTCTCATTTTTCCACATCAATTAAGGTGCGTCCAGTTGCAAGGAAAGGTCTCCCCAAGATGACCGGTGCATTATCATCTGCTTCACAATCAAGGACAAGAAAATCAGCAGGAAAAATAAATTTATTGACTCTTACCAGTATGTCCTCGATTTTGCCTTCGGGATGCACATATGATCGATCCGCTAGTTGGAGAATAATTGTTGTAGGTTTTGCCCTTCCTATTCCAAGCTTTTGGAAGACAGATTTGGGCATTAGATTTATGCTCGCTCCAAGGTCGCATAGGGCCTTACCTTCATAATTTTTACCTATAGCACAAGGTATGATAAAGCAGCCAGGATCTTTTAATTTCGGTGGCATGCGATTGTGAAGCATTGCCATGCATCCCTCGGTAGCAGCCACTATTTCAAACTCACCTATTCGTTTTCTCTTAGACACAATGTCTTTTAAGAACTTGTCATAATTTGGCATTTGTTCAATTGCCTCAACGAATGGTATGTTAATGTGGACTTGCTTTAAAATATCAAGGAATTTCTTGAATTGCTGGTCCTATTTTTGCTTTTTCAATCTTTGTAGGAAAGGTGGTGGTGGTCTCATCTCATCCAGGGTTTCTTTAGTTTGGAATTTAATACCTGGCACCACTGGGGTTGTTGCTGTCTCGGCAGACTGTTCAGGAGCTGCTGCGCTTTCTGCCGGGGCAGTGTTATCAGGATCAGTTTGCTCAGCCTCCTCTTTTACTGGGTCTGATGATGGATTTTGGCTTGCTGGAATCTTTTCCTTCAGCTGTAGACCACTCCTAGTAGTGATTGCTTTGCATTGTTCATGGCCCATTACCTTAGCAACTTCAGTATTGCTAGGTAGTCCTCCTTGTGGTCTAGTGTTTATGTTTTGAGCAAACTGCCAAACCTGAGTTTCTAAAGTTTTAATAGCCGCTTCTTGATTCTACAACCTCATCTCAGTCTTATTCATGAAAGCATCTTTCCTTTTGATGAAATTACTGTTCTCTGCCATGTATGACTCAGTTTTCATCATAAAGGCTTTGAGAGTATTCTCCAAAGAACTTATCAATTGCTGCTGCATCTGCTGCTGCGGTATTGGCTGCTGGACCTGCGGCGGCGGCAGATATTGCATTGGTTGCTGGAATCCTGAGGGTTGGGTGGTTGGGTTTAAGGCATTGTTAGGATTGCTCCATGATAGGTTTGGATGCCTCTTCCATGAGGGATTGTATGTGTTGGACATCATGTTGGTTCGGTTGTAAGTTCCAACATACATACCGGTTTCATGATTCATACAATCAGAGTAATTGTGGTTACCTCCGCATAAATCACAAAAAAAATCAATCACCTTAACCTCACGGGTATTTTTTTGTAGTTGTAAATTTTGCACCATCTTAGTAAGAGAGGCCAATTGTGTTGCCACTGAATTTAATGTGTCTAACTCATTCACCGTGGCTTGGCGTCTTACTCCTCCTCGCCTAGATGTTGTAAATTGAAAATCGTTTTTTGCGAGTTTGTTCAGTATCTCAATATCTTCCTCAGGTGCTTTATCAAGGAGTGTTCTGTTTGCCGAGGCATCTAACATCATCCTTGTCGGGGCATTCGTGTCATTATAGAACATTGTCACTTGTGTCCATAGGGGAAATCCATGCAAAGGACACTTGTGCAATAACTCCCTGTAGCGTTCCCATGCCTCGTACATTGGTTCGTCATCTACCTGTCGAAAAGAAGTGATTTCATTACGAATTCTATCATATAAATTTGTAGGATTAAAACGTGTAATAATATCACGACAGAGTTCACTCCAAAATCTAATAGATCCTGCTGGAATGCTATTTAACCAATCTTTCGCACTATCTCTCAGTGAATAGGGGAATAGCTTCAATCTCAAGACATCTTCATGGACTCCTTGGATTTTGAAAGAATTGCATGTCTCCATGAAGGACTTGAGGTGCTGTCTTGCATCTTTAGTTACAGACCCACCAAACTGTCCAATAGTGTTAAGCATATTGAACATGACATGTTTCAGTTCAAAGTGGGCTGCTTTTATCTCCGGTGTAACGACTCCTGGGTTTAATCCATTTAAATCCTCTTCCAGGAAGTCTCTGACAGTGAGCTGCAGCGACCCTGGTGGCAGCGGAAGACCTCCATTACCGGTAGGTAAGTTTTGTCCTGCCGGATGATCTGCCATAGCTTCTTGGATTTGTCTCCTCAGCCTTTGCCTTGTTCGTTCGATCTCTGGGTCTAATTCGTACAAAAGGTTGGTTGGGTTGGCCCTGGTCATACACCAAGAAAAACAAAGGTAAAATAAAAATAAAAAGAAGAAACAAGAAAATAAAGAAAACAAAATTTAGTTGCCAATCCCCGGCAACGGCGCCAAAAACTTGTCGCGTGTCAAAAGTGCGCGTTTAGTGCAAGTGGACACATCGCAAGTAATAAGTGATAAGCATTTATCGGATTATCGTCTCCACAGGGATTGGTATACTCAATATGTCTTCTTCGTCTTCTTGTTCTGTAAAAAGAAATAAAATATAACACAAGTAATTTTGGGTTTGGATGAAAACTAAATAAAACAACTAAATAAAAGAATGAGATTTGATTAATAGAGAGAAAGGTCAGGATCCAGTTGCGTTGTATTGTGGATTTGATTGACTTGTCTCTGCCCAATGCAATCGTATATCACTGCCTCGGCAGCACTGCAGATTACTGCCTTGGCAGCGACGATACTGTCCGCCGCAGCAATCCCTTGTTCAGGGGTGGACTTTACCAAAGTTCGGCAAAGTGTCCTTGAATGACTCCGCTTATCCCTAAGTTGAAGTACTGTTGATGACTAGTCCTTGATGATACCTCCCGGCGTGAATCAATTATACTCACCAACCAATCTCACACTTCTTTTAGCCGCTGAAGCTCTTAACCTATCCCTAGGCCGAGTTAGTATTTCGCGATTGAAACACCGTACTTACCCCTTTCGTGAATCTAGCTCTCCCGAGTCTAGATAAATGGATTACTCAAAAACTTCTCTCCCGAACTTGAATGCAAGAACAAAGAATAACAAAGGATAAGCAAACCTTGATAGTTTTATTGCATTGAAACAAAGATAAAGTACAATCTCCTCTCACAAATACTAAAAAACCTTCACCTAAACCCTAAGAAAGCTTAGAACATAATTTGAGAGAAAGAAAACATTGAATCTATGAATCGGCTCTCTCTCTAGGTATATCTCTATACATTGGATGGCTAGGTCTTATATAGGCTTGACCTAGGGCAAACCTTTCCTAAGTAGAATACAACTTGGAGTAGGGAACAAGTCATGTACATAAATAAAATATTTCCAAGTTTAATTCAACTAAGAGGCTTTCCCGCGTGGCCTTGTCTTGGGCTTTTCCTCATGCTAACCAGCTCCGATCCATGTGCTTTATGTCCAGAAACGTCCCTTGGATTTTTCTCTTACAATCGCCTACAGTCTTGCTTCTTGGCTCTCAGCTGCTACCTCGGCATCAGGTCCTGCCTCGGCCATGTTGCTGCCGCGGCACTGGTTTCTCCTGCACAAATATAAAAATGAAGTAAAACTTGCCTTTCTTGTAAATATTATCTTCATAAGTGATAAGTACTCAACACACTATCACTTTTTACTCTTTTTATGGGCATTAATCACCAAATATACACCCACTTGGACCAATGCATGAACTCAATATGATATATTTAGAAGTTAAGCTCATAAAGATAATATTTACAGAAAAGGAACGTTTTAATGCATTTTTATATCTGTACAGGAGAACCAGTGCTGCGGCAGCGACAAGGCCGAGGCAGGACCTTATGCCAAGGCAGCAGCAGAAAGACAGGATGCAAGACTGGAGGCGATGGAAAGATAAAAATCCAAGGGACGTGTCTGGACTCAAAGCCCATGAATCGGAGCTGGCTAGCATGAGGAAAAGCCCAAGAAAAGACCACGCGGGAAAGCCCCCTTAGCCGAAGCAAACTTGAAAATATTTTAATTATGTACTTGACTTGTTCCCTACTCCAAGTTGAATTCTACTTAGGAAAGGTTTGCCCTAGGTCTAGCCTATATAAAGACCTAGCCACCCAATTTACTAAACACGGAATACCTAGAGAGAGAGCTCAATTCTATACTTCTCTTCCTTCTCTCCATTATGTTCTAAACCTTCTTAGGGATTAGGTAAAGGTTGTCGAGTATATGTGAGAGGAGATTGTACTTTGTCTTTGTTTTCAATGCAATAAAATTATCAAGGTTTGCTTATCCTTTTTTATTCCTTGTTCTTGCATTCAAGCGCGGGAGGGAAGTTTGTGAGTAATCCATTTATCTAAGCTCGGGAGAGTTAGATTCACAAAAGGGGTAAGTACGGTGTTTCAATCGCGAAATACTAACTCGGCCTAGGGATAGGTTAAGAGTTTCAGCGGCTAAAAGAAGTGTGAGATTGGTTGGTGAGTATAATTGGTTCACGCCGGGAGGTATCATCAAGGACCAGTCATCAACAGCACTCTGACTTAGGGATAAGCGGAGTCATTCAAGGACACTTTGCCGAACTTTGGTAAAGTCCAACCACGAGCAAGGGATTGTCGCGGCGGACAAGTATCGTCGCTTCCGAGGCAGTAATCTGCAGTGCTGCCGAGGCAGTGATATACGATTGCATTGAGCAGAGACAAGTCAATCAAATCCACAATACAACGTAACTGGATCCTGACCCATCTTCCACTATTATTAAATCTCTTTATTTTTGTTTAGTTATTTTGGTTTAGATAAACCAACTCAATTCACTTGTGTTTTTACTTTTCTATACAACAAGAAGGTGAAGAAGGCATATTAAGTCTACCATTCCCTGTGGAGACGATAATCCGATAATACTTATCACTTATTACTTTCGATGTGTCCACTTGTACTAAACGCGCACTTTTGACATGCGACAATAAGCTTAACTTCTAAATATATCACACTAAGTACATGCATTGGTTCGAGTGGGTGTATATTCGGTGATTAATGCCCAAAAAAGGTGTAAAAAGTGATAGTGAGTTGAGCACTTATCATTAACCAATAAAATTTTATTTAATATCATTTTCGATCGTGTTTTTAGGGATCAGAATGTACATGTCTAAATGGGCTTTATAGTGAACTCGTTTGAATTTTAACCGAGTGAAAAGCTCAAAATTTGAGATTAAGTTGTATAATTAGGTTCAAAAGCCTAGAATTAACTGTTTGAACCCATAAAATTTTATTTAATATCTTTTTCGATTGTTTTTTAGGGTTCAGAGCGTGCATGTCTAAATGGGCTTTATAGTGAACCCGTTCGAATTTTAATAGAGTAAAAAGCTCAAAATTTGAGATTAAGTTGTATAATTAGGTTCAAAAGCCCAGAATTAACTGTTTGAACACATAAAATTTGTTTTAATATCATTTTCAATTGTTTTGTAGGGTTCAAAGCGTGCATGTTAAATAGGCTTTATAGTGAATGATAAGTGCTCAACTCAGTATCACTTCTTACACCTTTTATGGGCATTAATCATCAAATCTACACCTACTTGGACCAATGCATACACTTAATGTGATATATTTCAAGGTTATGCTTATAAAGATGATATTTACAGAAAATGCAAGTTTTACTACATTTTTTACATCTGTGCTGGATAAACTATTGCCGAGGCAGCAACATGGCCGCGGCAGAACCTGGGCCGCGAAAGCAATTGATGCTCCAGCACCAATGTTGTAGGCGATTGGAAGATAAAAATACGCTGGATGTTTCTGGACATGCAACACATGGATCAGAGCTGGTTAGCACGAGGAAAGCCCAAGACAAGGCCACGCGGGAAGGCTTCCTATTTGGAATAAACTTAGAAATATTTTATTTATGTACATGACTTGTTCCCTACTCCAAGTTGTATTCTACTTAGGAAAGGTTTGCCCTAGGCCAAACCTATATAAGACCTAGCCGTCCAAGAGAAGGAGGAGAGAGCCGATTTAGAGAGTTCACCCTAAGACTCATTGTTTTCTTTCTCTCAATTATGTTCTAAGTTTTCTTAGGGTTTAGGTGAAGGTTGTTGAGTACTTGTGAGAGGAGATTGTATTTTGTTCTTTGTTTCAATGCAATAAAATATCAAGGTTTGCTTATCCTTTTCCATTCTTTGTTCTTTCATTCAAGCTCGGGAGAGAAGTTTGTAAGTAATTTATTTATCTAGACTCGGGAGAGTTAGATTCATGAAAGGGATAAGTACGGTATTTCAATCACGAAATACTAACTCGGCCTAGGGATAGGTTAAGAGTTTCAGCGGCTAAAAGAAGTGTGAGATTGGTTGATGATTATAATTGATTCACGCCGGGAGGTATCATCAAGGATTGATCACCAACAGTACTTCGACTTAGGGATAAGTGGAGTCATCAAAGGACACTTTGCCGAACGTTGATAAAGTCCACCCAAGAGCAAGGGATTGCCGTGGCGGACAAGTATCTTTGCTGCCAAGGCAGTAATCTGCAGTACTGCCGAGGTAGTGATGTACAATTGCATTGGACAGAGACAAGTCATTCAAATCCACAATACAACATAACTGGATCCTGCCCTCTCTCTTAATCAGATCTTATCCTTTTTACTTAGTTTTCTTTATTCAAATTATTTAGTTTACTCAAATCCTATTCACTTGTGTTTTTACTTTTATTCCTTTACAGTGCAAGAAGAAAAGAGAAGACATATTACCAATCCCTGTGGAGACGATACACGATTATACTGATCACTTTATTACTTGCGACGTGTTCACTTGCACTAATTGCGCATTTTTGACACGCAACAGTGAAC
Organism: Abelmoschus esculentus; assembly: GCA_035048815.1. Lineage (NCBI taxonomy): Eukaryota > Viridiplantae > Streptophyta > Magnoliopsida > Malvales > Malvaceae > Abelmoschus > Abelmoschus esculentus. Next base: position 9,168,313 of record JAUCBN010000059.1, read on the forward strand.
ATATTCGAATTTTAACAGAGTAAAAAGCTTAAAATTTGAGATTAAGTTGTATAATTAGGTTCAAAAGCCCATAATTAACTATTTTAACCAACAAAATTTTATTTAATATCATTTTTGATCGTTTTGTAGGATGAGAGCGTGCATTTTTAAATGGGCTTTATAGTGAACATGTTCGAATTTTATCCGAGTTAAAAGCTCAAAATTTGAGATTAAGTTGATAATTAGGTTCAAAATCCTAGAATTAACTGTTTGAACCCATAAAATTTGATTTAATATTGTAACCCCCTTATCCCGGCCTAGATTAAATCAGCACTAACGGGTTACACGGGGAATACCGAGCTAAACTCGTAAAGGCTCAACCCGATAAACGACTCTATTTTTTTCTTTTATCTATCTTGTCTAGAAAATTTAGTATCCTACATCTGCATACATTCAACTAGAAACCCCAATGCTTGAAACCGGAGGTGAAACAAGCATCGATTACGCATATTACCAAAAAGGACCAAATTGTAAATTTCCATAATTTCAGGGTCCAAATATTAAATTAGTATTATCAATCTTTAATTAAGTCCATTAAAAGCTTACATGTCTAATCTCAACTCAAAATAATGCCTACAACTCATTTAATTACCATTATAAGATCCAGGGACTAAAACGTAAAGAATCTAAACTTGCATTTCAGCCTATAACTACCATAACTGAGAGGGGTATCGATACCTCCATGGTTGGTATCGATACCTATTTGAAACTGCCAAGGTTGGTATCGATACCATGTGAAACGATATCGATACCTAGGCCAAAATACAAAGGGATGTATCGATACCATGGGGAGAGGTATTGATACCCAAGCTTTTTTTCACCCGTTTCACCTTTTTCAAGCCCGTGTATCGAAACAATACTTCCTTGTTTCTATACCACTGGGTAATTTTGCCAGAAAATAGCCTCAAAGGCACTCCAAACACATTCACAAATATTATTGAACATACTTAACACCAATCAAACATAAATAAACTCGAAGAGCATGCATCATCAACCAAATTGTCATACTTAAACCTGAGCATTTGACATCCAAGCTAAATGAATCACAACCTAATTTCAACATAGGATTCAAAGAATTCCACACACTTTCTTTAGATGCTTTTACTTACAAGACAACAATATTGTTCAACATCCAATACATACTCAAGTTCATATAACCAAGGTGACTCTTATCAACCAAAAACCAACTCTTACAATAATGAAACTATACCCTCATTGCTCTCTTACTACTACTACTACACTTTAGAACACATACTTGAGCTTTTCAACGACACGCACTTGGAACCTTGCTTCTCTTGGTTGCCTCAGTTAATATCTTTGCATTGCAAGGTAAAAGAGAGGGTAAGCATAAGCTTAGTGAGGGGGAAACGTAGAAATATCACCCTTGCAATGCAGCCCATAAGTCCATCCGTAAAACACTTTAAATCATGCCATATCATGCTCAATATAAGTGTCTCAAACATTATTTACAAAATCAAAACAATTTCTTTAACATGTGTCATTTATCTCATGCAATTCAAAACTAAAATCCTCATGACTTTCATGCTTTTAAAACAACAACAAAACTTATGGCCTTTTTATTACACATGCACATCTATGCACCATCTCAAGTCTTATATGCTATTCACCTAGCAAAGCTTAAACCATACACACCTTAATGTGCACATCACAAGTCTTATATGCTAAACACATAGCAACGCTTAGGCAATTCTCTCGTGCTTATATCATTGCACAAAACTTAGTTAAAACACATGCTTATGAAACTCATGACTTTCAAACATTACTGTTTTTTAACAATTCTATATCAACATGTGTCACAATGTCATACTTTTCAATACACAAAAGTCTCAAATCTTAAACCATGCATATTGGCAACTAAGTGACTAGTTTTGTTCAATCCTTATACTCATCGAATACTCGGATTCCTTATTCCTTATTAAGAGACACTTGGTCTAAACATGCATCGGTTGGACACAAAGTCACCCTTGTATACATGTTACCCCTACTACGTACGGTCGAACACAAAGTCACCCTTGTTTACGTATGGGTCAACTATATGCACGGTCGGACACAAATTCACCCTTGTTTACATATAGGCAAGCTCTACACGCACGATCGGACAAAAAGTCACCCTTGTTTACGTGTAGGCAAGCTCTACACACACAGTCGGACACAAAGTCACCCTTTTTTATGTGTAGGCAGCACAACATATTAAGTCAATATTATAGTGCACTTAATCCTAATGACATGTCATTTGTATTCGTGGTATTAAAATAGTTTCACTAAGCCAATACCATTCTCATTATGCATGGAAGCTTGTTGTTTCACAATGCACTCAACATATGTTCATCAAAGTGAACTGAAATCATGCTCAACGGCTTTATTCGGGGAAAAGGTAATAACAATACTTTAATCCAAATCATTCTCATGCTTTAAAAGACATGGAAACCATCATAAACCATGCATATACAACAACTAACACATACATGCATCATTTTCAAACTCAATTCATGAATTGGAAACCTTTTCTTCATAAGCATCTTTCATAAAACCAATGCAACATTACCAAATGATTGGATATATTATCAAAAGCATAGAAATTAATAAAACTTGTGGAATGTTCAATTGCTACAACATATCCGATACCAATGGACAAAAATGAAACCATCATTTAGCCAAAGCACTTGTCATTTCTCATGCATAAATCACATATGCAAAAACTACATTAAGAGCATGACCAAAACATGGCAAATATGGAGCGATTTGGGAACCATTAAGAGAGCAAAACCATTTAACTTACTTTCGAGCATAGGAAGTTTTTTCACACCACCCCTACACCCCAAACCTTTTATAAAACAAGTAAAATCTTGCCGACACGGTATCCCACTCACCACTTGTCCAAAACTCGCTTGTCGAAACCGATCGACACTCTCGCCTTTTCCGAAACACTTCCAAAACTTAGCTCAACACCTCGCCCTATTTTAACACAACAAAAACAGAGGGATTAATGCATATTAATGCATTCAATCAACCTCCAACACATCCCAAACAAATAGCCCCAAAAACTACACTTAAGAAAACCAAAAACATATCCGAAACTCATCCGAACGACCTCTAGCCCTTAGCCAACAAAAATTACCACTTCTCAAATTCAAAACACAACTAACAACCATGATCAAACCATTCTAAACCAACAACAAACTTTCAGCCACCCAAACAAGCCAAAATCTAATAATCTAAGCCAATTAACATCACCAAAACCTAAGATCCGGGTTTACCCAATCAAGAACCTTTAATTCCATGTTAAAACACATCAAAATTCATTGATTTACCCATTGAAAACCATCAGGTATCACCTTATTACGGGATTGCATCAATTCAATCAAAATTAACCGATAGAAACTGAAAATCATCAATTAAAACCATAAAACAAATCAAGAAATCAATGTAATGGATCAAACACTTGGCAATTTCAATAAAGAACTCAAAGTTAAGAGGTTTGAATGGTTTCTTACCTCCAAACATGATCCAACCTCCTTCTGATTGTAAAACCCATGAAAAACAAGTTGTAAAGTATAAGAAAATTGAAGAAATCATGAGGAAATTGATGTGAACGAAGTTGAATCAAATAGAAATGATTTACATTGATTAAATTGAAGAGAAATCTGATTGGAAACCAACAAAAATGAGAGAAGTTGATAGAAAATGGGAAGTTACGTGAAATGGTGATTTTGGTGAAAAATGGGAAATATATCTCAATTAAATCTTAATGGAGACTAAAAGAAGTTTATAAAATTGATTTTTTGAAGGTTAGATCAGATGAGAAATATTGGATAAATAGCCCCTTAAAGATTCTAAGTTTTGACACAATTACATTTTAGTCACTAAAACAGTCTAGTTTTACAACTTTTTACAATAGTGACTAGTTTCCAAAATGTCAAGGTTCCAAGTGTAATTTTACAAAATTTATTTGACCAAAGTCAAGTAGAGTACAAATAAGAATTTTAGAGTATTTTTCCATATTTTATTTCCTTTGAAAACCATTTATAAAAATTAAAACTCGAATCTAGGCTAATTGGCTTGATCGGTTCAACCGAACCCTTAATCCGACCATGATAATATATAGGTATATTTTTTGGGTGTTACAAATATCATTATCGATCGTTTTGTAAGGTTCAGAGCGTGCATGTCTAAACGGGCTTTATAGTGAACCCGTTCGAATTTTAACTTAGTAAAACGCTCAAAATTTGAGATTAAGCTGTATAATTAGGCTTAAAAGCCCATAATTAACTATTTGAACCCATAAAATTTGTTTTAATAACATTTTTTATCGTTTTGTAGGGTTTAGAGCGTGCATGTCTAAATGGGCTTTATAGTAAACATGTTCGAATTTTAACCAGTAAATAGCTCAAAATTTGAGATTAAGTTATATAATTAAGTTCAAAATCCCACAATTAACTATTTTAACGAATAAAATTTTATTTAATATCATTTTCAATTGTTTTGTAGGGATCAGAGCGTGTATATCTAAATGGGCATTATAGTGAACCCGTTCGAATTTTCACCGAGTAAAATACTCAAAATTTGAGATTAAGTTGTATAATTTGGTTGAAAAGCCCATAATTAACTATTTTAACCAATAAAATTTTATTTAATATCATTTTCGATCGTTTTGTAGGGTCTGAGCAAGTATGTCTAAATGGGCATTATAGTGAACCCGTTTGAATTTTAACCGAGTAAAAAGCTCAAAATTTAAGATTATGTTGTATAATTAGGTTCAAAAGCCCATAATTAACTATTTGATCCCATAAAGTTTTATTTAATATCATTTTCGATCGTTTTGTAGGGTTCAGAGCCTGCATGTCTAAATGGGCTTTATAGTGAACCCGTTCTAATTTTAACAGAATAAAAAGCTCAAAATTTGAGATTAACTTGTATAATTAGGTTGAAAAGCCCAGAATTAACTATTTGAACACATAAAATTTCATTTAATATCATTTTCGATTGTTTGGTAGGGTTAAGAGCGTGCATGTCTAAATGGGCTTTATAGTGACTTGTTCGAATTTTAACCGAGTAAAAAGCTCAAAAATTGAGATTAAGCTGTATAATTAGGTTTAAAAGCCCATAATTAACTATTTGAACCCATAATTTTTTTAATATCATTTTCGATCGTTTTGTTGGGTTCAGAGTGTGCATGTCTAAATGGGCTTTATAGTGAACCCGTTCTAATATTAATCGAGTAAAAATCTTAAAATTTGAGATTAAGTTATATAATTAGGTTCGAAAGCCTAGAATTAACTATTTGAACCCATAAAAAATTGATTTAATATCATTTTCGATCGTTTTTTAGGGTTCATAGCGTGCATGTCTAAATGTGCTTTATAGTGAACCCGTTCGAATTTTAACCGAGTAAAAAGCTCAAAATTTAAGATTAAGTTGTATAATTATGTTCAAAAGCCCATAATTAACTATTTGAACCCATAAAATTTGATTTAATATCATTTTCAATCGTTTTGTAGGGTTTAGAGCATGTTTTTCTAAATGGGCTTTATAATGAATTCGTTCGAATTTTAACAAAGTAAAAAGCTCAAAATTTTAAATTAAGTTGTATAATTAGGTTAAAAAGCCCATAATTAACTATTTGAACCCATAAAATTTTATTTAATATCATTTTCGATCGTTTTGTAGGGTTTAAAGCGTGCTTATCTAAATGGGCTTTATAGTGAACCCGTTCGAATTTTAATAGAGTAAAAAGCTCAAAATTTTAAATTAAGTTGTATAATTAGGTTAAAAAGCTCACATCTGATCTTGTCCTAGAGTAGTATTCTTGAAATTTCCTCGAGTCTTATATGTTTATGTCATGACTTTTCTGAGGGCTGAAACTATGACCATTTCCTTGTCTTGATCCTGAACTTTTTCATGACATTTTGTCTCTGCTAGTCGCTATCCATTGCTTGAGGACAAGCAATAGCTTAAGTTTGGGTGTGTGATAACTCCGCAAAAAGGCTATATTTAGAGCCTTTTTACTTAAGTTATTTATTGTCTTTAAGCACATTTAAGATCATTTAGATGCATTTAAGATCATAACATTGCATTTGGTGGTTGTTTATGTCATGGCATTTATGATGTGGCAATAGGTGCTATTTTACGGGAAAGGTCGTGCTTTTGGTTGATGTTGCGCAGGTAAAGCAAAGTTGGGAGCAAAGGAAATTTGTCATGACATTCGCAAAGGGATAGCGATGGGAAAATGTTATGGCAAAATAAGGAGACCTCCTGTGCTGCTAAAAAAGACAAGAAGATATTTTGCAAAAGAGTGTCAGTTGGTGCTATACAGGTTGGCCACAACCACCTCAGTAGGGGACCACTGTCACCATGTCAGATATTCGTAGAAGGATAGCGATTGGAAAATGCCATGGCAAATCTGCAGAACTCATGTGTTGCACTACAGGACAGGAAGATATTTTGAGGAGAGTACCAGCTGGTGCCAATAAAGGCTGGCCAAAGCTACCACAGTAGGGGACCACAACCACCTCAGTAGGGGACCACTGCCACCATGTCAGAAATGCCATCACGTGAATAAGGGCAAAAATGGAATTTTCATCAAACCTTAGTGTTTTTCACCCCCATTTGATAAGGCATGGTGACCTTATAAAAGGGGAACCTTTCCCCTTGTTAAAGGAGGACCTTTGGAGCAGATTTTGAGGCACAAAGAGAGCAGATTTTATGTGGATGATTTGAGGATGGTATTAATGGTTAATATTTGTTCTTAAACTCTTTCACCCACCATGTATTAGCTTTATTTCGGTGGATGTTTTTGTGGATGATTAACTCTTTATTTTTATAAAATATTTAACATGCTATGTTTTTGTGTATTTACTTTGCTCATTGTTTTTAATCATTTAAGCATTGTAGGAGGCATGAGAGTGTCCCGGGTTTAGATGCATGTTAGGTGTTCGAGAGAAACCTAGCTATAGATCCTTAGATCATCCGAGAGGAGATAAGGGAGGATCTACGTGAGCAATGGGCTTCAGATAGTAACCATAGCCTAATCTGACCTTAGTTACTCGAGAGAGACTTAGGTGAGGGTTTCAATGACTAAAAGGAGTGAGCTTTGTCGATAGGCTAGTATCACTACTAAGGCCTAGAGGAGATGTCGTGGCATTTTAGACTGTCAGGTTCTTATGACTCGAGAGAGCAGGAATATTTTAGAAACCTCTGTCGAGTAAATAGACCCCATAGCATCTAGATGTTTGTAGGAGTAAGGTTAAGAAATCCATAGGAACTCCCACCAATCATTCCTAGGAGAGCTCATCAGTTGAGGATCATTACGACATATTGCTCACCTGTGTTCACTTATCTTGCTTTTACCTTGGCATTTACAAAGTGTTCCTCTGTTTCCTCTGTTCTCTTTGTTTATTTGTCATCACATTATCATACTCTTCACACACTACATCCATATATTTATCGTGCTCTCGCCATCCATTCCATTTTGCCTTGACATATTTTAGTTGCTTGCATTTTTAAATTGTCATAGCATTTCATCATTACACCCTCACCGTGAATACTCATTTCCATCTGTTTATACCATTTTATTTATTTTCCTTTTGTTTAGTGACACCATTTTGCCTTGACAAATTTGACTTACACTTTACCCCGATCCTCGTGGGAATGATACTCACTCACCTTTATTACTTGCATGACTGTGTATACTTGCACATATGTTCGCATAATTTATAACACTACACAAAGCGGACCAAGTTTTTGGCGCCGTTGTCAGGGATCTGGCGAGTAAAGTTTTTCATTTTTATATTGGCATTTTCGTTTTACTTTATTTTCTTAGTTCAATTTTACTTGTTTTATTTGTTTTTCTTTTCAGGGTTATTCTCAGTGAATGTCCAGAAGGTCTACTGATGGACCTCTCTATCCTATAGTGCCTGAAATTGAGCATTTGTTTTGACAAAGAAGACGCATTCAGCGCGAAACTAGAGCCATGTATGGTGTTCAAAATCAGAGTGTTCCAAACCAAGATCTAGTAGATCAAAATGTCGGGGCAAATCTGTAACCCCTTGATTTAACTTAAAGAGCACGATAGGTTAAAATTGTTGCTTTTAAAACTTTTATGTCAAGTAAATGAAAAAAAGTGATTTAAAAACCAAATTTGTAAATCAAAAAATAAAAACACGGTTAAAAAAAAGTAAATATTCTTATAAAATTAATACATTTGAATAACTGGTTTTATGCATGATGTTTAAATACATCTCAATCCCTAATAATCAAAAAATAAAAATATATGTAAATAATTATACTAAAAATAGTAATAAACCGTATCCGAGAGAGATCTCCGAGTATCAACTCCTAGGGCCAGATATTTGAAAGAAAAAAAAACTAAAAGAATGAGCTGTAAAGCCCAGTGTGTCTCTAAAGTGCAGTCAAACATCACAATGTCACTCAATTCACAATCACAATTATAATCTAACTTTTCGTGATAATATAAACACAAATATTTATGAATACAATGTCACAGAGAATGCAATCCCATACTCCGAACTCCAAACACAGTGGTGGCAAAGCCAACCGATCACAGTGGAGGTAGTTCCCCAGAACCCCTCACCCCTTATTTCGCCAAACACAGTGTGGTAGAACCACCATCCTCCGTACAATCCCTCCCAATGCACATGATTGTGAAATCAATATCATAAATCACAAAAGTCTCATCACAGATATTCGTATAATATACGAGGCGCATAGTTTCGATAATTTGTTGAATGCAAGGTCAGAAACAATGCAGTCCCATACTCCGAACGCCAAACACAGTGGTGGCAAAGCCAAACGATCACAGTGGAGGTAGTTCCCCAGAATCCTCACCCCTTATTTCGCCAAACACAGTGTGGTAAAACCACATTCCTCCGTACAATCCACCCCATGCACATGTAATGCAATCAATGGTAATGATCTCAAATGTCTCAGCACATATAGAAACACACAGTTTAGATAATCTGATCATAGTATCACAAGGAATCTCAAGATCACAGTATCACAATAAACAATTAATCTGTAACCCCTAAAATTTACCTAATTTCTTAGAATAAAAGTTAGGGTTTTACGTTACTGAAACATGATTTACAAGTTAGGGTTTTATAAATTAAATAATATATTTCGGATAAATTATTAAAATAATTAATAATTTAAAATACTGAAAACTTAACAAACCATTAAATAAAGTTCAACCCGAAAATTTAATAAACATTACAATCCAGAAAGTTCGAAATAAAATCCCAAATCCAATGTTTATTACAAATAACAGAATATCCGGAATAAATATGTTTGTTCTGAAAACTATAAAAAAAACATACGTAATAGATGTGAAAACAGGATCCTCCAAGTATCGTACGAAGTCTAGGTCTGAGATCTGAAACAGGAAACTGAAAGGGTGTAAGCTAGGGAGCCTTGTGTGTCTCTAGAGTGCAGATAAACAGGATCAGATAATAGAATAGAACAGATGAAAAATGTATGCATCAAATGCACCCAACACCAAACACCATCAGAAGAGTAGGTTACCCCCTTGAACCACTCTATCTCCATCACACCAACAGAAGTGGAATCTCAACCCGCAGGTGGAGCCACTGAGCAGAAGTGGTATAATATAGAACCACTGAACAGAAGTGAATTAATCACTAACTTCCTCCGTACAAATAATCCAACTAGATGCAATGTTATATGCAAATACAGAATCAGAATGCATGCCTTAATTTCTAACATCAGGCATATATGATAATCAGGATCAGAAATGTAATTTAATAACAAAATGTGGTATAATGATGTATGAGCATGCTTATACAAGGCAAAACCCGAAACAACTTACCAACACAACCAAAACCAGATCAAACGATTATCAGAGAACAAAAGGAAGAAGAGTTTTGAATTATCGGTTTGATTCGGAGATAACCAAGGAAATAAAATCAGATTTAATTTCCATTAAAAAGGAAGAAATTAATCCTCCATAAATACCAAATCGGTTTTGAAAGAGAGAAGAAGGTTACCATTTAAAAAAATGGCAAAAAATTACACAGGGAGGGTCTAAGGTCGTGAAACCTTAAAAAAAACTAAAACTTTCAGAAAATTACTAAACAACCACTGAAAATCCCTAATTTCTAGGGTTTTTAGATTAGGGATTTAAGGTTTAATTTGGGATAAAATTTGGGTTATGACAACTCTCCTCCCCTTACTGAAATTTCGTCCTCGAAATTTACCTGGATCAAAGAGATGCGGATACTGAGCTTTGATAACAGATTTGGGCTCCCACGTAGCCTCATCAAGACCTCTATTACGCCGGAGAACCTTAACCATCTTAATGGTTTTCCTCCGAAGAACTTTCTGGTCTTGAGCAATAATTTCAACAGGTTCCTCCTCATAACACAGATTTGGACGGATCTCAAATTCCTCAACAGATAGAACATGAGACGGATCAGCTCGATAACGTCTCAGTACAGAAACATGAAAGACATCATGAATACGTTTAAGCTCTGGTGGTAACTCAAACTGATAAGCTACAGGCCTAACTCGTCTGATGATACGATAAGGTTCGATATAACGAGGACTGAGTTTTCCCTTATGGCCAAAACGAAGTACCTTCCTCCATGGAGATACTTTTAGGAAAACCTCATCACCAATCTCAAACTCGAGATCTTTATGCCTCAAATTCGCGTAAGATTTATGTCTATCAAAAGCAGCCTTAAGCCTATCCTGAATCAATCTGACAGTTTCCTCAGCCTCATGAACAAGATTTGGTCCCAATAACCGATGCTCATTAAGCTCAGTCCATCCAATAGGTGTGCGACACTTACGCCCATACAGAGCCTCATAAGGTGCCATCTTAATACTGACCTGGTAACTGTTATTATAAGCGAACTCTGCAAGGGGTAGGAAATCCTCCCAACTACCTCTGAAATCTAGAATGCATCCTCTCAACATATCCTCGAGGATCTGAATCACACGCTCAGACTGAGCATCTATCTGTGGGTGATATGCAGTACTGAAGTTCAACCGAGTACCTAGAGCAGTATGCAGAGAACCCCAAAATTTAGATGTGAACCTCGTATCTCGGTTAGATATAATAGACAGAGGCAGTCCATGTAACCGAACAATCTCTGAGATATATAATCAGGCCAACTTACTCAGAGGGTAAGTAGTCCTAACAGGAATGAAGTGTGCAGACTTGGTCAATCGATCAACAATGACCCAAACAAAATCCTTCTTAGATGGAGTCAAAGGTAACCCACTAACAAAATCCATGGTCACACGCTCCCATTTCCACTGAGGAATCTCGATATGTTGAAGGAGTCCAGACGGACGCTGATGCTCTGCTTTGACTTTCTGATAAGTCAAGCACTTAGAACAAAACTGACCATATCTCGCTTGAGACCCTTCCATCAATATTTTTCCCGAAGATTCTTGTACATCTTATCACCACCAGGATGCATAGAATACGAACTGTCATGGGCTTCCCAAAGGATAACTTGTTTCAGATCAGAGTTCCTTAGAACACAGTATTGACCCCGAAAACATAAAACTCCATCCTGATCGATAGAAAAGTCCAGAGAAGTTCCCTCATTGACCTCAGTAATACGGTGAGCCAAGAAAGGGTCATTGGGCTGTTCTGCTCGAATATTAGATATCAAAGTAGGGATAACCCGGAGCTTAGCCAACAGACTACCATCCTCAAACAAACTCAGCCGAGCAAACAGAGCTCTCAGATCAGAAATGGCATTGCGACTCGGGGCAGCCGCAAGGACATTAGCTTTACCAGGATGATAATCGATTTCACAGTCATAATCCTTCAGAAGCTCCAACCAACGTCGCTATCTCAAATTGAGTTCCTTCTGAGTGAGAAGGTACTTAAGACTCTTATAGTCTGTAAAGATATAACACTTCTCTCCATAAAGATAGTGTCTCCAAATTTTCAGAGCAAAAACCACTGCTGCTGACTCCAGATCGTGGGTAGGATAGTGATAAGTACTTAACACACTATCACTTTTTACTCCTTTTATGGGCATTAATCACCAAATATACATCACTCGGACCAATGCATGTGCATAATGTGATATATTTAGAAGTTATACTCATATAGATAATATTTACAGAAAAAGGCACGTTTTACTGCATTTTCATATCTGTGCAGGAGAACCAGTGTCGCGACAGCGACAAGGCTGAGGCAGGATCTGATGCCGAGGCAGCAGCAGAAAGACAAGAAGCAAGACTATAGGCGATGGATAGATAAAAATCCAAGGAACGTGTCTGGACTTGAAGCCCATGGATCGGAGCGGGCTAGCACAAGGAAAAGCCCGAAGGAAGACCACGCGGGAAAGCCTCCTAAGCCGAAGCAAACTTGGAAATATATTATTATTATGTACTTGACTTGTTCCCTACTCCAAGTTGTATTCTACTTAGGAAAGGTTTGCCCTAGGTCTAGCCTATATAAGGACCTAGCCACCCAATGTACAAAACACGGAATACCTAGGGAGAGAGCCGATTTCTATTCTTATTTTCTTCTCCTCCATTATGTTCTAAACCTTCTTAGGGATTAGGTGAAGGTTGTCGAGTATTTGTGAGAGGAGATTGTACTTTGTCTTTGATTCAATGCAATAAAGTTATTAAGGTTTGCTTATCCTTTGTTATTCCTTGTTTTCACAATTGAGCTCGGGAGAGGATATTGTGAATCATCCATTTATCTAAGCTCGGGAGAGTTAGATTCACGAAAGGGGTAAGCGCAGTGTTTCAATCGCGAAATACTAACTCGGCCTAGGGATAGGTTAAGAGTTTCAGCGGCTAAAAGAAGTGTGAGATTGGTTGGTGAGTATAATTGGTTCATGCCGGGAGGTATCATCAAGGACTAGTCATCAACAACACTCTGACTTAGGGATAAGCGGAGTCACTCAAGGACACTTTGCCGAACTTTGGTAAAGTCTACCCACGAGCAAGGGATTGCCGCGACAGACAGTATTGTCGCTTCAAGGCAATAAACTGCAGTGCTGCCGAGGCAGTGATATGCGATTGCATTGGACAGAGACAAGTCAATCAAATCCACAATACGACGCAACTGGATCCTAACCCATCTCTCTCTACTATTTCAACTCTTTATTTTTATTTAGTTATTTTAGTTTAGATAAATCAAATCAACTCACTTGTGTTCTTTACTTTTCTACAGAACAAGAAGGTGAAAAAAGCATATTAAGTATACCGGTCCATAAGGAGACGATAACTCGATAAAATACTTATCACTTATTACTTTCGATGTGTCCACTTGCACTAAACGCACACTTTTGACACGCGACAAGTTTTTGGCGCCGTTGTCGGGGACTGACAACTAAATTTTTGTTTCTTTATTTTCTTGTTTATTTTTACTTTTATTTTACTTTTGTTTTTCGTGGTGTATGACCAGGGCCAATCGAACCAACCCCTTATACGAGTTAGATCCAGAGATCCAAAGAACAAGGCAAAGGTTGAGGAGACAGATCCAAGGATCCATGGCAGAACACCCGGCAAGACAAAATTTACCTGCCGGCAATAGAGGACTTCCGCCGCCACCTGGGCCGCGGCAGCTCACTGTCAGAGACTTCCTGGAAGAGGACTTAAACGGATTAAACCCAGGAGTCGTTACACCGTAGATTGAAGCAGCCCATTTTGAACTAAAACTTGTTATGTTCAATATGTTCAATACAATTGGACAATTTGGTGGGTTTGCAACTGAAAACGCAAGGCAACATCTCAAGTCCTTCATGGAAATTTGCAACTCTTTCAAAATCCAAGGAGTCCATGAAGATGTCTTGCCATTGAAGCTATTCCCCTATTCACTGAGGCATAGGGCGAAAGCTTGGTTAAATAGCATTCCAGCAAGATCTATTAGTTCCTGGAGTGAACTTTGCCGTGATTTCATTACTCGTTTTAATCCCACTAATTTATATGATAGAATCCGTAATGAAATTACTTCTTTTCGACAGGCAGAAGACGAACCAATGTACGAGGCATGGGAACGTTACAGGGAGCTATTGCACAAGTGTCCTTTGCATGGATTTCCCCTATGGGCACAAGTGACAATGTTTTACAATGCCACGAATGCCCCGACAAGGATGATGTTAGATGCCTCGGCAAACGGAACACTCCTGGATAAAGCACCTGAGGAAGCTATTGAAATATTGAATAAACTCGCAAAGAATGACTTCCAGTTTCCTACATCTAGGCGAGGAGGAGTAAGACGCCAAGCCACGGTACATGAATTAGACTCATCAAGTTCAGTGGCAGCACAATTGGCCCCTCTTACCAAGATGGTGCAAAACCTACAGTTACAACAAAATACCCGTGAGGTCAAGGTAATTGATTCATATTGTGACTTATTTGGTTGTAACCACAGTTCCTCTGATTGCATGAATCAAGAAACTGGTATGTATGTTGGGAACTAAAATCGCAACAATGTGATGTCCAACACATACAACCCCTCATGGAAGAGGCATCCAAACCTATCATGGAGCAACCCAAACAATGCCTTAAACCCAATCACCCAACCTTCAGGATTTCAGCAACCGATGCCGCAGCAGCAAGCCCAGCAGTCAATGCCGCCGCCGCAGATGCAGCAGCAATCGGTAAGTTCATTGGAGAACACACTAAAGGCCTTCATGATGAAAATTGAGTCATACATGGAAGAGAATAGCAATTTCATCAAGAGAACAGATGCCTTCATGAATAGAACTGAGACGAGTCACACGGGGAATATCGAACTAAACCCGTTAAGGTCCAATTCGATAAACAACCCTGAAAATCGATATGTTTTTTTCCTTCTCTTAACTAGATGCATAATTTGGTTCCTATGTGTGTCGAGGTCATGCGCAACAAAAATGGAAACATTCGATTCACGATTGATCAATTCAATTCGCATATCAGTACATAAGGATCAATACGCAAATAATTCTTAATTCCAAGAGAATAAACCGATAATTCGATCTACCATAGTTCAATTAAACGTGCATAGCATACTCATAACAAAGTTCAGAACAAACGGACCATTATTGCATCGTCAATTTCATGTTTCATACAATAGGGACCTAATTGTAAAGCTCACAATATTATAGGGACTAAAACCAACATTTATTTAACAATACGAATTTAGATGAACATCATGCATTAAAGGGATGTTACCACTCAAAATATTATTCATTGCATCTGTATTCGATCATGGAAAGACATCCGACCCTAAACATGATTTTCCCCACTTAAAATATCATTTTTGGGTCTCGGCATCGATACCTAGGGTCTCAGTATCGATACCCTATCGTGGAGCTAGCCTCCTTGCACATCGAAGGCTATTGGTATCGATACCCCCATAGGTGGTATCGATACTCCAGCGTCCAGTGGAGTAATTGCATCGAACCATGATTCGAACCACCCCAACTTAAGCCTTAGGGTATCGATACTGGTATCGATACCCCCTGTGCATTTTGACAAGTTTGAAAATTCCAAGTTAATTCCACCCACTCAAACATAACCATTGATCACCCATAACTATATGCATAATTTCCTAAGCATAAGGAACAATTTAAAGAATGCATTTATCACATCAAAGACCCCAAACAATCTATAGGCATGCTTCCTAAAATATGATTTAAAATCAACAATGTTCATTCATGTACATGTCTCAATAATCCAAACAACACCATAGTCCATCGATTAACAATCTAAAACATTATAGGTCTTATTACAACATTAACCAAAGCAAGAATAATTCACTTCACATGGGTTCGATTTACACATTGCCAAGCCCAAATTATTTGCCAAAACATACCAAAAATTGAGACAATTCTTCCCCTTGGTTCCCTTGCTCCGAACGTAGCCTCGAATATCACTATTTCTCTGCAAGTATGAAAAGAGAGAGCTTAAGCACAACATGCTTAGTGAGGAAGCTCTAACAAGTTCAAAATCATTTATAAAATCATACTTGCATTCTTCATGCTTATTTGAAATATGTAAAACCAAAACATGCTTATCAACAATGTCAAAACATTTCATGTATCATGCACAAATAAATCATTCCATTTCATATATGCATATTGGCTTTCTAGTGATAACATAGTGTGAACTTTTAGTTCACCGAATACACGGATTTCTTTTTCCATAATTGGAGACACTTGGTCTCAACATGCATCGGTCGGACACATAGTCACCCTTGTATACATGTTACCCCCACTACGCACGGTCGGACACAAAGTCACCCTTGTTTACATATAGGCAAGCTCTACACGCACGGTCGGACACAAAGTCACCCTTGTTTACGTGTAGGCAAACTCTACACGCACGGTCGGACACAAAGTCACCCTTGTTTACATGTAGGCATCATCATTATTCTCATTATTTTATAGTGCACTCAATCCTAATGACATGTCATTTGTATTCGAATCTAAGGTTAGTGTCACTAAGCCAATATCAATTCCAATCATGCATGTTAACTTGCTGCTCATAATGCACTCATTAAATGTTCATCATGTGAACTAAAAATCATGCTCAACGGCTTTATCAACATAGGAAAATAACCTCATCATAATCTAAATTCTTTTTCATGCTTACATAAACCATGAATACCTTAATAAACCATGCATTTTCAGCAATTAACACATGCATGCATCATTTCAAAATCAAATATATGCAATTCCAAAATCATATTGAATCATTGTTCACATATATGCCATTACCGAAAATAACCGAAAATCGAGGTAATGCATCAACATCATTTAAAACACTTACTCTTGAACTATGGAAAGTTTTCACACTATTCCATAGTCCCCAAAACAGAACCGAACCAATGCGATTCACTTTAAATCCAAAACCACTCACCGACAAGCGAAACGAGCCCTCGCCGATGCTCCGATGGCAACGCCAACGCACCAGCCACTTATGCACCTTCTTGAACTACCTCTACAACATTAAAAGTAGAGAAAATTCACATCACAACATGCTGAAAACAACAGCCACATTTAACCCTCAAAAAACTATCGAAAACCTTGCCGAAAAGACTGAAAACTAAGCCGAAACGCATCCGAAACAACATCAGCCCAAAAACTAATGGATCTAACATCTAATCCACCTCAATTATGAACCAAAAACACTTCCAAACCATCCTTATACCTCCAGCAACACAAGAACACCTAAAACAGCCCCTAAAACAACCTAAAACCACCTTAAAACACCACCGATTGCATTATTCCGGGATTAATTTATTGTTAAGTCATTTCAAGACTCAATCAATCATTTAATTGACCTAATATCATAATTAAATCAACCTAAATCCAGCATCAATTTAGATCTCAAAAGATTTCACAAAATCCATCATAAAACTCATAAACCTTGAATTAAGAACACAAAATAAAATAGCAATAGCTGATGAGCAAGACAATACTTGGGAATTTCAATAAAGAACCTTAGAAAAAGATTAAAAATCAGAATATTACCTTGAGATTAAATCCACCCAAAAGATGAGAAAAGCTTCCTTGATTTCCTTGAAGAAGATGTTGATTTTTGCAAAATTGATGAGTAGGTTTTGTAAAGAATGAAATGATGAATAAAATGAAGTAAATCTTGTAGAAAATGATGAAGAAATCAGCAAGTAATTGGAGAAATTTGGAGAAGAAGATGGAGAGAAAATCTTGAGAGAAAACATGGGAAAATGGGAAGTTACAAAAGAAAATAGAATTATTATTTAGAATAAAACAATTTAAAAACCATTTTGCTGGATAAATCATTAATTAAAAATAAATTGGGTTTATGGCCCTTTAAGGATTCTAAGTATGGATTACTTTCCAATTTAGTCACCAAAAATCCTAATTGCCGAAAATTACTAATTAAATCCCCAAAACTTTCCCAAAATTACAATTTAGTCACTAGTACAAAATTAGCCTAATTAAAAATCAAATTAAAGTTCAAATAATATTCCTTTAACTTTAAAACACCATTTTAATATTTTTAGAACCATTTCACAAAATTATTACTTATTCGATTAAAATAATATTATTTTAATTTTTCCCGGAATAACGAACCCTAGGAATCCGATTCGAATCGAATCGAATTTCCCCAACTTAAACTTAAACTACTAACCCCAAAACCGGGATGTTACAACTCTCCCCCTCTTAAGAAAATTTCATCCTCGAAATTCTTACCTGAAGTAAACAAGTGAGGAAACTGCTCCTCCATACTTTTCCTTGTCTCCCAAGTTGCCTCTTCAACACCTCAGTGTCTCCACAGCACTTTAACCAGATCTATGGTCTTCCCTCGAAGAACCTTTGTATCCACATCTAAAATCTTCACCGGTTCTTCCTCATAACTCATATCCGTTCTTAACTCAATCTCCTCAACTGGAACAACATGAGAGGGATCCGATCTATACTTACGAAGCATCGATACATGAAAAACATCATGCATCCTACTCAACTCTTCTGGCAACCTCAATCGATAAGCAATAGGACCAACACGCTCCAACACCTCATACGACCCAATGAAACGAGGACTCAACTTACCCTTACGTCCAAACCTCATCACTTTCTTCCACGGCGAAACTTTTAGAAACACTTTGTCCCCGATATCATACTCTATCTCTCTACGCTTCAAATCGGCATAAGACTTCTGTCTATCTGAAGCCTCCTTGAGCTTAGCACAAATAAGCTTAACTTTCTCATCTGTATCTTTCAATACTTGCGGTAAAGAAACATACTTTTGTCCAACTTCCTTCCAACACAAAGGTGTATGACACCTACGCCCATATAATGCCTCAAACGGTGCCATCTGTATACTTTCCTGATAACTATTATTGTAAGAAAACTCTACCTAAGGCAACTGCTTCTCCCAAGAACCTTGAAACTCAATGATGCAACATCTCAACATATCCTCCAAAGTTTGGATAACACGTTCAGACTGACCATCCGTCTGTGGATGATAAGCTGTACTAAAGCTAAGCCTCGTACCCAGAGCAACTTGCAAACCCTTCCAAAACATAGAAGTAAAACGCGGGTCTCTATCCGATATGATCGACTTAGGCACACCATGCAACTTCACCACCTCCGACACATACAACCCCGCTAACTTATCCATAGAATACGTCGTATGCACAACAATAAAATGTGCACACTTCGTAAACCTATCAACAATCACCCATATATAATCCTTTTTTGACGGTGTCAAGGGTAACCCCGTCACAAAATCCATAGTCACTCTCTCCCACTTCCACTCCGGAACTTGAACCGGTTGCAACAAGCCTGCAGGGAACTGATGTTCGACTTTTACCCGCTGACACACCATACACCGCGACACAAACTCTGTCACATCCTTTTTCAAACCAACCCGAAAGTACACACTCTTGAGATCCCTGTACATCTTCACACTACCTGGATGCATAGCAAACGGACTAGTGTGAGCCTCAGCCAAGATAGCTTGCCTTAACTCAACATCATCCGGCACCATAATCCAGCCTCTAAAACACAACACCTCATCATCATCAAAATGATATTCAGTCGGTCTGCCTTCAGCAATATCCTCCACAAAAGGCACCAAAGCCTCATCCTCTAACTGTTTCACCTTTATCATCTCAACCAAGATAGGTTTTACTTGCAACTCCGCCACTAAACCACCTTCCCTTGAAATACTCAACTAGGCAAACATCGCTCTCAACTCAACCGCCGCCTTACGTCTCAAAGCATCAGCTACCACATTAGCTTTCCCCGGATGATACTCAATAGACAAATCATAATCCTTAAGAAACTCCATCCATCTACGTTGCCTAAGATTTAGATCCTTTTGCGACATGAGATACTTCAAACTCTTATGATCCGTGTATATGGTACACTTTTCACCATACAAATAATGTCTCCACATTTTCAAGGCAAACACCACCGCCGCAAACTCCAAATCATGCGTCGGATAATTCTTTTCATGCACCCTTAACAGTCTAGAAGCATAAGTGTCGCGTGTCAAAAGTGCGCGTTTAGTGCAAGTGGACACATCGCAAGTAATAAGTGATAAGTATTTATCGAGTTATCGTCTCCTCAGGGACCGATCTACTTAATATGCTTTCTTTATCTTCTTGCATTGTAGAAAAATAAAAACACAAGTGAATGGGTGTGATTTATTAAACTAAAATAATTGAATAAAAATAACAAGGTCGAAATATCAGAGAGAAAGATGGGCCAGGATCCAATTGTATTGTATTGTGGACTTGATTGACTTGTCTTTATCCAATGCAATCGCATATCTCTGCCTCGGCAGCACTACAGTTTACTGCCTGGGTAGCGATAACGCTGTCTACCGCGGCAATCCCTTGTTCGCGGGCAGACTTTACCAAAGTTCGAAAAAGTGTCCTTGAATGACTCCGCTTATCCCTAAGTCAGAGTACTGTTGATGACTAGTCCTTGATGATACCTCCCGGCGTGAACCAATTATACTCACCAACCAATCTCACACTTCTTTTAGCCGCTGAAACTCTTAACCTATCCCTAGGCCGAGTTAGTATTTCGCGATTGAAACACCGTACTTACCCCTTTCGTGAATCTAGCTCTCCCGAGCTTAGATAAATGGATCACTTACAAACTTCCCTCCCGGGCTTGAATGCAAGAACAAGGAATAACAAAGGATAAGCAAACCTTGATAATTCTTATTGCATTGAATGAAAGATAAAGTACAATCTCCTCTCACAAATACTCCACAACCTTCACCTAAACCCTATGAAGGTTTTAGAACATGGTGGAGAGGAAAGAAACAAGAGTAGAAGTCGGCTCTCCCTAGGTTTTTCGATATCTATTACATTGAGTGGTTAGGTCTTTATATAGGTTAGACCTAGGGCAAACCTTTCCTAAGTAGAATACAACTTGGAGTAGGGAACAAGTTAAGTACATAATAATAATATATTTCCAAGTTTATATTCGGCTAAGGGGCTTTCCCGCGTGGTCTTCCTTTGGGCTTTTCCTTGCACTAGCCAACTCTGAATCATGGGCTTCAAGTCCAGACACGTTCCTTGGATTTTTGTCTTTCCATCGCCTATCAATTTGCTTCCTGTCTTCCTGCTGCTGCCTCGGCATCTAGTCCTGCCTCGGCCTTGTCTTTGCCGCGGCACTGGTTCTCCTGCACATATATGAAAATGCAGTAAAACATGCCTTTTTCTGTAAATATTATCTATATGAGTATAACTTCTAAATATATCACATTAAGCACATGCATTGGTCCGAGTGGGTGTATATTTGATGATTAATGCCCATAAAAGGAGTAAAAAGTGATAGTGTGTTGAGCACTTATCACACCCCTAGACTGGAACTATTGCTTATCCTCAAGCAATGCAAACCATCAATTTGCCGAACTCTATTCTCTCTTGGTCTTACATGTCCATCTATTCTCCCCACCATAGCTAGGCCTATCTTTAAGCCTTAACCATTCGGCTACCTAAGAATTGACCTAGAAACAAACTATAGGATTTGTGAGTGTGTGCGTTTTTGTGGACAAGTTGATTAAAGGCTTTCTTAGATAAACTCTAAGTTCAAGACAAATAGACATTGGTTTAAGTGTTCTCTTCTTTTTTCAAACCCCAAATCTTGAGCCGATTTCGGGCACCTCAAAGACTTGTGTTTTTACTAAAAACCTTTTTTTTTCTTTTTAATATTCCTTAATACATACTAGAGCCAATTTCGGGCACCTCTAGCATGAAGAAGAGATTTTCTAGAGCCGGTGGTAGGCACCTCTAGTTACTTTTCCAAAAATCTAAGTCTTTATCACCTAAGTTCATTAAAAGAATTCCTATAATCCACAAGTCCCAAAAGTGTTTAAAGTTCTTCCTATAGTAAGCTTCTAAATTTTCATCCTTAAGCATCCTAAGGTTAAGCCCTCTTAACAGAACCTAAACATGGTAAGGAGAAAGATTTCTATAGCCTTAAAGAATAAACTAAGGCAATACTGATGATGGGCAGTGCAAGAGTGTAGGCAGTTAATTCAAGTAAGGCGAGGAGCATAAAAATTAAAAAAAAATCACTGCAATACTCCCTTTTTTGGCACGACTGCGGCAGTAGATTGCTGCCTTGGCAGTGAATCTGCACCCCCAAACTCAAACCAAGCATTGTCCTCAATGCTTTATTTTTGGAAGGAATAAACGGCAAAACAGAATATGAATTGTATATGCAGCAAGGGAAGATAGTAAAAGCAATTGAATATTGAAATAAAGGACAAAGAATTTTAGAGCGACTCCGAAGAGCTGCTCGTAACAATTTTTCTTCGTTGCTGAGATGCCATGTGCTTTGTCCTTGGGGAGGGCGATGGTTGCGCCTTTGCTTGCCTCGACGGCTGGACTCGAGTGGGTGGGGTCCTATGCATCGGGGCTTCTACTTCTTCTCCTTCTTCAACATCCTCCATCTCTTCGGTTATCATCACGTTCGTTCCTCCTCCCATCGCATTTGCTCCTCCGGTGTGGTGTGTGCTTGGGCCGACGGCAGTAGAGCCTTGGTGTACATAAGCATCTATCTCGGCGGATAGACTACCCATGATAATTGGCGGTCTTGGTGGAGTGCTGAAAACGGCTCTCCGCTTAGATGGCCTTCGGCTGATAGATGAGGCCTCGGCAGAATTTGCTGGCCTAGATGGTCCAGCAGCCTGGTATTGGTGTTGAGGGTCCAGATGGAAGAACGGTCGCGGTCCTCCTAGGGCTAGTGTAGTCTTGGTGTAGGGTGCGGCAGTAACGAACATATTGCTTGGGAACTCCGGGAATTGTACGCCTTGGTCCGGGAAGGCGTGCATCATCATTTGGGCGAGCGTTCCATTGAAGTCCCGTTGGTACTCCATGTACCGTTGTTGTCGAAGATCCATCGCGGCCATGCGCTGCAAGATTTCTTGATACGGGTCTGCTGCGGTAGAGGTGTGGGAAGTACCAGGCATATCTACCGTGTACTAGGCCCCGGTAGCAGTATCGACAGTGAACTGCTGTGGTGTTGCCTGGACAGGTTCTGCTTGTGTGATCTGCATGACTTTGTGGCAGAATTCCCTGGTCCATCCTCTTCTTGGGGGTGTGTATTCATCGGTTTCTTCAATGGGTACACCTGCAGAAACACATAAACCCGTAATCAAGCAAGGGAAATACAATGGTCCTCGATCTTTCTTACCGCACTCGTGAATCTCCCGTAGGATAATTTCTCCAACGTTGATGGTCCTTTTGTTGATGATGGATTGGATGAGCACCAATCTCTTGCGATCCACCGTGCCATTATGTGATGTTGGGATGAGGCGTCGTTTGACGAAGGTGTTCCACATCTTGGCCTCCGGCTTCAAACTTTGTCTTGTTACGGAACCCCGATGGGTACCGGTTTCCCATGGAGTGTTTGCATAACAAAGATCGTCTTTGATAAGTTCATAGTCTTCGGCAGTGATATCTTCCAAGAAATCAGCATGGAGATCACTGTTTGGGGTGAGGCCGTAGAAGCTTTTGATCATCTCGGCATCGAGTTGCATTGGCTTGCCGCGGCAGTGAACAAAGAGAGAGTCTTTGCTGGGCCCATGAGCGTAGAACTCCCGTACTATTGTGGCGTTTGCCTGGGCAGGTTGCAAACAGAATACTTCCCAATTTTGGTACTTGATTCTGTCGAACAAGTAGTGTTCGATACCATAATTCTCTTCGTCCGCGTGCTGGAACCCTTGTTCTTCCCATAGTTGCCTTGCGATGAAGGATCGATTGAATCGCTCTTCAACGTTGGCTGGGGCGAATCTTTTGTAGGTTGCCATCAAGAAAGAGAGAATTTAGTTCTTGGAGGTTTTCTTGAAGAGAAACTAGAAAATCAGAAGGTATTAGTATGCAGAGAGTAATTGAGAGAGGGATTGTCAAGGATACTAAAGAAAGCAAGAAAGTAAGAGTGAATAGTTCAAGAGGAAGGAGTGTCTTATATAGGCCTTGGCCTTGTGACCGTTGAGATCACTAGCCGTTGTAACCGTTTCCTTCTTCTGCCATTTCCTTTTCTGCCGCGGCAGGTATCTCGGCAGACTAGCCGTTATACTTTTTTGCCCGTTGGGACTGCTGCGGCTCTGACACTATTATACTGCCTCGGCAGAGTTCCTGCTGTGAACTATTTTTCCCTTATCTTTGCTTTTTATTCCTGAATAAAAATTTAAATACACAAAAGAAAAAATACTGAAAACGAAAATAATTAGAAGAATAAAAATAAACTACTAACCCTAATATAATAAAGAAAAGAAAAAGGGAGAGGCTAGGTTACTGGTGGTGAGCATGTGAATGCATCTCCCAAATTGATTTTCTCCCTTAGGGCCAAATGGTGTATCGGTTGTGGGCCGCTCCTTAGTGTTGTCTGTCCATCCGTCTTGGGCTTGATTTTCTTGCCGAATATCCTGCCGAGCAGACTACCCAGGCAAGATATCTTATTGTCTACTGTGCGGATGGCCTTGCATTCCTCTGGATCGTCATACCTCTTTAAGTTGTGGAATGCGTTGAGTTTGACTTGTTGGTCATTGACCCGCATAGTCAACTCTCCTTTTTCCACGTCAATGTACGTCTAGTTGCTAGGAAGGGTCTCCCAAGGATAATCGGTGCGTTGTCATCTGCTTCACAATCAAGGACAAGGAAGTCAGCAGGAAAAATAAACTTGTCAACTCTTACCAGTATGTCCTCGATTTTTCCTTCAGGTTGCACATAGGATCTATCCGCGAGTTGGAGCATCACTGTTGTAGGCTTCGGCCTTCTAATTCCAAGCTTTTGGAAGACTGATTTAGGCATGAGGTTTATACTTGCTCCAAGGTCGCATAGGGCCTTTCCTTCATAACTCTTTCCTATCACACAAGGTATAGTGAAGCAACCAGGATCTTTTAACTTTGGTGGCATGCGGTTATGTAACATTGCCATGCATCCCTCTGTGGCAGCCACTGTCTCAAACTCACTTATTCGTTTTCTCTTTGATACCATATCCTTTAAAAACTTGGCATAGTTGGGCATTTGTTCGATGGCCTCAACGAATGGTATGTTGATGTGGACTTGCTTCAAAATATCGAGGAACTTCTTGAACTGTTGATCCTGTTTTTGTTTCTTCAACCTTTGCGGGAAAGGTGGTGGTGGTCTCATCTCATCTAGTGTTTCCTTAGTTTGGAATCGTATACCTGGTACCACTAGAATTTTTGCTGCCTCGGCAGACTACTCAGGCGCTGCAGTGCTTGCTGCCGGGGCAGTGTTATCAGTCTCGGTTTGCTCAGTCTCTTCTCTTGGTTGATCCGCCGGTTGGGTTCGGTTCTCTGGGATCTTCTCTTTCAACTGTAGACCACTCCTGGTAGTGATTGCCTTGCATTGTTCATGGCTTAGTACCTTAGCAACCTCAGTATTGCTAGGTAGGCCTCCTTGTGGTCTAGTGTTTATACATTGAGCAAACTGCCCAACCTGAGTTTCCAGCGTTTTTATGGCCGCTTCTTGATTTTGTAGCCTCATCTCAGTCCTATTCATGAAGGCGTCGGTCCTCTTGATGAAATTACTATTTTCCGCCATGTATGACTCGGTTTTCATCATGAAGGCCTTTAACGTGTTTTCCAATGAATTGACCGGTTGCTGCTGCATCTGCTGCTGCGGCATCGGTTGTTGGACTTGCTGCTGCGGCAATGGTTGCTGAAATCCCGGTGGTTGGGTGATTGGGTTTAAGGCATTATTTGGGTTACTCCAGGATAAGTTTGGATGCCTCTTCCATGAGGGGTTGTATGTGTTGGACATCACATTGTTACGATTGTAGTTTTCAACATACATACCGGTTTCTTGATTCATGCAATCAATGGAACTATGGTTACCTCCACATAATTCACAACATAAATCAATTACCTTGACCTCACGGGTATTGTTTTGTAATTGTAGGTTTTGCACCATCTTGGTAA
Source organism: Abelmoschus esculentus (assembly GCA_035048815.1). NCBI lineage: Eukaryota > Viridiplantae > Streptophyta > Magnoliopsida > Malvales > Malvaceae > Abelmoschus > Abelmoschus esculentus. Next base: position 9,194,269 of record JAUCBN010000059.1, read on the forward strand.
GAGAGGCCAATTGTGCAGCCACTGAACTTGATGAATCTAATTCGTTTATCGGCTTGGCGTGTTACTCCTCCTCACCTAGATGTGGGAAACTAGAAGTCATTCCTTGCGAGTTTATTCAAAATTTCGATAGTTTCCTCGGGTGCCTTGTCCAGAAGTGTGTCGTTTGCCGAGGCATCCAACATCATCCTTGTCGGGGCATTTGTGGCGTTGTAAAACATTATCACTTGTGTCCATAAGGGAAATCCATGCAGCGGACACTTGTGCAATAGCTCTCTATAGCGTTCCCATGCCTCGTACATTGGTTCGTCTTCAGCCTGTCGGAAAGAAGTAATTTCATTACGAATTCTATCATATAGATTAGTAGGATTAAAGCGAGTAATAAAATAACGGCATAGTTCACTCCAGGATCCAATAGATCCCGCTGGAATGCTATTCAACCAAGCTTTCGCCCTATCCCTCAGTGAATAGGGGAATAGCTTTAACTGCAAGACATCTTCATGGACTCCTTGGATTTTGAAAGAGTTGCAAATCTCCATGAAGGATTTGAGATGCTGCCTTGCGTCTTCAGTTGCAGACCCACCAAATTGTCCAATTGTGTTTAACATGTTGAACATAACAGGTTTAAGTTCAAAATGGGCGGCTTCAATCTCGGGTGTAACGACTCCTGGGTTTAGTCCATTTAAGTCCTCCTCCAAGAAATCTCTGACAGTCAGCTGCCGCGGCCCAGGTGGCGGCGGTAGACCTTCATTGCCGGCAGGTATGTTTTGTCCTGCATGAACCTTTGCCATGACTCCTCGGATTTGTCTCCTTAACTTTAACCATGTTCTTTCAATCTCAGGATCTAACTCGTATAAGGGGTTGGTTGGATTTGCCCTGGTCATACACCAAGAAAAAAAAAGTAAAATAAAAATAAAAATAAACAAGAAAATAAGGAAAACAAAATTTAGTTGCCAGTCCCCGGCAAGGGCGCCAAAAACTTGTCGCGTGGCAAAAGTGCGTGTTTACTGCAAGTGGACACATCGCAAGTAATAAGTGATAAGTATTTATCGAGTTATCGTCTCCTCAAGGACCGGTCTACTTAATATGATTTCTTTATCTTCTTGCTCTATAGAAAAATAAAAACACAAGTGAATGGGTGTGATTTATTAAACTAAAATAATTGAATAAAAATAACAAGGTCGAAATATCAGAGAGAAAGATGGGCCAGGATCCAGTTGTATTGTATTATGGACTTGATTGACTTGTCTTTATCCAATGCAATCGCATATCTTTGCCTCGGTAGCACTGTAGTTTACTGCCTGGGCAGCGATAACGCTGTCTGCCGCGGCAATCCTTTGTTCGCGGGCAGACTTTACCAAAGTTCGGCAAAGTGTCCTTAAATGACTCCGCTTATCCCAAGTCAGAGTACTGTTGATGACTAGTCCTTGATGATACCTCCCGGCGTGAACCAATTATACTCACCAACCAATCTCACACTTCTTTTAGCCGCTGAAACTCTTAACCTATCCCTAGGCCGAGTTAGTATTTCGCGATTGAAACACCGTACTTACCCCTTTCGTGAATCTAGTTCTCCCGAGCTTAGATAAATGGATCACTTACAAACTTCCCTCCCGGGCTTGAATGCAAGAACAAGGAATAACAAAGGATAAGCAAACCTTGATAATTCTTATTGCATTGAATGAAAGATAAAGTACAATCTCCTCTCACAAATACTCCACAACCTTCACCTAAACCCTATGAAGGTTTTAGAACATGATGGAGAGGAAAGAAACAAGAGTAGAAGTCGGCTCTCCCTAGGTTTTTCGATATCTATTACATTGAGTGGCTAGGTCTTTATATAGGCTAGACCTAGGGCAAACCTTTCCTAAGTAGAATACAACTTGGAGTAGGGAACAAGTTAAGTACATAATAATAATATATTTCCAAGTTTATATTCGGCTAAGGGGCTTTCCCGCGTGGTCTTCCTTTGGGCTTTTCCTTGTGCTATCCAGCTCCGATCAATGGGCTTCAAGTCCAGACACGTTCCTTGGATTTTTGTCTTTCCATCGCCTATCAATTTGCTTCTTGTCTTCCTGCTGCTGCCTCGGCATCAAGTCCTGCCTCGGCCTTGTCTCTGCCGCAACACTGGTTCTCCTACACAGATATGAAAACGCAGTAAAACGTGCCTTTTTCTGTAAATAGTATCTATTTAAGTATAACTTCTAAATATATCACATTAGGCATATGCATTGATTCAAGTGGGTGAATATTTGGTGATAAATGCCGATAAAAGGAGTAAAAAGTGATAGTGTGTTGAGCACTTATCAATAAGCCACAACCTTCCCTTCTTGCATCAGAACGCATCCAAGACCAACATATGATGCATCACTATAAACCACAAAATCCTTACCGGAATTGGGTTGCACCAACACCGGAGCACTAGTCAACACCTCTTTTAACTTCTCAAAACTCTTTTGTTGACTTTCTTTCCACTCAAAAGGAACCTTCTTTTGCAAAAGCTTGGTCATAGGAGCAGCAATGCTCGAAAACCCCTCAACAAACCTACGATAATAACCCGCCAAACCTAAAAAACTCTGAACCTCCAACACCGACTTTGGTTGCTTCCAACCCATAACAGCCTCTATCTTTTTCGGATCAACACTTATACCCTTTTCCGATACTACATGACCAAGAAACACCACTTCCTTCAACCAAAACTCACATTTACTTAACTTAGCATACAATTGATTCTCATTCAACGCTTGCAACACTATCCGCAAATGTCGATCATGATCTTCCTCGGTACGTGAATACACAAGGATATCATCTATGAATACCACCACAAACTGATCCAAGTATTCATGGAACACTCGGTTCATCATATCCATAAAAGCAGCAGGGGAATTTGTCAACCCAAACGGCATCACCAAAAACTCATAATGTCCATACCTTGTCCGAAAAGCTGTTTTCAACACATCCTCTTCTTTCACCTTCAGCTGATAATACCCCGATCTCAAATCAATCTTCGAGAATACACTTGCTCCTCGAAAATGATCAAACAGATCGTCAATCCTCGGCAAAGGATACTTATTCTTCACGGTCAACTTATTCAACTGTCGATAATCAATGCACATCCTCATAGTGCCATCCTTCTTCTTCACAAACAACACCGGCGCACCCCAAGGTGATACGCTCGGTCGAATGAAACCTCGATCAAGCAACTCTTGCAACTGCATTTTCAACTCCTTTAACTCCTTAGGTGCCATGCGATAAGGAGCAATAGACACCGGGTTAGTACCAACATAAGTCTCGATACTAAACTCCACATCACGATCGGGAGGTAATCCTGGCAACTCTTCAGGAAATACTTCCGGAAAGTCGTGCACTGTTCGAATGTCCTGTACCCGAACATCCTCTATACCTGGATTCATCACATAGGCTAGATATGCCATACCACCATGTTGCAACATCTTTTCTTCTTGTAAAGCCGAAACCACATTTGACAAGAATCCAGTATACTCACTCTTTACCACAACCTCACTACCATCCAACAACCTCAAAGTAACCTTCTTCTTTTCAAAGTCCACCACCGCACAGTGCTCCGTCAACCAATCAACCCCCAAGATAAGATCAAAACCATGAAACGACAACTCCATCAAGTCGACCTTAAAGACATGTCCTTGAACCTCCAACGGACACCTTTTATACAACCTCCTTACTGTAACCGTCTCACCCAAAGAACTAGTAACCACATCACCTACATCTAAAACCTCAACCGGAATATCCAACAAATATGCATGCTCACTCAAAACATAAGAATGCATAGATCCCGAATCTATCAAAGAGAACAACGGTACATTTTGTAAAGAAAAGGTACCTGCCACCACATCTGTTGTATTACGAGTCTCACGCTGAGCATAAACCTTCCGTCCATCTCCCTGCCTCTGGAAAGGACCTCGACCACGACCACGTCCTCTACCAGGCATCACAGCGGCCTCAGCACGATCACCCGACTCACCAGCAAACCTTGGGCAATCACGCCTCACATGATCCTTCGATCCACATCCCATACATGCACCAGTGGCCCACCAGCACTCCCCTAGATGGCGCCTAGAACACAAGTTACAGACTGGAGCATCACCACCACCTCTACCATAATGCTGAGCATGACCACCGCGTCCAAAGTCACCTCGGCGTCGGTCAGCTCTGTATCGGTTGTCCCGAAACCTCTTACTCTTATTACCTTGTACACCAGCCTCAGCAGGCCTCTTACCAACATCGGAGGACTTCCTAGCCTCCTTTAGAGACTCCTCAACATCCTTAGCCCTATTAACCAACACATCAAACTCGGTGTACTCAGCGGCTAACAGGTATGTCTTAATCTCGGGATCCAACCCATATCGGAACCTATCACACCTTTTCCGGTCAGTAGGAACCAACTCGGGAGCATAGTGGCTCAACCTAATAAATTGTATCTCATACTCAGCCACAGTCCTTGCACCTTGCACCAACGACATAAACTCTCTCTTTCTTGCATACTCATATTGTGGCCCCAAAAACTTCCGCAAAAAAGCGGTCCGGAAATACTCCCAATTCAGGTTAGCAGCTTCTACACCAGCTTTCGTGGTGATCCACCAATGATAAGCATCTCCCTGAAGCAGAGAAACTACACAACCCAGCCTCCTAGTATCCTGACAGTCCATCTGATCCAAAATCCTCTCTGTACTAGCCAACAACTTCTCATCCAAGCTCGGATCTGATCCACGGAACTCTACACCGCCCAAACTACACAGACGCTCTAAAGGTAGACCTGGGGTAACCACAACAGCAGGAGCAGGAGCCGGGATATGCACTCCAGCCACGACAGCCTGAAACGCACCCGCCACAGCCTGTATAAGCGGTGCAAACTCTCTAAACTGACCTCCCAAAGGAACCGGAGGCACACCCATGGGTGGAGGAGGAGGAAGCGGCTTTTCCCTAGCAGTCGCCTCACCCTCAGCCTGACCCTCGGTGACCATATTCGCACTAGCACGAGTCTCGCGTCTCGGTGGCGTATTCCAAAAACTTCATACATGCAATTTAAAACATAATATTAAAACATAATAAACTTACATTCGGGCAAGATCCAAGGGAAAACTGAGAAGCATTTGAAAATGTATTGGCATTGGCAATGTATAACCGTTATCCCTTTTAACCATCATCACTCAAATGCAATCATCATGCATATATATATTCAGCAAGTTAACAACATAACAAGTTCAGTCACACACTTAACAAACCTAACCACACACTTTAGTTAACCTGGCCACACACTTTAGTTACCTCTACATAATTTAGCAAACCTGGCTCTGATACCACCAAATGTAACCCCCTTAGCCCGGCCTGGACGGAACCGGCACCAACGGGTCACACGGGGAATATCGAACTAAACCCGTTAAGGTCCAATTCGATAAACAACCCTGAAAACCGATATGTTTTTTTTCTCTTAACTAGATGCATAATTTGGTTCCTATGTGTGTCGAGGTCATGCGCAAAAAAAATGGAAACATTCGATTCACGATTGATCAATTCAATTCGCATATCAGTACATAAGGATCAATACGCAAATAATTCTTAATTCCAAGAGAATAAACCGATAATTCGATCTACCATAGTTCAATTAAACATGCATAGCATACTCATAACAAAGTTCAGATCAAACGGACCATTATTGCATCGTCAATTTCATGTTTCATACAATAGGGACCTAATTGTAAAGCTCCCAATATTATAGGGACTAAAACTAACATTTATTTACCAATACGAATTTAGATGAACATCATGCATTAAAGGGATGTTACCACTCAAAATATTATTCATTGCATCTGTATTCGATCATGGAAAGACATACGACCCTAAACATGATATTCCCCACTTAAAATGTCATTTTTGGGTCTCGGCATCGATACCTAGGGTCTCGGTATCGATACCCTATCGTGGAGCTAGCCTCCTTGCACTTCGAAGGCTATTGGTATCGATACCCCCATAGGTGGTATCGATACTCCAGCGTCCAGTGGAGTAATTGCATCGAACCATGATTCGAACCACCCCAACTTAAGCCTTAGGGTATCGATACTGGTATCGATACCCCCTGTGCATTTTGACAAGTTTGAAAATTCCAAGTTAATTCCACCCACTCAAACATAACCATTGATCACCCTAACTATATGCATAATTTCCTAAGCATAAGGAACAATTTAAAGATTGCATTTATCACATCAAAGACCCCAAACAATCTATAGGCATGCTTCCTAAAATATGATTTAAAATCAACAATGTTCATTCATGTACATGTCTCAATAATCCAAACAACACCATAGTCTATCGATTAACAATCTAAAACATTATAGGTCTTATTACAGCATTAACCAAAGCAAGAATCATTCACTTCACATGGGTTCGATTTACGCATTGCCAAGCCCAAATTATTTGCCAAAACATACCAAAAATTGAGACAACTCTTCCCCTTGGTTCCCTTGCTTTGAACGTAACCTCGAATATCACTATTTCTCTGCAAGTATGAAAAGAGAGAGCTTAAGCACAACATGCTTAGTGAGGAAGCTCTAACAAGTTCAAAATCATTTATAAAATCATATTTGCATTCTTCATGCTTATTTGAAATATGTAAAACCAAAACATGCTTATCAACAATGTCAAAACATTTCATGTATCATGCACAAATAAATCATTCCATTTCATATATGCATATTGGCTTTCTAGTGATAACTTGGTGTGAACTTTTAGTTCACCGAATACACGGATTCCTTTTTCCATAATTGGAGACACTTGGTCTCAACATGCATCGGTCGGACACATAGTCACCCTTGTATACATGTTACCCCCACTACGCACGGTCGGACACAAAGTCACCCTTGTTTACGCATGGGTCAACTATATGCACGGTCGGACACAAAGTCACCCTTGTTTACATATAGGCAAGCTCTACACGCACGGTCGGACACAAAGTCACCCTTGTTTACGTGTAGGCAAACTCTACACGCACGGTCGGACACAAAGTCACCCTTGTTTACATGTAGGCATCATCATTATTCTCATTATTTTATAGTGCACTCAATCCTAATGACATGTCATTTGTATTCGAATCTAAGGTTAGTGTCACTAAGCCAATATCAATTCCAATCATGCATGTTAACTTGCTGCTCATAATGCACTCATTAAATGTTCATCATGTGAACTAAAAATCATGCTCAACGGCTTTATCAACATAGGCAAATAACCTCATCATAATCCAAATTCTTTTTCATGCTTACATAAACCATGAATACCTTAATAAACCATGCATTTTCAGCAATTAACACATGCATGCATCATTTCAAAATCAAATATATGCAATTCCAAAATCATATTGAATCATTGTTCACATATATGCCATTACCGAAAATAACCGAAAATCGAGGTAATGCATCAACATCATTTAAAACACTTACTCTTGAACTATGGAAAGTTTTCACACTATTCCATAGTCCCCAAAACAGAACCGAACCAATGCGATTCACTTTAAATCCAAAACCACTCACCGACAAGCGAAACGAGCCCTCGCCGATGCTACGATGGCAACGCCAACGCACCAGCCACTTATGCACCTTCTTGCACTACCTCTACAACATTAAAAGTAGAGCAAATTCACATCACAACATGCTCAAAACAACAGCCACATTTAATGGTATTTTATTTAATTACAACTATAATAAGATTATATTTTCCGGGCTAAAGTAACGATCGAATTAATTTCAAATTGAATGTGCGAATTTATTTTAGAACACTTAAACCCGAAGGTAACATATTTTACTACCATTCAAAAGATGGTATCAGAAAAGTTTCGATGCGCGGTAAACCTCAACATTAAAATGCCTCATGAAAATGATGGAGGAAATAAAGAAAACTAAATAAATTAGAGCAAAATGATTTTATGACTTATTTATATGTGAGCAACAAACATACTCAAAACGTATGATTATGCCATGAATATGCAAAATTAAATCAGATTGGGGGATATAATTGGAGGGTAAAACAAAGTTGGAGGGGATGATGTTGTGAAATAAACGAGAGAAAACCCCTAAAAATTTAAGAGAAAACGCGGAAGGGCTAAACTTTGAATAAACCAAAAAGAAATGACAAGTTTTTTTTATAAAAAGGTTGCATTGGCCGAAATTTCAACTTTCCCTTTAAAAAAAATTGAAAACAGTTTCAAAATCCTCTCTTCTCTAGAATTTCTAAAAAATAAAAAGAAACATAAAGTCTCAAGAACAAAACCAAGAAAATATGAACCCTAACCTTTGCTCGTTGCCAGGTTATCAAAACTCAATGAGACATGGTGTAACACCCCAAAATTGGGCCTAGAAGTAAGTGGACCAGTTTAGACGGTTAAGCCTAGATCAGAATTAAATTCTTAAAAATTGATTTTTGGTCGAAATAAATTAAGGAAAAATTTCCTAAAACCATTATTTAATATATATTTGAATTTGGTAAAACTAATTTTGAAAATTTACTCTTGAAACCCTAAGATTTTAAAATTAGTGAATATTTTGTAAAAATTGAAAACTTGAGGATAATTTTATAAACTAAGACAAAATTTTGGATCTTTAAGGTAATTTGATATAATCCTAATCCTATTTGATCTAAACCTTCCAAGAGACTATATAAACAACCTTTATTTCCTTGTTTTAACCTAAGTAATCAAAATTCTCCAGTTTTGATCCAAAACCTAAAAATTCACTTTTTAAAAATATCCCTTCTTTAAATTTTGGTTTCTTCTTCTCCAAGGCAGAATATTCATCATCTTTTCAAGTTAAATATCCATTATTTTTAATAAAATTTTGTTTGTTTACTTTCCTATATTTTTCTTTATCAAAATCTCTTTGTTTTTCTGTGGGTTTTCTAGTTTTTAAACTTTTGAAGGGGGTGGGATCAATTTTGGAGGTGAGAATCATACAAACCTCTGAAACCTAAAGTTATTTAATGAAATTCCTAAGTTCTTGTCTGATTAAAACAATTTTTAAAGTCTAGAATCAATAAAATCGATTTTCTTGATAAAATTATATTATTTTCTTGATTTTCGTTCAAGGGTTTTACATGGCTATTTTTTATGCCTTAATATATTAATTTTGAAGTGTTTAGATGTAATTAAGATGTATTTTAAGTATTTAATCTCGTACCTAAGGATTAGGTGGTGTTTGGAGAGATTTTTGGTGAGTTTTAGTTATGTTTTATGGTGTTTTTAGGGGCTGCCTTGTATTGGTCCGACTTGAGGGATGTTTGGGTGAGTTTTAATGCACTAAAACCTCTGGTTTTGATGCATGAATTAGTTCAATCGGTATAGGAACAATTTTGAGGGAGATCGAAAAGCTAAATCGTGTTTTTGGGTTATCGGTGAGTGAATTTGAGAGTGGGCTGCTTCGTCAGTGTTTTAACTATGTTTTCAAAGTGTTGGGAGTGTAGGAAAGGTGTGAGAAACCTCCTTATACTCCAGAGTAAGTTTTTTGTTTGCTCTCGTAAATCGGTTTCCCATATTATGCTATTTTACTATGTGTTTCAATCATGCTCATGTTATACTTGTGCATATGTGAACATGCATGTGTTTCAATGCTCATGAAATGTTTTTACAAAAGTTTTTTATATACATATGATGCTCTCACGATTTTATTTTGAAAACATGAGAAAAGTGTTTTTTACCAGTTTATGCATTTGATGCATGTGTTAATGGGATGCATGAGTTTTTACATACCGTTTTAAATTTAAAACTTGAGCATTGGTTTTGTTTTGTGTTGGATATTAATTTGATGGGCCTGTGATAAGTTGATCGATCAATAGGATGTGAATGTGATGAGTACCTAAAAGTCCTCATCTTTTATATCATTTTCCCATTCGATGACTACTAATAAAGATAGATTTAATGGCAATAATGGATAATTCCGCTTATTTTCCATATTTCAGCATCCCAATACTTAATTCATGAATTTATCTATTATTTGGCATAAAATAGGTACGGTTAATGGTTTCTTCTCTTAGACAGGAAACTACCACATAGGTAATGCCAGATAGCATGATGGATGCTGGAAACCAAAGCTGGAATGCAGATTAGTACCCGCCTCGGCAGCACTTGAAGGCCTCGACAGTAATTGAAGGCCGCGACAACATCGGAGGCCGCGGCAGCACCTGGAACATAAAAGTTGATATGATAGGCGATCTGAAGAGAAAAATAAGGTGGACGTTTTAAGACAAGCAGCATAGAAATCGGAGCCGAGGAACACACGAAAAGTCAAGGTCAAAGGTCACGCGAGAAAAGAATCCTTATAGGAATAAACTAGGAAATAAAATAAATATCTTTTATTTATGTACTTAACTTGTATTTTACTCCAAGTTGTATTCCTACTTTGGAAAGGTTTTCCCTAGGCCAAGCCTATATAAACCATAGCCTATGTAGAGAGGAGGATATCTCGAAATCAAGCTTCATAGAAAAACCCTAAATTCCTCCATCGTCCCCTTGGGGTTTAGGTTAGTTTGTGGAGTTGTTGTGGAAGAAAATTGTACTTTGCTTTCTAGTTTCAATGCAATAAAATATCAAGGTTTTCTTATCCTTTGCCATTCTTTGTTCTTGAATTCAAGCTCGAGAGAGAAGTTTGTGAGTAATCCATTTATCTAGACTCGGGAGAGTTAGACTCACGAAAGGGATAAGTACGGTGTTTTAATCGCGAAATACTAACTCGGCCTAGGGATAGGTTAAGAGTTTCAGCGGCTAAAAGAAGTGTGAGATTGGTTGGTGAGTATAATTGATTCACGCCGGGAGGTATCATCAAGGACTAGTCATCAACAATACTTCGACTTAGGGATAAGCGGAGTCATTCAAGGACACTTTGCCGAACTTTGGTAAAGTCCACCCACGAGCAAGGGATTGTCACGGCGGACAAGTATCGTTGTTACCACGACATTAATCTGCAGTACTGCCGAGGCAGTGATGTACAATTGCATTGGACAGAAACAAGTCAATTGAACCCACACTACGAAGCACTCTAACCTGCCCCACTTTTCCATCCTTGATTTCTTGATCACTTATCTTTATTGCTTTAATTAGTTTCCTTAGTTATAATCCAACTCAATTATTTCTGTCTTTAATTTTCCATTGTGCAGGAAGAATAAATTGCGTAAGTAACGCCAAATCTTTACTTACGCAATTTATTCTTCCTGCACAATGGAAAATTAAAGACACAAATAATTGAGTTGGATTATAACTAAGGAAACTAATTAAAGCAATAAAGATAAGTGATCAAGAAATCAAGGATGGAAAAGTGGGGCAGGTTAGAGTGCTTCGTAGTATGGGTTCAATTGAATTGTTTCTGTCCAATGCAATTGTACATCATTGCCTCGGTAGTACTGCAGATTACTGCCGTGGTAGCAACGATACTTGTCCGCCGCGACAATCCCTTGCTCGTGGGTGGACTTTACCAAAGTTCGGCAAAGTGTCCTTGAATGACTCCGCTTATCCCTAAGTCGAAGTACTGTTGATGACTAGTCCTTCATGATACCTCCCGGCGTGAATTAATTATACTCACCAACCAATCTCACACTTCTTTTAGCCGCTGAAACTCTTAACCTATCCCTAGGCCGAGTTAGTATTTCGCGATTAAAACACCGTACTTATCCCTTTCGTGAGTCTAACTCTCCCGAGTCTAGATAAATAGATTACTTACAAACTTCTCTCCCGAGCTTGAATGCAAGAACAAAGAATGGCAAAGGATAAGCAAACCTTGATATTTTATTGCATCGAGACAAGAAAGCAAAGTACAATTTTCTTCCACAACTACTCCACAATCTAACCTAAACCCCAAGGGGACGATGGAGGAGTTTAAGGTTTTTCTATGAAGCTTGATTTCGAGATATCCTCCTCTCTACATAGGCTATGGTTTATATAGGCTTGGCCTAGGGCAAACCTTTCCAGAGTAGGAATACAATTTGGAGTAAAAAACAAGTTAAGTACATAAATAAAAGATATTTATTTTATTTCCTAATTTATTCCTATAAGAATTCTTTTCCCCGTGGCCTTTGACATTGACTTTCCGTGTGTTTCCCAGCTCCAATTTCTATGCCTCTTGTCTCAAAACGTCCACCTTATTTTTCTTTTTAGATCGCCTATCATATCGACATTTATGTTCTAGGTGCTGTCGCGGCCTCCGATGCTGCCGCGGCCTTCAAGTGCTGTCGAGGCCTTCAAGTGTTGCCGAGGCGGGTACTAATCTGCATTCCAGCTTTGGTTTCCAGCATCCATCATGCTATCTGGCATTACCTATGTGGTAGTTTCCTGTCTAAGACAAGAAACCATTAACCGTACCTGTTTTATGCCAAATAATAGATAAATTCATGAATTAAGTATTGGGATGCTGAAATATGGAAAATAAGCGGAATTATCCATTATTGACATTAAATTTGTCTTTATTAGTAGTCATCGAATGGGAAAATTATATAAAGATGAGGATTTTAGGTATTCATCACATGTGATAAGTGCTCAACTCACTATCACTTTTTACACCTTTTATGGGCATTAATCACTAAATTTACACCCACTCGGACCAATGCATGTACTTAATATGATATATTTAGAAGTTATGCTTATAAAGATAATATTTACAGAAAAGGTAAGTTTTACTGCATTTTTATATCTGTCCAGGAGAAACAAGTGCTGCGGCAGCAACATGGCCGAGGCAGGACCTGATGCCGAGGCAACAGCTGAAAGCCAGAGAGCAATATTTTAGGCGATCGGAAGAGAAAAATCCAAGGGACGTTTCTGGACATAAAGCATATGGATCGGAGCTGGTTAGCATGAGGAAAAGCCAAAGACAAGGCCACGAGGGAAGGCCTCTTAGTTGAATTAAACATCGAAATATTTTATTTATGTACATGACTTGTTCCCTACTCCAAGTTATATTCTACTTAGGAAAGGTTTGCCCTAGGCCAAGCCTATAGAAGACCTAAAGAGAGACCTAGAGAGAGACAGAGAGAGAGACCTAGAGAGAGCCGATTCATAGAGAGTTTTCCCTAAGATTTAATGTTTTCTTTCTCTCAAATTATGTTCTAAGCTTTCTTAGGGTTTAGGTGAAGGTTGTTAAGTATTTGTGACAGGAGATAGTACATTGTCTTTGTTTCAATGCAATAAAACTATCAAGGTTTGCTTATCCCTTTCCATTCTTTGTTCTTGTATGCAAGCTCGGGAGAGAAGTTTGTAAGTAATCCATTTATCTAGACTCGGGAGAGTTAGATTCATGAAAAGGGTAAGTACGATGTTTTAATCGCGAAATACTAACTCGGCCTAGGGATAGGTTAAGAGTTTCAGCGGCTAAAAGAAGTGTGAGATTGGTTGGTGAGTATAATTAATTCACGCCGGGAGGTATCATGAAGGACTAGTCATCAACAGTACTTCGACTTAGGGATAAGCGGAATCATCCAAGGACACTTTGCCGAACTTTGGTAAAGTCCAACCACGAGCAAGGGATTGCCGCGGCGGACAATATCGACGCTGCCAAGGCAGTAATCTACAGTACTGCCGAGGCAGTGATATACAATTGCATTGGACAGAGACAAGTCAATCAAATCCACAATACGACGCAACTGGATCCTGACCTCTCTCTCTATTAATCAAATCTCATTCTTTTACTTAGTTGTTTTATTTTAGTTTATTTAGTTCCATCAAAACCCAAATTATTTGTGTTTTTATTTTGTTTCTTTTTACAGAACAAGAAGACGAAGAAGACATATTAAGTATATCAATCCCTGTGGAGACGATAATCCGATAAATACTTATCACTTTATCACTTGCGAAGTGTCCACTTGCACTAGTTGCGCTATTTTGACACACAACAAGTTTTTGGCGTCGTTGCCGGGGATTGGCAACTAAATTTTGTTTTCTTTATTTTCTTGTTTCTTTTTCTTTTTCTTTTTCTTTTACTTTGGTTTTTCTTGGTGTATGACCAGGGCCAATCCAACCAACCCTTTGTAAGAGTTAGACCAAGAGATCGAACGTACACGACAAAGGTTGAGGAGAAAAATCCAAGAAGCTATGGCAGATCACCCGGCATGACAAAACTTACCTGCCGACAATGGAGGTCTTCCGTCGCCACCAGGGCCGCAGCAGCTTACTGTCAGAGACTTCCTGGAAGAATATTTAAATGGGTTAAACCTAGGATTCGTTACACCGGAGATAGAAGCAACCCACTTTGAACTGAAACCTGTCATGTTCAATATGCTTAACACTATTGGACAGTTTGGTAGGTCTGTAACTGAAGATGCAAGGCAGCACCTCAAGTCCTTCATAGAGATATGCAATTCCTTTAAAATCCAAGGAGTCCATGAAGATGTCTTGAGATTGAAGCTATTCCCCTATTCACTGAGGGATAGGGCGAAAGCCTGTTTAAATAGCATTCCAACAGGATCTATTGGATCTTGGAGTGAACTCTGTCGTGATTTTACTACACGCTTTAATCCTGCAAATTTATATGATAGAATTCGTAATGAAATCACTTCTTTTCGACAGGCAGATGACGAACCGATGTACGAGGCATGGGAGCGCTACAAGGAGTTATTGCACAAGTGTCCTTTGCATGGATTTCCCCTATGGACACAAGTGAACATGTTCTATAATTCCACGAATGCCCCGACAAGGATGACGTTAGATGCCTCGGGGAACGGAACACTCCTTGAGAAAGCACCTGAGGAAGCTATTGAGATACTGAACAAACTCGCAAAGAACGATTTTCAATTCCCTACATCTAGGCGAGGAGGAGTAAGATGCCAAGCCGCGGTGAATGAGTTAGACACATCAAATTCAGTGGTAGCACAATTGACCTCTCGTACAAAGACGGTGCAAAATTTGCAACTACAAAAAAATACCCGTGAGGTTAAGGTGATTGATTCTTTTTGTGATTTATGTGGAGGTAACCACAGTTCCTCTAAGTGTATGAATCAAGAAACCGGTATGTATGTTGGAAATTACAACCGAACCAATATGATGTCCAACACATGCAATCCCTCATGGAAGAGGCATCCGAACCTATCATGGAGCAATCCTAACAATGCCTTAAACCCAACCACCCAACCTTCAGGATTCTAGCAACCAATGCAACATCTGTCGCAGCAGTAGGTCCAGCAACCAATGTCGCAGTAGCAGATGCAATACTGAGATGAGGCTGCAAAATCAAGAAGCGGCTATTAAAATTCTAGAAACTCAGGTTGGGCAGTTTGCTCAAAATATAAACACTAGACCACAAGGAGGAATACCTAGCAATACTGAAGTTGCTAAGGTAATGGGCCATGAACAGTGTAAAGCAATCACTACCAGGAGTGGTCTACAGCTGAAGGAAAAGACGGAAATTCCAGCAGGCAAAGTTCCCTCATCAGACCCAGCAAAAGAGGCGGCTGAACAAACTCACCCTGATAACACTGCCCCGGCAGAGAACTCAGCAGCTCCTGAACAGTCTACCGAGACAGCAACAAGCCCAGTGGTCCAGGTATTAAATTCCAAACTAAAGAAACCTTGGACGAGATGAGACAACCATCACCTTTCCCACAAAGATTGAAAAAGCAAAAACAGGACCAGCAATTCAAGAAATTCCTTGATATTTTAAAGCAAGTCCACATTAACTTACCATTTGTAGAGGCAATTGAACAAATGCCTAACTATGCCAAGTTCTTAAAAGACATTGTGTCTAAGAGAAAACGACTAGGTGAGTTCGAAACAGTGGCTGCAACCGAGGGATGCATGGCAATGCTACACAATCGCATGCCACCAAAATTGAAGGATCCTGGATGCTATATCATACCTTGTGCGATAGGTAACAACTATGAAGGTAAGGCCCTATGCGACCTTGGAGCAAACATCAATCTAATGCCCAAATCTGTCTTCCAAAAGCTTGGAATAGGAAGGGCAAAACCTACAACAGTTATGCTCCAACTTGCAGATCGATCATATGTGCAACCCGAAGGCAAAACCGAGGACATACTGGTAAGAGTTGATAAATCTATTTTTCCTGCTGATTTTCTTGTCCTTGATTGTGAAGCAGATGATAATGCACCGATCATCTTGGGGAGACCTTTCCTGGCAACTGGACGCACCTTAATTGATGTGGAAAAAGGAGAACTGAAAATGAGGGTTAATGACCAACAAGTCAAACTCAATGCATTCCACAAATTAAAGAAATATGATGATCCAGAAGAGTGCAAAGCCATCCACACAGTAGACACCAAAATATCCTGCCTTGGCAGCATGCTCGGCATGTTATTTGGCAAAAAGATCAAGCTCAAAGTGGATGGACACACAGAAAAAGGGAGTGGCCAACATCCGATTTATAATTCTAGCCAACAAGAGAGAACCATCCTAGGAGATGCATTTGCATGCACTCCACCAGTAACATAATCTCTTCCCTTTTCTTTTTATATTATTATATTAGGATTAGTTTAGTTTATATTTATTTTTTCTATAATTTGTGTTTTTGCTTTAAGTATTTTTTCTTGTTTATGTTTAATTTTTATTTAGGATAATAAGCAAGAAAAAAGGAGAAATAGTTCACAGCAGGAATTTTGCCGAGGTAGAAAACAGTGTCAGAGCCGCAACAGTTTCAACGGGCAGAACAGTGTAACGGCTAGTCTGTCGAGATTCCTGCCGCGGAAGAAAAGGAAACGACAGTAAAGACTAACGGCTACAAAACGGCTAAAGGATTTAAACGGTCACAAGGCCAAGGCCTATATAAGCAACCCTCTCCTCTTGAACTATTCACTCTTGCTTTCTTGTTTTCTTTTGAATACTCAACAATCTTGCTATCACAATATTCTCTGCCTAACCTTGTTACAATTCTCAGAATTCTTCTAAGAAAATCTCCAAGAACTCAATCTCTCAAAATCTTTATGGCCACCTACAAGCGCTTTACCCCAGCCAATGTTGAAGACCGCTTCAACAGGTCTTTCATTGCCCGGCAGTTGTGGGAGGAACAAGGGTTCCAACACTCAGATGACGAAAACTACGGCATCGAGCACTATCTATTCGATAGAATCAAGTACCAAGATTGGGAAGTGTTTTGCCTTCAACCTGCCCAGGCAAACGCTACCATCATGCGGGAATTCTATACGCACGGGCCCAACAAAGAATCCCTCTTTGTCCACTACCGAGGCAGGCCTGTCCAACTTGATGCCGAGACCATCAACCAATTCTACGGCCTCACACCTGACCATGATGTACATGCTGAATTCATGGAGGATATCACTTCCGAGGATTATGAGTTGATCAAAGACGACCTTTGCTACACGAATACTCCATGGGAAACCGGTGCCCATAGAGGATCTGTAGCAAGGCAGAGCCTAAAGCCCGAGGCCAAGCTTTGGAACACCTTTGTCAAGAGACGCCTCATTCCCTCATCCCATAACAGCATGGTGGACCGAAAGCGCTTGGTGCTCATCCAATCGATCATCAATAAAAGGAGCATCAACGTTGGAGAGATCATCTTACGCGAAATTTACGAATGCGGTAAGAAGGATAGAGGACCATTATATTTCCCCTGTTTGATCACTGGTTTGTGTGTTGTCGCAGGTGTAACAATAGAAGACACGGACGAATACACTCCCCAAAGGCGTGGATGGACCAGAGACTTTTGCCACAAAGTTATGCAGATCACGCAGGCAGAACCAGTCCAAGCAACGCCCTAGCAGTTCACTGCTGATACTGCTGTCGGGGCCCAGTACACGGCAGACATGCCAGACACTGCCCACACCTCTGCCGCAGCAGACCCGTACCAGGAGATACTGCAAAGAATGGCAGCGATAGATCTTAGGCAACAGATATACATGGAGTATCAAAGAGACTTTAACGACACATTAGCCCAAATGATACTCCATGCCTTTCCAGACCAAGGGGCGTAGTTTCCAAAATTTCCAAGCAACATGTTTTTCACAGTCACCCACTATACCGAGACTACACCAACTCCGGGACGACCGAGGTCGTTCTTCCACGCGGGCCCTCAACCACAGTTTCATGCTGCCGGCCCATCTAGGGCAGCAGACTCTGCCGCAGCATCATCTGCCAGTAGAAGACCATCAAAACGGAGGGCAGTCTTCAGCACTCCACCACGATCCCCAATCATCTTGGGCAGTCTATCAGCTGAGATAGATGCCTATGTACACCAAAGCTCAACCGCTGTCGGACTGAGTACACACCATACCGGGGTTGCCATAGCAATGGTAGGTGGAACGGACATCATGATCGCCGAGGAGATTACCGACGTGGAAAAGGAGAAGAAGTGGATGCTCCAATGCAATGAACACCGCCAACAAGAGTCCAACCGCCCCGGCAAGAAAAAGCTCAGCCATTGCCCTCACCAAGAACGAAACAATCAGCAGTACGACCCCGTAGAAAAATTGTTACAAGCAGCTCCTCGGAGTCTCTTTAAATTTTTCATATATTCAATTTTAATTGATGTTTGTTTCCAGATATGCTGCTTATTTCTTTCATATTTTTGTTGCCCACTATTCTCTTCTAATAGAAAGCATTGAGGACAATGCTTGGTTTGAGTTTGGGGGTGCAGAGCCACTGCCAAGGCAGCAATCTACTACCGAGGCCATGCCAAGAAAAGGGATTATTTAAATGAATTTTTTTTAATTTTTTTCATGCTTCCCGCCTTACTTGAATCAATTGCCTATACTTTTGCACTGCTTATCATCAGTATTGCCTTAGTTTATTCTTTAAGGCTATAGAAATCTTTCTCGTTACCATGATTAGGTCATGTTAAGAAGGTTTAACCTTAGGATACTTAAGGATAAAAACTTAGAAGCTTACTATAAGATGAATTTTTTTAAACACTTTTGGGACTTGTTGGATTATAGAAATTCTTTTAATGAACTTAGGTGATAAAGACTTAGATTTTTGGGAAAGTAACTAGAGGTGCCTATCACCGGCTCTAGGAAGTACTCTTCTTCATGCTAGAGGTGCCCAAAATTTGCTCTAGTATGCTATAAGGAGTATCAAAAAGAAAGAAGGAATTAGTGAAGAGAAAAACACAATCCTTGAGGTGCCCGAAATTGGCTCAAGAATAGGTTGTTTAGAAAAGAATAAAACACTTAACCCAATTCTAATTGTCTTGAACTTAGAGTTTATCTAAGAAAGCCTTTAATCAAACTTGTCCACAAAAACGCACACACTCACCAATTCTTATAGTTTGTTTCTATGTAAACCCTTGGGTAGCCGAAAGGTTAAGTCTAAAGAATAGGCATAGTTATGGTGGGGAGAATAGATGGAAACATAAGACCAAGAGAGAGTAGAGTTTGGAAAATTAATGGTTTGCATTACTTGAGGACAAGCAATAGTTCAAGTTTGGGGGTGTGATAAGTGCTCAACTCACTATCACTTTTTACACCTTTTATGGGCATTAATCACTAAATTTACACCCACTCGGACCAATGCATGTACTTAATGTAATATATTTAGAAGTTATGCTTATAAAGATAATATTTACAGAAAAGGCAAGTTTTACTGCATTTTTATATCTGTGTAGGAGAAACAAGTGCCGCGACAACAACATGGCCGAGGCAGGACCTGATGCCGAGGCAGCAGCTGAAAGCCAAAGAGCAATATTGTAGGCGATCGGATGAGAAAAATCCAAGGGATGTTTCTGGACAAGAAGCATATGGATCGGAGCTGGTTAGCATGAGGAAAAGCCTAAGACAAGGCCACGCGGGAAAGCCTCTTAATTGAATTAAACTTGGAAATATTTTATTTATGTACATGACTTGTTCCCTACTCCAAGTTATATTCTACTTAGGAAAGGTTTGCCCTAGGCCAAGCCTATATAAGACCTAGAGAGAGACCTAGAGAGAGACCGAGATAGAGACCTAGAGAGAGTCGATTCATAGAGAGTTTTCCGTAAGATTTAATGTTTTCTTTCTCTCAAATTATGTTCTAAGCTTTCTTAGGGTTTAGGTGAAGGTTGTTAAGTATTTGTGAGAGGAGATTGTACTTTGTCTTTGTTTCAATGCAATAAAACTATCAAGGTTTGCTTATCCTTTGTCGTTCTTTGTTCTTGCATTCAAGCTCGGGAGAGAAGTTTGTGAGTAATCCATTTATCTAGACTCGGGAGAGTTAGATTCATGAAAGTGGTAAGTACGGTGTTTCAATCGCGAAATACTAACTCGGCCTAGGGATAGGTTAAGAGTTTCAGCGGCTAAAAGAAGTGTGAGATTGGTTGGTGAGTATAATTGATTCACGCCGGGAGGTATCATCAAGCACTAGTCATCAACAATTCGACTTAGGGATAAGCGGAGTCATTCAAGGACACTTTGCCGAACTTTGGTAAAGTCCAACCACGAGCAAGGGATTCCCGCGGCGGACAGTATCGTCACTGCCAAGGCAGTAATCTGCAGTGCTGCCGAGGCAGTGATATACAATTGCATTGGGAAGAGACAAGTCAATCAAATCCACAATACGACGCAACTGGATCCTGACCTCTCTCTCTATTAATCAAATCTCATTCTTTTACTTAGTTGTTTTATTTCAATTTAATTAATTTCATCCAAACCCAAATTACTTGTGTTTTATTTTATTTCTTTTTACAGAACAAGAAGACAAAGAAGACATATTAAGTATATCAATCCCTGTGGAGACGATAATCCGATAAATACTTATCACTTATTACTTGCGATGTGTCCACTTGCACCAACCGCGCACTTTTGACACGCCACAAGTTTTTGGCGCCGTTAGACTCTTGGTGTAGTCTTCTTCATTATTGTTTTCCAGCGCAGTTTTTAGTTTCTTTCTCATCAAACTCTACACAAACTGATGACCCTCAGGATACAAAAAAGGCCAAGATGCAACATATACAAATTGGTTTATCTTTTCCTTGTCTCTTTTTTTTTCTTGTCTGTTATTGTTGTCTTACGTTCAGATGCATGCATTGAGGACAATGCATCCCTCGAGTTTGTGTGAGTATTGATCCAATTTTCTGCCTTATAAAAATATCTGCCATTTATGGAAATTATTCATATTATCCTATTATTGCCTTAAATTTTGTCTTTACAACAATTACAGTCTTATGTAATTTTTTTTAAGTCTGTTGAATTTTATTGAAACTGCCTCGGCAACAATATATTCTCCAGCCGCCGCAGCAGTATACACCATTCACCAGAATTGAATTCGGAAAGTCTCTTAGGATTAGTACTTAGGATTAGACTATGAGCTTGAAATCACATAAACACTGCTAGTCTTAGTTGATTTTAGAAGTTCTTTTCTTTGAAAAGCAATAAGGACTTAGGCTTAGATTTTAACTAGATGTGCCTATCACCGGCTCTAGTATAGTTCTTAGAGGTGCCCATCACTGGCTCTAGGACTTAGTCTTTTTCCCACTTACTAGAGGTGCCCGAAATTGGCTCTAGTAAAAGTAGTTAACACTTGAGGTGCCCGAAAACTGGCTTAAGCAATATAAGTATATAGCAATATATATTTATATACCAAACAGGGAAAAGGAAAGAAAAATAATTGAAGAAAAATCTTAGTCGGAAGCCTTGAGCTAGAAAAATGATTAAAACTTAGATAATCAACTTTGGCACAGCTATGCACACACTCACCAAGACTCATAGACCAGTTCCGAGGAATTCCTAGAACCTAGAAGAGGCCGAGTCAAGAAAGGAATTCTGCCGCGGCAGGCAGGACGGTATATTACTTTAAAATTCCTTACTTAAAAATCTATCATTTGCATTGCTTGAGGACAAGCAATAGTTCGAGTTTGGGGGTGTGATGAGTACCTAAAAGTCCTCATCTTTTATATCATTTTCCCATTCCATGACTACTAATAAAGACAAATTTAATGGCAATAATGGATAATTCCGCTTATTTTCCATATTTTAGCATCCTAATACTTAATTCATGAATTTATCTATTATTTGGAATAAAACAAGTACGGTTAATGGTTTCTTCTCTTAGACAAGAAACTACCACATAGGTAATGCTAGATAGCATGATGGATGCTGGAAACCAAAGCTGGAATGCAGATTAGTACCCGCCTCGGCAGCACTTGAAGGTCTCGGCAGCAATTGAAGGTCGCGGATATCAAGCTTCATAGAAAAAACACTAAACTCCTCCATAGAAAAAACACTAAACCATAGCCTGTGTAGAGAGGAGGATATCTCGAAATCAAGCTTCATAGAAAAACCCTAAATTCCTCCATCGTCCCCTTGGGGTTTAGGTTAGTTTGTGGAGTTGTTGTGGAAGAAAATTGTACTTTGCTTTCTAGTTTCAATGCAATAAAATATCAAGGTTTTCTTATCCTTTGCCATTCTTTGTTCTTGAATTCAAGCTCGAGAGAGAAGTTTGTGAGTAATCCATTTATCTAGACTCGGGAGAGTTAGACTCACGAAAGGGATAAGTACGGTGTTTTAATCGCGAAATACTAACTCGGCCTAGGGATAGGTTAAGAGTTTCAGCGGCTAAAAGAAGTGTGAGATTGGTTGGTGAGTATAATTGATTCACGCCGGGAGGTATCATCAAGGACTAGTCATCAACAGTACTTCGACTTAGGGATAAGCGGAGTCATTCAAGGACACTTTGCCGAACTTTGGTAAAGTTCACCCACGAGCAAGGGATTGCCGTGGCGGACAAGTATCGTTGCTGCCACGACAGTAATCTGCAGTACTTCCGAGGCAGTGATGTACAATTGCATTGGACAGAAACAAGTCAATTGAACCCACACTACGAAGCACTCTAACCTGCCCCACTTTTCCATCCTTGATTTCTTGATCACTTATCTTTATTGCTTTAATTAGTTTCCTTAGTTATAATCCAACTCAATTATTTGTGTCTTTAATTTTCCATTATGCAGGAAGAATAAATTGCGTAAGTAAAGTCAATACCTGTGGGTTCGATATCTTAAATACTATAATCTGACAAAGGTGGAAGAACAAATGCTTCATCATAAAAGCAGGACTTTCTAGCCTCCATCAGAGTGCACCTTAAATTAAAATCCGCACGTGTATAAATTCCTTGAGTGATGCATTAGAGGTTAGCCTAGTGCTGTGTGAGATAAATGTTACCTTATCACATTCGGTTATGGTGAACTATCCTGGACACTGATAAGTGCTCAACTCTCTATCATTTTTTACACCTTTTATGAGCATTAATCACTGAATTTACACCCACTCGGACCAATGCATGTACTTAATGTGATATATTTAGAAGTTATACTTATAAAGATAATATTTACAGAAAAGGCAAGTTTAACTGCATTTTTACATCTATGCAGGAGAAACAAGTGCCGCGGCAGCAACATGGCCGAGGCAGGACCTGATGCCGAGGCAGCAGCTGAGAGCCAGAGAGAAATACTGTAGGCGATCGGAAGAGAAAAATCCAAGGGACGTTTCTGGACATAAAGCACATGGATCGAAGCTGGTTAGCATGAGGAAAAGCCCAAGACAAGGCCACGCGGGAAAGCCTCTTAGTTGAATTAAACTTGGAAATATTTTATTTATGTACATGACTTGTTCCCTACTCCAAGTTATATTCTACTTAGGAAAGGTTTACCCTAGGCCAAGCCTATATAAGACCTAGCCGTCCAATGTATAGGGATATACCGAGACAGCCGATTCATAGAGAGTTTTCCCTAAGATTCAATGTTTTCTTTCTCTCAAATCATGTTCTAAGCTTTCTTAGGGTTTAGGTGAGATTGTTAAGTATTTGTGAGAGGAGATTGTACTTTGTTCTTTGTTTCAATGCAATAAAACTATCAAGGTTTGCTTATCCTTCGCCATTCTTTGTTCTTGCATTCAAGCTCGGGAGAGAAGTTTGTGAGTAATCCATTTATCTAGACTCGGGAGAGTTAGATTCACGAAAGGGATAAGTACGGTGTTTCAATCGCGAAATACTAACTCGGCCTAGGGTAGGTTAAGAGTTTCAGCGGCTAAAAGAAGTGTGAGATTGGTTGGTGAGTATAATTGATTCACGCCGGGAGGTATCATCAAGGACTAGTCATCAACAGTACTTCGACTTAGGGATAAGCGGAGTCATTCAAGGACACTTTGCCGAACTTTGGTAAAGTTCACCCACGAGCAAGGGATTGCCGCGGCGGAAAAGTATCGTTGCTGCCATGGCAGTAATCTGCATTACTGCCGAGGCAGTGATGTACAATTGCATTGGACAGAAACAAGTCAATTGAACCCATACTACGAAGCACTCTAACCTGCCCCACTTTTCCATCCTTGATTTCTTGATCACTTATCTTTATTGCTTTTAATTAGTTTCCTTAGTTATAATCCAACTCAATTATTTGTGTCTTTAATTTTCCATTGTGAAGGAAGAATAAATTCCGTAAGTAAAGCCAATCCCTGTGGGTTCGACATCTTAAATACTACAATCTGACAAAGGTGGAAGAACGAATGCTTCATCATAAAAGCAGGACTTTCTAGCCTCCATCAGAGTGCAATGTAAATTAAAATCCGTACGTGTATAAATTCCTTGAGTAATGCATTAGAGGTTAGCCTAGTGCTGTGTGAGATAAATGTTACCTTATCACATTCGGTTATGGTGAACTATCCTGGACACTGATAAGTGCTCAACTCTCTATCATTTTTTACACCTTTTATGAGCATTAATCACTGAATTTACACCCACTCAGACCAATGCATGTACTTAATGTGATATATTTAGAAGTTATACTTATAAAGATAATATTTACGGAAAAGACAAGTTTAACTGCATTTTTACATCTATGCAGGAGAAACAAGTGCCGCGACAGCAACATGGCCGAGGCAGGACCTGATGCCGAGGCAGCAGCTGAGAGCCAGAGAGCAATACTGTAGGCGATCGGAAGAGAAAAATCCAAGGGACGTTTCTGGACATAAAGCACATGGATCGAAGCTGGTTAGCATGAGGAAAAGCCCAAGACAAGGCCACGCGGGAAAGCCTCTTAGTTGAATTAAACTTGGAAATATTTTATTTATGTACATGACTTGTTCCCTACTCCAAGTTATATTCTACTTAGGAAAGGTTTGCCCTAGGCCAAGCCTATATAAGACCTAGTCGTCCAATGTATAGGGATATACCGAGACAGCCAATTCATAGAGAGTTTTCCCTAAGATTCAATGTTTTCTTTCTCTCAAATCATGTTCTAAGCTTTCTTAGGGTTTAGGTGAGGTTGTTAAGTATTTGTGAGAGGAGATTGTACTTTGTTCTTTGTTTCAATGCAATAAAACTATCAAGGTTTGTTTATCCTTCGCTATTCTTTGTTCTTGCATTCAAGCTCGGGAGAGAAGTTTGTAAGTAATTCATTTATCTAGACTCGGGAGACTTAGATTCACGAAAGGGGTAAGTACGATGTTTCAATCGTGAAATACTTACTCGGCCTAGGGATAGATTAAGAGTTTCAGCGGCTAAAAGAAGTGTGAGATTGGTTGGTGAGTATAATTGATTCACGCAACTGGATCCTGACCTCTCTCTTTATTAATCTCATTCTTTTACTTAGTTGTTTTATTTTAGTTTATTTAGTTCCATCAAAACCCAAATTATTTGTGTTTTTATTTTATTTCTTTTTACAAAACAAGAGGACGAAGAAGACATGTTATGTATACCAATCCCTATGGAGACGATAATCCGATAAATACTTATCACTTTATTACTTGCGATGTGTCCACTTGCACTAATTGCGCTATTTTGACACGCGACAAGTTTTTGGCGCCGTTGCCGGGGATTGGCAACTAAATTTTTTTTTCTTTATTTTCTTGTTTCTTTTTATTTTTATTTTTATATTACTTTTGTTTTTCTTGGTGTATGACCAGGGTCAATCCAACCAACCCTTTGTACGAGTTAGACCCAGAGATCGAACGTACACGGCAAAGGTTGAGGAGACAAATCCAAGAAGCTATGGCAGATCACCCGGCATGACAAAACTTACCTGCCGGCAATAGAGGTCTTCTTCCGCCACCAGGGTCGCGGCAGCTCACTGTCAGAGACTTCCTGGAAGAGGAATTAAATGGATTAAACCCAGGAGTCGTTACACCAGAGATAGAAGCAACCCACTTAGAACTGAAACCTGTCATGTTCAATATGCTTAACACTATTGGACAGTTTGGTGGGTCTGTAACTGAAGATGCAAGGCAGCACCCCAAGTCCTTCATGGAGATATGCAATTCCTTTAAAATCCAAGGAGTCCATGAAGATGTCTTGAGATTAAAGCTATTCCCCTATTCACTGAGGGATAGGGCGAAAGCCTGTTTAAATAGCATTCCAGCAGAATCTATTGGATCTTGGAGTGAACTCTTTCGTGATTCTATTACACGCTTTAATCCTACAAATTTATATGATAGAATTCGTAATGAAATCACTTCTTTTCGACAAGCAGATGACGAACCGATGTACGAGGCATGGGAGCGCTACAAGGAGTTATTGCACAAGTGTCCTTTGCATGGATTTCCCCTATGGACACAAGTGACCATGTTCTATAATGCCACGAATTCCCCGACAAGGATGATGTTAGATGTCTCGGCGAACGGAACACTCCTTGATAAAGCACCTGAGGAAGCTATTGAGATACTAAACAAACTCGCAAAGAACGATTTTCAATTCCCTACATCTAGGCGAGGAGGAGTAAGACGCCAAGCCGCGGTGAATGAGTTAGACACATCAAATTCAGTGGCAGTACAATTGGCCTCTCTTACAAAGATGGTGCAAAATTTGCAACTACAAAAAAATACCCGTGAGGTTAAGGTGATTGATTCTTTTTGTGATTTATGTGGAGGTAACCACAGTTCCTCTGAGTGTATGAATCAAGAAACCGGTATGTATGTTGGAAATTACAACCGAACCAATATGATGTCCAACACATATAATCCCTCATGGAAGAGGCATCTGAACCTATCATGGAGCAATCCTAACAATGCCTTAAACACAACCACCCAACCCTCAGGATTCCAGCAACCAATGTAACATCTGTCGCCGCCGCAGGTCCAGAAACCAATGCCGCAGCAGCAGATGCAGTAGCAATCTATAAGTTCCTTGGAAAATTCTCTAAAAGCATTCATGATGAAAACAGAATCATACATGGCAGAGAACAACAATTTCATCAAAAGGACAGACGCTTTCATGAACAGGACTGAGATGAGGCTGCAAAATCAAGAAGTGGCTATTAAAACTCTAAAAACTCAGGTTGGGCAGTTTGCTCAAAATATAAACACTAGACCACAAGGAGGAATACCTAGCAATACTAAAGTTGCTAAGGTAATGGGCCATGAACAGTGTAAAGCAATCACTACCAGGAGTGGTCTACAGTTGAAGGAAAAGACGGAAATTCCAGCAAGCAAAGTTCCCTCATCAGACCCAGCAATTCAAGAAATTCCTTGATATTTTAAAGCAAGTCCACATTAACTTACCATTTGTAGAGGCAATTGAACAAATGCCTAACTATGCCAAGTTCTTAAAAGACATTGTGTCTAAGAGAAAACGACTAGGTGAGTTCGAAACAGTGGCTGCAACCGAGGGATGCATGGCAATGCTACACAATCGCATGCCACCAAAATTGAAGGATCCTGGATGCTTTATCATACCTTGTGCGATAGGTAACAACTATGAAGGTAAGGCCCTATGCGACCTTGGAGCAAACATCAATCTAATGCCCAAATCTGTCTTCCAAAAGCTTGGAATAGGAAGGGCAAAACCTACAACAGTTATGCTCCAAATTGCGGATCGATCATATGTGCAACCCGAAGGCAAAATCGAGGACATACTGGTAAGAGTTGATAAATTTATTTTTCCTGTTGATTTTCTTATCCTTGATTGTGAAGCAGATGATAATGCACCGATCATCTTGGGGAGACCTTTCCTTGCAACTGGACGCACCTTAAATGATGCGGAAAAAGGAGAACTGAAAATGAGGGTTAATGACCAACAAGTCAAACTCAATGCATTCCACAAATTAAAAAAATATGATGATCCAGAAGAGTGCAAAGCCATCCACACAGTAGACACCAAAATATCCTGCCTTGGCAGCATGCTCGGCATGTTATTTGGCAAAAAGATCAAGCTCAAAGTGGATGGACACACAAAAAAAGGGAGTGACCAACATCTGATTTATAATTCTAGCCAACAAGAGAGAACCATCCTAGGAGATGCATTTGCATGCACTCCACCAGTAACATAATCTCTTCCCTTTTCTTTTTATATTATTATATTAGGATTAGTTTAGTTTATATTTATTTTTTCTATAATTTGTGTTTTGCTTTAAGTATTTTTTCTTGTTTATGTTTAATTTTTATTTAGGATAATAAGCAAGAAAAAAGGAGAAATAGTTCACAGCAGGAATTTTGCCGAGGTAGAAAACAGTGTCAGAGCCGCAGCAGTTTCAACGGGCAGAACAGTGTAACGGCTAGTCTGTCGAGATTCCTGCCGCGGAAGAAAAGGAAACGACAATAAAGTCTAACGGCTACAAAACGGCTAAAGGATTCAAACGGTCACAAGGCCGAGGCCTATATAAGCAACCCTCTCCTCTTGAACTATTCACTCTTGCTTTCTTGTTTTCTTTTGAATACTCAACAATCTTGCTCTCACAATACTCTCTGCCTAACCTTGTTACAATTCTCAGAATTCTTCTAAGAAAATCTCCAAGAACTCAATCTCTCAAAATCTTTATGGCCACCTACAAGCGCTTTGCCCCAGCCAATGTTGAAGACCGATTCAACAGGTCTTTCATTGCCTGGCAATTGTGGGAGGAACAAGGGTTCCAACACTCGGATGACGAAAACTACGGCATCGAACACTATCTATTCGACAGAATCAAGTACCAAGATTGGGAAGTGTTTTGCCTTCAACCTGCCCAGGCAAACGCTACCATTGTGCGTGAATTCTATGCACACGGGCCCAGCAAAGAATCCCTCTTTGTCCACTGCCGAGGTAGGCCTGTCCAGCTTGATGCCGAGATCATCAACCAATTCTACGGCCTCACACCTGACCATGATGTACATGCTGAATTCATGGAGGATATCACTTCCGAGGATTATGAGTTGATCAAAGACGACCTCTGCTACACGAATACTCCATGGGAAACCGGTGCCCATAGAGGATTTGTAGCAAGGCAGAGCCTAAAGCCCAAGGCCAAGCTTTGGAACACCTTCGTCAAGAGACGCCTCATTCCCACATCCCACAACAGCACGGTGGACCGAAAACGATTGGTTCTCATCCAATCGATCATCAAAAAAAGGAGCATCAACGTTGAAGAGATCATATTACGCGAAATTTACGAATGCGGTAAGAAGTATAGAGGACCATTATATTTCCCTTGTTTGATCACTGGTTTGTGTGTTGCCGCAGGTGTAACAATAGAAGACGCAGACGAATACACTCCCCAAAGGCGTGGATGGACCAGAGACTTTTGCCACAAAGTTATCCAAGTAAAGTAAAAACACAAGTAGGAAGGATGTTTGAGTAAACTAATTAAATAAAAACTAAATAAAGATAGTGAGAACGAATGAGGAGAGTGGGCAGGATCCAATTGCGTTGTACTGCGGAATCGATCGACTTGTTTCTGTCCAATGCTATCGCATGACTCTGCCTCGACAGTACTACAGATTACTGCCTTGGCAGCAACAATGCGTGTCTGCCGCGGCAATCCCTTTCTCTTGGGTAGACCTCACTATGATTAGGCAAAGTATCCTTGGATGGCTCCGCTTATCCCTAAGTCGAAATACTATTGATAATCAGTCTTTGACGATATCTCCCGGCGTGAATCAATTATA
Organism: Abelmoschus esculentus; assembly: GCA_035048815.1. Lineage (NCBI taxonomy): Eukaryota > Viridiplantae > Streptophyta > Magnoliopsida > Malvales > Malvaceae > Abelmoschus > Abelmoschus esculentus. The sequence continues at coordinate 9,224,041 of JAUCBN010000059.1, forward strand.
ACTATCAACCAATCTCACACTTCTTTTAGCCGCTAAAACTCCAACCTATCCCTAGTCCTAGTTAGTATTTTTCAAATACCGTACTTACTCCTTTTGTGAATCTAACTCTCCCAAGTCTAGATAAATGGATTACTCACAAACTTCCCTCCCGGGCTTGGATGCAAGAACAAAGAATGGCAAAGAGTAAGCAAATCTTAATGTTTTACTATATTGAAACGAGAAACAAAGTACAATCTCCTCTCACAAGTACTCGACAACCTTCACCGAACCCTAAGAAAGCTTAGAACATGATGGAGGAAAGAACACAATAATTCTTAGGGTTGAACTCTCTCTCAATCGGTTCTCCTAATACATTGGACGGCTATGGTATATATAGTCTAGGTCTAGGGCAAACCTTTCCTAAGTAGGAATACTACTTGGATTAGGATTACAATTACTCTCATAAATCAAATATTTCCAAGTTTATTTCAACTAGGAGGCTTTTCCCCCATGGCCTTTGACTTGGGCTTTCCTCGCGCTAGCCTGCTTCGATCCATGTGCTGCACGTCCAGAATCTTCCAATGTATTTTTATCTTCCAATCGCCTACAGTATTGATGCTGGAGCTTTAGTTGCTACCGCGGCCTCAACCCTACCTCGGCAGTACTTGTTCCTGCATGTATAGAAGATATCGTAAATACTACATTTTTCTGTAAATATTAGCTTTATGAGTTATAATGGCAGAATATCTGAATAATGCATATTAAGCGCATGCATCAGTCCAAGTAAGTGTGACATAAGTGCTTATTGGAGATATGCAATCCTTTAAAATCCAAGGAGTGTGACATCAGTATTAATATCTGAAGATGCAAGGCAGCACCTCAAGTCCAAGTAAGTGGACAGTTTGGTGGGTCTGTAACTGAAGATCCAAGGAGTCCATGAAGATGTCTTGAGATTGAAGCTATTCCCCTATTCACTGAGGGATAGGGTGAAAGCCTGTTTAAATAGCATTCCAGCAGGATCTATTGGATCTTGGAGTGAACTCTGTCGTGATTTTATTACACGTTTTAATCCTACAAATTTATATGATAGAATTCGTAATGAAATCACTTGTTTTCGACAGGCAGATGACGAATCGATATACAAGGCATGGGAGAGATATAGGGAGTTATTGCACAAGTGTCCTTTGCATGGATTTCCCCTATGGACACAAGTGACCATGTTCTATAATGCCATGAATTCCCCGACCAGGATGATGTTAAATGCCTCGGCGAACGGAACACTCCTTGATAAGACACCTGAGGAAGCTATTGAGATACTAAACAAACTCGCAAAGAACGATTTTCAATTCCCTACATCTAGGCGAGGAGGAGTAAGACGCCAAGCCACGGTGAATGAGTTAGACACATCAAATTTAGTGGCAGTACAATAGGCCTCTCTTGCCAAGATGGTGCAAAATTTGCAACTACAACAAAATACCCGTGAGGTTAAGGTGATTGATTCTTTTTGTGATTTATGGAGAGGTAACCACAGTTCCTCTGATTGTATGAATCAAGAAACCGGTATGTATGTTGGAAACTATAACCGAACCAATTTGATATCCAACACATACAATCCCTCATGGAAGAGGCATCCGAACCTATTATGGAGCAATCCTAACAATGCCTTAAACCCACACCCAACCCTCAGGATTCCAACAACCAATGCAAAATCTGTCGCAGCAGTAGGTCCAGCAGCCAATGCCGCCGCAGCAGATACAGCAGCAATCGATAAGTTCGTTGGAGAATACTGTCAAAGCCTTCATGATAAAAACAGAATCATACATGGCAGAGAAAAGCAATTTCATCAAAAGGACAGACGCTTTCATGAACAGGACTGAGATGAGGCTGCAAAATCAAGAAGCGGCTATTAAAACTCTAAAAACTCAGGTTGGGCAGTTTACTCAAAATATAAACACTAGACCACAAGGAGAACTACCTAGCAATACTGAAGTTGCTAAGGTAATGGGCCATGAACAGTGTAAAGCAATCACTACCAGGAGAGGTCTACAACTGAAGGAAAAGACAGAAATTCCAGCAGGCAAAGTTCCCTCATCAGACCCAGCAAAAGAGGCGGCTGAATAAACTCACCCTGATAACACTGCCCAGGCAGAGAACTCAGCAGCTCCTGAACAGTCTACCGAGACAGCAACAAACCCAGTGGTGCTAGGTATTAAATTCCAAACTAAAGAAACTCTAGACGAGATGAGACCACCACCACCCTTCCCACAAAGGTTGAAAAAGCAAAAACAGGACCATCAATTCAAGAAATTTCTTGATATTTTAAATCAAGTCCACATCAACTTACCATTTGTAGAGACAATTGAACAAATGCCTAATTATGCCAAGTTCTTAAAAGTCATTGTGTCTAAGAGAAAAAGATTAGGTGAGTTTGAAACAGTGGTTGCTACCTAGGGGTGCATGGCAATGCTACACAATCGCATGCCACCAAAATTGAAGGATCCTGGATGTTTTATCATACCTTGTGCAATAGGTAATAATTATGAAGGTAAGAACCTATGCGACCTTGAAGCTAGCATCAATCTAATGCCTCTGTCTTCCAAAAGCTTGGAATAGGAAGGGCAAAACCTACAACAGTTATGCTCCACTTGCCGATCGATCATATGTGCAACCCGAAGGCAAAATCGAGGACATACTGATAAGAGTTGATAAATTTATTTTTCCCGATGATTTTCTTGTCCTTGATTGTGAAGCAGATGATAATGCACCGATCATTTTGAGGAGACCTTTCCTTGCAACTGGACTCACCTTAATTGATGTGGTAAAAGGAGAGTTGACAATGAGGGTTAACGACCAACAAGTCAAACTCAATGCATTCCACAATTTTAAAAAATATGATGATCCAGAAGAGTGCAAGGCCATCCACACAACACACACCCAAACATCCTGCCGTGGCAGCATGCTCGGCAGGCTATTTGGCAATAAGATCAAGCTCAAAGTAGAAGCAGCACATAAGGATGGACATAAAACAAAAGGGAGTGGCCAACATCTGAATTCTAATTCTGGCCAGCAAGAGATAAACACCTTAGGAGATGCATTTGCATGCACTCCTCCAGTGACTTAATCTCTTCCCTTATTTTTTTATATATTACTATATTAGGTTTAGTTTATATTTATTTTCCATATCAATTTTATGCTTTAAGTATTTTTCTTGTTTGTGTTTAATTTTTTCTTTAGGATAATAAAGCAGGAATAACAAAGAAGTAGTTCACAGCAGGAAGTCTATTGCCGTGGCAGTGCAAACTGTCAGAGCCGCAGTAGTTTCAACGGGCAGAATAGTGTAACGGCTAGTCTGCCGAGATTTCTACCACGGCAGAAAAGGAAACGGCAGTAAAGACTAACGGCTACAAAACGGCTAGTGGTTCAAACGGTCACAAGGCCGAGGCCTATATAAGCAACCCCTTCCTCTTGAACTATTCACTCTTGCTTTCTTGATTTCTTTCGAATACTCAACAATCTTGCTCTCACAATACTCTCTGCCTAACCTTGCTAAAATTCTCAGAATTCTTCCAAGAAAATATCAAAGAACTCAATCTCTCTAATTCTTTATGACCACCTACAAACGCTTTGCCCCAGCCAATGTTGAAGACCGCTTCAACAGGTCTTTCATTGCCCGACAGTTGTGGGAGGAACAAGGGTTCTAACACTCGAATGATGAAAATTATGGAATCGAGCACTATCTGTTCGACAGGATCAAGTACCAAGATTTGGAAATCTTTTGCCTTCAACCTGCCCAGGCAAACGCTACCATCGTGCGGGAATTCTATGCGCACGGGCCCAGCAAAGAATCCCTCTTTGTCCATTGCCGAGGCAGGCCTGTCCAGCTTGATGCCGAGACCATCAACCAATTCTAAGGCCTCACACCAGACCATGATGTACATGCTGAATTCATGGAGGATATCACTGCCGAGGATTACGAGTTGATCAAAGATGACCTTTGCTACACGAATACTCCATGGGAAACCTGTACCCATAGAGGATTTGTAGCAAGGCAGAGCCTAAAGCCCGAGGCCAAGCTTTGGAACACCTTTGTCAAGAGACGCCTCATCCCCACATCCCACAATAGCACGGTGGACTGAAAGAGATTGATGCTCATCCAATCAATCATCAACAAAAGGAGCATCAACGTTGGAGAGATCATCCTACGCGAAATTTACGAATGCGATAAGAAGGATAGAAGACCATTATATTTTCCTTGTTTGATCACTAGTTTGTGTGTTGTTGCAGGTGTACCAACAGAAGACACAGACGAATACACTCCCCAAAGGCGTGGATAGACCAGAGACTTTTGCCACAAAGTTATGCAGATCACGCAGGCGAAACCAGTCCAAGCAACGCCCCAGCAGTTCACTACTGATACTGCTGTCGGGACCCAGTACACGGCAGACATGCCAAACACTACCCACACCTCTGTCGCAGCAGACCCGTACCAGGAGATACTGCAAAGAATGGCAGCGATGGATCTTAGGCAACAGAGATACATGGAGTATCAAAGAGACTTTAACGGCACACTAGCCCAAATGATGCTCCATGCCTTTCCAGACCAAGGGGCGTAATTTCCAGAATTTCCAAGCAACATGTTTGTCACAACCTCCCCTTATACCGAGACTACACCAGCTCCAGGAGGACCGAGATTGTTCTTCCACGCGGGCCCTCAACCACAGTTTCATGCTGCCGGCCCATCTAGGGCAGCAGACTCTGCCGCAGCATCATCTACCAGCAGAAGACCATCAAAAAGGAGGGTAGTCTTCAGCACTCCATCTCGATCCCCCATCATCATGGGCAGTCTATCAGCTGAGATAGATACCTATGTCCATCAGAGCTCAACCACTGCCGGACCGAGTACACACCATACCGGGGCAGCCGCAGCAAATGAAGGTGGAACGGATATCATAATCACCAAGGAGATTGCCGACGTGGAAGAAGGAGAAGAAGTGGATGCTCCAATGCAACGGACACCATCCACAAGAGTCCAACTCCCCCGGCAAGCAAAAGCTCAGCCATCGCCCTCACCAAGAACGAAGCAATCAGCAGCACGACCCCGTAGAAAAATTGTTACAAGCAGCTCTTCGAAGTCTCTTTAAATTTTTCATATATTCAATCTTATTTGTTGTTTGTTTCTTGATATGCTACTTATTTCTTTCATACTTTTGTTGCCCACTATTCTCTTCTAATATAAAGCATTGAGGGTAATGCTTGGTTCGAGTTTGGGGGTGCAGATCCACTGCCAAGGCAACAATCTACTGCCGAGGCCATGCCAAGAAAAGGGAGTATTTAAGTGAATTTTTTTAAAAAATTTTCTCATGCTCCCCGCCTTACTTGAATCAATTGCGTATACTTTTGCACTGCTTATCATCAGTATTGCCTTAGTTTATTCCTTAAAGCTATAGAAATCTTTCTCCTTACCATGATTAGGTCCTGTTAAGAAGGTTTAACCTTAGGATACTTAAGGATGAAAACTTAGAAGCTTACTATAAGATGAATTTTTAAACACTTTTGGGACTTGTTGGATTATAGGAATTCTTTTAAAGAACTTAGGTGATACAGACTTAGATGTTTGGGAAAGTAACTAGAGGTGCCTATCACCGGCTCTAGGAAGTACTCTTCTTCATGCTAGAGATGTCCGAAATTGGCTCTAGTATGCTATGAGGAATATCAAAAAGAAAGAAGGAATTAGTGATGAGAAAAACACAATCCTTAAGGTGCCCGAAATTGGCTCAAGAATTGGTTGTTTAGAAAAGAAGAGAACACTTAACCCAATTCTACTTGTCTTGAACTTAGAGTTTATCTAAGAAAGCCTTAAATCAAACTTATCCACAAAAACGCACAAACTCACCAATGCTTATAGTTTGTTTCTAGGTAAACCCTTGGGTAGCCGAAAGGTTAAGTCTAAAGAATAGGCATAGTTATGGTGGGGAGAATAGATGGAAACATAAGACCAAGAGAGAGTAGAGTTTGGCAAATTGATGGTTTGCATTGCTTGAGGACAAGCAATAGTTCGAGTTTGGGGGTGTGATAAGTGCTCAACTCACTATCACTTTTTACACCTTTTGTGGGCATTAATCACTGAATTTATACCCACTCGAACCAATGCATGTACTTAATATGATATATTTAGAAGTTATGCTTATAAAGATAATATTTACAGAAAGGGCAAGTTTTACTGCATTTTTACATCTGTGCAGGAGAAACAAGTGCCGCGGCAGCAACATGGCCGAGGCAGGATCTGATACCGAGGCAGCAGCTGAGAGCCAGAGAGCAATACTGTAGGTGATTGGAAGAGAAAAATCCAAGGGACGTTTTTGGACATAAAGCACATGGATCGAAGCTGGTTAGCATGAGGAAAAGCCCAAGACAAGGCCACGCGGGAAAGCCTCTTAGTTGAATTAAACTTGAAAATATTTTATTTATGTACATGACTTGTTCCCTACTCCAAGTTATATTCTACTTAGGAAAGGTTTGCCCTAGGCCAAGCCTATATAAGACCTAGCCGTCCAATGTATAGGGATATACCGAGTGAGCCGATTCATTGAGAGTTTTCCCTAAGATTCAATGTTTTTCTTCTCTCAAATCATGTTCTAAGCTTTCTTAGGGTTTAGGTGAAGGTTGTTAAGTATTTGTGAGAGGAGATTGTACTTTGTTCTTTTTTTCAATGCAATAAAACTATCAAGGTTTGCTTATCCTTCGCCATTCTTTGTTCTTGCATTCAAGCTCGGGACAGAAGTTTGTAAGTAATCCATTTATCTAGACTCGGGAGAGTTAGATTCACGAAAGGGGTAAGTACGGTGTTTCAATCGTGAAATACTAACTCGACCTAGGGATATGTTAAGAGTTTCAGCGACTAAAAGAAGTGTGAGATTGGTTGGTGAGTATAATTGATTCACGCCGGGAGGTATCATCAAGGACAGTCGTCAACAGTACTTCAACTTATGGATAAGCAGAGTCATCCAAGGACACTTTGTCGAACTTTGGTAAAGTTCAACCACGAGCAAGGGATTGTCGCGGCGGACAGTATCGTCGCTGCCAAGGCAGTAATCTACAGTACTGCCAAGGCAGTGATATACAATTACATTGGACAGAGACAAGTCAATCAAATCCACAATACAACGCAACTAGATCCTAACCTCTCTCTCTATTAATCAAATCTCATTCTTTTACTTAGTTGTTTTATTTTAGTTTATTTAGTTCCATCAAAACCCAAATTATTTGTGTTTTTATTTTATTTCTTTTTACAGAACAAGAAGACGAAGAAGACATTTTAAGTATACCAATCCCTGTGGAGACGATAATCCGATAAATACTTATCACTTTATTACTTGTGATGTGTCCACTTGCACTAATTGCGCTATTTTGACACGCAACAGACACCAAGGTGGGATCTTTAGATTGTGATAGTCAATCTGTGTGAATTGGTGTACGATGTCATTCACTTGTTTGTCCATTTATCCCAACGTTTGGACGAAACTTCATTCGTGTCACTTAACCAACATGTGGAAAAACACAAGTGTAAAAGTTTTATTGATTTTTGTGCAATATATAAATTACATGTGTTTTACTAAAAGAGCTCAAGAGTTTTGAAGCATTGCTCGTTAAGCATGTAAGACTTGTTTTGTGGCATATGTCATATGATAAACACTTGCGGATTTTTGAATATCTTAGTGACGTAATAGTGACAAATGGTTTTCTTGAGCATGACTTGTTTTTAAACTATTTTACCGTATAATATGGGTTGCATTACAAGTAGTTAAAATTGTTTTATAATTCACTCACTAAGCGAAAGCTTAACCTCTCTCTCTTTCTTGTAATGCTGATAAGAAGTGTTAGTCATCCGGGAAAGCAAGGAAAACTCTTAGTGCTTTTTAATTCATATTATAGCTCAAGTATGTTGTTTTTATATTTTGAACCTTAGGTAGTTTAGGAAGCAATGGTGAAGAGGAACCTTATAACATATAAGTCGGTTATTTGAATATTGAATCTTACACATTGATACATTTGCTTTTATGTTAATGAAGTCTTTTGATTTGATTCATACATTGATAGTGCCTAAGCATGTTTAATTACGACTTTAATGAATATTGGCTTTAATCTGTATTGAGAGCATGAAACTAGGATGTCAATCATCTAGAAATCTTGTTGAATTGAGTGATTTATGCCCTATAGGTTGTTAAATGTATTTAGTATACTTATGGTCACGTTTAAAGCATGGAATATATACTTAATTAAGGATTGATAATTTTAATTTCACTTTTAGATCATAAATATCTGGAAAAATTGCAATTAGGTCCCTAAAACTTGTTCGTTTTAATTAGGACTCGTTTCTCATTAATTTTCGCTGTAAATGAACTCAGTCCTTGCATGAACATGTAAGATCTAATTAATGCATTTAGAGAAGATAAAAGATATTTTTTAAGGTCGTTTATCAAGGCAAGTCTCCGGATTAGCCTCGATATCCCCCGTATAGCTCGTTCGAGTCGAATGACGTCTAGACCCGGGTTGAGGGGTTACACATGGCCTAAGGTCGTCCTACTATAATTGGGTTTTTTCTATTCGAATGAAAATAAGGATTTTGAGACCAAGGGTCCTCCTTTTATGAAGATAGAAGGGAATGAAGAGATCAACACCCCATTTTCGGTATTCCCTTTAACCGAGGCTTAATCTTTTTAGATCTTATCGGGCGAGGAAAGAGGAGCTTCAACCAGAGGAGTCCTAGTTTCTATCTTTCCTTAACTATGAATGCATGTATGATATTTCAAGGAAAAAGAAGAAAAACAAACTTTGATTACCAGAAAAACACTTCTGGAATTTTTCTCTATTGAATCTGATATTTTGGTTAGAAGAGATAGTTTTTTTGTTTTGGGTTACCGAATGCCTCTTCAAAATGTTATAAAGGATCCTTTTTTTAAAAGGATCATATTTGATGAGGAGTTTGGGGGGTTACAATCGTTGGTAATGGGTCCTATTTTAACCTTTGAAAAAATAGATTCCTCCTAGATTTCTTGTTGTTCCATTATAACATTTCTCCATAGCTATCGATTATCCTCTACCATGTTTCAAGAAATTTTTAGATCTGATAACTTGCCCCTTGTTTTTCGGCAAGTTTCCCGGATGATGTACAATGCACGGTGAGGTAGCAGCATCGATGGTGTGACCAGAAAAGTTGAGAAAGCAATCGAATCGTCATGTTGATTCGAAAGGTCAGGAGCGCGGTGTTTACGTGGGTGTGAAGACTGCTGGAAAGCTAGATTCTGACCTTGACTTTTCCTTGATCTAACGGTTGGGAGTAAGGGCAGTTGCTCCATCTATCTGCACATAATAATTGTACTTTAGGATTAGTTGGGGTTTAACTCGAATTGGGCACAGATTTGGGCTGTAACATAAAAAAGGATATGTAATTAAAAGACTGATGGACCATTGGACTGTTATATTTAAATGGGCTTTGGATTTTCTGGATTGCTGATAATGGATTATGTTTTATTTATTTTGTCTTTTCATATTTAATTTTTGGGCTATTATATAATAATAATACCATAAATACATAATAACACATAAGCTAAATAACACATATGTGTGGGATATACATATGACACATACAATAATTTACGTGCACTAAACATTTAATACATAATATACAATAATACACATATACAATGCAATGACACGTATAATGGACACATTATAGCATCTAATTAAGATAAAATATAAAAAGAAATTAAGATTTTAAATTCCGATTAAAAATGAGTGATTATCGGTATAATAAAATTACTTTAGCAAATTAAAATGTAATGTGATTAATAAGTTTTTTATTTATTATTATTTTAATAGTACATGAGAAAAATATTTAAGAGAATTTTTCAATACCACACGACTAATAATATCTATACCCATTAACAATTGATATTTTGAAAAACTCTTCATAGACAAGCAACGTATCTCTTACACTGTATTAGATATCCCAATTTACTAAATATTTTTTAACATATCTTATATCTTTAATTTCATTATTTTCCTAAAAAATCAAAATCTATGATAATTTATTTAAACATTAAAAGAAATGGGAGCATTGCATCTCATTAAAATTCGACAGGTGAATGACTCAGATCCAATGGTTCGTTTTGAGTGAATATCATGGTTCGTTCTGATATTCCCCCAGCACTTGTTTGTTTGATTAGATATACAACAAGAGAATGAACAACATAGGCATGGTTCCACCACACGCTCAAAGTCAAATAAGAACACATGTATTTGCACGTTCTATGATAATTTATATAATCGCATGTAATGATAGATCACAGTCGTATCATTAAAAGCTTAGGGTAAGAACAGATTTCGTTTTAGTATTGAAAATAATATTTTAATGTTTTCGTATATTTTAATTACTTATGGGGTAAGGCATATGTTATAGAGTATATAATTTTGGTCATAAAAATTAATTTCTAGTCGTATAGTTTCATAATAATTTTGTAAGGCCTTCGCATAATTTTCTTTGAATTGAGCCGATATCTATTATGATCGTCATTCAATTCAAAGAATTCCCTGTAAAAAGATATCTTTAAATATAAATGCCTAAACATATTATGTAAGAGAAAAATATTAATCTCGTGATAATATATTTAAAATTGAAAGAAATAAATACCTAATTTTTTTATAAATAAAACATAAGTACTATTATTCAAAAAAAATTTCTTTCTTTTCTTTTTCATATTTTTCAAAAACACTCCCAACAATCATGTTACATGATTCCACACAAACCCAAAATAAAAAGCCTTTAAAGAAAAAAAAATAAAAAAGGCTTATATTTCATATGAATGTTTCGTTCGTATACATATGTTTACATCTCTATCTTAGATGTGTAATTTATTTTCCTAAAAACCCCACAAATGGAGAAATTATTTTATTAATCGGTTTTATCATGTCATCTATGTCTTTAACCACTAAAAATTAGTTAATTAATTTTATATTTTTCATATTATTTTTATAAGAGTGAATCTTCAATTTTTTATTACCATATAAATAGGTAGTGGGTGATTACATAGAGACTAATTAAAAAAGAAAAATAATATAAAAAATATAAAATTAATTAATTAATTTTTAGTGATTAAAGATTATGAATGACGTAGTAAAACCGATCCATAAAATAAGATAGCACTACAGAATGCGCAGTGAGCTTTCCTTAAAACTTTTATCTTAAATTTGAATTTCGCTTTCCTTGATTTACCAACGCCAAAGTATTTTTCTTCTGGAATCTAAATGGTTGGGAGGTAGTGAAGGAAGAGAATACTAATATATCTTAATTTTACATTGATCAAACAATAAAGTTTACAAATTAAACCAAAATAAAATTGAAGTTTAAAAGTTTAGAGGGACAGTCATACTCTTGAATATTTTAAACATTCATATAATTTCTGTATTTTTATATTTTTTATCACTTATTTAAGTTGACACTCCTAAATTTTATAATTTCTGGATCTTAATTTTTTAATATAACTTTTTAATAGTTTTTATCAATAATATAAAATTTTATGTTTATTTTTATTTCGAATTTATGACGATGTAAATGTACTGATGTATTAAAAATATATAACATTAATTATATTGAACAAAGATATATAGAAATAAATAATATTTTTTAAATGAGATTATAAATAATCTTACATGATATAATTTATATGACAAGACATGGGAGGAATTATCTCTTTTAAATTTCTTTTACAAATATGGCATAAGTAATATTAATTTTTTTTAAAAAAATATTGCATTTGGAAGACGATAATAATACCCATTAACTTGCCACAGTGGTTTTACTTTTTGGAATAAAAAAATTAAAAATCGATTGTACAATATCGATTATGAACAATGCAAAATTGAAAATGATAAATTTACATTATATATGTCTTCAAATAAGGGCAACATCGCCACATGGCACGCATGCAGGCGAGTCAAAGTTCAAAGATAAATTTTTCTACCGTCTTTTGCATTAACGGTAGGAGCAGGGATGTAAAAAGTTGATTCAACTTAAAAACTCGATTAAAATATGTTTGAGTTAAAATTTGGTTTGACTTGAGGATGTAATGATCTAAACCTGATCTGTATTGGATTATTGTTGACTCGAATTCGATTTGGATTTGTTACTGTTGTAACCGAACCCGACCTGCATTACACCGAGAATGACTTGAATCTGATTTGTTACTATTGCTCCTCTAGTCGCGGTAACAGCATCTACCGTAACAACTCAACCAGCCGACACTGTTGGAGCAACAGCGCCAGTACAAATAGCCGCACCACCAGTAGAGACTAAATGAGGCCTCCTCACTGTGCTTCAGCGCATGTAACGAAGGCAGCTGGCCTTCATGACCTATGTCCGTAATTCAACAACGCCATCGTTGCAACCATTCGAGAATAATTCCCGGATTGCTCGACTGTTTTCCCAACCTTCAAAATCGAGACTCCCATGCCACAACAACCTCCTCCATCACCTGCCCCTACCAAGTCAGCCTCTTCCTCTGCCACTATTCCATTATAATCCTCACCTGTCGCCACTACTATTGCCATAGAGCCTTTCTCTATCGATTTTGTGGCAAAATTTTTGAGAATGGACTCCATTAACCGCAGAGCCACACCAGAGGACTTCAATCCATTTGATTGGAGCAGCCCATCCGGCACCTTGGAGTCTCCCTTCCAAGTAGCGAAGGAATTTCTCACAGAGGCCCAATCCAATACGAAACGAAAAACCTCTTCCACTGCTACCATCACCATTGATTCCGAATAGGAGACCATGAAGGACCCCACTCCCATCAGATTCCAACCGCCCAAATCAGCAAAGAAAACTACTACTAGTCCGCTACGGACAACACAACCACCACCCAATAGCCGTCGCAAACTCCTCATCGACAATGATTCGGAAGATTCCTTCAAATCAACACAATTCTAAGGGTAGTAGATAATATTACTTTCTCTTTTTGTCTATTTTTATCGGACTAACCTTTATTTTCTTTGTCTATATATTTTATGCAATGAGGATAATGCATCCCTCGTGCTTGGGGGAGCATTGATCCATTTTGTAAATGTAATTAATCTACAATGTATGGAAATATATGAATTATCTATTGAATTGCCTTAATTTCCGTCTTTACATTTTTATGCTTAAATTTTTTAAGTTTGTTAATTTTATAGAATCTGCCTCGGCAACAATATTTCATCCTGCCGCCGTCGCATAATGCACCATTCACCAAACTTGAAATCAGAAAGGTATCTTAGGATTAGTACTTAGGATTAGACTATGATCCTGAAATTAAATAAACACTACTGGACTTAGTTGATTTTAGAAGTTCTTTCCTTTGAAAAAAGCAATAGAAACTTAGACTTTAGATTTTTACTAGAGGTGCCTATCACCGACTCTAGTATAATCCTTAGAGGTTCCCATCACCATCTCTAAGACTTAGTCATTTTTCCACTTACTAGAGGCGCCCAAAATTGGGTCTATTAAGAGTATTTAAACACTTAAGGTGCCCGAAACCGGCTCAAGCAGTATAAGTATATAGTTAATTATGTGCTTATATACAAAATAGGGAGAAAGGAAAAACAAATAAAATCTAAATCGGGAGTTTTGAGCTAGAGAAAGGGATTAGAACGTAGAAAATCAACCTTGTTATAGCAACGCACACACTCACACAGACTTATAGTCCAATTATGAGGAATTCCTAAAACCTAGAAGAGGCCGAGTCAAAAAAGGAACTCTTCTGCGATAGGCAGGCATGTATATTACTATAAAAGTTCATACTTAAGGAAATTATTGCATTGTTTGAGGACAAACATAGTTTGAGTTTGGGGTTATTTGATAAGTGTATAAAAGTCCTAATTTTTATATCATTTTCTCTCTTAATTATTGCTAGTAATGAATAGATTTAATGGCAATAAAGGATAATTCTGCATATTTTCCATATCCCAACATCCAAGAACTTAAATTATTATTTTATATATTATTTGGCATAAAACAAGTACAATTAATTATTTCTTTCTTAGACAAGAAAAAACCTACAAGTAATGCCAGATGATATCAATAGATGCTGGAAGCCGAAGCTGATTGCAGAAAAGTACCCACCTTGGTAGCACATTGACTGTCGTGATAGTAGAATAAAGATGACAATTGGTGCTCGATAGATAGAGAATAAAGTGTCGATTCTAGAGAAGAGAAAAAAAGGAAAGAAAGAGTCAAACCATGGTCAAAGTCAATGGAATTCAAAGAATCTTAAAAGGAGTAAAAGTAGGAAATAGAATAAAGAGTTGTAATTTAATATGGAAACGTATTCTATTCCTTTTAGAACTCCTATTGTTTATGGAGAATTTAACCTAGGCTTGGCCTATATAAAGTAAACCCTTAGATCTAGAGAGACAAGTTGGTTCTCATAGACAAAACCCTTAGCCGCTGACAAGTCCATTATGTTCTAAATTCCCATTGAGGCTTAGGTTATTTGTGGAGTAGTTGGAGAAGAAAATTGTAACTTATTTGATATTTATTAATGCAATATATTTTTCATAGTTTATTCTCTCTTGATTCTTAATCTTCTTTGCATACGAGCTCGAAAGATAAGTTTGCGAGAAAAATCATTTTTCTACAACTAGGGATAGCTAGGCTAACGAAACGAGAGAATACGGTCCTTGCTCATGGGCATCGAATAATCCGCAAGGATTTCAGCGACTAAAAGGAAGCATACTATCGGTTGTTGCTCATCCTTTATTCACTCCGAAAGATATTATCAAGACGTGTTCTTCAATAGTTCCTAGAATTAGGGATAAGGAGGAGACATTTAAGGATGCTTTATCGAACTATGAAAATTTAAGTTGTCAACAAGGTATAATCCCGCTAAAGCAGTTGAGGCGACCCTTCGAGTGACCCACCGCGACAGCAGCTTAACCCCATGCATTAATAAGTGGATAATAATTATAATTGGATTCCCCTCTATAAAGCAATAGACCTAGCCTTACTTATTTCATTGTGATTCTTATTAATTACTTAGTTTTCTTTTCTTTTCTATTAAATCCATCTCCAATCATTACTTGTGTCTTTTTATTTTCCAAGTGCAAAAATATTGTGCAACGTAGGTAATTCAGTCCTTGTGGGATTGAAAATCTTAAATAATATAACTTGGCAAAATGTGGAAGCTTAATTCAAATATACAAGACTCCAAAGTTGTCACCATTTGTCAGCTTAATCTCATGTTCAGGCTACAACTGAGAAGAAATGATTACGGATAGGGTATCATTAGAACCTAAATAAACATATTTCAATTGTTTTGGTAGTTGTTTTAATTCCAAAGTAGGTGGTTTCTCTTTAGATGGTTTTTGTATTTTGCTTTTATTGGAAGAGTAATTGAGTGGTTCAAAATACTTACCTAGGTATGTGGCTACCCAATTACCTTTTTTTAAGAGATATTCGTGAAATTTGGATTCCTGATTTTCGAAACACTCATATCTTTCTCAAAATTGAATTCATTCTGAGCCTCGATATTTTGGTATTCATTTGGTTCCTCTAGATGCCTTAGTGCTCTGAATATATTGATCTTCACTTGTTGGTCATTAACTTGGATAACCAATTCTCCTTTTCCATAATATATCAATGTTCTCCCCGTCGCCAAGAATGGTCTTTCCAATATGATGGGGCATTCTCAATTGCTTTACAATCTAAGATAAGAAAGTCAGCATGAAATATAAATTTATTTACTATTATAAGAAATGTCTTTAATTTTTCTTTCAGGTCGTACGTAAGAGCGGTCTACCAATTGCAGCATTACCGTAGTTGGCTTTTTTTTCCAAATGCCCACTAAAGGTATCATAAAACTATCGGGGTATTTTCTATAGAACATGGTATCATAAAACTATCGGGATCTTTCCTCTTTGTTGTGGCTCGGTTATGCAACATTGCCACACACACTTGTGTTGCGGCGACAATTTCAAACTCTTCAATCCTTTTCCTATTTGATATGATATCTTTAAGGAATTTTACTTAATTGGTTATTTTTTTGATTGCAACCACTAAAGGTATATTGACGTGTACATGTTTTAGGATATCAAGAAATTTCTTGAACTGATACTCATGCTTTTGTTAATCTAACCTTTGTGGGAATGGTGGAGGTATCCTCATATCTTAGATCTTTTTAGAACATTGAAATCGGATCTTTAGTTTTACGCAGCATCATCCTTGGCATTTGTTTCTACTGGTTCATTCTCCTCAGATTTCTTTGCGTTTAAGTCCTTGTTATCTATTGTCTCAGATTTCTAACTCACTACTTTGGTTGATATCTTAGGGTCTTTCAATTGTAATGTGCTTCTGGTTGTTATGGCTTTGCATTGCTTGTGTGGACCTATTCTAGCGACTTTAGTATCTCTTGGTAGACCTCTCATAGTTCTGTTATTCACCTATTGTGCAATATGCCCTACTGTAATTTTTAGTGTTTTCAAAGCAACTTTGTTATTCTGTATTTGTATCTGTATTCTGACCATGAATATGTTGGCTCGGTGAATGAATTTATCTGTATTGGATATATTAGGCACCAATTTGAGCCATGAACATGTTTAAAATATTCTTCAGGGTTAGTAGATCTTTCGGTTGCTATTGTGGCACTGCCTGCTGCGGCAATTGTTGTTGAGCTGGTCTGTTATTCTGCTAAAATCCTATAGTTTGCACATTTTGTTTTTGCATATTGAGCGCATTGTTGGGGATGCTCCATGAGAAGTTTGGGTTCTTCCTCTATGTTTGATTGTATGTGTTGGACATATTATTTCGGTTGAAATTTCCAACATAGAAGCTTGATTCTAGATTTTAAGGGAACTCACTTGATTCATGGTTCTCGACACATAATTCACAAAAGAGGGCAATTACCGTAACTTCTTGAATGCTACTGGGCTTATGCAGATCCTTGACTATGTTTATCAGTACTAATAATTAGGCCAAAATTGAATCTGAAGAGTCTAGATTTGCCACTCCTAGCCTTGTCGCTCCTCTCTCTGTTGTAGGATGTTGATAATCATTCTTGGCGAGTTTGTCCAAAATTTCCAAACTTTCATGTGGCTAGCGGTCTTGAAGGGTACCGTTTGCAGAGGCATCAAGCATCATCCTCGGTGTATTTAGTGAATTGTAGAAGATTGACACTAATCCATGCATTGGGAATTTATGATAAAGTTCTCGGCATCTTTCTTATGCCTCATACTTAGATTCGTCGTCCTCTTGCCTGAACGATGTAATGTTGTTCCTTAGTTTGTTTGTCATATTGATGTAGTTAAAACGGGTAAGAAAACTTTGACACAATTTTGTTCATGAACTGAGCGATCTTGGTTTTAAATTGTTTAACCATGATTTTTTCATATCCGTTAGTGAATAGAGAAACGACTTAAACTTTAGAAAATCGGTGGATACTTATGGTAGCTTGAAAGAATTGCAACTTTCCAAGAAGGATTTAAGATGCTACAGAGCATCCTCATTGGTTGATCCTCCGAATTGCCTAAGGGTATTAATCATATTAAACAGTACCAATTTAAGTTCAAAATGCTCAACGTCAATGTTTGGCATGACAATTGCAGGTGTCAGTCCATCCAAATCTTCTTCGAGATAATCGCGAACTGTTCTTACGCGTTTAGGTGTTGGAACATTGTCTAGATCGACTACTGCACATGCTATCGTGTTGCCTGTCGCGGTGGCATTCATGCCAACGTTGTTCCCTTGCTGGCCAGGTGTTGAATTCATCCTTGCTCTTAACCTTTGTCGAAGACTTCATGTTGTACGCTCGATTTATGGGTCAAAAGGATATTCTTCAGACGATGGGTTTGACCAGGTCATGCAACGGGATAACCCA
Source organism: Abelmoschus esculentus (assembly GCA_035048815.1). Lineage (NCBI taxonomy): Eukaryota > Viridiplantae > Streptophyta > Magnoliopsida > Malvales > Malvaceae > Abelmoschus > Abelmoschus esculentus. The sequence goes on from JAUCBN010000059.1 coordinate 9,241,923, forward strand.
AATTATATGGTAAATAAAAGAAAATAACTAAAAAAAGTAAAAATAAATAGGGTGCAAGATTAATATGATAGATGGTTGGAACTTCAATCCCCAACAACGATGTCAAAACTTGGTGCGAGTAAGAAGTCCTACACATTAAAGATGCAAGCGTACACCTTTGTCAAGTTATAATATTTTAGATTTCGATCCCACAGGGAATGGATACCCACGCAACATATCTTTCCTACACTAAGAAAGTAAAACACAAGTAATTTGTAGGAAGTATGATTAACTAAAATAATAAAAGATAATTAAATAATTGATTAGAATCTCAAGATATAATGGAAAGGCTACGTTGATTGCTTTGTAGTGTGGAATCCATTCGAACAGTACTCTCCTCTTATTAATGAAAAAAGTTGAAGTGCTACTGCCTTGGTAGGTTGTTGAAGGATCACCTTGGTTCCCTCGGCAGGTTATGCCTTGTCGACAAATCAACAACTCATAGTTCGATAGAGCATCCTTAATTGCCTCCTCGTTATCCCTGATTCGAAGTACTATTGAATGCCACGTCTTGATGATACCTTTAGGCGTGAATCTAAGGTAAACAACAATCGATGATATGCTTCCTTTTAGTCATTGAAATCCTGGTTGGCTTATCTTTAAGCCGGATTAGCCAATGCCCAAAAGCAAAGACCATATTCACTCGTTTTGTGAGCCTAACTATCCCTAGTCTAGACAAATAGGTTTTTCCTCGCAAACTTATCTTCCAAGCCCGTATAAAAGAAAGATTATGAACCAAGAGTGAACAAACTACGAATTCTGAATTTGCAATAATAAGAATTGAATAAAGATACAACATTTTTCCACAACTACTCCACAAGTAACCTAAGCCTTAGGAAGAATTTAGAACATGGTAAAGGTGGTGGCGACTATGATTCTAATCGGGAGAGATGAGTTGCCTCTTCTAGGTCTAAGGGTTGGTTTATATATAAGCCAAGCCTAGGTCAAAACTTCCTATAAGTGATAGGATTCTAATAGGAAAAAAATACAACTTTATATAAAATAAAATATCTTTATTTTATTTTCTAATTTTGCTCATCTTGGACTCTTTGAATTTTCGTAGCTTTGACCATGGCTCAACATGTTTTCCTTAACTCTATTTCTTTTCTAAATCGGTTCACTAGATTCGAATATTTACTTTTTATCTATTGCACACCATATGTCTTTGTTTCTCTACTCCGCGACAACCAAAATGTTTCCCTGGTGGGTGTTTCTTTATATTTGATCTTTATCTGTATTCTTCATCCAATATCTGTCGATGATATTTGGTATCAATGAGAGGTTTATTTCCTGTCTAAGAAAGAAAATCGTAATCGTACTCATTTTCTACCAAATAATATATAAAAATAGTATTTAAGCACTTTGATGTTGAAATGTATAAAATATGTAGAATTATCTATTATTGCCACATTAAAATCTATTAATTAAAAGCAATAATTGAATAGAAAGTTATATAAAATATAGTACTTTTGTGCACTTATATCTTTAAATTCTGTCAACATTTTTGTGTTTGTAAGAATTCTAGAGAATTTGTTTTTGGGTTAAATTCTAGAATCCTTAGTCAAAAAGGTTGAAGCTTTGTGAGAAAATTTGGGGTTTTGATTCCGAAAATAGGAACACCTTGTATCGACACCTTTACAAAGAGGGTATTGAAACACCAGGTATCGATATTGGTACCGATATGCTTTGACCAACTCTAAGGTCAACTAAGGAGGACCTACCCGCTTCGATACTGGTATCAAATCGGAGATGCCACTGTAAGTCTCCGTATCGAAACACGGGCAAGGTGTTTCGAAACGCCTGCCTAAAATAGCCTATTTCTCTCTCAAGGGTATCGGTACACCGACCAAAAGTATCGATACCCCCTGCACGAAATGCAGAACTTAGCTTGAAAATTTCTAAGGATCCTACCCGAAACCCATCTAATCAATTCAAACTTCTTCCTACACAATCTAAAAGGTGTTTAGAGTGTTTTCTGATCCATTTTAACACATCAAACATCCTTAGACAAAAATCACCATTAATGCCCTCTTACATGTCAACCAAGCACACATACATGAATTCTACATGCTATGTATTTTACCATGTAGTGAATGATGAAAGGAAGAGTTGGGAGTACCAACCTTTTGCAAAACTTACCTTTCACCTCAAAAACGTGATTCTTCAACAAAACAACAAGTTAACTCTTTTCTCTTAGGATTTTGGTGGAAGAAAGAAGAGGAAGAAAAGGGAAAGCAAGAGTTACTTCACTCTATGTTTTCTCTACAGAAAACCACCCCCAAAACTCCTCTCTTTCACCCACAAATCAAGCCTAACACAACATAAAGCCCCAAAAGGCCCGACAAAAACCAAGGCCCAAAACCGAAGTCCAAACCCTCGGGTTAAACCGACACTCAGATCCGAATCCGGGTCGTTACATCTAGTGTGGCTAAAAATTATTGTTTAGCTTCCTTAAATCGTTTGAATAAAATAATAACTCATTGTTAATCTTCCTTGTAGTGAAAGAGCTTAGTGATATATCTTCAAGCTTTGGTAATGAGAAAGCTTGAAGGGTTGATGGGGAGGTTTTAGTAGCTTACTTTGAGTGTAGTACACTCTTCAATCTTGTAGTTTCATTTTGCATCATGTTTATGGCATTTTGATTGATGTATGATGATTTTGGTTGAGGTTAGAGCTTGTATGTACATCAATGATAAATTGTTATATGGACGTTATCTTGGGTTGAAATTGATTAGAAACACACCTAAATACTCCCAATAACATTTAGGAATGTTTCTAGATTGATAAACTTACATTTGGGGGGAAAACATGGAAAATTCGAGCTTCAGGTTGTGTTTTCTGAGCGTTGGTACCGATAGATCCCGAGTATCGGTACGACACTCTTTTAATATAGATAATTCCTCTTAGGGGATGTTTGGTTCATGGAAAACATTATTACTAGGATTAATAATCTTTTCCAGAATCTTATTTCCATGTTTGGTTTGTCTTTATTCCCACCAATCCGGAAAAGATTATTACCAATAGTAGCATTTTTTGTCAACATTCCAGGAATGTGATTCCCACCCTTCCTTTAGTTATTTGTCAATTCTTATCACCTTCGACAAATTTACCCTTAAAATAACGAGTTTTCTTAATTTAGATCATTCTAGCATATTTAAATAACATAAATTTATTAAATAATTTTATTTTATATTATTTTAATATTAAAATAGTTTTATACATATTTAAAAAATATTTTAATATTTAAATAATTGAAAAAAATTGTAACTATAAAAATATTTGATAAAATATCTAAATAAAGACATTAGATTAACACTGTAATTGCTTTTATATAAAGACATTTCTTATCGATAAAAAAATAATTCAAGTTCAGGTTTCTTATTTTGATGCAAGATTCAGAATTTTAAATTTTATAAAAATGAAACTAATATAATTCATTTAAGTTTACTTGAATTTGGTGTCACAATAAATGGGTTAAGACTCAAAATTATAAAATTAACTTATTTTGGATTGAAAAAAATAGTTATGGACATTTGTTAGAAAACTCGATCATTATTAATAAAATAATATTTTTTAACAAAAATAGATAATCTTAAGATGAGTTTTTAACCGTAAACTATTTTCTAATGATTTATATAATTATTTTAATCACTAAAAAATTAACTAAATTTCTTATTATATATTACGATAAAAGTAAATATAATGTATATATATTTATATAATAGTTTGTTATATATTGTTTAAGATATTAATTACATTTATAATATGTTAAATATAATATTTTTGTAAAATTTAGTTGTAACAAAAATAATTGTGTGATTTTTAATATAAATATTTTTAATTTAATAGTATAAATTTAAATAATTAAAAATAAAATATTTATAAGGATAATTTGGTAAAATTTACCTTTAAATAATCTTATATTCAATCAACCAAACATTGTCATCTTATATTCCTACCAAGTAAACCAAACAATCTAATATAATATTTACATTCCAGGAATCTTATTCCCAAAAGTAATCTTATATTCCGTGAACCAAACGCACCCAAGGGTATCGGTACGGTCATTGGGAGTACCATTGTGGGTGCGCTAATTCAAATTCTAGTAACCAGTTTTGGTTGTCGTACACCAAATGGTGTATCAGTACGGACTTGGGACATGTACTCAATATATGAGTATCAATGTAGAGTATCAATACGCTAGGTAAGCGTATTGGTGCCTTATTAGGTCAATTATATCGAATGCAATTTTGATATTGATATGCGAATGGGAGAATTGATACATAGAGAGGGGTACTGATAACGCATGGGGTTTGTACCGATACGGATAAAGCAATCAGTTCAAGTTTTATGTTTTAAGTTTGAGGGTTCAATAATTTATGGTAATGGTTCCTAAGGGTTAGTATGATGTTTATGTTTTAAGTTTGAGGGTTCAATAATTTAAGGTTCCTTGGTGGATCATAGCTTGTGTGGTTTAAGTCTTTGTATGGTGGATCTAGACACCCAATGAGTGAGTGTTGTAACACAATAAAGGCCATCCGATATGAGATTTTGGGTGATGTGTTGAAAATCATTTAATATGAGATTCCGAATGATGACTTTTCTTGATATGAATTTTCGAGATCACTCGATATGATATTCCAAGTGAAGACTCAATGTAAGATTTTGAGTATACTTGCTCAATACGAGATTCCGAGCAACCCGATATGAGATTTCAGGCATCGGTAGGTATCCCAGTGGTAGGTGACATTGGGCCTCACTCTTGGATTGTTTACTTTATGCTTTCGTTGTTGATTGCCATATCATGTGTTTAGGCGATTATGGTAGCACCATTATTTCATACCATATTGTCATCTAGCATATGCATAGTTATGATTCAATTGAAGCACAATCGATAGGTTGTGTATCAACTAAGCTTTCGTAACTCAGCATTCAGAATGTGTTTCCGTACACATAGCTCAGCATTGATCGGTTGATAGAATACAATTGTTATATGTATTGGGCTATGTATTTATAGAATCCTTTTTATAATTATAACTCAATTTGTTTAATTTATTGAGGTCAAACGTTTTATCAAAATGTATTTAGAGATCTTAAATACTTTAGATTTGTTTAAATGCTTTTGATACTTGGTACTACTTTTAATTATTATGACATGATAGGTGTTATGCTTTTGATTTGATTTGAAAAGAGAAAAATTTTGTGGGAACGAGTTGGACTTGTAGCCCAAATGTAGTATTCGGGTTCGGGGTGTTACATTAAATCTTATTTCTTCATTTCTCTTGAACAATTTAAAGATTGCTTTAATTTTATATATTTATATTCTTTCTTGTGAGATTATGTAACGCCCCAAAAATTGGCTTAGAAGTTAGTGAACTGGTTTTGCTGGCATAGCCTAGTTCGGGATTAAATAATTAAAAATTATTTTTAAATTGAAATAAATTAAGAAAAAATATCCAAAAATCCTTATTTAACATATATTTGAATTTTTTTAAATCAATTTTAAAAATTGACCCTTGAATCCAAAAGATTTTGAAATTAGTGACTATTTTGTAAAAATTAAAAACTTGAGGATAATTTTATAAAACAAGCCAAAACTTTGAATCTTTAAGGGACTTTGATCTAATTGTAATCCTAGATGGTCTAAACTTTCCAAATTTTATTAAATTAAGCCCAATTTTTATATTTTAACTCAATTAATTAAAATAAGCCCAATTTTAATCATAAAAACCTTTTTACATTAAAAACAAAACCTATAATCCTAAATTTCATTTTCCATCATTCAAGGCATTCGTTCTACCAATTTTCAAAGGTAAATCATCATCTTTTTAGTAAAATTTCGTTTAGATTAATTTTTATAACTTTTCTTCCTTGAAAATTTTAGTTTTTCCATTGTTTTCTCGTTTTAAATCTTGGAAAGTGGTTGGATCAGTTTTGAAGGTGAGGTTTCATCAAACCTCTAAAACCTTAAAGTTATCTACTGAAATTCCCAAGTTATTGGCTTGGATTAATTGTTTTTAATCTTTTATTTCAATAAAAATCATTTTTCGACCAAAAATTCCAATTTTCGTTCAAGGGTTTTGATTTACTGTTTTAGATCCTAAATTCATGTTTTTGAATGTATTAGGATGATTATAAAATGTTTTAATTATACATAATCCCTTACATTTGGCTTAGGTTAAGTTTGGTGTGTTTCACAAAGTTTTCGGTTAAGGTTTTGATAGGTTTTAAGGGTTGTTGTGTAGGGATCCGAATTAAGGGTTTATTTTGTGTGTTTGAAGCACTAAATCCCTTGATTTTGGTGTTTGAAAAAGGACAAGATTTAGGATATCACGTTAGAAGGAGATCGGATCTTGTTGGTGGCTTGTCGAACAAGTATCGATTAACGGTGAGTGGATTATGAGAGTGGGCTGCTACAAAAGTGTTTTATACTTCTTTTACAAAGGTTTCAGATTGTAGGGAAGGTTTGAAAACCTCCATATACTCGGAAGTAAAGATTTAAACTTTCGCAAATAGTCCCATATTACGTTATACTTTTTCCTATGAAATTTGTCACGCTTATTATTGTTTTACATACTTGATTATACAAAGTATTTTAATGCTCATTTTATTTTTTTATGAAGTTTTGATATATAATTGATGCTCCCGTGGATTTATTTCAAAAACGTGATATATGTGATTTTACCGGTTTTGCACTTAATGCAACAAACAATCGGATGCATGTGGTTTGATTCTGTTTTGAATTAAGTTTGAGCATTGGATTTGATAATATATTTGCTAATTAAGTGATGAAAATATGGGATAAGTTGATCGATCAATAGGGTCTAGAGTGCACTATAAATATTCAAAATTGTACGTGTGAAATTCCTTGTGTGTTGTATTTTATCTTAGCCTAATACTATGTAATGGGGTAGTACTGTCACATTCGGCTTGATAGGGTAGTACTATCATCAGACACCAAGGTGAGATTTATTATGTTGGGGGTAGTACCAATATGTGCATGCTTTGGGGGTAGTACTATCATGCGGTTGTCCGTTTATCCTAACGATTTTGGGTAATACAAATCAGATCACTAGCTCCAATATAAACTTGTGTTTTCATTTTGAAATTGCAAGTGTTATGTTTATTTTGGATTTGCTAGGTGAATAGCATGTTAGCCTTGGTTTTGCTTTGAAAGCATATGGTAACTTTTAAAGTATTTTATCGGTAATTTATGTTGGTTTGTTAGGCTGTGATTGCTATATATGAAAATATAAATGTATAATATTATATGTATATAATATGTAAGTATATATATATATGTATATAATATGTATGTATGTATACATATATACTATGTATATATATTAATATATGTATATAATATATAAGTATGTATATAATATATATTATACATATACTTAATAGTATATATATTTATGATGATTTGTATTTTATGATATTATTTGTCGAAGTAAAATTTATTCCAGTTCAAATTCTTAGTATAAAGGAGTCTTTTTAACACACTTGGTATAAAAGGAGTTTGAGAATGAAGAATAACTAAAATGAAATTTTTGAAAAATAAAGTTAGTGTATTTTTGACTAAGGGATTGTTTTGGTTAAATTTATGTTTTATATATAATTTAAGGATTAAATTAATATTTTATCTAAAATTTTAAGATAAAAAATTTAAAAATAATTATTTTTGTTAACATATCACATCACCAAATTAATATTTTTTAATGTTTTAGTGATCAAAATATTTTAAAACGAGATAACATAAATGACAAAATATTATTATTTTTTTTAATTCGATGAGCAAAAGTGAAGAATTATGAAACATAAATGACAATCGTAATAATTTACCCTTTATTTATTTTGAGTGAGGCTAGGATACGTGTCACTAAGGAGATGCAGTGAGTCGTTCGGGATCTCCGGTGTAGACCGGAATCCCTGGTTTTGTAACCATCTCTAATTCTTTTACGTTAATATTAATATTTTTTTATAATTTAACAATTAATAATTACAGAAAAAAACCTTGTTTCTAATAAAGTAGTTTTATTCAAGATCCTCCTATAAAACAGCGATTCTTGCCATGTTGACTCTCCCCAGCAACTGAAACTCTCCTGTTTATCTCTCCTCTCTCGCTCCTTATTCTCCAACAATTTGCTTTCAAATATATCGTTTATTTACAGATTTCTCTCTCGATTTTTGTTTTTTTAAAGAAAACCCAGTTTTGAGGATACTGTTTTAGAGATGAAGCCAACCAGTCGGTTCCCGGTGAAATATACAGAGCAAAAAACTTTAACCAGCAAACTGGTGAAGCCGTGCAGCAAGTGGTTTCCGATGGAATCCAAAGCTAAAGCTCCTAGAATTGTCCGGATTTGTGTTACTGACGGGGATGCCACGGATTCTTCCGGCGATGAATGTGAACGGGGGAGGCGTCATAGGGTGAAAAGGCATATAAACGAAATCAGGATCGAAGATTGTTCCAATCCAGCAAACAAGCAAAGCAGGCAAATGGTTAATAAAAGCAATCAGAATCAGGTAAATGTGAAATCAAAGATGCAACAGCAGCAGCAGCAGCAATGTTTAACCAACGGCGCCGTCAAGTATCGTGGCGTTCGACAAAGGCCGTGGGGGAGATGGGCCGCTGAGATCAGAGACCCCGCGAGTCGAAACAGGCTGTGGCTCGGTACTTATGACACCGCTGAGGAAGCTGCTTTGGTGTATGATCAAGCCGCGATTCGAATCAAAGGCCCTGAAGCTGTCACAAACTTTGCGAAACCTTCACCTTCTCCACCGGCCATTGATCTCGAAACGGTTTCCGAGTATGACTCGGCTCAAGATTCCCAGTCTCTCTGTTCACCTACATCGGTTCTCAGATTCCAGTCCAACGAAGAAGCTGAACTTCAAACGGACTCCAAAGACTCGTTGGATCGCACCGAAACTCAGTGGAAACCCCTCGACGAGCTCCGAATAGAACCGAGTAACTTATCAGATGAGTATTACTATTTATTAGCAGATCCTAGTAATATATATGACCACTTCAATTCTGATAATTTTGAACCTATATTGTATGATGAAATGCGGTTACCAGAACACAGTTTAGAACTTGATTATGATGATATTCCTGTTAAATTAGACGTAGATTTCGATTCCTGTACGTGGGATGTCGATAATTACTATTGAAATCAGTGTAATTCCGCATGGATACAACGCTGATGGTAAATTCCGAGTGGGATTTTGGATACATTTTTTCCAGTTTTCTTTTAGTGGGCATGTTTCTCTAGTACATTGTGGGAAGAAATGCCTAGAAAAATATGAAAATTCTTGCTTCTTTAATGTGCGTGGAGGTATTGTGATCTGAACTTTTGTTGTTTTTTCAATTCTTGTAGTTTTAAATCTGTGTATTTGATATTTTTATTTTATTTTTCTTCATTGTATCCTCCATCTTTAAAGTTGGGCGCCTCCATGTTCGGCGGTTCGCCACCTTAACCATTAAATCTACTCATTTTGTTTCCTTGTTTTAGAAAACGCGGAACGATTCTTTTTTATGGCATATATTTTATGATTTATGTTTGGGATTCTTGTTTTTAAAAGTAATAGCTTTTGATCCCTTCTCACTTGTTCCCCTGTTTGGTTTTCCTTGTGTCCCCTCAATCAAGCATGGAAAACATTTAAAGATCCTGTTGGAAATCTCACAGTTTGATAGCCTAAAATTAGTGTTCCTCAGTTACTTTCACTTCCCGGTTCTCGTGCTCTAAATTTCCATTGTCACGGCTAAGATTATGCTACCATGAATGAATATGATCTCAAATGAAATTAGTGTCTGGTCCGTCACTGTTGATAAGGACGGAGTGATTTTCTCATCCGATAGCGATATATGTCGGCGTGCTTTTGGTCTCCGGCAGCCAGAGAGTGGCATTGTTTTCAAGAGCTCCCAGTCAAATTTTTTCTACAAAAAGATGTACATGTATACAGATAGCCAGCAAAAGTGTTTTCAAAACCTACAGCTATTTCTGCCCATAACTGAATCTCTCTGCATGAATCTAATTGATCTGCAGTCCTTTTTCCTTCCGGTTAAAATTAAATTGCCCGCTTTGAAGCGGGTGGCCTGTAATGTTCTAAAAACATGCAGTCGACCGAGTGATTATGGGCTGGTCAAACGCTTGAACCATAACGCCAGAACCACTCATGCAACTGTCACGGTCCGCGAGTTCAACAAGCCCAACGGTGGGGTTGTTACAGTCCAATCCGCCCAAGCCTATCTCACAAAGGTTTTGGGTCTGTCAAGCCCATTAGAATAGCCCACTTAAGTAATGTGAACATAGGAGATTCTTTCCTTGTATAGTCGGGAATATTCTTAGAATAATGTCTTTGTGGTTGGTGGAAATTAATCCTAGCCATCGATGTAATTTAATTATAACCGTTGGATGTGATGGAGGCCAAGTATAAATATAGGCTCACCCCTCCTCATTTTGTCACTTCATCATTGAGAAATACAAAGTATTCCACTCAAAAGCTCTCTCTCTTATTTGCCTTTCTTCGCTTGTTTGCTTTCCGCGAGTTACAAAGCTTTAAGGGCTTTGTGTAGAGGCTGACTTAGGCGAGTTGAGTCCTAAGGCCGCACGGTTTTACTAGAAAGGTTCTAGATCCGTGATAAGTGGTATCAGAGCGAGGCTGTTCGGAAGAAATGGCACCACAGAGCACTAGCGATGTCCCAGCTACTGATCGTGAGACTCGGGCAACTGCTGTTGCTGGAAAGAAGAGGGAAAGTTCGAGGGATATCATCTCAGCGATGGAGAAGAGGGTTAGCAGGCTTGAAGAATCCATGACGGAGATCAAGGAGGCTCAAGAAGCTGCGGAATCATACCATGAGCAGTTTGATTCCATGGAAGAGAACGTTTCCAAAACGATGCAGAAGCTGCTAGATGAGACTTTTGCAAAGTTGAATGAGAGGGACGATTCTCTTGAAGCTACTGTAGTGCTATGAAGAAAGAGATGGACCAGCTCAAGAGTGAGCTGCTCATCTACAAGACGGCTATGCAAAGTGGTGTGCTAGGAGAGGTAGCAGCACCAAAGCCGAAGATTGATGTTCCGAAGCCAAAGGAGTTCAACAGGACAAGGACTGTCCAGGACGTGGAGAACTTCATATGGGGCTTGGAGCAGTATTTCCGACTGATGGAAATTAAGGATGATACTACCAAGGTAAACACGACATCTGTTTACTTAGTTGGTGATGCTCTTTTATGGTGGCGACATAGGTGTGCTGAGAAGAACACCATTGAGACATGGAAGGAATTCGGAGATGAATTCAAGGAGCAGTTCTATCCAAAGAATGCTGTTGAAGACGCCCGCAAGAAGTTGCATAACTTAAAGCACGATGGGTCAATCCTTGACTATGTCAAAAAGTTCAAGGAAATCAAACTCCTACTCAAGAACATGGATGAAGACGAGGGGTACTACGCCTTCAAGAATGGGTTGCAACGGTGGGCACAGATGGAGTTGAATCGAATGGGGGCTACGGATCTTTCCAAAGCCATTAGTTCAGCGGAATCCATTGCGCAATTCGAGAAACCCGATTCTTCCAAACCTTCCAAACCTAAGCCAAAGTTCAGCGGCAACGGTGGGGGAGATAAGGAAAAATCTGGCAAAACATATGGGAGATACCGGAAACCATCAAACACTTTGAAGGACGTAAAAGTCTCGTGGGATAAAAAGGAGGGACCCATTGCGTGTTTCCATTGCCAGGGACCTCACATGGTAAAAGATTGTCCCTAGAAGGCAAGGCTCCAATCCATTCAGGGAGATGTGGAGACCGAAAATGTGACGGTCAAGCTCAACTCAATTATGAGCTCCGTTCAAGTCAAGAGGGGCCATAAACATAAGGGACTGATGTTTGTAGACATCATCGTTGCAGGAAAGAAGTTGAGTGCACTAGTGGATACGGGTGCTTCTGAACTATTCATGTCTGATGAAGCTGCCAAGAAACTTGACCTTCATGTGGAGAAGGCAAGTGGGATGATAAAGACTGTCAATTCCAAGGAGAGACCGATTGTGGGAATTGTCAAGGGAGTCAAGCTTGAACTCGGAAGCTGGTACGGTAAAGAAAACATCAAGGTAATTCCACTTGATGACTTTGACTTTGTCATTGGCTTAGACTTCCTTGACCGGATCAATGCGTTGCTTGCTCCATTTGTCGACTGTATCTGTATACTGGATCCGGATAAAAAATGCCTTGTTCCCACAAATCGAGAGACTGGAGTAGAGGGCAAGATGCTTTTGGCCATCCAATTTTCCAAGGGTGTTGTGCGCAAGGAGACTACAACATACTTGGCTTCCTTGAAAAGTGATGGGTCTTTGATGCCGACAGAAGTTCCAGCGGAAGTGGAACAAATATTGGAAGAATTCGCAGACACGATGCCTTCCGAGTTGCCGAAGCAATTACCCCCGAAAAGGGAAGTGGATCACAGGATTGAGTTGATCCCTAATGCGGAGCCGCCAGCAAGGGCTCCATAGCGAATGGCCCCACCGGAGTTGGAGGAGTTGAGAAGACAACTCAAGGAGTTGTTGGATGCCGGGTACATTAGACCCTCCAAAGCCCCTTATGGTGCACCTGTTTTGTTCCAGAAGAAGCATGATGGCTCTCTTCGGATGTGCATCGACTACAGAGCGTTGAACAAGCTCACGGTAAAGAACAAGTATCCGATCCCCCTCATAGCGGACTTGTTTGATCAACTTGGGAATGCAAGGTGGTTCACCAAATTGGATCTCAGATCGGGATATTACCAGGTTAGAATAGCCGTAGGTGATGAGCCAAAGACCGCATGTGTGACACGGTATGGCTCGTATGAGTTCCTTGTGATGCCTTTTGGGCTCACTAATGCTCCAGCGACGTTCTGCACTCTCATGAACAAGGTATTGCATCCATTCTTGGATGTAATTTAATTGTAACCGTTGGATGTAACTTAAGTAATGTGAACATAGGAGATTCTTTCCTTGTATAGTCGGGAATATTCTTAGGATAATGCCTTTTGTGGTTGGTGGGAATTAATCCTAGCCATCGATGTAATTTAATTGTAACCGTTGGATGTGATGGGGGCCAAGTATAAATATAGATTCACCCCTCCTCATTTTGTCACTTCATCATTGAGAAATACAAAGCATTCCACTCAAAAGCTCTCTCTCTTATTTGCCTTTCTTCGCTTGTTTGCTTTCCGCGAGTTACAAAACTTTGAGGGCTTTGTGTAGAGGCTGACTTAGGCGAGTTGAGTCCTAAGGCCGCACGGTTTTACTAGAAAGGTTCTAGATCCGTGACACAACCATATTATTACATAATGGACAAAATTAAGACATTGTTTCATGCAACGACCTGTAGGACAACACCAGCCCAGCAGTCGTAAGAATTCAATTCGGCAATAACTAAACATTAATAAAGAGACGGTGAGAAATGGGAATACTCGGCCCTGGTGAAGCCAAGCAGGTCGTATAGAGCTGCATGCAAATGCAATCCTAGGCAAAGTTAGATTTGTTCAAAGACTTCGTACCCTAGTCTTTAATGCGTAGGGAAATTATCAAAACGTGATCTAATAATAAGATACGTTATATTAAAAGATTTTTTTATTTGTTTTATATTATATAGATTCAATTAATAAATTTTTGATAATTTACGTAACACAGTTTTGAGGGATAACATTTGCATTTTAAACCAAGAAGAAACAAACAAGTCTCTAAAAAGTTGGAGGAGGAAAAAGATGGGATGATTGGGAACGTAAAATTTTATAAACAATAGTATAATAAAGTGAAAGAATGAAAGGATTTTAGTACATCGAAAATATACCCTGAGACTAATTATTGAGTTCTTTTTGACTTACCTACCTTAATACGTAATGGCACCTGTACATTTGCTTTAATCTAAGGGTACGGTTCCTTATATTGTTGGTTAGAAAAAACAGGTTGGCCCACAAAATCTCTGTTGCATCACATGGACCTATTTCACCTTAAAATGCAGTGAGATCAAAGGAAAATCTAGTATGCTACCATTACTATGTACAAAGTGGAGGTCATATTAAATCTCATCCACTCATCATGTAGGACCCATTGCACTCACTATTTTTGTGACGGTTTTAAAGATATCATGACATTTAGGAAAAGGGCTTATTTGGCTGGATTTTTTATTTTTTAATTAAAAAATAAGATTTTTTAAATAAGATTTGAACGAATATCCTTTTTCTGTGCATATAGATAAAATTTGCACACTATTCAATGCGTATTACGATTTTGTATCTGGTAGAATGTGAAATTTATTTGATATGGTATATCTTATTCGATTATATATTCAAAAAATTCATATCTTACAAGACGTGAATTCTGTGAGATAAACTCACGAAACAATTCAATTATCGTAGTAAACTAGAACAATTGAAAAATAAATAACCGCGTTGAAATTAAAGAGATTTCTCATTTGGAAGAACACGTATTTCTGTTTATATCAAAATTCGCATTTGACAAAATGCTAATTTTATTCAATATTTACATTTGAATCAATGCGTTTTTTTGCTATAAATGGCCTCCCAATCTTTTTTTCTTTGCACCAAATCTATCTCAATTCTCTTCTTACATTGTGTTTAAATTTCCCGGTTAATATCTCGAGTTTTATTGTAATGTGGGGACTAGGGATGTAAAAACAGTTACTCGGATGAGTTTCAGGTCGGGTACTGTCAGGTTGGGTAAAATTGGATACAGGTCATTTCAGGTTGATTTGATGTTTTGACTCGATTCGGGTCGGGTGCGGGTCCATTTCAGGTCGGTTTCATTTCAGGTTGGGTCTATTTCAGGTCGGGTCTATTTTAGGTCGGATTCATTTCAGGTCGGGTTCAAACGGTTCGGGTCCAAATCGGATAATTGACAGTTTCATTTCAGGTCGGGTCCATTTCAGTTCGGTTGTATTTCAGGTCAGGTTCATTTCAAGTCGGTTTTGTTTCAGGATGAATTAATTTTGATTTTATATTCATAATAATTTAAATTAATAATTTTGATTTTGTATAAATACGTAAAAAAACAAATAAATATTAAACTATAAAGTTAAAGATTAAATTTTGAAATTTTAAAAAATCAACATTAATTTGTAAGGACTCAATTACAAAAATTAAAAATTAGAAACATTAAAGTAAATTAGAAAAATCAGTAATAATCAATTCAAATAAATTAACTTGTAAGTTATAAGGAATAAATTACAAAAAATATATATTAATTATAAGTATTAAAAATCTAACTTTAATATATTATAAAATAATTATACTATAGTTTAATATATTTTAAAAATGAAAAAAAATAAATTTTAGACAATATATAGAATTTATACTGTAAATGGAATAATAGTTATATATGATTAATATTATATAAAAAATTTATACTATATGCAAAAAATATATTATATATGGAGTAATACTATAAATGGACTAATACTATTTTTTGAAGTAAAATAATTCTAGAATAAGTAATAATAATATTTATGGCATAATAATACTATTTTTGTAAATAAAATAATACCATAAATAAATTAATCTATATCTGGAAAATAAAATTATAATATATATTAAAATATGGTATACATAACACTATAATCTATATATATAATACATTAATAATTTAATAACTAATATAAGTATTTATATTATATATATTGATAATTAGATGTCTAGTAATTATATATGTATAATGTATGTATAATATATTTATAATGTATACAATTATTAATTATACATATTACATAACTACATAACATAAGTATATTCTAACATTCATATATATATATATATATATATGTATCAATGTATGTTATATGTATACATGATGAATTAGTGATAGTAGTAGTACTATACATAGTATATTAATATATATTAAAATATGGTATACATAACACTATAGTCTATATATATAATACATTAATAATTTAATAACTAATATAAGTATTTATATTATATATATTGATAATTAGATGTCTAGTAATTATATATGTATAATGTATGTATAATATATTTATAATGTATACAATTATTAATTATACATATTACATAACTACATAACATAAGTATATTCTAACATTCATATATATATATATATATGTATCAATGTATGTTATATGTATACATGATGAATTAGTGATAGTAGTAGTACTATACATAGTATATTAATATATTATATATATATCAATACATCATATACGTATGCTAATGTTATATGTATATATAATAATTAGTAAATGTATTATGTATATTATATATTATGTACATATAACATATGTATATGTATAATTGTATATAATAATTAGTATATAGTATATGTATATATGTATATATCATATATGTACGTTATAACTTATATCAATATGTAATTATGTATCATGTATGCTATAATCTATGTATATGTATTATATATATATATATATGTGTGTGTATGTTATATGTATTATATATATGTTAATATGTATATTAATTTTTGTACATGTATTATATATGTATGTTAATATGTCACATGTGTTAGTATGTATTAGTACATTATATATGTATATTAATATATGTATGTTATATGTATATGTATTATACATAATACATATATACATTATATATATTATACATGTATATTAATTTTTAATGTATATATCATATTATATTATTATATATATAATATGTAGTATATTTATACTTATATTATATATACATATATACATATATGATATACATGTACTGTGTATATTAATTTTTAATGTATATATATGTAATATGTATCATATATATATTATATATACATATCTAACATATTAATTATTATACATATTTAATATGTATATATATCATATATAAATAATATATATTATAAATATTATATTAATACTATATAAATATATATTATATAAATATTATATTATATATACATATATAATAATAATATAATATATACATACTAATATACTATATAATTAAAAATTTAGATCCCTCCCTCAAATTTAAATATAATTCCCACCCTAAAATCAAATTTCCCTCCTGCCTCCCTCCAAATTTCCCTCCCGCCTCCCCCCCCCCCCGGCTAAATTCAAATTCCCCCCTCCCCCGTTAAACTCAAGAATTTCTCATTCCCCTAAAATAAAAAAATTCACTTCTAAATTTTAATTTTAAATTTATTTTAAAAATCAAATAAGTACTATTTTTTTAACTTAGAATATTTAATAAAAATATATGTATATTTATTATGATATTTATATGTATATATATTATATATATTAATATATGTATACTTATTATTTATATATATGTATATATACTAGATTTATATATTAATATACATATATGATATACATTAATATATGATATACATATATAATATATGATATACTTATATATATAATATATTTTATGTATTAATGTATTATATGTAATATATAATATACTTTAAAATATAATATATATTATATATACTTAAATGTATACTAATATATGTATTTAATTTAAAATTATAATTTTAATGAAATATTATTTTAAAATTATAATTAAAATTAAATACATTAAAATTAAATAAAATAGTAAATAAATTAATTTAATTAAATATGTAATACTATATTTAAATATTAATCCTAAATTAATTCTCATGTCTAATTCTATTTTTTTAAGCCTAGTTATATTTATTACTATTTTAAATTCTTCAAATTATAGATATATTTAATTATATGTCATGTAAATATTAAGTTTTGTTAATATTAGTTCAGGTCAATAACAGGTCAGGTCATTTATCAGGTCGGGTTCCAAATAGGTCGAGTTCAAAACAGGTCGGGTAAAATCAGGTCTCGAGTCGATTCAGTCGGGTAATATCGGTTATCTGCCAGGTCAAACTCGGGTTCGGGTTTGTTTCAGTTGGATACAGGTCGGGTTTCAGGTCTACAGTAACAGGTTGAAATTGGGTTCAGGTCATTTTCGGTCGGATACAGTTCGGGTTCGGTTACTACAGTAACAGGTCTAATTCGGATTCGGGTCAACAACAGTCGGTTATAGATCAGGTTCGGGTCATTACATACCCGGGTCAAACCAAGTTCTGACTCGAACAGGTTTCAGGCGGGTTTTCAGGTCGGGTCAGCTTTTTACATCCCTAGTGGGGACTAATGAGGTTGAATGGGAGAAATGTAAGTTTTATTTATTTATTTATTTTAAATTATTGTTTTTATTTTAGGTTAATATTATTATTTACTTTTAAAATTATATTTTAGAAAAATATTATAAGTACTTATAATTATGATATTTTTTGTTGTTTAACTTTTTTAGGAAGGCAAGAAATGTAACGCCCCAAAAACAGTCCTAGAAGTTTAGAGGTTTAGTGAACCAGTTTCGTCGGTTTAGCCTAGTTCGAGATTAAGTAATTAAAAATTGGTTTTTAATTAAAATAAATCTTGGAAAAAATTATAAAATTCTTATTTGACATATATTTGACTTTGTTCAAATCAATTTTGAAAATTGACCCTTGAATCCCTAAAATTTTGAAATTAGTGGCTATTTTGTAAAAACTAAAAACTTGAGGACAATTTTATAAACCAACCCAAAACTTTGAATCTTTAAGGGGATTTGATCCAATTGTAATTCTAGTTGATCTAACCTTCCATAGGCTTATTTAATTAACTCTTAACCAAAGTTTTAAAACACAAAATCCAAAATAACTTAATTTAATTCCTAAAAACCTATTTTTATATCAATACATATACCTATTTTTAATATTTCGACTTCTCCTCTTTTATGCAGTCACTCCATCATATTTTCAAAGGTAAACACCAATCTTTTCAATAAAATTTCATTTGGTTAAATCTAAATATTTTTCTTCTTCTTCTTCTTCAAAATCTCTTTGTTTTTCTTTGGTTTTACTTGTTTTTAAATCTTGGAAAGAGGTTGGATCAATTTTGGAGGTGAGAATCATTCAAACCTATGAAACCTTTAACGGAATTTCTAAGTTCTTGTCTGATTGCAACAATCTTTAAAGTCTTGAATCAATAAAATCGATTTTCTTGATAAAAATTTCATTGTTTTCTTGATTTTCGTTCAAGGGTTTTACATGGCTGTTTTTGATGCCTAAATACATGAATCTTTAAGTGTTTATATGCAATTAATATGGATTTTAAGTATCTAATCCCGGGAATAAAGATTAGGTGGTGTTTAGAGATGTTTTCGGTGAGTTTCAATTAGGTTTTATGGTGATTTTAGGGGTTGTCATGTGTTGGTCCGACTTGAGGGATGTTTTGGTGCATTATAATGCACTAAACCCTCTGGTTTTGATGCTTGAATCAGGTCAAAAGGTAGAAGAAAAAGTTTGAGGGAGATCGGAAAGTCGAATCACGTTTTTGGGTGACTTGTTGAGCAAGTTTCTATTTTGGTGAGTGGATTATGAGAATGGGTTACTAAGAAAGTGTTTTAATGTGTTTTCAAAGGTTTTGGGGTTTAGGGAAGATGTGAGAAACCTCCCTATACTCCAAAGTAAGTTGAACGTTTTGCTTTCCTGAAGGTTCCCATATTACATCGTGTTTTACTATGTTATTTTTCATGCTCTTATTCTGTTGTGCATATATGATTATGCATATGATTTAATGAAATTTCTAGGTTCTTAGCTGATTGCAATAATATTTCAAGTCTTGAATCAATAAAATCGGTTTTCTTGATAAAAATTTCATTTTTTCTTGATTTTCGCTTAAGGGTTTTACATGGCTGTTTTTTATGCCTAAATACATGAATCTTGAATTTTTTTAGATTTAATTAAGATGGCTTTTAAGTATCTAATATGGTTTAGGTGGTGTTTAGAGAGGTTTTCATTGAGTTTCGGTTAGGTTTTATGGTGTTTTTAGAGGCTGCCATGTGTTGGTTCGACTTAAGGGATGTTTGGGTGCGTTATAATGCACTAAACCCTCTGGTTTTGATTCTTGAATTAGTTCAAGAGGCGGAGGAACAAGTTTGAGGGAGATCAGAAAGCCAAATCGCATTTTCGGGTGACTTGTCAAGCAAGTTTTAGTTTTGGTGAATGAATTATGATAGTGGGCTACTACGACAGTTTTTAATGTGTTTTCAAAGGTTTAGTGGTGTAGGGAAGGTGTGAGAAACCACCCTATAATCCGAAGTAAGTTAAACATTTTCCTTTCTTAAAGGTTCCCATATTACTTCGTGTTTTACTATGTTATTTTTCATGCTCTTATTGTGTTGTGCAAATGTGATTATGCATATGATTTAATTCTCATGATATTTCTTTTAAAAATATTTTTATATGAGTATGAATCTCCCACGATTTTGTTTTGAAAACGTGATAAAAGTGGTTTTTATCGGTTTACGCATTTGATGCATGTGTTAGTGGGATGCATATGTGTTTACATACTGTTTTAAATAGAAAATTGAGCATTAGTTTTGGTTTTGTATTGGTATTAAAGATGATGGTAACGTGGATAAGTTGATCGGTCAATAGGATGTGAGTGCACTATAAATTATAAAATGCGTACGTGTGTTAAATGCATTTGTAATGCATTAGAGCTGATGCTTAAGGTGTGATATATGTGTTATATTACATTTAAGCATAGTACTATCCCGGATGCTAAGGTGAGATTTCATGATTGAAAACAATCCATCATGGGTGTAGAAGGCCATTTAGCCCTCACACGTGGTATGAGTAGCGATTTGGCTCTCATACGTGGCATGTTGGCGATTTGGCCTCGTGCGTGGAATGTCTATACATGCATGTTCTTTTTATCCTAAAGATTAGTGGTAGTTTAATCGGATCACTAATACAAATATGTTTTAAAAGCAAGTGTACGCGACCTTGCAACGAGTTTTGCATATGCATTCGATATATGAATAAGTGGTTTTTATTTAAGCTTTGCTATGAGTAACATGTAATACTTGTGTTTTGCTTATTAAGCATGTGTTTTCATAAAGGTATTTTGAAAAGGTTTTGTGGCTTGTGAGCCATTGTACACTTGATGATTTTCAAAAGGTGGCATCGTTTCCCATGATTAACTATTTTTATGAAGGGCATGACTTGGTTTTTAAATTGATGAAATTGGTTTAATATGGGCTGCATTGCAAGTTGTTTTCAAATTTGTTTTTATTCACTCACTAAGGGAATTCTTACTCTCTCATTTATCTTGCAATGCATGGTATTTAGTATGGAGGCAACAAAGAGAAGCAAAGATCTAGGTAACCGCCAAGTTAAAGCTCTAGTATGTCTTTATAACATTAGTAGTAGTGAGAGAGCAAATGGGGATGAGATATAATATTGAGAATGATGTTTGCACTATTTACACTTTCAAACGCTAAAATGATTATCTATGTTGACGTTAGCTTTGTGACTTGGATTTGAATTGCCTATTGGTATTCCTTTAGTCATAATAAAAGTTATATGGAAGTTTGATTCTTGATATCCTTATGTGTGAATTTGAGTGTTGCTGATAATGAAGCATGACTATTTATGAGTTGAATCTATGATGTGGTTATTTAGGTTCGAATGCATATAGAAATCATCTTGAGTATATTGTTGTTGTGCTTATATGTGTTTATGAGATTGTCGAAGTTGAAGCATGCTCTTAGAAGTTTGAATATATTTTTGCTAACTAGGTTGTAATGTATTTAGTAAGTTGTATATGATATGTGGATAATCTGTATTTAGGACTGAAATTTAAGATACAAGTATGTAACGAACCTAGTTAAATATTGGTAACACTAATTACATAATTAGTCCTTAAGGTTTTAGAAAATTATATTTTGGTCCCTAAAGCATGTATGTATATTTTAGGATTTGTTCCTTATTTGTTCCCGCTGCAATTGAATATAATCTATGCATGGACATGTAGGATCAAAATAAAGCATCTAAATAAGATAAAAAAATAATTTTTTTATTTTTAGGGTTGTTTATCGGGGCGAGTCTCTGGATTAGCCTTGATATTCCTCGTGTAGCTCGTTTGAGTTGGGTGGTGTCTAGACCGGGTCGAGGGGGTTACAAGAAACATCGTTTGAAATTTTTTTACACTCAAATGACTAGAGTACCCAACTCTCATCTCGAAGAATCTATTTTGAGGGCCAGATTTAGACACTTCTCAAAATTTGTTGGTGGTGTCAGATTGGAAGTTGATTTAATTAATGCTCTTGTAGAGAGGTGGAGTCTAGAGACATGCACATTTCACTTTTCGTGCAATGAAGTGATCATAACATTGAAGGATGTGTTTCATATTCTTTGTCTTCCGGTTTATGGAAAGACTATTATAGGTCACAATAATGGAGACTGATGTGACCTTTATTTTGAGTTGTTAGGGGTTGTGCCAATCGCGTGGATAGTGACTTGGTGTTTTTTCGATGACTCCGAGAAAATTATAATATTTTATCCAATGACACGAATGAAGAAGTGATGATGATAACAATATTATTTGCTTTTAATATTTTCCAAATAATTAAATTTTCATATGTAAATATATATATTCATTGTAGGCCTATGATCTTAGTCATGCTCATACTTTACAAATAACATGCGAGATATTGATGCTGAACAAAACCTACAATAAAGAACATATGTTGTGGTTGGAGCATTTGCAAGATTTTGATGAAGTAGGTAGACTGACTTGGGGATCGATAGTACTGATGGTTCTCTGTAGGGAGTTGTGCAAGGCTATCAATCCCAAGAAGCACGAAAGTGGAGGTTGTCATTCGTTGTTATAGTCTTGGGCATGGTTCAGAATATCATTTTTATGTCCTAAAATTATCGTGCCTAGTCCATATATTTTCCATTATACCAAGGTACGTATATAAAAATTCAATATGTTTTATTTGAATCAATACATATTTTTAATATCCTTTTTTATTTTAATCTTAATTTACTTATATTTTCATGTTGGTAAATTTATAATTTAAGTCATGTTGGTTTGGCAAAAGGTCCAAAGATTATCAGACTTGATATTGAGAATGAATCTGGAAATTAGGTAAATATTGGTAGTTTTGATTTTAATATTAAATTTGATTTTTTGAAACTAAAGTTTATTAATTTCAATTTTGATCGTATATTGTATAGTTTTTTTGGACAACTTACACAGATCCGAGTATTCACAAATGTCTTTCGTATGTTTTAGAGGGGATGGAGAATGCTTGGATGATCATGGTACCATTAATCTATTACGATATAGTTGAGTTGTATTCGAGCGATCACGTCCGACGACAATTTAGTTGTTTTCAATTAATCCCGTAGGACACTTTCAATTTTGACGTATTACATAAGATCACTCGATAAGGGATACCCAAGTTCAAAAAATTATAACTCCCCAAATTTGGGCTTAGAAGTTTAATGATCAGTTCAGAGGTTTAGTGAACCAGTTTAGTTAGTTAAGCCTAGTTCGGGATTAAATACTTAAAAATTAGTTTTTATCAAAATTAAATTTTGGAAAAATATCCTAAAATCTTTATTTGATTTATATTTGACTTTGGTTAAACCAATTTCAAAAATTGACCCTTGAAATCTTGAGATTTTGAAATTAGTGACTATTTTATAGAAATTGAAAACTTGGTGACAAATTTGTAAATTAGCTAAAATTTGAATCTTTAAGGGGCTTTGATCCAATTTTAATCCTATCTGGTCTAAACTTTCCAAGAGTCTTTTCAATTAACCTAAAACCCATGTTTTAAATAAAATAATTAAAATTACCTAATTTTAATCTCAAAATCATTTTCACGTTAAATACATAACCATTTTTATATTTTTGTTTTCTCTCTTACCAAGGTATAAAACTATTAACTTTTCAAGGTAAAACTTCAATATTTACTATTAAATTTGTTGGTTTTATTCTATACAATTGTTTTCTTCAAATATTCTCGGTTTTCAATCTTTTTCTTGTTTTTAAATCTTTGAAAGAGATTGAATCATTTTTAGAGGTGAGAATTCTTCAAACCTATTAAAACTTAAGTTATTTAATGAAATTCCCAAGTTATTGGCTGATTACAATTGAATTTAATAGTTTTGTTTAAGAAAAATCAGTTTTTTGTTCAAAACATGTGATTTTCGTACAAAGGTTTTATTTTAATTCACTGTTTTTGAATCATAAATTCAAGATTTTTTATGTATTAGGATGTTTAAAATATGTCTTTAAAGTATCTAATCCACTACTTAAGTTTTAAGTGTTGTTTGGAGAGTTTTGAGAAGTTTTCGGTTAAGGTTTTTGGGAGTTTTAGGGGTTGTTGTTTGTTGGTCGGACTTGAGGGATGTTTGAGTGCGTCTTGATGCACTAAACCCTCTTTTTTTAATGCTTGAAACAGGTCAAGTGGTTGAAGATCAAGTTTAAGGGAGATCGGTTCGAGTTGGTGGCTTGCCGATCAAGTAACAGTTTTTGGTGAGTGGATTATGAGAGTGTGCTACTATGATAGTGTTTTATTTTAATTTTTAAAGGTTTGGGAGTGTATTGAAGGTGTGAGAAACCTTCCTATACTCGAAAGTAAGTAAATGTTTTAGCTTTCACAAAAGTTCTCATATTACTCCGTATTTACTATGATGGTTGTCATGCTCGTATGATGTTTTGTATATGTGATTATGCATGTGATTAAATGATCATGAGACTGTTTTAAAGAGGTTTTTATATGCATACTTTTTCCCACGATTTTGTTTCGAAAGTGAAATAAAAGTGGTTTTATCGATTTTTGCAAGTGATGCATGAAAAAGTGGGATACATGTTTAAATTCTGTTTTGAATTAAGTATTGAGCATTTTTTTCATTATTATATTAGCTAGTTAAATGATGAATATAATAGAATAAGTTGATCGATCAATAGGGTCTAGAGTGCACTATAAACTATTTAAAATTCGTACGTGTGAAAATTCCTTGAATGTTGCATTTTGGTGTATAACCTAATATTGTGTGATAGGGGTATTACTGTCACATCCGGGTTGATAGGGGTAGTAATGTCATCGTAAACCAAGGTGAGACTTATTATGTTGGGGGTAGTACTAATATGTGCATGCTTTGGGGGTAGTACTATCATGCGTTTTGCCCGTTTATCCTAACGATTTAGGATAGTACAAATCCGATCACTAGCACCAATATATGTTTTGACTTCTGTAATTGCAAGTGTTATGTTTTCATTATGCTTTGCTAGGTGAATAGCATGTTAGCCTTGAAGTTTGCTTAATAAGCATGTGATATGTTTTAAAGAGATAATTTACTGAGATTTATGGTGGCTTGATAGGCCATGGTTGATAACAATTGCTAGAATTTACTGTTGGCATTGTTGGCCATGCTTGATTTGTTTTATAAAAAGCATGACATGTTTTACTTTGACAAAATTGAGTTAATATGGGTTGTGTTGCAGGTGATGTTTTGAATTGATTTATTCCCTCACTAAGCCTCGTGCTTAACCCTCTATTTTCCTTGCAATGTAGAGAAATAAGTGTTAGCAGCAACCGAAAAGCAAAAGAAGTACGTGCTTATTTTATATTTTCTTAGCTCAAGTATGTTATTTTTAAAGTTATGAATCTTAAGTAGTTGAGAGCAATGGGATAGTAAACCTATGTGTTATTAGAGATTTTTTCATTTGAACTTTATAATTGATACACTTTTCTGTTAATGAAGTACTTTGAGATTCAATTCATGACTATTTTAATTTATGTTATGCTATGTTTCCAATGTGGAGATATGTTTATGCAATTTGTGTTTTGCTCAAGAAACTAGGTGGAATTCCATCTAAAAAGGTTGTTATGTTATGTGCTTTATGCCCTTTAGGTTAAAGTATGCATCTAGAGAGTGTTTGAATCCGTTTAAGGCATGAAATCTGGAAATCTGCAGCTTTCTGGGCAGAGGGTTCTGGAACGCCTTTATAAGGTTTCGATACTCAGGCCAAATCATGAGGGAAATCTGGGAAAGTAAGCCTAAATATCGAAACAGTATGAACACGTTTTGGAACAGATGCATGAATTCAAGCAGGCGTATCGGAATGCATAGCCTGGGTTCCGAAATCAACTTTGGTAGTGTTGAATCGTATCGGAACTAGGTTAGTTGCGTATCGAAACGTAGGCTTGTTACGTAGGGTATTAGAGAGTTATCGAAGGAATATAGGAACACTTAAACATTGTTTCGAAACCTGACCTGGCAGTTCACTATGGTTTCGAAACAGGCCTTTAAGGTTTCGATACCCCTAGCCGTTAATATGGTTATAGTCTGAAAACAATTCTAACTCTTTACATTTTAGTCACTAAACCTTGAGCATGCAATTAAATAGTTGTAGACCTCCTCTTAAGATAGAATTTGAGACTTAAGCATGTAATGAACTTAATTAAAGGTTGGTAACATTAATTTTAAAATTGGTCACTATTTTTCTAGAAAATTACAATTTGGTCCCTAAAACATTTTAGGTTGAATTAGGACTCATTTCCTTATTTGCTTCCGCTGAAATTGAATACCTCCTATGCATGAACATATAAGATCAAATTAAAACATCTAGATAATATATATTATAATTATAAGGGTCGTTTATTTGGTTGAGTCTTCGGATTTGCCTTGGTATTCCTCGTGTAGCTCGTTTCAGTCGAGTTGTGTCTAGACTGGGTCAAGGGTGTTACAAAAATTTTAATTTGTTTAATCTTTTGTCAATTTGAATGTTTTTTCTTCTAGAGATAAATAAAAATATTAATATTACGTGGTAGGTTGATTGAGAGGAATGACAAATATAGTGAATTGTTCAGTGTGGATGGTTATGAATAATCCCTGATTGTTAATCCCTTCATGAATACATAATGTTTGCTATGATGGTCATTCCTAATTACTTCATATGGTTTTTTTGATTAGGAGGGTGAATTTACATACTCTGAAAGAGCGAATGGTAGTGATTGAGCGTGCGCAATGTAACTGTTTTCGTACTGAACGTAATATGGGAGCATGTATGACTTCAAGCATTACTTTATCATCTCACAAGAGAAATTCTTCTACCTCTTCCACCCCGGCACCATCTCATTATACATAAACAATCTGGCCTCAGCTTTTTCCATTTGATGGACTCATCATTTCGTTGATTTTCAAGCCCGAAAAAAGTTTCTTTCATGCCTTTTTTGGCAATTCATGTAATGCCCCAAAAATGGGCTTAGAAGTTAGTGAGCCGGTTTAGCCTAGTTCGAGATTAAATTCTTAATTTTTTTAAATTGAAATAAATTATGTAAAAATATCGTAAAATTCTTATTTAATATATACTTGACTTTGGTCAACTCAATTTTAAAAAATTAAACTTGAATCCCCAATATTTTGAAATTAGTGACTATTTTGTAAAAATTGGAAACTTGAGGACAATTTTATAAAACTAAGCTAAAACTTTGAATCTTTAAGGGGATTTGATCCAATCCTAATTCTAATTGATTTAAAATTCCTCGGGCTTATTTAATTAACTCTTAACCCAATTTTTAAAACCCAAAACCCAAAATAATTTAATTAAATTTTTAAAAACCTATTTTATATCAAAACCTAAACCCTTATTTTATTATATTTGTTTTCCCTTTTCCCAAGTTAGAGAACAACCGTCTTTTCAAGGTAAACTCACTTTCTTTTCAATTAATTTCGTTTGAATAGTTATTTATAACTTTTCCTTCTTCAAAAATCTTGTTTTTCATTTATTTTCTTCTTCAAAAACCATGGAAATTGGTTGGGTCAGAATTTGAGGTAAGAAAAATTCAATCCTCTGATTTTAAAAGGTTCTTTATTGAAATTTCCATGTTATTGGCTTGGTAAAACCGTTTTTATCTTTTGGTTTAAGAAAAATCAGTTTTTGATCAAAACCTATAAATTTCGTTCGAGGGTTTTAATTCACTGTTTTTGGGTCATAAATTCAGTGTTTTGTAAGTTTTAAGATGTTTATAATGTTTATTTTAAAGTCCCTAATTGCGGACTATGGTTGAGGACTCTCTTGAAATTTTCATGGTCAACTTCTCTGTTTCTGGAGACTGTTTCCAGAAATGTCTTGGCAATTTAGCAAAGGTCCTGAAACGATGTGAAGAGGCTGACCTTGTGCTGAATTGGGAGAAATGTCACTTCATGGTGACAGAAGGTATTGTGTTAGGCCATAAAATCTCACACAAAGGCATTGAGGTAGACAAATCTCACACAAAGGCATTGAGGTAGACAGAAGTTTCCTTGGACACGTGGGATTCTATCGGAGATTCATCAAGGATTTCTCCAAGATCTCCTAGCCCTTGTGCATGTTGTTGCAGCAGAACTAGCCTTTTGTGTTCGATCAAAAATATCATGGCGCTTTCATAGAGCTGAAGCAAAGCCTGACCACTGCACGAGTTGTTGTTCCCCCAGATTAGACCTTACCGTTCGAGCTGATGTGCGATGCGAGCGACTACGCCGTGGTAGCAATTTTGGGGTAGCATCGAGGTAAAATTTTTCATGTTGTTTATTATGTTAGCCGTACTTTAAATGAAGGTCAACTTAACTACACTACCACAGAGAAAGAGCTACTTACCGTGGTATTTGCATTTGACAAGTTTATGTCATACTTGATAGGTACTAAGATCATTGTTCATACCGATCACTCAGCTATTAAGTACTTAGTGACTAAAAACGATGCTAAACCTAGGCTCATTAGATGGATACTGCTGTTGCAAGAATTTGATTTAGAGGTGGTAGATAGGAAAGGAACCGAGAACCAAGTTGTTGATCATCTTTCTAGGCCTGGAATGTCATGACAAAATTTAAATACATGATAAATTTCCTGATGAGAAAATTCTTTATGCCACGGAAATTCCGTGGTACGCTGACCTTGCTAATTTTCTTGTTAGTGGTGTTTTGCCTTTTGACATGACTAGCCAGGGAAAGAAGAAATTCAAACATGACGCGTGGTTCTATTTCTGGGATGAACCATATCTGTTCAAGCGTTGTGCCGATCAAATTATTCAAAGATGTGTGCTGGAAGAAGAGCAAAGAGATATTTTGCATCATTATCACACAGGACCGTATGGAGGTCACTTCGGAGGAATGAGGACTGTTGCAAAAGTCCTACAATCAGGTTTTTATTGGCCTACTTTATTCAAAGATGCCCAAACATTTTTCCAAGCCTACGATCGATGTCAAAAGACTGGGAATATCTCCAGACGACATGAAATGCCGCGACAAAATATTTTGGAGATAGAGTTATTTGACGCATGGGGCATAGATTTATGGGACCATTCCCATCTTCATTTGGAGATTTATACATCCTTTTGGCAGTGGACTATGTATCCAAGTGGGTAGAAGCCATTGCAACGTCGAGGAACGATTCAAATACCGTGCTTAAATTTCTACATAAGTACATTTTCACAAGATTTGGCGTGCCAAGGGCTTTCATCAGTGATGAAGACACTCATTT
Source organism: Abelmoschus esculentus (assembly GCA_035048815.1). Taxonomy (NCBI): domain Eukaryota; kingdom Viridiplantae; phylum Streptophyta; class Magnoliopsida; order Malvales; family Malvaceae; genus Abelmoschus; species Abelmoschus esculentus. The sequence continues at coordinate 9,271,318 of JAUCBN010000059.1, forward strand.
TGACAACAAGTTAATTGCCAAGGCATTGAAAAGATATGGGATGCGACACAAAATTTCCACGGCATATCATCCCCAAACCAATGGGCAAGCCGAGGTTTCCAATCGTGAAATCAAGCAAATTTTGGAAAAAGTGGTGAATTTGAGAAGGAAAGATTGATCAACCAAGCTTGATGAAGCGTTGTGGGCATACCGAACAGCTTTCAAACCCCCCCTAGGGATGTCTCCATTTAAGTTAGTCTATGGAAAAGCATGTCACCTCCCGGTCGAGCTAGAGCATAAGGCCTATTGGGCAATCAAGAAGCTCAACTTTGATGCCGAGTTAGCTAGTGAGTGAAAGAAGACTTCTAGAGTTGAATGAGATGGAGGAATTCAGGACCCAAGCTTATGAGAATGCTAAACTCTACAAGGAGCGAACCAAGCGATGGCATGATCAAGCAATTTTGCCACGACATTTTCATGCGGGACAACAAGTGATCCTATTCAACTCAAGGCTGAAGCTTTTCCCTAGGATCCTTAAATCGAGGTGGTCAGGGCCATTTGAAATACTTCATGTATATCCCCATGGAGCTGTAGAAATCAAGAATCTGGAAAATGGGACAATTTTCAAAGTTAATGGCTAGCGTCTGAAGATTTACACTGGAGCCCACGTGATGCGGGATAAACCTACCGCATATCTTATAGATGCATGACATGCTGAAATGTCATGGCATTTTCAGTTTACTCCTGTGCATAAATAAATAATCTTTAAGTTTGTTTTATTTGCTTTAATATGCTTAACCTTTTTAATACTTCTTTTAATTGTTTTTTTTAGGTTATTATACACCCTTGGAGGCTTACGGTTGAAGGAAAAAGAAGGAGAAAAGTAGGAAACCCTACCTTGAAATTATTGGGTGGTAAAAAAGACAAAAGAAAGAGGGAGTTTTTATTATTTTATTGTTTTATTTTGAATTTTAAAATCCAACCCTCTCTCTCCTATTAAAATTCCGACACCTTTATTCCTACACCTAATCAACCCCCTCCACACGTTTTTGCCTCACACCCCCACTAAAATAATAAAGGTCTCACCTTTATTATTTTTAACCTCACTTCCCACCTTCTTCCTCATCTTTAACCTCCATAGCCGAGACCCCCCTCCATTAAAGAAAAGTTTCAAGCTTTCTTACTTTTTCTTCTCCTTTTCAACCTGAAAATGGTAAGAACTAGACCGCCGGGAGCTACACAATAACCCCCTGCCATTTTTGTGGACGAGCTGGTAGAAGAAAGATTCAAAACTCTCAAGAACCGAAGAGTTTTCTTTGAACTTGGCTTCATCCTCTCCGACGAGTTGGGACCAGAGGTGAAGGATGTGGTGGCGTGCCACCATTATGAGCAGTTTGCTGCCCATATAGGCTCCGTCAATGCCACAATAGTGCGTGAGTTCTATGCCAATATTTTCAACCCAGACCAAAAATCCGTATATGTCCATGGCAAAAATATTCACTTCATAAACATGGCTATCAACCGCTTCTTTAAAATCCCCCAAGAGGTGAATAGACATGCTAAGAAATAAGAAGAGGCTGATTATGAGACATACCAAGGTGTGAAGGAGGATGTATGTCTACCTGAGACCGAGTGGAATGGCCAACAAACTTCAAGACGAACGGTGAATCGAGAGAGCTTGCTTCCCAACGCCCGATTGTGGAACCAATTCCTACAATACAAGTTGATGCCCATTTCGCATCACACTACTGTGAGTTTACCTCAACGTACGTTGCTGCATTCTATTCTTTTTGGCTGCCCGATAGACATAGGGAGAATTATTGTGCAAGAGACGCATGCTTGTTGGAAACGACCCAAGAGCCCCCTCAAATTTTCAAACCTAATCACTGCACTACGTCAAAAGAAAAATGTCCCCGAGTATGATTTTGATGAAATAATAGAAGGAATGAAAGGATTGTCTGCTGAGAAAGTGACTGCACTTATGGGCAACATAGAAGAGCAGCCAGAGGCATCACACGCCGCCTCGGCTAAAGGAAAATGCCCGATGGAAAGAGATGATGCACTGGAGCTATCCAAAAATGCCATGGCAAAAATTGATGACTTGTCCAAAGACTTAAAGGAATTTTTCCTCTACACAAAGAAGAGAGACGAGGTCATTAAAGCCGACTTGGCAGAGTTGCTTCATCCACTCGATCAAGAGTTCCCTGCGTTCTGTCGCGTGTCAAAAGTGTGCGTTTAGTGTAAGCGGACACATCAAAAGTAATAAGTGATAAGTAATTATCGGATTATCGTCTCCACAGGGATTGGTAGACTTAATATGCCTTCTTCACTTTCTTGTTCTGTAGAAAAGTAAAAACACAAGTGAATTGAGTTGGTTTATCTAAACTAAAGTGACTAAATAAAAATAAAGAGATTTAATAATAGAGAAAGATGGGTTAGGATCCAGTTGCGTTGTATTGTGGATTTGATTGACTTGTCTCTGCTCAATGCAATCGTATATCACTGCCTCGGCAGCACTGCAGATTACTGCCTTGGTAGCGACGACACTGTCCTCCGCGGCAATCCCTTGCTCGTGGATGGACTTTACCAAACTTCGGCAAAGTGTCCTTGAATGACTCCGCTTATCCCGAACTTTGGTAAAGTTTACCCACGAGCAAGGGATTGCCGCGACAGACAGTATTGTCGCTGCCAAGGCAGTAAACTACAGTGTTGCCGAGGCAGTGATATACGATTGCATTGGACAGAGACAAGTCAATCAAATCCACAATACGACGCAACTGGATCCTAGCCCATCTCTCTCTACTATTTCAACTATTTATTTTTTTTAGTTATTTTAGTTTAGATAAATCAACTCCAATCACTTGTGTTCTTTACTTTTATACAGAACAAGAAGGTGAAGAAAGCATATTAAGTATACCGGTCCCTGAGGAGACGATAACTCGATAAAATACTTATCACTTATTACTTTCGATGTGTCCACTTGCACTAAACGCACACTTTTGACACGCGACAAGTTTTTAGCGTCGTTGCCGGGGACTGTCAACTAAATTTTATTTTCTTTATTTTCTTATTTATTTTTATTTTACTTTTGTTTTTCATAGTGTATGACCAGGGCCAATCCAACCAACCTCTTGTACGAGTTAGATCCAGAGATCGAAAGAAAAAGGCAACGGTTGAGGAGACAGATCCAAGGAGCCATGGCAGAACACCCGGTAGGACAAAACTTACCTGCCGGCAATGGAGGACTTCCGCCGCCACCTGGGCCGTGGCAACTCACTGTCAGAGACTTCCTGGAGGAGGAATTAAATGGATTAAACCCAGGAGTTGTCACACCAGAGATTGAAGCAGCCCATTTTGAATTAAAACCTGTTATGTTCAATATGTTAAATACAATTGGACAATTTGGTGGGTCTGCAACTGAAGACGCAAGGCAGCACCTCAAGTCCTTCATGGAAATCTGCAACTCTTTCAAAATCCAAGGAGTCCATGAAGATGTCTTACGATTAAAGCTATTCCCCTATTCAATGAGGGATAGGGCGAAAGCTTGGTTAAATAGCATTCTAGCAGGATCTATTAGTTCCTGGAGTGAACTTTGCCGTGATTTCATTACTCGTTTTAATCCCACTAATTTATATGATAGAATCCGTAATGAAATTACGTCTTTTCGACAGGCAGATGATGAACCAATGTACGAGGCATGGGAGCGCTACAGAGAATTACTACACAAGTGTCCTTTGCATGGATTTCCCCTATGGACACAAGTGACAATGTTTTACAATGCCATGAATGCCCCGACAAGGATGATGTTAGATGCCTCGGCAAACGGAACACTCCTAGATAAAGCACCTGAGGAAGCTATTGAAATATTGAATAAAATCGCAAAGAATGACTTTCAGTTTCCTACATCTAGGCGAGGAGGAGTAAGACGCCAAGCCACGGTAAATGAATTAGACACACCAAGTTCAGTGGCAGCACAATTGGACTCCCTTACCAAGATGGTGCAAAACCTACAGTTACAACAAAATACCCGTGAGGTTAAGGTAATTGATTCATATTGTGACTTATGTGGAGGTAACCACAATTCCTCTGATTGCATGAATCAAGAAACCGATACGTATGTTGGGAACTACAACCGCAACAATATGATGTCCAACACATACAACCCCTCACGGAAGAGGCATCTAAACCTATCATGGAGAAACCCTAACAATGCCTTAAACCCAATCACCCAACCTTCGGGATTTCAGCAACTGATGCTGCAGCAGCAAGCCCAATAGTCAATGCCGCAGCAGCAACCGGTAAGTTCATTGGAGAACACGCTAAAGGCCTTCATGATGAAAACTGAGTCATACATGGCAGAGAATAGTAATTTCATCAAGAGGACAGACGCCTTTATGAATAGAATTGAGATGAGGTTGCAAAATCAAGAAGCGGCCATAAAAACGCTTGAAACTCAGGTTGGGCAGTTTGCTCAAAGCATAAACACTAGACCACAAGGAGGACTACCTAGCAATACTGAAGTTGCTAAGGTAATGGGCCATGAACAGTGCAAAGCAATCACTACTAGGAGTGGTCTACAGCTGAAGGAGAAGATCCAGAGAGCCAAATTCAATCAGCAGATCAAGCAAAAGAAGAGGCTGAGCACACTGAAGCTGACAACACTACCCCGACAGAAAGCACTGCAGCTCCTAAGTAGCCTGCCGAGGCAGCAATAACTCCAGTGGTGCCAGGTATTAAATTGCAAACTAAAGAAACCCTGGATGAGATGAGACCACCACCACCTTTCCCACAAAGGTTGAAAAAGCAAAAACAGGACCAACAATTCAAGAAGTTCCTCGACATCTTGAAGCAAGTCCACATCAACATACCGTTCGTTGAAGCTATTGAACAAATGCCGAACTATGCCAAGTTCCTAAAGGACATGGTGTCAAAGAGGAAACGAATAGGTGAGTTTGAGACAGTGGCTGCTACCGAGGGATGCATGGCAATGCTGCATAACCGCATGCCACCAAAGTTAAAAGATCCTGGTTGCTTTACTATACCTTGTGCGATAGGTAAGGATTATGAAGGTAAGGCCCTATGCGACCTTGGAGCAAGCATAAATCTCATGCCCAAATCAGTGTTTCAAAGGCTTGGAATTGGAAGGGCGAAACCTACAATAGTGATGCTCCAACTAGCGGATTGATCCTATGTGCAACCCGAAGGAAAAATCGAGGACATACTCGTAAGAGTAGATAAGTTTATTTTTCCTGTTGACTTCCTTGTCCTTGATTGTGAAGCAGATCACAATGCACCGATCATCCTTGGGAGACCTTTTCATGCAACTGAACGTACTCTAATTGACGTGGAAAAAGGAGAGTTGACAATGCGGGTCAATGACCAACAAGTCAAACTCAACGCATTCCACAACTTAAAAAAATATGATGATCTAGAGGAGTGCAAGGCCATCCACACAATAGACACTAAAATATCCTGCCTGGGCAGTCTTCTCGGCAGGATATTCGACAAAAAGATTAAACCCAATGTGGATGAACATACAGCAAAAAGGAGTGGCCCACAACCGATTCACAATTTGGGCCTAAGGGAGAGAATAATTTTGGGAGATGCATTTGCATACTCCCCACCAGTAACATGATCTACCCCCTTCTCTTTATTAATATATTAGGATTAGTTAGTTTATTTTTATTATTCTTATTTATTTTTTTTCTAATTATTTTTGCTTTAAGTACTTTTTCTTTTGTGTGTTTTATTTAATAATAAGCAAGAATAAAGGAGAAATAGTTCACAGCAGGAACTCTACCGAGGTAATAAAACAGTGTCAGGTCCGCAGCAGTCCCAACGGGCAGAACAGTAGAACGGCTAGTCTGCCGAGATTCCTGCCGCGACAGAAAAAGGAAACGACTGAAAAGGAAACGGTTACAAAACATCTAGTGGCTTCAACGGTCACAAGGCCGAGGCCTATATAAGAAACTCCTTCCTCTTGAATTATTCACTCTTGCTTTCTTGTTTTCTTTAGTATTCATAACAATCTCTCTCTCACATTACTCTCTGCCTACTAATCTTCGCTAAATTCCAGATTCTTTTCAAGAAAAACTCCAAGAAATCACATCCCTCAATCTTGATGGCAACATACAAGCGATTTGCCCCCGCCAACGTTGAAGATCGTTTCAATCGATCTTTCATCGCTCGGCAACTATGGGAGGAGCAAGGTTTCCAGCATGCGGATGAAGAAAATTACGACATAGAGCACTACCTCTTCGACAGAATTAAGTACCAAAATTGGGAAATTTTCTGTCTCCAACCTGCCCAGGCGAATGCCACGATCGTCTGGGAGTTCTACGCGCACGGGCCCAGCAAAGACTCCCTCTTCGTTCATTGTCGCGGCAGGCCAGTCCAGCTCGATGCCGAGACAATCAACAATTTCTACGACCTCACCCCTGATAGTGACATACACGCCGAATTCATGGAAGACGTCACTGTCGAGGACTACGAGCTCATCAAAGATGATCTTTGTTACGCGAACACCCCATGGGAAACCGGTACCCATCGAGGATCAGTAACAAGACAAAGCCTAAAACCCGAGGCCAAGATGTGGAACACCTTTGTCAAGCGACGGCTCATCCCGACATCACACAATAGCACGGTGGATCATAAAAGATTGGTGCTTATCCAATCCATCATCAACAAGAGGACCATCAACGTTGGCGAGATCATACTTCGGGAAATTCACGAGTGCGGTAAGAAAGATAGGGGACCATTGTATTTCCCTTGTTTGATCACGGGTTTATGTGTTACCACAGGTGTGCCCATCGAAGAGACGGACAAATACACGCCCCCACGACGAGGATGGACCAGGGACTTTTGCCACAAAGTCATGCAAATAACGCAAGTGGAGCCTGTCCAAGCAACGCCGCAGCAGTTCACTATCGATACTGCTGCCGGGGCCTAGTACACGACAGACATGCCTGGTACTACCCACACCTCTGCCGCAGCAGACCCGTACCAGGAGATCTTGCAACGAATGGCAGCAATAGATCTCCGACAACAAAGGTACATGGAGTACCAAAGGGATTTCAATGGCACTCTAGCCCAGATGATGCTGCATGCCTTCCCGGACCAAGGAGTACAATTTCTAGAGTTTCCCAGCAACATGTTCGTCACACCCGCCCCTTACACCGAGACTACACCATCCCCGAGAGGACCAAGGCCGTTCTTCCATGCGGACCCTCAGCCCCAATACCAGGTTGCCGGCCCATATAGGGCAGCAGATTCTGTCGCGGCCTCGTCTGTCAGCAGAAGGCCATCGAAGCAAAGGGTTGTTTTCAGCACCCCACCCCAATCACCAATTATCATGGGCAGTCTATCAGCCGAGATAGATGCCTATGTGCACCAAAGCTCCACTACCGCCGGACCAAGTACACACCACACCGGGGGAGCAACAACAATGGGAGGAGGAACGGACGTAATGCTCACCGAAGAGATGGCTGATGTAGAAGAAGGAGAAGAGGTGGAGGCCCCAATGCAACGGACACCACTCACTCGATTCCGACCGCCCCGGCAAGCAAAGGCGCAACCATCGCCTTCACCAAGGACAAAGCATTCGGTAGCAAGGCCGAGGAGGAAAATTGTTACAAGCAGCTCTTCGGAGTCGCTTTAAATTTCTTTGTCCTTAATTCAATATTAATTGCATTTACTATTTTTATTTGCTGCTTCTTATATTCATATTTTGTTTTGCCGCTTACTTCTTCAAATATAAAGCATTGAGGACAATGCTTGGTTTAAGTTTGGGGGTGCAGATTCACTGCCAAGGCAGCAATCTACTGCCGCGGCCATGCCAAAAAGGGAGTAGATCAGTGATAATTTTTTTAAAATTTTTATGCTCCCCGCCTTACTTGAATTTACTGCCTACACTTTTGCACTGCTTATCATCAGTATTGCCTTAGTTTATTCTTTAAGGCTATAGAAATCTTTCTCCTTACCATGATTAGATTCTGTTAAGAGGGTTTACCCTTAGGATGCTTAAGGAAGAAAACTTAGAAGCTTACTATAGGAAGATCTTTAAACACTTTTGGGACTTGTTGGATTATAGGAATTCTTTTAATGAACTTAGGTGATAAAGACTTAGATTTTTGGAAAGTAACTAGAGGTGCCTATCACCGGCTCTAGAAAAATCTCTTCTTCATGCTAGAGGTGCCCGAAATTGGCTTTAGTATGTTTTAAGGAATATTAAAAAGAAAGAAGGAATTTAGTGAAAAGAAAAACACAAGTCTTTGAGGTGCCCGAAACTGGCTCAAGATTTGGTGTTTGAAAAGAAGAGAACACTTAACCAATGTCTATTTGTCTTGAACTTAGAGTTTATCTAAGAAAGCCTTTAATCAACTTGTCCACAAAAACGCACACACTCACAATTCCTATAGTTTGTTTCTAGGAAAACCCCTGGGCAACCGAATGGTTAAGGCTTAAGAATAGGCCTAGTTATGGTGGGGAGAATAGATGGACATGTAAGACCAAGAGAGAGTAGAGTTCGGCAAATTGATGGTGTGCATTGCTTGAGGACAACCAATAGTTCGAGTTTGGGGGTGTGATAAGTGCTCAACACACTATCACTTTTTACTCCTTTTATGGGCATTCATCACCAAATATACACCCACTCAGACCAATGCATGTGCTTAATGTGATATATTTAGAAGTTATGCTCATATAAATAATATTTACAGAAAAAGGCACGTTTTACTGCATTTTCATATCTGTGCAGGAGAACCAGTGCCGCGGCAGCGACAAGGCCGAGGCAGGACCTGATGCCGAGGCAGCAGCAGAAAGACAGGAAGCAAGACTATGGAAAGATAAAAATCCAAGGAACATATCTGGACTCAAAGCCCATGGATCGGAGCTAGCTAGCACAAGGAAAAGCCCAAAGAAAGACCACGCGGGAAAGCCCCCTTAGCCGAATTAAACTTTGTCTTTGATTCAATGCAATAAAGTTATCAAGGTTTGCTTATCCTTTGTTATTCCTTGTTTTCACAATTGAGCTCGGGAGAGGATATTGTGAATCATCCATTTATCTAAGCTCGGGAGAGTTAGATTCACGAAAGGGGTAAGTACGGTGTTTTAATCGTGAAATAGTAACTCGGCCTAGGAATAGGTTAAGAGTTTCAGCGGCTAAAAGAAGTGTGAGATTGGTTGGTGAGTATAATTGGTTCACGCCGGGAGGTATCATCAAGGACTAGTCATCAACAACACTCTGACTTAGGGATAAGCGGAGTCATCCAAGGACACTTTGCCGAACTTTGGTAAAGTCTACTCACGAGCAAGGGATTGCCGCGGCAGACAGTATTGTCGCTGCCAAGGCAGTAAACTGCAGTGCTGCCGAGGCAGTGATATACGATTGCATTGGATAGAGACAAGTCAATCAAATCCACAATACAACGCAACTGGATCCTAGCCCATCTCTCTCTACTATTTCAACTCTTTATTTTTATTTAGTTGTTTTAGTTTAGATAAATCAACTCCAATCACTTGTGTTCTTTACTTTTCTACAGAACAAGAAGGTGAAGAAAGCATATTAAGTATACCGGTCCCTGAGGAGACGATAACTCGATAAAATACTTATCACTTATTACTTTCGATGTGTCCACTTGCATTAAACGCGCACTTTTGACACGCGACAATAGGCTAGACCTAGGGCAAACCTTTCCTAAATACAACTTGGAGTAGGGAACAAGTCAAGTACATAATAATAAAAATATTTTCAAGTTTAATTCGACTAAGGGGCTTTCCCGCATGGTCTTTATTTGGGCTTTTCCTTGTGCTAGCTAGCTCCGATCCATGGGCTTTGAGTCTAGACACGTTCCTTGGATTTTTATCTTTCCATCGCCTACAGTCTTGCTTCCTGTCTTTCTGCTGTTGCCTCGACATCAGGTCCTGCCTCGGCCTTGTCGCTGCCGCGACATTGGTTCTCCTGCACAGATATGAAAATGCAGTAAAACGTGCCTTTTTTTGTAAAGATTATTTATATGAGCATAACTTCTAAATATATCACATTAAGCACATGCATTGGTCCGAGTGGGTGTATATTTGGTGATGAATGCTCATAAAAGGAGTAAAAAGTGATAGTGTGTTGAGCACTTATCACACGTCCCTTGGATTTTTATCTTTCCGTCGCCTACAGTCTTGCTTCTTGTCTTTTTGCTGCTGCCTCGGCATCAGGTCCTGCCTCGGCCTTGTCGCTGTCGCGGCACTGGTTCTCCTGCACAGATATAAAAATGCAGTAAAATGTGCCTTTCTGTAAATATTATATTTATGAGCTTAACTTCTAAATATATCACATTGAGTTCATGCATTGGTCCAAGTGGGTGTAAATTCAGTGATTAATGCCAACAAAAGGTGTAAAAAGTGATAGTGTGTTGAGCACTTATCACGTTCCTAGAGCCCATACTGCTCACTGTATCAGGAAATGCCTCGGCATTTATAGCTGCCTCAACTCTAACTAGACTAGCTGCACCAGATCTAAATCAGGTGCCATCACCAACTGAATCGTCTGGGAAGGCTAGACCCATGGAACCGGAACCTGAGGAGAAAGCTCAAGAAGCCCAGTCACCTACACGAGAACAAACTCTTGAGAATGTCGCGGCATTTTCAGAGGAGCAAGACCAGTCACACGACCAACCAGACCCTGTTGATCCTTCTACCGCTACCAAGGAACATGATGCCAGTTTCATATCTTCATTGTTTGAAGAACCACCCGCCCAGCCAACGCAACAAGAAGAACCCCAGCCAGCAGCCCCACAAGCTGAATCACCAATGCCCTCCCCCAAGAGGAAGAAATCTAAGCGCCGACTCAAGATGTCGGCTGGGAGACAATCAACACCACCTGCTGCTACTGAGACACCTAAAAGACGGGGAGCAGATGACGAGTCTGATCCTGAGGACAGTTAGCCCCCATTGAAGCGCTGAACATCGCGCCGAATTGCCACCACTCCACCAGCTTAGCCAAGGTAAATTATATTGCATTGCATTTCATTGCATGACATTCTACTTAGTTTTTTTTAGTTGCAAGGAGGACAATGCTTGCCTCAAGTTTGGGGGAGGTATCGTTATCTACTTCATTTGCATTTGCATGATAGCAGTAGTTGTAGAAAAATGCCATGACATTTGTGCAAGTTTTAGGTCAAGTTTATAGGATTATAGTTTGTAATGCCCGATGATGATATGCCTTATATGGCCAATGCTTGACTTGAATATGCATGACTTGAGATGTGGATAGAACCTGTTCTAGGACTTGGTGATTGTTCTTATCTTATTGTTACACGAGTGTACTTCTTCCATGCTTAGGGAAGTTAAAATTTTTTTATAGAATGAAAACTTAAATAGCCTGCATGTCTTAATGAATTTACTTGTTAATATAGAATCCCCAATAGTTAGTATTAAAAGCTTTGAATAAATTCTTGGACATTTCTGTAGAGAGATACTCCGCTATGTCATGCCATTTCCATGTGCATATGAGTTACTGAAAGAGGCAAAGGGTGACGCTATACTTCTAACTTGTCATGGCAATGCCTGGATACTGCGTTTAAATAAATGGAAGCTATGGCATGAGTATAAGGTAGTGTGACAGGCTGGCTCCTCTCGTAGTAGTATGTCGTGCATATGTATTAAAAAAAGAAAAAAAAAAGAAAAAGAGAAAATGAAAAAAATTTAAATATGTTATACATGAGGAGTAGTAAATTGTGCTTAAATATGAGAAAACATGCTTGCTAGGATAGTTAACAGTCCTTAGAATTTTTCTAACATGACTAAGTATAGATTAGATACACTCACTCATGCAGACACACACTCGCATTTGACCTTGTCCTAGGGTAGTGTTCTTGAAATTTTCTCGAGTCTTATATGTTTATGCAACGACATTTTCTGAGGGCTGAAACTCTGACCATCTACTTTCCTAGTTCTTGAACTTTGTCATGACATTTCTTCTCTGCTACCTGCTATCCATTGCTTGATGACAAGCAATAGCTTAAGTTTGGGGGGTGATAACTCCGCAAAAAGGCTATATTTTAGGCCTTTTTACTTAAGTTATTGAGTGTCTTTAGGCTCATATAGGTTCATTTAGTTGCATTTAGGTTCATGACATTGCATGTAGTCTTCTAGATATGCCTTGGCATTTTTGATGTGGTAATAGGTGCTATTTAATGGGAAAGGTAGTTCTTTTTAGTTGTGTTGTGCAGGAAAGCAAAAATGGAAGTTGAGGCAATTTGTCATGGCATTCGCAGAAGGATAGCGATGAGAAAAGGCCATAACAAAGATGGAGGACTCCTATGCTGAGCTAGACGACAAAGAGATATTTTGATAAGAGTGCCAACTGGTGCCATTACAACCGGTCGGGACCACTACAGCTTGGCCGTAGCCACCTGGGTAGGGGACCACAACCAATATTGCCTGATTGCGAGCCACCTCAGTAGGGGACCACTGTCACCACTACCAGCCCTGCAGAAATGCCATCACGTGAAGGGGGCAAAAATGGATTTTTGCCTATCTTTTAGGGTTTTTCACCCTTATGAAAGACATGGTGACCTAAGGAAAAAAGAGAGGCCTTTTTGAGGAACAAAAACACAGTAAAAGAGAGACCTTTGGGGCGGTTTTGCGGTGGTGGAAAGCTCCCACCTTTCTTCTCCAATCTCCGGCCAAGGGGACCTCCATTGATAGAGCTCGAAGGGAGTGGTGTGCTAGGCACCCGAAAGGGACTAACACACCAAGGCGTCTCATGGTGGTTGAAGAGCCGACGGCTGTGCACACCGAGGGTGTCTTCTAGTCCTCCTTCCTTGCTTTATTTCTTTTATATTTTCATGAGGATGATTGTTGAATGTTTAAGATTTATGTGGATGGTATTTCTTTACATTTAGCTCCACCATGTAAGCTTTGTTTAGGTGGTTGCTTTTGTGGATGATTATCTTTTATTTCTATTTAATATATTGTTTTGTATGGTTTTATATATTTGCTTTGCTCATTGTTGATTATTATTTAGGCATTTTAAGAGGCACGAAAGTGTCCCGTGTTTAGGTACATGCTAGAGCACTCGAAAGAGGCGTAGCTATAGATCCTTAGATCATCCGAAAGGAGCTAAGGGAGGATTTACGTGAGAAATGGGTTCTAGACTGCAAATAGAGCCTAGTTGGATCCTAGAGCACTCGAAATAGGCGTAGGTGAAGGCTTCAACAACTAAAAGGAGTGTGCTTTATTGATAGGCTAGTGCTACTCGAGTGACACGAGATGCCATGGCATTTTAGTCTATCATGTTCCTATGACTCGAAAGAGCGGGAAAACTTTAGAAACCTCTGTTGAGTAGGTATACACCGTAGCAACCATATGTTAGGTAAGGGTAAGGGGTAGAAAACCATAGAAGTCACCACCAATCATTCCCGAGAGAGTTTATCAATAGAGGAAAAATACAATATATTTCTTAGCGTGTTCTTGCATCCTGTTTTTGCCTCCACATTTACAAACTGCTTTCTTTATTTTACTTGTTATCTTGCAATCACACTACTTTACACTCTTACACCACCATCATACATCCATCTTGCCATCATCATCCATACCATTTTGCCGTGGCATATTTTAGTTGCTTGCATTCCGAAATTGCCATAACATTTCTACATAACACTTCACTGTACATACCCATTTTCTCTTGTTTATATCTTTTCCTTTATTTTCCTTTTTAGTTAGTGACACCTTTTTGACTACACACTTTACCAGAGATCCTCGTGGGAACGATACTCACTCACCCTATTATTACTTGTATGACTGTGTATACTTGCACATATATGTGTGTTCACATACAACATTTATAGCACTACACAGAACAAACCAATAGGTTTAGGAGAAGTTTGATGGGTTTCAAAAAGTTTTCGGTTAAGGTTTTTAAGGGTTTGAAGGGTTATTGTGTTATGATCTGAATTAAGGGATGTTTATGTGCGCTTAGGAGTATTAAATCATTTGGTTTTGATGCTTGAAACAAGACAAGAAGTAGAGGATCAAGTTTGACGTGATCGAGTGAAGTTTCGGTGACTTGTCGATTAAGAAACGGTTATTGGTGAGTGGATTTGAGAGTGGGTTGCTTCGGTAGTGATTTACTTTGCTTTTCAAAGTGTTGGGACTGTAAGAAAGGTGTAAGAAACCCCCTTATACTCCAAACTAAGTTTTACGTTTGCTCTCGTAAAATGATTTTCCCATACTATGCTTATTATGCTATGTCTTTTACATGCTCGTTATATATATATGTGTAAATATGTAATAATGTACGTGGTGAAATGCTCATGATACTATTTCATATTGATTTTGAATGCTTCCACGTTTTGGTATTTGAAATATATTAAAAAGTGATTTCATCGGTTTTTGCAAGAAAGCATGAGTTAGTGGAATGCTAGTGATTTACCTACTGTTTTTGTAAGAAACTTGAGCATTGAAACTGTTTTTTGTTGGACATTGAGATGATAGTATAGGGATAAGTCGATCGAATGATGGGATGTTAGTGCACTCTTTATAATTATAAAATTCGTATACGTGAGTAAATTTCTTAGTGATGCATTAGAGTTATTGCTTGAATTGTGGTATATGTGTTGTATTACATTTAAGCGTAGTTTATCCCTGAAGATAAGGCGGGAAACATGATTGAATTTAATTCATTCGTGTGCATGAGTTTAGCTCGTGCGTGGTATGAGTAGGTGATAGAGCCCTCTTGCGTGGTATGGTGACGGTATAGTCCCACACATGGCATGACTTGGCATTTATGTATTCATGCGTGTATCCGTTTATCCCAACAATTAGAGGTAAACTAGTCGGATCACTAATACCAACACGAAAAAACGCAAGTGTAATATTTTATTGATTTTCAGTGCAATTAGAAATTGCAAGTTTTTGATTCAGTTTCAAACGTTTTATAAGCCTTGCTATGTATATAAGTCTTCAGATTTGTGGTTAAATCCCACATGTTAATACACTTGTTGAATTTTAATATGAGTGACACTTTAGTCACGAGAATTTATTTAAAGAGCAAGAAACGATTTTTCAATACAATGTTTTACTATACTATGGGCTGCGTTGCAAGTACTTAAATTGTTTTATAATTCACTTACTAAGAATTGCTTAAACTCTCTCTATTCCTTGCAATGTAGATAAAAAGTTGAGAAGCAAGGAAAGTGTTATTTGTGCCTTATTTCATATTTAGCTCGAGTATCTGTTTTTAAGTTTGAACCTTAGGTAGTTGAGACCAATAGAGTTAGGAAATCTATAGTTCTTGTGAGTTGTTATTGAAGAATTGATTTTGGATGTTGAACTTGCATATTGGTATGCTTTTATGATGATGAAATTTTTGGATTTGATTCATACCTCATTTGTGTTTAATTATGTTGAAGCATGATATTGAAGAATGTTTATACCAATTTTTGTTGTGATTACAGAACTAGGATGAAGTGCATCTAGAGAATATGATGAATTATATAATTTATACACAATAGTTGAAAGTATGCATCTAGAGTATGCTTTATCTCGTTTTATATTTTTTTTTGATAAATTTGAACTTTCTGGGCAGAGGGTTTCGATACCTCTTAATAGGGTATCGGTACCTAGGCAAAAATACAATGATTTTCTAAAAAAATAGCCTGGGTATCGAAACCACATGAACTTGTTTCGTAACGGTATGTTGTAAAAAATCAGGCACATCAATACGCTTGACTTTGATATCGATACCAATTTTTATAGTTTCAAATGGTATCGATACAGGGTCATAGTTGTATCAAAATGTGGGTTTGTCACGCAGGGAATCGATCGAGTTATCGAAGGCTTGTCAAAACACTTAAGTCTCGTTTTGATACCTCCTTTTATCGTTACATTGGTATCGAAACTGGTATAGGTCATTTCAATACCCCTGACCGTTAATGTCGTTATAGGATGGAAAATAGATTTAAACCTTTACGTTTTAGTCACTAAACCTCTAGTATGCAAATATACGACTTGTAGACCTTCTTTTAAGCTGAAAATTTACGAGCAAGCATGTAATGAACTTAACTAAAAATTGGTAACTTTAATTTAAAATTAGGTTCATAAAAATTTGGAAATTTATAATTAGGTCCCTAAAACTTTTTCGGTTAAATTAGGACTCATTCTTATCGAATTTCACTGCAATTGAACTCAGTTTTTACATGAATATGTAGGATCTAATTAAAACATCTAGATAAGAGGAAAAAAACTAGAACTGGAATTTTTAGAGTCGTTTATCGGGGCGAGTATTCGGATTAGCCTCGGTATTCCCTCGTGTAGCTCGTTCAAGTCGGGTGGTATCTAGACCAAATCGGGGGGGTTATGATCCATATGATTCATTCTCTTCCATAATGAGTGAGACATCACGTGTTCCTGCAATAATTGTCCTTTTGTATCTGTGCCAACCTTTTCTACTTGTTTTAGGCCTCGATTTTGTTCAACAAACATAGTCGCAATCCCTATTTTTCACAAATGGGCCAAGGGGAACTAGTGCTACTACTGCAAATGAAACCGAGAATGTGGACGGGGATGATGATGATGATGATGAGCCATCGATTAAGACGATGTGTTATCGATGTAATCTCGATCGACCTCGATGTATACTTGGTTATGATATTAAAGGGTATATTCCTAATTAGTTTTTTCATAATTTTTTATTTATATTATTAATTTTTTTTAACTTTTCTAAAATAAAATATTATTTATATATTTTTAGAGTATTAATTTTTGACATGAAGTGTTTTATTGTACTTATTCTTAGCAAATACGAGTGTCTACCAAAATCTCAATTTCTAAAATGATATCATATTTTCATTTTAAAGTATATGATATAAATTCGTGTTTGGCAATACGAAAAATTCCATTTGATTGACAAGTTTGAAAAGATATGTCAGGAGTAATTCACATTCTATAGTATACAAATTACATACAAATTTTGCATTTTCCCCAAATGTGAATTTTGTATTATATATTTCTTTTCCGATGCATATGAAAAAGCAAAAATTCATATGTTTTGTATTGGCTAAAGCGTTTGATTATCGTGTAGCTACTAAAGGTAACAAATATGCATCCAAATTTTTTTTACAATGAAGTTTTTTAGATATTATGATTTGTCGGGATTTGCATTTGTATTTATCACAATGGGATATCCATTATGTTGAGTTTTATCTTATGTCTTTTTTTGAAGACGAACGACAAATTATGTAACCCTTTATTTTTAACTTAAGGAGTACGACATGTTAAAAATATTGCTTTTAAAACTTTTATATCAAGTAATTGTAAAAAGTGATTTAAAACCAAATTTGTAAACCAAAAGATAAAAATACAGTTAAAAGTAAATATTTTGATATAAAATTAATAGGTTTAAATAACTGATTCTATGCATGAGGTTTAAATACATCTCAATTCCTAATAATCCCAAAAACAGTTTGTAAATAAACGTACTAAAAATGGTAATAAACTGTATCCGAGTGAGATCTCCGAGTACCAACTTCTAGGGCCAGATATCTGGAAAAAAAATAAACTAAAAGAATGAGCTATAAAGCCTAGTGTGTCTCTAAAATGCAGACAAACATCACGAATCACTCAGTTCACAATCACATGCATAATATATATATTCACAGTAAATAACACAATGAGTGATGAATGCAATGTCACAAAGCATGTAATCCCATACTCCAAACGCCAATCACAGTGGTGGCAAAGCCAACCGGTCACAGTGGAGGTAGTTCCCCAGAACCCCTCACCCCTTATTTCGCCAAACACAATTGTGGTAAGACCACCTTCATCCGTACTATCCCTCCCCATGCACATGATTATGCAATCAATATCACAAATGTCTCATCAAAGATATTCATATAATATACGAGGCACACAATTCCGATAATCTATTGAATGCAAGGTCACAGAGAATGTAGTCCCATACTCTAAACGCCAATCACAGTGGTGGCAAAGCAAACCGGTCACAGTGGAGGTAGTTCCCCAGAACCCCTCACCCCTTATTTCGCCAAACACAGTTGTGGTAAGACCACCTTCTTTCGTACAATCCCTCCCCATGCACATGATTATGCAATCAATATCACAAAAGTCTCATCAAAGATATTCATATAATATACGAGGCACACAATTTCGATAATCTGTTGAATGCAAGGTCATAGAGAATGTAGTCCCATACTCCAAACGCCAATCACAGTGGTGGCAAAGCCAACCGGTCACAGTGGAGGTAGTTCCCTAGAACCCTCACCCCTTATTTCGCCAAACACAGTTGTGGTAAAACCACCTTCCTTCGTAAAATCCACCTCATGCACATGTAATACAATCAATGTTAATGATCTCAAATCTCTCAGCGCATATGATCGTATAGAATACGAAACACACAGTTCAGATAATCTGATCACAGTATCACAAGAAATCTCAAGATCACAGTATGACAATAAACAATTAATCACAAAACACAAATTTAGCACTAAAAGAGAACACACATTTAAATTCATTTAACAATAGCACACGAAGAAGCACACCTTTACAAGAAGAAAACACACATTTGAATTCATTTGACAATAGCACAGAAAGAAACACACATATAACGCAAGAAAAGAAAACACATTTAACACAAAAAGAAAACACACATTTAAATTCATTTGACAATAGCAAAGAAAAAACACATATTTAGCACAAAAAGAAATGCACATTTATCACGATAAGAAATAGATTAAATCTAGGAGGTTAACGTTAAAAACTTTACCCTCAAAACCAATTTAATTTATTTTATTTCTTAATAATTGTAAAATATTTAACTACTTAATAACTCGTCAAAAATAAAAGTTAAAATTATAACTAAAAGAAATTTGATAATTTAAGAAGAGTTAAAATTCCTAAAAATATATTATCTCATAAACTTATTAAAATTAATATTATAATCTGATGGTTCAAATAAATTATCCGAATGTAAGAAAAATATTTATGTATACTGAAAATAACCTTAATTCCCAAATATATTAAAGTTTCTAAAATAGTAATAATAACTTGAATAACTAAAAGTTAGTTTTATAATGAATAACGAAATAACCAGATAAAATATGCGATTCTTCGAGTACCGCATTGTCTAAAGTTCAAAGATTTGTAAGAGGAAACTAAGATGGAGTAATGATAAGTGCTCAACACACTATCACTTTATACTCCTTTTATCGACATTTATCACCAAATATTCACCCACTTGAACCAATGCATGTTCTTAATGTGATATATTTAGAAGTTATACTTAAATAGATAATATTTATAGAGAAAGGCATGTTTTACTGCATTTTCATATCTGTGCAGGAAAACCATTGCCGCGGCAGAGACAAGGCCGAGGCAGGACCTGATGCCGAGGCAGCAGCAGGAAGATAGGAAGCAAAGTGATAGGCGATGGAAAGACAAAAATCCAAGGAACGTGTCTGGACTTGAAGCCCATGATTCAGAGTTGGCTAGTGCAAGGAAAAGCCCAAAGGAAGACCACGCGGGAAATCCCCCTTAGCCGAATTCAAACTTGGAAATATAATATTATTATGTACTTGACTTGTTCCCTACTCCAAGTTGTATTCTACTTAGGAAAGGTTTGCCCTAGGTCTAGCCTATATAAAGACCTAACCACCCAATGTATCAAATAGCGAAAATACCTAGGGAGAGCCGACTTCTACTCTTGTTTCTTTCCTCTCCATCATGTTCTAAAACCTTCATAGGGTTTAGGTGAAGGTTGTGGAGTATTTGTGAGAGGAGATTGTACTTTATCTTTCATTCAATGCAATAAGAATTATCAAGGTTTGCTTATCCTTTGTTATTCCTTGTTCTTGCATTCAAGCCCGGGAGGGAAGTTTGTGAGTAATCCATTTATCTAAGCTCGGGAGAGTTAGATTCACGAAAGGGGTAAGTACGGTGTTTCAATCGCGAAATACTAACTCGGCCTAGGGATAGGTTAAGAGTTTCAGCGGCTAAAAGAAGTGTGAGATTGGTTGGTGAGTATAATTGGTTCACGCCGGGAGGTATCATCAAGGACTAGTCATCAACAACACTCTGACTTAGGGATAAGCGGAGTCATTCAAGGACACTTTGCCGAACTTTGGTAAAGTCTGCCCACGAGCAAGGGATTGCCGCGGTAGACAACGTTATCGCTGCCCAGGCAGTAAACTGCAGTGCTGCCGAGGCAGAGATATGCGATTGCATTGGATAAAGACAAGTCAATCAAGTCCACAATACAATACAACTGGATCCTGGCCCATCTCTCTCTAATATTTTGACTCTTTTATTTTTAGTCAATTACCTTAGTTTAATAAATCACACCCATTCACTTGTGTTTTTATTTTTCTACAGAGCAAGAAGATAAAGAAAGCATATTAAGTATATCGGTCCCTGAGGAGACGATAACTCGATAAATACTTATCACTTATTACTTGCGATGTGTCCACTTGCACTAAACGCGCACTTTTGACACGCGACAAGTTTTTGGCGCCGTTGCCGGGGACTGGCAACTAAATTTTGTTTTCCTTATTTTCTTATTTATTTTTATTTTTATTTTTATTTTACTTTTGTTTTTCTTGGTGTATGACCAGGGGCAATCCAACCAACCCCTTATACGAGTTAGATCCTGAGATTGAAAGAACAGGGTTAAGGTTGAGGAGACAAATCCGAGGAGTCATGGCAGAGGTTCAGGCAGGACAAAACATACCTGCCGGCAATGAAGGTCTACCGCCGCCACCTGGGCCGCGGCAGCTGACTGTCAGAGATTTCTTGGAGGAGGACTTAAATGGACTAAACCCAGGAGTCGTTACACCCGAGATTGAAGCAGCCCATTTTGAACTTAAACCTGTTATGTTCAATATGTTAAACACAATTGGACAATTTGGTGGGTCTGCAACTGAAGACGCAAGGCAGCATCTCAAATCTTTCATGGAAATCTGCAACTCTTTCAAAATCCAAGGAGTCCATGAAGATGTCTTGCGATTAAAGCTATTCCCCTATTCACTGAGGGATAGGGCGAAAGCTTGGTTGAATAGCATTCCAGCGGGATCTATTGGATCCTGGAGTGAACTTTGTCGTGATTTCATTACTCGCTTTAATCCTACTAACTATATGATAGAATTCGTAATGAAATTACTTCTTTCTGACAGGCTGAAGACGAACCAATGTACGAGGCATGGGAACGCTATAGAGAATTATTGCACAAGTGTCCGCTGCATGGATTTCCCTTATGAACACAAGTGACAATGTTTTACAACGCCACAAATGCCCCGACAAGGATGATGTTGGATGCCTCGGCAAACGGCACACTCCTGGACAAGGCACCCGAGGAAGCTATTGAAATTTTGAATAAACTCGCGAGGAATGACTTCCAGTTTCCCACATCTAGGTGAGGAGGAGTAAGACGCCAAGCCACGGTAAACGAATTAGATTCATCAAGTTCAGTGGCTGCACAATTGGCCTCTCTTACCAAGATGGTGCAAAACCTACAATTACAAAACAATACCCGTGAGGTCAAGGTAATTGATTTATGTTGTGATTTATGTGGAGGTAACCACAATTCTGTTGATTGCATGAATCAAGAGACCGGTATGTATGTTGGAAACTACAACCGTAACAATGTGATGTCCAACACATACAACCCCTCATGGAAGAGGCATCCAAACTTATCCTGGAGTAACCCAAATAATGCCTTAAACCCAATCACCCAACCACCGGGATTTCAGCAGCCAATGCCGCAGCAGCAAGTCCAACAACTGATGCCGCTGCAGCAGATACAGCAGCAACTGGTCAATTCATTGGAAAACACGCTAAAGGCCTTCATGATGAAAACCGAGTCATACATGACGGAAAACAGTAATTTCATCAAAAGGACCGACGCCTTCATGAATAGGACTGAGATGAGGCTACAAAATCAAGAAGCGGCCATAAAAACTCTGGAAACTCAGGTTGGGCAGTTTGCTCAATGTATAAACACTAGACCACAAGGAGGCCTACCTAGCAATACTGAGGTTGCTAAGGTACTAAACCATGAACAGTGTAAGGCAATCACTACCAGAAGTGGTCTACAGTTGAAAGAGAAGATCCCAGAGAATCGAACCCAACCAACGGATCAATCAAGAGAAAAGGCTGAGCAAACCGAGACTGACAACAATGCCTCGACAGCAAGCACTGCAGCGCCTGAGTAGTCTGCCGAGGCAACAAAAATTCCAGTGGTGCCAGGTATACGATTCCAAACTAAAGAAACCCTGGACGAGATGAGACCACCACCACCTTTCCCGCAAAGGTTGAAGAAACAAAAACAGGATCAACAGTTCAAGAAGTTCCTCGATATCTTGAAGCAAGTCCACATCAACATACCATTCGTTGAGGCCATTGAACAAATGCCCAACTATGCCAAGTTCTTAAAGGATATGGTATCAAAGAGAAAACGAATAGGTGAGTTTGAGACAGTGGTTGCCACCGTAGGATGCATGGCAATGTAGCATAACCACATGCCACCAAAGCTAAAAGATCCTGGTTGTTTCACTATACCTTGTGCGATAGGAAATAGTTATGAAGGAAAGGCCCTATGCGACCTTGGAGCAAGTATAAACCTCATGCCTAAATCAGTCTTCCAAAAGCTTGGAATTGGAAGGCCGAAGCCTACAACAGTGATGCTCCAACTCGCGGATAGATCCTATGTGCAACCTGAAGGAAAAATCGAGGACATACTGGTAAGAGTTGACAAGTTTATTTTTCCTACTGACTTCTTTGTCCTTGATTGTGAAGCAGATGACAACGCATCGATTATCCTTGGGAGACCCTTCCTAGCAACTGGACGTACATTGATTGACGTGGAAAAAGGAGAGTTGACTATGCGGGTCAATGACCAACAAGTCAAACTCAACGCATTCTACAACTTAAAGAAATATGATGATCCAGAGGAATGCAAGGCCATCCGCACAGTAAACAATAAGATATCCTGCCTGGGTAGTCTACTCGGCAGGATATTCGGCAAGAAAATCAAGCCCAAGATGGATGGACAGACAGCAAGAAGGAACGACCCACAACCGATACACAATTTGGGCCTAAGGGATAAAATAATTTTGGGAGATGTATTCGCATGCTCTCCACCAGTAACCTAACCTCTCCCTTTTTCTTTTCTTTATTATATTAGGGTTAGTAGTTTATTTTTATTTTTCTAATTATTTTCGTTTTCAGTATTTTTCTTTTGTGTGTTTAAATTTTTATTTAGGAATAAAAAGATAAGGGAAAAATAGTTCACAGCAGGAACTCTGCCGAGGCAATACAACAGTGTCAGAGCCGCAGCAGTCCCAATGGGCAGAAAAGTGTAACGGCTAGTCTGCCGAGATTCCTGCCACGGCAGAAAAGGAAACGACAGAAGAAGGAAACAGTTACAACGACTAATGATCTCAACGGTCACAAGGCCGAGGCCTATATAAGACACTCCTTCCTCTTGAACTATTCATTCTTACTTTCTTGCTTTCTTTAGTATTCTTAACAATCACTCTCTCAACTACTCTCTGCCTACTAATCCCTTTTAAATCTCCAGATTCTCTTCAAGAAAACCTCCAAGAACTCAATTTTCTCTTTCTTGATGGCAACTTACAAAAGATTCGCCCCAGCCAACGTTGAAGAACGATTCAATCGATCTTTCATCGCAAGGCAACTATGGGAAGAACAAGGGTTCCAGCACGCGGATGAAGAGAATTACGACATTGAACACTACTTGTTCGACAGAACAAAGTACCAGAATTGGGAAATATTCTGTTTGCAACCTGCGCAGGCAAACGCCACAATAGTACGGGAGTTCTACGCTCATGGGCCCAGCAAAGACTCTCTCTTTGTTCACTGCCACGGCAAGCCAGTGCAACTCGATGCCGAGACGATCAACAACTTCTACGGCCTCACCCCAAACAGTGATCTCCATGCTGATTTCTTGGAAGATATCACTGCCGAAGACTATGAACTTATCAAGACGATCTTTGTTACGCGAACACTCCATGGAAAACAGGTACCCATCGGGGTTCCGTAACAAGACAAAGTTTGAAGCCGGAGGCCAAGATGTGGAACACCTTCGTCAAACGACGCCTCATCCCAACATCACATAATAGCACGGTGAATCGTAAGTGATTGGTGCTTATCTAATCCATCATCAACAAAAGGACCATCAACGTTGGAGAAATTATCCTACGGGAGATTCACGAGTGCGGTAAGAAAGATCGAGGACCATTGTATTTCCCTTGCTTGATTACAGGTTTATGTGTTTCTGCAGGTGTGCCTATTGAAGAAACCGATGAATACACACCTCCAAGAAGAGGATGGACCAGGGAATTCTGCCCCAAAGTCTTGCAGATAACACAAGCAGAACATGTCCAGGCAACACCGCAGCAGTTTACTGCCGATACTGCTGCCGGGGCCCAGTACACGGCAGATATGCCTGGTACTGCCCATACCTCTGCCACAGCAGACCCATATCAAGAAATCTTGCAGCGCATGGCCGCGATGGATCTTCGACAACAACGGTACATGGAGTACCAGCGGGACTTCAATGGCACCCTCGCCCAAATGATGATGCACGTCTTTCCGGACCAAGGCATACAATTCCCGGAGTTCCCAAGCAATATGTTCGTTACTGCCGCACCCTACACCGAGACTACACCAGCCCCAGGAGGACTGCGACCGTTCTTCCATCCGGACCCTCAGCCCCAATACCAGGCTGCTGGACCATCTAGGCCAGCAAATTCTGCCGCGGCCTCATCTGTCAGCACTCCACCAAGATCGCCAATTATCATGGGCAGTCTATCTGCCGAGATAGATGCTTATGTACACCAAGGCTCTACTGCCGCCGGCCCAAGCACACACCACACCGGAGGAGCAACTGCGATGGGAGGAGGAACGGACGTGATGATAACCGAAGAGATGACGGATGTTGAAGAAGGAGAAGAAGTACAAGCCCCAATGCATAGGACCCCACCCACTCGAGTCCAGCCACCGAGGCAAGA
Source organism: Abelmoschus esculentus (assembly GCA_035048815.1). Classification (NCBI taxonomy): domain Eukaryota; kingdom Viridiplantae; phylum Streptophyta; class Magnoliopsida; order Malvales; family Malvaceae; genus Abelmoschus; species Abelmoschus esculentus. The sequence continues at coordinate 9,296,328 of JAUCBN010000059.1, forward strand.
AAAGGCGCAACCATCGCCCTCCCCAAGGACAAAGCACATGGCATCTAGGCAACGAAGAAAAATTGTTACGAGTAGCTCTTCGGAGTCGCTCTAAAATTCTTTGTCATTTATTTCTATATTCAATTGCTTTTACTATCTTTCATTGCTGCATATAATTCATATTCTGTTTTGCCGCTTATTCCTTCCAAATATAAAAGCATTGAGGACAATGCTTGGTTTGAGTTTGGGGGTGCAGATTCACTGCCTAGGCAGCAATCTACTGCCGCGGCCTTGCCAAAAGGGAGTATTCTAGTGATTTTTTTTTTAATTTTTATGCTCCCCGCCTTACTTGAATTAACTGCCTACAGTCTTGCACTGCTCATCATCAGTATTGCCTTAGTTTATTCTTAAAGGCTATAGAAATCTTTCTCCTTACCATGTTTAGGTTCTGTCAAGTGGGCTTAACCTTAGGATGCTTAAGGATGAAAACTTAGAAGCTTACTATAGGAAGAACTTTAAACACTTTTGTGGACTTGTGGATTATAGGAATTCTTTTAATGAACTTAGGTGATAAAGACTTAGATTTTTGGAAAAGTAACTAGAGGTGCCCGAAATTGGCTCTAGTATGTATTTAGGAATATCAAAAAGAAAAGACAGAAAGGTATTTAGTGAAAAGAAAAACACAAGTCTTTGAGGTGCCCGAAACCGGCTCAAGATTTGGGGTTTGAAAAAGAAGAGAAGACTTAACCAATGTCTATTTGTCTTGAACTTAAAGTTTATCTAAGAAAACCTTTAATAAACTTGTCCACAAAAACACACACACTCATATCCTATAGTTTGTTTCTAGGTAAACTCTTAGGTAGCCGAATGGTTAAGGCTTAAAGATAGGCCTAGCTATGGTGGGGAGAATAGATGGACATGTAAGACCAAGAGAGAGTAGAGTTCGGCAAATTGATGGTTTGCATTGCTTGAGGACAAGCAATAGTTCGAGTTTGGGGGTGTGATAAGTGCTCAACACACTATCACTTTATACTCCTTTTATCGGCATTTATCACCAAATATTCACCCACTTGAACCAATGCATGTGCTTAATGTGATATATTTAGAAGTTATACTTAAATAGACAATATTTATAGAAAAAGGCATGTTTTACTGCATTTTCATATCTGTGCAGGAAAACCATTGCCGCGGCAGAGATAAGGCCGAGGCAGGACCTGATGCCGAGGCAGCAGCAGGAAGACAGGAAGCAAAGTGATAGGCGATGGAAAGACAAATATCCAAGGAACGTGTCTGGACTTGAAGCCCATGATTCGAAGCTGGCTAGTGCAAGGAAAAGCCCAAAGGAAGACCACGCGGGAAAGCCCCCTTAGCCGAATTCAAACTTGGAAATATAATATTATTATGTACTTGACTTGTTCCCTACTCCAAGTTGTATTCTACTTAGGAAAGGTTTGCCCTAGGTCTAGCCTATATAAAGACCTAGCCACCCAATGTATCAAATAGCGAAAATACCTAGGGAGAGCTGACTTCTACTCTTGTTTCTTTCCTCTCCATCATGTTCTAAAACCTTCATAGGGTTTAGATGAAGGTTGTGGAGTATTTGTGAGAGGAGATTGTACTTTATCTTTCATTCAATGCAATAAGAATTTTCAAGGTTTTCTTATCCTTTATTATTCCTTGTTCTTGCATTCAAGCCCGGGAGGGAAGTTTGTGAGTAATCCATTTATCTAAGCTCGGGAGAGTTAGATTCACGAAAGGGGTAAGTACGGTGTTTCAATCGCGAAATACTAACTCGGCCTAGGGATAGGTTAAGAGTTTCAGCGGCTAAAAGAAGTGTGAGATTGGTTGGTGAGTATAATTGGTTCACGCCGGGAGGTATCATCAAGGACTAGTCATCAACAACACTCTGACTTAGGGATAAGCGGAGTCATTCAAGGACACTTTGCCGAACTTTGGTAAAGTCTGCCCACGAGCAAGGGATTGCCGCGGTAGACAACGTTATCGCTGCCCAGGCAGTAAACTGCAGTGCTGCCGAGGCAGAGATATGCGATTGCATTGGATAAAGACAAGTCAATCAAGTCCACAATACAATACAACTGGATCCTGGCTCATCTCTCTCTCTAATATTTCAACTCTTTTATTTTTATTCAATTACCTTAGTTTAATAAATCACACCCATTCGCTTGTGTTTTTATTTTTCTACAGAGGAAGAAGATAAAAAAAGCATATTAAGTATACCGGTCCCTGAGGAGACAATAACTCGATAAATACTTATCACTTATTACTTGCGATGTGTCCACTTGCACTAAACGCGCACTTTTGACACGCGACAAGTAACCTAAAGAATATAGTGTATCTCTAAGGTGTAGATAAAAACAACAAAACACAGTTTATAAAATTATTTCTCAAGAGTAATATTTTAGAAAACAATGCAAAACAAGTTGTATGAATGATGTCGTAATTTATCCAATCTCAGTCCTAATCCTAAATCAGAATTTATCCGAAAACACAATTTTACAGGGTTTAATATCATAATTACTCATAAAAGTATAAGATCTCAAAATCCCAAAGGTTTTATATATTTCTGAAATCACAATGACACGTATGCACGGAAACACAAATATGCAATCAAAGACACAATACATAAATTAAACACGCCAGCAAAAACATAAATATTTTACAAAACATAAAATATTAAGTATGTCACAAAAATATATATTTTTTTGAAAAACAAAACAAAAAAAATGTAGCACCAGTAAGATAACATCTTAGCCAAAGCGACTCAAATTACTGAATAACATGATTTTGAACTCGAACGGAAATAAAGAGTGAGAACAAAAGGCTTTAGAGAATCTTGATAGAAGAAAATAATGTAGGGTTTTCTCTTTGATCATAATATGTATTTATAGAGAAAAATAATTGATTACAACTTGAATTAGAATTCTATTAAACCATAAAAAAGTTAATAAAAATAATAATAAAAAAGATTATAAAATCTTAAAAGGATTTTCCTTCTTCGAAAGTAACTTCAAATAATATATATAATATTAAATAAAGAGTTTTGATAAAACAATAATTAAAATAAAATAATATTTTCAATAAAAAGATTGATCGTAGATAAACTATTAATAAAAAAATAATAATTAATCTCAGTAAAAATAAAATTCAATTTAAAAGCAAATTAGTTATCCAAAAGTCATCAAATCACTTTTAACTTTTAATCTTTAAATTCACATTTAAAATTTCTAAAATTTTATAATCTTATCTCAAAAATTTTCCTTTAAATTTAGAAAATCAATTAAAAAAACTCAAATAAATTAGGGTTTCAAAAATTGAGAATATAAAAATTAGGATTTTTACTTAGAGATTTCAAAATTAGAGTTTTAAAATTAGGAATAATTTTTGGGGTATTACAAATTAAAATATCTGAAAACGTTTTATCTTTAAGCATGATCAAGGTTGGAGATATAGAATGGTCCGGATCAAGATTGCCTTGGATAATATTTTTTAGGCTCAAGATTAGAGATCTAAAAGGGTTGATATCGCGAAATCTATGAAGCTTTGCGTGTAGTGTAATCCAATTTTTTTGTGTTACATAATTTGACGTGATATTGGTTATATTTTATATCCAAGGTTACACTTTTTGATGGATTATGGGTTACAAAAAAATATATGTTTAATTTTATGATTTGTATTGTATGGATTGTAAATAGGTTTATTTTGAAACATAAGATTTAATTTTTATTTTATTTAAACATATTTTTTTGTTAATAAAAGATTTATTATGCACTTTATTTCGTTTCTCCTTTGATAAATCCTAGTTCAAATTAAAAAATTTCATCGATATATATATATATATATATTACTTGATATCGTTAATTAAACACCTCAATTTAAAAAAACATATGTTGACATGTTTAAGTTCTGATTTTTAGTTTTGCATCTTTTTTTTCATGCAAGAGGCTCATATATTTAAATGTTTTGATTTTTAAAACAACCATTTTTTGTTGGTGAATTGTTGACATGTCAGTAATTCGCGTCTTGTAGGAAGCAAATTATACAAAAAATTTGTATTTGGTCAAATATGAATCCTGTACTATATATTCCTATCAATAAACCCTCCTCAATGTAGATTTAAAGCAATAAATCCACTATGCTGTAATGCTTCTAGTATTCAGTTATATTGTAACTACAAACAATATTAGTTCAAAGATGTGTATGTGTGTTGCTTCTTTTTATTGAAGATGAACGATAAATCACAATATCAGAAAATGCGTGATCTTCTTGAAGTGTCGTTAGACTTTCTAATCTTTTTTTCAAGGCTATCGGTAATTTAATTTTATGCCTACATCTTTGAAGTTAGGTGAAGACCATCGTACTGTAGAAAAAGCCTTTACCATGGTAAATCAAGTTGAGAATAAGGTTATGTTGTCTATATCGTCCCGATGATGCACAAGATACCATCTTTTGTTGGGAGCTTTGATTTTGTCAAAATCACGACTACAAATATAAAATGATTGTTATATAATTTTATGGATTATCGGTTAGTATATGATTAATTTTGTTGTTTTTAAGGATGATATATAATTTTATGTTGAAATGTAATCTTTTTTCTTTCTATTCCAAGTAATTATCTTTTTTTATCTTGTTAATCGATAGGTTAGTTACAACGTGTAAACCTAATATTGATTTTGATATAACAAGGAAGTTAAAAGACCAATTTGAAATAAATTTTTAAGTGCTTAAAAAATTAAAAAGTCAAACAAATATTTTTAAGTCAAACCAAAAACACAAAACAATTTTCTAAGTGTTTTTCAAAGCCAAACTTGTGTTTTTGTTACAGGCGTTTCGATAAGCATGTAACTGGTTTCGATACGACATGCAAATTTTCAAATAAGTTCTTCAAGTTCTAACAGGCGATTCGATATGGTATTGGACCGTTTTGATACGTTTTGAATCTATGATTTTCTATTTCGAAACTCTTAAAATCGATATTTAAACAGGCGTTTTAATACAACCTTTGGCTTTTCCGATAACGTCTTATGTTTTATGAAATTAATGAAATATTCATGGCGTTTCGATACGCCACATATGCATACCAGGTCAAATTTCCAACGGCTCTTTGAGCTTTAAATATTTTTTTTATAGTTGTTTGACAGGTAATTTTTAAAAGGTTGTTGACCCATTTCGATACTCCCCTAGAGGCGTTTCGATACGCATTTTGGCAGTCCCAAAACGTTTCACTACAACTTTGTTGCTGTTTCGATACGCCCCTTGTTTTAAAGACAAATCATTTTGATACGCTGACCTAGAGTTTCGATACCCCTATTAAATGCACACAATGACTCTTTCTATTTTGGTACCGCTTCAATACAAGTTTCCCGTTTTTCGATATGGGTAGTTGTAGAAGTGCATTTATAGTGGGAAAATGAAGGTCTAACGTCCATATTTATGTTCTCAACCACTTCAATGGTTAGAATTCAATTAGAAGGTATAAAATGAAGCCTTTCAAGTAGCAACAATAACTATTAATCTCCAAGAAAACATCCAAACATCTAAATCCAACTCCAAGCACCTTATTGTCAAATCCTTGTCACCCAACTCATTCAATCTTCATTGTAATTTTATTTTTTAATTTTGGGGAGTGAAATTGATTGTATTTGGGCAAATCTTTTTATGAGAGTGTTTCGCGCTGTGTTGTGCTATAAATTAATGCGAAAATATGTACAAGTATATACAATCGTGCAAAGTAATAAAGGGTGAGTGAGTATCGTTCCCACGAAGATTGGGTGAAAATTTATGTTAATTTTGTCAAGGCAAAAAGAACACTGACTATAAGGAAAATAAAGACAAAGGTATGAACAATTGGAAATATAGTGACCAATGGTGTAGATGTATGGTGGAGTATGGTAAATGCGTGATGGTGAAAATGCTATGACAATATCAAAATGCAAGTAAGAAAGCAATTAAAATTGTCAAGGCAAAATGAAATGGAAGATGATGGAAAAGTAGAAGTATGAAAGCAGTATGAGGAGGTATGAAAATGTGATTGCACGTAAACAAGTAAACAGAGGAAACACTTTGTAAATGCCAAGGGAAAAGCGAAATGAGAAAGCGAGAGTAAGAAATATAACTTAATAAACCTGGATTGACAAGCTCTAATGGGAATGAATGATGGGTTCTTGAGGACTCCTAACAATTACTCCTTCGAACAACTAGATGCTATATGGCCTACTCACTCGAAAGAGTTTTCAAAAATGCTTCCACTCTTTCGAGTCAAAGAAACCTAATAGCTTAAAATGTCACGACATCTCCTCTCGGTCTCAGCAGTGACATCTAGCCAATCGACAAAGCACACTCTTTTTAGTCGTTGAAACCCTCAACTTAAGTCTCTATCGAGCACCTAAGGTCAGGTTAGGCTCTAGTTACTATCTAAAACACATTGCTCACGTCGATCCTCCCTTAGTTTCTCTCAAACACTAAGGATCTATAGCTACGTTTCTCTCGAACACCTAGCATTATACCTAAGCAAAAGACACTCTCATGCCTCTTAAAAACTTAGATAATTCAAAACAATGAGCGAAGCAAATAAACAAACACATAGACATCTAATATATTCATAAAAGCAAAGTTTAATCATCCAAAAAAAACATCTATCACATAAAGCATAAACATGATTTTGTAAAACTATTAAAAATATCATTCACTACAACCCTCAAGAATAAAATAAAACAAAGCAAAGAGTTGGAAGACACCCTTGGTGCACGCTACCGCCGGCTCTTCGACCACCATGGAGACGCTTTAGCATGCTAACCCCGCTCGGGTTCCTAGCACGTTACTCTCTTAGATCTCAATAATGGAGAAACCCATTAAAAGTCGTTGAGGGGATGGTAAGGTGGAAGCTTTCTCCGCCGCCTCTAAACTCACTTTTGCACATCAAAATCCACTCCCAAAAGTCTTCTTTTTCTCTTAGGTCACCATTCTCTATACAGTGGGGGAGGAATACCCTAGGTTTTAGGAAAATTCTCTTTGCAACCCTATTCACGTGAAATGCAAATCTGTCGAGGTGACAGTGGTCCACTCTAAGGTGGTTATTGGCCAGCCTCATGTACAACCCCAACTGATAATTCTCTACAAAATATGTTCTTGTCTTTTTCTACAACACTGGATGTCTCCGTATTTTTCATGACATTTTCCTTTGCTATCCTTCTGCAAAATGTAATGACAAATCTCTCTTTCTCCCAGCTTCGCTTTACCTGCACATCATCAGCCAACAACACAACCTTCCCCATAAAATAACATATATTACCGCACCATATATATTATGGCATAAATAAGCATCAAATGCAATTTTATGATCGTAAATGCACTTAAAGACAATCAATAACTTAAGTAAAAGGCTCTAAAGATAGCCTTTTTGTAGAGTTATCCCACCCCAAAACTTAAGCTATTGCTTGACCTCAAGCAATGGATAGCAACTAGTAGAGAAAAATGTCATGAAAATGTTCAGGATCAAGATAAGCAAATGGTTAAAGTTCCAACCCTTAGAAAAGTCATGGTATAAATATATAAGACTTATGGAGATTTCAAGAATACTACTCTAGGACAAGATCAGTTACAAGTTTGTGTGCGTGAGTGTATCCAATCTGTGATTATTTAAGTTAGAAAAATTCTAAAGAAAATCCACTATCCTGACATAGCACGGTTACTTATTTAAGCACAACTTCAATAATCCCCTAATATATACAATTTTTTTAATATATATACTTCTACGAGGGGATCTAGCATTTCACACTACCTTTTACCCATGACATAGCTGTCATTTATTGAAACACAGTATCCAGGCAATACCGTGACAAGGTAAAAGTGAAATGTCACCCTATGCCTCTAACATTAACTTATATGCACCTGGCTATGCCATGACATAGCGGAGTATCCCTCTACAGTTATACCTAAGCATTTATTCACAATTTCATTAATTAAACCAACGAGAGTTTTATATCAACATTTAAGTCCATTATCATAACATGCTAGGTCATTCAAGCTTTATTCTATAATAGTTTTCTAACTTCTCTAAGCATGGAGAAAATACACTCGTGTTGCAAAAAAATAAACACAAACAACCAAGTCCTAATGCAAATTCTATCCAAATCCCAAGTCATGTATATTCAATTCAAGCATTTGCCATAAAAAATATAATCTTCGGGCATCATGAACTCTAATCAAATCAATCTATCCTAAAACCTATAGATTTGTCATGGCCTCTTTCTTCAACTAAATCTATCATGCAAATGAAGTAAGGAACGATACCTCTCCCAAACTTGAGGTAGGAATTGTCCTCAATGCAACTAATGAAGGAAAACTAATCTATATGCAATGTAATGCTATGAATGCAAGGTACCTTGGCTTATGGTGGTGGTGGTGATGCGGTGGCAATGGTGCAGCGAGTAGCTCTTCACTTTAAGGGGGCGGGCTGAATTCTTGATCAGATTCATCATCATAATTTCTCGGTTGTGGATGTTCAGTAGCAACAACAGTGGTTGGGCTCGCTTGGCGTCCATCCGATACCCTCAAACTACGTTTGGACCTTTTTGCTGGCGAGGGCATTTTTGCTAGTATTTCTAGCTAGGCTGATACTTCAGGCTGTGCGGGTATGTTAAGCGGAGGATCTTCAAAGAGAGATGAAATAAAGCTTAGTTCGTACTCTGGTTCGGTAAGCATGGCTTGATATTAAACATAAAAAAGTACGAGAAAAACTTAGTGAAATAAAGCATATAGAATAAAATAAAAAAATTATTTATGAATAGCAGCAGATTGAAAATACCATGGCAGTTTTGAATGTCAGGGATCGTGAAGATAGGAAGTGGATTTGTCACGCATCATAGGGGCTCTAGTGTAAATCTTGAGACGCTGGATATTAACTTTAAAGATTGTCCCATCATCAATGTTTTTGATATCAACTACTCCGTAAGGATAAACATGGTGCACTTCAAATGGACTAGACCATATTGATTTTAGTTTCCCAGGAAAGAGTTTCAACCTCGAATTAAATAAGAGCACTTTTTAACCAACTTGAAAATGTCATGGAAAAACCGCTTGGTCATGCCATTTTTTTGGTTTCTCCTTGTAGAGCTTGGTATTTTCATACACTTGGGCTCTGAATTCTTCCATCTCATTCAGTTCAAAGAGTCTTCTTTCTCCAACTAGCTGGGCATCAAAATTGAGCTTCTTAATTGCCCAATAAGCTTTGTGCTCTAGTTTGATTTGGAGGTGACATGCTCTGCCATAGACCAATTTAAATGGAGATATTACCGGTTGGATTTTGAATGCAGTACGGTATGCCCATAGAGCTTTATCAAGCTTCGTTGACCAATCATTCCTTCTCGGATTCACCAACTTCTCCAATATCTGCTTGATTTCATGATTTGATACCTTGGCTTGCCCATTGGTCTAAGGGTGATATGTCGTGGCATTCTTGTTTCTTACCCCGTATCTATGTAATGCCTTGGCAATTAACTTGTTGTCAAAGTGGGTGCCATCATCGCTAATGATAGCTCTTAGTGCGCCAACCTTATAAAAATGTACTTATGAAGGAACTTAAGTACAATCTTGGATTCATTCCTAGGCGTCGCAAATGCTTCAATCCACTTGGACACGTAGTCCTCTGCCAATAAGATGTATAAATCCCCAAATGAAGATAGGAAAGGTCCCATAAAGTCTATGCCTCATTCATCAAACAACTCAATCTCCAAAATATTTTATCGTGGCATTTCATGATGTCTGTAGATGTTCCTAGTTAATTGACATCTATCACATGCTTTATAAAATGTTTGGGCATCTTTGAACAAGATAGGCTGATAAGTGCTTAATTCACTATCACTTTTTACACCTTTCATAGACAATAATCACTTAATCTACACCTACTTGGAATAAAGCATGTACTTAATGTGAGATATTTAGATATTTTGCTTTTGCAACTTATAAAGATGATATTTATAGAAAATGCAAGCTTTATGGCACCTTTGTGCATTTGCAGGAAGATCAGATACTGCGGCAGAGATTGATGCCGAGGCAGGACCTGAGGCCGCGGCAGCACCTGGTGAACAAGTACTGATATGGTAGACGATCTGAAGAGAAAAATGAGATGAACGTTTCTGGACAAGCAGCACAAGGATCGAAGCGGGAAAGAGCATGGAAGGTCAAAGTCAAAGGCCACGCGGGAAAAGAATCCTTGTGGGAATAAACTTGGAAATAAAACAAATATTTTATTTATGTACTTGACTTGTGTTTTACTCCAAGTTGTATTCCTACTTAGGAAAGGTTTGACCTAGGCCAAGCCTATATAAACCATAGCCGCCAAAGGAGAAGAGACACAACGCACGAGAAAAAAGAGTTCTCAATAGATTTTTAGAGTTTTCTTTGTTTCCGTTATGTTCTAAATTTTCTTAGGGTTTAGGTGAAGGTTGTCGAGTATTTGTGAGAGAAGGTTGAACTTTGTTTTCTTGTTTTATACAATAAAATATTAAGGTTTGCTTATTCTTTGCCATTCATTGATCTTGCATTCATGCTCGGGAGAGATGTTTGTGAGAGATTTATTTATCCAATATCGGGAGAGTTGGATTCACAAAAGGAATAAGTACAATATTTTTCTAGCTGGAAAATACTAAATCGGCCTAGGGATAGGTTAGAGTTTCAACGGCTAAAAGAAGTGTGAGATTGGGTGGTGGTTATCATTGATTCACGCCGGGAGGTATCATCAAGGACTAGTCATCAACAGTACTTCGACTTAGGGATAAGTGAAGTCATCCAAGGACACTTTTTCAAACCTTGAAGAAGTCCACCCAAGAGCAAGGGATTTCCGCGGCGGACGCTGGTCTTCATTGTTGAGGCAGGAAATTGCAGTTCTGCCGAGGCAATGTTGCATTATTGCACAAGACAAAAACAAGTCAATTGAACTCACAATACGATTGAACTGGATCCTATCCATTCTCTAAATCTGATCTTTTTTCCAGTCACCATTCTCCTTTTATTATTCAGTTATTTTAGTTTTCAAAACAAAAAATTTAATCTGTGTCTTTTATTTCTTTTATAGAGCGAGAAGAGAAAAGAAAGCATATTAAGTACACCAATTCCTGTGGAAACGATACTTGATACTTATCACTTTATTACTTGCGACGTGTACACTTGCACTATTTTTGCACTCTTTTTACACGCAACAAGTTTTTGGCGCCGTTGCCGGGGATTGACAGCTAAATTTTTGTTATCTTTATTTTCTCGCATCTTAAATTTGTTTTATTTAACTTCGGTTTTTACTGGTGTATGATTAGGGCAAACCCAAGCAATCCATTATACGAGCTAGATCCAGTGATTGAATGCACGTGTCAAAGGTTGCAAAGACAAATCCGAGTAGTTATGGCAGATCATCCGGTAGAACAAAACTTACCTGATGGCAATGGAAGGCTTCCGTCGCCACCAGTTCCGCGGTAGCTCACTGTTCGAGATTTCCTGGAAGAGGATTTGAATGGGTTAAATCCTAGAGTTGTCACACCAGAAATCGAAGCAGCCCACTTTGAACTGAAACCTGTTATGTTCAATATGCTCAATACTATTGGACAGTTTGGTGGGTCTTTAATAGAAGATGCCAGGCAACATTTCAAGTCATTCATGGAGATCTGTAATTCATTCAAAATCCAAGGAGTCCATGAAGATGTTTTGAGACTGAAATTATTTCCCTATTCACTGAGGGATAGGGCAAAAACCTGGTTAAATAGCATCCCAACAGGATCTATATGATCTTGGAGTGAATTATGTCCTGATTTCATTACAAGTTTTAATCCTACTAATCTATATGATCGTATACGTAATGAAATTACCACTTTTCGGCAGGCAGATGATGAACCAATGTATGAGGCATGAGAGCGCTATAGGGAGTTACTGCACAAGTGTCCTTTGCATGGATTCCCATTATGGAAACAAGTGACCATGTTTTACAATGCTACCAATGCCCCAACAAGGATGATGTTAGATGCCTCTGCCAATAGGACACTTCTTGACAAATCACCGGAGGAAGCGATAGAAATTTTGAACAAACTTACAAAAAATGACTTCCAATTCCCTACATCTAGGCGAGGAGGGATGAGACGTCAGGCCACAGTACATGAATTAGAAACATCCAATTTAGTGGCAACACAATTGGCAACTCTCATTAAGATGGTCCAAAATATGCAAATGCAACATAATACCCATGAGGTTAAGGTAATAGATTCGTCGTGTGATTTATGTGGAGATAACCATAGCTCTTCTGAGTGCATGCAGAATCAGGAATCTAGCCTTTATGTGGGAAACTATAGCCGGAACAACAACATGATGTCCAACACATACAATCCAGCTTGGAAAAGGCATCCAAATTTTTCATGGAGCAATCCAAATAATGCTTTGAATCCGACTGCTCAACCCTCAGGTTTCCAGCTGTCGCGTGTCAAAAGTGCGCGTTTAGTGCAAGTGGACACATCGCAAGTAATAAGTGATAAGTATTTTATTGAGTTATCGTCTCCTCAGGGACCGTTTTACTTAATATGCTTTCTTCACCTTCTTGTTCTGTAGAAAAATAAAAACACAAGTGAGTTGATTTGATTTATCTAAACTAAAATAACTAAATAAAAGATAAAAGGTTGAAATAGTAGAGAGAGATGGGCTAGGATCCAGTTGCGTCGTATTGTGGAATTGATTGACTTGTCTCTGTCCAATGCAATCGTATATCACTGCCTCGACAGCACTGTAGTTTACTGCCTTGGCAGCGACAATACTGTCTGTCGCGACAATCCCTTGCTCATGGGCAGACTTTACCAAAGTTCGGCAAAATGTCCTTGGATGACTCCGCTTATCCCTAAGTTAGAGTGCTATTGATGACTAGTCCTTGATGATACCTCCCGGCGTGAACCAATGATACTCACCAACCAATCTCACACTTCTTTTAGCCGTTGAAACTCTTAACATATCCCTAGGCCGAGTTAGTATTTCGCGATTCAAACACCGTACTTACCCCTTTCGTGAATCTAACTCTCCCGAGCTTAGATAAATGGATGATTCACAATATCCTCTCCCGAGCTCAATTGTGAAAATAAGGAATAACAAAGGATAAGCAAACCTTGATAACTTTATTGCATTGAATCAAAGACAAAGTACAATCTCCTCTCACAAATACTCGACAACCTTCACCTAATCCCTAAGAAGGTTTAGAACATAATGGAGAGGAAAGAAACAAGAGTAGAAATCGGCTCTCTCCCTAGGTATTCCGTGTATTGTACATTGGTGGCTAGGTCCTTATATTTGCTAGACCTAGGGCAAACCTTTCCTAAGTAGAATACAACTTGGAGTAGGGAACAAGTCAAGTACATAATTAAATATATTTCCAAGTTTATATTCGGCTAAAGGGCTTTCCCGCGTGGTCTTCCTTTATGCTTTTCCTTGAGCTAGCCAGCTCCGATTCATGGGCTTCATGTCCAGACACGCTCCTTGGATTTTTGTCTTTCCATCGCCTATAGTCTTGCTTCCTGTTTTTCTACTGCTGCCTCGGCATCAGGTCCTGCCTCGGCCTTGTCCCTACCGCGGCACTGGTTCTTCTGCACAGATATGAAAATGTAGTAAAACGTGTCTTCTTTTGTAAATATTATCTATATGAGTATAACTTCTAAATATATCACATTAAGGACATGCATTGGTCCGAGTGGATGTATATTTGATGATTAATGCCCATAAAAGGAGTAAAAGGTGATAGTGTGTTGAGCACTTATCACACACCCAAACTCGAACTATTGCTTGTCCTCAAGCAATGCAAACCATCAATTTGCCGAACTAAACTCTCTCTTAGATAAACTCTAAGTTGATTAAAGGAGTAAAAGGTGATAGTGTGTGCGTTTTTGTGGACAAGTTGATTAAAGGCTTTCTTAGATAAACTCTAAGTTCAAGACAAATAGACATTGATTAAGTGTTCTCTTCTTTTTCAAACCCCAAATCTTGAGCCGGTTTCGGGCACCTCAAAGACTTGTGTTTTTCTTTTCACAAAATTCCTTCTTTCTTTTTGATATTCCTTAAAACATACTAGAGCCAATTTCGGGCACCTCTAGTATGAAGAAGAGACTTTCTAGAGCCGGTGGTAGGCACCTCTAGTTACTTTCCAAAAATCTAAGTCTTTATCACCTAAGTTCATTAAAAGAATTCCTATAATCCAACAAGTCCCAAAAGTGTTTAAAGTTCATCCTATAGTAAGCTTCTAAGTTTTCATCCTTAAGCATCCTAAGGTTAAGCCCTCTTAACAGAACCTAATCATGGTAAGGAGAAAGATTTCTATAGCCTTAAAGAATAAACTAAGGCAATACTGATGATAAGCAGTGCAAAAGTGTAAGCAGTTAATTCAAGTAAGGCGGGGAGCATAAAAATTTTAAAAAAAATCACTGGAATACTCCCTTTTTGGCAAGGCCGCGGCAGTAGATTACTGCCTTGGCAGTGAATCTGCACCCCCAAACTCAAACCAAGCATTGTCCTCAATGCTTTATATTTGAAGAAGTAAGCGGCAAAACAAATTTATAAACAGCAAATAGAAACATTAAAAGCAATTAATATTGACTTAAGGACAAAGAAATTTAAAGCGACTCCGAAGAGCTGCTTGTAACAATTTTCCTCCTCGGCCTTGCTGCCGAATGCTTTGTCCTTGGTGAAGGCGATGGTTGTGATTTTGCTTGCCGGGGCGGTTGGACTCGAGTGGGTTGTGTCCGTTGCATCGGGGCCTCCACCTCTTCTCCTTCTTCTACATCAGCCATCTCTTCGGTGAGCATTACGTCTGTTCCTCCTCCCATTGTCGTGGCTCCTCCGGTGTGGTGTGTACTTAGTCCGGTGGCGGTGGAGCTTTGGTGCACATAAGCATCTATCTCGGCCGATAGAATGCCCATGATGATTGGTGATCGGGGTGGAGTGCTGAAAACGACCCTTCGCTTGGATGGCCTTCTGTTGACAGACGAGGCCGCGGCAGAATCTGCCACCCTAGATGGGCCGGCAGCCTAGTATTGGGGCTGAGGGTCCGCATGGAAGAATGGCCTTGGTCCTCCCGGGGCTGGTGTGGTCTCGGTGTAAGGTGCGGCTGTGACGAACATGTTGCTTTGGAACTCCGAAAATTGTGCTCCTTGGTCCGCGAAGGCATGCAGCAGCATCTGGTCTAAGGTGCCATTGAAGTCCCTTTGGTACTCCATGTACCGTTGTTGTCTAAGGTCCATTGCTGTCATCCGTTGCAAGATTTCCTTGTACGGGTCTGCTGCGGCAGAGGTGTGGGCAGTACCAGGCATGTCTGCCGTGTACTGGGCCCCGACAATAGTATCGGCAGTGAACTGCTGCGGCGTTGCTTGGACAGGCTCTGCTTGAGTGATCTGCATGACTTTGTGGCAGAAGTCCCTGGTCCATCCTCGTCGTGGGGGCGTGTATTTGTCCGTTTCTTCAATGGGTACACCTGCAGAAACACATAAACCCGTAATCAAGCAAGGGAAATACAATGGTCCCCTATCTTTCTTACCGCACTCGTGGATTTCCCTTAGGATAATCTCGCCAACATTGATGGTCCTCTTGTTGATGATGGATTGGATAAGCACCAATCTCTTGCGATCCACCGTACTATTGTGTGATGTTGGGATGAGGCGTCGTTTGACGAAGGTATTCCACATCTTGGCCTCCGGCTTTAGGCTTTGTCTTGTTACGGATCCTCGATGGGTACCGGTTTCCCATGGGGTGTTCCCGTAACAAAGATCGTCTTTAATGAGTTCATAGTCCTCGACAGTGATATCTTCCAAGAATTCGGCGTGGATATCACTGTCTGGGGTGAGGCCGTAGAAGTTGTTAATTGTTTCGGCATCGAGCTGGACTGGTCTGCCGCGGCAGTGAACGAATAGGGAATCTTTGCTAGGCCCATGAGCGTAGAACTCCCGCACGATTGTGGCGTTCGCCTGGGCAGGTTGCAGACAGAAAATTTCCCAATTTTGGTACTTAATTCTATCATAGAGGTAGTGTTCAATGTCGTAGTTCTCTTCGTCCGCATGCTGGAAACCTTGCTCTTCCCAAAGTTGCCTAGCGATGAAAGATCGGTTGAATTGATCTTCAACGTTGGCTGGGGCGAAACTTTTGTATGTTGTCATCAAGATAGAGAGATGTGAGTTCTTGGAGGTTTTTTTCTTGAAGAGAATCTGGAGATTTTACAAGAAATAGTAGGCAGAGAGTAATGTGAGAGAGAGATTGTTATGAATACTAAAAAAACAAGAAAGTAAGAGTGAATAGTTTAAGAGGAAGGAGTTTCTTATATAGGCCTCGGCCTTGTGACTGTTGAAACCACTAGCCGTTTGTAACCGTTTCCTTTTTCTGTCGTTTCCTTTTTTTGTCGCGGCAGGAATCTCGGTAGACTAGCCGTTACACTGTTCTGCCCGTTGGGACTGTTGCGGCCCTGACACTGTTTTATTGCCTTAGCAGAGTTCCTGCTGTGAACTATTTTTCCCTTATTCTTGCTTTTTATTCCTAAATAAAACACACAAAAGAAAAATACTGAAAGCGAAAATAATTAGAGAAAATAAAAATAGAAATAAAAATAAAAATAAACTAACTAATCCTACTATATTAATAAAGAAAAGGGAGGAGATCATGTTACTGATGGAGAGCATGTAAATGCATCTCCCAAAATTATTCTCTTCCTTAGGCCCAAATTATGAATCGGTTGTGGGCCAATCTTGTTTTCTGTGTGTCCATCCACCTTGGGCTTAATCTTCTTACCGAATATCCTGCCGAGCAGACTGCCCAGGCAGGATATCTTTTTATCTACAGTGTGGATGGCCTTGCACTCTTCTGGATCATCATACTTCTTTAAGTTGTGGAATGCATTGAGTTTGACTTGTTGGTCATTGACCCGCATTGTCAACTCTCCTTTTTCCACGTCAATTAGAGTGCATCCAGTTGCAAGGAAAGGTCTCCTAAGGATGATTGGTGCATTTTCATCTGCTTCATAATCGAGGACAAGGAAGTCAGCAGGAAAAATAAACTTGTATACTCTTACCAGTATGTCCTCGATTTTCCCTTCAGGTTGCACATAGGATCTATCCGCTATTTGGAGCATCACTGTTGTAGGTTTCGGCCTTCCAATTTCCAGCTTTTGAAAGACGGATTTGGGCATGAGGTTTATGCTGGCTCCATGGTCGCATAGGGCCTTACCTTCATAGCTCTTACCTATCGCACAAGGGATGGTAAAGCAGCCAGGATCCTTTAACTTTGATGGCATGCGGTTATGCAGCATTGCCATGCATCACTCGGTGGCATTCATTGTCTCAAACTCACCTATTCGTTTTCCCTTTGACACCATGTCCTTTAGGAACTTAGCATAGTTCGGCATTTGTTCAATAGCTTCAACGAACGGTATGTTGATGTGGACTTGCTTCAAGATGTCAAGGAATTTCTTGAATTGTTAGTCCTGTTTTTGCTTTTTTAACCTTTGTGGGAAAGGTGGTGGTGGTCTTATCTCATCCAGGGTTTCTTTAGTTTGAAGTTTTATACCTGGCACCACTAGAGTTGTTGCTGCCTCGACAGGCTGCTCAGTAGCTGCAGTGCTTTCTACCGGGGCAGTGCTATTAGCTTCAGTTTGCTCGGCCTCTTCTTTTGCTTGATCCGCTGATTAAATTTGGCTCTCTAGGATCTTTTCCTTCAGCTGTAGACCACTCCTATTAGTGATTGCCTTGCACTGTTCATGACTCATTACCTTAGCAACTTCAGTATTGCTAGGTAGGCCTCCTTGTGGTCTAGTGTTTATACATTGAGCAAACTACCCAACCTGAGTTTCCAACGTTTTTATGGCCGCTTCTTGATTTTGTAGCCTCATCTCAGTTCTATTCATGAAGGCATCTGTCCTCTTGTTGAAATTACTATTTTCTGCCATGTATGACTCAGTTTTCATCATGAAGGCCTTTAGCGTGTTCTCCAGTGAACTTACCGATTACTGCTGTATCTGCTGCCGCGGCATCGATTGTTGGGCTTGCTGCTGCGGCATCGGTTGCTGAAATCCCGAAGGTTGGGTGATTGGGTTTAAGGCATTGTTTGGGTTGCTCCATAATAAGTTTGGATGCCTCTTCCATGAGGGGTTGTATGTGTTGGACATCACATTGTTGCGGTTGTAGTTCCCAACATACATACCAATTTCTTGATTCATGCAATCGGAGGAACTGTGGTTACCTCCACATAAGTCACAATATGAATCAATTACCTTGACCTCACGGGTATTTTGTTGTAACTACAGGTTTTGCACCATCTTCGTAAGAGAGGCCAATTGTGCTGCCACTGAATTTGAATTCAGCGAGGAATGTATTGAAGTATTCGAGACCCTCAAAGAGAAGCTGATCACTGCACCAATTGTAGTTCACCCAGGTTGGGCCTTACCCTTTGAAATAATGTGTGATGCCAATGATCATGCTGTCGGGGCAACACTTGGGCAGAGAAAGAACAATATATTCCATGTTATCTACTATGCTAGTAAAACCTTTAATGAGGCCCAGATTAATTACACCACCACGGAGAAGGAATTACTAGCAGTAGTCTTTGCCTTTGATAAGTTTCGATCCTACCTTATCGAAACAAAAGTGATTGTCCACACCGACCATTCGGAAATCAAGTACCTTTTCTCAAACAAGGATACCGAACCAAGACTGATTAGATGGATTCTTCTTTTGCAGGAATTTGATAGGACAGGAGAGGTACGGAAAACCAGGTAGCCGACCATCTTTCCAGATTAGAAGCTGGGGAGAAAAATATGCTACTGGAAGAAATACAAGACGCATTCCCAGACGATCACATCTTGCAAATCTCAGGAGTGGCAGCAGAATCTACTGCGGCAGAGATTGTAGCAGTATACAACTATGCCGCCGCCGCAGTGACCAAGTACATCTCGGCAACATTGACAGAAGACCTTGCTGCAGTCACATCCACTCCCTGGTATGCTGATCTTGTTAATTACTTAGCCAGTGGTGTTCTACCTTATAACCTTAATTATAATGAAAAAAAGAGGTTTCAGCATAATGCAAAGCATTATTTCTGGAACGACCCTCTTTTGTTTAAGCAATGTGCAGATCAAGTTATAAGAAGATGTGTTCCCGAGGAAGAGCAACAAGAAGTGCTCCGGCATTGCCATGATTCACCTTGTGGAGGACATTTTGGAGGGAATTGAACAACAACCAAAGTGCTTCAATCAGGCCTTTATTGGCCCACACTTTTTAAGGATGCCCAACTTTATTACAAGCACTGTGATCGATGCCAACGTACGGGCAACATCTCTAGACGTAATAAGATGCCACTACAGCCTATAATGGAAGTAGAATTATTTGATGTTTGAGGCATAGACTTTAAGGGACCATTCCCATCATTTCAAGGCAATCTCTATATCCTTGTAGTAGTGGATTACGTATCAAAATGGGTTGAAACAATTGCCACACCACATAATGATTCCAAGACGGTTCAAAAATTTCTCAAGAAAAATATCTTTACCAGATTTGGAGTGCCTAGAGCAATAATCAGTGATGAAGGTAAACACTTTGACAATAGACTCATTGTCGCGATCCTAAAAATGTTAGGCATCATACACCGAATTGCCACAGCGTATCATCCACAGACAAATGGGCAGGCTGAAATATCAAAAAGGGAATTGAAAAAAATCCTTGAAAAGGTGGTCAACCCATCTCGAAAGGATTGGTCTCATCATCTAGATGATGCCCGGTGGGCATATAGGACAGCCTACAAGACCCCATTGGGAACATCCCCATACAGGCTTGTATTTGGAAAGGGATGCCATTTGCCCGTGGAAATTGAGCATAAAGCATACTGAGCAGTCAAAAATCTGAATATGGAATGGAGAAAGCTGGCCAGAAAAGACTGTTAGACCTCAATGAGATTGAAGAATTTCGAGCAACAACCTATGAAAATGCTAAGATCTACAAAGAAAAGACTAAACGATGGCATTATCATAAGTTATTGCCGAGACAGTTGCTGCCGGGGCAGCAAGTCCTTCTTTTTAATTCCAGGCGTAAACTGTTCCCAAGCAAACTCAAGTCCAGATGGTCAGGCCCATTTAATGTTATTCAAGCTTATCCACATGGGGAAGTCACGATAAAATCACAAAAAGATGGGCACGAGTTCAAAGTGAATGGCCAACATTTGAAGCATTATTCTAGCACACATGACATGAGGCTTATGGAGACCATCACCTTAGGAGATGCACTTGCATGCACTCCTATTATGAACTGATTTCATTATTTTATTTCATTTTATTTTATTTTTCCTACATTTTTAGGATTAGTTTTAGTTTCAAAGTTTTTATAATTTTGAGTTTTAATAATTCTCCTAAATTTTTAGTATTAATGTTTAATTTTTTTTACTTCTGTTTTAGGACAAGAATCAAGATGCAAAGTGAAGTCAGTCTGCGCTCTGCCGCAGCAGAGCACAGTGTTAGGGCCGCAGTAGTCCAACAGGCAGAATAGCCTAACGACTAGTCTGGTGAGATTTTAGGGCCGTGGCAGTTAACGCTAACGGCTAGTCTGGCGTAATTCCAGGGCTGCGACAGTAAATGCCAATGGCTAGAAACAGATAGTACACGGCCAAGGCCTATATAAGCACCTTATCACCATGAACTATTCACTCTTGCACTCTCTACTTATTGCTCTCAATTTTATCTCTCAAATTCTCACAACTCTCAATGGCAACCTACAATAGATTTGCTCCTACCATTGTGGCCGAATGTTTCAACCGCTCTTTTATTGCTCGGCAGTTATGGGAAGATCAAGGCTTTCAGCATTCTGATGAAGAGAATTATGGCATCGAGCATTATTTGTTCGATAAAATAGCTTACCAGGAATGTCAATTATTTTGCTTGCAACCGGCCCAAGCTAATGCCATGATTGTACGCGATTTTTACGCTCACAGGCCGAGACAAGACTCCCTGTATGTCCACTGCCGGGTAAGACTAGTCCAGGTTGATGCCGATACCATTAATTTATTCTACGGACTCCACCCTGCTCGGGATGTTCATTCCGAATTCATGGAGGATATCAGCAATGAAGATTATGAACTCATCAAATAAAAACTTTGCTATGCCAACACTAATTGGGAAACCGGTTCCCACCGTGGCTCCGTGGCAAGGCAAAATCTCAAGCCCGAGGCCAAGCTGTGGAACACATTTGTCAAGCGACGACTCATCCCCACATCCCACAACAACACCATAGATAAGCAGAGGCTGGTTCTTATCCAATCTATAATCAACAAACGCAGCATCAATGTGGGGGAGCTGATCCTCCAAGAAATTTACGAGTGTGGCCGGAAGGAGAAGGGCCATTATACTTCCCCTGCTTAATCACGGGCCTATGCACTACCGCGGGTGTCCCAACCAGTCCAAGCGACTCCCCAATCGGGCACTACCAACACCACTGTCGGGGCCCAATACACGGCAAACATACCTGCAGCTTCCCACAGCACTGGCAAAGCAGATGGTTACCAGGAACTACTCAACAGAATGGCAGCAATGGACATAAGGCAGCAACGCTACCGGTATGATTGTCACTACTGCACCCTACACCGAGACCACTCCAGCACTAGGAGGACTGAGGCCATTCTACACTATTGGCCCTCAACAACAATTCCATGCCGCTGGCCCATCTCGGCCAGTAGAGCCTGCCGCGGCATCCTCTGCCAGCCGACGGCCATCCAATAAGAGAGCAGTCTTCAGCACGCCACCAGGATCTCCCATCATCACGGGCAGTCTCTCGGCAGAGATAGATGCTTACGTGCATCAAACTTCAACAGCTGTCGGGCCAAGCACTCATCATGCCTGGGCAGACCCAATAAAAGTGGATGATGAAGGTGGGACAGACATAATGGCCACTGAAGAAATTGCCGAAGAACAAGAAGGAGAAGAAGTAGACGCTCCAATGCAACGGACACCACCTACACGAGTTCAGCCGCCCCGACAAGCCAAAACTCAACCATCACCAGCAACGGAATCAAAAATGAAACAATCAGCAGCAAGGCCTCGAAAACTGAGTCACTACCAGTTCTTCAGAGTCTATTTAATTTCTAAATCTTTATGCTGATTTTATATCTTTACTTGTTCTTTTTCATATTTTGTTTCCTGCTGTGTACCATGATCATAAGCATTAAAGACAATGCTTGGTTCGAGTTTGGGGGTGTAGGTTCACTGCCGAGGCAATTCACTGCCACGGCCTTACCATGAAAGGACGTATTTAAGTTGTTTTTGAAAATTTCTTTTTACGTCCACCACCTTACTTGAAATATTGCCCATACTTTTGCACTGTTATACATCAGTATTGCCTTAGTTTATTCTTCTTAGGCTATAGAAATTTTTCTCCTTACCATGGCTAGGTTCAGTTTAGAAGGATTAATCTTAGGATGCTTGAGGATGAAAACCTAGAAGCTTGCTATAAGGTTGATTCTAAGATCACTTTTGGGACTTGTGTGATTTTAGGAATTCTTTTAATGAACTTAGGTGATAAAGACTTGGATTTATGGAATGATAACTAGAGGTGCCCGAAATTGGCTCTAGTATATGCATAAAAAAATTCTTATAGCTAGTAATAAAACACAACCCTTGAGGTGCCTGAAATTGGCTCAAGCATTGATACTATAGGAAGAAATCATAAATTCCAAAGTCTATTTGCCTTGAACTTAGAGTTTGTCTAAGAAAGCCTTTAATCAAACTTGTCCACAAGAACCTACACATTCACAAAATCTTATAGCTTGATTCCGAGTAAGTCCTTGGGTAACCGAAAGGTTAAAGCTTAAGAATAGGCATAGTTATGGTGGGGAGAATAGATTAAAACGTAAGACCAAAAAAGAATAATGTTTGGCAATTTGATGATTTGCATTGCTTGAGGACAAGCAATAGTTCGAGCTTGGGTGTGTGATAAGTGTTTAATTCAATATCACTTTTTACACCGTTCATGGAAAATAATCAGTTAATCTACACCTACTTGGACTAAAGCATGTACTTAATGTGAGATATTTAGATATTTTGCTTTTGCGACTTATAAATATGATATTTATAGAAAATGCAAGCTTTACGGCACCTTTGTGCATTTGCAAGAAGATCAGATGGCGCGGAAGAGAATGATGCCGAGGCAGGACCTAAGGCCGCGGCAGCACCTGGTGAACAAGCACTGATATGGTAGGCGATATGAAGAGAAAAATGAGATGAACGTTTCTGGAAAACCAGCACAAGGATCGGAGCGGGGAAGAGCATGGAAGGTCAAAGTTAAAGTCCACGCGGGAAAAGAATCCTTGTGGGAATAAACTTGGAAATAAAACAAATATTTTATTTATGTACTTGACTTGTGTTTTACTCCAAGTTGTATTCCTACTTAGGAAAGGTTTGTCGTAGGCTAAGCCTATATAAACCATAGCCGCCCAAGGAGAAGAGACACAACGCACGAGAGAAAAGAGTTCTCAATAGATTTTTAGAGTTTTCTTTGTTTCCATTATGTTTTAAATTTTCTTAGGGTTTAGGTGAAGGTTGTCGAGTATTTGTGAGAGAAGGTTGAACTTTGTTTTCTTGTTTTATGCATTAAAATATTAAGGTTTGCTTATTCTTTTCCATTCATTGATCTTGCATTCAAGCTCGGGAGAGAAGTTTGTGATAGATTTATTTATCCAATATCGGGAGAGTTGGATTCACGAAAGGAATAAGTACAATATTTTTCTAGCTGGAAAATACTAACTCGGCCTAGGGATAGGTTAGAGTTTCAACGGCTAAAAGAAGTGTGAGATTGGTTGGTGGTTATCATTGATTCATGTCGGGAGGTATCATCAAGGACTAGTCATCAACAGTACTTCGACTTAGGGATAAGCGAAGCCATCCAAGGACACTTTGCCGAACCTTGAAGAAGTCCACCCAAGAGCAAGGGATTGACGCGGCGGATGCTGGTCTTCATTGTCGAGTCAGGAAACTGCAGTTCTGCCGAGGCAGTGTTGCATTATTTCATAGAACAAAAACAAGTCAATTAAACTCACAATACGATTGAACTGGATCCTGCCCATTCTCTAAATCTGATCTTATTTCTATTCACCATTCTCCTTTTATTATTCAGTTATTTTAGTTTTCAAAACAACAAATTTAATTTGTGTCTTTTATTTCTTTTACAGAGCGAGAAGAGAAAAGAAAGCATATTAAGTACATCAATCCCTGTGGAGACGATACTTGATACTTATCACTTTATTACTTACGACGTGTACACTTGCACTATTTGCGCGCTCTTTTTACACGCAACATAGGCCAATAAAAACCTGATTAGAGGACCTTTGCAGCAGTCCTCGTCCCTCCGAAGTGACCTCCACACGGGCCTGTGTGACAATGATATTAAATATCTCTTTGCTCCTCTTCAGGTACACATCTTTGGATAATTTGATCGGCACAGCGCTTGAACAGGTACGACTCATCCCAAAAATAGAACCATGCATCATGCGTGAACTTCTTTTTTCCCTGGCTAGTCATGTTAAAAGGCAAAACACCATTAACAAGAAAATTAACAAGGTCAGCATACCACGGAATTGTCGTGGCATAAAGAATTTTCTCATTAGGGAATTCATCGTTAATTTCCAATTTGTCATGACATTCATGGTTAATTTCTAGTCTAGAAAGATGATCAACAAGTTGATTTTCGGTTCCCTTCCTATCTACCACCTCTAAGTCAAATTCTAGAAAAAGTAATATCCATCTAATGAGTCTAGGTTTGACATCCTTTTTAGTCATTAAATATTCAATAGCTGAGTGATCAGTGTGAACAATAACTTTAGTGTCTATTAAGTATGCCCTAAACTTATCAAATGCAAATACCACGAAAAGTAGCTCTTTTTCTTTGGTAGTGTAGTTAAGTTGTGCATCATTCAATGTTCGGCTAGCATAATAAATAACATGGAAAATTTTACCTCGGCGCTGCCCCAAGACTGCTTCCACGACATAATTACTAGCATCACACATCAACTCAAACGACAATGTCCAATCCGAGGGAAAAATAATAGGTTCGGTGACAAGGCTTTGCTTCAGGTCTGTGAATGTGCCAGGATAATCTATTATAGAATCCCGCGTGTCCAAGGAAACTTCTTATGCCCTTGACAGATGTTAGTGGTGGTAGCTTCTCAATCACCTTAATTTTAGCTTTGTCCACCTCAATGCCTTTATGTGAAATTTTATGGCCCAACACTATGCCTTCAGTCGCCATGAAGTGATATTTCTCTCAATTCAACACAAGTTCAGCTTCTTCACATCGCTTCAAGACCTTCGCGAGATTGCTAAGACAATTTTGATAACTATCTCCTAAAACGGAGAAATCATTCATGAATATTTCAAGAGAGTCCTCAACCATATCAGAAAAGATAGCTTGCATGCAGCGTTGGAAAGTTGTCAGGGCATTACACAAACCAAAGGGCATCCTCTGGAAAGAATAAGTGCCATAAGGACACGTGAATGGGGTTTTTTCTTGGTACTTCGGTGCTATGGCAATTTGATTATAACCCGAATATCCATCCAAGAAACAATAATAAGCTTTGCCTACCAAACGATCCAACATTTGATCAATGAAGGGTAGAGGAAAATGATCCTTCTTCGTAGCCTTGTTAAGCTTGTGATAGTCCATACAAATCCTCCATCTGGTTACGATGCGTGTAAGCAATAGCTCATTATCTTCATTGCTCACCACAGTTGTACCTGCCTTCTTGGTCACACATTGCACCGGGCTCACCCATGAACTATCAAATATTGGGTAAATAACTGAAGCATCAATCCATTTGATAATTTCTTTCATCGCGACTTTCTTCATAATACAATTGATTCAGCGTTGTGGGTCCATTGAATTTCCATGACATTCTTCTAGAAGTATCTTGTGCGTATAGATGGTCGGACTAATCCCCTAAAGATCTGCTAGAAATAGGAGCATATGGGTTCCTAAGTAACTTGTAGTTTCAAATAATGTTCATGCCATTATATCTTAGATTCCTAAGGGAACCAAGTATTGGGGAGCTAAATCACATGGACACAAAATGATTTGGGTACCAAATCTAAAGAACTAAATCTTTGTTTGTAGGTTAAGCATTGCTTCAAGACCAAAGCTTCAAGTCAAAACAAGTGGTACCTTGATAGTGGATTCTCAAAGCATATTACCAAAGACAAGAGATAATTTAAGGAGTTAGAGTCAAAAGTAATGGAGTAGGGTCTTTCGGTGATAACTCTAAAGGTGAAATTGAGGGTATTGGATCTATTGGTAACCACTCCTTTAATCTTATTGAAAATGTCTTGCTTGTTAAAGGTCTTAAGCATAATTTGGTTAGCATTAGTCAATTATGTGATAAAGGTTTTTATGTCTCATTTGATAGTTGTGGGTGCAAAATATTAGACATAGAAACTAACAAAACAATGCTTATTGGTCATAGCATAGGATATATATATATATATATATATACAAGGTGCATCTAGATGGTATTAATCTTTTACATGCATGCTTAGTTGCTAGTGATGAAAATAATGCATGGTTATTGTTGGGACCACCGACACACCCCATGGCGGAGCGGAACAAAATTACGACGGTCTTTCCAGTGATCCATGTAAGTTTAATCTGAAATCGTGAGGAAGAGATGTGATGGCTTCCATTGGGTTCCTTGATAAGCAACAAAAACAACAACTGGATCTGCTACAATCACAATCGTTCCACAATTCGAATATTTAGCTTCGACGAACATCGTCTCGGCCTCTACTCAGTTCACCCGGTTGAGAGCAAATCTCGAAAAACTATTTTTCGAGATTTTAGGTTTTGGGAATTCGGGATTCTCTTGTATGGTTACTAGACCCAAAGATCCCTTATATATATGTTTAACCCTAGGTATAAGAGTTTTATTCTGAATTTGTTTAGGAAATAATTACTTTAATTATTTCCTTAAACTTCGGGATCTATATTTAATCCGAATTTGAAAAGGAATATAATTACTTTAGTTATATCCTTTTTATTAAATTCGAGATTAAATATAATCTACTTATACATATATATTTGTTGCTCCTTTTCAACCATTGGGTGTGACCCTATAGGCTCATTGTAACATTAGTAATAATATTAGAACAATTCCAATATTACAAACAATGAGTGATATCTAGCAATATATCATTGTCATCTAAGTTACAAAGATATAGATATATATACACGGTGAATCTATATGGTATTAATATTTTACATGCATGCTTAGTTGCTAGTGATGAAAATAATGCATGGTTATTGTTGGGACCGCCGGCACACCCCATGGTGCAGCGAAACAAAATTACGACGGTCCTTCCAGTGATCCATGTATATTTAATCCGAAATCGGGAGGATGAGATGTGATGACTTACATTGGGTTGCTTGATAAGCAACAAAAACAACAACTGTATCTGCTACAATCACGATCGTTCCACAATTCGAATATTTAGCCTCGACGAATATCGTCTCGACTTCTACTCAGTTCACCCGGTTGAGAGCAAATCTCGAAAAACTATTTTTCGTGATTTTAGGTTTTGTGAATTCGGGATTCTCTTGTACGGCAAATAGACCCAAAGATCCCTTATATATATGTGTAACTGTAACCCCCTTAGACCGGCCTAGAGGGAACTGACTCTAATGGGTTACACGGGGAATATCGAACCAAACCCGCGAAGGTCTGATTCGATAAACAACCCTGAAAAACGATATATTTTTTCTTAACTAGATGCATAATTATGGTCCTATATGTGTCGAGTTCATGCAAAACAAGTATGATAACATTCGGTTCACAATTAAGCGTTCAATTAGCACATAAGTAATTAAGGGCTAAAACGTAAATAATTTAATTCGATCACGAAACTAGAAATTTAATCTATTAAAGTTCAATTAAACATGCAAAGAACACTCATGATAAATTTCAGACCAAACAGAGCATCCTCTCATCATCAATTACATGCCTCAATAAAATAGGGACCAAAATGTAAAACTTTTTACTTCTAGGGACTACATCCAATTTAAGTTAGCCAACTTGAAATTAAGTTAACTTTATGCATCAAGGTGAAATTTCAACTCAAAATAACATTCGTAGCTACCAAAATTAAACATAGGAAGATATCTGGGACTAAAATGCAATTTCAGCAACTATTAATTCATAGCAGCCAAAGGTTTCGAAACCTTCATTCAAGGTTTCGAAACTTTATGAAAAAGGTTTCGAAACTTTTCCTTAAAATTTTCAAAACTTTCATTCCAGTAAGGTTCTAATATCCATCTAGCCCGCAAGGTTTCGAAACCTACTAGGAAGTTTCGAAAATGTTTGCTAAAGGTTTCGAAACCTTCCCTAAGGTTTCGAAACTTTGTGCCCAGAAACATAATATCAATCCTTTTAAGAAGATTTAACTCATACCAGATACAACCATTGGCCATCATCAACTATATACATAATTCCTAAGCATAATGAACAATTTAAAGCACCCAATAACCAACATTAAAGACCCCAAAATTACCTACAGGCATACTTCCTATGCTATGATTAAAATCAAGAACCATTCATGCATGAACATGCTTCAAACAATACCACAATCCATCAAACAACAACTAAGGAATTATAATGTCTCATTACAAGTCTTTAACTAAGCAAAACACCCACTCTCCTACGGGGTTGGTTTACACATTGCCAAGCCCTTTTTATTTGTCAAATCATACCAAAAATATGTAGACTTTCCCCTTGGTTCCCTTGCTCCAAATGTAGTCCCAAATGTCTCTAATTCTCTGCAAAGATGAAAAGAGAGCTTAAGCACAACATTCTTAGTGAGGAAGCTCTAAACAAGATCATCAATGAAATATTAAAATTATTTAAAAGCCATGCTTGCACTCTTATGCTTGATCAAGTATACAAAACTAGTTTATGCTCATCATCATAATCAAATCATTTCATATGCAATGCACATCGATACCAAATCATTTCATGTATGCATATTGGCTTTCTAGTGATCACTTGTTGTGAACCTTAAGTTCACCGAATACTCGGATCCATTGTTTTAGAGACCCTTAGTCTCGTCATGACACTAAGTCACCATTGACATGACACGAAGTCACCCTTGACATGACACAAAGTCACCCTTGTTAGCTCTACCACGTACGGTTGGACATAAAGTCACCCTTGTTACGTGTGGGCGGCTCTACCACGCACGGTTAGACACATAGTCACCCTCGCAATGTGTAGGCATTTTTCTTTAATTTCATAATCTTTATAGTGCACTCAATCCTAATGACATGTCATTTGTAATCGTATCTAAAGTTAGTGTCACTAAGCCAATATCAATTGCATTCATGCATGTTAACTTGTTGCTCATAATGAATTCATAATTTGTTCATCACGTGAACCAAAAATCATGCTCAACGGCGTTACAAAATGTAGGGCAAATAGCCTCATATTATTCCATTTCATTTTTATGCTTCCATAAGCCATGAATGTCTTTATAAACCATGCATTTCCAGCAATTAACACATGCATGCATCATTATAAAATTGAAGCTATGCATTTCTAAAACATCAATGTAAAATTTCTTCCATAAAACCAATTTATTTGTAATCAAAGCTCAAGGCAATTAATCAAACACATTAAGGTCGCTTACTCTTGAACCATGGAAAGTTTCCACAGTATTCCATAGTCCCCAAAACAGAACCGAACATTGAAGTTCACTTCTAACCAAAATTCACTCACCGAAAAACGAAACAAGCCTTCGCCAACGCTCCGACGGCAACGCCAATGCACAAGCCACTTATGAACCTTCTTGCACTTCCTCTACAACATTAAAAATAGAGCATATGCACATCATAACATGCTCAAAACAGTAGCCACATTAAACCTCCGTAAAACTATCGAAAACCTAGCCGAAAGACCGAAAACTAAGCTGAAACGCATCCGAAACAACACCAGCCCTTAACCTAATGAATCTAACATCTAATCTACCTCAATTATGAACTAAAAACACTTTCAAACCATCCTTATACCTTCAGCAAAAGCAGAGCACCTAAAACAGCCCATAACACAACCGAAAACCACCTTAATTCAACATCGATTCAATTATTCCAGGATTAATTTCATGTTAAATCATTTCAAGACTCAATCAATCATTTAATTGACATAATATCATTAAAAAATCATCCTAATTACAACATTAATTGAGATCTAAAAAGATTTCACAAAAACCTCCTTAAAACTCAAAGATCTTGAATTAAAAACACAAAATTAAGTTTCAATTATTGATTAGCAAGCCAAATACTTGGGAATATCAATAAAGAACCTTAGAAAAAGAAGATAAATCAAAAATTATCTTTGATATTAACTCCACCAAAAAGATAAGAATTCTCCTCTTGATTTTATTGAAAATGGATGTTGATTTTGCAAAATTGATGAGTAGGTTTTGTAGAGAATGGAATGATGAGTGAAATGAGATAAATCTTGTTGAAAATAGAGAAGAATTCAGCAAGTAATTGAAGAAACTAACAAGAGAATATGGAGAGAAAGTTTGGGAGAAAAGATGAGAAAATAAGAAGTTAAAAAAGAAAATGAAAATAATTTCTTAATTAAAACTAATTAAAAACAAGTTTTTGGTGGATAATCTTTAATTAAAAATAATTTGGGTTAATGACCCTCTAAGGATTCTAAGCTTTGGCTTACTTTCTAATTTAGTCACTAGAAATCAAATTTTTCCGAAAATTGCAATTTAACCCCTAATCTCTTCAAAAATTTACAATTTAGTCACTAACAAAATAATTAGGCTTAATTAAATCCAATTAAAACTCAAATAATATTCCTTTAATTCAAAGATACCATTTTAATATTTTTTTAAAACATTTCCACACATTTATTATTTATCCGATTAAATTATTATCACTTTAAATTTCCCGAAATTAATGAACCGAAGAATCCGATTTGACCCGAATCGAATCCCCCAAACCAACACTCAAACTACTAACCCCAAAACTAGGATGTTACAACTCTCCCCCTCTTAAGAAAATTTCGTCCTCGAAATTCTTACCTAAAGCAAACAAGTGAGAAAACTGCTCCTCCATGCTTTTCCTTGTCTCCCAAGTTGCCTCTTCAACACCTCGGTGTTTCCAAAGCACTTTACTTTAACCAAATCTATGGTTTTCCTCCGGAGAACCTTTGTATCCACATCTAAAATCCTCACCGGTTCTTCCTCATAACTCATATCCGCTCTTAATTCAATCTCCTCAACTGGAACAACATGCGAAGGATCTGACCTATACTTACGAAGCATCGACACATGAAAAACACCATGCATCCTACTCAACTCCTCTAGAAACCTCAACCGATAAGCAACAGGACCAACATGCCCCAACACCTCATACGGACCAATGAAACGAGGACTCAACTTACCCTTACGTCCAAGCTTCATCACTTTCTTCCATGGCGAAACCTTTAGAAACACGTTATATCCGATAGCATACTCCACCTCCCTATGCTACAAATCGGCATAGGACTTTTGCCTATCTGAAGCCTCCTTAAGCTTAGCACAAATAAGCTTAATCTTCTCATCCGTATCTTTCAACACTTGAGGTAAAGAAACATACTTCTGTCCAACTTCCTTCCAACACAAAGGTGTACTACACCTACGCCCATATAAAGCCTCAAACGGTGCCATCTATATACTTGCCTGAAAACTATTATTATAAGCAAACTCTACCAAAGGCAATTGTTTCTCCCAAGAACCTTGAAACTCAATGATGCAAAATCTCAACATATCCTCCAAAGTCTGAATAACACGCTCAAACTAACCATCTGTCTGTGGATGATAAGCTGTACTAAAGCTAAGCCTCGTACCCAGAGCAATTTGCAAACTCTTTCAAAACTTAGAGGTGAAACGCGAATCTCTATCCGATATGATCGACTTAGGAACTCCATGCAAATTCACCACCTCAAAGACATACAAATCCGCTAACTTATCCATCGAATACGTCGTATGCACAGCAAGAAAATGAGCACACTTCGTAAACTTGTCAACAATCACCCATATAGAATCCTTTTGGGACGACGTTAGAGGTAACCCCATCACAAAATCCCATAGTCACTCTCTCCCACTTCCACACCGGAACTTTAACCGGTTGCAACAAGCCTGTAGGGAATTGATGTTCGCCCTTAACCCGCTGACACACCATACATCGCGGCACAAACTCTGTCACATCCTTCTTCAAACCAACCCAAAAATACACACTCTTGAGATCCCTATACATCTTCACACTACCTGGATGCATAGCAAACGGACTGGTATGAGCTTCCGCCAAGATAGCTTGCCTCAGTTCAACATCATCTGGCACGACAATCCGACCTCTAAAACACAAAACCTCATCATCATCAAAATGATATTCGGTCGGTCTACCTTCAGCGATGTCCTCAACAAAAGGAACCAAAGCCTCATCTTCCAATTGTTTCACCTTTATCATCTCTACCAAAACAGGTTTTAATTGTAACTCTGCCACTAAACCACCTTGCCTTGAAATACTCAACTTAGCAAACATCGCCCTCAACTCCACTGCTGCCTTACGGATCAAAGCATCAGCCACCATATTAGCTTTCCCCGGATGATACTCAATAGACAAATCATAGTCCTTAAGCAACTCCATCCATCTTCGTTGCCTAAGGTTTAGATCCTTCTATGACATAAGATACTTCAAACTCTTGGGATCCGTATATATAATACACTTCTCACCATACAAATAATGTCTCCATATCTTCAAAGCAAACACTACCGCCACAAGTTCCAAATCATGCGTCGGATAATTCTTCTCATGTGCTCTTAACTGTCTAGAGGCATACGCCACAACTTTCCCTTCTTGCATCAAAACACATCCAAGACCAACATAAGATGCATCACTATAAATCACAAAATCCTTACCGGACTCGGGTTGCACCAATACCGGAGCACTAGTCAACACCTCCTTTAACCTTTCAAAACCCTTCTATTGACTTTCTTTCCACTCAAAAGGAACCTTCTTTTGCAAAAGCTTGGTCATAGGAGCAGCAATACTCGAAAACCCCTCAACAAACCTACGATAATAATCTGCCAACCCTAGAAAACTCCAAACCTCCGACACCGACTTTGGTTGCTTCCAACTTATAACAGCCTCTATCTTTCTCGGATCAACACTAATGCCCTTCTCCAACACCACATGACCAAGAAAAACCACTTCCTTTAACCAAAACTCACACTTGCTTAGCTTAGCAAATAACTGATTCTCCTTCAACACTTGCAACACTATCCACAAATGTCTATCATGATCTTCCTTGGTACGTGAATACACAAGGATATCATCTACGAATACCACCACAAACTGATCCAGTTATTCATGAAACACCCAATTCATCATGTCCATAAAAGCAGCATGGGCATTTGTCAAACCAAACGGCATCACCAAAAAGTCATAATGTCCATACCTGGTCCGAAAAGTCGTTTTCAACACATCCTCCTCTTTCACCTTCAACTGATAATACCCCAATTTCAAATCAATCTTCGAGAATACACTTGCACCTCGAAATTGATCAAACAGATCATCAATCCTCGACAAGGGATACTTATTCTTCACGGTCAACTTATTCAGTTACCGATAATCAATGCACATCCTCACAGTGCCATCCTTCTTCTTCACAAACAACACCGGCGCACCCCAAGGTGATACACTCGGTCGAATAAAACCTCGATCAAGCAACTCTTGCAACTGCATCTTCAACTCCTTCAACTCCTAAGGTGCCATGCGATAAGGAGCAATACACACCGGGTTAGTACCAGCATAATTCTCGATACTAAACTCCATATCACGATCGGGAGGCAATCTTAGCAACTCCTCAGGAAATACTTTCAGAAAATCGCACACTGTTCGAATTTCTTGCACTCGAACCTCTCTTATCCCCAGATTCATCTCATAGGCTAGATACACCATACCACCATGTTGCAACATCTTCTCCGCTTGTAAAGCCGAAACCACACTGGACAAGAATCCGGTGTACTCACTCACCACCACAACCTCACCACCATCCAACAACCTCAAGTTAAACCTCTTCTTCTCAAAATCTACCACCGCACGGTGCTCCGTCAACCAGTCAACACCCAAGATAAGATCAAAACCATGAAACGTCAACTCCATCAAGTCGACCTCAAAGACATATCCTTGAACCTCCAACGGACACCTTTTATTCAACCTACTTACTGTAACTGTTTCACCCAAAGAACTAGTAACTACCACACCTACGTCTAAAACCTCAACCGGGATATCCAACAAATATGCATGCTCACTCAAAACATAAGAATGCGTAGATACTGAATCTATCAAAGAAAACAACGGTACATTTTGCAAATAAAAGGTACTTGCAACCTCATCTATAGCATTACGAGGTCCAAGCTGAGCATAAACCTTACGCCCATCTCCCTGCATCTGGAAAGGACCTCGACCACGTCCACGTCCTCTACCAGGCATCACAACCACATCAACTCGACCACCAGACTCACCAGCAAACCTCGGACAATCACGCTTCTTGTGATCCATCGACCTACAACCTATACATACACCAGTAGCCCACCAACACTCTCCTGGATGGCGCCTAGAACATAGGTTACAAACTGTGATATCACCACCACCTCTACCAAATTGTTGAGCATGACCGCCGCGTCCAAAATCACCTCGGCGTTGATCAGCTCTATATCGGTTGTCTCGAAACCTCTTACCCTACTTACCTTGAGCACCAGCCTCAGCAAGCCTCTTACCAACATCGGAAGACTTCCTAGTCTCCTTGAGGGACTCCGCGACATCCTTGTCCCTATTAACCAGCACATCAAACTCGGTGTACTCAGCAGTTAACAGCTATGTCTTAATCTCGGGGTCCAGTCCATAACGAAACCTATCACATCTCTTCCGGTCAGTTGGGACCAACTCAGGAGCATAGTGGCTCAACCAAATGAACTGTATCTTATACTCAGCCACTGTCATAGCCCCCTGCACCAAAGACATAAATTCTCTCTTCCTTGCCTCCTCATATTGTGGCCCCAAAAACTTCCGCACAAAAGCGGTCCGGAAATACTCCCAAGTCAGGTTAGCAGCAACTACACCAGCTTTCGTGGTAGTCCACCAACGATAAGCATCTCCCTGGAGCAAAGATACTACACAGCCCAACCTCTTGGTATACTGACACTCCATCTGATCCAAAATACTATCTATATTAGCCAACCACTCCTCAACTGAGCTCGGGTTTGATCCACGGAACTCCACACCGCCCAAGCTACGTAGACGCTCTAAAGGTAGCCTTGGGGTAACCACAACAGCAGGATCAGGAGCCGGAATATGCACTCCAGCAACGACAGCCTGAAACGCACCCGTCATAGCCTGTATGAATGGTGCAAACTCTCTAAACTGACCTCCCAAAGGAACCGGAGGCACACCCACAGATGGAGGAGGAGGAAGCGGCTCTTCCCTAGCAGTCGCCTCACCCTCAGTCTGACCCTCAGTGATCATACTAAAACTAGCTCGAGTTTCACATCTCGAAGGCATAATCCAAAAACTTCAAACATGCAATTTAAAACATAATATCATAACATATTAGACTTACATTCGGGCAAGATCCAAGGGAAACCTGAGAAGCATTTGAAAATGTATTGGCATTGGCAATGTATAACCGATAACCCTTTTTAACCATCATCACCCAAAGTACAACCATCAAGCATAAATTTCCAACAAATTAGCAACATAACAAGTTCAATAACACACTTTAGCAAACCTGGCTCTGATACCACCAAATGTAACCCCCTTATCCCGGCCTAGACGGAACCTGCTCTAATGGGTTACACGGGGAATATCGAACCAAACTAGCGAAGGTCTAATTCGATAAACAACCATGAAAAACGATATATTTTTTCTTAACTAGATGCATAATTATGGTCCTATATGTGTCGAGTTCATGCAAAACAAGTATGGTAACATTTGGTTCACAATTGAGCGTTCAATTAGCACATAAGTAATTAAGGACTACAATGTAAATAATTTAATTCAATCATCAAACTAGAAATTTAATCTATCAAAGTTCAATTAAACATGCAAAGAACACTCATGATAAATTTCAGACCAAACGAAGCATCCTCTCATCATTAATTACTTGCCTCAATAAAATAGGGACCAAAATGTAAAACTTTTTACTTCTAGGGACTACATCCAATTTAAGTTAGCTAACTTGAAATTAAGTTAACTTTATGCATCAAAGTGAAATTTCAACTCAAAATAACATTCTTAGCTACCATAATTAAACATAGGAAGATATCCGGGACTAAAATGCAATTTTAGCAACTATTAATTCATAGCAACCAAAGGTTTCGAAACCTTCATTTAAGGTTTCGAAACTTTATGAAAAAGGTTTCGAAACTTTTCCTTAAAAGTTTCGAAACTTTCATTCCATTAAGGTTCTAATATCCATCTAGCCCGCAAGGTTTCGAAACCTACCAGGAAGTTTCGAAACTATTTGCTAAAGGTTTCGAAACCTTCCCTAAGGCTTTGAAACTTTGTGCCCAGAAACACAATATCAATCCTTTTAAGAAGATTTAACCAATACCAGATACAACCATTGGCCACCATCGACTATATGCATAATTCCTAAGCATAATGAACAATTTAAAGCACCCAATTACCAACATTAAAGACTCCAAAATTACCTATAGGCATGCTTCCTATGCTATGATTAAAATCAAGAACCATTCATGCATGAACATGCTTCAAACAATCCAAAACAATACCACAATCCATCAAACAACAACTAAGGAATTATAATGTCTCATTACAAGTCTTTAACTAAGCAAAACACCCACTCTCCTACGGGGTTGGTTTACACATTGCCAAGCCCTTTTTATTTGTCAAATCATACCAAAAATATGTAGACTTTCCCCTTGGTTCCCTTGCTCCAAATGTAGTCCCAAATGTCTCTAATTCTCTACAAAGATGAAAAGAGAGCTTAAGCACAACATGCTGAGTGAGGAAGCTCTAAACAAGATCATCAATGCAATATTAAAATTATATAAAAGCCATGCTTGCACTCTTATGCTTGATCAAGTATACAAAACTAGTTTATGCTCATCATCATAATCAAATCATTTCATATGCAATGCACATTGATACCAAATCATTTCATGTATGCATATTGGCTTTCTAGTGATCACATGTTGTGAACCTTAAGTTCACCGAATACTCGGATCCATTGTTTTAGAGACCCTTAGTCTCGTCATGACACTAAGTCACCATTGACATGACACGAAGTCACCCTTGACATGACACAAAGTCACCCTTGTTTGCTCCACCACGTACGGTTGGACATAAAGTCATCTTTGTTACGTGTGGGTGGCTCTACCACGCACGGTTAAACACATAGTCACCCTCGCAACGTGTAGGCATTTTTCTTTAATTTCATAATCTTTATAGTGCACTCAATCCTAATGACATGTCATTTGTATTCGTATCTAAAGTTAGTGTCACTAAGCCAATATCAATTCCATTCATGCATGTTAATTTGCTGCTCATAATGCATTCATAATTTGTTCATCACGTGAACCAAAAATCATGCTCAACGGCGTTACAAAATGTAGGGCAAATAGCCTCATATTATTCCATTTCATTTTCATGATTCCATAAGCCATGAATGCCTTTATAAACCATGCATTTCCAGTAATTAACACATGCATGCATCATTATAAAATTAAAGCTATGCATTTCTTAATTAAAACTAATTAAAAACAAGTTTTTGGTAGATAATCTTTAATTAAAATTAATTTGGGTTATTGGCCCTCTAAGGATTCTAAGCTTTGGCTTACTTTCCAATTTAGTCACTAGAAATCAATTTTTTTTTCCGAAAATTGTAATTTAACCCCTAATCTTTTCCAAAATTTACAATTTAGTCACTAACAAAATAATTAGGCTTAATTAAATCCAATTAAAACTCAAATAATATTCCTTTAATTCAAAGATACCATTTTAATATTTTTTTTAAACATTTCCAAACATTTATTATTTATCCGATTAAATTATTATCACTTTAATTATTTCCTTAAACTTCGGGATCTATATTTAATCTGAATTTGAAAAGGAATACAATTACTTTAATTATATCCTTTTTATTAAATTCGAGATTAAATATAATCTACTTATACATATATATTTGTTGCTCCTTTTCAACCATTGGGTGTGACCCTGTAGGCTCATTGTAACGTTAGTAATAATATTAGAACAATTCCAATATTACAAACAATGAGTGATATCTAGCAATATATCATTGTCATCTAAGTTACAAGGATATATATATACAGGGTGCATCTAGATGGTATTAATCTTTTACATGCATGCTTAGTTGCTAGTGATGAAAATAATGCATGGTTATTGTTGGGACCGCCGCACACCCCATGGCGCAGCAGAACAAAATTACGATGGTCTTTCCAATGATCCATGTAAGTTTAATCCGAGATCGGGAGGAAGAGATGTGATGACTTACATTGGATTCCTTGATAAGCAACAAAAATAACAACTGGATCTGCTACAATCACGATCGTTCCATAATTCGAATATTTAGCCTTCATGAATATTGTCTCGGCCTCTACTCAATTCACCCGATTGAGAGTAAATCTCGAAAAACTATTTTTCGTGATTATAGGTTTTGGGAATTCGGGATTCTCTTGTACGACTGCTAGACCCAAAGATCCCTTATATATATGTCTAACCCTAGGTATAAAATTTTTATTTCGAATTTTTTTAGAAAATAATTACTTTAAGTATTTCCTTAAACTTCGGGATATATATTTAATTCGATTTGAAAAGGAATACAATTACTTTAATTATATCCTTTTTATTAAATTCGAGATTAAATATAATCTACTTATACAAATATATTTGTTGCTCCTTTTCAACCATTGGTGTGACCCTGTAGGCTCATTGTAACGTTAGTAATAATATTAGAACAATTCAAATATTACAAACAATGAGTGATATCTAGCAATATATCATTGTCATCTAAGTTAGAAGAGATCATGATTCTATGTACCCTGTCCGTGACCAACTCTCTTAATGTATTGTATCCTTTTGTCCTTTTATATCTTTGATAGGCACAAGTCTTGGAATAGTCACACTTGTATAGCCTATTTTAATGTTTCTTAATATCTAGAGTGGACTACTTTTAATGAATAATTTGTGATATCTCATATCAACGTATTCAAGCATGGCCATGCATTTCTAGTCTTACTCAATCAAGTGACCTTTGATATATTTTCCTATTACGTAGGAAGGACAAATCCTATCTCGATCATTCACATCTCACTACATACATAGTAATATGTCCAATGTCAGTTTTTATAGTGTAATTAATTATGAGACATGTTTAACTGCATCAAAACATAAAACAACATATGTTGAGATAGTAATAATCTCAATTCTAAGTGTTGGGACCGCCGGCACAACCCATGGCGCAGCGGAACAAAATAACGACGGTCTTTCTAGTGATCCATGTACGTTTAATCCGAAATCGGGAGGAAGAGATGCGATGACTTACATTGGGTTCCTTGATAAGCAGCAAAAACAGCAATTGGATTTGCTACAATCACGATTGTTCGATAATTCGAATCTTTAGCATCCACGAATATCGTCTCGTCCACTACTCAGTTCACCCGGGTTAGAGAGCAAAATATCGAAAAACTATTTTTCATGAATCTAGGGTTTGGGAATACGTAGTTCTCTATTTTAGCTGCTAGACCGAAGATCCTTTATATACGTGTAACCCTAGGTATAAGAGTTTGATTCCGAATTTGTTTATAGGAAATAATTACTTTAATTATTTCCTTAAATTTCGGAATCTATATTTAATTCGAATTTAAAAGGGATATAATTACTTTAATTATATCATTTATTAAAATTCGGGATTAAATATATTCTACTTATACTTATATATATTTTTGCTCATTTTCAACCATTGGGTGTGACCTTGTAGGCTCATTGTAACGTTAGTAGTAATATTAGAACAATTCTAATATTACAAACAATGAGTGACATCTAACAATATATCATTGTCATCTAAGTTACAAGAAGATCATGATTCGATGTATCATGTCCGTGACCAACTATCTTAATGTATTATATCCTTTTGTCCTTTTATATCTTTAATAGGCACAAGTCTTGGAATAGTCACACTTGTATAGCCTATTTTAATGTTTCTTGATATCTAGAGTGGACTACTTTCAATGAATAATTTGTGATATCTCATATCAACGTATTCAAGCATGGCCATGCATTTCTAGTCTTACTCAATCAAGTGACCTTTGATATATTTTCCTATTATGTAGGAAGGACAAATCCTATCTTGATCATTCACATCTCACTACATACATTGTAATATGTCCAATGTCAGTTTTTATAGTGTAACTAATTACGAGACACGTTTAACTGCATCAAAACATAAAACAACATATGTTGAGATAGTAATAATCTCAAGTCTAAGGATCATACATATAGTTGTCACTATGAGCAATATCGTGACCGTCACATAATAATCCAAGATATATGCTCATAGTGGTTCAATCCAATATATTATTCTCTATTAATATATTCATGTATTAATTCTAACATCTCTATGTCAATGACAACTCATTGTCATCAATTAATCACATGTTAGTCTTAAGCGTATTATTATTATCCATACCCATAATAATACTTGACTAAGGATCTTTTAATAATGATACATATATTATTATATGGACCTTATTGTTTCTCAGTTTATGTTATACATTGAAACGTATATATGAAAACAACAATGGCAATGCCTTTATTCAATAAAATTGGTAAATAAAAGTATCCTTACAATCATCATATGATTGGTCTTTGGGCATACTCTAACAATCTCCCACTAGCACTAAGACCAATCAATCACATATCTAATACTGAGTGACTCAATGTGACGATCATGCTTCTGTTGCGTCAGAGGCTTCGTCAAGGGAACAACAATTTTATCATCCGTGTGTACTTTACATATCTCCACATCTCCTCGATCTATGATCTCTCGAATGAGATAGAAGCGTCTAAGAATATGTTTGGATCGTTGATGAGATCTGGGTTCCTTTGCTTGTGAAATGGCTCAATTGTTGTCACAACGGAGTTCTATAGCATCTGATATGCTTGGAACAACCCCTAGTTCGGATATGAACTTTTTGATCCAAACAGCTTCCTTTGCTGCTTTACTGGCTGCAATATACTCAGCCTCTGTCGTAGAATCAGCTACTGTGTCTTGCTTAGAACTTTTCCAGCTTACAGCACCTCCGTTAAGACAAAACACAAATCTAGATTGTGATCTTAAGTCATCCTTGTCTTTTTGGAAACTAACGTCAATATAACCTTTTATACTTAGCTCTTCTTTGCCTCCATAGACAAGAAATGTATCCTTAGTTTTTCTCAAGTACTTAAGGATATTTTTGACTGCTACCTAGTGACTTTCACCAGGGTTTATTTGATATCGACTTGTCATGCTTAAGGCATACGATACATCTGGTCGAGTACATATCATGGCATACATGATAGAACCAATAGCCGAAGCATATGGAATCTTACTCATTCGTTCTCTTTCTTGTGGAGTTGAAGGACACATTTCCTTCGAAAGAGATATACCATGTCTCATAGGTAAGAATCCTTTCTTGGATTCTTCCATACTGAATCTTTTCAGAACTTTGTCTATATATGTACTTTGACTCAGACTTAGAAGTCGTATAGATCTATCTCTATAGATCTTAACCCCTAAGATGTATGTTGCCTCACCCAAAGCTTTCATAGATAAACAACTACTTAACCAAGTCTTAACCGACTGTAAGGTAGGTATGTCATTTCCTATGATAAGTATGTCATCTACATATAAGATTAGGAAAGAAACAATGCTCCCACTAGTCTTCTTGTAAACACAAGGCTCATCTTCGTTCTTGATAAAACCAAACTCTTTGATCGCATCATTGAAATGAAGATTCCAGCTTCGAGAAGCTTGATTCAGTCCTTAAATGGACCTTTGTAGCTTACAAACCTTTCCAACATTTCCTGGAGCGACAAAAACCTTCTGGTTGTGTCATATACACATCCTCTTCAAGTTTTCCATTAAGGAAAGCGGTTTTGAAGTCCATTTGCCAAATTTCATAATCGTGGAATGCAGCTATAGCAAGCAAGATCCGGATGGATTTAAACATAGCTACAGGGGAGAAAGTTTCGTCATAGTCAATACCATGAACTTATCGAAAACCTTTAGCGACTAGTCGCCCCTTGTATGTTGGTATGTTTCCATCCATGTCAGTTTTCTTTTTGAAAACCCATTTACACCGTATAGGTTTTAGCCCTTCAGGTGATTCAACCAAAGTCCATACTTGGTTGACTGACATGGATTCCATCTCAGATTTCATCGCCTCAAGCCATTTCTCAGAGTTTGGGCTCAATACTGCCTCTTGATAAGTTCTTGGCTCATCTTGATCCCTAATAAAAACATCTCCATGTGTGGTAATGAGAAATCCATATCTCTCAGGTGCATGGCATTCTCTTGTGGACCTGCACAGTGATTGTGTTTCTAAATCTATTGACTGTTCCTCAACAATTTGTGGAACATGTTCAATTTTAGGCTCAGTGAATTGTTGTTCTTTAACTTCTCCAAGTTCAATGTCTCTACCCTTTCCTTTCTTATTGAGAAATTCTCTTTCGATAAAAACTCCTATTCGAGCAACAAACACTTTGTTCTTTTTAGGGTTAAAGAAATAATATCCCTTAGTTTCTTTGGGATATCCAACAAAATTACACTTATGAGATTTGGGTTCGAGTTTTGTAGACATCTGATGTTTGACATATGCTTCGCAACCCCAAATCTTCATAAAAGACATACTAAGACTTTTTCCAGTCTATATCTCATATGATGTCTTTTGAACAGTTTTAGACGGAACACGATTTAAAGTGAAAGCACTTGTTTCTAGTGTATATCCCTAGAAAGAAGTCGGAAGATCACTATGACTCATCATTGATCGAACCATGTCTAACAAAGTTCGATTCCTCCTCTCAGAAACTCCATTCCACTGTGGTGTACCTGGTGGAGTAAGCTGTGAGACAATCCCACATTCTTTAAGGAGTTCATCAAATTATATGCTTAAGTATTCTCCACCTCGATCTGACTGAAGTGCTTTCATACTCTTGCCTAATTGATTTTATACTTTATTCTTGAATATTTTAAACTTTTCGATAGCCTCAGATTTATGGCGCATAAGGTATATGTAACCATATCGAATGAAGTCATCAGTGAAAGTAATGAAGTACTGAAATCCACCTCTAGTTTGTGTATTCATTGGTCCACATACATCACTATGTATTAAACCCAATAAATCTCTTGCTCGCTCACTTTTACCATTAAAAGGAGACTTATTCAGTTTTCCTAGTAAACAAGATTCACATACATCCATTTGTTCGAAAACAAATGAATCTAGAAATCCATCTTTATGGAGTTTTGAAATGCGTTTCTCACTTATATGGCCTAAACGACAATGCCAGAGATAAGTTTGATTTGAGTCATTTGTTTTTGATCTTTTGGTATTTATGTTATACATGGCATTTTCTCGATTAAAAATATATATGCCATTAACCAATTGTACCGAACCATAAAAAAATTATCGAGATAAAAAGAACAACAATTATTCTTAATAATAATCTCAAAGTTTATCTTTTCCAAACAAGAAATAGAAATAATGATTTTAGTCAAACTAGGCATAAAATAAAAATCTTCTAAATATAAA
Source organism: Abelmoschus esculentus (assembly GCA_035048815.1). Classification (NCBI taxonomy): domain Eukaryota; kingdom Viridiplantae; phylum Streptophyta; class Magnoliopsida; order Malvales; family Malvaceae; genus Abelmoschus; species Abelmoschus esculentus. Next base: position 9,340,210 of record JAUCBN010000059.1, read on the forward strand.
TCAAGTCCACTAGGTAAAGATAAAACGTATGTTCCTATAGCTAATGCATCAACTCTTGCTCCAATTCCCACTTGTAGGTCTACGTCTCCCTTAGCTAGACTCCTTCTCTTTTGTAGTCCCTGTATAGAAGTACAAATGTGAGAACCACAACCGGTATTTAATACCCAAGAAGAAGATGTTGACAGATTCACATCAATAACACAAATACCTAAAGTAGATGCACCATCTACTTTTGCCTTCTTGACCTCTTCAAGGTAGATGGGGCAATTTCTTTTCTAGTGTCTGGTCTTATTGCAGTGAAAACATTTTCCTTCCTTGCTAACTCCCCTTTGGGTTTCAGTGCATCCTGTCCTTTGGGAATAGGCTTACCTTTACCCTCGTACTTTGCCACTGCTTTTCCCTTTCCTTTGTCCTTGCGGACCATCAGAATGGGCTTAGGTCCAACCTTAGTCATATTTTTCTAACATGACAAGTAACTATGGTAAAGTTTTGTTAATTTCATTCATGTTGAAATTAAGGACAAATTGATTGAAGCTATTCGGAAACGATTGCAAAATAACATCAGTAGCCAATTCATCTTTTAGAGGAAATCCTAGTTTTTCCAATGTTTAGATATAGCCCATCATCTTGATGACATGAGCTCTTACAGGAGATCCCTCTACCATTTTGTAGTGAAATAAATCTTTAGAGGTCTCATACCTCTCTTGTCGTGCTTGCCCCTCATATATTTCCTTGAGGTTTTGAATCATATCATATGCAACCATGTCCTCATGTTGCTTTTGAATATCAGGAGTCATGGTAGCAAGCATAAGACATCCGACATCTAACATGTCATCCATATGTTTCTTAAACTTTTCTTTGTCAGCTCTAGAAGAATTAGTTGTCGGTTCATCTGGAACATGTTCTTCAATGACATATTCCTTTCTTTCCTATTTGAGAACAATTCTCAAATTGCGGAACCAATTAAGGAAGTTTATGCCATTGAGTTTCTCCTTCTCAAGGAGTGATCGCAGTGATAAAGTGTTGTTTGCCATTTAGATCTACAACAATGGAAATACATAAAGTAAATTTACCAATTTGAAATATTATAAATACGTCTTTGTTTATAAAATACTCCCACTATTTTGTTCTAAATTAAAAATCTCTCTCGTTTTAATTTCGAAAAAATTCAACGAAAATTTTTCTAGTGAGCGAGAATCCATAATTCACCAATTTCCTAAATCAGCTTTGGCTTTTCTTTTAGGATAGAGGTTATTTAGGTAAGTAACCCTTTACTAATTACATCTCATGTAACTCCTCCATTTGGTGAACAACTCTTGTTCAGTCATCTCATACTTAACCAACTTAGCCTTTAGGTTTCTAATCCTATTAGAATAACCTAACTAAGTTATTATCAATATTTTGACCGACGAATATCACTTGCTTATTCTACGTGTTTAACCAAGATGGACTTATGTGTCAATGCTTTGGCAAAACCCACATAAGATCGATCAAGGCCTTAACGAGGGCAAATATTGGATGGCTAAATTTAACTTAGATTAATTTGAGGAAAATCTTTAACTATCTCATCGTTATTTCTTTTAATTTGGCCCTTATTGATCTCATCAATTTATACGAGTAGAAGATATATATCATACATTGAATCACATACTTGATAGATATAAAACAATAAGATTGCAATGGTTATAGCCCAAAATAGGGAACTAAGGTGGCCCATCCCAAGCCAATGGGAGAACCATAAAACTCCAATTCTACACTAAAACTGCTTCTCAAGCATCTTCTCGCCTTTGGTCCAAACGTCTCGATTGCTTCTTGGAATAATATTACAATTATAGAAACTCGTTTTACATATGAGGGAGTAAGATGAGAAGAGAAGTACAACAAAGATAGAGAAAGGCACGAGATGAAGACCGTATTTAAAATTTACAACTATTGTAAAAGCAAGGGCTATAACCATGCATGTCAAACACTGTGAAAAGCAAACATATCATATATATTCTATCACAAAATCCTTAATATTACCAATATGGGCCTAAAATCTATGTTTCCTACGAAGGGGTCAAGGGTCGAAGCCCCTTGTGGCGGTAAGTCGCGCAGGCGTGACTAGTCGGAAATTTGATAAAATTTGATAAAATTTTAGGCCCATATTGGTAATATTAATGGAAAAACATCACGATTTGATAAAATTTATCAAAAGAATTGTGTTTTCGAGATTTTTAAATCCCTTAGATTTTTCCGCATCGGAATGACAATTATTCCTTTTTTTGATACGATCTGTCATCGCACTTCCGTCGATCATTATGTCAACGATTGACATATGATTACCGTAAAACCCTTGCAGCAACATGGCGATTGTAATTCACATATTAATCATATCCCTAATCGAATACCAATATCAATATATATATCGTCGACACAGTCAAATAAAGCATGCATCTTATAAATATCGCATCACCCAAGTATTTAACCCGATTACGGATCGTACAAGTGGCTTTGATACCACTGTTGGGACTGCCGAAACACCCCATAACGTAGCGAAACAAAATTACGACGGTTTTTCCAGTGATCCATGTACGTTTAATCCGAAATCGGAAGGAAGAGATGCGATGACTTACATTGGGTTCCTTGATAAGAAGCAAAAACAGCAACTGGATCTGCTACAATCATGATCGTTCGACAATTCAAATCTTTAGCCTCCATGAATATTGTCTCGGCCTCTACATAGTTCACCCGGTTGAGAGCAAATCTCGAAAAACTAGTTTTAGAGATTTTAGGTTTTGGGAATTCGGGATTCTCTTGTGCGGCTGCTAGACCCAAAGATCCCTTATATATATGTCTAACCCTAGGTATAAGAGTTTTATTCCGAATTTGTTTGGGAAATAGTTACTTTAATTACTTCCTTAAACTTTGGGATCTATTTTTAATCCGAATTTGAAAAGGAATACAATTACTTTAATTATATCCTTTTTAATAAATTCGAAATTAAATATAATCTACTTATACATATATATTTGTTGCTCCTTTTCAACCATTGGGTGTGACCTTGTAGGCTCATTGTAACGTTAGTAATAATATTAGAACAATTACAATATAACAAATAATGAGTGATATCTAGCAATATATCATTGTCATCTAAGTTACAAGATATCATGATTCGATGTACCATGTCTGTGACCAACTCTATTAATGTATTGTATCCTTTTGTCCTTTTATATCTTTAATAGGCACAAGTCTTGGAATAGTCATACTTGTATAGCCTATTTTAATGTTTCTTGATATCTAGAGTGGACTACTTTTAATGAATAATTTGTGATATCTCATATCAACATATTCAAGCATGGCCATGCATTTCTAGTCTCACTCAATCAAGTGGCCTTCGATATATTTTCCTATTATGCTGGAAGGAAAAATCCTATCTCGATCATTCACATCTCACTACAAACATTGTAATATGTCCAATGTCAGTTTTTATAGAGTAACTAATTACGAGACACGTTTAACTGCATCAAAACATAAAACAACATATGTTGAGATAGTAATAATCTCAAGTCTAAGGATTATATATATAGTTGTCACTATGAGCAATATCGTGACAGTCACATAATAATCCAAGACATATGCTCATAGCGGTTCAATCCAATATTTTATTCTCTATTAATATATTCATGTATTAATTCTGATATCTCTATGCCAATGACAACTCATTGTCATTAATTAATCACATGTTAGTCTTAAACGTATTATTGTTGTCCCTACCCATAGTAATACTTGACTAAGGATCTTTTAATAATAATACATATATTATTATATGGACCTTATTGTTTCTCAGTTTATGTTATACATTGACACATATATCTGAAAACAACAATGGTAATGTCTTTATTCAATAAAATTGGTAAGTAAAAGTATTCTTAAAATCATCATATGATTTAACAGTTATGACATAGGAAACTAGGTATGCTAACATAAGTTTTTTAGAGAAATTAGTTTCCCAAAATCTAGTTAAATGTTTACCCAAGCTTAAGTTTTCTTTAGACAAGATATGTGATGCATGTGCTAAGGGTAAATAAAAATGTGTTTCTTTTAAGTCCATTAATTATGTTTAAACTAGTAGAATTTTTCAATTGATCCATATGGATCTCTTTGGGCCAATTAGAACTGCTAGCTTGGGTGGGAAATCATATCCATTTGTTATTGTTGATGATTACTCTAGATACACTTGGGATTTATTTTTAAGTACAAAAGATAAGCCTTAGAAAAGTTTATCACATTTTCAAGCATTATCAAAATGATCTTGATCAAATAACTTCTCATATTAGAAGTGATCATGGAACCAAATTTCAAAATCTAGATTTTGAGAATATTTGTAATGAAAATGAGATTAACCATAATTTTTCGGCTCCTCGCACTTCTCAACAAAATAGGGTAATTGAGAGGAAAAATAGAACTTTAGAGAAAATTGTTAGGACCATGATTTGTGAAAATAATTTACCTAAGTATTTTTGGGCGAAAGCCAAAAACACGTCTTGTTATATCATAAATCAAGTAATGATTAGACCAATTTTAAACAAAACATATTATGAGATTTTAAAATCCAAAAAGCATAACATTATCTATTTTCACCCTTTATAGGTGCAAGTGTTTTGTTTTAAATAATGGAAAAGACAATTTATGTAAATTTGTTGTGAAAAGTGATAAAGCAATTTTTCTAGTTTATTCTCAAAATTCAAAGGCTTATAGAGTTTTCAACAAAAGAATCTTAGTTGTAGAAGAGTCCATACATGTAGTTTTAGATGATAACCTCATTCCTAGGAAGGATTCCTGTGATGATGATGATGTAGGAATCATTGAAACCAATGATGAGGGACAAATATCAAAGGTGGATAAGGTTCCAACTGATCAAGAAACATAAAATTCTTCAATAGAATCTTTAGGAGATGTAAAGCTTGAAGAAAGGTAAGTGAGCTACCCAAGGGACTTCAACCACATCAAAAGTGGTGAAATCTTGGGTGATCCATCCAATGGGGTAACTACTCGTTCTTCTCTTAGACTTATGAACCATATTGAATTTATCTCATGCATAGAGCCTAAAAATATCAATTAAGCTTTAGTTGATGATTTTTGGATATTGACTATGTAAGAGGAATTAAATCAATTTTAGAGAATTAATGTATGAACATTAGTTGATAGGCATAGTAATAAGTCTTCTATAGGAATTAAATGGGTCGTTAGAAACAAACTAGATGAGAGTGGTGACATAGTGACAAACAAAGCTAGATTAATTGCTCAAGGTTACAATCAAGAAAAGGGAATAGATTTCGATGAAACCTATGCACCCATAGCTAAGATGAAAGTCATTTGGATGTTGCTTGCATTTGCTTGTTATCATGATTTCAAGCTTTTTAAATGGATGTAAAAAGTGCTTTTCTAAATGGCTTTATAAATAAAGAAGTGTATGTTGAACAACCACCGAGTTTTGAAGATCTAAAATTTTTAAACCATGTTTTTAAATTAACTAAAGCTTTGTATGGTTTGAAACAAGCTCCTAGATCTTGGTATGAAAGACTTTCAAATTTTTTGATTGAAAAAGGTTTTGAAAAGGGGAAAGTGGACACTACAAATTTTATAAAAATATTTGAAAATAACATATTAGTAGTTCAAATTTATGTTGATGATATAATTTTTTGTTCTACTAATAAGTTTTATTGTCAAGAATTTTCAAATATTATGCAAGGTTAATTTGAAATGAGCATGATGGGGGAGCTCTCATTCTTTTTGGGACTCAAAATTAAGAAAATGAAGGTTGAAACCTTCATCAATAAAGTTAAATACATCAAGGATATGCTCAAGAAGTTTGACTTAGAGAATGTGAAGCCCCAAGCCACTCTTATGATCTCATCAACTAAGATTGAAAAGTATGAGGAGGTAAGTGTGTTGATTATAAATTATATAGATCCATGATAGGTTCTTTGTTTTACCTTACCACAAGTAGACCAGATGTCATTTTTAGTGTTTGCATATGTGCTAGGTTTCAAGTTAGTCCTAAAAAATCACACTTAGTAGACATTAAGAGAATTTTTAGGTACCTTAGAGACACATTTTTTAGGTCTTCGGTATCCAAGAGACTCTTCCTTTAATCTTCATGCTTATTCGGATGCGGATTATGAAAGTTGTAAGATAGATAGGAAATGTACTTCCGGAACTTGTCAATTCTTAGGTAGTATGCTCATATCTTGGTTCTCTAAGAAACAAAATAGAGTAACTCTATGTACCATCGAAGCGGAGTACATATCGTTAGGGAGTTTTTATGCTTAAGTCCTTTGGATAAAGCCACAACTCTTAGATTATGGCATTAAAGTTGAGATCATACCTTTAAAATTTGATAACACTAGTGCTATATGTTGAGCAACAAACTTGTTGAGATAGTGCTTAAAATGTGATTGATTCTCGTGCAAGTATACACATCGAACAAGTAATAAAGTGTGTGAGTGAGATCATTCCTGTAAAAACCCAAAAATCGGCCTAGATGTTTTCATGGTCAGATCAAGGGTTCGGTTGAACCGATCAAGCCAATTATCCTAGATTTAGGATTTAATTTTTATAAATGGTTTTCAAAGGAAATAAAATATGGAAAAATACTATAAAATTATTATTTGAACTCTATTTGACTTTGGGCAAATCAATTTTGGAAAATTACACTTGGAACCTTGACATTTTGGAAACTAGTGACTATTTTGTAAAAATTGTAAAACTAGACTGTTTTAGTGACTAAAATGTAATTGGGTCAAAACTTAAAATCTTTAAAGGTCTATTATCCAATCTTTCTCAGCTGATCTAACCTTCCAAAAACCACTTTTATAAACTTCTTTTAATAACCATTAAGATTTAATTGAGATATATTTCCCATTTTTTACTAAAATCACAATTTCATGTAACTACCCATTTTCTCTCAACTTCTCCCAATTTTCTTGGTTTCCAATCAGATTTCTCTTCAATTTAATCAAGGTAAATCATTTCTTTTTGATTCAATTTCGTTCACATCAATTTTCTCTTGATTTCTTCAATTTTCTTATACTTTACAACTTGTTTTTCATGGGTTTTACAATCGGAAGGAGGTTGGATCATGTTTGGAGGTAAGAAACCATTCAAACCTCTGAAATTTGAGTTCTTTATTGAAATTACCAAGTGTTTGATCCATTACATTGAGTTCTTGATTTGTTTTATGGTTTTAATTGATGATTTTCGGTTTTTACCGGTTAATTTTGATTGAATTGATGTAATCCCATAATAAGGTGATACCTGATTGTTTTTAATGGTTAAATCAATTAATTTTAATGTGTTTTAGCATGGAATTAAATATTCTTCGATGGGTAAACCCGGATCTTAGGTTTTGGTGATGTTAATTGGCTTAGATCTTCAGTTTATGGCTTGTTTGGGTGACTGAATGTTTGTTGTTGGTTTAGGATGATTAGATCATGGTTCTTGGATGTATTTTTATGTTGAGAAGTGGTAATTTTCGTTGGCTAAGGGCTGGAGGTCGTTCAGATGAGTTTCAGATATATTTTCGGTTTTCTAAAGTGTAGTTTTTGGGGTTATTTGTTTGAGATGTATGGGAGGTTGATTGAATGCATTAATATGCATTAATCCCTCTGTTTTTGTTGTGTTAAAATAGGGCAAGATTTTGAGCTAAGTGTTGGAGGTGTTTCGGAAAAGGCAAGAGTGTCGGTTGGCTTCGACAAACGAGTTTCAAACAAGTTGTGAGTGGGCAACCATGCCGGAAAGGTTTTACTTGTTTTATCAAAGGTTTGGGGGTGTAGGGATGGTGTGAAAACCTCCCTACGCTCGGAGGTAAGTTAAATGGTTTTTCTCTTTTAATGGTTCCCATATCGTTCCATATTTGCCATGTTTTGGTCATGCTCTTAATGTAGTTTTTGCATATGTGATTTATTCATGAGAAATGATAAGTGCTTTGGCTAAATAATGTTTTCATTATTTTTCGTTGGTATCAGATATGTTTTAGCAATTGAACATTCCATGAGTTTAATTAATTTCTATGATTTCGGTAACATATCCAATCATTTGGTAATGTTGCATTAGATTTATGAATTATGCTTATGAAGAAAAGGTTTCCAATTCATGAATTGAATTTGAAAATGATGCATGCATGTGTTAGCTACTGTATATGCATAGTTTATGATGGTTTCCATGACTTGTAAAGCATGAGAATGATTTGGATTAAAGTATGGTTATTACATTTTCCCCGAATAAAGTCGTTAACCATGATTTGAGTTCACTTTGATCAACATATGTTGAGTGCATTGTAAAAAAGCAAGCTTCCATGCATAATGAGAATGATATTGGCTTAGTGAAACTATTTTAAGATCACGAATACAAATGACATGTCATTAGGATTAAGTGCACTATAATATTGAGTTAATATGTTGTGTTGTCTACACGTAAACAAAGGTGACTTTGTGTCCGATCGTGCGTGTAGAGCTTGCCTACACGTAAACAAGGGTGACTTTGTGTCCGACCGTGCGTGTAGAGCTTGCCTATATGTATATAAGGGTGAATTTGTGTCCAACCGTGCATATAGTTGACCCATACATAAACAAGGGTGACTTTGTGTCCGACCGTACGTAGTTGGGGTAACATGAATACAAGGTTTACTTTGTGTCCAACCGATGCATGTTGAGACCAAGTGTCTCTTGATAAGGAATATGGAATTCAAGTATTCAATGGGTATAAGGTTTGAACAAAGCTAGTCACTTAGTTGCAATATGCATTGTTTATGATTTGAGACTTTTGTGCATTGAAGAGCATGAGATTGTAGCACATATTGATATAGAATCGTTTAGAAAATGAAATGTTTTAAGGTCATGAATTTCACAAGCATGTGTTTTAACTAAGTTTTGTGCAAGGATATGAGCATGAAAGAATTGCCTAAGCGTTGTTATGTGTTTTGTGACACCCCCACCCCGGGCCGGTAGGAAAAGGGGCGTCACCGATCCTTGAGCACTCCGATAACCCGGCCCGAACAATGGTTTACCAACTTAACTTAACTCGAAAGTACCGATTTTAGGGGTAATTTAAAACTTTTTCCTATTACTAGGCCTTTAAACCACTTAGCAACTTATATTCATTACTAAACATTCCCGAAACCTATTGTTCATTCAATAGTTCGATAATTCATTTATCCATTCCATATAACAATATCAATAGTTCGTTCCATTCCATTCCATAACATGCAATCCATTACAAATATACATACATATTAAACGTATCAAATATGTCATCATTCTTAAGTTATACAAATCTAAGCCCGAAGCTACCAAAATGTGGTTCACTATATACAAACCGTCTAAAGTAATCAAAATGCATTGTCTAACTAAACAAGACTAGCCACCACTAGGAGATACAAAAAGATCATACTTGGCTTGTGAAGCTTGCCGATCCGAACGACGGAAATCCGGGACCGAGCTATTAATCGATCAACCTGAAATGTTTGGGAAGAGCGAAGGGAGCGGGGGTAAGTACATAAGGTACTTAGTGAGGTAACGGAAAATCAAACCAATCCACAACAGACCAAACATGTAACCTTTCAATCTAAACATGAATCAATACCATCGAACATATATCAAATCAATCGGACATATAACGAATCAGTCGAACATGAATCAGTCCAAAAGGCATATACCAATCCAAATCAACATGTGACAATCTAAACACATATATCAATCCCATATTCAACATATGACAATCCAATTTCATATATCAATCCCATGTTCAACATATGACAATCCAATTTCATATATCAATCCAATGTTCAATATATGACAATTCAATAAGTTAAATGCCAATGACATGTACATTTTCATATCAAATAATCATGCTTGAATTTAAAGCAACAAGTAGAATGCAATTTAATTCAAGTTAATTAAATTCATTACAACCACCTTGGTATTTAGCTAGAAGATAATTGAATCTCCAACCAACTGTCGCCATAATATGCACCTATAGTGCTGGTCAAACCCTCCTACTGTCGCCAATGACCAAAAACGTACCCTCCGTCTGTCGCCAATAAGGGCCAATTGCCCCGGACCGAAGTCCTACCCGATACAATGAGCTCTAGATTCTAAGGCATGCCCTCCTATCTAACTAACTAGCTACCAAGGTTGTCGATTATCAATTTAAGCATATCAATCCAATATTCAATATCATTTCAATAACACGGTCCTCATAGACCAAGCCTCTTAGGCCATTGTGCCTAGGCTCATAAGAATTCATTTCATGTCATTTCATATACATTACGTTAAACATGCCAAGCACAAGCAAAATCAGAACTTTAATTGCATGGAACAAATGCATGTACACGTACCTTGCATCCCAAGCTTAAGCATGCCATTCATACCTCGGCATATGCAATGCATGGGTATGAACAAACCAAAACAAATACTTAACAAGCAATTCATATTCAATCAACATGCTAACAAATAACATGGCAACAAGCAAGTTCTCATAGCATTTCACTCTTCCCTTAAAGATTAGCCAAGTTTATATTAAGTCATATTTCATACCGGTTTAATCATAAACAATAAAAATCAGAATTGGGTTAGGACCTAGTCCCAACCCCAAAGAAAGTCACACTCACAAACAATCCAAGCAAAACTTCTAAGGATTATGGATGATTAGCCCCTTGCTCCTTCTTTTGGCAAGCTCTTGCCTCAGCTCCTCTTCACTATCAACCTCTTTAGAGACCTCTAATACACACAAAATCACATACACAATATCAAAATACATTCAATTCACACATTTCATAATTAACAATTCCAAAACAACCAAAACAGTGAGATTAGTTTCCAGGACAGTTTGTGCAATGCTCACTAAACTATTTTTATCTTTTGATCCACATGTCCAAAATTTGCCCACTTTACCTCGTTTTAAAGCTAACGAAACCATATTTTAAACCATATAAAGCTTGAATTTTTCCTACGAACCCATCAATACCAGTTTTCGATCAAAGACAAGGCAATGCTGCTTCAGGACAGTCTGGACCAATCTTTTTGTTTCTCTTATATCTCCTAATTTAAAAGGGCAAACGAGGTGAGGTTTTTTTCTAATTAAAGTAGACTCATCCAAGTTATAGAATGCTCATTTCCAGCCCTAAATTCCTTGTACATTATTCTAGGGAATTTTTCAAAGTGACTGTCCAGAACATGCCTATTCTGGACAGATTTCACCTACATCAATTCTAGCTCAAAATTCATCAACCTTATCACCAATTCAACTCATCCAATACTTGTAAAATTTAGTAGGCTCAATTTCAAGCACATTTTACCTATGCAACCATTTTTAATTATGCAATTCAACAAAGTTATCAGCTCATTTTATGAAGCTACCAAAATGTCACCTATAAACTAGTCCAAAGCACATTACCAATTCCTATCACTTTCTTTCCTTCATCTTTTCAACCAAAGCACCTATAATTTAATTTCCACACTCTTAAAACATTATCCTATGAATTCAACATTAAATTTCCAGATTCAACAATAACAATTAAGTCCATCAATTTCTCAATTCTAGCAAAACAGTCCAAACAATACATTTAGCACTTAATTCACTACCAAACTTTCTCATGCTTCATTCTACTTCAAATCAGTCCACATAAGACCATTTTAAGCATCCTAACATCAAAATCCTTCATAAATTTAACCACAAAACAGTCCCTACAACTTTCAAATTCATGCAATTAAATCCTCAAGCTTAAAGTCTCAACCAATCACAACAATACCAATTTCCAGCAACCTCCATTCAAGTTCTAACTTAAAAATAAACTAACTATAAGCAACATACTAAATTTTCAGCCATGGAATTCAAGCTAACAACACATAACTTCAATTTTAACCAAGTTTTCAAGAAGAAAAATACCTTACCTTGCTTAGGAACCTTCCTAACTCAAGAATCTAGCTTCAATCCTTCAAAATACCTCTTAAAAACTCACATGCAAGATGAGAGAATTTTTTTCTCTCTTAAAGTCTCCCATGGCTGGCCAAGAAGAAAGAAAATGGAGGAGGAAGATGATTTGTAAGACTTTTCTCTCTCCCACTATCCTTATTTTCCTATTTTTCCTATTTTCCATTTATTTATTTAAATCAAACATAATCCACCTAATTATAAGCCATGGTGGCTGGTCAAAGGAGGTCTTGACATGTGTCCATGGCCTCCAATTCCTTGAAAATTTACATGCAATCTCTCTTTTCTTGAATTTTCACTTTTTGGTCCTTTTTTCAATTTGGCCTCTAATTTTCAATTTCATTCAATTTAGTCCCTAATTTTAGGATTTTATTAGGCCCTAATTACATTAATTTAGTCCTTAACTCCTAGGCTATGTTTAGGGTATTACAATTCTCCCCCCCTTAAAGAAAATTCGTCCTCGAATTTGTACCTGAAGGGAATAGATGTGGGTATTACTCTTTCATGGTTGCTTCCGGTTCCCACGTAGCTTCCTCTACCTTGTGGTTTCTCCAAAGAACTTTCACGAGAGGAACAGACTTATTTCGAAGCCTTCTGATTTCTCGGTCAAGAATCTGAACCGGTTCCTCTTCGTAAGATAAGTCCGGATTCAATTCCACATCTTCAGGTTCAAGAACATGAGAGGGATCAGATCTATACTTCCTGAGCATTGAGACATGGAAGACATTGTGGATCCTGTCAAATTCAGCAGGGAGTGCTAATCGGTAAGCCACGGGACCAATCCTCTCAATCACCTCGAAAATCCCGATGGAACGAGGGCTAAGCTTGCCTCTCTTCCCGAACCGAAAGATCTTCTTCCATGGGGACACTTTCAGAAAGACTTTGTCTCCCACACTATGCTGAACATCCCTCCTTTTGAGATCCGCATAAGATTTTTGCCTATCGAAGGCCTGTTTCAATCTTGCATTATGATCTTGACTTGCTCTTCAGTTTCCCGAAGCAATTGAGGCCCTAGAACTTTGCTTTCACCCAACTCGGACCAACATAAAGGAGTTCTGCACCTCCTACCATATAAAGCTTCAAACGGGGCCATCTGAATGGAAGCTTGGTAGCTATTGTTATATGCGAACTCCACAAGAGGTAGAGATTTCTCCCAGTTCTTTCCGAAGTCCACAATACAAGCTCGTAACATATCCTCAAGGACCTGAATAACTCTCTCAGATTGTCCATTAGTCTGAGGATGGAAAGCTGTACTCAAATGTACTCTAGTTCCCAAAGCTTCCTGTAGAGATCTCCAAAACCGCGAGGTGAACTTAGAGTCTCGATCAAAGATGATAGAAGTAGGAATTCCATACAGACGTACCACTTCACGAATATACAAATCGGCCAAAATATCTAAACTCATGTTCACTCTGATCGGGATGAAGTGAGCTGACTTAGTGAATCTGTCCACAATTACCCATACGGCATCATTCTTTCTCGGAGTTAGCGGAAGACCCGTCACAAAGTCCATTGTGATCTTTTCCCATTTCCACTGAGGGATTTCAATCGGCTGAAGCAACCCAGCCGGAACTTGATGCTCAGCCTTAATTCTCTGACACGTTAAGCACTTAGACACAAAGTCCGTAATGGCTGACTTCATGCCTGGCCACCAATACAATGGTTTTAGATCTTTGTACATCTTTACCGATCCAGGGTGAACCGATAAAGAACTCTGGTGGGCTTCTTGCAATATTTCCCTCTTCAATTCTTCGTCATTAGGGACACAAATTCTATCTCTGAAGTACAGAATGTCATTCTCATGAATAGAAAAGTCTTGGTTGGCCTTTGAATCAAGCTTTGACATGATAGCCTGAAGTTCAGAATCGGTTTGCTGGAGGTCTTTGATTCGGGAAATCAAAGTAGATTAAACATGAAGTTCTGACAAGAACCCTCGCCTTCGATACACTCGAAGATGAGCATTAATAGCATTAGGAGCTACAAAAGAAATTTAGGAAATCAGACATTTACTTAGGAGGAAATCTTTCAATTTAGTAAGGAATTCAATTTCTTACTCAGAATTGGTTTACGACTAAGAGCATCCGCAACCACATTGGCCTTGCCGGGATGATAGTCGATGACAAGATCATAATCCTTTAATAGCTCCATCCATCTTCTTTGTCTTAAGTTGAGGTCTTTCTGAGTCAGAAGATACTTGAGGCTTTTGTGATCGGTGAACAAGTAGCACCTTTCACCATACAAATAGTGCCTCCAGATTTTGAGTGCAAAAACAATCGCAGCTAGCTCAAGATCATGAGTGGGATAATTAAGTTCATGGGGTTTCAACTGTCGTGAGGCATATGCCACCACTTTCCCCTCTTGCATTAAGACACATCCTAATCCTAACTGCGATGCATCACTATACACGGTGTACTCCTTCCCTGATTCTGGCTGAATAAGAATAGGGGCATGAGTAAGAGTTTGCTTGAGCTGATCAAAGCTTCTCTGTTGTTTCTCTGACCAAACGAATGGCTCATCCTTTCGGAGCAGCTTTGTCAAGGGTGCAACAATGGACGAGAATCCCTTAACGAAGCGTCTGTAATATCCGGCCAAACCGAGAAAACTTCTGATCTCACTGACATTCCTCAGAGGCCTCCAATCCAGAATGGTCTGTATCTTTCTCGCATCCACTTTGATTCCTTCTGCCGAAATAACATGGCCAAGGAATGAAACTTCCGATAGCCAGAACTCACACTTTGTGAACTTTGCAAACAACTGGCGTTCTCGGAGAGTTTGCAAGACAATTCGGAGATGCTCAGAATGTTCCTCCTTATTTCGGGAGTAGACAAGTATATCATCAATGAAAACCACAACAAACTTGTCTAAATAAGGCTTGAACATATGGTTCATGAGATCCATGAAAGCAGCCGGAGCATTCGTCAATCCGAATGGCATCACAAGGAACTCGAAATGACCATAACGAGTCCGGAAAGCTGTCTTAGGCACATCCTCATCCTTTATTCTCATCTGATAGTAACCTGACCGCAAGTCAATCTTTGAGAACACTGCAGCATCCTTAAGCTGATCAAATAGGTCCTCAATTCTGGGCAAAGGATACTTGTTCTTGATAGTGACTTTGTTCAACTGCCTGTAATCAACACAAAGTCTCATTGTGCCATCTTTCTTCTTCACAAATAAGACTGGAGCACCCCAGGGAGACGAGCTAGGTCTGATGAAACCCTTATCTTGCAGCTCCTGGAGTTGCTTCTTTAGCTCTTTCAACTCTATCGGTGCCATTCTATAGGGAGCGATGGACACCGGACTTGTCCCAGGCTGGACCTCAATTCCGAATTCCACTTCCCTATTCGGAGGAAGACCAGGGAGTTCCTCGGGAAAGACATCAACAAATTCGGATACAACCGGAATAGTAGGCAACCCGAAGTCATACTCATCTTGTAATACCATGGCAGCAAACACTGACGTCGGTTTCTTGTCAATGAGTAAGATAGACTCCTTACCCAAACCCCGAAGGTAGAGTCTCCGATTTTGGCAATCAATCCAAGCCTCATGCTTAACCAACCAGTCTAAGCCCAGAACCAAGTCAAACTCACATGTCGGTAGCACAAACAAGTCAACCCGAAAAGGGACATTTCGAATTGTAACAGGGGAGCTCTTACAAACAAGATTAATATTCAATAAACCTCCTATAGGGTTTGACACTACAAGACCCCTAGTGACTACCTCAGGTTTCAAACTTGCTTTTGCAACCATAGCAGAGCAAATAAAGGAATGAGTAGACCCAGAATCAATCAAAGCATATGCAGGACTCGAATTTAATTCAATCATACCTGCTATTACATCCGGTGACTCCTCATCATCCTTTCCTTTGATGTGATAGATCCGTGCAGGAGCTCGAGATTCCTGGTGCGTGGCACTAGAAGGCTGACCCTTATTCTTTCCCTAACTACCAGATTGAGCCTGTCTGGAACCCTTGTTTCTGACATACGGAGAAGCACTGTCCATTGCAGAAGCTCTAGCAGGGACCTTGTTGGGATTCTGAGGGCAGTTCCTGATATAGTGATCGGAAGCTCCGCACAAATAACACAAATTCTGCTGAGTCCTACACTGACCCGGATGGTGTTTCTGACAGAACTTGCAAGCAGGATACTGAGTGCCTCTGTTAGAATTCCCCGTGCTATCCACAGAAATGACCGGGGCCGTGGGCCTGGATACTGTCTAAGGCTTCGGTATATACCCATCTCTCTAAACAGAGGTATAACCAGAAGGAGACTCCTTGGTCTGCTTGGACTTCTTGTTCTTCCACTGAGGCCTATCATCAGTTCTGGCTCGTTTTTCCTTCCAAGAACTACCACCCTTGCGTTTCTTGGAAGCTTTCATCTTTGCCTCTGTCGCAATGGCCCGATTTACCAAGTTCTGGAAGTCGGTAATCCCAAGGGCAGTGAACATTGGACTCAACTCATCGTTAAGACCATCGGTGAATTTCCGGCATTTCTCTTCCTCGGTCTTAATATACTCGGAGCCATACTTACAATATTTGCAGAAATCGGCAACATACTGCTCGATCGGCCGGTTGGCTTGTTTCAGATACAAGAACTTCTTCCGGCGCTCGGCTAGATATTGTTCACTGATATATTTCTTCTTAAATTCCTCAACGAAGAACTTCCATGTAACAACTTCTGCCGGGCAGTCAACGTAGTGGTTTCCCACCAACTCAGAGCTTCATCGGCCAACAGGGCTATGGCACACTCTAGCTTATGCTCATCTGAGCAATGTAGCTGCTTGGTCAGAATCTGGGTGGTGCGTTCTAACCAATACTCTGCATCCTCCGGTTTCTCTTCACTAACACCCGCAAATGTATAAGCCCGATACCGAGCAAGCTTATCTATCGGAGCACAACTGGGTGCAACAGTGGCAGGAGCATCAGACTGGCTCTGCTTCAGATTTACTAGAAGCTGATCGAACATCTCCTTCATGCTAAGGAGACATTCCTGTTGAATGTTTTGCATTGCCGGAGTTCCCGGTTGAGGAGCAACAGGGGGCGGAGGAGGTGGAGCTAGTTGCGGAGGGTTCTGACCCATCTCCACGCTATCTCCGTCGGTCGAAGAGGCTGCGGGATTCGGGTCATCCACCGCCAACCTCGTATCGGACATTCTACAATTGAAAAACAAACAAGAAAGAGTTTAGATCGAGCAAGCACAAGCACATTATTGTATATAACTCCTAGGTGGCATAGTTCGATCCTATATGATGCATGCGGTCTCGGTTTTAGTCCTAGAATCCTAACCTAAAGGCTCTGATACCAAGCAAGTGTGACACCCCCACCCCGGGCCGGTAGGAAAAGGGGCGTCACCGATCCTTGAGCACTCCGATAACCCGGCCCGAACAATGGTTTACCAACTTAACTTAACTCGAAAGTACCGATTTTAGGGGTAATTTAAAACTTTTTCCTATTACTAGGCCTTTAAACCACTTAGCAACTTATATTCATTACTAAACATTCCCGAAACCTATTGTTCATTCAATAGTTCGATAATTCATTTATCCATTCCATATAACAATATCAATAGTTCGTTCCATCCATTCCATAACATGCAATCCATTACAAATATACATACATATTAAACGTATCAAATATGTCATCATTCTTAAGTTATACAAATCTAAGCCCGAAGCTACCAAAATGTGGTTCACTATATACAAACCGTCTAAAGTAATCAAAATGCATTGTCTAACTAAACAAGACTAGCCACCACTAGGAGATACAAAAAGATCATACTTGGCTTGTGAAGCTTGCCGATCCGAACGACGGAAATCCGGGACCGAGCTATTAATCGATCAACCTGAAATGTTTGGGAAGAGCGAAGGGAGCGGGGGTAAGTACATAAGGTACTTAGTGAGGTAACGGAAAATCAAACCAATCCACAACAGACCAAACATGTAACCTTTCAATCTAAACATGAATCAATACCATCGAACATATATCAAATCAATCGGACATATAACGAATCAGTCGAACATGAATCAGTCCAAAAGGCATATACCAATCCAAATCAACATGTGACAATCTAAACACATATATCAATCCCATATTCAACATATGACAATCCAATTTCATATATCAATCCCATGTTCAACATATGACAATCCAATTTCATATATCAATCCAATGTTCAATATATGACAATTCAATAAGTTAAATGCCAATGACATGTACATTTTCATATCAAATAATCATGCTTGAATTTAAAGCAACAAGTAGAATGCAATTTAATTCAAGTTAATTAAATTCATTACAACCACCTTGGTATTTAGCTAGAAGATAATTGAATCTCCAACCAACTGTCGCCATAATATGCACCTATAGTGCTGGTCAAACCCTCCTACTGTCGCCAATGACCAAAAACGTACCCTCCGTCTGTCGCCAATAAGGGCCAATTGCCCCGGACCGAAGTCCTACCCGATACAATGAGCTCTAGATTCTAAGGCATGCCCTCCTATCTAACTAACTAGCTACCAAGGTTGTCGATTATCAATTTAAGCATATCAATCCAATATTCAATATCATTTCAATAACACGGTCCTCATAGACCAAGCCTCTTAGGCCATTGTGCCTAGGCTCATAAGAATTCATTTCATGTCATTTCATATACATTACGTTAAACATGCCAAGCACAAGCAAAATCAGAACTTTAATTGCATGGAACAAATGCATGTACACGTACCTTGCATCCCAAGCTTAAGCATGCCATTCATACCTCGGCATATGCAATGCATGGGTATGAACAAACCAAAACAAATACTTAACAAGCAATTCATATTCAATCAACATGCTAACAAATAACATGGCAACAAGCAAGTTCTCATAGCATTTCACTCTTCCCTTAAAGATTAGCCAAGTTTATATTAAGTCATATTTCATACCGGTTTAATCATAAACAATAAAAATCAGAATTGGGTTAGGACCTAGTCCCAACCCCAAAGAAAGTCACACTCACAAACAATCCAAGCAAAACTTCTAAGGATTATGGATGATTAGCCCCTTGCTCCTTCTTTTGGCAAGCTCTTGCCTCAGCTCCTCTTCACTATCAACCTCTTTAGAGACCTCTAATACACACAAAATCACATACACAATATCAAAATACATTCAATTCACACATTTCATAATTAACAATTCCAAAACAACCAAAACAGTGAGATTAGTTTCCAGGACAGTTTGTGCAATGCTCACTAAACTATTTTTATCTTTTGATCCACATGTCCAAAATTTGCCCACTTTACCTCGTTTTAAAGCTAACGAAACCATATTTTAAACCATATAAAGCTTGAATTTTTCCTACGAACCCATCAATACCAGTTTTCGATCAAAGACAAGGCAATGCTGCTTCAGGACAGTCTGGACCAATCTTTTTGTTTCTCTTATATCTCCTAATTTAAAAGGGCAAACGAGGTGAGGTTTTTTTCTAATTAAAGTAGACTCATCCAAGTTATAGAATGCTCATTTCCAGCCCTAAATTCCTTGTACATTATTCTAGGGAATTTTTCAAAGTGACTGTCCAGAACATGCCTATTCTGGACAGATTTCACCTACATCAATTCTAGCTCAAAATTCATCAACCTTATCACCAATTCAACTCATCCAATACTTGTAAAATTTAGTAGGCTCAATTTCAAGCACATTTTACCTATGCAACCATTTTTAATTATGCAATTCAACAAAGTTATCAGCTCATTTTATGAAGCTACCAAAATGTCACCTATAAACTAGTCCAAAGCACATTACCAATTCCTATCACTTTCTTTCCTTCATCTTTTCAACCAAAGCACCTATAATTTAATTTCCACACTCTTAAAACATTATCCTATGAATTCAACATTAAATTTCCAGATTCAACAATAACAATTAAGTCCATCAATTTCTCAATTCTAGCAAAACAGTCCAAACAATACATTTAGCACTTAATTCACTACCAAACTTTCTCATGCTTCATTCTACTTCAAATCAGTCCACATAAGACCATTTTAAGCATCCTAACATCAAAATCCTTCATAAATTTAACCACAAAACAGTCCCTACAACTTTCAAATTCATGCAATTAAATCCTCAAGCTTAAAGTCTCAACCAATCACAACAATACCAATTTCCAGCAACCTCCATTCAAGTTCTAACTTAAAAATAAACTAACTATAAGCAACATACTAAATTTTCAGCCATGGAATTCAAGCTAACAACACATAACTTCAATTTTAACCAAGTTTTCAAGAAGAAAAATACCTTACCTTGCTTAGGAACCTTCCTAACTCAAGAATCTAGCTTCAATCCTTCAAAATACCTCTTAAAAACTCACATGCAAGATGAGAGAATTTTTTTCTCTCTTAAAGTCTCCCATGGCTGGCCAAGAAGAAAGAAAATGGAGGAGGAAGATGATTTGTAAGACTTTTCTCTCTCCCACTATCCTTATTTTCCTATTTTTCCTATTTTCCATTTATTTATTTAAATCAAACATAATCCACCTAATTATAAGCCATGGTGGCTGGTCAAAGGAGGTCTTGACATGTGTCCATGGCCCCTAATTCCTTGAAAATTTACATGCAATCTCTCTTTTCTTGAATTTTCACTTTTTGGTCCTTTTTCAATTTGGCCTCTAATTTTCAATTTCATTCAATTTAGTCCCTAATTTTAGGATTTTATTAGGCCCTAATTACATTAATTTAGTCCTTAACTCCTAGGCTATGTTTAGGGTATTACATGTTTAGCATATAAGACTTGTGATGTGCACATTAAAGTGCATATGATTTATATTTTGCTGGGTGAATAGCATGTAAGACTTGAGATGGTGCATAGTATTGCATATGTATTAAAAAGACCATAAGTTTTGCTGTTGTTGTTTTAAAAGCATGAAAGTCTTGAGAATTTTAGTTTTGAATTTCATAAGATAATTGACACTTGATAAGGAAATTGTTTTGGTTTTGTAAACAATGTTTGAGACACTTATATTGAGCATGATATGACATGATTTAAAGTGTTTTTATTGATGGACTTATGGTCTGCATTGCAAGGATGGTATTTCTATGTTTTACCCTTCACTAAGCTTATGCTTACCCTCTCTTTTACCTTGCAATGCAGAGATATTATATGAGGCAACCAAGATAAGCAAGATTCCAAGTACATGTTAATGAATAGCTCAAGTATGTGTTCTAAAGTGTAGTAGTAGTAAGAGAGAAATGGGGGTATGATTTCATTATTGTAAGAGTTGGTTTTTGGTTGACAAGAATTACTTTGGTTATATGAACTTGAGTATCTTTTGGATGTTGAACAATATTGATGTCTTGTAAGTAAAAGCATTTAAAGTAAGTGTGATGTATGCTTTTGTGTTTGCTTGAGGTATGCTTATTCTTGTATGGCTATGAATGTTGTGAGAAAGTTAGAAAGCAGGCCTATAGGAGTTGCGAGGTCTATGATGGTTTCAATTGATTGTCTAAGTTGCTATTGGTGCCTAGGAATTATGCATATATTTGATGGTGGTCAATGGTTGTGTCTTGTATGGATTAAATCTACTTAAAAGGGCTGATTTTATATTTTTGGGCAAAGAGGTATCGAAACTTCAAGGTAGGTTTCGAAACCTTGAGGTTCAGTGCGATACTGGAACCTTACAAGAATGAAAGTTTCGAAACTTTAACGAAAAAGTTTCGAAACCTTTGCCAAAAATTTTCAAAACTTCAACGAAGGTTT
Source organism: Abelmoschus esculentus (assembly GCA_035048815.1). Lineage (NCBI taxonomy): Eukaryota > Viridiplantae > Streptophyta > Magnoliopsida > Malvales > Malvaceae > Abelmoschus > Abelmoschus esculentus. Next base: position 9,361,913 of record JAUCBN010000059.1, read on the forward strand.
CGAAACCTTTGCCTGGTTTCAGTTGATAGTTGCCGAAATTGTATTTTAGTCCCGAATATCTTTCTATGTTCAATTATGGTAGCTATGAATGTTATTTTGAGTTGAAATTTCACCTTTATGCATAAAGTTGACTTAATTTCAAGTTGGCTAACTTAAATTGGATGTAGTCCCTAGAAATTAAAAGTTTTACATTTTGGTCCCTAATCAATGAAGCATGAAATTGATCTTAGAATACTCCGTTTGGTTTGAAATTCATCATGAGTGCTCTTTATATGTTTAATTGAACTTTGATGGATTGAATTTCTACTTTGTCATTATAATTTAAAATATTTACGTTTTAGTCCTTAACATACTCATGTGTTTAACCGAGTGCTCGCTTATGATTGAATTGCTTCCGTTCTCGTTTTGCATGAAATCGACACATGTAGGAACTTAATTATGCCTCTAGATAAGGGAAAAAAAGAATATATAACGTTTTCAGGGTTGTTTATCAGATCGGGCCTTTGTGGGTTTGGTTCGATATTCCCCGTGTAATCCATTAGAGTCGGTTCCGTCTAGGCCGGTCTAAGGGGGTTACAGTTCCCACGAGGATTGGGTAGGTTATTTCAGAAATAGTTAACATACACAAAAGATAAGATAATCCTTTGTATGAACATATGCTAAAGCAATTATGCAATTGTCACCGAAATACTTTAGCAAGATAAAATTGTCACTGAGATTGTGGTAGCAAAATAAAGCTTGTAACAGAAAAGCGGTAGCAAAATAAAACAGATAATGGAGAAATAAATAAAGCTGCACAAACACAACACAAAAATGATTTTCAAGCTTAAGATAGACTAGGCTTGTTATGGCAATGACTTCACTATTTTCCTTAAGGGCTTACTGTTCTACTGTTTTAGCAAGTGTTCAACAAAGTTTACTAAAAATGCCTCCACTATCCCTAGATAGAAGGCCTAACACTCGAAAATGCTAAGTTATTACCTCCCGGTCTCACCCTAACACTCCTAATATTGATAAAGTTCTACCCTTTTTAGTCGTTGAAACTCTCCCTTATCCCTAAGGTGAGTTAGGATTCTACTCCCACAATATCCCCATTGTTTATGTTGGTCTAGCTTTGTCTATCCTTACATCTAAGCTTCCCGAACCCCTTAGCTATGGCAATCTCCCAAAGCTCTTACAAACCAAGGCTTAAGTCAAAAAGGTGTTAGCTTTCATGAACAAAACACTTATATAAACACTAGAAACAGTAAACATTCATTTAAACAAAATAAAGATCATCCATAACAAGCCTTAGCCATACTAGTTTAGTTCATGGATAAGTAAGGAAAACTATTCAACTTGTGTCCTTTGAATACATTTTCAACAATAAGAAAAGAGGTAAAGCAAAGTGAAGAGGAAGAAAGTCTCAAATGCATGTGCCATGAGGCTTTCCTAGCTTGCCGCTTCTCCCGAAGTCGGGCAAATCCCTTGCTTGAAGCTCTCTAACAATTGTGGCTCGTCTTAAGGTTGAAGATGAAGGAAAGTGGCCGCTTTTCTTCTTTCTTCTTCCTCGTGCTCTCCTTAAAGTTCACTCCTTTTTCTTTTTGGCTCTCTTGCTACTTTTTCAGCTTTATCTTACCACACTTATTAAGGAGGGTTCGACCTTGTATAAATTGGAGGCTTCTAGGGTTTTGTGCCCTAATGATGCAAGGAATATTCCCCGACATTTTCTGTAGAGAATTGCAGCAAAATGCAGGGATTGCAGGGGAGGTGCAGCTGGCCTGGAAATAACGCGTGAGGACAGTGGGCTGCAGGTGTGTCCTTTTTGCTGTGCTATTTTGTCCGCCCATAATGCTATAGCAACTTGAAGTCCGATCCAACACGTAAAATATGCTAAAGCATCTCTTCCAATCTTCCAACTTTGCCTCAGTAATCTGCACAACACCACCAAAGAAAATACCCCTCAAAGCAAAATATTTTAAAATACAAGAGAAAATAAAATAAAAACCTAATCTAATGCAAATGCAAATGAAATGCAGTTAAATACAATGCAAATGAGCTTGAAATCAAACAAAACCTTAAGTAAAAGAGTATAAAATATACGCGTTTTTGAGCGTTAACACCCCCAAACTTAAGATATTGCTTGTCCTCAAGCAATGACATATAAAAATGCTAAAGCAAAACTTTCAATTCTTGATAGCAGTCTAGGCAGAACATCAATCCTCAGAATATAAATGTTGTAGCAATCTACATGATATTGAGAAATTCAAGAACTTAAACTTAGACATGATACCTTGCGTGTGTGTGCGAGATTGTATCTAGCCTATGCTTAACAGTGTTAGAAAAATTCTAAGTTCCCTTATTCATTATACCCTAGTTCTTAAAATTACTCCCATGCTACTTAGTTTTTTTAACACTAGTTCGAAGGGTGTCAGCTCATCACAACTACCGTCCTTAACTCTAGGTGAGTATGCAGCCAACATCTCACCCCCAAGCTAGTAGGTAGAGTCATCCTATGACAACTTTTATTCGCTCATATGTTGTAGCATTATTTATTTATGTTCAGAGTTAAGCTAACTTTTGCATAGAGGAGCGTCCTTCTACAATTCTATTGATAAGTGCTCAATTCACTATCACTTTTTACACCTTTCATGGACAATTATCACCTAATCTACACCTACTTGAACCAAAGCATGTACTTAATGTGAGATATTTAGATATTATGCTTATGTGATTTAGAAAGATGATATTTCTAGAAAATGCAGGCTTTACGGCACCTTTTATGCAATTGCAGGAATATCCTCTGTCGCGGCAGTAATGGAGGCCGAAGCAGAACCTGAGGTCGCGGCAGTAGCTGAAGGACAAGTAATGATATTGTAGGCGACTTGAAGAGAAAAATGAGGTGGACGTTTCTGGACAAACAGCACAAGGATCGGAGCTGGGAAGCGAGTAGAAAGCCCAAGTCAAAGGCCACATGGAAAAGAATCCTTGTGGGAATAAACTTGGAAATAAAATAATTATTTTATTTATGTACTTGACTTGTGTTTTACTCCAAGTTGTATTCCTACTTAGGAAAGGTTTTCCCTAGGTCAAGCCTATATAAACCATAGCCGACCAAGGAGAAAGATCATCAAGCTCACGAGAGAAATTAGTTTAGAGTTTTCTTTATTTCAATTATGTTCTAAACTTTTATAGGCTTAGGTGAAAGTTGTTTAGTATTTGTGAGAAGAGATTGAACTTTGTTTTATTGTTTCAATGCAATAAAATATCAAGATTTGCTTATTCTTTGCCATTCTTTGTTCTTGCATTCAAGCTCGGGAGAAAAGTTTGTGAGAGATTTATTTGTCTAATATCGGGAGAGTTAGGCTCACGAAAGGGATAAGTACGATATTTTTCTAGCTAGAAAATATTAACTTAGCCTAGGGATAGGTTAGAGTTTCAGCGGCTAAAAGAAGTGTGGGATTGGTTGGTGGTTATAATTGATTCATGTCGAGAGGTATCATCAAGGACTGGTCATCAACAGTACTTCGACTTAGGGATAAGCGGAGTCATTAAAGGACATTTTGTCGAATCTTGGTAAAGTCTACCCAAGAGCAAGGGATTGTCGCGGCGGACGAACATCATCACTATCGAGGCAGTAAAATTGCAGTGTTGCCGTGGCAGTGTTGTGTGATTGCATTGGACAGAGACAAGTCAATTGAATCCACAATACAACACAAATGGATCCTGGCCATCTTCTCATTCTGATTATTTTCTCATTATTTAGTTTGTTTTATTATTCAAGTTATTTTAGTTTTCAAAACAACCCAAATCACTTGTGTTTTTATTTTATTTCTTTTACAGAGAAAGAAAACGCAAGAAGGCATATTAAGTAGACCAATCCCTGTGGAGACGATATTCGATAATACTTATCACTTTATTACTTGAGATGTACACTTGCACTAATTGCACACTCTTTTTACTTGAGATAATACTCTTTTTACACAAGTCTAAAAGAAGAAGGCTTGGTGAATTTGAAACTGTTGCCGCAACTGAAGGATGCATGGCCATGCTTCATAATTGCATGCCCCCTAAATTGAAAGATCCTGATTGTTTTACTATACCATACGCGATAGGAAGCCACTATGAAGGAAAGGCCTTGTGCGACTTGGGAGCAAGCATCAACTTGATGCCAAAATCTGTATTTCAAAAGCTTTGAATAGGAAGGGCAAAACCTACAACCGTGATGCTCCAATTGGAGGATAGATCATATGTGCAACCGGAAGGTAAGATCGAGGACATATTGGTAAGAGTAGATAAATTTATTTTTTCAGCTGACTTCCTCGTTCTTGATTTTGAAGCAGATGACAATGCACCGATCATCCTGGGCCGACCTTTCCTAGCTAATGGACGCACCCTTATAGATGTGGAAAAAGGAGAATTAACAATGTGGGTCAACGACCAGCAAGTCACACTCAATGTTTTCCACATTTTAAAAAGACATGATGATCCAGAAGAGTGCCAGGTGATTTGCATTAAGATGCGGACAATGCAATGCCTTGCCTCAGCAAACACTGCCTCGGCAGCAGTGACAGAAATTCTTTACAGTGTTGCCTCGGTAGTACAATGGACGAATGCTACAGCAGTGTATTGAACAATGTGCTTGAAGCTGATGTAGTTGAGACACAAGAGACAGAGGAAGTTAATTGGACAGCACACCTACCAGGTAAGTACTTCGAACCTCTAAATTATCCAAGTAAGGATGAAAAATCTTCGAATGAGGAACCATTAAAGATCGAATTAAAACCTTTACCTGATAAATTAAAGTATGTTTATTTGGGACCCAACCACACAATGCCCGTAATTATTTCTTCTGAGTTGCAGCCCGAACAGGAACAAAGCTTGATAGAGATGTTGCGGCAGCACAAGAAGGCAATTGGGTGGTCAATAGATGACTTGAAGTGAACAAGCCCAACAGTTTGCATGCACAAAATCCTTTTAGAGGAAGATCATAAACCTACTGTTGAGGCCCAAAGGAGACCCAATCATGCCATGAAAGAGGTAGTACGCAAGGAGATAATCAAATGGCTTGATGCTGGTATCATCTACCCTATCTCTGATAGTGCATGGGTAAGCCCGGTACAATGTGTAGCTAAGAAAGGAGGCATGACCGTGATAACCAATGAAAATAATGAGCTAATCCTAACTAGGACTGTGACCGATTGGAGGGTCTGTATGGATTATCGCAAGTTAATTAAAGCAACTAAGAAGGATCATTTTCCATTACCCTTCATTGATGAAATGCTTGATAGATTTGTTGGTAATCCTTTTTACTGTTTTCTTGATGGTTATTCAGGTTATAACCAAATTGCCATAGACCCTAAAGACCAGGCAAAAACTACCTTTACTTTCCCGTATGGAACATATGCATTTAGAAAAATGTCGTTCGGCCTTTGTAATGCCCCGACAACATTTCAGCGATGTATGATGGCAATTTTTCATGACATGGTGGAAGACTTCCTAGAAGTATTCATGGATGATTTTTCAGTCTTTGGAGATGACTTCGAACATTGCCTCGACAATTTAGCAAAAGTGCGGCAAAGATGTGAAGAATCCAACTTAGTGCTCAACTGGGAAAAATGTCATTTATGGTCAAGGAAGGTATTATTTTGGGTCACAAAATCTCATCACAAGGCATAGAAGTTGACAAGGCCAAGATCGATGTGATAAAGAAATTGCCTCCACCAATTTCAATCAAGGGAGTCGGAAGTTTTTTGGGTCACGTAGGTTTTTATAGGAGGTTTATTGCTAATTTTTCAAAAATTTGTAAACCTCTATGTGCTTTACTTGAACAGGATAGGAAGTTTGAATTTAGTAAGGAATGTAGTGAAGCATTCGAGACCCTCAAAGAGAAGCTGATCACTGCACCAATCGTAGTCCCCCCAGATTGGGCCTTGCCCTTTGAAATAATATGTGATGCTAGTGATCATGCTGTCGGGGCAGCACTTGGGCAGAGAAAGAACAATATTTTCCATGTTATTTACTATGCTAGTAAAACCCTTAATGAAGCTCATATTAATTACACCACCACAGAGAAGGAATTACTAGCAGTAGTTTTTACCTTTGATAAGTTCCGATCCTACCTTATCAGAACAAAAGTGACCGTCCACACAGACCATTCGACAATCAGGTACCTTTTCTCAAAGAATGATACCAAACCAAGACTAATTAGATGGATTCTTCTTTTGCATGAATTTGAAATAGAAATTAAGAACAGGAGAGGTACGGAAAACCAAGTAGCTGACCATCTTTCTAGGTTAGAAGTTGGGGAGAAAAACATGTCACTAGAAGAAATACAAGATGCATTCCCAGGCGAGCACATCCTGCGAGTCTCAGCAGTAGCAGAAGACACTACCGAGGTAGAAAGCGCGACAGTATACAATTGTGCTACCACAGCGGTAAGTCAGTATATTTCGGCAACATTGGTAAAAGACCTTGTCGCAGTCACAGCCACTCCCTGGTATGTTGATCTTGTTAATTATTTAGCCAGTGGTGTTTTACCTTATAACCTTAATTATAATGAAAAAAAAAGAGGTTTCAGCATAATGCAACGCATTATTTCTGGGATGACCATCTTTTGTTTAAGCAATGTGCAGATCAGGTTATAAGAAGATGTGTTCCCGAGGAAGAGCAACAAGAAGTGCTCTGGCACTGCCATGATTCACCTTGTGGAGGATATTTTGGAGGAAATAGAACAGCAACCAAAGTGCTTCAATCAGGCCTCTATTGGCCAACACTTTTTAAGGATGCCCAACTTTATTACAAGCACTGTGATCGATGCCAACGTACGGGCAACATCTCTAGACGTAATGAGATGCCATTGCAGCTTATAATAGAAGTAGAATTGTTTGATGTTTGGGGAATAGACTTTATGGGACCATTCCCATCATCTCAAGGCAATCTTTATATCCTTGTACCAGTGGATTACGTATCAAAATGGGTCGAAGCAATTGCTACACCACACGATGATTCCAAGACTGTGAAGAAATTCCTCAAAAGAAACATCTTCACCAGATTTGGAATTCTTAGAGTAATCATTAGTGATGAAGGTAAGCACTTTGACAATAGACTTATTTTCGCGACCCTAAAGAAGTTAGGCATCACGCATCGAATTGCCACAGCGTATCATCCACAGAAAAATAGGCAGGCCGAAATATCAAACAGGGAATTGAAACAAATCCTTGAAAAGGTGGTCAACCCATCTCGAAAGGTTTGGTCTCACCATCTAGATGATGCCCTATGGGCATATAGGACAGCCTACAAGACCCCATTGGGAACATCCCCATACAGGCTTGTATTTGGAAAAGTATGTCATTTTCCCGTGAAAATTGAGAAAAGACTAAAATATGGCATGATCATAAGTTACTGCCGAGACAGTTCCTGTCAGGGCAGCAAGTCCTTCTCTTCAATTCCAGGCTCAAACTGTTCCTAGGCAAACTCAAGTCCAGATGGCCAGGCCTATTTGATGTTGTTCAAGCTTATCCACATGGGGCAATCACGATAAAATCACAAAAAGATGGGCACGAGTTCAAAGTGAATGGCCAACGTTTGAAGCACTATACTAGTACACATGACATGAGGCTTATGGAGACCATCACATTAGGAGATGCACTTGCATGCACTCCTATTGTGAACTCATTTCATCATTCGGTTTCATTTTATTTTTCTGCATACTTAGGATTAGTTTAGTTTAATAATTTTTATAATTTCTCGTTTTAATAAATTTTTCTAATTATTATAATTAATGTTTTATTTTTAGGACAAGAATCAAGATGCAAAGTGGAGCCAATCTGCACTCTACCATAGCAGAGCATAGTGTCAGGGCCACAGCAGTCCAACGGGCAGAAATAACCTAACAGCTAGTCTTGCGCAAATTCAGGGCTGCGACGGTAAATGCCAACGGCTAGAAACGGCTAGCACACGGCCAAAGCCTATATAAGCACCTTTTGACAATGAACTATTCACTCTTGCACTCTTGATATCTTTGAACTCTCTATTTCTTTTTGCTCTCAACTATTTTCTCTCAATTTCTCACAACTCTCAATGGCTACCTACAACAGATTTGCTCCCGCATATGTGGCCGAACGTTTCAACCGCTCTTTTGTTGCTCGGCAATTATGGGAAGAGCAAGGCTTCCAGCACTCTGACGAAGAAAACTATGGTATCGAGCACTACTTGTTCGATGGAATCAAATATCAAGAATGGGAAATTTTTTGCTTGCAACCTACTCAGGCCAATGCAATAATAGTGCGGGAATTCTATGCTCATGGGACGAGCAAGGACTCTCTGTATGTCCACTGTCGAGGCAATTAATCTGTTCTACGGCCTAACCCCGGATCCTGATGACCATTCCGCATGCATGGAAGACATTACAAATGAAGATTATGAACTCATCAAAGACGACCTGTGTTATGCCAACACTAATTGGGAAACCGGTTCCCACCGTGGCTCCGTGGCAAGGCAAAATCTCAAACTCGAGGCCAAGTTATGGAACACATTTGTCAAGCAACGACTTATTCCCACCTCCCACAACAACACCATTGATAAGCGGAGGCTGGTTCTGATCCAGTCAATAATCAATAAACGCAGCATCAATGTGGGGGAGCTGATCATACAAGAAATTTACGAGTGTGGCAAGAAGGAGAAGGGGCCATTATATTTCCCCTGTCTAATAACGGGCATTTTCAATGCCGTAGGAGTCCCAACCGAGGATACCGATGAAATCACCGTCCACAGGTGTGGTTGGACGAGGGAGTTCTTCCACAGAGTCATGCAGATCACACAAGCAGAACCAGTCCAAGCGACTCCCCAACCAGGCACTGACAACACCTCTGACGGGGCCCAGTACACGGCATATATATACCTACAGCTTCACACAGCACTGCCACAGCAGATGGGCTATCAGGAAATCCTCAACAGACTGGCCACAATGGACATACGGTAGCAACGCTTTATGGAGTATCAACGCGATTTCAACACGGCGTTGGCCCACATGATGGTAAGTAATTTCCCAAATCAAGGGGCTCAGTTCCCGGACTTCCCCACCGGTATGTTTGTCACGGCTGCACCCTACACCGAGACCACTCCAACACCAGGAGGACCAAGGCCATTCTACCCTACTGGCCCTCCGCAGCAATTCCATGCCGCAGGCCCATCTCGACCACTAGAGCCTGTCGCGGCATCCTCTGCCAGCCGACGACCATCCAAGAGGAGAGTTGTTTTCAACACACCACCAGGATCCCCCATCATCATGGGTAGTCTCTCGGCAGAGATTGATGTTTATGTGCATCAAACCTCAACAGCTGTCGGGCCCAGCACTCATCCTGCTTGGGCAGACCCAATAAATGTAGACGATGAAGGCAGGACAGATATAATGGCCACGGAAAAAATTACTGACGAAGAAGAAGGAGAAGAAGTGGATGCTCCAATGCAATGGAAACCAACTACACGAGTTCAGCCGCCCCGACAAGCCAAAACCCAGCCATCACCATCCCCAAAAATGAAACAATCAACAGCAAGGCCACGAAAGCTGATAGTCACTAGCAGCTCTTCGGAGTCTCTTTAATTTTTAAATCTTTATGATGCTTTTAGATATTTACTTGTTCGTTTTCTTATTTTGTTTCCTACTGTTTGCTATGGTACTAAGCATTGAGGACAATGCTTGGTTCGAGTTTGGGGGTGTAGATCCACTGCCGAGGCAATTCACTGTCGCGGCCTTACCATGAAAGGAAGTATTTAAACTGTTTTTAAATTTTTATGTCCACCACCTTACTTGAATTATTGTCCTTAATTTTGCACTGCTCTACATCATTATTGCCTTAGTTTATTCTTTTAAGGCTATAAAAATCTTTCTCCTTACCATAGTTAGGTCCTGTTTAGAAGACTTAACTTTAGGATACTTAAGGAAGAAACTTAGAAGCTTGATATAAGGTTGATTCTAAGATCACTTTTGGGACTTGTGTGATTTTAGGAATTCTTTTAATGAACTTAGGTGATAAAGACTTGGATTTATGGAATGATAACTAGAGGTGCCCGAAATTGGCTCTAGTATATGCTTAAAAAAAATTCATAGCTAGAAATAAAACACGACCCTTGAGGTGCCTAAAATTGGCTCAAGTGTTGGTACTATAGGAAGACATCATAAATTCCAAAGTCTATTTGTCTTGAACTTAGAGTTTGTCTAAGAAAGCCTTTAATCAAACTTGTCCATAAAAACGCACACACTCACAAAATCTTATAGCTTGATTTCGAGTAAGACCTTGGGTAACCGAAAGGTTAAGGCTTAAGAATAGGCATAGTTATGGTAGGGAGAATAGATGAAAACGTAAGACCAAAAGAGAATAAGGTTTGGCAATTTGATGGTTTGCATTGCTTGAGGACAAGCAATAGTTCGAGTTTGGGGGTGTGATAAGTGCTCAATAGTTCGAGTTTGGGGGTGTGATAAGTGCTCAATTCACTATCACTTTTTACACCTTTCATGGACAATTATCACCTAATCTACACCTACTTGAACCAAAGCATGTACTTAATGTGAGATATTTAGATATTCTCCTTATGTGATTTATAAAGATGATATTTATAGAAAATGCAGGCTTTACGGCACCTTTTATGCAATTGCAGGAATATCCTCTGTCGCGGTAGTAATGAAGGTCGAAGCAAAACCTGAGGCTGCGGCAGTAGCTGAAGGACAAGTAATGATATTGTAGGCGACTTGAGGAGAAAAATGAGGTGGACATTTCTGGACAAACAGCACAAGGATCGGAGCTGGGAAGCGAGTAGAAAGCCCAAGTCAAAGGCCACATGGAAAAGAATCCTTGTGGGAATAAACTTGGAAATAAAACAATTATTTTATTTATGTACTTGACTTGTGTTTTACTCCAAGTTGTATTCCTACTTAGGAAAGGTTTGCCCTAGGTCAAGCCTATATAAACCATAGCCGACCAAAGAGAAACATCATCAAGCGCACGAGAGAAATTAGTTTACAGTTTTCTTTATTTCAATTATGTTCTAAACTTTTCTAGGCTTGGGTAAAAGTTGTTTAGTATTTGTGAGAAGAGATTGAACTTTGTTTTCTTGTTTCAATGCAATAAAATATCAAGATTTGCTTATTCTTTGTTCTTGCATTCAAGCTCGGGAGAGAAGTTTGTGAGAGATTTATTTGTCTAATATTGGGAGAGTTAGGCTCACGAAATGGATAAGTACGTTATTTTTTTAGGTGGAAAATACTAACTCGGCCAAGGGATAGGTTAGAGTTTCAGCGGCTAAAAGAAGTGTGTGATTGGTTGGTGGTTATAATTGATTCACGCCGGGAGGTATCATCAAGGACTGGTCATCAACAGTACTTTGACTTAGGGATAAGCGGAGTCATTAAAGGACACTTTGTCTAATCTTAGTAAAGTCTTCCCAAGAGCTAGGGATTGCCGCGGTGGAAGAACATCATCACTGTCGAGGCAGTAAAACTGCAGTGTTGCCGTGGCAGTGTTGTGTGATTGCATTCGACAGAGACAAGTCAATTGAATCCACAATACAACACAAATGGATCCTGTTCATCTTCTCATTCTGATTATTTTCTCATTATTTAGTTTGTTTTATTATTCAAGTTATTTTAGTTTTCAAAACAACCCAAATCACTTGTGTCTTTATTTTATTTCTTTTACAGAGAAAGAAGACGCAAGAAGGCATATTAAGTAGACCAATCCCTGTGGAGACGATATTCGATAATACTTATCACTTTATTACTTGAGATGTGTACACTTGCACTAATTGCGCACTCTTTTTACACGCAACAAGTTTTTGGACGGTGGTGATGGGTGCGTCAACTTACGACGCGGGATGGGTGCGTCAAATGTCGGAGCAGGTGGTATCTCGACTCTTGGAGATTTGAGGTCAATGTCATCACTGTTGACTTGGACGGTCTGGGCCCTAGAGGATTGTGAATCTGTAGCAAGTCCCTTGCCCTTGTCCTCTGGTTGTGATGGAATTGAAGGATCGACTGGGACTTGATGGGATGCTGTGGCAGATGCAGCGGGAGTAGGGGAGTGTGCAGTCAGGGTCTTTTCTTTCTCTTGTGGAATAGGGCTTTGCTCATGTTCAGGTGGAGGCTATTGTTGTGGCGCATGTTGTTGTTACTGAGGTACGGGCTCTGGTTCATGTTGCTCGAAGATATGAACTGGGAAGTTAGGAAAGTTGTAGGCATCGTCTGGCTGCAAATCTCGAAAATTCAGCTGATGGATCAAGTCTCGTTTCTGGACATAGTTCATGTAGGTCATGAACTTTCCTTGGAGATCCGCCAGTTGGATTTGAGTTCTCTCTACTGCAGCAGTTAGTGCGTCCACATTTGCTGTAGCAGTTTTCGTCGAAGCCTCAGGTTGACTAGATGCTGGAGCATCTTCCTCCATGCCCATCAGCTCAGGAATCTTCTTCAGAGCAATGTCCTGTCTGCCCTTCACCTTGTAATCGTCATCATTTTCGAACACTCTCTATTTCCGGCAGAGAGTAGTTATCAGGTAAGGGAAGACAAGAAAGCTCTATTTTCACTTCAAGGCCGCGTGTGCTTCCTCCAGAATAATTTTACCTATATTGATTGGTCGTTTACTCAAGATTGATTGCAAGAGTTGCAACCGTGCGAGATTCATAGTTGCAGTGTGAAAGGTTGGCATTAAGTTCTGCTTGATGAAGTGCATCCAGATTTTCCCTTCGGGCTTCAAAGAAGTGCGATCGACGGTGGCGTTTACTTCGTACCAGTCTGTGCCGTCAATGCAAAGTTCCTTCAAAAGGAAATCTGGGCTCTGCCCCAACATGGAAGCAACGAACATTGAGTGCTCATCTTCGTTACCAACCCTATAGAACTCGTTGATTTGTTTTCTCGTGAATGGGATGGCATCTCCTCGCACATAAACTGTTTGTTGTCATGGTCTTGTAAAGTGAGAGTAGAACCCATTTACTAGGGAAACATTTATGTCCTTGGTGTCCTTTGCGTCAAAGTGGCGAGCAAACTTCTCCCACTTGTGCTCTTTTATAATAGCCACGACTTGCTATGGTAGCTTCTTGATGGTTGTCGTCTCAAACAGAAATCCCTTTTCTTGATGTACAAATCTTCCTTTAATTTTTTGGAAGCATTCTTTTAATATGTCGTTCTCAAACTTGCGGATTTCGATTGGTCTTGCTTGGGCGGCAAAGATGTTTAGATCTCTTCGCAAGCAAAAATGGAACAACAAAAAGAAATGACTTGAAAGAAGTGAGACAAGTGCTGAGAAAATTCAAGTTGTATTCTCAAGAAATGAATGAGTCACTGAGTTGGGAGCAAGTCTCTGTTTATTAGTGAAGCCCCTACATCTAATGGTGGAAATTAGATTACATCCGACTAAGTAAGCCTGAAAAATGGTCAAGCAAAGATGTTTAGATCTCTTCGCAAGCAAAAATGGAACAACAAAAAGAAATGACTTGAAAGAAGTGAGACAAGTGCTGAGAAAATTCAAGTTGTATTCTCAAAAAATGAATGAGTCAATGAAGTGGGAGCAAGTCTCTATTTATTAGTGAAGCCCCTACATCTAATGGTGGAAATTAAATTACATCAACAGCTCTTATTAACCTAAATCTCTAAAAATCTCTAAAATCAAGGATAGCCAAATATATATTAATTAATGGAAGAAAATTAATATTACATGGCTTAAAATTCTCAAAGACTTATTAAATTACGTTCTGAACCATCCATGTTGATTTGGATAGACCTAAGATGGTGTAAAGGGCCACCTGGACAGTCTAGTTTACAGTAGTTTCACCCTTGTGTTGGTTAGATTTGGTCGCTGATCCATAGTGTATGACTAATAACAAAAATATTTAATATTAGAGGCATATATATAGACATTACGCGTTTAATAAATTAAACCTAATCTCTTATTTTTTAAGTCACCTAAATTCCTTTTTCAATACCAAATTAAAGCCAGCTGTGTTGAATTATATGATAATTTACGGGTCCAATATTTATTTTTTAATTATATTAATATATTATTATACTACAAAAATGGGGAAAATTGAAGGTCAAGGGAACTCGATCGTTTCATGAAACCATGTTTTGATTGTGCATCGTGGCAATGGACCCACATTGCAATATTCAAATACCCCACCACAACTCCAAGTACACTTTTGGGCCGAATCATAATTTGTCTTTTAAAATGATAATTCTCTAATTGCATTATAGAGATACATTGGGCTTTATAACTCATTCTTTTAATTTAATTTTTCAGACACTCGATCCTAAGAGTTGATACTCGGAGCTCTCAATCGGATAATTATTTTTACTATTATTTTCATTATGTTTAGCTACCATAGAATTTATTTCAGTTATTTTTGGGATCATTAGGGATTAAGATGCTTTTAAATTCCATGCATTGATTCAGATATTTAATTTTAATAATATTATTCAGAGTATTTATTTTTAAACAATATTTTACCGTTTGGTTTATAAATTTCATTTCGAAATTACCTTTCACCTTACTTGTCGATAAAGTTTTTAAAATATTAATTTTAAACTACCGTACACCTTAAGTCAAGAATAAGGGGTTGCAGCAAACACACGACGTATTGAAAATGAACCACCTTGCGCTTGCGATGTATGCGTGTGACGTGAGCACACCTATACCACCAGCTATGATCATACTTTCTAAAGTAAAACAATTCAGGGAAGTTCTTTCTTTTAAGTGTTTACATTTTTTTGATTCCTTTAATATGAGTGTGCCTTAGAAAATTAGGTTTACAACCTGTTACATACTGAAATGTAACATTTGCATTAGTATTGTTAAGTATATAAGTGTGTGCATTGTATATACTAAGTACTATGTGTTCTTCAATAAGTATTTTAACTCATAATTATGTCAGCTCATTGTGTGTTATTACAATAAGGTTGCATTGTTTTATAGCTTACTTGAATGTTTTTTAATAAGTTTACGATGCTCTGAATGTGTTTTCTTTATTGTGTAACATGTACAAGAAAGAATAGCAGTTCAGGAGAGTTATATGCAGCTTGAATGAAGATCAAAAGAGTGTACACAATTCACCTTAGCTCGAGGCAGCCCAGATGCTTAGCTCTTAGCTCATTCAGCTCCTAACACTATCAGCTAGCTCGTTTCAGCTCAACTTAATTTTATCTAGATCAACTTCAACATTACTAGCTCAACTCAAGTTTAAGTGATCTATGGCAGTTGAAACTTATCCTACACATGAGGAATGTTTATAGGCTTGTGTCATGCATGTGAGACACATATGGTAGCCTTGTACATATGTGTGGGCGTTCAAGGGAGAACAAGCCAAACACAACCCTTGTTTTTAAGCACTAGGAGGCAATATGGATAAATCTAAGTTGTTTTCTCATTTTATCTTCTCATTTCTAGATATTATTTTCATGTTTTTGTCTTTCTTCGTCTAAATCTTCATTTTTTTTATTTTTTAAATATCTAAAGCTTCTGATATTTAAGTTTTAATTATCTGTATTATTTTACTCTTCGAATATGCTTTTATATATTTACTTGATTATGGTGTTTCTTCCTGATTTTCTCTATTTTTTTCTTTATATTCTATTATTTTTTCTATTTTTATTCAATTATTATATTTTTTATATTTTTAATTGAATCTTTAGATCGTACATTTTTAATAGTTTTATCTAACGAATTTTAATATCATTGTAAGAACCCGAAAAGATTTGATTTACAATTTAAAAAGCGAAAGAGAAAAGGAATCGATTGGAGCGGGCTAGATCAAGACTAGATTATATCTAATTTCGGTTTAGGATTAAAAAAGGATTGAGTACTGACTTTCGCTCTTCAGGTCGTTAAAAACTCGTTTCATCTAATTATCATCCCTAATTATGATATATGAAAAAGGGATTAACAGTCATATCATCAGAGTCAACTGAAGTAAGTTGAGACTTGAGAGTTTTGCATCTCCAGGCACCTGCTTTTTGTCTTTATATCTTTCGACTTTGTCGCTTTAAAATTTTCAAATGCTATGAGTAAACGAATTAATTAATTTTAAATAAATATAAATTTTAAAAAATTAAATCATACAAATTAAAGAAATTATAATTTAATTTTATATATTTTAAAGTTAAAATATTTTTAAAAGAAAATTAAACAAAAAGAGGTTAATATTTAATTTTATAACTTATTTAAACATAATCATAAAAATAAGCTTAACTCAGAAATAAATGCCTAAACTATATACATTTTCTGAAATAGTTGCCTAATGTTATTTTTCGACTAAAATAAGTGTTTGAACTATATATATTTTCTGAAATAGGTGCCTAAAGTTTCATTATGTTAGTGTTTTAAGGTAATACCGTTAAACAATTTATAAATGTATATTATCATGTAAGTTTATCACGTAATTCTAAATTATAAAAAATTATATATATAATAAATATTTTTTAAAAAAAATATAATAAAGCATCGCATATTTTAAATATATATCTTTTAAAAGATCACATATAGTAAATATTAAAAAAAAAAACTCATCGTAAAACATCACATTTAGAATCTGCGAATCTCGTTGCGGACAAGCTTACATCTCTATTGAAAGACCGCCTTTAAACATGTTCGAATTCACATTCTTTAATCTATTGCATTATTAATACATCAATTAAATTAAATTCAATTAATTGGAATCAAATAATTTAGTAACACATGCATTTTAAAATAATATAATATTAAAAATACTTTGATTTATTTTAAATAATAAGATATCAGAATTAAAAAAATCACAAAAAAATATTAACATGTTGTCGCGTGTCAAAAGTGCGCGTTTAGTGCAAGTGGACACATCGCAAGTAATAAGTGATAAGTATTTTATCGAGTTATCGTCTCCTCAGGGACCGGTATACTTAATATGCTTTCTTCACCTTCTTGTTCTATAGAAAGATAAAAACACAAGTGAGTTGATTTGATTTATTTAAACTAGAATAACTAAATAAAAATAAAGGATTGAAATAGTAGAGAGAGATGGGCTAGGATCCAGTTGCGTCATATTGCGGAATTGATTGACTTGTCTCTGTCCAATGCAATCGTATATCACTGTCTCGGCAGCGACAATACTGTCTGTCGCGGTAATCCCTTGCTCGTGGGTAGACTTTACCAAAGTTCGGCAAAGTGTCCTTGGATGACTCCGCTTATCCCTAAGTCAGAGTGCTGTTGATGACTAGTCCTTGATGATACCTCCCGGCGTGAACCAATTATACTCACCAACCAATCTCACACTTCTTTTAGCCGCTGAAACTCTTAACCTATCCCAGGCCGAGTTAGTATTTCGCGATTGAAAAACCGTACTTACCCCTTTCGTGAATCTAACTCTCCCGAGCTTAGATAAATGGATGATTCACAATATCCTCTCCCAAGCTCAATTGTGAAAACAAGGAATAACAAAGGATAAGCAAACCTTGATAACCTTATTGCATTGAATCAAAGACAAAGTACAATCTCCTCTCACAAATACTCGACAACCTTCACCTAATCCCTAAGAAGGTTTAGAACATAATGGAGAGGAAAGAAACAAGAGTAGAAGTCGGCTCTCTCCCTAGGTATTTCGTATATTGTACATTGGGTGGTTAAGTCCTTATATAGGCTAGACTTAGGGCAAACCTTTCAATACAACTTGGAGTAGGGAACAAGTTAAGTACATAATTAAATATATTTCCAAGTTTATATTCGGCTAAGAGGCTTTCTCGAGTGGTCTTCCTTTGGGCTTTTCCTTGTGCTAGCCAGCTCCAATTCATGGGCTTCAAATCTAGACACGTTCCTTGGATTTTTATCTTTTCATCGCCTATAGTCTTGCTTCCTGTCTGTCTGCTGCTGCCTCGGCATCAGGTCCTGCCTCGGCCTAGTCCCTGCCGCGGCACTGGTTCTCCTGCACAGATATGAAAATGCAGTAAAACGTGCATTTTTTTGTAAATATTATCTATATGAGTATAACTTCTAAATATATCACATTAAGCACATGCATTGGTCCGAGTGGGTGTATATTTGATGATTAATGCCCATAAAATGAGTAAAAAGTGATAGTGTGTTGAGCACTTATCACACCCCCAAACTCGAACTATTGCTTGTCCTCAATCAATGCAAACCATCAATTTGCCGAACTATACTCTCTCTTGGTCTTACATGTCTATCTATTCTCCCCACCATAACTAGACCTATTCTTAAGTCTTAACCATTCGGTTACTCAAGGGTTTACCTAGAAACAAACTATAGGAATTGTGAGTGTGTGCGTTTTTGTGGACAAGTTGATTAAAGGCTTTCTTAGATAAACTCTAAGTTCAAGACAAATAGACATTGGTTAAATGTTCTCTTCTTTTTCAAACCCCAAATCTTGAGCCGGTTTCGGGCACCTCAAAGACTTGTGTTTTTCTTTTCACTAAATTCCTTCTTTCTTTTTAATATTCCTTAACACATACTAGAGCCAATTTTGGGCACCTCTAGCATGAAGAAGAGACTTTCTAGAGTCGGTGGTAGGCACCTCTAGTTACTTTCCAAAAATCTAAGTCTTTATCACCTAAGTTCATTAAAAGAATTCCTATAATCCAACAAGTCCCAAAAGTGTTAAAGTTCTTCCTATAGTAAGCTTCTAAGTTTTCATCCTTAAGCATCCTAAGGTTAAGCCCTCTTAACAGAACCTAAACATGGTAAGGAGAAAGATTTCTATAGCCTTAAAGAATAAACTAAGGCAATACTGATGATAAGCAGTGCAAAAGTGTAGGCAGCGAATTCAACTAAGGCGGGGAGCATAAAAATTTAAAAAAAAAATCACTAAAATACTCCATTTTTGGCAAGGCCACGGCAGTAGATTGCTGCCTTGGTAGTGAATCTACACCCCCAAACTCAAACCAAGCATTGTCCTCAATGCTTTATATTTGAAGAAATAAACGGCAAAACAGAATATAAATTATAAGCAACAAGTAAAAACAGTAAAAGCAATTAATATTGAATTAAGGACAAAGAAATTTAAAGCGACTCCGAAGAGCTGCTTGTAACAATTTTCCTTCGTGGCCTTGATGCCAAATGCTTTGTCCGTGGTGAAGGCGATGGTTGTGTCTTTGCTTGCCGTGGCGGTTGGACTCGAGTGGGTGGTGTCCTTTGCATCGGGGCTTCTACTTTGTCTTTGTCCTAATAGAAACAAAAGAAAAACAACAAGTATATATTAAATGTCCTAAAATAAAGTTAAAAGAAATTATTCCTATAGATTGCGGAAAAGAAAGGATAGAAGGTCGCGGCATTAATTCTTTATAGGAGTGCGTGCTAGGGCATCTTCTAAGGTGATGGTCTCCATAGTTTTTATGTCATGTGGCCCAGAATAGTGCTTCAAGCGTTAGCCATTTACTTTGAATTCATGGCCGTCTTTTGGTGATTTGACCGTTATGGCTCCATGGGGGAAAACTCGAACGACCTCAAATGGGCCTGACCATCTGGATTTAAGTTTTCTTGGGAACAGTCTAAGCCTAGAGTTAAAAAGGAGGACGTGCTACCCCGGCAGGAACTGCCTCGGCAGTAACTTTCGGTCATGCCATTTCTTTGTTTTCTCTTTGTAGATCTTGACATTCTCATAGGCTGTTGTCCGGAATTCTTCTATGTCATTAAGATCTAGTAGTCTTTTCTATCCGGCTTTTTCCCAATCCATGTTTAATTCTTTACTGCCCAATATGCTTTATGCTCGATTTCTACAGGCAAATGACAAGCTTTCCCGAACACAAGCTTATATGGTGATGTTCCTAATGGGGTTTTGAATGCTGTCCTGTAGGCCCATAAAGCATCATCAAGACGATAAGACCAATCCTTTCTAGATGGATTTACCACCTTTTCAAGGATCTGTTTTAGTTCCTTATTGCGTATTTCAGCTTGCCCATTTATCTGTGGATGATATGCCGTAGCGAGCTTGTGGGTGATGCCGAGTTTCTTTAGTGCCGCGGCAATAAGTCTGTTATCGAAGTGTTTTCCTTCGTCACTTATGATTGCTCTAGGGATTCCAAACCTTGTAAAAATAGTTTTCTTGAGAAATCTTTGAACTGTCTTGGAATCATTGTGAGATGTGGCAATTGCTTCGACCCACTTTGATACGTAATCCACGGCCACTAAGATATAAAGGTTTCCTTGAGAAGATGGAAAGGGCCCCATGAAATCTATGCCCCAAACATCGAACAGCTCTACTTCCAGTATGGGTTGTAAGGGCATCTCATGTCGTCTTGAAATGTTGCCCGTGCGTTGGCAGCGGTCGTAGTTCTTGTAATAGTCATGGGCATCTTTGTAGAGTGTGGGCCAGTATAGGCCGGATTGCAGTACCTTTGCTGCTGTCCTATTTCCTCCAAAATGCCCACCGCAAGGTGAGTCATGGCAGTGCTGGAGTACTGCTTTTTGTTCTTCTTCTAGCACACATCTTCTTATAACCTGATCTGCACAATGCTTAAACAGAAGAGGGTCGTCCCAGAAATAATGTTTTGCATTATGCTGAAACCTCTTCTTTTCGTTATGGTTGAGGTTATAAGGGATAATACCGCTAACTAGATAATTAACAAGATCAGCATACCAGGGGCTGGATGTTACTGCGGCAATGTCTTCTGTCAAAGTTGCGGAGATGTATTCAGACAGTGTCGCGGCAGCGCGGTTATATACTATTGTGGTCTCTGTCTCGGCAGTATCCCTTGTAGTTGTAACAATTTGCAGTAATTGTTCATCTGGAAATTCATCTTGTATATCTTCAAGTGAGTGGGTATTGTCCTTGTTCTCTAATCTAGAAAGATGGTCGGCCACTTGGTTTTCCGTACCCTTGCGATCTTTGATTTCAACGTCAAATTCTTGTAAAAGAAGGATCCATCTAATCAATCTAGGCTTGGCATCCTTCTTTGAGAAGAGGTATTTAATTGTCGAATGATCAGTGTGGACAGTGACCCTTGTTCCGATGAGATATGATCGAAACTTGTCAAAGGCAAATACCACTGCTAGTAATTCTTTTTCTATTGTGGTGTAGTTGATTTGTGCATCATTGAGCGTTTTACTGGCATAATATATCACATGGAACAGATTATTCTTCCTCTGCCCGAGTGCTGCCCCGACAGCATGATCACTAGCATCACACATCAATTCAAATGGCAACGACCAATCCGGTGGGATTACTATTGGTGCAGTGATTAGCTTCTCCTTGAGAGTCTCGAATGCTTCAGTGCATTCCTTATTAAATTCGAATTTCCTATCTTGTTCGAGCAAGTTGCAAAGAGGTTTAGAAATTTTGGAGAAATTAGAAATAAACCGTCTATAGAAACCTGCATGGCCCAAGAAGCTTCGAACCCCTTTCACAGAAATTGGTGGAGGTAAATTCTTTATTACATCTATCTTGGCTTTATCCACTTCTATTCCTTTTGATGAGATTTTGTGGCCTAATACAATACCTTCATTTACCATAAAATGGCATTTTTCCCAGTCTAGGACTAGGTTGGATTCCTCACATCTTTGCAGCAGTTTTCCGAGATTGTCGAGACAGTGATCAAAGATGTCTTCAAAGACTGAGAAATCATCCATGAATATCTCCAAGAAGTCCTCTATCATGTCAGAGAAAATTGTCATCATGCATCTCTGGAATGTTGTCGGGGCATTGCAAAGGCCGAACGACATCCTTCTAAATGCGTAAGTGTCGTATGGGCAAGTGAAAGTGGTTTTTGCTTGATCTTCTGGATCAATGGCAATTTGATTGTATCCTGAATAACCGTCAAGAAAATAGTAATAAGGTTTACCAGCAAGTCTATCAAGCATTTCATCAATGAAGGGTAACGGGAAGTGATCCTTCTTTGTTGCTTTATTCAACTTGCGATAGTCCATACAAACCCTCCAACCGGTCACAGTCCTGGTTGGTATTAGTTCGTTGTTCTCGTTGGTTATGACAGTCATACCACCTTTCTTAGGTACACATTGTACCGGGCTTACCCATGCACTGTCAGAGATAAGATAAATAATTCCTGCATTAAGCCACTTGATTATTTCCTTACGTACTACCTCCTTCATAGCGTGGTTGAGTCTCCTTTGAGCTTCAATAGTGGGTTTATGGTCTTCTTCTAGGAGGATTTTATGCATACATACCGCTGGACTTATTCCTTTCAAATTATCAATTGACCATCCAATTGCCTTTTTGTGCTGCCGCAGCATTGCTATTAAGGTCTGTTCCTGTTCTGGCAACAACTTAGAAGAAATAATTATCGGCGTCGTGTGATTATCTCCCAAATAAGCATATTTTAGTTTTTCTGGTAAGGGTTTTAGTTTTGTGACAAACGGTTCTTTATTTACAGATTATTCATTCTTCCCCTTATACTCTAATGGTTCAAAGTACTTACCTGGAAGATGTGCTGTCCAATTAGCTTCCTCCTTCTCGGTTGTCTCAGCACTGTTCAAAGAACTACTGTAACAGTCATCCATATCGCTGCCGAGGCATCCCTGGGGTATGTCATAGAGATCACTGCCGAGGCAGTTGTTGCTAAGACAAGGTATTGTGTAATCGTCATCTGGGTCATCCAGCATTTGACATTCTTCTTCTAGTTCGTCGTGTCTCTTCATCAATTGACACACATTTAATTTGATTTCTTGATTATTGATTCTCATTGTTAATTCTCCTTTTTCCACGTCAATTAATGTGCGTCCAGTTGCAAGGAAAGGTCTCCCAAGGATGATCGGTGCATTGTCATCTGCTTCACAATCAAGGACAAGGAAGTCGACAGGAAAAATAAACTTGTCAACTCTTACCAGTATGTCCTCAATTTTGCCTTCAGGTTGCACATAGGATCTATCCGCTAGTTGGAGCATCACTGTTGTAGGTTTTGGCCTTCCAATTCTAAGATTTTGGAAGACTGATTTAGGCATGAGGTTTATGCTTGCTCCAAGGTCGCATAGGGCCTTACCTTCATAGTTCTTTCCTATCGCACAAGTTATAGTAAAGCAACTAGGATCTTTTAATTTTGGTGTCATGCGGTTATGCAGCATTGCCATGCATCCCTCGGTAGCAGCCACTGTCTCAAACTCACCTATTCGTTTTCTCTTTGATACCATGTCCTTTAGGAACTTCGCATAGTTCGGCATTTGTTCAATAGCTTCAACGAACGGTATGTTGATGTGGACTTGCTTCAAGATGTCGAGGAATTTCTTGAATTGCTGGTCCTGTTTTTGCTTTTTCAACCTTTGCGGGAAAGGTGGTGGTGGTCTCATCTCCTCTAGGGTTTCTTGAGTTTGAAATTTTATACCTGGCACCACTGGAGTTGTTGCTGCCTCGGCATGCTGCTCAGGAGCTGCAACGCTATCTGCCGGGGCAGTGTTGTCAGCTTCAGTTTGCTTGGCCTCTTCTTTTGCTTGATCCGCTGATTGAATTTGGCTCTCTGGGATCTTCTTCTTCAGCTTTAGACCACTCCTAGTAGTGATTGCCTTACACTGTTCATGGCTCATTACCTTAGCAACTTCAGTATTACTAGGTAGGCTTCCTTGTGGTCTAGTGTTTATGCATTGAGCAAACTGCCCAACCTGAGTTTCTAGCGTTTTTATGGTCGCTTCTTGATTTTGCAACCTCATCTCAGTTCTATTCATGAAGGCATCTGTCCTCTTGATGAAATTACTATTTTCTGCCATGTATGACTCAGTTTTCATCATGAAGGCCTTTAGCGTGTTTTCCAATAAACTTACCGGTTGCTGCTGCATTTGCGGCGGCGGCATCGGCTGCTGGACTTGCTGCTGCGGCATCGGTTGCTGAAATCCCGAAGGTTGGGTGATTGGGTTTAAGGCATTGTTTGGGTTGCTCCATGATAGGTTTGGATGCCTCTTCCATGAGGGGTTGTATGTGTTGGACATCACATTGTTACGGTTGTAGTTCCCAACATACATACCAGTTTCTTGATTCATGCAGTCAGAGGAACTGTGGTTACCTCCACATAAGTCACAGTATGAATCAATTACCTTGACCTCACGGGTATTTTTTTGTAACTGTAGGTTTTACACCATCTTGGTAAGAGAGACCAATTGTGCTGCCACTGAACTTGATGAATCTAATTCATTTACCGTGGCTTGACGTCTTACTCCTCCTCGCCTAGATGTAGGAAACTGAAAGTCATTCTTTGCGAGTTTATTCAGTATTTCAATAGCTTCCTTAGGTGCTTTATCGAGGAGTGTTTCGTTTGCCGAGGCATCTAACATCATCCTTGTCGGGGCATTCGTGGCATTGTAAAACATTGTCACTTGTGTCCATAGGGGAAATCCATGCAAAGGACACTTGTGCAATAGCTCTCTGTAGTGTTCCCATGCCTCGTAAATTGGTTCATCTTCTGCCTGTCGAAAAGAAGTAATTTCATTACGGACTCTATCATATAGATTAGTAGGATTAAAACGAGTAATGAAATCACGGCAAAGTTCACTCCAGGAACCGATAGATCCTGCTGGAATGCTATTTAACCAAGCTTTCGCCCTATCCTCAGTGAATAGGGGAATAGCTTTAATCGCAAGACATCTTCATGGACTCCTTGGATTTTGAAAGAGTTGCAGATTTCCATGAAGGACTTGAGGTGCTGCCTTGCGTCTTCAGTTGCAGACCCACCAAATTGTCCAATTGTATTTAACATATTGAACATAACGGGTTTGAGTTCAAAATGGACCGCTTCAATCTCTGGTGTGACGACTCCTGGGTTTAATCCGTTTAGGTCCTCTTCCAGGAAGTCCCTGACAGTGAGCTGCCGCGGCCCAGGTGGCGGCGGAAGTACTCCATTGCCGGCAGGTAAGTTTTGTCTTGCCGGATGTTCTACCATGGCTCCTTGGATCTTTCTCCTCAACCTTTGCCTTGTTCTTTCGATCTCTGAATCTAACTTGTACAAGGAGTTAGTTGGATTGGCCCTGGTCATACACCACGAAAAACAAAAGTAAAATAAAAATAAACAAGAAAATAAAGAAAACAAAAATTTAGTTGCCAGTCTCAGGCAACGGCGCCAAAAACTTGTCGCGTATCAAAAGTGCGCGTTTAGTGCAAGTGGACACATTGCAAGTAATAAGTGATAAGTATATTATCGAGTTATCGTCTCCTCAAGGACCGGTATACTTAATATGCTTTCTTCACCTCCTTGTTCTGTAAAAAGATAAAAACACAAATAAGTTGATTTGATTTATCTAAACTAAAATAACTAAAATGAAAGTAAAGGATTGAAATAGTAGAGAGATATGGGCTAGGATCCAGTTGTATCGTATTGTGGAATTGGTTGACTTGTCTCTGTCCAATGCAATTGTATATATCTGCCTCGGCAGCACTGCAGTTTACTGCCTGGGCAGCGATAACACTGTCTGCCGCGGCAATCCCTTGCTCGTGGGCAGACTTTACCAAAGTTCGACAAAGTGTCTTTGAATGACTCCGCTTATCCCTAAGTCAGAGTGCTGTTGATGACTAGTCCTTAATGATACCTCCCGGCGTGAACCAATTATACTCACCAACCAATCTCACACTTCTTTTAGCCGCTGAAACTCTTAACCTATCCCTAGGCCGAGTTAGTATTTCGTGATTGAAACACCGTACTTACCCCTTTCGTGAATCTAATTCTCCCGAGCTTAGATAAATGGATGATTCACAATATCCTCTCTCGAGCTCAATTGTGAAAACAAGGAATAACAAAGGATAAGCAAACCTTGATAACTTTATTGCATTGAATCAAAGACAAAGTACAATCTCCTCTCACAAATACTCGACAACCTTCACCTAATCCCTAAAAAGGTTTAGAACATAATGGAGAGGAAAGAAACAAGAGTAGAAGTCGGCTCTCTCCCTAGGTATTTCGTATATTGTACATTGGGTGGCTAGGTCCTTATATAGGCTAGACTTAGGGCAAACCTTTCCTAAGTAGAATACAACTTGGAGTAGGGAACAAGTCAAGTACATAATTAAATATATTTCCAAGTTTATATTCGGCTAAGGGGCTTTCCCGAGTGGTCTTCCTTTGGGCTTTTCCTTGTGCTAGCCAGCTCCGATTCATGGGCTTCAAGTCCAAACACGTTCCTTGGATTTTTATCTTTCCATCGCCTATAGTCTTGCTTCCTGTCTGTCTGCTGCTGCCTCGGCATCAGGTCCTGCCTCGGCCTTGTCCTTGCCGCGGCACTGGTTCTCCTGCACAGATATGAAAATGCAGTAAAACGTGCCTTTTTCTGTAAATATTATCTATATGAGTATAACTTCTAAATATATCACATTAAGCACATGCATTGGTCCGAGTGGGTGTATATTTGATGATTAATGCCCATAAAAGGAGTAAAAAGTGATAGTGTGTTGAGCACTTATCACATGTGATAATTTTAATAAGACAAAAATATATATATATATTATTTAAACCTATTTTTTCAATAGAAATTTAAAAAAAATTAACGGTGTTACCTTAAAATACTAACGGAATAAAATTTTAGACAACTATTTCAGTCAAAAAAACATTATACACCTATTTCAAAAAATTATATAGTTTAAACATTATACACCTTCTACTAGTAGTGTTAGCCCTAGAATGGCCCCCAAATGGTGTCTCACGAAATAAAATAATTAATTCCTTTTTCAAGTCTTCATTGTTACCCACCACAAGCTTCCCTTTCCTCTTGAGTAACTCACCTTCCTAAGAGTATTTCGAATGTGAGCTAGCATCTTGTGTCAATTCTGCAATTAACTTCTGAAGCTTGTGATCCTGAACCCAAGTTTGCTTGATTTTGTCCATCCAAGTCATCCCAAAACTGCTTATAGCCATTAAATTCCCATCACCAAAATTAGGATCGCAAGATAGAGCATCAGCCACTGTATTATTGCTACCTTTCATGTAGCAGATTTCGAAATCATAACCCATCATTTTGGCCATCCAAATTTGTTGAGTTGGAGTAGATGCTTGGTTTCCCACCAAAAAACTCAAGCTTTGGTAATCGGTTTTTATTTTGAAATACCTTCCCACCAAGTAAGCCGACCATATTTTAACAGCTAATAATACTGCAAGCATTTCTTTTTCGTAGATGGACAACAACTGGTGCTTGAGTCCTAAACCTTTGCTAAAATAGGTCAAAGGTCTTCTCCTTGTGTCAAAACAACTTCCACTCCAAGGGCTGAAGCATCAGTTTTCAAAACAAATTCTTTATTAAAATCGGGGAGGGCTAGAACAGGTGCTTCAGTCATAGCTATTTTTATTTTCAGCATAGCTTCCTCAGCTTCATTATTCTATCTCCAAGCATCTTTTTAAAGGTCTGTTAATGGCTTAGCTAGACTTCCATAATTCCTAATAAACCTTCTGTAGTAACCGGATAACCCCAAAAATCCTCGAAGTTCTTTAATATTAGAAGGAATGCCTCACTGCAAGATACTTTGAACTTTACTTCTATCCATGGAAATAAATCCTCCCAAAATTGTATAACCTAAGTATTCCATCTCGATGGCCCCAAAGGTGCATTTGTTCTTCTTTGCAAAAAGGTGATGCAACCTCAGAATGTGTAATACTTCCTTCAAATGCCTAAGGTGCTTTTTTCATGTTTTAGAATAAACAAGGATGTCGTCAAAGAAAACTAGAACAATTTTTCTTAATGACTTAAAAATTGAGTTAATAAGGCCTTGGAAGGTGACCGGAGTATTGGTTAGCCCAAAGGGCATAACCAAGAACTCGTAATGGCTTTCATGTGTCTTGAAGGCAGTCTTATGGATATCTTGCTCACACATACGAATTTGGTGATATCTCCAATGAAGATCCAATTTAGAAAAGTACTTCGCAGCTCCAACTCATCTAAAAGTTCTTCAATGATGGAAATAAGAAATTTATCCTTCAAAGTTAACCGATTTAACTGCCTATAATCGATGCAGAGCCGTCATGATCCATCTTTTTTCGAGCCATGACAATCGGTGAGGCAAAGGCACTGACACTGTCCGTTATAATGCTAGCTTGCAACATTTCTTAAACTAACTTCTCAATGTCATTTTTCTGCACTGTAGGGTACCTATAGGGCCTAATTTTAACAACAGAATATTCATTCTACAGCAGAATTCTGTGTTCATGCCCCCTAAGGGGGTAAGCTTTTAGGATCTTGAAAAATATCCTTAAATTCCTCCAATAGTTGTTGCATCTCTACTGAATTCTCCCTTTCCTTGAGGTATAACTCCTTTTGTTCACTAGTTGCTATCAAAGATATACAAGGAGTCACTTTGTTCCCTTAAAAAATTCTTGATCCCTTATCACAAATCTGAATAGGACTAGGGTTGATGCCTTTATAAGATACTTCTCTGCAACCACAATGGAACTTCATAGTCTTTTCAGCAAAATTCCATTTTATAGACCCTAGTAAAGCCAACCACTTTACTTCGAGCACCAAATCACATCCTTTGAAGGGTAGCATCAAAAAATTAGTAACAAAAGTATGGCCTTGTGATGTCCATGCAATGTCTTTACATAACCCTTGAGTTTGTAATTGACCTCATCAACAATAGTAGCTCGCAATTGATGCTTTTTCTCCAAGTGAATACCACATGCTTTAACCAACCCAAAACTCACAAAATTGTAATAATAATAATAATAATGATGATGATGATGATGATGATGATGATGGTAAAAGTAGAAATAAAAAGATGACAAATCATAGTAATAATAATAGTTATAAAATATGATAATAATAGTAATGGTAAACTAAGGTAATAATAAGAGAAAATAATAATAATAATAATAATAATAAATATGAAACCGAAACTAAAAAAGATATAAAATAATATTTAACAGTATAATATTTTGGATTTTTTTATATGTGATAATAATTATAAAAATAATATAATATTTACGATAAAGAGAAAATAACAATAACAAAGGTTAAAAGGAGTAAATAACAACATGATTTAATAAACATAATAGTAACCATAATAATATTTTATACAATAATATTTAATAAAAATAATATCAACATAGGACATGTAGTAAACAAAATTAGAACAAGGCAAATTAAGTAATAGCTTATAATGTTTTTGGTGGAATTTTTGGTTTAATATGTCGATATACGTAATCTTTTGATTTTTAATATATTTTTATAAAAAACAGATTTGAAAGAAAAAAATAAAAAAATAACCCATTATTATGTTTTTTGCTTTTTTATTTTTTGTTATAAATTCTAAAATTACCTAAAGCCTATTATTTGAGATAAAGACAAAAATAAATAAAAAATGGGTTTATTCCGAATAAAATTAGTGATTACATTATATAAATTATTTATATAAATATTATGTTCATATTAGTTCAGGTTAATAACATGTCAGGTCATTTATCAGGTCGGCTTCAAAACAGGTCGGGTAAAATCAGGTCACGGGTCAATTTAGTCGGATAATATCGGTTATCTAAAATGTCAGACTCAGGTTCGGATACAACATAGATCAGCTCCAACCAAGTTCGGGTCATTCTCGGTCGGATACAATTCGGGTTCGGTTACTACAGTAACAGGTCCAACTCGGGTTTGAGTCAACAACAGTCGAATATAGATCAGGCTCGGGTCAATACATCCTAGATCAAACCAAGTTCTAATACAAAGAAGTTTTAGGCGGGTTTACAGGTCGGATCAACTTTTTACGTCCCTAATAATTGGTGCGACACTCCTAACACGCAACATGTATGATTCAACAACTCAGGTACTTGACTCGTGGTTGTTCCAAGTTCCAACTGCCAACTGCCAATAGATTGATAGCCATCCACGTCCACCATAGATCAGAAAGCTTCTTCTTATTTTAGATATGATACTTATATATAAAAATAATATTTAAATTGTTTAACATTATAAATATGAAATATATCAATTTAAATTATCATAAAATAAAAATATTAATATATATTTAATAATTGTACATGTTTTTTAAAAATATGATAAAGTAAAAATATTTTATTAATTATATTTTCGTTAAAATTATAAATTTATAAATTATAAATACGATAACAAATAAAGATTAAAATTATAATTTGATTTTAAAAAGTATTTTTTAATGATAATTTATGTTTGGGTTAAAAATTATTTTTCAAACCTAGTTTTTTTTTTCCAAAAGTCAAGAATTTAACATTGCTTCTGAATTTAAATCAATTTTTAGAAGGCATAAAGATAATTTTAACCCTTAACTATAATTTTTATCATTTTGGCCTTTATTTTTTTTGGATAAATTTAACCATTAACCTATATCTTTTGTGACAAATAACTTATTTTTTAACTAACATAATGATCAGACCGTTAAAAATTTAACGATATTGACATATCATATATATGTGATAATATATTTTAAATAACATGACATCTAGCCTCATTCTACATATATATAACATGTCATTATAATCAATTTTTTACGATAATGATAAATATATACATATAAAATATAATTTTATTATAACATAAAATATAAAACAATTAAAAATCAAATAAGATATTAAAAATTAATTAAATCTAAAATAAAAGGTTACTAAGCTTTAAATATCATTATATATATATATATATGACATATCATTATCGTTAATTTTTTAACTATCTAATCATTATGCTAATTAAAAAATGAGATATTTGTCAAAAAGATATAGATTAAAGATTAAATTTATCCTAAAAAAGATAAGGACAAAATGATAAAAATCATAACGTTAAGGGTTAAAATTATTTTTATGTTTTTTTTAGAACTACAAGCTAAGTTTAAAAAAAATACTAAACACAACCTTAGAATGATCTTCGCAATGGAAGTGAGCACTTCCTTGTGGGTTAATCAGGTTGATTTTGTAAATATTTGTTAATGTTTTTAATTAAAATTAAGTTAATAAAATTCGTAAATGTAAAGAATAAAATTGTTATAGCTAGGCATAATATTTTCAACGTTAAATTAAAGTATTATTTTGGTTTTTAATTTTTAAAAGTAATTTACTGTTTATTATTTTACTTTAAGTTTAAATATTTATTTTTAAATAAAAATTGTTAATCAACTGACGATAAATAATTTAGTAAAAAAGTATATCAAGAGAAATAATATTTTATATTTTATATAATTTTTAAAATTATTTTTTACTCATATATCATTCTGTAAAGTTAATATATATGTATATAGATATATAACATTAATATTATAACATACATTATCATGTACATTTATCACGTTAATTCTAATTATTTATTGTTAGTTGATTAATAATTTTTATTTACAAAGTTGCCTAAAATAAAACGTAAAAAACATCTTAAATGCTTTTAAAAAAATAATAATCAAAATAATATTTTAGTATTTTTAATATTATATTATTATACTAATATCAATCAAATATATATAAATTTTGGGAAAAGTGTTATCTTAATTATTTATATTTATTGTTCAATTTTGAAATAGAAATTTATTAAATTATTTTTTATTAATAATTCTTTTAAATAAATATTAAAATATAAACTTACACAATAAATAAATGAATGGGCATCAACTGTTGAGGTTCAAAATTAAATGTCTATAAAAAAATATTTCTAAATTTACATCCGCTCGGCTCCGTCCATCCTGCCACCGCCTACACACTGCGATCCAATTATTTCCCTCCTAGAATTAAGCAGTCAATTAAGAAAGAGCTGAAATTGGAAAAGACTGGGAGAAAGCATTAGAAATGGCCAAACAATGCGATCTAAAAGCAAAGAGCCTCGAAATCATTGGCACACAATCAGACAAGTGTTTCATGACAGTTCATCATCAGAAACAACTCTGCCCAGACAACACAAACACATTGTAATTCATTCTCAGACTCAAAATGTGTCGTACGTGAAATCCAATCCCCGAACATTCCCTTCAATAACACGTTCACGATCTCGATTTGGGAGTTTTTGAGTTCTTTTTTGCTGAGTTCAGATTCATACATGGTGGAAACGATAGGTTCAGAGATTTGGCCGGCAAGACATATATTCCCAGTTATAAACAAAGCTTTGAATTCTTTATGTCGTTCTGAAAGTTTCTTTCACCTTCCTAGATCCGAAAGGAAGCCATTTAGCCTGTTTTTTCTATGGTAAGTGATGGCATGCTTAATCTTCGCATATTTCAGAGTGATTATACTATAATATCTATTCTTATTTTTTTAATTTGTATTTATCCTGAACATAAATATTAATAGAGATATTATGGTGTAATCACGTGATGGTATCTGAACATGACATGTTCATTCTTTTGATAGAGCCTCCTGGTTTCAGACCAAAAATGGAGCAATTTCGGCAGATAGGGGAGGCTTTAGGAAGTTTGAAGACATTAATGGTTTTTCGTGACAACATCCAAATCAACCAGAGACAATGTGATTTGTTGCTCGATATGCTCGATTCTGCGTACAAGTCGATATCTGAAGAAA
This sequence comes from Abelmoschus esculentus, assembly GCA_035048815.1. Classification (NCBI taxonomy): domain Eukaryota; kingdom Viridiplantae; phylum Streptophyta; class Magnoliopsida; order Malvales; family Malvaceae; genus Abelmoschus; species Abelmoschus esculentus. The sequence continues at coordinate 9,394,287 of JAUCBN010000059.1, forward strand.
TAAGAGTAAGCCTGAGATTTGAAGAAAGGAACATGAAATGGAAAGTTCTTGAAATGCCATTGAAGGAGCTCCACAGGATTTTCAAAGAAGGGGAAGCCTACATCAAAGAAAGCTTGGAAACCAAAGACTGGTGGGTTAAAGCCATATTTCTCTATCAGAATTCGGATTGCGTCGAGTTGCATATCCATAACTTGCTTTCCTGCATTCCAGTTGTTGTTGAAGCAATCGAATCCGCAGCTGAACTGTCCGGCTGGGAACAAGATGAAATGCATAAGAAGAAACGGGTGTACTCGAATAAGTACCAGAAAGAATGGATCGATTCTCAACTTTTTCAATGGAGATTTGCAAAGCAGTACCTTGTTACTCAAGACTTTTGCAATAGGATGGACAGTGTCTGGAAAGAAGATAGGTGGATTCTACGAAACAAAATCCAGGAAAAGGAAAACTTAGGGTTGAGAAAGCATGAGAGAAAACTTGCAGATTTGCTTTTGAGAAACTTAGGTAGTTCAGAGTCGTTGAAGGAGAAACTTTTACCGAGCTCGATCCTAGTAGGATCGAAGGACTATCAGGTTAGACGGCGGATAGGAAATGGGGGTCAATACAAGGAGGTGTACTGGTTAGGTGAAAGCTTTGTTATGATACACATATCTGCAGATATAGAAGCAGTAGCTTCTGATATTTCTTCATTATTATCTCTTTCCCACCCGAACATACTGCATTTCCTTTGTGGATTCACCGACGATGAAAAAAAGGAATGTCTTTTGCTCGTGGAACTAAATAAAAGCCTCTGCGACTGCATAGGCACGAAAAAGCGAACATCATTTTGTTTTCCGGTTGCTGTTGACCTAATGCTTCAGATTGCTAGGGGAATGGAATATCTACACTCAAATAAAATCTACCATGGTGATTTAAATCCTTCCAGCATTCATGTTAAGTTGAGAGGAACATCTCCAGAAGGGTACATGCAGGCAAAAGTTTTAGGATTCGGCTTGTCTTCCATACCACAAAAGATCGCAGAAAAGAACCAGAATGAACCACAGTCGTTCATTTGGCATGCGCCAGAGATTCTAGAGGAGCAAGAACGTCCGAGAAGTAAAGGGAATTTCAATTTTAAGTTCACTGAAAAAGCAGACGTGTATAGCTTCGGAATGATCTGCTTTCAGCTTCTAACTGGAAAAGTCCCATTTGAAGATGGCCATCTTCAAGGAGACAAAATGGGGCGAAACATAAGGGCAGGGGAGAGACCATTGTTTCCTTTCAAGCCACGAAACCTATAACAAACCTGATCAAGAAATGTTGGCATGATGATCCTGCTCAAAGGCCTAGCTTCGCATCCATCTGCAGAATTCTTGGGTATGTAAAGCGATCACTTCTAATGAACCCTGATTATAATAACCAATCGGAGTTACTGTTGCCACTGGTGGATTACCATGAAATTGAGTCAAGATTTCAACGGATGTTCCCTGCATGGGAAGATTCAAAGACGGTTTCGACATCACAAATCCCTTTTCAGATGGTTGTTTATAGAGTATTGGAAAAGGACAAAACAGTATATACTCCCAGAGAGACTTCAGAATCAGGAAGTGAAAGAAATGAATTTAGTGGCGATGACAATGTCTCTACCGATGATCCTTACTCGTCAGCGACTGAGAGATCCATTCCTTCACCCGAACCATCCCCTAAGCAAAACAACCAGGTAGTGACCATACTCTTGAACTTTATTTTTCATGCTTTGCCTCTTGAAATAATAAGGCACAATTCCAAATTGTTGTTTCATGTCAAAAATTTAAACATACATTCAAGCTGACAACCCGCTTCTTCTTTTCCAGTGACACCTAAAGGAAGATTATTAAGACCTCCAACGATTCACCGTGCCCGCAGTTTTGTAGTAAATTCAGAAAACCAGCTCTTAATAAGTCCCAGACACAGAAAGAGTTTCGAAAGCCAGCTCTTAGTGAGTCCCAGGCACAGAAAGAGTTTAGAAAACCAGCTCTTAATGAGCCCCAGAATACGGAGAACAAAATCCGATCATATCTCTGATTCTGAGCTCTAGCCTTTTCAACAGGTTGATTCCTTAGACACGGCGACAAAGTTTGATCTAGTTTACAGTGATGAAGTTCTTTGCCAGATCAATAATTACAAAAATCCAAGTCCAACTCAAGAAGAATCAGAGTGGCAAAGCTGGGATTCAAACAGCAAAAAATACTGGGAACAAGTGCTTGGAGCATGTCGATTTTTCAAAGTTATAAGGGAGGAACATGTTAGCTTGGACTAGCTGACAACTTACACCTGTAAATTTAGCATATGTGTCGCTGAATCGGAGGAACACCATCAAGGTTGAAATTTCAGCATCGATTTAGTGTCAGAGTACAAATTATTGATGTAGTGGGCTAATACTTGTTGAACCCTATGTATTTGTAACTCTTTTTTATTTTGGGTTAAATGTTTTCAAATGAATTGTATTAAATGGAGCTCCAAATATTTTAAACTACTTTGTTATGTTACAAATTTGGATTTGAAATCAATGGTCTATTATGAATTTTATTGGACTTGGATCGATTTTAAATGAGCTTGAAGCCAAATTTTTTAAATATGGGTTTTGCGTCGGAGGCTCAATGTGACACCGGGTCGAGGGTGTTACATATTCCATGCGATTATTGAATTTGTTTCATTCCTTGAAGTGAATGCAAACATGATAATTCACTATATGGTTAATGAATAAAACTCAGTTATGTGTCAGTGTATATGTTAGAAAAACATACTTCACTTTTCAGACATTGTTTTCATGTAGACACAATATCGTGAAAATATTTTAAATACCTATTAGAAATATAGAATTGTACAATTAATTTGTTAGAAATATACAATTAATTTGTTTCTATTTTTGCTAAGCATACAATACAAGTACTCATATTGTACTTAAGTATAAGAAATATTTTTTTTCTTAAAAGGCAAGAGAGAAGTGAAAAAATGTGAGTAATATATCTCAAAGTACTAAAATGTCAATGCTTCAAAACAGCTCTTGAGAGTTTATCTTTGATAGATAACTGATTTAATATGATATGCTATATTTAATATTTTTCATTCCCCGAAGTGAATGGTACAAAGCACATATTTTTCATTCCCCTAAATGAATGAAATAAATCATATATTAAAAGATACATAATTATGCATAATTTCCCGTTTTAAATACAAGAGAATAATATGAGTACTATATCTGAAAGTATTAATATCATAGAAGGCTTCGATTGAGCAAATATGTTATTAACAAATGAAGCTTTATTTTATATTTACAGTGCATTATACTTGTCAAATTCGTAAAAAGATATTAAATTTTAAAGATATTTGTAGAAATATATTGAATATTAGTCAAAGGGATGTTGACTATCTCAATATTACAAGTATAACTCAAGGTAATAAGATAATCTTGACAAAATTACGTACACTTTCATCCCTATTATACTACAGAAGAAATAGTACAAATTGAAACTCATGCTATTGTAAATCAGATGTTTACTGATAATTTTATTTGGCATGACCGGTTAGGTCATCCCGGTTCAATTATGAAGCAAAAATTATGATGCAAAAATTTTCTTCATTGTATTTTTTTCATGTGATATTTGCTATTAAAGCAATCTGATTATTCAATCATCATTAGCTAAGATAGAGTGTAAATCTATTAATTTTTTGGAACAAATATAAGGTGATATATATGGGCCCATATACCTTTCTTACAGTTCATCTAGATATTTTACGATTTTAATCGATGCATCGACTAGATTGTCATATGTATCCTTGTTATTAACCTGCAACTTGTTGTTTGCGAGGCTACTTGCTTAGTTGATAAAATTACGAGCACATTTTCCAGATTATCTTATAAAGACAATCGATCTTTATAATATTAATGATATGTTATTTTACATGTAGTATCACTAATTCGCATCAAGCCAACAAATGATTATAAGTTTTCCCCATTACAAATGTTTTTTGGTTAGGAACCAAATATTCCTCATCTTAGATTTTTTTGGTGTGCGATATATGTTCTAATTGCTCCACCACAACGCACAAAGATGAGTTTTATTGGGAATATATGTTAGATTTAAATTCCTCTTAATAATTAAATATTTTGAGCTCCTGATAGGGAATTGATTTACAACTCGATTTATTAACTATCATTTTAATGAGTCGATTTATCCAATATTAGAGGGAGAAAATAAAATAATTGGAAAAAGAAATAAGTTGGAATGAATTATCATTTTCTTAGTTTGATCCACATGTTCAACAATGCGAACTATAAGTTCAAAGGATAATTCATTTAGCAAATCAATTGCCAAATGATTTTGTTGACCCTAAAAGAGTGACCAAGTCATGTATACCAACTATGAATGCTCCGATTAAATCTGATCAAGGAATCAACATATTATGAAAATCTCTAGAAGAGATTAAAAGGTCTATAACAAAGACATTGACATGACTCAGGTACCTGATAATAAAGAGATCTCAATAGATTATGTCATGTCTGGTAATAAATGGAACTGAAATTAAATCGACGTCGATAATATATTTGCATGCAATATAACACTAGAGAGTTTATTTGATGATGTGGATCATGAATCATTTTCAATTGAGAAATATAAACAAAGAAATAATTGACCAACATGGAAAGAGACAATTTAGGAGAAACTAAAATCTCTTTCGAAAAGAGAAGTATTTGAGCCTATAACTCGTACATTGAAATGTATAAAGCTCGTGGATATAAATGAACCTTTGTAAGAAAAAGAAAATAAAAGATGAAATCATGAGATATAAGCTTATTTGGTTGCACAATAAATAAAATTACTCAGTTTTCGCTTAATGGATGTTGTTACATCCTATTTGTATGAGCCTCTTGATAGTAATATTTACGTGAAACTTCCGGAAAGATTTAGATTTCCAAAAGCAGTTAATTCAAGTTCTCGAGAACATTATTCAATCATATTAAATATATCTTTTTATGGCTTGAAATAATATAGTCGTATTTGGTATAATCAACTCATTAAATACTTATTAGCAGAATGTTATATGAATTATTTAATTTCTCTGAGCATTTTATTAAGAGTTTTAGCTCTAAATTTTTTTATTGTTGTGTATGTCGATGATTTGAATATCATTCAGACTCATGGAGAGATCTCTTTCACAATGGAATGTTTATGCCTTAATTGACACACACAGAACAATGTTTAAAGAGACTTTACATACATAACGCATATTCATTGATCACCCTTATAGTTTCTTGGTCTCTTAATATAAACAAATATTCATTCTGCATCAAGAAAATGATGATGATAGTCTTGGTCTAAAAGCATCATATATACATTAATTTATCTAGAAGCATTGTATCTTAGCTGGTTTAGAAATATTATTTAAGTGCTACGAGACTATTACCTTTAAACAATGATTATGCTTGAGGCAAAGTTGAAATATGTGTTTGGCTAAACATATCCAGAAGATATGTGAATTGCTTTCACAAGATAAGATGCAAGCTATCTTGTGTAGAGATAATGCAAAATTTATATCTCAAGGTGGATACATCAAATATGATAAAATGAAATAATTTCTTTAAAGTTTCGTCCCTCATAATCTTCAGAAGAATAGTATTCGATGAATCATTTCAAGCAATAATTTAGAAGATTTATCCACTAGTGCATAATCTATTTCAACATTTTAATATTTTATTCAATACTGAATTATGAATATTCAAAAATCTTATGTGATATTTTCATGAGAAGGAGTAAATACACATTGCACTCTTTTCCCTTAACAGAGGTTTTTTCCCACTGGATTTTCCTGGTAAGGTTTTTAATGAAGCAACATATTTTGCGTATTAAAGATATGTGTACTCTTTTTTCTTCACTAAACATTTTTTTTTCCACAGAGTTTTTATATTAGTAAGTTTTTGATGAAACATATTATCTTTATGGATATCCAAGGGGAGTGTTATGAATATCTTTATTTATGGTGGATATTCATATATTAAATAATACTTTAATGTATTTTATTATTAGAGTTTAATTCCCATTAGGACTTTCATCTTATTCCTATAAGGGTCTGTTTGTTTCGCTGTAAATGGTTTTACGGAAAACATTTTCCTAACTTTTCGTTGTTTGGTTCATGGAAAACTAAAAAGTCAAAGGAAAATCAATTCTAGTCAATGAAAAACTTTCTTTGTTTCTATGGAAAATGACTTACCCATCCATTCTTGGTAAGTTGTTTTCCATCATTTTGTTCTCTTTACAAATGAAGAAATATTCTAATTTAATTATATTTTAATATTTCATTCTAATTTTATTTTTATTTTTATTTTTATTTAATATTTTAATATTTATTTATATTTATACATTGTTTTAATTTATTTTATATTTTAATATTTCACTCTAATTATATTTTATTTTTATTTTTATTTTAATATTTATTTTTATTTTTATTTTTATATTTTAATATTTATTTATATTTATATTTTAATTTGTTTTCCTTCTTAATTGTAATTCATTGTTTTAATTTATTTTAGATTATAATATTTTATTCTAATTATAATGGGTTTTATTTAAAATTTTCTTTTTAATATTTTCGAACTTTTAAAATAAGATCAATATCTAAGAATATTTGTTTAGTTTAATGCCCTAATTCTTGTGAGGGTATTTGGACGAAGAAAAAAAATTATAAAGACTTACATCGATGTAAATCTTTATAATTTATTATTGGTTATTAGGTTGGATATATATTAGTGTAAGTCTTTATAAAATATAATTTTTGTGTTTATAAAAATAAAATATGTTGTAAAATATAATTTTATTAACTCAATAAAAAAATAAAAGATAAAATTTAATAAAATTTGTATTATGTTTAATTACTAAAAATAAATTTTGAGTTTTGTTTAAATTTTTTTTACCAAACAACGAAATATGATTTACACAGTTTTATCCAAACACTTGAAAATAGTTTCCGTAATTAATTTTCCAGAAGATATAATTAATTTTCCAGAATTCATTTTCCGGAAACAGTTTTCAGTGAAACAAACGGACCCTAAATATAGACTTTTGGAGAAAACATTGTACAACCCTACTTTGAGAATATATTATAAGTCTCTCTCTATTTGTCTCTCATCTTTGTTCATCTATTTTGTTCTTATTCTTTATTTTATTCACAAAAAATTATTTTTTAAATTTTTTATTAAATTTACCACATTACCGTATTTCATATTTTAATGAGAAAAGTAAAAAAATATTACTCGAATAAAAATATTCTAATTATCCAATTTAATTGATACGATATAAGATCGAGAATTAAATAATTAAAAAATAAAAATTAACCAAAATAATTTTAAAAGATTAATCAAACTCATTTCATGTACAAATTTTTAAAATAAATTATTTTGATTAGATTTCGGTTCATAATGTTAAATAAAATTGATTAAATGATCTTATCTATTATATATAATATTTTTTAAATTTATGTATTAAATATCTTATAGTCTAGTAACTTTGACACCCTTTTGATTTAAAAAAAAAGGTTTGGCTGAATAAGATTAATAGGTCTAAAAATTTTAATTTCTAACTTCCCCATTGTTTTTATACTTTATCACAACTGAACAATTATTAAATTTATCATATTATCATATTTAATATTTTGATAAACAAAGTAAAAAATCATTTTCGCAATTAAATATTTTTATTAATTGATTAATAAATTATCTAATTTAATTGATATAATATAAGATCAATAATTAAATAATATAAAATTATAAATTAAAATAATTTTTAAATATTAATAAAAAATTATTATATAAATATGTCACTTGATAATTACCAAAATATGTCACTTAACTTTAACTAATTTAAATATTAATAAAAATAACTTTGAGTTGTTCGTATTTGTCACTCTCAAGGGACATATTTATATATAAAATTTTTTTGATTAATTCTTAAAAATTATGTTGATTAATTTCTAATTTCACGTTATTCAATTCTTAATTTTTTATACCAATTAAATCATATAATGTATTAACTAATTAATTGAAATATTTAATTCTAAAAATAAATTTTTATTTTGTTTATTAAAATATCAAATATGATAATATAATAAATTTAATAATTCCTCGATTATGATAAAGTGTAAAACAATTAGAAAAAACAAAAATTAAAAGCTCACACTATTAATCTTATCTAGAGCCAATTTTTTTAAATAAATAAAAAGATATCAAAATTACTATACTATAAGATATTATAATACATAAAATTTAAAAATATTATATATAATAGATAAGATCATTTAATTAATTTTGCTTAAAATTGTGATTCGTAACTGAATCAAATTAATTTATTTTAAAAATTTATACCAAAATTAGGTTTGATTAGTCTTTAAAAATTATTTTAATTAATTTTTAATTTTAAATTATTCAATTTTTGATCTTATGTAGTACCAATTAAATGAGAATAATTTTTGTATTTTACTTATTAAAATATGAAATATCGTAATATGATAAATTTAATAAAAAAATTAAAAAAAATTATCAAAACTTTTAAAGATTATTTTTTTTTTTAATTTTTATAACCATATCTTTTGAAAGTTGTCAAAATATAAACAATTCAAAAGTTAAATCACTTAATTTAAAAATAAATTTAATGATCAAAATAATAGTGAAAAGAAAATTGTGTGATGATTATTGTAGTTTATTTGTTTTTTTATTAAAAAAAACTGAAACAAACTTTCTAACGGCTTATAATAGTATGGACCATAATGAATACAAATAATAAATCGTGTGACTTTATCAGATATAAATTAAAAATTGAATAATATTATCAATTATCTTAAAAATATAATAATCAAAATAAATTTATTCTAAAAATCCAGTGATCTATACAATTTAACTCTATTTTTTTTATTATTTTTAGTCTTTAAACCAAAATTTTAAAGTAAAAAAAAAAACAATTTAAAAAAACAAACAAAAAAACAAGCCTTTAACTGCCGGGTGGCACTGAACACGTTCTCCCAGTTGCACCCAAGTTAACCAATAACGACCACAGGACAAAACATACTATTGAAATTGAGTTTAACTTGAGAGTAAATGGTTGGGAATTGATTATAATAATATTAAATATAGTTTGAAAGAAATTTATAATTTTTTATTCAATTTTCAACATTTACATATTTATATTTTTGGGTTTTACTCAAATAAAATTTGTTAGGGGTGCTCAAATATATGGTTTATCGCACTTTCAATTTAATTAAAAATTATTTGGTATTTATAATAAAAATATTAAAATTTTTGGATTGATTTTTTAAGTTAATCTTGTCACATTTGGGTTAATTTTTTTTTATAATTAAATATATGGTGCAACCTGATACTTTATTATAGATTTTAATTTTAAATTTTATTTTTAGATTTTTACTATTTTTATCTCAATTTTTTTAATTTTTATACTTGTATTTTTTTATTTTTAATTTTAATTTTTTTAAAAACATTTATATTAAATTGTTAATATGATATTAATCTTGTCCCTGTGTGGTTCAACTCAATTGCCCATCTTGTGAGAATGGTGGCATAATGGCCGAAGATGATTATCGATAATGAGTTTTAGAGAGCTAAGATAGAGAAAAAACTGAGATTTTATTCAATGAACTGATGTCAAAAGAATTAAAGATCTTGGGTATTTATAACCCATTCACCAAGATAATCCAATAGACTAATAACCTAACAAACTATTAACCAATTAACAACTAATCACATTTTATTATATTCTAATATTCACCCAACTTTTTTTTTCTTCTTATCAACATTCAAAGAATAATAAACTTTCTGATTTCACTCAATGTTGCAAAGAGATTGCTTGCCAAGTTTGTAGAGAAACATGAAAGTGGATATAATTTGTCTGGCTGATTGACGAAGTCTCCATGAAATTATCATATTCACCTCATGACACAGCCTAACGTTAGCAAAGAAGAAACATGATGGCAATTGCACAGTTTATGTGTGTAATCTTGCATCCCAAAGGACCCTACTGCACTTTGGCATTCTCACAATTGGCATAATCAAGTTCTCCAGGGACATCTCCATGGCTGGTCGAACCAAAGATAGATAGAAAACTGGTAAAATCACCAAACACTTTGCAACCGAAAGAGAAAGGAGAATCCATCTGTTCTTGGATATGCTATAAGCTACGTAAAGAAATTTCTTATAACGGTTCAAGAGCTTTTCAAGCAGCCTATCATAGTAGATATTGTTTATAGGATTTCCAAGCGTAACACGTTGATGGAACTACCGTAAGGGTTGTCACTGCACAATCAAATAGTGTGAAAATCTCAAGACTGTCCAAACATACTTCTGCTCATATCGATACTGCTTTATCATCTCAACAAAATAAGCTTCGGTGACTAAACTCCAAAATTGCTCAGCAACCTTCCTCTAAGATTAAAGATGCCATAACAAACAATTCACTTGTTTTTGACTTTTTCTTCTTATTTGATTGTGTATCTCAGCTTTCATAGCTGGTAATAGCTTGATCAATCTTTTCTTTTTTCTTTCCTTGAACGGTTGATCAGCAAACATTGTCATATACAATTGTTAATTTGAGAGTATTAAAAAGAAGCTTTTCTTTCAGCTTTCTTTCTTTTTTTCTTATCAGTTTCTCTACATATATCTTTCCTTGAACATCTGATAAACTATCTGTACATTTACTTCTTTGGCAATGTACTAAAAAGAAGCTTTGTTCAGCTTCATCTCTTCTTGTTGTTGTATTTACTACTCTTACCTACATTTGTATCTTTTCAACAATCTAAATCAAAGAGGAAGTCTAAAAAAAATGGACGTAGACTCCAACAATATGAAACTGATAATCAACCAAGAGATCAAAGCATCAAAGAAGATATCATACTGCAATGATGGAAGACGATCGTCTAGCAGAAGTATGTCAGCACAGAACAATTTATCCGAGAGCACAAAATCAAGACAATTTATCCTAATCGATAAACCCCAAAGATATTAACAGCAATCACTAAAAAAATATCTGAGAAAATCATCAAATCTTTTATCAATTAAACCAACTAATCAAAGCAGAGCAGTGATCCCCAATTCAGCAACAACAATTTAAGATCTCACCAAAATTGACTTTAAGAGAGTAAAAGGAAACGACGGCGAAAGAGTCCAATAGATTGCTTGAACTCCATCAAGAAACAACAAAACGACTCTGAAGCAACGGAGCAGATTGTCAACCAAGATCAGTAGCAACCAACTGGTGAAACAATCAGATCTGAGAGGTAACAACGGAAGCGAACTCCGTCAGGATCTTTGGCGAATGATACCATGTGAGAATGATGGCATAATGGCCGAAAATGATTACCGATAATGAGTTTTAGAGAGCTAAGATAAAGAGAAAACTGAGATTTTATTCAATGAACTGATGTCAAAAGAATTACAGATCTTGGGTATTTATAACCCATTCAGCAAGATAATCCAATAGACTAATAACCTAACAAATTATTAACCGATTAACAACTAATCACATTTTATTATATTCTAATACATCTGGTCCCTTGTGTGTTTTATACCTCGTCCCTTGTGTGTTTTATACCTCAACCAACTCCGGAGCTGCACCAAATATTATTGCAGTAATAATTGATTGATCTATTTCATAGTGCTCATAGTATGAATACCTAGTTATTCATGCGGAGCATTGTAGCTGTAATTTTATTAAAAAATCAATAATCAAAATATATATATCAATCTATCTATCTAAATAAAATTAAATGAGTGAAATAAATAAAAAATTAAAAAAATATATAAAAATTATCACTTAAAAAATAAAATAATAATTTTAATTATTTATTTTTATCATATAACCATCTAAAATTAATATAAAATTCTTTAAGATTTAATGGATGCTAACCCATATATATAACTACCGGTGCATCCCAAAGCTATGATTCTAGCTAAATCTAGGGGCGGTTCAAAGATTTTGGAGACCCTGTGTAATTTATTAAAATATGGTCCTTAAAAGTAATTGTTTATGACCTCTACTAGTTATAAAATTATAGCCCTTAGAAGTAAATGTCTTTTCTAGGGGGCCCTGTGCGATTGTTTTTATTACGTCTGTCCAAAACCTCACTAGTTCTATTGAAGCAATAGTAATAGTAATAGACTAATACTAATAGTAATAGTAATAATCAATAAGTTTCTATAATCAATTGATATATTTAAAAAATAATTATAACGTTTTAACAATTATAACTCATCTTTCTTAATAGCGTTTTCAAAAATTTTCAATGAATTTCGAGATTAACATAATCTAATGAATGTAGTTTATCAAAATTTAAGACTCCTCTTTTTCAGGAATTCTATGCGGTGGCTTCAATTGCACTCAATTTTTCTGAAAAGGTTAGGATCTCTAAGATTCATGATATAATGAGATAACTGTGGATAGGCGATGGTTGGTGGGAGCATGTGGAGGTCAGGCCCCCAAATTTTTGGGTAATTCACATTTGACTCTTCAATTCTATTTTTCTTTTATAATTTGACCCTTTAAAAATTATTTTTTAAAATATTTTTAATAAAATATATTTAATAAGACATTCTTAGTTTTAATTTTTTTAATTCTTTTTTAAAAAATAGTTAGACTTCCAAAATTTCAAATTAAATATTTTAAAAAAATAAAATTTCAGTTTTATGACCTTATTTAACTACCAAAAAAGTACATTTAAAATTTAGAAGTTTAAAATTAAGAGATATAATGTGTTTTTAAGTTTAAAAAAATACATTTAAAATTATATTAATGGCTTATATGTATTTGATATCCGAGCAAATAATTTTTCCACGTTGGTACCAGTTCTTTTTCCTCAAAAGTTAATATTCCAACTTTAATTTTATTCATTGATTTGGTATTTTTATTAATGATATTTACCTTTACTGATGTGACAACAAAAGATTATATAATATCAACGGTGATGTTATTATGTGTGTGTGTTTTTATTAAAAATTACTAAAAATTATTAAAAATAAAATAAATTAAAATCTAGTTTTCTTAATAAAAACAAGTTCTTAATCTCAAATCTCATAAATAATGCCTAAAAACTTAAAATACGTTCTTTCTTTGAATCTTAAAAGAATAAAATGCGAATGTGAGTTTAAAATTGAAGTTTCACTGGACTTGTTTTTTAACGTTTTAAAAGTAGGCATAAATATAATTTTAACCCTTAACGTTTATGATTTTTATCATTTTGATTTTTATTTTTTTAAGGATAAATTTAACCCTTAACTTATATCATTTTGACAAATATCTCTTTTTTAACTAGCATAATGATTAAATAGTTAAAAAATTAACGATAATGATATGTCATATATATGTAGAATGATATTTAAGATTTGAGAATGTATAATAACCTTTTATTTTAAATTTAATTAATTTTTAATATTTTATTTGAATTTTAATTGTTTTATATTTTATGTTAGAATAAAATTATATTTTACATGTATATATTTGTCGTAAAATATTTAACGATAATGACATGTTATATATATATATATGTAGAATGAGACTAGATGTCATGTTATTTAAAATATATTATCACATATATATGAAATGTCAATATCGTTAAATTTTTAACGGTCTAATCATTATGTTAGTTAAAATATAAATTATTTATCAAAAAGACATAGATTAAGGGTTAAATTTATCTCCAAAAGAGAATAAGGGCCAAAATGATAAAAATTATAAATGTTAAGGGTTAAAATTATCTTTATGCCTTAAAAGTATTATAAATAATATTTATTTATATATTATTATAATATTTTTTCATTAAAATTATTTATATAAAATAAATAAATTTTAAAATTTTAAGATAAATACACTGATGATATGTTTATCTGAGTATTCATTGTCCAAAAATTTACTCAAATTAGATAAAAGATATGGAGAAAACAAATGAAAACGATGAGAGAAAGATTGAAACGCAATGATTTCACGCAATTAAAAATGATAAATTATAATAGAGGCCACTCAATTATGATGTAGTTACATTTAAATCACCTAATTATTAAAAGTTATATTTAGGTCACTTATTTATGAATAAGGTTATATTTATGTCACTAAAGTATTAAATGTTATATTTGGGCCACTCAATTATGAGTAAGGTTACGATTGAGTCACCCTTAATATTTAAAAAAATAATTCAATTTAGTTGTTTTTCTTTCAAATCAATTGTATACCTTCGCTAACATTAAAGTACTTTATTTGAAATCATAATTAATCTAATATAAAAATTGATAAAAAATTTAAATATGAAAGATGACCCAAATATAATCTTATTTATAATTGAATGATTCAAATTCAATATTTATTAATTAAATAATTTAAATACAATTTACTCATAATTGAATAACCTTCGTCTTCCATTAAACAAATGAGCAGATCTATAACAAGTCTATTGGAGAGAAATTTGTAGGCTTAGTCGATTGGTTTTTAATAGATATATTTCATTATCTTTTTTTGGTAAATTGAGAGAGAAACATACTATCAAGTGCCTCATTAAAAAAACCCTCCTAAACTTAAATGAGGGGAAAAGAGCACACTTGATAGTATTTACAAAAAGATAAAAGAAAACCTAAGTAAACATTAGAGACCCACACCATCATAGAGTTACAAGTCATCATGAACCAAAGCCAAAACTGCATCCGATGGAAACATAAAGATACAAGATGAGAAGTTCAGTTCTCCAAATGAAGGAACATCACCACATTGAGCCATTTTGGCTAATCCATCAGCAACCTATTCGCTGTCCGACGAATATGACAAATTTTGATCTCCGAAGATTGATCAAGAAATGAACAAACCTCTCTAACCAATGATGCCAAACCACCTCCTGCAGTTTGTTTAAGCAAAATACGAACCACATCCAAACTGTCCACTTCAAGAATAACCTTTGTTAAACCTCTCGTCCAAGTCAGACGAAGACCTCCAATAACCCCCCAAAGTTCAGCTTCAATAATTGAGCAAATACCCACACACTTCGTGAACCTAGAGAGCCACTCCCCGACACTATTTCTTATCACCCCACCACAAGTAGCAAAACCCTTAGAAGCATTCCGAGAACCATCTGTATTGACCTTAAACCACTCAGCTGAAGGAGGTTGTCAATGCTCATTAAAACCTGCAGCTGAACGTGCAAACTCCCCCGATGTCTCGTGGACAATTTTCCTAAAATACATAGCTCATAAGCTCGATGACATTCATTCCACACACTAAAAGCATCACGTTTACTTGGATCAAAAACACACAAGTTTCAAAACTTCCATAGGATCCATAACACTGAGCCAAAAAATAAGTCCCAATGAGGCATAGTCGAACCAAAATAAGTTGGATGCGCCAAATTCATTTTAATCCAGTCATGAAACTCCATAGAAAGAAATTCAGGAAGTTTGTCTGCACTAACCGTAGCAACCCACAAAGCAATAGCCGGAGAACAATGACGCACAATGTGATCGATAGACTCCATTGTATTTTCATAAATTCCACAAGTCGTACTATCCGTCATATGCCGTTGAACACGTTCTAGGTTAGTGAGAACATGTCCGCTTGCAACAAGCCAAAGAAAAGAACGTATCTTCGGAATACCTTTAAATTGCGTAATAATCTTCCATAAATTATCTTCATTGTAAACATTAGGACCAGTTTGAAACTCATACGTAGATTTCACCGTAAAAACCCGAGATGCATTCCATCTCCATCCAACATAATCGGAGAAAGAAAATTGACGAGGTGTCAAACATGTAGTTAACCGATGGAGGATTGAATCAGGAAGGTATGCGACACAATCTTGCCATTTCCAACACCCCAAATGATCAGACGTATTGCTCACCATAACAAAAGGCAGTGTTGCAATGACTCCTTGATTTATAACATGATGTATCAAAGGATCGACATCACCCAACCAAGTATCTCGCCAAAAATCCACAGAATTTCCATCTCCAACAGTCCAAACAAGACTATCACGTACAAAACACCAAACGAAGCTAACACCCCTCCAAAGATGGGAACAATGTGCTTGATGAATTATGTCTGGAAGAAAATCATTCCATTTGTACTTTGTTGTAGAACTAATGTTTTGATATAATAATTGAAAAATAGTTTTGGACTAATTTGAAAAGATTTCAAAAATAGTTCTTATGTCCAAACTACTTGAAAATATATTTAAGATGTTTTTGAGAGTTTCTAAATGTGTTTTAAATGATTTAAAAAACCAAAGAAGTGTTTTTAAACTAGGCGTTTTAATACCATTAGAACAGGTATCGATACCGCCATGTTTTCAAAGGCTAAATCATAGTGATATCGATACCTGTTTTGATACCCTTTCATCACTGTGATGTTTGGTTTCGATACCAGTTTCTATACACCCCCAACTGTCATAAACGATTTTATAAAAAACCCCAACGACTAGGAACGGTATCGATACCAATATCGATACCTTTTCATAATTGCAGGTCCAACGGTTATTTCCCAAAGCAACCGTTTCGATACCAATTTCAGGGGTATCGATACCTCTTGCACTAGAAGAGTAAATATGCCTTGAAATAAGCTCCAAACAGCTCCAAATCAATCCCAACGGTCACCAACGGCTAGAAACGCATTTGGAATGATAAAAGGGAGCCTCAAGCATCAAGAGAAGGTCAATGCTTCATTGTAAACAACAATATGATCAAAGATTTGTCTTAGTGCTTAAATTCCTATTAGTTGGGTACACAAACACTTGTGAGCTTAATTGTCAATATATGCTCAAGTGTAATTAGGAATTGGGTGAGTGCTTAGATTGCAAACATTAGCCTTGTTAAAAGGATTAAACAAGTTTGCTAAGTTTTCTCTTGTTTGAGTGAATTCCCAAAGTTCGGGTTGTAAACTTTGGATGCTTGATTCGGTTTTGAATCAAGGTTTGTAACGTTAGCCCTTTAGCCTCAAAAGGAAGATCTTAGTGAATTTGGGAAATCCTTAGTGGGAAGCTAAGGTAGTGGATGTAGGCGTGGCCGAACCATTATAAATCCTTGTGTTTATTGTCTATCTTTTTGCTTCTACTATAAACACCCAAATTACCGATTCTCCATCACTTGGAAAGCTTTAATCGGTTATTCATCGAGCACCTACAAGCCCAATAATTGGTATCAGAGCGAGGCTCAATCGAGAGGGATTAACATCCTATTGAGAAGATCCAGAGAGCTCGACCAATTATCAACCAACCGATATTCCATGGCTCAATCCATTGAAAAACCACCATTCTTTAATGGGTCTAACTAATCCCAATGGAAGATAAGGATGAAGTATTTCATCAATTCAAGAGACTACAAGCTTTGGGATATAGTGGAAGATGGACCATTTGTGCCAAAAGGAACAAAGGCGGAATGGAGCGTGGAAGATCGCAAGAAGATGGTGCTAAATCACAAGGCTTTGCACATTCTTGTTTGTGCATTCCATTCAAGCATCTATGAGAAGATTTCTTCTTATGAAAGTGCCAAGGAAGTTTGGGACAAGCTAGAAGTTACATACGGGGGAACAAACGAAGTAAAGGAGACCAAGATTGTACTTCTTAACTAAGAGTATGAGAACTTCAAGATAAATCCAGAGGAGGACATAGCAAAGATGTTCGATCGATTCTCCACCATCACCAATGGAATTAGAGGATATGGAGAGATCATTCCGGAGGAAAAGCTTGTTCATAAGCTCATCTATTCCCTTCCCGAGTCATGGGACTCGAAAAGGACCGCCATCATCAAAGCTAAAAATCTAAAGACACTCAAGCTTGATGAACTCATGGGGTCCCTCCTCACACATCAAATTATGATGAAAGGAAGACAAGAGGAGAAGAAGAAGGAAGAGATTAGATCGATGGGGAAGAAAAAGGTTCAAGAGCTTGTTGTAAATGTCAACACCATTGCTCTCAAGTCTTCCAAGTGCATCCACCTTGAAGATTCAAGTGAGGGGGATAGTGAAGAAGATGAAGAGCTTGACCAACTCTTCATTGACTTCGATCGATTCTTGAGGAGCAAAAGTAAAAAATCCTTAAAGCACGAATCAAAGAAGAAGATGAAGGACTCCCACAAGTCTATCATGAGGGGATGATCTTAAAAGAAACAAGCATTTGTGGCTACTTGGAGTGATGGGGACTCCACCGAAAATGAAGAATCCAACCTATGCTTGATGACCCTCAATGATTATCTATTGATTCGATTCTAAAATTCGGATATCGGATTTAATTTTTATTTTTGGATAATATATCAGATCCAATTTTAAACTTTCGGGATAGGATACAGATCATAATTAAAAAACAATTTATTACTTGTTATATTCAAAAATTTTATAAACAATTAAAACATTTATAAATGTGAATTTTATTGTATTTAGTAATTTATTATTTATTATAATCAAAATTTTCAGAAATATTGTAACCCCTAAAATTAACCTAATTTCTTAAATTACAAGTTAGAGTTTACGCTTAATAAAACTTATTTCGCAAGTTAGGGTTTTCATAATTTAAATATAAATTATTAAATAATTAATAGTTTATAATACTGAAAACTTGCCATTTAAAATATATTGTGTTTAACCCATAAATTTAATAAACATTAAATGTCCCGAATCCAATATAAAATCCAAAAATCCAAAGTTCAGTACATAAAAATAAAATATCCGGAATAAACATAATTATACTGAAATCAAAGTAACATACGTAGCGGTTCTGAAAATATTCCTTCAAGTACCGTAGCCTAGGGCTGAGGATTAGAAACAGAAATTGAGAGGGTGTATGCTACGGAGCCTAGTGTGTCTCTAATGTACAGGTAAACAGAATCAGAACAGAGCAAAGTAGATAATGAATGTATGCATGATATGTACCCATCTCCGAACAGCAACAGAAGAGTAGGTTCCCCCCTGAACTACTCTAACTCCGTCACACTAATAGAAGTGGAATCTCGACCCGAAGGTGGAGCCACTGAACAGAAGTGGTATCTCGACCCGAAGGTAGAGCCACTGAACATATGTGATAAAAATCATTGAACTTCCCCGTACAGTCAATCCATCTAATGCATGATATGAACAGTTACTGTAACACCCCTAATTTTAGCCCAATTCAAAATTTAAATTCTAAAATCCCTAATTTGTGAAACCCTAAAATTTTGGGAAATTTTGCTTTAAATCTTAAATTTATAATTAGGAATTAAATTGTTTTAATTTTAATTATTAGTGACCATTTTGGTTAAATAATAAAGTACCATGTTTGGAATGTAAACCCTAGAAAAGGTCAATGACAATCTTGGTAATTATTCCTTTTTCTTTTAAGTTTTAATACCTATTTCGGCAGAAAGCAGTGTCTTTGGAAATCAGTTTTGAAGCAGCCTCATGTCCTTTTTTTTCCTTCTCCCGTCTCTTTCGCACAATATCTTTCATCTTCTTTTTATTTTATTTTTAGTTCTGGTCGTGAAAGCTTTAACGCTAACCACTATTTGAGATCGACGATAGACTCTTCCACCGGTGGCTTCTCTGTCTCTCGAATAACGTCGATAATGGGGTTTTTCTCCGGCAGCCACCATTCGAGAAGTGAAGGCCAGAACCTTTCGGTTCTTTTGTGGGTTTTTCTTTCATCGTTTTAGCCACTGATTTCCGTTGTGGTCGTCGATGGGGTAGCATTTTCAGTTGTTTGTGGTTGTCTTCTTTTTCCTTGTTTTGTTGCCATCTTCGATTAATGATGTGAGGGTAAGACCTTTTGTTTTGGGTTTAGTTTTATGTTGAGTTAAGTTGGTGTTGAATTTTCAGTTGGTGTTATTGTTTGATTCTTATATTAAAATATGTAGGGGTGTTGTATCGGATTTTGTTTCGTGTGGAGACTCTGGAATCTTTCATTGAAGTTATCATCGATGAGTCACATCATCGTGTTTGGTGAGTAAGTTGTCGATCTTTGTTCTGTGATGCTACTACATCAGTTTATGTTTTGGTACTCTAAGTTTAGTTTGGAAAAGGTGGTAGATGGGTGTTGTATGAGGGTTGTGTCTTGGGACAAGTTGTGTAGGTTGTGTGTAAATGTGGGCTTGTGAGTTGGGCTTATTATGGTTTAGGCTTAGTGTAAGAGTTATTTGGGTGAGCCCAAATTTCTTATTTGGTTTAATTGTTAGTGTGAACCGATTTAAAAACCGAACCAGTTTTGATACGCTTTGATGTTTAACCGACCCGTTTGACCGGGTTTGACCCGTTGACCGATCTGTTTTGACCAAGTTGACCCGATCCATGTTTGACCGTTGAATCAACTTTGACCTTGACTTTGGACCAATTGACCTTTAACCAGTCAAGTCAAAGTTGACTTTTGACGGTTGACTTTGACTTTTGAGTTGACCAGAGTTGACTTTTGACCAAAAGTTGACTTTTTCGGAAAACGTTCTCCTTAACCTTTTTCGATGTTTTGAGTCCGAATCCGCTGTCCGTTTTGTCAAATTCAAACCCGAAAGACCTGTTTTTAATGTTTTTCTTCTAAATTGTTCTTAGAGCCTGAAAAGTTGGTTTTAAGGAATCTAATGCAGAATTCGTCTTCCGTTCAGGTGTCAACGTTTCTGAAGCTTCTGGTTTACCTTCTGTTGTTCATACCGATCGGGCACGTTCTTCGAGGCTATCACGTGGGTAAGCTTTCATATCATAGTTTTGTTTTAAGTGGTGGCTTAGTCTTAGTTTGTTAAGTAATATAGTTCTGTTACCTCGTAGGTCCTGTTTCAGCTAGACCGGAACGCCAGACGCGTCCATCTCAAAGTTAATGCTTCAGTTGTTTAAGGTGTGTCTCTTCCTGTGCTACATGTTTTTTGTGCCTATACTATATTATAATATATTCTGTGTGTACCTCCACTCTGGCGAGGGAAACCTCCACTCTGGCGAGGATAATCCTCCACTCTGTATGTTTTCTGATATCGGGCCCTCTGATTTTCTGGCATGCATCATTCATCATAGCATCATGCTTCAGTTTTTCTTGATCTTAGAAATATTTTCAGAAACTTTTTAGAAGTATATATATGTTTTTGTTTGTAACTGTTTGCACTTTAGAGACACACTAAGCTCTTTAGCTTACACCCCTATAGTCTGCTTTTCAGATTTTCAGACCAGTTTAGGCGAACCGATACTTGGAGCATCTCACACGATATTTAGATATTTATTATTCAGTATGACCCTTTAATTACTTCAGTTTAAATGTTTTAATCTGTTATGGAACATGTTATATTTTTTTGGATTATAAGATATTTTCACTTGGATTTATTGGATGCATGTTTTATAAAATTATTTAAGATGTTTTATAAGATATTCAGAATTTATTGTAAGCAATTAAATTTGTATAACGTAAATCCCTAATTCGTTTTCCCAATTTGACTAAGTAACCCTAGTTTTGAAAATTATTTAACCTAAATTATTTACTTGAGGGGAAAGTTTTAGTAACTTGATTCCTAAGTTTCGATCTAAGAAATTAGGTTGAAATTGGGGGTTACAGTTATATAATCAGAATGCGTTTCTTAAAAATCTAATAGGAGGCATGCATGATAGTTTTAGGATCAGAAATCTAATTATAAATCTCAGGATATAACATGACAAATTATTTCGGAAATATCACAGGAATGATGCATGGACATACATGATTTTACAGAATCTGAACAAACAAAAGAAACAGAGTTGTCATGAGAGACACACATGAAACAGAAGCTCAACATCGAGAGAGATGTCTACTAGACTCAGCTCTACCACTAGATCGAGCAGGAGTAGAACCTACGAATAAAACATAAGACACACTACTATGCCACTATATCGATAAGTATCCAAACATAAATAAAACGAATACTCACAAGCGTGTCTCGATGTCTGAGGAACAGAAGTTCATCCAGGAGGAGGAGGAGAAAGATGCTCAGGGTCAGAATCCACGTCACCCGAACCAAACAGAAACTATTTCAGAATCCGATAAAGATATCTGCTAGATAAATGTTCGAACTAAAAAGGCTTAAAAACGATACTTCGGGTTCGAATTTCGAAAAACGAACTACACCATTAAACTCAGGACGTCGAAAAACATAAAGTGGGACCGGGTCAGAAAAATTCAACGTTAACGTCAGCATTGATTAACGCTGACATCAGCACTAGTCAATACTAACGTCAACAGGTCAACGCTGATGTCAGCAGGTCAATGCGTACATTAGCAAGTCAACGTTTACGTCAGTAGTGACGTTAGCAGGTCAACACTGATGTCAGCAGTGACGTCAGTGGGTCAGATCTCGGGTCGAGACAGATTTTCCAGGAAAATCTGGTAAAATCTCAGATTTTTTGGGAAAATCTGGAAAATTTCCAAAAATTTCCAGGGATAATTCTACTGAAGTTTGATGCTCCCTTCTCCCAGATTCGATGCAAACATGAATTAAATCCACTTCCTTCAACACAAAACAACAAAACCGAACTAAAATCCATATAAAACGAAACAACCCATTCTTTAACAAAACCTCTCCTTAAAACCGATACAAAATACCTTTCATAAACCATTTCGAAATTCAAGCAAAAATAATAGAACCCTTCTGATAACATAACTGAACCGAAACCAGAAATAAACAAAGATGAAGATTGATTACTGAATGCATACCACTTTGGATGAATCGAAGGCCACAAGAATTACCGAACACACACACACCAAAGATGAATCGATGCAAGAATTAGAGAAGTTGAAAAAGGATATTCTCGGTTTGATTTTCTTAAATGAGAAACGAATTAAACATAAAAAAATAAAAGAGTTATAAAGAAGGAATTAAAATCGAAAAGTAACGGGAGGGAGGGTAGAAACAGTTACCATACAAATGGTGAAAATACCCATAAAGGGTCTAAACTTTCTAGAATTTAAAAGTAGACTCTCAGGTTTTCAGAAATTATAAATTGGTCCCTGAATTTCAAATTAGGTTTACTCAAAAAAAATTCCCAATTTCTAGGGTTTGAATTCGGGATTTTGGTTTTCTAGATTGGGGAAAATTTGGGGTGTTACAAATACAATCTTCAAATTTGAAAAATTAGTTTAATCAAATTATATTTTAAGATGATCAAATATATCCGATAATGAACACCCCTACTCCTAATTAATCTAAAATCCATGACCTAAAAAATACGAGAAAAGAAATATGAACAATTTGATAAACATATTATTTTGAAAAAAAAATTATTTTATTTTAAAACCTTAAGCTTTGCTAACTAACAAATAATGTTTAGTATCTTCATTGTTCATTCCACATGAAATTTTTTTACTCATCTGATCATTGGGCCAATATTGAAATCCACCGGTCTGCATTTAAATGCTCTTATGTTACGTTTGAGAATTTAGATTTCATTTTTTACACTTTATTTTCATTTGTAATATATATGGTAATTGTAAATTGAACGGGAAATTATGTTTTGGATCTTCCGTAGCACATCAATTATCATTTCAACAAATATAATCAAATAATATAAATTATATATTTTATTATTTTTTAGGTTATCAACAAACTTAAACAATAAGTTTTTTAAAAAATGTTTTATGCAAAAATATAGTGACATTTCAATCGATAAAAAAATTGACATTAAATAAGGAGGTGAGGTGAAAGTTTTTTAGTGATTGAGACCAAGGTTATAACGAGTTGAGTAGAGTCTGAACTTTACTTGGCTTGGAAACAATGTTATTGGGTTCGGCTCGACTCGAAATAGACTATTTGTTA
Source organism: Abelmoschus esculentus (assembly GCA_035048815.1). Lineage (NCBI taxonomy): Eukaryota > Viridiplantae > Streptophyta > Magnoliopsida > Malvales > Malvaceae > Abelmoschus > Abelmoschus esculentus. The sequence goes on from JAUCBN010000059.1 coordinate 9,418,048, forward strand.
TATATATATTTTTTATAAAAGATAGGACCTTCTTAAAACCTTTTTCATAATCAACACCGAAACGAAATTCAATATTGAGAAAGGAAAAAATGCCCATTTTATTTTAGTTAATTTATTTTTAGTAAATTTCTCCTATTTTATTTTATTGCTTTTCTTTTACTAAAGAGATTACTTTTAGTGTATATGTAGCATATATATAATATAATATAATTATTCTGAGCCTATTCACGAACTTTTCGAGCCGAGTCTGGTTAGGCTTGACTCGGCTCGGCTTGTTGTTGACACTCGAAAAAGTTTATATTTTATACCTTTTTACTTAAGATTTTATTTGATTTCAAGTACATTTACATTGCATTTAGTTGCATTTCATTTGTATTTGCATTAGATTAGATTTGCATGTTTTTATTTTTATTTTTAAAAGATGCTGCTTCAGAAGGGTATTTTTCTGGTAGTGTATTATAGGTTTGTTGGAGCAAAGCTAAAGAAATGAAAAGATGCTATATCATATTCAGTACTGGATCGGACTCAATAAATACTATAACATTTTGGGTGCACCAAACAAAATTGCAGAAAAGACAAAAGTGCAACCTCCAGTTCCTTCACGTGAATGTTACGCTAGCTGTAATTCCCTACAATTCTCTGCAAAAGTCAAAAAATATTCCTTGTATTTTTAGGGAACAAAATCCTAGAAGTCTCCTATAAATACGCCTTCGTGCTTCAAGACCTTTTTTATTAGATTGACTTAGTGTTTGCGGCGTTGATCTTCATTTCAATGTCAACTTGACGTGCTGAAACAAAAAACACGCAAGTAGAGAGGGTACAACACGTCCTGCATATCTTTTTATCTATATTATTTTTTTGAAAGATTAAGTTTAATATTGGTTTATAATCGATTGGGATATATAGGGATGTAAAAAGTTGATATGACCTGAAAACTGAATGAAATTTGTTCGATTCAGAACTTGGTTTGACCCGGGGATATAATGACCCGAATCCGATCTGTATCCGACTGTTGTTAACCCGAACCCGAGTTGAACCTATTACTGTAGTAACCGAACCCAAACTGTATCCGACCGAGAATGACACGAACCTGTTACTGTGGACCCGAAATTCGACCTACATCCTACTAAAACGAACCAGAACCCGAGTCTAACCTGAGAGATAACCGATATTACCCGACTGAATCGACTATGTGATAACCCATTTAATAAACTCATTCCAATGTTCAATCATACCCCAAAAAATATCACTCGGCCCACAATACTAAAGCCCATCAACAATTAAACCCAACTAAAAAATAAACCCTAATTTGTGATAACTCTAACCTTTCCATATCAGCCTCCATGTTGTCTCTGCCTTGACATTCATGTGCTAGCTCACTGTGCGTGGTCGAAACTCGCGACGGTTCAAAACGTGCGTTGTGGTCACGCGCTCCCCCATTCGACCGCCTCACTGTCCATCTGCTCTACCGCCCCACCACCCTTGTTATTTCAATCTGCAAAATCAAAAAAGAGGATTAATTAAATCTGAAAACAGATCTGAAAAGAAGATCATAGATTTTTCATGTTTTTGTAATATTATATATAAAATATGGGGTATATAAACCACATTCGAACAAATGTTACTGTGGACAAAATATTCTAATAGAAAAGCAAGCAACAATATTCGAAACCATATTTGAAAGCAAAAAAAACACATCTAAAGCAACAAATCCAATATCGAAAAAAAAAACAGATAAAAAAATCGGAAGCAAATCGAGAAGAGAAAAGGTAAAAAAAAAAAGGAATCGGAACTTATCTTCTTAGATCTAGCCTCCTACACGCTTCGATCCAAAAATCAGAACTTGAATTCATATTCCTCGCATCGAGTAGCATTAGAATGCATGTTCCTTTTCTGTTTCCGTTATCGGAAACAGCGGCCGACACAACGACAACGATGACCGGCGGGCTCAAGTAGTGACCGAACCTCCAGGGGAAGAGAGCATAAGAGCTCTGATCATTGTGTTATGAGAACAATGAACCGAAATGAAATTCTCATTATAATATAGGTATTTAAACCTCCCATAAAACGACGTCGTTTTGGTGTCGATTCATCGGGCCCAAAACGATGTCGTTTAGCCTTTGGAGCTCCGAACCGATCCAAGAACCAGATCCATACCCGCGCATAATTCAGAATAGTGGGGAAATTGCACCCGTGGTCCCTTAACTTTCGTATCCTTTTAGATGTGGTTTTCCAGTTTTGATTACATTATATTTTGGTCATTATTTTTAATATAATTAATCTTTATCAATTTTTATTAATTTAATATACGTATGAAATCCAAAATTTAGTCTAATTTATTTTCTACCATATATATTATTACTATATTATGTCTTTGACTTTTGCTATATATATTAATATGTTACCATATTTAATTTTTATCTTTGTTATATACTAATTAATATATATTGTATTACAACTTTAACTTTTATTATATGTATGTTAATATGTTACCATAATATAAACGTTTGACTTTTATCATATATTATTATTGTCATATTTAATTCTATATTATGGTTTTAATATATTTATTAAGTTGGTTTCAAATAAGCTTTTAATAGGATTACAACTTTAAATTAAATCTGAATTTATATTTTTATCATATAAAATATTTTGTAACTAATAGGTGCCGATTTCGGGCGTTGTGGGGGTGCTCACCCTTCCCCACGGGTAATAGACTCCCGGATCCGACTCTAGTTTACAGACCCGATTTTGGTGTTCCAATCGCACCGTAAAAAAGGATTGGTGGTGACTCCCCGGATGAGGTGATTACAGACTCGAGACTTGATTTTACCCTACCTGATAAATGACCCGACTTGTTTTGAACTCGAACTATTATTGACCTGAACTAATATTAACAAGACTTAATATTTACATGACATATAATTAAGTATATCTATAATTTGATGAATTTAAAATATTGGTAAATAAAATTAGCCTTAAAATATAGAATTAGACATGAGAATTAATTTAAGGATTAATACTTAAAATTAGTATTACATATTTAATTAAATATTTTATTTATTATTTTATTTAGTTTTAATATATTTAATTTTAATTATAATTTTAAATTAATATTTCATTAAAAATTATAATTTTAAATTAATATTTCGTTAAAAATTATAATTTTAAATTAATATTTAATTAAGTTAAATTAATATATCAAACTTATGATTCATTAAGCTAAATTAAAATATAAAAACATAAATTACAAACATAATTAAATTAATTTTAAAATCAAATGTATATTTTTATTAAATTAATCTAAATTATGACTCAATTAAATTAAATCAAAACAATTGTTAAAAAATAATTGATAAAGAAAGAGTGAAAAGTCAAAATTTTAGAGGGAAATAAGACACTTATTTTTTAAATTTGAGATTAATTTACTTTTTGTGTAAAAATTTTGTAGGGATACAAGTTACTCAAAATTTTGGAGGGAATTAGAAATAAGTTTTGATTATTATATAATAAAGGAGATTAGGTTTAGATATTATTCGACACTAATCTAGGTCAGGTAAAAATTCCACATATTTTTATATAGGTTGTGCCTAAAAAATTGAATATCACACCGCTCTACACCTTATTTTACAATTATTTCAATTTGGATATAATCACTCGAAAATTAAGTTTTAAATTTTATTTTTTATTCGATTTAGTCCTCATATAATTAAAATCAAATTATATATTTTAAAATTATTTCAATTTGATCATAAAGAATTAGATTAGTGATTGAAGAATTGGTCTTAAAAACTTAATTAGATTAATGATTGAAGAATTAGTCTTAAAAATATAAAAGTAATTTTAATTTCATCTTTATTTTTAATTTAATATTTATTTTTGTTTATACTAGAACATGTGAATTTCGTCGTAACTTCTTTTATTTTTACATACCTTCAAAAACAATCGAGACAAATTATATATATATTTTTCGTTTTCAATTTAGGTCTTGAATCTAGTTTTAATTTTAGTTAAGTTTTGTTTAAACCTCTAATTATTAATTCTTTAACTCAATTTCTCTTAAATAAAATTTAAGGAAGTAAAATTATAATTGTTTAGGAGATACAAAATTAGATTTTAGTAACAAAAGACAAAAAAATACATAAATTATAAAATTTAAGGAATGTAAATTAGATATTTAGGGGAGACGACTGAAAACCCTCTTAATCTATCTCTGATTGTATGACCATTCGATATATATATTTATAAATATATAATTAAATTTAATAGTGTATTAACTATAATTTTATACTTCATATATATATATATACCTACCTCATATCTAGTTGGGTAAAGAAAAAAGAGTACTATTAACGATTATTAATTACTATAGATATAGACCTCAGATTTAAAAGAAAGTTATGATTATTGTTGTGACTTTTGAGTTTTTTTTTTTGAATTTTTGGTGTATATAATCCTCAAATTCTTAAATGATACCATTTAAAATACAAAAATAATAAAATAATTGAAATAAAGAAGTATAAAATTATAGTTACACAAAATAATTAAACGTTCAAGAACAAAAAAAGAACGAAACAAGAACACTCAGAGGATTTAGAGAAAATGCCTTTATTCCTTGAAAACTTGGAATAACTCAATACATCTCTAATACATCAAATGAGGTGGGGGAAGACCTCTATTTATATTTGAACTCTCCTTGATCCTACGGTCTATACAGATTTACACCAACGGCTATGATACAACCCTATCCATTTATAAAGCATAATTTTGAGAATATTCTTCTCTAACTATGAAAATAATCTTTTGTGTTCACACTTTATATATATATATATACACTTAAGTTTAATAGTGTAATTATAATTTTATACTTCTTTATTTCAATTATTTTGTTATTTTTTATTTTAAATGGTATCATTTAAGAATTTGAGGATTTTATACACCAAAAATTCAAATAAAAAAAAAAACTCAAAGTCACAACACTAGTCATAACTTTCTTTTAAATCTGAGGTCTATATATACAGTAATTAATAATCGTCAATAGTATTCTTTTGTCTTTACTCAACTAGATGTTTTTAAAATGATAGAGTAACGAACGAACCAAAACAAACTTACAAATTACCTCACAAAAACAAATATAAATACATCAACAAACAACAGTGAAAAAGAAATCTAACCTTAATAAAAATACCGACAATCACAAATAAAATACAATAGACATGAGAATTTTCACACATTCGCAAATCTACCACAGAGGTAGACGAGCAGTGTGTTATAAAATAGAAAAATGGTATTAAAAAGAGCATAATAAAATACTAAAAGCATGTCACAAAAATAGATGAATTTGTATAAATATAAAAAATTAAATAAAAAGATTTTTTCATTAAAATATAAGATAAAACTAAAAATGTAATAAATATAAACATAAAAAAATATAAAAAATACAAAATTTCAATAATTAGTAATCTATACTCAAATTTATATATCATTAATTAAGATAAAACCGAAAAAAAAAAAAACAAGCTACTATATCTCTTCGAAATATGCGTATGGTATGATTTGTAGCATCACCGCCTTCGTGCTTCAAAGACCTGACACCGATAGCCTATAGTTGCCAATAAATTTGGATATCTGTTAGCTAATAGGGAGAGTACAACACGTAATGCATATCATTTTATCTATAAGTTTAATATTTGTTTTTGAAATATAATATTAGTTTATATGTTTAATATTAGCTTATAAGTGATTGGAATATATTTTTTGTATTCCAATGGCTCATGATCAGCAGCCATTTCGGTCGGTGATAATGCTAATGCTATAGACAAAGAGATCAAAAGTGAGGAGGCACCGCAAACGTTGAATCAAGCAAACAGAAAGGCAAACGTTTAACACGTGATGGAAAAGAAAAAAAGAGAACTATTATTATTTTAACAAATATTATTACAACTTTAAAGTCACCTGACTTGGAGATCTTGTCTTGTTGTGGGTTTTTATTGGAAAAAACTAAATAGTCACTCCGCGTGAGTAGCCACCCGTTGTCTTTTTATTTCATTGTTTTTTTTTTTTGAAAATTAGGGGTGTTTAAAAATATATGATCCGATCGATCGGATTCGATTATTTATTGATTCGATCCGAAAATATTAATATCCGATCTAATTTTTATTTTTAGATCGAATATCCGATCCAATTTTAAGTTTTTCGGATCGGATACAGATCACAATATTTCAAGTTTTGGATAATCCAAAAATCAAAAAATTTAAATTTTTATTAATATTAATCTTGTTATATTTAACAAAATAGTGCTTGTTATTTTCAAAAATTTTAAAAATTGAAACTTTAATAAATGTAATTTTTTTTGTATTTAGTAATTTATTGTTTATTATATTTAAAATTCTAAAATTTTTATAATTACAACCTTCAAATTTGAAAAATTAGTTTAATCAAATTATATTTTTGGATAATTGGATATCCGAATATCTATCTGAGTATCCAATATCTGAATATGTGTATATCCGTTTTTTTTCTGATCGGATACGGATCACTATATCATCGATCCGAAAACCCGAATATCTTAAAAAATCAGATCCGATATCCGAAAATAACACCACTAGTGGAAACAATTATCTCTTATAATTAGATTTGAGCAACACTTTTCTAAAATTTTGGTGATATTAGAGTGAATTAAAAAATTTATATGACGATCGTTGAATATCGTTAAAAATTGCTAATACTAAACATTGTTAAATACCATTAAATTGATTTATAAATATTTAAAATCTTAAAAACTCAATATGTAATTATAAATTATTTAAAATAAATATTCAATTATATTATTTTTATTTTTTTTTTAAGAAGGACCTCATTAAGAAAAACCTAAATCCACACAAAGCAAGATGCCTTGGCCAGACGCTTATGGGGAAAAGAGTACCCAAATATATTAATGGTGGTGAGATAAAATCTCATTAGTTACAATCGGATGAATATAATTAGAATAGTTTGTACCGAAAGAAATAGAAGATCAGTACTCAAAGCCTTAGAAGCAAGCGTATGCGCTACAAAATTAGCCACCATAGGTAAAAATTAATACTAAAATTCCTATGCCACCAAGGAGCCGGACATGATCCATAAAAGGCATCAATGTTGAGGTATTGTTATATTGTCTCATAAGCTTATTGACAATAGTCTTAGATTCAATCTCAATAATCAGGTGTTGTCATCCGCTGTCACGAGCAAGGAAAATACCCGCAATCACAACCTTCGTTCGACAAAGAAAGCGTCAACAAAGTTGCTCAAAGGGAGGAAAAGACCTCCAATGACATGACCTTTGGAATCACGAGCAATTACTCCAGCTGTCGCTACCTTGGTGGTAGGTTCAAAAGCTCCATCAATGTTAATCTTCACGTAACCTACCCTGGGTGGTTTCCATCTCGGTTGTACAAGTACAGGAAGGTTTACCGACTAAGAAGAAGGATTGGCTTCAGCATAGTCTCGAAGAATTTTTTTGAATTACAAACAATAAACCAAGGGGGTTGAAGATGTTTGTTATGAACCCAATCATTTCGTCTATTCCATAGTTTTAGAGGATCATAATGAAAAAACCAAATAAATTTGATGGTAAGACATTAGTTGCCTCCTCAATCTAAGAGAGGGTAGAAACATTTGTATTAGAAATGATGGAAACATAGAACCCAGCCAAAAGAAGGGCATCATTTGCTCCAGGGCAATCTCGTAGTGCATGGAATGTGGTTTCTTGAGACACTTGACATAAAGGGCAAAGACCTAAACCCAGATTAGCATCTTGAAGTTTGTTTCCATTAGGGAGAGCATCATGTCAGGACCGCCATCCGAAAAAACGTATTCTTGGGAGAACCTGAAGCTTCGAAAGTGCTTTCCAGATAAGGGAAGACCCGTTGATTGGCGCCGAAGGCCGTTGTAAATAAGAGTATCCAGATCAGACTGTGTAAGTCCCAAAGTTATGTTCGACCCAAAATATCGAATCTTGATGGTCATTGATGATTGGGACGCTCAGGATGTTGTAAGAATCTTCATAGTCAAAATGGTTTAGGACTTTAGTGTGATCCCAGCGAGGCTCACCAAGAATCATAAAGTCCTGACAACAAAGAGGGGTTTCATCGTTAATCTCATAATTCTCATATAAATTAATAGTTGAGGCCCCACCCCAGTTCTCATTGAGGATACAAATATTACTATTAATCCAAGGCCTTTTAAGAAAACCAGGATATTATTGCTTCATTACATGGTAAAGGCCTTTTCCATGCAAAAGAGGCGCGGCAGTTAGGGTCAAAATTAAAGATGTGCCCCAAAAGGAAGTATTTCGCTTTATAAATCTGGCCAAGAAGACTATTGAGCTCGGTTATAAGTCACCAAATTTGTTTACCTAGGAGTGCAATGTTTAAGAGATGAAGATCTCTTAAGCCAATACCCCCACAAATTTAGGTGTACAAATAGTATCCCAAGAAATAAGAGGCCAACCTCTCTTGTCATGTTTTTCAGACCACCAATATCGTTTAATAGATTTAGTCATGTCAAAAATTATATTTTGTGGGATAAGATAGCAAGACATAACGTATTGTGGTAGGGATTGAATAACCGTTTTTATAAAGATCTCACGACCACTGTAAGAAAATAGATATTTATCCCATTGAGATATACGAGAGTTCACCTTATCGCGAATGAAACCTAGTACATTAGTTTTATTTTTACCAACAAGAAGTGAGACACCAAGGTAAATACCTGGATTGTCAATTTCACGGACCTGAAGAATATCATTAATTGCATGTTTGTTTTCATTGGAAGTTTGAGGGTTAAAATAAATGGACTTCTCAAAATTGATAGCCTGATCCGAGGAAGTAGCATAGGTGAGGAGTACCTGCTTGAGAGCTTCTGCTTCTGTAGTATTATTCTGTATAAAGATCATGCAATCATTCGCAAAAAGAAGTTGATTGACACGTGGTCCAAACTTACTGACATAGAGACTTGGAATATGACCTCATCTTTTTTCAACGGTAAGTAAGACCGAAAGGTCTTGTGTACAAAAGTGAAAAAGAAAAGGTGATAAAGGGTCACCCTGACGTAGACCACAACTAGATCGGAAAAAAAGTTGAAAAAGAGTCATTAACTTTAATAGTGAAAGAAACAAAAGTGATGCATTGCATAATTAAAGAAACCATATTATTATTTAAGCCCATTTATAGCATTAATTTTTGAACGAAAGACCATTCCACACAACAAAAGCCTTTCCCATGTCTAGTTTAAGGGTTGTGCCTTGAGAACGGTCAGAAATCGCCCGACTTGAGGGAATGGATACTTTCACGTCCAATGAGAATATTGTTAGTGATGTTCTTGCCTTTAATAAAAACAACTTGATTGTTATCAATGTAACATGGTATAACGGCCTTCATGCGATTAATAATGACTTTGGATACAATTTTATAAATAACATTGCAGAGACTAATGGGTCTTAGATGTCGCATAGTAATTGGTTTAAAAATTTTAGTATAACACCCAAAATTATTCCCAATTTAAAAATCCTTAATTATTAATATTCTTAATTTGAAACCCTAAAACAATTTGGGATTTTTTTCAAACCCTAATTTTATTAAGGGTATAAATTAATTTTAGTGATCTTTTTGAATATGTTGTAAAATTGAATAGTCAATTCGTAAGCCCCAAAAACTACAAGGTTAAGCATTGTAATTTACTCATTAAATTATGTATTTAACCTTTACTTATGGAAGAATGTTATTACGTTCTTTACTGGCAGCCGCACTCCTCTATCGATTCACTCTCATCGTATGTTTAGCTAAGAATTAATAAAAAACTCTACGATATATTTTTGTGTTGTTGTGATCTATCATAATTCTCGTTCGTTGTGGTGCGGTAAGCCACTTTCGACCTTCCCTCTTTATTCTAATCCATGTTGTTTACTAACCATTATTGATTGGGATGGCGTGATTTGCTTTGGGTAAGAACAATTGATGATTGATATTGAGTGGTAACCCACATATATGATCTGTGGAGAAGGGAGATTGGGGAACAAAATCAATTTGAAATTTCTGTGTGATTTCGTTGGTTATCGGGTTTCTAGAATCAAACTTTTTTAAGTGTTGATTCCAGCATGTGAAGATGGAGCAGACAAGAAATTTTGGTGTGTTAAAACCCACGTGATTATTGGGAAATAATTATTTTATTTCCTAATAATTATTTCCCAAAAGCAAAATCAATTATTGGTGTTCATTGAGAAAATAATCAAATATGATTTTATTGAAATATATATTATTTTGATTTAAAATTTTAAGATAGTCTTATTTTAGAATTTTGGGAATATTCGAATTAAAATATTAATTCGAATATTTTTGTTTTTCAGATGACGTCAATACTTTGGACGAGGTTGTACTACCGCCTCCACGTCCTGCTCAGAACACTCTAGAAAATCCTTCACGAGATGCTCGTGAATTTAGTTCAAATTTATATATAGTTGTTGTAGTAGAGTTTTAGATTTTGCAATACTAATTTTAACAATATTCGTAGGATCCAACCTTGTTTGAGATAGTTATAATTGGGATCGAGGAAAACGTCACTGTCAACGTTAGAGCTGTGATCTTTAGGGGGGTGTTATCTTATTTGGTGCTATATGTGTTTCTTTGAAAGTATATATATATTTCTTGGCATGCTTGAAATTGATTTTTGAGAATTATTTTTGGGTTCGATAGCATGTCTGATTTCTGTATTATACTCTGATTGTGTTGAACTTGTGTTACCATGCATACATGACATTGTGATTTGAGAAAAACTTTCAAATTTTTGAATTTCATACTTTTGTGAATATGGTGATTCAAATATATTATAATTTTGGATATTGTGATATCGGATTGTGTTGGAATTATTTTTGAATTTTCAAATCATGATGCATTATCATGTGTGCATGGGGTGGTATTTGTGTATGAAGTTGTGGTAGCCTTCCGGTTCGGAAGCCCTAAGAGCACTTTCGGATTTTGGTGACGATGTAAGTGAGTGTTCTAGGAAATTCCTCCATTCGGACTAGTGACGATGTAGTTGGGATTTGTGCACTACTCATGACATCATTACTCACATTATGACTCGTATTTATTTGATATTTTATATTTGAGAAACTATTTACAAGAAAAATATTATTTTTTTTACTTATTTATTTATTCTGTTATGTTGCACCTTAGAAACACATTGAGTTTCATAGCTTACACGCCTATAATTTTTCTTTCAGATTTTCAGATTCTTTAAGCGACTTGGTACATGGAGCATCTTGTATTTTATTCAAACATTATTATCAGTATAAACTTTATTTTAGGTTTTAAGATTATTTTTATTTTATTATTTGGAATACGTACGTAAACAAACTTTGGGACATTATATCTTGAATTTTGTTTTCGCATGCATTATCGAATTTTAATGTGTTTTATACAAAAATTAGAAAATGATTTAATGTTTTTTTTAATAATTATGGTATTTTTGTAATTAATTTAATTTTAAAGATAAAATTTATTACTTGAGGAAAAAGTTTTCAAATGTGACTTCTTAGATTTGACCTATTTTTTCTTAGTTGGGTTTAGGGGGTTACATTTAGGGATAAGAACCAGGATGGTATGATTAAAAAAAGCCATATCTATTCTCTCATAGGGCAGATTTAGGCAAAGGTTAATAACATCTAGCCTAATAGTGTCCCAGTGTTGGTGGTAAAAGCCACTTTGAAGCCCATCAATGCTAGGAGTTTTCCCAGGGTCAATATCTCTAAAGGCATGAATAATTTCATCCTCAGTGAAGGCCCTATCCAGTGTCTCATTCATCTCTGGGGTAACCGAGATAGGAATGTTGTCAAGATTTGAGTGGAGATAGCGGGATTGGAAGATGAAAAGAGTTTACTAAAGTAGTCAATTACAATGCTCAAGACATCCTCTTTTTTGTCCTTTCAAACGTTATTATTATCAAGAAGGCCATTGATTTTTTTTACGAAGCTTATTTGCGCGAGCATGAAAGAATGAGGTATTTTTATCACCGTGAGTCAACCATGAAACACAATATCGTTGGGCCCAATATTTTTCTCGAACATTAAGAAGATTATTCAATTCAAATTTTGCATCAAGGAAGGATACTTCTTCCGTAGAACATAATGGATGATTCAGAAAAACATTTATACGTTTATTAAGATTTGTAATACACCCAGAAGTTCTAGATCTTTAGAGAGATTGCCACTCTTTGAGATTGAAACCAACCGCTTGAAGCTTGTCCAGAGTTGAGCCATGAGTGGAGGCCCAAGTACTCTGTACAATGGAGACACAGTCCTTGTTGTTAGTCCAAAAATTTTCGAATAGAAAGTGATTTTTGTGTGCCTTATACTTGTAGTTGGTAATGTGTTCAGTATTCAAGAGTATATAACAATGATCCAATTTAGCATTAAAATCAGAAGTGGTCTGAAAAGATGGATTAAGATTAAATCAATCAATGTTAGCAACAAATCTATCAAGATGTTCACGAATAGTTAGAGTTGGTTGGCTCGATTTAGTCCAAGTGAACCATCCATTAGATGGTTTGCAATCAAAAAGATTATTGCGGTTAAGGTAGTCTCAAAAGTTATCGATTTGTGATTGGGCTCGATGACAACCCCCTTTTTTTCGTTATTAGAAAGTACTTCATTAAAATCTCATCCCATAAGCCAAGGGAGTGTCGAAGAGGAGTTAAGAGAATTGATTAATTGCCAAGTTTTAATTTTTTGGGCAGTTTCAGCATAAACATAAATACTAGTAAAATGGAATTGTATGTTGTTAAAATTGAGAATAGAATCAATGTGGTGATCCGAATAGGAAAGAAAATCAACTTTAATATTATTATTCTAAATTAAAACAAGTTTGGAACAAGTTGGACTACTCGCAACAAGAAAGCATCCAACCATATTAAGAGAAATACGTAAACGTTCACATAGGAATTTGTTAATACAGGTTTCACCGAGAAAAACAAAATCAGAATTTATTTTTCTAACCACTCGTCCTAAAGCTTGAACTGCCAGGCTTTACCAAGACCCCGACAGTTCCAACATAGGATAATCATTTTCCTTGGCGGGATTGAACGTCAGCCACCGTCGGAGAGTTTTTATCGCTGCTCATCCCAGCTTTGTCGTTGGTAGGAGGAGGTAAAGGTCGAGATCTCTTGGACTTGGTAGCTTCATTCATCAGAGAGCTTCTTTTGGTTCCTCTAAAATTCAGAGCCACAAGTACTTTGTTATTTGGGACCAGTTCATTGTCAAGGGCCGAATCGACAGTAGACGTGGAAAAAATTTCTTTGGCGGGAAGTATAGTGATTAGGAAAGTAGTTATAGGTTCCAAATTGTGTGAGTTATTGACGCCATCCAATGTTTTGGTTGTTGGGGCCTGACACGCGTCGTGTAGTGTCAAAACAAAATTCTTTATTCTCAAATAATAAATAGGAAAATAAATGTAGTAAGTGAGAAGTAAGGGTCGATCCCACAAGGACTAGAAACTTCCTGATTATGCTTGATTGATTGGTGATCCAAGAAGGTTGAATGATGTTGTAAGTAGAAAAGGGGTCGTTGATTAAAATAAACTAAATAATTGAAGAGATTGAAATAAAGAAACTAATTTAATAAAATAAAAACTAGCCTTAGGATTTCGCTTTAAATTGACTTTAATAGATCATCGGAAAAAGATTTTCACTTCGGGATTTTACGTCGGTACTTAGCTTTCAAGGTTCAATCCTTGAAGCAAAACTTCCAAACCGAATACCCAACTTTTATCTTTGATATTGGTTTCATCGATTAATCCACCAACTCAATGTTTGTAGATAAAATCATTTAAATCAATAAAACCGACTTGGATTATGTTATTTCAATAATAATCGATTCAATCTTAGTTTTCTTTTTAGCAATCAATTTGCTAAGTGTGTTCCCAAGAATTCGGATTGCTTCAATATCCGATCTTTCCTCCTACACAAGTAATTAAATCAAAGTATTGACTAAAGTCAATCTTTAGTTTTGAAATCAATTTAATTTTAGAAATAAATTGAAAAGAAAACTGAAGAAGTAAAAATCGAAGTTATTGATGTGATTTTCAATCCTCACGTTTGTATCAAGTCATTACTTAAGCCCTTGGCTAAAAAAACCTAGCCGAGCATAATTATGGAAAGAATTATGCTCGACATAATAAAATAAAATAAAAAAATAAAGCACGAAAAATAAAGAAAGAAAATAAGATATGAAAGATAACTCTAGGATTTTGGAATTAAAGGATGAACGAATTCTAGGCTTACACAAGGTGGGTATTTGTAGCCTTTTACAAACCCTAAAATAAGGGGATAAATCCTATATAATTTTAAAAATATTTAAATTCAAATACAAAAAGATAAATCCAAATTTAAAATTCAAATTTCGGTTGATAAGCTATCTACAACGCTGATAAGCTATCACGTGCTGCTGACGTCATCTTCTAGAAGCTGCTGACCGAGTACCACGTCGTTTTTCATGTCCAAAGTCATGCCCACCAATCCAGACTCGATCCAGAAAATAAAAAATTCAAAAATCGGCCATTTAAGTGCATTTTTCAGATTCATAGTCCTGCACAAAAACACAGAAAATATCAAGATCAATAACATAACTCATCAAATAAAAGGGCAATTAAGCACAAAATACTAACTAATTTTAATACTTATCAAATTCTCCCTTACTTATTCAATGTTTGTCCTCAAGCATTCCTCAACTAACATACCAAAATCACAAGTTGCCAACCTTTAATTCACTACATGTCTCAATCTCCTCAATGAAAGAAAATCAAAATTATTGTAATTAAGAAACAATCAAACAAGTGGCAAGACTACGAAAAATTTCTAACGAAGCAAGATATTCCAATTCTTAGCAAATTTAAAGATGCAAAAGTTGATACCCTCAAAAGAATTCACTCATTTCGCTCAAAGTGTTTAGGTTTAAGAGAATCGCTCATGCTGAATCTGATCAAAACATTACCATAAGCTTGCAAATAAATCTAATCTCCACTACTACAAATTAAACATGATAAAAAAGTCAAAAGGTCTTTAAATAGGGTTGTAATGTGGGTAGGGTGAAGGTAGGGGAAAAAGGCCGAAAAGAGATGGGTACTTGTCAAGACAAAAGATATAAAACATAAGAAGTAATCCACGATAATAATGAAGCACAAAAAGATGGAAAGAGTAAATCAATCAATCATTTTTTCCAAGATTTTTGAAACCCCTTTTTTTTCGAACAGTACACATTTGTACTCTTTATTTTTTTCGAATTTTTTCTCTTTTTTTTTCGAATTAACACTTTCATCATTATTTTTTTCGAATCCTCTTTCTTTCCTTTTTTTCATGGAACAAGTAAAATCTTATGTCTTGACAAGGGTGCAAAAAGATGGAAATATGAAAAAGAAATGTTTGGCCTGCATTAATAAGGTGTAAAAACAATAAATGGTTTTAGGCTCAAAGTGGTCCACTAAGGGATAAAAATAAAAGGTAGGCTATTTAGGTAGTGAAGTGGTTAAACCCAAGTGCCTCTATCATACCAAAGCATCATATTCATATGTAGTCTCAAAAAGTATTGCATCACAGGTTCTAGAATACTAAAAATCAGTTCGGTACACACAAATGAAGGAAAGAGCAAGAACGAAAATATATGCTCATTAGGATCAAGATCTCACAAAAAGGGTAAATGTTTCAAGCTAGCAAAATTTCAACTAACCAATCATGGAACATCAAAGAATCTTAATCAAAAGTCACTAATCATGCCAACACACTCTCATGCATCCTAGGTTCCAATCAAAATCAATGCGAGAATAAAATTCACCAAGAAAATTTAAGAGATGTAACAAATTAAATAATCGACAACAAGAAAGTTCAATTATATTAATATCAAAATAACAAGATTTCAAAAATTAAATAAGCAAGGTGAAATTTGATAATGCAATTCTTCCCTCCCCTCACTTAAATTGTTTTGTCTCAAAACATAAATGAAAATTAAAAGAGAGGGAAAAAGGAATACTCCCCAATCTAATGACTATCACGCTTGATCAAGTCCCATAGCCTTGTTCAATTCAACCAAATCTCTGTGGCTTATTCAAATATTCGACTCAAAAAATTTGGGTACCTAAAAAAATAGAATAAAATTGTAAAAATTATTAAAAGGAAAATAGAAGAAATAAAATAAAAATAAAATGAGTTACCTCCCATTAAGGACTTTTATTTAACGTCGTTAGCTTGACGACTTAATTCAGACTTCAGGCGTATTCAAGTCGAGTTCCTCAATTAGACCAACAAAGGCATTTTCATAATACGGATTCAACCGTTGTCCGTTCACTTTGAAACGAACTCTTGAATCGTCTTGAATTTTGACTGCACTATGAGGAAATACTTCAGTCACAATGAAGGGCCCTGACCATCATGATCGCAATTTACCTGCAAAAACATTCAGTTTAAAATTAAAAAGTAGAACTTTTTGACCAATACTAAAAGATTTAAAGAAAATATGGCGATCATGAAATTCTTTAGTTTTATCCTTATATATTTGAGCACTGTCATAAGCGTTGCGCCTAATTTCTTCAAGCTCTTGAATGTCAAGTTTTCTGGTTTCACTGAAGACATCCGTTTGCATATTACACTCTTTTACCGCCAATAGGCTTTATGTTCCAATTCGACCGGTAAGTGACATGGTTTACCAAAAACTAGGCGATATGGGGATATACCGATAGGTCCTTTGTAAGCAGTTCGATATGCCCACAAGGCATCGTTCAACTACAAACTCCAATCTTTCCTGTTTGATTTCACAATTTTATCTTAGATGGCATTTATCACACAATTTACAGAATAAATATGCATCACGAAAAATTTTAGGCCAATAAAATCCATATTCAAGTATTTTGTGTGTAGTTCATTTGGGGTCCAAAATGGCCTCCACAAGAATATGAATGACAAAATTGAAGGGAGAAGTAACGGTCGATCCCACAGGGACTAGAAACTTCCTAATTATGCTTGATTGATTGGTGATCCAAGAAGGTTGAATGATGTTTTAAGTAGAAAAGGGGGGTTGTTGATTAAAATAAACTAAGTAATTGAAGAGATTGAAATGAAGAAACTAATTTAATAAAAATAAAAAATAACCTTAGGCTTTCGCTTTGAATCGACTTTAATAGATCATCGGAAAAAGATTTTCACTTCGGGATTTTACGTCAGTACTTAGCTTTCAAGGTTCAGACCTTGAAGCAAAACTTCCAAACCGAATACGCAAGTTCTATCTTTGATATTGGTTTCATGGATTAATCCACCAACTCATTGTTTGTAGATAAAATCATTTAAATCATTAAAACCGACTTGGATTATGTTATTTCAATAATAACTGATCCAATCTTAGTTTTCTTTTTAGCAATCAATTTGCTAAGTGTGTTCCCAAGAAGTCGGATTGCTTCAATAGCTGATCTTTCCTCCCACACAAGTAATTAAATCAAAGTCTTGACTAAAGTTAATATTTAGTTTTGAAATCAATTTAATTTTAAAAAAAAGTTCAAAAGAAAACTGAAGAAGTAAAAAATCGAAGTTATTGATGTGCTTTTCAATCCTCACGTTTGGATCGAGTCATTGCTTAAGCCCTTGGCTAAAAAAACCTAGCCAAGAATAATTAAGGAAAGAATTATGTTCGACATAATAAAATAAAATAAAATAAATAAATCACGAAAAATAAAGAAAGAAAACAAGAGATGAAAGAAAAGTCTAGGATTTTGGAATTAAAGGATGAACGAATTTTAGGCTTACCCAAGGTGGGTATTTATAGCTTTTTACAAAGCCGGATAAATCCTAGATAATTCTAAAAATATTTAAATTCAAATACGAAAAGATAAATCCAAATTTAAAATTCAAATTTCGGCTGATAAGCTATTTGGAACGCTAATAAGCTATCACACGCTTGCTGACATCATCTTCTAAAAGCTGCCGACTCAGTGCCACGTCAGCTTTTCATGCCCAAAGTCATTCCCACAAATCCAGACTCGATCCAGAAAATAAAAAAGCTTCAAAAATCGGCCATTTAAGTGCATTTTTCAGATTCATAGTCCTGCACAAAAACATACAGAAAACATTAAGATCAGTAACATAACTCATCAAATAAAAGGGCAATTAAGCACATAATACTAACTAATATGAACACTAATCAAATTCCTCTCACTTATTCAATGTTTGTCCTCAAGCATTCCTCAACTAACATACTAAAATCACAAGTTTCCAACCTTTAATTCACTACATGTTTCAATTTTCTCAATGAAAGAAAATCAAAATTATTGTAACTAAGAAACAATCAAGCAAGTGACAAGATTAGGAACAATTTCAAATGAAACAAGATATTCCAATTCTTAGCTAATTTAATGATGCAAAACTTGATACCTTCATAAAGATTCACTCATTCCGCTCAAAGTGACATCAAGATTAATACCTACACGAAGGTAGTCCACCATATTTCCATCAATACAACATGTGTTGGTTTTGATCACGGTTCAATCATGGAACCAAGTGAGTTGCCAGTTTGGTGAGCGATATTGTTCGAAGAACACGTGGTTAAATTCAAATAACAAATTATTTCAAAGAACACGTGGTTAAATTCAAATAACAAATTATTTCAAAGAACACGTGCTTAAAATTCGTAGAGTTTTGAAAACGACAGTCAACATTGCGCTTGCATCGGCCGGTAGGAATGGAGATCTTAGAAAACGATTGCAATTTTCTTGTTTTTAGGCAGAATCTTAAATTCATCCATTTTTTCAAAAATTGTTTCTTCTCTCTCAAAGTATCTGAAAAATCCCATATCAATATATGGATCAGTCTAGAGTAAACGTTATATATCATTTATGTACTATTAATTATATGTCTCGATATATATCGATGATTATTTTAATAATTTTTAAAATCATCGAAATCTAATATGTGATCATTCATTTTCGAGAATAATATAGGTTAAAACACCATTTTTCAGATTTTTTATTTTTATTAAAATATAATAAAAAAACAATTTCCATTTCAATTTTTATTAAATTCATTTAAAAATTATTAAAAATTAAAAATATATTTTTTTGAAAAAGAATAATCACAATTTAAGTCTCATTATTTCAAAAATTATTAAAAATAATTACTGACATATATCATTAACAGTACATACCAATATGTAGCGTTTACATTAGAATTTCCCATCCATATATATATATATATTTAAATTTATATTTATCTTTGTCTTTTATTTCCACGTATCCCAGTGTTTTGTCAACCAAACTCTAAACATATAATCTCAGTGTGTCCAAATAGTCTCTTCAGTAAATTTTCATTATTTATGTGATAAGTGTGTAATATACTAATACAGAAAACCTTATTTTACATCGTTTAATTAATTTGCATTCATTTATCAGAATTGTACATCTTTAATAGGTATCTAAAATTTATTTTTGTTAAAATAATAAAAACAGGAACCCAAGGAACTAGTTGTATTAACTGCAGCAAGTAATAAACTTACTAGAAGATACTACCTTTCTAAAAAAGAAAAAAAATAATTTCATGTATTTTAGAAAATATAATTTGTAACATATTATTAGTGTGTCAAATTATACATACTCTTAATATATGAAAAATATTAGTATATTTTTTATTAAAATAATTAGCACGTGACATTAGAGGTAAAAAACGGCTCATTTGGTTCGTGTTTGGTTTGGTTTATTTCGATTTGTTTCATTTCGGTTTTGAATATAATCGTTTTAAATTCGGTTTGGATCGATTCGAGTATGGTTTAAATTTTCAATTTAAGTTCGGTCTACGTTGATTTCGGTTTGGTTATTGGGTCGATTCGATTGATTTTCGGTTCAGATAATATTGGTTTGGTTATTTCTGATCGATTGATTTCTGATCGGGTCAATATCGTGTTAGCAAGAGATTGATTGATTCCAGTCGGATGTTTAGACAGAGTTAGGTTTTTACATAATATATATCACTTTGTATGATATGAATATTTGACTTTTGGTGAATTGTGCGACAATTCACATCCTATCTTTATTTCTTTCTTTTAATATATTTCCTTTATTTTGTGTTGTTTTCGGTTTGGATCAATTCGGTTCGTTTGAAAATCGATTCAGCTCTATTTTTGGTTCAACTAGAATGCAAATCAGTTTCGGTTCAGTTTGATTCGAATTTTGGGTCAAATTCATGTCACGCGTTAGAATTAATTTCAGGTCTCAGTTCGAATAAATCGATTCAATTTTTAGATCTTAGACCAAGTTTGTAAGTTTACATAACATTGATATCGTCCTTTTTTTCAACAAATTTATTCTAGATTATTACAGAATTGGATCTCATGTTATGGGTCACTAAACCTAAGTATCCTTATCAAGGTTTGTTTGTTATTAACATAACCACTCATTGATCATCCGAAAAGTTTACAACTATCATAAAACAGAAAAGCAATAATAAAGTATTTGGTGAAGTCCAAGGTGCACGTTTATGGGTTTTTTAGTGCACGTTATTGGCCTAATGCATCTCGATTTTTTTCCCTTGAGTTTTTCAATAGAGTTTTATTGGGTTTTTCCATTATGAGTTTTATCTTCTTTAATTAGAATCTCATGTATTATGATTTTTTCAGATATGTGAATTTTATTTATGATATGGGATGTCATATGGTTTTCATCGTTACCTAACTTCAAAATCCTCTCTCCAAGATCTTCGGTACAAAAATTATTTTACAGATGGCCAACACGAGTACAAGGGCGACCCTTTACCAACTTCATGGCCTCACCCTCTAAATATCATGTAGGCATTATAATGTAAGAAAAGAGATGTTTTAAAACCATAGAGTGGCACAATGAAAAGGAAGCGTTATTATTTTTGAGGACTTAATTTTGAGTAGTTTATTGATATAATATGTATATAATTTTAATGATTTTCTTTTCCTTTGAGTGTTGGCGGTGACACTAATTTTAATATTGGTCGCCGACCGTCGGAATCTATCGCTTTGTTTATATTATTTGTTAGTTTTTAATAAAATTATTCTACTCTTGTGGCATGATCTACTCTACCTTTTGGTACGTTGTTTCTGTCGTTTGGCATTTTTTTTTAAGGTTAGATCTGACGACGCCACGACTAATCAAGATGGCGATTATTTGTTATCATGGTGATATTCCTTGCTTTAGACCCTCGGATTGAATTTGGATATGTGGTTTGCGATCTTGGATAGTTTATCGCGATGCTCGGTTCTGATTTGCGATTCTTAGTGGTCTTCCAATAGATTAATCCCCTTTTGTGGCTCGTTTGTTGATGCAGTCAGATTTGTTCGTATCTTTTTTTTTTCGATCGAGTCTTTGGATGAGTTTTTTAAACTTTTTCCATGTATGGTTGGTCCGCGCTGTATAGTGCTATAAATTACGTGAAAATTTGTGCAAGTATACATAGTCGTGCAAGTAATAAATGGTGAGTGAGTATCGTTCCCACGAGGATCAAGAGAAAAGTTCAAGTCAACTTTGTCAAGTCAAAAAGGTCACTAACTAAAAGGAAAATAAGTAAACTTGTATAGAAAAATGGGAATATTGTAGTGATAAATGGTGTGAATGTACGGTGGAATGTGGTGAGGATGTAATGGTGAAAATGCTATGACAATTTAAGAATGCAAGCAAGCAATTGAAATTTCTTAAATTGTCAAGGCAAATTGGAATGGAAGGTGATGGCAAAGTGGGAGTATGAGATCAGTGTGTGGAGTATGAAAATGTGATTGCACATAAATAAGTAAAAAGAGGAAACACTTTGTAAATGCCAAGGCAAAAGCGAAATGAGAAAACACGAAAGTAAGCAATATGATGTAATAATCCTCTATTGATAAGCTCTACTATGAATGAATGTTGAACTTCTTATGGACTTCTTAAACTCACTCTACGAACCACTAGATGTTATATGGCCTATTCACTCAATAGAGTTTCCTAAAATGCTCTCTCTCCCTCGAGTCAAAGGAACTTGACAGTTTGAAATGCCACAAAATCTCTTCTTGGTCTCAACAGTGACATCTAGCCTATCGACATAGCACACTCCTTTTAGTCATTGAAACCCTCAGTTAAGTCTCTCTCGAGCACCTAAGGTCAGATTAGGCTTTATTTGCAGTCTAGAACTCATTGCTCACGTCAATCCCCCCTTAGTTTCTCTCGAACACTACGGATCTATGGCTAAGTTTCTCCCAAAAACCTAGCACTATACCTAAACAAAGGATACTCTTATGCCTCTTACAATGAGCAAAGCAAATAAACAAACACATAGCATGCTAATATATTCATAAGAAATAAAGTTAAATCATCCATAAAATAAACATCCATCAAATAAATCTAAACATGGTGGTGTGAAAGTTTTTGAAACATATTATCCACAATCATTCTTAACAACCTCTTAATAATTTGAAATAAAGCAAAAGGAAAGGTTGGAAGACACCTTTGGTGCACGCTACCGACGGTTCTTCGACCACCATAGAGATGGTTTAACGTGCTATCCCCTCTCGGGTGCCTAGCACGCCACTCCCTTCAAGCTCGATCAACGGAGGAACCCTTCGGAAGGTGGTTGTGGAAGAAAGGTGGAAGCTTTCGCCGCCACTTTTTGCTCTTTTTATGCCTCAAAATCAGCTTTAAAGGTCCTCTCTCAAAGGTCTCTTAGGTCACCATTCCTTATAAAATGGAGGGTGAAAACCGTAGGATTTAGGGAAATTCTGTTTTGCACCCCCACTCACGTGATGGCAATTTTGCCAAGGTGACAATGCTCCCCTCCAAGGTGGTTATGGCCAGCCTTAAGTACGACACAACTGACACTCCTCCTAAAATATTTTTTGTCTTTTTTTTGTAACTCTGGATGTCTCCATATTTGCCATGATATTTTTCCTTTGTTGTCCTTCTGCAAATGTCATGACAAATCTCCCATGCTCCTAGCTTTGCTTTACCTGCACATTATCAGCCATATCACGACCTTCCCCATAAAATAGCATCTATTACCGCACCATAAATGTCAAGGCATAACTAACCACTAAATACAATGTTATGATCCTATATGAACTTAAAGACAATCAATAACTTAAGTAAAAAAGCTCAAAATATGGCCTTTTGCGGAGTTATCTCACCCCCAAACTTAAGCTATTGTTTGTCCTCAAGCAATGGATAGCAACTAGTAGAGAAAAATGTCATGACAATGTTCAGGATCAAGACAAGCAAATGGTTAAAGTTTCAGCCCTCAGAAATGTCATGGCATAAACATATAAGACTTGTGGAGATTATAAGAATACTACTCTAGGACCAGATCGGTTGCAGTGTGTGCGTGAGTGTATCCAATCTATGCTTAGTTAACTTAGAAAAATTCTAAATAAGATTCTCTATCCTAACAAAACATGTTTACTATTTAAGCACAACTTTAATACTCCTCTAATATATAATATATAATATATATATATATATTTTTTAAACAAACACTGCTACGAGGGGAGCCAGCTTGTCATACTACCTTTTACTCATGCCATAGCTGTCATTTATTGAAATGTTGTATCCAAGCAATGCCATGACAAGGTAAAAGTGTAGCTTCACCCTATGCCTCTGTCGTTAACTCATATGCACATGGGTATGTCATGGCATAGCGGAGTATCCCTCTACAAATATTTAAGCATTTATTCACTATTTCATAAACTAACGAGAGTTTTATATCAAAATTTAAGTCCATTCACATTAAAATATGCTAAGTCATTAAAGTTTCCATTCTATAATTTTTTTTAACTTTCCTAAGCATTGAGAACATACACTCGTGTAACAATGAAATACCAAGTCATGAATATTCAATCGAAGCATTGGCCATAAAAAATATCATCATCGGGCATCATTAACTTTAATCCAATAAACCTATCCTGAAACCTACTTATTTGTCATGGCATTTTTATACAACTACATCTATCATGCAAATGAAAATAAAGTAGGGAACGATACCTCCCCCAAACTTGAGGCAGACATTATCCCCAATGTAGCTAACTAAAGAAACTAATCTATATGCAATGCAATGAATGCAAGGTACCTTGGATTATGCAGGTGGTGTTGATGCAGTGGCAACAATACGGCGTGTTGCTCTTCTCTTCAGCGGGAGCGGACTGAGTTCTCTATTAGAGTCATCATTAGTTCGTGGTTGGGGTTGTTTGGCAGCAACAGGTTGGCTCGCTTTTCGTCCAGACAAAATTTTCAGATGGCGTTTGGACTTCTTTTGTGGCGATGGAATTTATGGTCGTTCTGGCTGCATTGCTGGTTGTGCTTCTTGTTGGGCAGGTTCATCGGGCTATGTAAATTTTTCAGGCGAAGGATCTTCGAAAAATGATGGGATAAAACTTGTCTCATATTCTAGTTCATCAGTCTTGTCCTGTCGAGACGGTGGAGACTAGGCTTGCTCATTCGAAAATGCCATGACATCTTTTGAGTCTTTTTCAGGTGCAGTCTTGTCCTCTCGCCGGGCTTCTTCAAAAGGGTCAGTTGGGGTTGGTTCCTCATTGAGATCAAGTGTATCTTGCCTTGCAGCAGGTGAAGCGACATGAAATGTCGAGGCATTTTCATAGGTTGATGTTGCGTGTAGAAAGAGTTGTGCAATTTGTGCAAGTGTACATGTCAAAAGTAATAAAGTGATGAGTATCGAGTATCGTCTCCACAGGGATTGGTGTACTTAATATGTTTCTTTTTCTATTCTCGCTCTGCAAAAGAAATAAAATAAAGACACAGATTAATTTGATTATTCTGAATGAAACTAAAACAACTGAAATAATAAAAAGCCAGAGAATGAAAATAAAATCAGATTGAGAGAATGGCAAGATCCAGTTGAGTCGTATTGTGGGTTCAATTGACTTGTTTCTATCTAATGCAATTATGCAACACTGCCTCGGCAGAACTGCAGTTTTTCTGCCTTGGCAGTGAAGGATTACGTCCGCCGCGGCAATCCCTTGCTCTTGGGTGGACTTCTTCAAGGTTCGACAAAGTGTCCTCTAATGACTCTGCTTATCCCTAAGTCGAAGTACTATTGACGATTAGTCTTTGATGATACCTCCAGGCGTGAATCAATTATAACCACCAACCAATCTCACACATCTTTTAGCCGCTGAAACTCTAACCTATCCCTAAGCCGAGTTTGTATTTTCCAGCTAGAAAAATACCGTACTTATTCCTTTCGTGAATCTAACTCTTATTAGATAAATAAGTCTCTCACAAACTTCTCTCCCGAGCTTGAATGCAAGAACAATGAATGGAAAAGAATAAGCAAACCTTGATATTTTATTGCATGAAACAAGAAAACAAAGTACAATTCTCTCTCACAAATACTCGACAACCTTCACCTAAACCCTCAGAAAATTTAGAACATGATGAAAACAAAGAAAACTCTAAAATCTATGGTGAACTCTCCTCTCTCTTCCTCCTAGGCTATGGTTTATATAGGCTTGACCTAGGGCAAACCTTTCCAAAGCAGTAACTCAACTTGGAGTAAAACACAAGTTAAGTACATAAATAAAAAATATTTATTTTATTTCCTAGTTTATTCATATAAGGATTCTTTTCCCACGTGGCCTTTGACATTGACTTTCTGTGTGTTTCCCAGCTCTGATTTCTATGCCGCTTGCCTTAAAACGTTCACCTTATTTTTCTCTTCAGATCGCCTATCATATCAACATTTGCTCTTTAGGTGCTACCGCGGCCTCCAAAGTGATGTCGTGGCGGGTGCTCATCTGTATTCCATCTTTGGTTTCCAGCATCCATCATGTTATCTGCATTACCTGTGTGGTAGTTTCCTGTCTAAGAGAAGAAACCATTAACCGTACCTGTTTTATGCCAAATAATAGATAAATTCATAATTTAAGTGTTGAGATGCTGAAAAGTGGAAAATAACCAGAAATATCCATTATCGCCTTTAAGTCTGTCTTTATTAGCAATAAACGAGTGGGAAAATGATATAAAAATGAGGACTTTTGGGCACTCATCACACCCCCAAACTCGAACTATTGCTTGTCCTCAAGCAATGCAAAATATAGATTTTTAAGCAAGAAATTTTAAAGTAATATATCGTCCTGCCTGCCGCGACAGAAATCCTTTCTTAACTCGGCCTCCTCTAGGTTCTAGGAATTCCTCGGAACTGGACTATGAGTCTTAGTGGGTGTGTGCGTAGCTGTGTCAAAGCTGATTTTCTAAGTTCTAATCCTTTTTCTAGCTTAAGATTTCTGACTTAGATTTTTATTCACTTATTTTCCTTTCTTTCTCCCTAATTTGTATATAAATATATATTGTTATATATTTATATTGCTTGAGCCAGTTTCGGGTACCTCAAGTGTTAACTACTATTACTAGAGCCAGTTTCGGGCACCTCTAGTAAGTGGGAAAAAGACTAAGTCCTAGAGCCAGTGATGGGCACCTCTATGGACTAAATTAGAGCCGGTGATAGGCACCTCTAGTTAAAAAAAACTTCTAAGCCTAAGTCCTTATTGCTTTTCAAAGAAAAGAACTTTTAAAATCAACTAAGACTAGTAGTGTTTAAATATTTCAGGCTCATAGTCTAATCCTAAATACTAATCCTAAAAGACCTTTCCGAATTCAAGTCTGGTGAATGGTGCATACTGCTGCGGCGGCTGGAGAATATATTGCTGCCGAGACAGTCTTAATAAAATTCAACAGACTAAAAAAATTTGCATAAAACTGTAATTGCTGTAAAGACAAAAATTAAGGCAGTAGTAGGATAATCCGAATAATTTTCATACATGGAAGATATTTTTATAAGGCAGAAAATAGGATCAATACTCCCCAAACTCGAGGGATGCATTGTCCTCAATGCATGTATCTGAACATAAGGCAACAATAAAAGACAAGATAAAAATTAAGAGATAAGGAAAAGATAAACCAATATTTATATGTTGCGTCTGGCCTCTTTTGTATCCTGAGGGTCATCAGTTTGTGTGGAGTTTGTTGAGAAAGAAACTGCACTTGGAAAGCAATAATGAAGAAGTATGAAATAAAATGGGGGGGATGAAGTTCTAGGGACGCAAACCTGCCGTCACTTGCATTTGGGCGGCCAACCGCATTGGCCGTTTCTTAGGTGGGACGCTGAGCTTGATTTTAGGGCCATTTTATGTTCTCCATGACTTCTCCTTCTTGGGTTTCCTTCCTAAATAACTGTAAAGAATATTAATAAAAACTGTGCATATAATAAAATTACTTTGAAAACTAAATTGCAAGAATTTTAAAATCTAATTCCTAAATTGAAAAACTAAAAATTGATTCCTAAAGCATAAAAGTAAATAGGGATAGAGAGATAGAAATTTAGGTTATTGCAGGAGTGTAATATGATACATCTCCAGTAGCAACCATCTTCCCCTTTTTTGATGGAAGAGAAGTTGATGTCTCAGTTGCTGTCTCCTTGTCAGGTGGTTTCTTTTTGGTGTATTTTTGGTCTAGGAGAGTGCTACCTCGGCAGTGGTTGCTTTGGCAGGTCTTGTTCAGGCATTCCGTTTTTGTGTTGAAGTTAAATTCAGTTTAACCTCAACCTTCTTACATTCGTCTCGTTCATCCGGATATATCCCATACGGGCAGGTGAAGGTGGTTTTTGCCTGGTCTTCTGGGTCTACGACAATCTCCTTCATGACATGGTTAAGTCTCCTCTAGGCCTCAATAATGGGCTTATGATCTTCATCTAAAAGGATTTTGTGAATGCAAACGGCTGTGCTTATTCCCTTCAAGTCATCAATTGACCATCCAATTGCCTTCTTATGCTGCCGCAGCATCTCTATCAAGCTTTGTTTCTGTTCTTGCTGCAACTCAGAAGAAATAATTACGGGCATTGTGTGGTTGGTTCCCAAATAAACATACTTTAATTTGTTAGGTAAAGGTTTTAATTCGATCACTAAGGGTTCCTTACTTGAAGGTTTTTCGTCCTTACCTAGATAATTTAGAGGTTCGAAGTACTTACCTAGAAGGTATGCTGTCCAGTTGACTTCCTCAATCTCTTGTGTTTCATCTTCATCAGTTTTGGGTAAACTGTCCAAAACTCTATTGTAACAGTCATCAACTGTACTGCCGCGAGGCAACGCTATGGTATATTGCCGAGGCAGTGGTTGCTGAGACAAGGTATTGCGCTGTCTGCATCTGTGGTGTAAATCACTTGGCATTCCTCTGGATCATCATGTCTTTTCAGCATCTGGAAAACATTGAGTTTGACTTGATGGTTGTTAACCCTCATTGTCAATTCTCCTTTTTCCACATCAATAAGAGTGCGTCCAATATCTAGAAAAGGTCTCCCTAGGATGATCGGTGCATTGTCATCTGCTTCACAATCAAGAACAAGAAAGTCAGCTGGAAAAATAAATTTATCCACCCTTACCAATATGTCCTCGACTTTTCCTTCAAGTTGCACATACGATCTATCTGCCAATTGGAGCATCACGGTGGTAGGTTTTGCCCTTCCTATTCCAAGCTTTTGGAAAACAGATTTCGGCATCAAGTTTATACTTGCTCCAAGATCACATAAGGCTTTTCCTTCATAGTGGCTTCCTATTGCACATGGTATAGTGAAACATCCACGATCTTTCAATTTAGGGGGCATACGATTATGAAGCATGGCCATGCATCCCTCGGTTATGGCAACGGTTTCAAACTCACCAAGCCTTCTTCTTTTAGACACAATGTCTTTTAAGAATTTAGCATAGTTTGACATTTGTTTTATTGCCTCAACTAATTGAAAATTAATGTGGACTTGCTTCAGGATGTCTAAGAACTTTTTGAATTGATACTCCTGTTTCTACCTTTTCAACCTCTGTGGGAAAGGTGGTGGGGGTCGCATTTCCTCTAGTGTTTCATTAGTTTGGATTTTAATGCCTGGTACCATTGGTATGTCTGCTGCTTCAGCTGCTGGTCGTGGAATTGTCGACTTCTCTGCCAAGGCAGGTTCACTTAGTTCAGCATCTAAATCCGTTTTATCTGGTGCTTCTTGTTCCACTAGTGGGACTTTGTCTGTCGAACTGCTTGTTATTTCTTTAAGATGTAAGCCACTCCTAGTAGTGATTGTCTTATATTGCTCATGGCCCATTCCCTTTGCAACTTCAGTATTGCTGGGTAATCCTCCTTGTGGTCTAGTGGTCATATTTTGAGCAAACTACCCAACTTGAATTTCCAGTGTTTTAATGGCTGCCTCTAGGTTTTGCAACCTCATCTCAGTTCTGTTCATGAAAGCATCAGTTCTCTTAATGAAGTTACTATTCTCAGCCATGTATGATTCTGTTTTCATCATGAAGGCCTTAAGAGAATTTGCTAATGAACTTGTAGGCTGTTGTTGAGACATCTGCTGCTGCGGCAATGGTTGCTATCCCTGCTGCTGTGGTGGATTCAGAGCATTATTAGGATTACTCCACGAGAAATTTGGATGCTTTTTCCATGCCGGATTATATGTATTGGACATCATGTTGTTGTTTCGGTTGTAATTTCCCACATACAGGCTAGATTCTTGATTCTGCATGCACTTAGAAGAACTATGGTTACCTCCACATAAATTACAAGAAGAATCTATTACTTTGACTTCATGGGTATTATTTTGCATTTGCATATTCTGAACTATCTTAGTAAGAGAGGCCAATTGTGTTGCCACAGAATTGGATGTTTCTAACTCATTTACTGTGGGCTGGCGTCTCACCCCTCCTCGCCTAGATGTAGGGAATTGAAAGTCATTCTTTGCAAGTTTGTTCAGAATTGTTATAGCTTTATTTGGTGGTTTGTCAAGGAGTGTCCCATTGGCAGAGGCGTCTAGCATCATCCTTGTTGGGGCATTGATTGCATTGTAAAACATAGTTATTTGTGTCCACAGTGGAAATCCATGCAAAAGACACTTGTGTAATAACTCCCTATATCGCTCCCATGCCTCATACATCATTTCATCATCTGCCTGCCGAAAAGAAGTAATTTCATTACGTATACGATCATATAGATTAGTAGGATTGAAACGTGTAATGAAATCACAGCATAGTTCACTCTAGGATCCTATGGATCCTGCTAGAATGCTATTTAACCAAGTCTTTACCCTATCCCTCAATGAGTAGGGAAACAATTTCAGTTTGGCATGAATTACATATCTCCATGAACGATTTGAGGTGTTGCTTGGCATCTTCGGTTACTAACCCACCAAACTGTCCAATGGTATTTAGCATGTTAAACATGACAGGTTTTAGTTCAAAGTGGGTTGCTTCGATTTCTGGTGTAACAACTCCTGGATTTAACCCGTTCAAATCCTCTACCAGGAATTCCCGAAATGTAAGCTGCCGCGGCAATGGTGGCAGCGGAGGTCTTCCATTGCCAGCGGGTAAGTTCTGTTCTATTGGAATATTTTCCATAACGGCGCCAAAAACTTGTTGCGTGTAGAAAGAGTTGCGCAATTTGTGCAAGTGTACACGTCGCAAGTAATAAAGTGATGAGTATCGAGTATCGTCTCCACAAGGATTGGTGTACTTAATATGTTTCCTTTTCTCTTCTCACTCTGCAAAAGAAATAAAATAAATACACAGATTAATTTCATTGTTCCGAATGAAACTAAAACAACTGAAATAATGAAAAGCCAGAGAATGAAAATAAAATCAGATTGAGAGAATGGGTAGGATCTAGTTGAGTCGTATTGTGGGTTCAATTGACTTGTTTCTGTCTAATGCAATTATGCAACACTGCCTCGACAGAACTGTAGTTTTTCTGCCTTGGCAGTGAAGGATTACGTCCGCCGCGGCAATCCCTTGCTCTTGGGTGGACTTCTTCAAGGTTTGGCAAATTGTCCTCTGATGACTCCGCTTATCCCTAAGTCGAAATATTGTTGATGATTAGTCTTTGATGATACCTCCCGGCGTGAATCAATTATAACCACCAACCAATCTCACACTTCTTTTAGCCGCTGAAACTCTAACCTATCCTTAGGCCGATTTAGTATTTTCCAGCTAGAAAAATATCGTACTTATTCCTTTCGTGAATCTAACTCTCTAGATATTAGATAAATAAGTCTCTCACAAACTTCTGTACCGAGCTTGAATGCAAGAACAATGAATGGAAAAGAATAAGCAAACCTTGATATTTTATTGCATGAAACAAGAAAATAAAGTACCATTCTTTCACCCTAAGAGAATTTAGAACATGATGAAAACAAAGAAAACTCTAAAATCTATGGTGAACTCTCCTCTTTCGTCCTCCTAGGCTATGGTTTATATAGGCTTGGCCTAGGGAAAACCTTTCCAAAGTAGGAATTCAACTTGGAGTAAAACACAAGTTAAGTACATAAATAAAAGATATTTATTTTATTTCCTAGTTTATTCCTATAAGGATTCTTTTCCCATGTGGCCTTTGACATTGACTTTTCGTGTGTTTCTCAGCTCCGATTTCTACGCCGCTTGTCTAAAAACGATCACCTTATTTTTCTCTTCAGATCGCCTATCATATCAACATTTGCTCTTCAGGTGCTGCTGCGTCCTCCAAAGTGCTGCCGTGGCGGGTGCTCATCTGTATTCCAGCTTTGGTTTCCAGCATCCATCATGTTATCTGGCATTACCTGTGTGGTAGTTTCCTGTCTAAGAGAAGAAACCAATAACTGTACCTGTTTTATGCCAAATAATAGATAAATTCATAATTTAAATGTTGAGATGCTGAAAAGTGAAAAATAACCAAAAATATCCATTATCGCCTTTAAGTCTGTCTTTATTAGCAATAAACAAGAGGGAAAATGATATAAAAATGAGGACTTTTGGGCACTCATCAGTTGACAAGATCGATTCTAGGAACCTTGGGAACTCGTGAATCAGATGGGGGAAAACTCACCCAAGTAAGCTTGGATCACTTCATCTCGCTTCTTCGTGTAACCAAAGAATTCACACAGATCATTCGTTAAGTGGTCCAGCCTTGCCGTGTCATTTCTAGAAGACTCTAGCACATCTTCCTATTGTGTCTGGGATTTTCCTCGGGTAGTTGCAGCTTGCGAAGTTTTTGGCTACTCTTCAACACTACAAATCAAAGCGGATGCCTTCTTAACAATGATACCTTTTACTCCTTCCTAGATCTCATCATAGTCGTGCTCCGGGAATTCTTTCTTGCGAAAAAGGCCATGATCATATTGGAAAAATTAAACGGGCTTCTCGGTCTGTTTAGGCATGCGTGAGTCTCTTGAACTATGATTTTTCCTACATACATGGGACAACCATAGAGAATGGAATAGAGGAGCATCAAACGAGATAGGCTTATAGTGGTGTGATGGGAGGCTGGAATGAGCTTATTGTCACGGACCGTTCGTCGTGACAATGCGGGACCGAGCGAGATACTTTTTGGTTGTGCTTAATGCTTGGGAGCGGGATAGCAATAAGGGTTTAGTACATGTCGAACAATCGACCTATCTTCGGATGGGCGTGCTGGTCGCGCACCACACTGGTCGGGAGCTGTCCCCGCTCCCCTGATGAGCCCATGGGAGGGCGAAACCAGTGAGCATCGAAAATGGAAAAGGCTTAACCTTGGGTATGTGGGAGACTTGAGGTGCCGCACGGGTGGTTGTCCCTGCGCCAAAACTCTGACCCCGTGACAAGTGGTATCAGAACGAGGTTGTGTGCTAACTGTGAGTTTGCCAAGCGCTTCATTGCTGCGTTAGCAAGTCGCGTGGATGAGCGTGTGTAGCTCGCACCCTAATGTGAAGGGGGTGTTCGCAAGTGGGTCCTCTAGAAAGAGATTGAGATGAGGACGAGTAGGCAGGAAGCCGCAGCGAAAGTTCTCTAGTTGCCCAACATCGGAGGGCGGCCCCAGTCAGAGGGCGACTTGAGGGGGAATTGCACACTAGTTCTTGGCCAATCTAAAGAGAAGGGAAAGAGTTTCTCCCCATGCACAAGGGCGTGCATGAATCAGGTGGGTGAGAATGTCACGGACTGTTCGTCGTGACAACGCGGGACCGAGCGAGATGCTTTTTGGTTGTGCTTAATGCTTGGGAGCGGGATAGCAATAAGGGTTTAGTACGTGCTGAACAGTCGACCTATCTTTGGATGGGCGTGCTGGTCGCTCACCACACTGGTCGGGAGCTGTCCCTGCTCTCCTGATGAGCCCATAGGAGGGCGAAACCATTGAGCATCGAAAATAGAAAAGGCTTAACCTCGGGTATGCGGGAGACCTGAGGTTTCGCACGGGTGGTTGTCCCTGCGCCAAAACTTTGACCCCGTGACATTATGCCTTAAAAAGTGGTTCTACAACTTCACATGTGGGAGGAGCCTTTCTCGGTTGATGGACCTTCGACTGGCTTGCTGGCTGTTTCACTCAGTATCAACCATAAAGAGGTCTTCTTTAACTCCCTGGTTAGTCTTATATTAGCCTCATCCTTTTCTTTATGTGTCGGTCCACCTCTTGTAGGATTTTGAAGAAGCGATTGAGGTTTGTGTTTGATAAGTGGATGTTTTTACCACTAACATAAACAATTTTTGTTCTGGGCTGTGGATGTTAGCATAGAATTCTCGCACTATGGTTGCGTTGACAGATCCTGGATGAGAAACAAATTTCTTCCAATGGTGATGTTTCACCATATTTTTTACTTTTGTCCCGAACGTTTCACCGGAAAAGACGAACCCATGCTCAAAGAAGAGCTTTCGGTTTTTTAAGATTTTAAACCTCTCCTACGACTAATTGTCTATAAAAACTGCAGGAGGTTGTTTAGCAGAGCCCGACGGTCGTGATCTTACCATTTTTGCCTGAGAAAGAACAATAAAAGGGAGAAAAAGGTTGAAGCTTTGAAAATGGAGGGGTTTTGGTTATGAGAGAAAATGGAGAAGATGAAAATGATGGAGTGATGAAGGAGAAAAAGAATAATAGGGAAATATTAAATGTTAGTGAGATGGAGAATGGGAAACGTGTGGAGGAGGATTAGAGTAATCACGAGGGTGATTAAAGTGGGAGAGAGAAATAATTAAAATAAAAAAAATAAAAGATATTCCCCTTTTCTTTTGTCCTTTTGCCGCCCAAACCTAAAGCTTAGGTTTTTGTAATTTCTTCCCTTGGTCCTTTCTCAGCTATCAGCTTCATGGCTCAATATTTAACCTATAAAAAATAAATACGATAAAGACATAGTAAAATAAAGCATATAAAATCGAATGAAAATTATTTATTTATTTATTTATTTATTAACAATAGTAAACTAAAAATGCCATGACATATCAGTATGTCATACATCTTGAAGATGGGAGGTTGGTTTATCACGCAACACGAGGGCTCCATTGTAGATCTTTATTCACTGGCCATTAACCTTAAAAATTGTCCCATCATCGATATTTTTAATATCCACAGCTCTATAGGGGTAAACATGGTGTACTTCGAATGGCCCTGACCACCTTGATTTTAGCTTTCCAGAGAAGAGTTTCAGCCTTGAGTTGAACAAGAGCACTTGTTGACCAGCCTGAAAATGTCGTGGCAAAATTGCTTAGTCATGCCATCTTTTGGTTTTCTCTTTGCATAGCTTGGCCTTTTCATACGCTTGGGCTCTGAATTCTTCCATCTCGTTCAGTTCCAAGAGTCTTCTTTCTCCAGCTAGTTGGGCATCAAAATTGAACTTTTTAATTGCTCAATAAGCTTTGTGCTCTAGTTCGACTGGGAGGTGACATGCTTTGCCATAGACTAATTTAAATGGAGACATTCCCAATGGGGTTTTGAATGCATTACAATATGCCCATAACGTTTCATCAAGCTTTGGTGACAAATCATTTCTTCTTGGATTCACCACCTTCTCCAATATTTGCTTTATTTCTTGATTTGAGACCTCGGCTTTCCCATTGGTCTAGGGGTGATATGCCGTGGCAATCTTGTGTCTTACCCCGTATCTCTGTAATGCCTTGACAATTAACTTGTCAAACTGGGTGCCTTCATCGCTGATGATAGCTAATGGTGTGCCAAAACTTGTAAAAATGTACTTATGAAGGAACTTAAGTACAATCTTCGAGTCATTCCTCGGTGTCGCAATTTCTTCAACCCACTTGGACACATAGTCCACTACCAATAGGATATATAAGTCTCAAAATGAAGAAAGGAAAGGTCCCATGAAGTCTATGCCCCACACATCAAACAACTCAATCTCCAAGATATTTTGTTGTGGCATTTCATGACGTGTGGATATGTTCCTAGTCCTTAGACGTCTGTCGTAGGCCCTGTAAAATGCCTTGGTATCTTTAAACAAAGTAGGCTAATAAAACCCTGATTGTAGGACCTTTACAGCAGTCTTCATCCCTCCGAAGTAACCTCCACATGGGTTTGTGTGATAATGATATAAAATATTTCTTTTCTCTTCTTCAGGTACATATCCTAGATAATTTGATCGGCACATCGCTCGAACAATTATGGTTCATCCCAAAAATAGAACTGTGCGTCATGCCTAAACTTCTTCCTTCCTTAGCTAGTCATGTCAAAAGGCAAAACACCACTAACAAGAAAATTAACAAGGTCACCGTACCACGGAATTGTCGTGGCAAAAAGAATTTTCTCTTCAGGGAATTCATCATCAATTTCTAATTTGTCATGACATTCCTAATTAATTTCTAGCTTAGAAAAATGATCAACAACTTGATTTTCAGTGTCCTTCCTATCTACCACCTTTAAATCAAATTCTTGCAAGAGTAAAATCTATCTAATAAATCTAGGTTTGACATCCTTTTTAGTCACTAAGTATTTAATAGCTGGGTGATCGGTGTGAACAATAACTTTAGTTTCTATCAAGTAAGCCTAAACTAATAAATTGCAAATACCACGATAAGTAGCTCTTTCTCTGTGGTAGTGTAGTTAAGTTTTGCATCATTCAATGTTCAGCTAGCATAATAAATAACATGAAAAATCTTACCTCGTCGTTGTCCCAAGACTTCTCCCACGGTATAATCACTAGCATCGCACATCAGTTCGAACGGTAATGACCAATTTGGGGGAATAACAATAGGTGCGTTGATGAGGCTTTGCTTTAGGTCTATGAATGCGCCATAAATTTTTTGATCAAATACAAAAGGTTGATTTTGTTGCAGCAACATGCACAAGGTCTTGGAGATCTTAGAGAAATCCTTGATGAATCTCCTATAAAATCTTGCGTGTTCGAGGAAACTTCTTATGCCCTTGACAAATGTTGGTGGTTGTAGCTTCTCAATCACCTCGATTTTTGCATTGTCCACCTCAATGCATTTGTGTGAAATTTTATTGTCCAACATTATACCTTAAGTCACCATGAAGTGACATTTCTCCTAATTCAGCACAAGGTCAGCTTCTTCACATTGCTTCAGGACCTTCGAGAGATTGCCAAGACAATTTTGAAAATTGTCTCCAGAAATAAAGAAATTATCCATGAATATTTCAAGAGAGTCCTAACCATATCAGAGAAAATAGCTTGCATTCTACGCTAGAAAGTTGTCAGAGCATTGCACAAACCAAAGGGCATCCTCCAAAAAGCATAAGTTCCATAGGGACACGTGAATGTGGTTTTTTCTTGGTCCTCCGGTTCTATGGCAATTTGATTATAACCCGGATATCCATCCAAGAATCAAAAATAAGCTTTGCCCGCCAAGCAATCAAAAATTTGATAAATGAATTTAAAGGAAAATGATCCTTCTTCGTATCCTTGTTAAGCTCGCGATAGTCCATACAAATCCTCCATCCGGTCACGATGCGCGTAGGGAATAGCTCATTGTCTTCTTTTCTCGCCACGATTGTGCCTCCCTTCTTGGGCACAAATTGCACCAGACTTACCCACGAACTATCCGATATTGGGTAAATAAATCTAGCATCAAGCCATTTGATAATTTCTTTCATCACGAATTTCTTCATAATAGGGTTGAGTCTGCCTTTTGCCTCTATGGAATTTTCATGACATTCTTCCAGAAGTATCTTATGCATACAGATGGTCGAACTAATCCCCTTCAGATCTTACATGGTTTATCCTATTGCCCGTTTATGTTGTGATAAAACAACGAGCAGACTTTTCTCTTGAGCAAAATTAAGACTTGAGGAAATGATTACAGACAATGTTTCCTCCTCACCTAGATAAGCATACTTAAGATGTTTTGGCAAAGTCTTTAGCTCTAACTTGGGTGCGTGTAGTAAAGAAGGCTTGGGAGGAATAAATTCCTCAAAATCAAGCGGTTCAAAACTCGAGTGTTTTATAGCTAGAAGTAGATTGTTGCACCTCCAATGGAAATTCAACAACTTCTTCTTCATCATCTTTTATGAGCTCTTCATAATCATCCAGTTGTACGAAATTGCTCTAACAAAACTGATCAGCTTCCATTGACAGCTCAGAGTCTGCTTCCGAAACGTTCTGGCATTCTTTAGAATCATCCACATACTTAAGATAAATGTTGATATTCACGGTCACAATTTGATCTGCTACTCGCATAGTAAGCTCACCCTTCTCACAATCAATGAGACTGCGACAGGTCACTAAGAAAGGCCTCTCCAAGATGATGGGTGCATTAGCATCAACCTAGCAATCAAGTATAAGGAAGTCGACTGGAAATACGAATTTGTCTACCCTCACTATGACATCTTTGATCTTCCCCTCAGGTCGAACATGAGAAAGATCAGCTAATTGCAAAATAAAGGAGGTGAGTCTCGCATCTCCCATGCCAAGCTTCACAAATATTGATTTGGGCATGAGATTCACACTTGATTCAAGATCACAAAGTGCCTTCCCAAAAAAGGTGTCTCCAATAACACACGAGATGATAAAAATGCTTGGATCTTTCTTCTTCAATGAAAATTTGCTCAAAGCAGAACATTACTCTTTTGTCATGTCAATTATCTCAAACTTCTCTATTTTTCTCTTCTTTGTAACTATATCATTGAGAAATTTGGCATAAGTGGGCATTTGCTCAATTGCCTCCAACAGTGGGACATTGATGTATAGTTGATCCAATTTGTCCACAAACTTATTGAACTGAACCTTATCATTGTGCTTCTTCAGCCTCTAGGGAAAGGGTGGTGGAGGTCTAACTTCTTCCACCGATGGTGTAGGAACTGTTTTTATCGTGACATTTCTGCCAGCTCCATCAGTAGGTTCACTTGTCAAACCTTCATCATTGTCTTTTTCCTCGAGATTTTGTTCAGGCATTACCGTCACTTCATGCACAGGTTCGAGTAAGGAATCAACACACTTCTTCCCCAAACTTATCTTGCTGATTGATAAGTGCTCAACTTACTATCACTTTTTACACCTTTTATGGGCATTTATCACCGAATATACACCCACTCGGACCAATGCATGTACTTAATGTAATATATTTAGAAGTTAAGCTTATGAAGATAATATTTACAAAAAAGGCAAGTTTTACTGCATTTTTATATCTGTGCAGGAGAAACAAGTGCCGCGGCAGCAACATGGCCAAGGCAGGACCTGATGCCGAGGCAGCAACATGGCTCAACCATCGCCTTCACCAAGAACGAAGCAATCAGCAACAAGACCAAGGAGAAAAATTGTTACAAGCAACTCTTCGGAGTCTCTTTAAATTTTTCATATAATTCAATATTATTTGTTGTTGGTTTCTTTATATGTTACTTATTTTTTTCATATTTTTTTGTTGCCCGCTGCTTTCTTCTAATTTAAAGCATTGAGGACAATGCTTGGTTCGAGTTTGGGGGTGTAGATCCACTGCCAAGGCAGCAATCTACTGTCGAGGCCTTGCTAAGAAAAGGGAGTATTTAGGTGATTTTTTTTAAATTTTTACGCTCCCCGCCTTGAATCAACTGTCTATACTTTTGCATTGCCTATCATCAGTATTGCCTTAGTTTATTCTTTAAGGCTATAGAAATATTTCTCCTTACCATGATTAGGTCCTGTTAAGAAGGTTTAACCTTAGGATACTTAAGGATGAAAACTTAGAAGTTTATTATAAGATGAATTTCTCAAACACTTTTGGGACTTGTTGGATTATAGGAATTCTTTTAATGAACTTAGGTGATAAAGACTTAGATTTTTGGGAAAGTAACTAGAGGTGCCTATCACCGGCTCTAGGAAGTACTCTTCTTCATGCTAGAGGTGCCCGAAATTGGCTCTAGTGTGTTATAAGGAATATCAAAAAGAAAGAAGGAATTAGTGAAGAGAAAAACACAATCCTTGAGGTGCCCGAAATTGGCTCAAGAATTGGTTGTTTAGAAAAGAAGAAAACACTTAACCCAATTCTATTTCTCTTGAACTTAGAGTTTATCTAAGAAAGCCTTTAATCAAACTTGTCCACAAAAACGCACACACTCACCAATTCTTATAGTTTGTTTCTAGGTAAAGCCTTGGGTAGCCGAAAGGTTAAGTCTAAAGAATAGACATAGTTATGGTGGGGAGAATAGATGGAAACATCAGACCAAGAGAGAGTAGAGTTCGGCAAATTGATGGTTTGCATTGCTTGAGGACAAGCAATAGTTCGAGTTTGGGGGTGTGATAAGTGCTCAACTCACTATCATTTTTACACCTTTTATGGGCATCTATCACCGAATATACACCCACTCGGGCCAATGCATGTACTTAATGTGATATATTTAGAAGTTAAGCTTATGAAGATAATATTTACAGAAAAGGCAAGTTTTACTGCATTTTTATATCTGTGCAGGAGAAACAAGTGCCGCGGCAGCAACATGGCCGAGGCAGGACCTGATGCCGAGGCAGCAGCTGAGAGCCAGAGAGCAATACTGTAGGCGATTGGAAGAGAAAAATCCAAGGGACATTTCTGGACATAAAGCATATGGATCGAAGCTGGCTAGCATGAGGAAAAGCCCAAGACAAGGCCACGCGGGAAAGCCTCTTAGTTGAATTAAACTTGGAAATATTTTATTTATGTACATGACTTGTTCCCTACTCCAAGTTGTATTCTACTTAGGAAAGGTTTGCCCTAGGTCAAGC
This sequence comes from Abelmoschus esculentus, assembly GCA_035048815.1. NCBI lineage: Eukaryota > Viridiplantae > Streptophyta > Magnoliopsida > Malvales > Malvaceae > Abelmoschus > Abelmoschus esculentus. Next base: position 9,457,999 of record JAUCBN010000059.1, read on the forward strand.
CTATATAAGACCTAGCCGTCCAATGTATAGGGATATACCGAGAGAGAGAGACGATTCATAGAGTTTACCTTAAGACACTTTGTTTTCTTTCTCTCAAATTATGTTCTAAGCTTTCTTAGGGTTTAGGTGAAGGTTGTTTAGTATTTGTGAGAGGAGATTGTACTTTGTCTTTGTTTCAATGCAATAAAATTATCAAGGTTTGCTTATCCTTTGATATTCTTTGTTCTTGCATTCAAGCTCGGGAGAGAAGTTTGTTAGTAACCCATTTATATAGACTCGGGAGAGTTAGATTCACGAAAGGGGTAAGTACGATGTTTCAATCACAAAATACTAACTCGGCCTAGGGATAGGTTAAGAGTTTCAGCGGCTAAAAGAAGTGTGAGATTGGTTGGTGAGTATAATTGATTCACGCCGGGAGGTATCATCAAGGACTAGTCATCAATAGTACTTCGACTTAGGGATAAGCGGAGTCATCCAAGGACACTTTGCTGAACTTTGGTAAAGTCCACCCACGATCAAGGGATTGCCGCGGCGGACAGTATCGTCGCTGCCAATGCAGTAATTTGCAGTGCTGCCGAGACAGTGATATACGATTGCATTGGGCAGAGACGAGTCAATCAAATCCACAATACAACGCAACTGGATCCTGACCTCTCTCTATTAATCAAATCTCATTCTTTTACTTAGTTGTTTTATTTCAATTTATTTAGTTTCATCCAAACCCAAATCACTTGTGTTTTATTTTATTTCTTTTTTTTTTACAGAACAAGAAGACAAAGAAGACATATTAAGTATACCAATACCTGTGGAGATGATAATCCGATAAATATTTATCACTTATTACTTGCGATGTGTCCACTTGCACTAAACGCGCACTTTTGACACCTGACACTAATTAATTTTTGTGCCATTCCTTAGTGTGATTACCCTACATTGCTCTTTACCATTTAGCATAATGACCTCAGTGTCACTTCGTAGACATCCTAGCTGACGTTCTTGTAATGGCGAGGCAATTTGGCCAACTTGACTTTCTAAAGTTCGCAATGAAGCACTGTGGCTTTGTAATAGTGTGCCTTGATTCTTGATGGCTTTCGTATGCTCTTGAAGCATTGTCTTTGTACTTAGAACGAATTCTTACATAGTCGCTTCCAAAGAACTGGTATTAGATGATGATTATTCCCCTTGTTCGAATTATGCCAAGGCATATTCGATTGAAAATTTTGGGGCTTATTAGCATTATGATTCTGAGCTTGTGGATTAGGATTGCTGGATCCTTGGTTTCCCCATGAAAAATTCGGATGTTGTCGCCATCTTGGATTATATGTGTTGGAATAGGGATTTTTGTTGCTTCTATTTAAATTGCCCAACTAGTTGGCTATCTCATGATTCCCTAGGCACTCACTCTCATGGTGATTGCCATTACATAACAGACAAGCTGATTTAGTCATCTTCACTTCCTTCACCTCATTTGAATGTTGCATGTTCTTCAATATATTGGCGATAGCTGAGAGTTGGGCGGATAATGAGTCCTTAGCTTCAAGCTCAAAAGTCTCGTGCGCCTTCCTCCCGGTTCGAAGCCTTGTAGAAGGAAATTGATAGTCATTTGTCTAACAAAGTGCCATTTGTCGAGACATCCAACATCATTCTAATAGGTGCATTGAATCCGTTGTAAAACATTACAACTTGATTCCAATCTTGAAAACCATGATTTGTACACTTTCAAAGCAGTCCCTTGTATCGATCCCAACATTCGCACATAGACTTGTCGTCACCTTGTCGAAAAGAAGCAATGTTATTTCTAAGTTGAGTGTTGAGATTTGGTGGATTATGTCACAGCAAAAAGCTCTTGCATAGATCAACCCATGACTCCATCGAACCGGATGGTACTCCACTCAACAATTCCCTTGCTCGACCATAGAAGGAATAAGGGAATAGTTTAAGCTTCAACTGTAACACCCGACCCGTATGTCACATTGGGCCTCCGACCCAAAACCTGTATTCCAGAATTTCTATCGAAAGCCCAACAAATAAATCCAATTTCAAGTCCAAAATAATATCATAAAGCCCAAACTCAGATAAAAGTAAATTCCAAAAGATAATAAGTAGACGAAGCTCCAAAATATTACAAACCGTTTAAAAACATTAGACCCAAATTAAAATAAACAGAGTTACATTACATAGGGTTCGACATAATACTAGCCCACTAAATCTAATAGATGTACTCTGACAACACGGTCGATGCTGAAATCCAACCTTGATGGTGCTCCACGAACCGGCTTCACCTAACCTACGCACGAGAACACATTTAGAACGCTGAGCTACGAAAGCTCAGTGGGTACGCCGAACTCGGCCAACATCATCCATATCATAAGCAGTAAAGAATAACATATAAAATATCGTGCATGATATGATGATCCAGCATGCTTGCCTACCACATGGCATAAACAATGTATAAAGACGCACACAACATATACATGTCAACAACAACACAAGGTAGTGAGGCCCCGCATCCACACAGCATCGAGATCTTACACTACAAGCAAGGCCCGCGTCCACACAGCATCGGGATCCCATACTCAAGGACGAGGCCCGCGTCCACAAAGTATCGGGATCCTGCATCCGGGATTTGAGGCTCGCGTCCACACAGCATCGGGATCCTCCAAATCCTATACTCGGAATGTCACATCGAGTATCATCGAATGAGGCCCGCGTCCACACAGCATCAGGTTCCTACATTCGGGATGGTCTTCAAAACATCACCTGGAATGTTACATCGGATGACCTTCGACGTGTTGCAACACTTTTGGATAGCCAGATTTCCATCAGACAATGACACGATACACAAAAATGATCCATCTAGGATCCTTACATCAAAACATATAAAGATTTAACATAATTTAGTCGTTCGGGTTTTAATATCATCAAACTCGTGTTAGCAATACATTTCATCATTTATAGGATTCATTAGGACTCTTAATTCTTTTATCGAACCTCAAACAATACCAAACTTGTCGAGTTCTCGCAGGGGTATCGATACCTTTATGTGGGGTACCGAACCACCCTGCTTCGATACCTACCCAAAGAAGGCATCGAAACACGGGTATCGATACTGGTACACATACCCTTTGACCATTTTCAAAGTCAACGAAAAGGGGAACCTTCGCTTTGATACTGGTATCCAATCTAATATGCCACTGGAGGGCTTGGTATTAATACCTTTATCGATACCCCCTCTCCTTTAGCCTATTTTCTCTCAGGGGTATCGATACACGGGCCACCGGTATTGATACCACCTACATGAAACTACAAGTTTCACTTAGAAAATTTTAAGGATTCTTCCCAACATTAATCTATTCGGTTTTAAAGTGTTTCTATTAGTTCCTAGATATTTTTAGGACGTTTTAACATTAATTTCATGCCACAAAACACTTTAGTCCGAATTTCACCATTAATGACCTCTTTTAAGCAAACCAAGCACAGATACATGGATTCTATATGATATTCACTCTACCATGAAATGCATGATATCTAGAAGAGTTGGGAGTACCAACCTTAGCAAGCAACAACAAAAACGAACTTCTTCCTCCCACTTAAGCTTTCTCCTTTCCTAAGCTTGAAATGGTGTTCCCACTTGTTTCTCTATAAGAGGAAGACAACCTAACCATTAAACACCATTTAGGGAGATTCTCATAACAAAAATAACTCGAGAAACTGAGATTTAGACACCTAAAACCTCCTTCCCGGATTGCACTCTAACCCCCCACAAAATCTTCATCTCAACCAAACCCACACTTTCTTACCTTCTTTTAAAGATCATAAACACCTCTATAAGATCCCCTTCATCACTAAAACAAGATTCTAACAAAAACTTACCAAGATTCCACTTTTAGCTCTCTCTTGTTTTTGAACTTGGAAGAAAGATGGAGAAAAAGAGAAAATGGTGACTTCACCACAATTAGTTTTTCTGCAGGAGAAATTACTCTCCCTTAGACCCCTCTCATCCTAATTAGAAAATTACCAAATTGTCCTCCATTAAAACTCTCAAGCCCTAAACCACTCAAGCCCAACAAGCCTAAGCCCAAAACCACACTAACTCGGGGCCCAAAATCGAAGCCCAAACCAAACGGGTTAAACCGACACTGTGATCCGAATCCGGACATCCTTGTGCACTCCTTGTTGACGAAATGAGTTTCAAACTTCTAGCAAAGCACGAATATGTTGTCTTGCGTCTTTATGAGGCATACCTCCAAATTGCCTAATAGAATTCAGCATATTGAACATGACAGGATTGAGTTCAAAGTGAGTATCTTGAATTTCTGGTGCAACAATGCCAGGATTAAGATAATCCAAGATAGGATTTAGTGATCACGAATATCCCTTGGTCGAGGTGCAACAACATTTTGATTTGTCACAACATTTAAGACTACTAGATCTTAATTCGGAACACACATATTTTGAACATCGTACATGGCTCTACTATCATGTTGAATATGTCTTCTTTGTCGAAACTATCGCTCAATTTCAATCACTATAGGGTAGAGAGGTCTGTCAATAGGCCCTCTTGTCATGCACTAAAAAAAGCCCAAAAAAGTAAAACAAATAAAACAAGTAAAATAGAATTAAGAAAACAATCAAAGTAAAATGAAAATGCCAAGATAAAAATGACAAACTTTTACTCCTAGATCCCCAACAATGGCGCCAAAAACTTGGTCCGCACTATGCAATGTTATAAATTACGCAAAAATATGTGCAAGTATACATAATCGTGCAAGTAATAAAGGGTGAGTGAGTATCGTTCCCACGAGGATCAGGAGAAAAGTTCAAGTCAACTTTGTCAAGTCAAAATGGTCACTAACTAAAAGGAAAATAAGTAAACTGGTATAGAAAATGGGAATGTGGTGACAAATTGTGTGAATGTACGGTGGAATGTGGTGAGGATGTGATGGTGAAAATGCTATGACAATTTAAGAATGCAAGCAAACAATTGAAAATGTCAAGGCAAAATGGAATGGAAGGTTATGGCAAAGTGGCAGTATGAGATCAGTGTTTGGAGTATGAAAACGTGATTGCACGTAAACAAGTAAACAGAGGAAACACTTTGTAATTGCCAAGGCAAAAGTGAAATAAGAAAACACGAAAGTAAGCATTATGATGTAATAATCCTCGATTGATAAGCTCTACAGGGAATGAATGATAGACTTCTTATGGACTTCTTAAACTCACTCCTTCAAACCACTAGATGTTATATAGCCTATTCACTCGACAGAGTTTCCAAATATGCTCCTTCTCTCTCAAGTCAAAGGAACCTGATAGTCTAAAATGCCACGACATATCCTCTCGGTCTCAGTAGTGACATCTAGCCTATAGACAAAGCACACTTATTTTTGTCGTTGAAACCCTCACTTAAGTTTCTCTCCAGCACCTAAGGTCAGATTATGCTCTATTTGCTGTGTAGAACCCATTGCTCACGTCGATCCTCCCTTAGTTTCTCTCGAACACTAAGGATCTATGGTTAAGTTTCTCTCAAAAACCTAGCACTATACCTAAACAAAGGACACTCTCATGCCTCTTACAAGATTAGATAATTTAAAACAATGAGCAAAGAAAATAAAAAAACAAATAGCATGCTAATATATTCTTAAGAAATAAAGTTAAATCATCCACAAAATAAACATCCACCAAATAAAGTTAAACATGGTGGTGTGAAATTGTTTGAAATATATCATCCACAATCATTCTTTACAATCTCTCAATAATATGAAATAAAGCAAAGGGAAAAGTAGGAAGACACCCTTGGTACGCACTACCGCCGGCTCTTCGACCATCATGGAGATGCTTTAGCGTGTTAGCCCTTCTCGAGTACCTAGCACGCAACTCCCTTCAAGCTCGATCAACGGAGGAACCCTTCGGACGGTGGTTAGGGAAGAAAGGTGGAAGCTTTCTCCATCATTTTTTGCTCTCTTTGTGCCTCAAAATCAGCTCCAAAGGTCCTCTCTCCAAGGTCTCTAAGGTCACCATTCCTTATAAAGTGGGGGTGAAAACCCTAGGGTTTAGGGAAATTCCCTTTTGCATCCTCACTCACGTGATGACAATTCTGTAGCTCTGGATGTCTTCATATTTGCCATGACATTTTTCCTTTGCTTTCCTTCTGCAAATGTCATGACAAATCTCCCTTGCTCCCAGCTTTGCTTTACTTGCATATCATCAACCACATCATGTCCTTCCCCATAAAAAAACATCTATTACCTCACCATAAATGCCAATGCATAACTAATCACTAAATGCAATGTTATGATCCTAAATGCATCTAAATGATCCTATATGCACTTAAAGACAATCAATAACTTAAGTAAAAATGCTCAAAATATGGCCTTTTTGCGGAGTTATCAATGGTCCTTGTATGATATAAAGTGGCTAATTTTAAGAAAATCTCTAAATTATGTATTGATTTTACAATGATAATTGTAAACCATTATTATAATATTGAGTATTTTCTCGTTTAATAAAATTATTGGCTTCTATTCAAAAAAAAGAAGAAGAAAATATATTATCATGTGATCAAATCAAAGACATGATGAAAATGACATTTGAAATGATTTCTTCCATGGGAATAATAAAAATATATAATGTAACACCTCCTTCCCGATCCGGTGAAGAACAGAGTCGGAAGATGTTACGGTCGGAGGTTTCGGTGATTCGATAACACTTTCTAATAGTTCGATTCAGAATAGAAATAATTATTATTCAAACCTTTACTAATCAAATCATGGACTAAGACTTATTCATTTGGTTCAAATTAAAACTTTTCGTTTTTCTTAGGATTTAAGGATGATTCATAATGTTTGCAAACTTATCTCGAGACATGTAAGTACCTGTTTCGAAATGACAAGAAGCTGTATCGATACAAAGTTGTTAGGGTCGCTAATTAAGTTATTTTAAGAGATAGGTATCGATACCCCAAGAAGGCCGTATCGAAACGAGGGTGTCCAGGTAGGCAATTCAGTTAACTCCTAACCTGTGTCAATACACTAGGCAGTTGTATCGGAACGATATGTTGTGTTCTAAATCAACATGTTTGACCAACAGGGGTGTATTGAAACACTTAAAAGCTGTTTTGATATTGGGGTTCATGAAAAATAATACTTTAAGCTTGTTTCGATTAGTAGGTTTTGATACACGAAGACCGACCAAGGATCTTAAGGGTTTGACTTGACCTGCTGTATCGATACACTTAAGAGTAGTATTGAAACGAAGAATTACAGATTCAAATAGTATCAAAATCCTTCTAATTGGTTTTTGATACCAAGCTGAGTTTCCCAGATTTTGCCTAGATTCTAAGCAGGCCATAACAAAACTGCTAGAAGACGTTTCAATACGCCTGGCATGTAATGTCACATTTTAGTTGATTTTTATTCAAATTGACTTAAAAGGTGAATTCCAATCCCTATTAAATTTTATTATCAACCTATAATAAGCATATTTTCACATCAAGTCAAATTTTAAGGCAATTTGAATCCATTTACTAGGTTTTAGACTTTTAGTTCCAATTATGCATGTTTGCCCACTTAACCTATTTCTTAGCAAAGTCATTTTACAAAATAGAAGTCTAGGAAAGTTACACACCATACCAACATATCAAAATACATAATTATGGCTTAACAAAACATGTTGCCACAATTCTAAGAGTATTTAAAACAAGCTTACATACTCTTGACTAGTGACTTTGCAAAAACCTTGCCAAAAGGGGATCCAAATCTTCTTCTCAAACCTTAACCTAAAAATGCATGGAAAATAAAGACATTAGACATATTATGCCTAATGAGGTAGTCAATAACAAAATGAACATATAATATGCAATCCTTTTAAATTCTTTTATAGTATTTCATCAATTATGCCAAGAGTTCATCTTAATTTCAATAAGATTAATAAGTCAATAATCATCCTTGGATTGATCAAGATAGTAGATACGCGGACTCCTATGCTCCCCAAAACAATAAATGTTCTAATCCCTCCGCCTTTCCAAAATGACCAATATACATATCATCTCTCTACCTCGCCAAATATAGGCCGTAGCCTAAGGATCGTAGTCCAACCATACCAATGAGCTCATGAATCCTATGGAATGCCAATTGTATCCAATATTCACTCAAATACAAGGTCCAATACAATTTTAGATTTATAACAATGTCAATGATGATTTCAATAGGTTCCATGAATCAATGTCAATGATTTTGACCCTTAGGTCCATTTCAATAAGCTCAATGATCAATATTTCAATAAATCAATGCTTTAACATAATCAATGCAATAACAAAGCTTACCAAAGCTTACCATGATCCTACATGATATCATATCCTTTCCTTGCCAATAATATGCTACATGTTAATCAATAACAATGAAATGAGATGGGAAAAAGTACTTAGCTTTTTCCCATGACTCTACTACACTCACCTTGATGAAAAGAGCTTCTAAGGAGCTTGAATGACAACTCCTTTATCCTTGTTCCTTGTAGAAATTTATGGTGATTTTTCCAAGGCTTTAACTAATAAACAAAACTCATGGAAGATGTCACTAAGGATTTCAATGGATTAAAACAATACTTAATCTTAAACAAGCTTAAAGATGACATAAATTTCATGAATTAAAGTTTCCTAAACATGGGTTCCATAACAAATCTTTTAAAGATTTTTCTTTGAAATTAAACATAAACTATCCATGGAATTCAACAATAGACTTAGGGGTTTTACTCACAAACCTTTTAGCTTCAATTTAGTGTCTTGAAAACAACCAGATATCAAGGATAAAATTGAGGTTTTTTGTGAGCTCAAGGAAGAAGATGAAAATGGTGGTGCTTGCTTACAAGCTAGGAGGATGAAAGAAAAAGATGACAACTTTGTCTGTAATGTTTACTTGTTGGTTTCCAATTGCAACTTTCAACCCTTATCCTTTTTCACTTAATTAATCCCCCATAACCGTGTGAATCCATGTGTGGCAAGCTTTCCTAACAATGGGAAGATTTACTTTCCAACTTTCCCAATTTCTCAATTTTCTAAGTGTAGGGAAACTTATAAAATTCATTATAAAATCTTATCTTTTTTTTTATCCTTTCCAACAATTAACTCCATATTTCTATGAAAATGTCACCTCATATACACATGAAATCAAACACGCAAGAGGTGACTAAGAACCAAAAAAAGGTAAAATTACGAGGATGGTCCCTCAACTTCGTAAAGTTCACACTTTTTATCCTTAAACTTTCACTTTTTACAATTTAGTCACTAAATATTTTTTTCTTTCCAAATAAGTCCTTAAGCCAAAATTAAACTCAATTAAAATTCCATTACACCATAATTGAATACAAAAGGATTCTGATATTACATTTACTACTTTTTTATACAAAATTCCGATCATCGGGACATAATTCCGACTAGACCGGTTTTTGGGGCATTACATATAAGATGTGTTTTGATTCCAAAGAGTAATTTCAAGAAATTATAATTATCAAGATATATTAATTACACATTCTTTTTTATCACATAAAAAATATTATATTTTTCGAGTAATATGGAGATTTAAATACATACAAAATATCATTAACATTATTAATCACTCAATCAATTATTAAAATTCTATTTACACTTTTCTAATACATGAAATCAAACTTTATTAAATTTAATGTAGGTTATGGTTCATGTTGGTAATTTGAATGGGGGCTATAGTGCTTGGAAAGTTTAGGAATCGTTTCGACACAAACATGAGAGAGTACCCTGGTGTTTGGGCAGGCTGATCCATCCCTCGTTAGCATGTGAGGCTACCAAGGTGGATGTTAGGTACGTTTCTTAGAAAATTCAATGTACGAGGGCTTTAATTTTTTTAATCACTGAATAGAGGCTACCTAACTAAGAGTAGATAGAGGTTGTTGTGTTTGTGCACACCTTTTAATTTCTTTAAGCTTATTTGGATAATAAAATTTATTTAAAAAAATAAAATTTATTTAAAAAATTATTGATAAATTATAATTACATATAATTTTAATGATACTTAATAAAAATAAAATACTATACGCATTTTCTCCGATTTCCACAACGCTTGTTTTTTTAATTAGGTTTGTTAGAGGTCATAAAAAGTTTGATCTTCTTTGATAGTTATTTGTCGATGTAAACATAACTATGCAATAAAACATTTTTTAATAGTTTGGTTCGTTCATCACTCATTTTCACCTGATAAAACATCTCATTAGGATATAGACAAAAAAATTCTTCAAAATTTTGGGCTTTTCACTATGTGATAATCCGAAGAGAATGATTTTATATATATATATATATATATATTTGATTTTTTATGTTTTATTATTGTGTGAATTTATTTGACGGCCATAGTTTTAATGTATTTAGTGCGTTTTATTTATGATTTCTTTTAATAATTTGTTAATAAAATTTACTTGTCATTATTTAAAAATTAATAAATTTTATAAATTACAATATTACTTAAATATGACGCTTATATATGTTATACATGTATTTTATCCGGGTATTAATACATATAATTAGACCATAATAAATAGTTTATAATAATAATAATTAATTTATGAAATAAATCATACATTCATAAGAATGTCCATTAAATACAACTACTCATTTTAGTATAGGAAACAAATCTCACATTGGTGGGAATGTCCATTACATATAATTAGGCCATAATAAATACATGATAATAATAATTAATTTATGAAATAAATCTGACATTGGTAAGAATGTCCATTATATACAATAACTCATTTTAGTGTATGAAACAAATCCCACATTGGTGAGAATGTCCATTACATATAATCACTCATTTTAGGGTAAGAAATAAATTCCACATTACTGGAAAACCTCTTTTTCTCCTTCCTAAATACCTAAAAAAAAGACGAAGGTCTACTTAAAAAAGAAACCAAAAAAAGAACGGTGAAAGTCTTGGAACAAATCAAAGAGGCATCATAATTACCTCTACAATGCAAGTTTATAGTAACTCCATCACTTTTTTTATTTTTCCTTATTATATTTGTTAGTTTCTTTATTCATTTAGGCATTAGAATTTGTAATTTTATATATTTTAGTCATTATAGGCATTTTAAATAGACATTATAGTTTTGTAACTTTTTAATTTAGTCGCAAAAGATAATAAAGTTGGTTGTTTGTTGCAATTACTTTTATTTTAGTCATCAACTTAAATTGTTTTAATTATTGTTTGTATTATTTGATTAACTATCGTTTTTGGTTGCATATTAGATAATTAAATTCACACAATAATTAATTATATTCAAATCATTTTAGGTTATACCTTTAACTAGGAATTCAATAATTAAATAAGGCTAGATAATTATAGTAAATTAATAAGTATTGAATAAGAAATTTGGGGATCCGTAATTAAATAGTATCTTAATGAAATTAGACGTTATTTGTGGGATCTTTCAAAAAGAATATTTGACGCCTACTATTAAAATAAAATTAATTAAATGACTTAGACTAATAATTATAGACTAATTAAGATTAGAACTTTAAAATTTGAAGAGACTAGATAATCAAATATTAATTCGAGATCTCATATTAGCAGTGCCTTAATGAAATTGGGTGTTGTCGCACAAAAATTTCTAATTAGATGATATTCTAATAATAAATATAAAAATGTTAGAGCTTTTTTAGTTTATAGAATTAAAAATTGCAAGACAATAATATGTCATACATAATTCTGTCGATATAGGCAATAATGTTCTAGAATATAAATACGGGTGCCCTGATGAAACTGGGTGCTTTTTTTACATTCAAACCAAAAGAAGAATTTCTATAAAGAAAGAATATTTTTATTCTAAATATAAGTTCGATTAATAATTAAACAATAAAATATATTCGAATTTCCATTGATTAAATTACCAAATATGTCACATGAAATTTGAGGTATCGATACTGGGAGCTCGTAAGGGTTGTCCTTATACGTATCTGACTCTCAAAACCATGTTTTAAAATTGAATCTCTAGTTTGTTTTTATGGTGTTCGGCCTACCAAAGTGGTCAGTGACGATTCCAAATTATTTTTAAATCAAATAAAGGGTAAAATTAGATTTTTTTCTACTAATTAATATGGGTTACAAATTAAAATTAATTTTTATAATTAATTAAAATAAGACATGTTTTAATCTAAACCCCCCAATTTTCAGTATTAATAATTAAAACTGGAAAAAAATCTTAATTTTCAAAACTAATTGTCAAGCTAGTAACCCCCTCGACCCGGTCTAAACACCACCCGACTCGAACAAGTTACACGGGGAATACCGAGGCTAATTCGGAGACACGCCCCGATAAATAACCCTATTTTTTAAATTTTATCTAGATGCTTTAATTAGATCCTACATGTTCATGCAAAGACTGAGTTCAATTACAGCGGAAATCGATAAGAAACGAGTTCTAATTTAACCCAACAAGTTATAAGGACCTAATTATAATTTTCTATAAATTTATAGACCAATTATGAAATTAAAGTTATCAACATTTAATTAAGTTCATTACATGCTTGTATCTTAAATTTCAAGTTAAAATAATATCTATTAGTCATTTAATTGCATGCTCAAAGTTTAGGGACTATTTCCAACCTCTAAAGATATCATGACATTCTCTATATTCAAATTACCTAAAAACGCTTTAAGCAGAAATCAATGCATTTTAGCTAGATGCAACTCAACCTAGTTAGTAACAATATATTAAACTCCAAAGAGTATGCTTCAACGTCAACAACACTCAAATACACACATAGGGATATCAAGAATCAAACTTAAAAATAACTATATTATAACTAAAGGAATATCAATAGACAATTCAAGTCGAAGTCGTAAAACTAATATCAACATAGATAAACATCAAACTTGTATAAGCATACAACTACTACAAGTCTCATCAATATAACAATATTCTTAAAATGGTAACCCATCCCCATTGCTCTCTCACTACTACTAATGTTATAAAGACATACTTGAGCTTTCACTTAACGGTTACCTGGATCCTTGCTTCCCTTTACTGCCTCAACATTATTTACTCTGCATTGCAAGGTAAATGAGAGGGTAAGCATAAGTTTAGTGAGTGAATAAAAACAAGTATATAAAAAACACCTTACAATGCAACCCATATTAAACAAATTTCATCAATTTAAAAACATGTCATGCTCTTTATAAAACAAAACAAACATGGCTAACAATGCCACTTTTTAAAACTCAGTAAGTGTCATTAAACCATGGCTAACAATGCCATCATTAAAATTTAGTAAAACCCTTTTTAAAATCATATGCTTTAAAAGTTAAAACACAAGTCTTACATGTTACTCACATAGCAATGCTTACACATGCATCTCAATGCACAAAGCTCAAGTCTTACATGCTAACAACATAGCAATGCTTAAATCACATGCACACCAATGCACAAAACCTCGCATGCATAATCCCATATGCAACAATTAAAAACCATGACACTTACCTTTAAAAAGTAAAAACATATATTGGTGCTAGTGATCCGATTTGTACCACTCCAAATCGTTAGGATAAACAGGCAACCGCATGTTAGTACCACTCCCAGAGCATGCGCATGTTGATACCACTTTCAACATGAATTATCTCACCTTGGTGTTCGGTGACAGTACCACTCCAATCAACCCGTATGTGACAGTTCCACTCCCATCACATAGCATTAGAATAAAAGGCAAAATGCAACACCCAAGGAATTTATACACGTACGACTTTTGAATATTTATAGTGCACTCTAGACCCTATTGATTGATCAACTTATCCCATAAGGTTCATCACTTAACTAGCCAATATATTATAAAAAATCAATGCTCAAAACTTAATTCAAAATAGAATTCAAATCACACGTATCCCACTTTTCACGCATCACTTGCAAAAACTGATAAAACCACTTTTATCTTATTTCTCAAAACAAAACCGTGGGAACATTGAATGCATATAAAATCTCTTTAAAAACAATTTCATGAGCATTTATATATATGCATAATCACATATGCACAACATAACAAGAGCATGACAAATAACGTTGTAAAAATAAGGCATAACATGGGAACCTTTAAGAAAGCAATACTTAAAACTTACTTCCGAGTATAGGGAGGTTTTTCACACCTTCCTTACACCCCCAAACCTTTGAAAACACATTTAAAAACATGCAAAATCGGCAACCCTCATAATCCACTCACCAATTTACCGAAACTTGCTCATCAAGTCTCCCGAAAACGTAATTTGGCTATCCGATCTCCTTCAAACTTGTTGCTTTACCTCTTGACCTAATTCAAGCATCAACACCAGAGGTTTTAGTGCATTATAACACACCAAAACATCCCTAAAGTCGGACCAATACATGGCAGCCCCTAAAAACACCATAAAACTTAATCAAAACTCACCAAAAACCTCTCCAAACACCACCTAAACCTTATGTACGAGACTAGATACTTAAAAGCAATCTTAATTACATCTAAACACTTCAAGATTCATGTATTTAGGCATCAAAAACAACCATGGAAAACCCTTGAACGAAAATCAAGAAAATAATGGAATTTTTATCAAGAAAACCAATTTTATTGTTTCAAGACTTTAAAGATTGTTTCAATCAGCCAAGAACTTAGGAATTTCATTAAAGAACTTTATGTTTCAGAGGTTTGAATGATTCTCACCTTCAAAATTGATCTTGCCCCTTTAAAGGTTTAAAAACTAGAAAACCCGTAGAAAATGCAGAGATTTTGAAGAAGAAAAATATAGGAAAATAAACCAACAAAATTTTATTAAAAAGAATGGATATTTACCTTGAAAATATGATGAAGAATATGTCTTGGAATGGAAGAAACCGAGATCTTGGAGAAGGGTTTAAAGCTTGATAGAAAAATAGAGTTTTTCGAGTAAAATCGAAGAAGAACATTATAAAGAATTAATCAAAATAATTTTTATTGAAAAGATTGATGTTTAACTTTGAAAATATGATGGAGCGGCTGCCAAGAAGATGAAAAGTCGGAATTTTAAAAATAGGTTTAGGTTTATGACTTAAAAATAGGTTTTTAGTGTTAATATTAAGTTATTTGGGCTATTAATTAAAATTAAGAGTTATGGGTTATTAAAATAGACCATTGGAAGGCTTAGATCATCTAGGATTAGTATTGGATCAAATCCCCATAAAGATTCAAAGTTTTGGCTTAATTTATGAAATTGTCCTCAAGTTTTCAATTTTACAAAATAGTCACTAATTTCAAAATCGTGGGGATTCAAGGGTCAATTTTCAAAATTGATTTGACCTAAGTCAAATATATACTAAATAATGATTTTAGGATATTTTCCATAATTTGTTTTGATTAAAAATCAAGTTTTAAGTATTTAATCCCGAACTAGGCTAAACCGACAAAACCGGTTCACTAAACTTCTAGGCCCAATTTTGGGGCGTTACAACTCTACCCCACTTAAGAAATTTCGTCCTCGAAATTTTTACCATGAAAGGAGTTAAGGAAACTCCTCCTTTACAACTTCCTTTCATTCTTGCGTGACTTTCCAAACACCATTATGCCACTAAAACACTTTGATCAACACATGGATCTTACCACAAAGGACCTTTACTACAAAAACCAAGATCCAACATACATCTCATAAAGACAAGATTCACTCTCATCCTAACACCACCCTTTAGCACAACTTGAAAAGCTACACAAAACAACGGTACACTAAAAACACCATGGTCCTTCTCAACACTCATTGCACCCTCAAGATAAAAGCAAAACCTTTTTTTTCGAAGGCCTAACCTCTCCCTATTCAAGGTTGATAACCGACTTTCGGAAAACCGCCTCAAGTTCCAACTACCACTAACAAGCTTAACTTTCCCAAGCATATTCCAATATACAAGGCAAAAACCAAAACTTTTCACCGAGCCTCGCTCAACGCAACATCACATAAAAAGTTTCACAAAAAAAAACTTAAACGGTACTACTCGAACACCCAACTATGGATACGAAAATAAGCAACTCTACTAACGAAAACACCTTCACCAAGAACCCAAAAGATTCATGTCAAAACACCTTAACATACCTTTCCAAACCTGGATAACTCACTCATACCAGTTACATGTCTATTAACGAGAGAACACCCACAAACTCAATTGAAAACCCATCTATCTCAAAACCTTATCACATTAAAGCATACCGCTCAACAGCTCCAACCGTTCTCAAAGAAAACACTCTCTTTTAACTGCCAAGAAACCACACCATGAAATTTAGTGAGATTTGTTCACACACCTCTATACTAATACTTATGACGACAACAATATTCTCAAAGAATACTGACCCTCAAGCTCAATTTACCAACAAAACAAACATTCACCTTCAACTCATCATCATCCAAAACAAGTCCATCAAACAACAAATGCTTTCAAACTCCTTCACATCTCCTTCCAGATACATAGAAAAAGAATACCACAAACTTTTATTAAGATATCATTCTTACTTCTAGCACCATATAGCATAACCATGTTCCCCATAGACAAGAAAGACAACCAACACAACAACTAAATACCCATCATGATAACCTCAATTGTACCCTACACACGCGGCTCCACCAAACATCCGATATCAACTTACCTCATAACATCCTAATTACGGAAAATCTCACCTACAACTCTGTTACTAGACCAATAGTCTTCAATAAACTTAATTGAGTCAACACTGCTCTTGACTTCCCAACACTCTTAACTTATTCCACTAAAGCGAAACCTGTCAAGGCATAACCCTTAAGCAATCCAAGCCACACTAAGTAGCTCAGATTTAACCCATAATGCTACACAAGGCACTTCTAATCATTTTGTGTCAGTACATAACATCATGCTCCTATAAATGACAATGCCTCATTTAAAGACTAGATCACCATAACCAACTCAGCAAAGCACCGCTAAACAAACTGGATGTACAACACACACAATTTTTCCCAAACAACAACTCACTGGCTGACAATTAAATAGCACGACACTGTGGTCAACCAACTCTTATCTCACTTAGATTATTCTAAGCCCAAACGTGTGCCTCTTTAACCTAGCCAAGCTTAGTGCTACTCCTCCGTCCACTCACCTTAACATCCATTTTATCGTTAAGCAACAACAACATATGAGAAAACCAATCGTAAACGAAAACTACTCAAACCCAACCTTCTCAACACTTCCCGAGGATCAGGCAAGCTCAAAAGACCGTTTGACCAATAAAGGTTACAAACTACCCAACATTCCTCATCACACAACATCTCCATGCATATATATCCAAGGATTACATCCGAAACCTCCATAACAACCTGACCATACCCAAGCAAAACCTTACATAACTCCTTATGAAAACAACATACAAAAGCTAAGTCAAACGACATAACCACCACCTCTCAAGGTCCACACAAGTCCATTATGCATCCTTCATCACCTTAAATCGTTTTCCAAAATTTTCATTTCTTTTCCAAAAACCCAACTAGTACTTTCTAAAAGAAACACTAGATCAGTTACACACTTGACCTAACCACCTCCTGAACCATACCAAACAGAAAATACCAAGTGGTACTTCCTCCAAACATAACTATAACACAACACCTCTTACAAAAACCGAACTCTCTCCGAAGATACCTCGCAAAACTAAGCCTTCCACCTTACTAACGACTAACCTCCTATGGAAACAAACTCAAGGTACTCAACCTAGGTTCAACTATACACAACTCCAAGCCCAGCTAACCAATCTAATAACTCCACAAAAAGGCTATATTTTAGGCCTTTTTACTTAAGTTATTGAGTGCCCTTAGGCTCATATAGGATCATGTAGTTGCATTTAGGGTCATAACATTGCATATAGTCTTTTGGTTATGCCTTGGCATTTTCATATGGTAATAGGTGTTATTTCACGAGAAAGGTAGTTCTTTTTTGTGGTGTTGTGCAGGGAAGCAGAAACGGAAGTTGAGGCAATTTGTCATGGCATTTGCAGAAGGATAGCAAAAGGAAAATGCCATGGCAAAGCTAGAGAACTCCTATGCTGAGCTAAACGACAAAGAGATATTTTGATAAGAGTGCCAGTTGGTGCTACCACAGCCACTCGGGACCACTACAGCTGGCTACAGCCACCTCAGTAGGGGACCACTGCCATATTGCCTATATGCGAGCCACCTGGGTAGGGGACCACTGCCACCTCTGCCAGTCCTACAGAAATGCCAGGACAAAATGAGGGCAGAAATGGACTTTTACACATCTTTTAGGGTTTTTCACCCTCTTTAAAAGACATGGTGACCTACACAAAAAGAGAGGCTTTTGAGAGGAACAACCAGAAAAGAGAGACCTTTGAGGCGGTCTTTGCGGCGGCGGAAAGCTTCCACCTTTCTCCTCCAAACTCCGGCCAATGGGACCTCCATTGATAGAGCTCGAAGGGAGTGGTGTGCTAGGCACCCGAGAGGGGCTAGCACACCAAGGCGTCCTATGGTGGTTGAAGAGCCAGCGGCAGTGCACACCGAGGGTGTCTTCTAGTCCTTCTTCCTTGCTTTATTTTGTTTATCTTTTCATGAGGATGATTGTTAGATGTTTAAGATTTATGTGGATGATTTATCTTAACATTTAGCCCCACCATGTAGCTTTGATTCGGTGGTTGTTTTTATGGATGACTATGTTTTATTTCTATTTAATATATTGCCTACTAAGTGTTTGTATATTTGCTTTGCTCATTGTTGGTAATTATTTAAGCATTGTAAGAGGCACGAGAGTGTCCCTTGTTTAGATACATGTTAGAGCACTCGAGAGAGGCGTAACTATAGATCCTTAGATCATCCGGGAGGAGCTAAGGGAGGATCTACATGAGCAATGAGTTCTAGACTGAAAATAGGGCCTAGTTGGATCCTAGAGCACTTGAGAGAGGCGTAGGTGAAGGCTTCAACGACTAAAAGGAGTGTGCTTTACCGATAGACTAAGGTTTCATTCGCGTGACAGGCGAAAATACCATGGCATTTTAGAATATCAGGTTCCTATGACTCGAAAGAGCGGGAACACTTTAGAAATCTCTGTCGAGTAGGTATATACCATAGTGGATATATGTTAGGTAGGGGTAAGGGGTAGGAAACCATAGAAGCCACCATCAGTCATTCCTGAGAAAGTTCATCAATAGAGGAGAAGTACAATATATTGTTTAACGTGTTCCTGCATTCTGTTTTTGCCTCCGCATTTACAACTTACTTTCATTATTTTGCTTGTTACTCAACGATTTCCTTCTATTCACTCACACACCACCTCCATACATTCACCTTGTCATCATCATCCATACCATTTTGCCTTGGCATATTTTAGTTGCTTGCATTCTAGAATTGCCATAGCATTTCCATTTTACACCTTCACCGTACATAACCATTTTCTCTTGTTTATATCTTTACCTTTGTTTTCCTTTTTAGTTTGTGACAACCCTTTTTGTCTTGGCAAATTTGACTGCATGCTTTACATAGATCCTCGTGGGAACGATACTCACTCACCCTATTATTACTTGTATGAATGTGTATACTTGCACATATAAGTGTGTTCACATACATCATTTATAGCACTACACAGAACACACCAATCCTTAACAATAATTATTTCCTAACCAGAAAAGTAACTCAACTCATTGCACAATAGACTCAACTCTAACAAGAGCATCTTTCAGACACCTCTGTAAACCTACACCTTTTCCTTACAAGATTGATCACAACATAACTTTCATTTTCAAGAAAGAATCATTTGTAGATATGGACAACGTATGCATGAGTCCTATATGTCACCCTAGATGCCTATGCAAGTGCATGCAAATGCAATCTAATGTCATGCTCAAGAATGCATGTATGTCCTAAGATGTCTAATGTATATGCATGTAGGTGCTCCTATACTATGCATGATTATTGTCCATACTCACAAACAACGTCCTCCACTCCGAAACTTCAACTTTCTATCTCTTCAACGTCCAGAAGCACTCAAGAGTACACAACCACACTATAACCCGAACGTTTCCAACATATTCAATTCACCTTGCACACAAGCAATTTGAAACTCCCAAAGGCACTCTCAGTGATGTAGTCACCTACTACTCACCAGCACAACTGATTCTTAAATTAAACTAATTCAAAACCACTTTATACTCAAACACGATCGAGGACCCAATCGACTCAAGATCGAATATCACAACACTAACATATATACACTTTTTATCTCCACAACTACGTTATAACCAAGTTTTTGCTTTCTTTTTGGTCCCATATCAAGCACAATGAAATAGAAAAATAATTTTAACATGCAAAAACATTTTGCAAAACCTGTGAGGCCAGCGCAAAGCAAGTTTCAAGTAGCTCAAGTATAATATAAAACAATTTCCTAGTAGTAGTTAGAGCAATGGGTAACCCAAAATAAACCTAACAATATATATTGAATCTTCAAATAGAACAATCATCAACTATGATTAGTATCACGAATATATAACTATCAAGTGTATTTTCCACAATAGCATTAAGCATTATATAAAATCATCACAAAATCTCATACATTAACCAATGCAAATTCAAACTAGTTTCCCATACTATATGGCATATCAAAAACCACAAATCTCATGATATTTTTAGCTTAGAAATCATTTTTAAAACTAACAGACCATAATGTATGCAATATTTAAAATTACAAACACTTTTCACTTTTATAAATTTGACACGCAAGATAACATTAAAACATGGTCAAACAGTAGTCTATGTTACATAATATTTAATTCACTTAGTCAAGAAACTCACAGACATGTTCACATTTACATATAACTAATATCATAACAAAGGAACAAGATTCCATCATGCTTACAAATAATAATTCATATAGCAGCATTTAAGCATATCAAAATTTAATCATGCTTTATCTGCATTCATATATATGACAAACATACAATTGCATTAAAATTTTAATCATGCTTTCAAACATCGTGCTTGAAAAACAAAGCCTTAAGTTACTATGTCACAACATAAATCAATCACATATAGCAAACACCGTGCATCTCATATAATAACATAGAATTTTTCAACAATCATCGTGCATAAGCAATATTTAAAACAAATTTAACTCTACAACATACCAAACAAAACTTCCAAAAAGGTTTCGTAAACCTAAGCTCTGATACCAACAAATGTAACCCCCTCGACACGATCTAAATGCCACCCGACTCGAATAAGTTACACGGGGAATACCGAGGCTAATCCGGAGACTTGCCCTAATAAACAACCCCATTTTTTTCATTTTATCTAGATACTTTAATTAGATCCTACGTGTTCATGCAAAGACTGAGTTCAATTGCAACGAAAATCGATAAGAAACGAGTCTTAATTTAACCCAACAAGTTATAAGGACCTAATTATAATTTTCTATAAATTTATGGACCAATTATGAAATTAAAGTTATCAACATTTAATTAAGTTCACTACATGCTTATATCTCAAATTTCAAGTTAAAATAATATCTACAAGTCATTTAATTGCATGCTCAAAGTTTAGGGACTATTTCCAACCTCTAAAGGTTTTATGACATTCTCTATATTCAAATTACCTAAAAACACTTTAAGCAGAAATCAATGCATTTTAGCTAGATGCAACTCAACCTAGTTAGTAACAATATATTAAACTCCAAAGAGTATGCTTTAACATCAACAACACTCAAATTCACACATAGGGATATCAAGAATCAAACTTAAAAATAACTATATTATAACTAAAGGAATATCAATAGACAATTCAAGTCGAAGTCGTAAAACTAATATCAACATATATAAACATCAAACATGTATACGCATACAACTACTACAAGTCTCATCAATATAACAATATTCTTAAAATGGTAACCCATCCTTATTGCTCTCTCACTACTACTAATGTTATAAAGACATACTTAAGCTTTCACTTAACGGTTACCTGGATCCTTGCTTCCCTTTACTGCCTCAACATTATTTACTCTGCATTGCAAGGTAAATGAGAGGGTAAGCATAAGTTTAGTAAGTGAATAAAAATAATTATATAAAAAACACCTTGCAATGCAGCCTATATTAAAGCAATTTCATCAATTTAAAAACATGTCATGCTCTTTATAAAACAAAACAAACATGGCTAACAATGTCACATTTTAAATCTCAGTAAGTGTCATTAAACCATGGCTAACAATGCCATCATTAAAATTTAGTAAAACCCTTTTTAAAATCATATGCTTTAAAAGTTAAAACGCAAGTCTTCTAGCAATGCTTACACATGCATCTCAATGCACAAAGCTCAAGTCTTACATGTTAACAATATAGCAATGCTTAAATCACATGCATACCAATGCACAAAACCTCGCATGCATAATCCCATATGCAACAATTAAAAACCATGACACTTACCTTTAAAAAGTAAAAACATATATTGGTGCTAGTGACCCGATTTTTATCACTCTAAATCGTTAGGATAAACGGGCAACCGAATATTAGTACCACTCCCAGAGCATGCGCATGTTGATACCACTCTCAACATGAATTATCTCACCTTGGTGTCCGATGACAGTACCAATCCGATCAACCCGTATGTGACAGTTCCACTCCCATCACATAGCATTAGAATAAAAGGCAAAATGCAACACCCAAGGAATTTATACACGTACGACTTTTGAATATTTATAGTGCACTCTAGACTCTATTGATCGATCAACTTATCCCATAAGGTTCATCACTTAACTAGACAATATATTATCAAAAATCAATGCTCAAAACTTAATTCAAAATAGAATTAAAATCACATGTATCCCACTTTTCACACATCACTTGCAAAAACTGATAAAACCACTTTTATCTTATTTCTCAAAACAAAACCATGGGAACATTGAATTCATATAAAATCTCTTTAAAAACAGTTTCATGAGCATTTATATACATGCATAATCACATATGCACAACATAACAAGAGCATGACAAATAACGTTGTAAAAATAAGGCATAATGTGGGAACCTTTAAGAAAGCAATACTTAAAACTTACTTCTGAGTATAAGGAGGTTTTTCACACCTTCCCTACACCCCCAAACCTTTGAAAACACATTTAAAAACATGCAAAATCGGAAACCCTCATAATCCACTCACCAATTTACCGAAACTTGCTCGATAAGTCACCCGAAAACGTAATTTGGCTTTCCGATCTCCTTCAAACTTGTTGCTCTACCTCTTGAACTAATTTAAGCATCAAAACCAGAGTTTTTAGTTCATTATAACACACCAAAACATCTCTAAAGTCGGACCAATACATGGCAGCCCCTAAAAACACTATAAAACTTAACCGAAACTCACCGAAAACCTCTCCACACACCACCTAAACCTTATGTACGGGACTAGATACTTAAAATCAATCTTAATTACATCTAAAAAATTCAAGATTCATGTATTTAGGCATCAAAAACAACCATGGAAAACCCTTGAACGAAAATCAAGAAAATAATGGAATTTTTATCAAGAAAACCAATTTTATTGTTTCAAGACTTTAAAGATTGTTTCAATCAGCCAAGAACTTAGGAATTTCATTAAAGAACTTTCTGTTTCAGAGGTTTGAATGATTCTCACCTCCAAAATTGATCTCACCCCTTTAAAGGTTTAAAAACTAAAAAAACCCGTAGAAAATGCAAAGATTTTGAAGAAGAAAAATATAGGAAAATAAACCAACAAAATTTTATTAAAAAGAATGGATATTTACCTTGAAAATATGATAAAGAATATATCTTGGAATGGAAGAAACCGAGATCTTGGAGAAAGGTTTAAAGCTTGATAGAAAAATAGAGTTTTTCGAGTAAAATCGAAGAAGAACATTATAAAGAATTAATCAAAATAATTTTTATTGAAAAGATTGATGTTTAAATTTTAAAATATGATGGAATGGCTGCCAAGAAGATCAAAAGTCGTAATTTTAAAAATAGGTTTAGGTTTATGACTTAAAAATAGGTTTTTAGGGTTAATATTAAGTTATTTGGGCTATTAATTTAAATTATGGGTTATGGGTTATTAAAATAGACCATTGGAAGGCTTAGATCAGCTAGGATTAGGATTGGATCAAAGCCCCTTAAAGATTAAAAGTTTTGGTTTAATTTATGAAATTATCCTCAAGTTTTTCAATTTTTACAAAATAGTCACTAATTTCAAAATCGTGAGGATAAAAGGGTCAATTTTCAAAATTGATTTGACCTAAGTCAAATATACACTAAATAATGATTTTAGGATATTTTCCATAATTTGTTTTGATTAAAAATCAAGTTTTAAGTATTTAACCCCGAACTAGGCTAAACCGACGAAACAGGTTCACTAAACTTCTAGGCCCAATTTTGGGGCATTACAGCTATTTTACACCTAATTTTAAAATGGATACGACAGCTTGACGACTTTTGGGGGGACTCCGAGAGTCAGGCATTTTAAATTTTATGTGGCATATTTTGCAAGGTTAAAATGACAATTCAAAAAAAACTCTCCATTAATTGTTAATTAAGCCTATATCCGATTGAAAATTTTGTGATTCTTTGTTATATTTATCATTCATGCATAAGCTCTCGACCCGAGCTTTTTACCCTTGTATGGGAGAAAGAAATAATTCAACGTGATACTCTTTAGCTCTAAGTTCGGATTTATGTATACTTTTAGTATATCAACCTTATGTAATGTGAGGTCATGCCTCTGCGCTAAGGGGATGTGTAATACCGAATTGATGTCTTATTGTCATAGTAGACATTAACGATAGTTCGGGAACCTAGATTCTAGATCAAACCCCACATGCATAGAGTATTAACCTACCCCTCTTGAGATAGACAAGGATTATAGGATAAGGTGGGGTGCTGCCGGAATGCAGCCAAAATAAAAATTTTCTCAGGTTATTTTATGCTCGATATAAACTGTTCTCCTGTTAGTTTTATGCAACATGAATCGTTATCTGATTATTTTCGAAACTTATTTTTTTCCATTCCAATTTTTTGTGCTTAGAGTATAAATTCACCATACTGACACTTTTTTGTGTGGTGTGTGAGTTTTGCATCGCATATCATATATTAGAGGTATCGACTTGAGGGTTAGTCGAATAAAAAATGGTCCTAAACTAAAGAGTCTGATAAAAAAGTGGGAGACAATATGTCAAAATGGACTCGATTCAAGAAGACTCGATATAGGAACGAAGTCAACATTCATGGAGGTCAAGTATCTATAATACAAGGATGTACTAGTAAATTGTCAGTATAACAAATGACTGCTAGATTTAAGTTAATTTGAGGATTCCATAATGGTCGCATGAAAAACAATTTTGTGTAAGATTTTCAATCACTGTATATATTTAAATGGATTAAGTGCCGAGGACCATGAAAAACACAATATATTTTTTTATTTTCGGGAGAAAATATGTGATAGCCATAATGGAAAATATGAAACCTTATTCTAGGGAAGAAAAAGGATCGAATCTATATAGGGCCCAACCTCACCTTGAGTTTCAAGACAGAATTAGGGGTAATTGAAAAAGTAAACAAGAAACGATAGATAATGAGAAATGTCTATAGTAGATAAATTGGGGCTATTCTAGGGCTGTTATTGGAAAGAAGATATGTAGTAGATAATCAAATAGCAAAAGGGAATTATGAACCCATATTTGATATTAATATTTCAGGAATGATAAAAATTACCAAAAGATGAAGTTGATAAATGAAATGATGAAATGAAAAAACACGATACGATACCCAAAAGATCAGTTTGTATGTTTCGACCCATCATTTCAAGTGAAGAACGACATATTGAAAGCCAGACCGAGACAATCACCAATGTTATGCAAATAGAGTCGGTGATCAACTTCAGAACCAAAAATAAGAAATATCATTTATGTGTATATTTTGCTCGGTTAAGTAATAGACCTATCAATAGATTTCCATTGAAACACTAAAATAATTGTCGAATCAGACTAAACAAAGTGATCAACAAAAAAGCTCAGACTAGTCGTTTGTTGTCAATTAATTATCTTCTCCTTGTATTTGATCTTTTGGTTAAACGATTGTTTATCTAATGACTAATTCTTGAAGTCGATACTTACATTTATGCATTGCATTATCTAAATATTGCATTTCTTAGGAAAATATAAAAAATAATAATAAAAGTCATCGCATTTTGATTAAAATATTGCTTTTAAAGTGGTATTGCATTTTGACAAGAATAAGTTAAAATATGTTAAGATTAGTAAGTTTCAGAAAGTTATTGAAGACCACTTGAGTGACATGGAAAAGATTAATCAGTCTCAAAATTATGATACCAATTTTAACATTGTGACACGCGTCGTGTAGTGCCAAAAATAAATTCCTTATTCTCAAATAATAAATAGAAATTAAATATAGTAAAGGAGAAGTAAGGGTCGATCCCACAGGGACTAGAAACTTCCTGATTATGCTCTGTTTGATTGGTGATCTAAGAAGGTTGATTGAATTGTGTTTGAGTAAAAATGGGCTTTTGTCGAATGTAATGAAGCTAAATAATTGAATAAAATAAAATAAAGAAATTGATTTAAATATAATAAAAACTTAGCCTTAGGCTTTCGCTTTAACTCGATTTAAATAGATCATCAGAAAAATATTTTTACTTCGGGATTTCACATCGGTAATTAGATTTCAAGGTTCTATCCTTGAAGCAAAAATTCTAAACCAAATACCTAAGTCTATCTTTGATATTGGTTTCATGGATTAATCCACCAATTCAATGTTTGTAGAAAAATCATTTTTAAATCTCAAGACCGACTTGGATTAAGTTATTTCAATAATAACTTGATTCAATCTTAGTTTTCGCCTTAGCAAACAATTTGCTAATGTGTTCTTAGGAAGTCGAATTTGCTTCAATAACCGATCCTTCCTCCCACATAAATGATCAAATCGAAATTTTGACCAAAGTCAATCTTTAGTTTTGAAATCAAGTTGATAAAAAATAAGTTCAAAAGACGAAGTTATTGATGTGCTTTTCAATCCTCACGTTTGGATTGAATCATTGCTTAAGCCCTTGGCTAATAAAAATTTAGCCGAGCATAATTATGGAAAAAATTATGCTCGAATAAAAATAAAGTAAAAATATAAAAGCACGGAAAAATAAAGAAAGCAAATAAAAGCATGAAAAAATAATTAAAGAAAATAAAAGATGAAACAAAACTCTATGATTAAAAGATGAATTCAGAGATGAGTTCTAGGCTTATCCAAGGTGGGTATTTATAGCCTTTTACGAACCCTAAAAATAAGAGATAAATCCTAGATAAATCTAAAAATATTTAAATTGAAATTACAAAGAGATAAATCCTAATTTGAAATTAAAAACGCGGCTGATAAGCTATCTGGAATGCGGATAAGTTATCACGCACCTGCTGACGTCATCTTCTAGAAGTTGCTGATGAAATGCCACATCATATTTCAAGCCCAATGTCGAGTCCATGAATCCAGACTCGATCCAGAAAATAAAAAAAACTTCAGAAATCGTCCATTTAAGTGTATTTTCCATATAAATGATCAAATCGAAATTTTGACCAAAGTCAATCTTTAGTTTTGAAATTAAGTTGATAAAAAATAAGTTCAAAAGAAAACTTTTAAAGAAATAAAAAGACGAAGTTATTGATGTGCTTTTCAATCCTCACGTTTGGATTGAATCATTGCTTAAGCCCTTGGCTAATAAAAATTTAGCCGAGCATAATTATGGAAAAAATTATGCTCGAATAAAAATAAAGTAAAAATATAAAAGCACGGAAAAATAAAGAAAGCAAATAAAAGCACGAAAAAATAATTAAAGAAAATAAAAGATGAAAGAAAACTCTATGATTAAAAGATGAATTCAGAGATGAGTTCTAGGCTTATCCAAGGTGGGTATTTATAGCCTTTTACGAACCCTAAAAATAAGAGATAAATCCTAGATAAATCTAAAAATATTTAAATTGAAATTACAAAGAGATATATCCTAATTTGAAATTAAAAACGCGGCTGATAAGCTATCTGGAATGCGGATAAGTTATCACGCACCTGCTGACGTCATCTTCTAGAAGTTGCTGATGAAATGCCACATCAGATTTCAAGCCCAATGTCGAGTCCACGAATCCAGACTCGATCCAGAAAATAAAAAAAACTTCAGAAATCGTCCATTTAAGTGTATTTTCCATATAAATGATCAAATCGAAATTTTGACCAAAGTCAATCTTTAGTTTTGAAATTAAGTTGATAAAAAATAAGTTCAAAAGAAAACTTTTAAAGAAATAAAAAGACGAAGTTATTGATGTGCTTTTCAATCCTCACGTTTGGATTGAATCATTGCTTAAGCCCTTGGCTAATAAAAATTTAGCCGAGCATAATTATGGAAAGAATTATGCTCGAATAAAAATAAAGTAAAAACATAAAAGCACAAAAAAATAAAGAAAGAAAATAAAAGCACAAAAAAATAATTAAAGAAAATAAAAGATGAAAGAAAACTCTATGATTAAAAGATGAATTCAGAGATGAGTTCTAGGCTTATCCAAGGTGGGTATTTATAGCCTTTTACGAACCCTAAAAATAAGAGATAAATCCTAGATAAATCTAAAAATATTTAAATTGAAATTACAAAGAGATAAATCCTAATTTGAAATTAAAAACGCGGCTGATAAGCTATCTGGAATGCGGATAAGTTATCACGCACCTGCTGACGTCATCTTCTAGAAGTTGCTGATGAAATGCCACATCAGATTTCAAGCCCAATGTCGAGTCCACGAATCCAGACTCGATCCAGAAAATAAAAAAAACTTCAGAAATCGTCCATTTAAGTGTATTTTCCATATAAATGATCAAATCGAAATTTTGACCAAAGTCAATCTTTAGTTTTGAAATTAAGTTGATAAAAAATAAGTTCAAAAGAAAACTTTTAAAGAAATAAAAAGACGAAGTTATTGATGTGCTTTTCAATCCTCACGTTTGGATTGAATCATTGCTTAAGCCCTTGGCTAATAAAAATTTAGCCGAGCATAATTATGGAAAGAATTATGCTCGAATAAAAATAAAGTAAAAACATAAAAGCACGAAAAAATAAAGAAAGAAAATAAAAGCATGAAAAAATAAAGAAAACAAATAAAAGCACGAAAAAATAATTAAAGAAAATAAAAGATGAAAGAAAACTCTATGATTAAAAGATGAATTCAGAGATGAGTTCTAGGCTTATCCAAGGTGGGTATTTATAGCCTTTTACGAACCCTAAAAATAAGAGATAAATCTTAGATAAATCTAAAAATATTTAAATTGAAATTACAAAGAGATAAATCCTAATTTGAAATTAAAAACGCGGCTGATAAGCTATTTGGAATGCGGATAAGTTATCACGCACCTGCTGACCTCATCTTCTAGAAGCTGCTGATGAAATGCCACATCAGATTTCAAGCCCAAAGTCGAGTCCACGAATCCAGACTCGATCCAGAAAATAAAAAAAAACTTCAGAAATCGTCCATTTAAGTGTATTTTCCAGATTCAGAGTCCTGCACAAAAAGACACGAAAAACAGCAAGATCAGTAACATATTCATCAAACCAAGGAGTAATTAAGCACAAAATAATATCTTTTTTAAGCACTCATCACATTGCTTGGAGTCAAGGAGATCGAGAAAGAAAATTATCCGAATGAGATATTAATACGAGCGATCAAAATGGAAATTCATATTTCATAAGAGTTCGGTTTAAAATGATTTTTCGTAAAAAAAAGAGAGAAAGGGGAGAAAGAGATGAAAGAGAGAAAAAATAATAAAAAGATGAAGTTTAAGGGTGGGGGACGGTTACTAATCATGGATAGCAATTAAAGGGGTTTGGCTTTTTGGTTTCTATCGATTTCTTAGGGGAGGTTAATTGGTTAGGGAGGGGGCATTTAGGATGAATTTTTTCGGCAGAGAGTGGAGAGAAAAGTTTGGTGAGAACTTGGCTCTTCCAGGGAGTGCTTGCATGAAAAGCATGGAAAGTTAGTTATGAAAGTGGAAACCATGGAATGCTTTCTATTAAGACATTGAAGCAAAGAGACAGTAGGCACGTCAAGTTGAAGATTTCCTTGAATTCGTGAAGAAAAAGAAAGAATTCTCATCTACTAAAGCTGGTGAGAAGGCCAAGGGAACAATCGAGAAGCAAGGGAGTTCTGATTGTTTGAGCGGAGACAATGGTCGGCTTAGTCAACTCAAAACCGAGGAAAAGAAAGTTGGCAAGAAGTGAGGAACACCTTGACAGGTAATATAAATATAAATTTTCGATTCATTTGTTGATACTGTTTTGTGAGAATGAATTGTGGGTTCTGTAGTTTTTGAAATTCAATTTGGTATTCACTTGATTTGATCGTTGCTTTTCTTGGTTTCAAAATGTTGGCAACCAATCTATGTTAAATAAAAACATTACCTTAGAAAATTTAACATTGTATTCTGACCTTGGAAGCTTTCACCATCTATAAGCTATATTTTGACGTTGGTTACTCACTGTACCATCCAACACTTCACAAGTTTTATACATCACTTCGCACTTAGTTTTGGATGGTGTAATACTCGAATTTCGTATGGATATCATATATAATAAATTAGGTCATTACAACTTTATAATTGGGCTTAGAGTTATTCAATTTGTTCAATTTATTCACTTATTATTGTAATCAGAGCTCTTATGTCTCTAATGAAGATCCATTCGAACTTTTCATATGTTATTTAATGTTTTAATTAATCGTTTTTATTTATTTATTTTGTATGCATATTTTAAAAAGCATATAGTATATTTGTTTAGGATGCCACTAAATTTACACTTAGATAATTAAATTAGAGCCTTTTTAGGGTTGGTTAGTTACTTTAATTAAATAATTAATTTTAAATAGGGAGATAATTATAGTAACGATGGCATTTTAATAATATACCTCAGATACACTAAGTGATCAGTGTTTTGACGTAACATTATGTTGGTCAAGAGTGTACTTTGTTATCGTATTCAACGTGTCATCGAAACATAGAAAATGACAAATAATTTAAGATTAGAGTTAAATAAAATCAATTAGGTAAATAACTAGAAGCACCAATAGTAATTATTAATTTATTCGGTGTCAAGATGGTAGTGTCCAACCGTTTGGATGTTATCATAATACGCTTGGTAAATTAATAATTTAATAGGATTTTAAATATTTAATTAATGGAGTCTTATAGGTTAGAACTTAAAATCGACAAGATAATAACCGATCATGCATTCAAACTTTTTGGGATAGAATTTATATTTCTTTAAATACGAGTTAAGGTTTCCTATTATAGGACGTCTTACTCAAGGCTCGTATTATCCAAAAGGATATCCTCATTCGAACGATATTTATTTGACAATAACAAATTATATTATTATTCAAAATGCCAAAATACCACGTGTAATTAATAAGATACCGACTCCCAAACCCAAATGCTTTTAAAATAATCTATGGTTTGTTTTATGGTGTCTGGCCTACCAAAGTGGCCGGTGGCGACTTCAAGTTATTTTTCTTTTAAATTCAAATAATATATGTTTTTTAATAAAATTTTGGTTTTCATAATTAACAATAAAAAGCAATAAAATTTGATTTTTTTCAAAACTAAATCGTCAGGCTATTTTTTATACTCGGTTTTAAAATGGTCGTGACACTCATCTTCAATGGTATCCAAGTATGAGATAATATTTGACATTCCTTGATCTTCCTTCTCAAAGAAAGAAAATAAAAAAATATCATTTGTTGTCCCATTTGAGCCTAATATTATTTTTCTTTCGATTCAACACAATCCAAGGATCACCACTACACTTGGGAAAAAGAGGATGAAAATATGTTCAAAAGTGAAAAATGTTTTGTTTAAATCATATCATGATGGTGTGTGAATCAAGGGCAAGAAATAGAAGTGAAATATAAGAACAATAGAAATAAGATGAGTGAGGTGGAATATTTTGAATCAAGTCGGAAAAAGAAAAAAAAATGAAAAGAAAAGAGCGAGCAAAAAATTGTTTTCGAGGAGTTAAGTTTAAAATTGTTGGCATAAAAGTTGAAGCAAGTGAAAAAATACCAAAGTTGAAAAAAATTTATGTAATATATTCCACTGAGACGAGAACATGTTAAAAGAAATAGTGGAAAAGATATAAACTCTTGGGTGAAAACCTAAAAAGTACGGCATAGAGTGATCCACAAGAAGAAAAAAAAAAGAGTAAAAAAATTATTTCATTAGAGCATGTTCAGACCAGTGCAACAATAATCCTTAGTTTTATTGTCATTAAATATTTATTTGAGACTATATATATTTTCTTTGGTAGCCTGAGTCATAACCCTTATTACAAGCCATAAAAGTCCATTTTGACCATATGTTGGTGTTGGAACAAGGAGAGTTAGTCTTTCTTCAAGGATTTTCAGTCTTCTAATGTCTGATTGAGATCAAAAAAGAGGGAAGGATTGAACATGTTTAGTTAGTGAGGCTAAGGGTGCCACCTAAACAGGTAAAATTAGGAATACAAGAATGTTTCCCGAAATCGGCTCAAGCATTATAGATATATACTCACATATATTTATACAGAATATGGAAGAAGGAAAATTAGAGTAGAAATCTAAGTCAGTAGTTTTGAGCTAGAAAAGAGATTATTAGAGTCTGAGTCAAGAAAGGAGCTCTGTCACGACACGCAGGGAGGCATATTACTATAAAATTTCCTATTTAAGGATATAATTGCATTGCTTTAGGACAAGCAATAGTTTGAGTTTGGAGGTATTTGATAAGTGCGTAAAACTCCTATATTTTATATCAATTCCAAACTCAATTATTGTTGGTAATTAATGGATTTAATGGCAATATTGGATAATTCTACATATTTTCTACACTTCAGCATTCAAGCACTTAATTGTTATTTTTATAAATTATTTGGTAGAAAACAGATACAGTTATAGTTTTCTTTCTTAGACAGGAAATAAACCTATTGATGATACCAAATACTATTGATAGATGCTGGAAGCAAAAAAAATATAGACAAGGATCACTCGTAGAGAAACACCTACTAAGGAAACTAATTAGTTATCGCGGTAGCAAAGTAAACATAACATATGGTGTAAGATAGATGGAGAATAAAGTATCGAATACAGTGAGCCCAATTAGAGAAGAAACAGAGTCTAGAAAAGAAAGTCAAGTCATGGTCAGAGTCAAGAGTCAAGAGTCCAAAACAAGTAAAATTAGGAAATAAAATAAAGAGTTTGTATTTTAATATAAAATTATATTTTATTCCTTTTAGAACTCCTATTACCAATGGGAGACTTTGACCTAGGATTGACCTATATAAGCCAACCCTTAGACCTAGGAAAGTAAGTCGGTTTTTCCCAAATAAACCCTTAACCGCCGACAACACATTATCTTCTAAACTCTTCCTAAGGCATAGGTGAATTTTGGAGTAGTTATGGAAGAAGGTTGTAATATTATTCAATTATTATTAATTCGATTTCAAGATTCATAGTTTATTCTCTTTTGGTTCATACTTTTTCTTGCATGCAAGCTCGGAAGATAAGTTTAGAGAAAAAACCCATTTTTTTAGACTAGGGACAGTTAGGCTCATGAAACAAGAGAATATGTTATTTTCTCTTGGGCATTGGCTAATCCGGCTTAGAGATAAACCAATCAGGATTTCAGAAACTAAAAGAAAGCATACCATTAGATTTTGTTTGCCCCTTGATTCACGTCGGGAGGTATTATCAAGACTTGGTCATCAATAGTACTCCGAATTAGGAATAAAGAGGAGGCAATTATGTATGCTCTTTCGAACTATGAACTGTTGAATTGTCGAAAAGGCATAACCTATCGAGACAACTAAGACGATGCTTCAACGATCCGCCGAGACGACACTTCAACCTTCCTCATTAATAAGAGGAGAATATCTTACAAATGGATTCCACACTAGGAACTAGTGAACCTAACTTTTCTATTCTTATCTTGATTTTTATCATTTACTTAGTTGTTTTTATTAATTTAAGTAATCATTCTTCAAATTAAATCACTTATATTTTTTGAATTTTATTAGTGCAGGAAAGATTTGCTGCGTCGATATCTAATTCTTGTGGGTTCGACATCTAAAATACTATAACTTCGTAAAAGGTGAATGCTTGCATTATAAAAGCATAGGACTTCCAAAGCCTCACCACCCACGTTGGTAGGAATGTACGTTATATATAATCACTCATTTTAATGTAGGAAACAAATCCCATATTACTGAAAAACGTTACTTTCTCCTCCTCAAATGTCTATAAAATAGAGGGAGGTCTACTTAAAAAAACGAACCAAAATAGAATGGTAGAAGCCTTGAAATAAATCAAAGGGACATCATAATTGGCTCTACAACGCAAGGTTATGATAAGTCCATCACTTTCTCATTTTTCCTTACTATATTTGTTTAATTTCTTTATTCATTTCGGCAATGAAATTTGTAATTTGATATATTTTAGTCATTATAGGTATTGTAATTAAGCATTATAGTTTTGTAACCTTTTCAATTTAGTCACAAGAAATAATAAAATGGGTTGTGTGTTACAATTACTTTTATTTTAGTCATGAATTTAAATCGTTTAAATTATTGTATGCATTGTTTGATTAATTATCATTTTAGGTTGTATATTAGATAATTAAATTCAAACAATAATTAATTAGATTCAAACCATTTTTCGATAGAACTTTAATTAGGAATTCAATAATTAAATTAGACTAGATAATTATAATAAATTAATAAGAGCTGAATAAGAAATTTAGGGGTTGTAATCGAATAGTATTCTAATAAAATTGAACGTTATTCATGGGGTCTTTACAAAAGAATATGCGGTGTCTATTATGAAAATAAAATTAATTAAATGACTTAGACTAATAAAAAAAGCCTAAGTAAGATTAGAACTTTAAAATTAGAAGAAACTAGCTAATCAATTATTAATTTGAGATCTCATATTAGCAGTGCCCTAATGGAATTGAGTGTTGTCACACATGAACACCGAATTAGATGATATTCGAATAATAAATATAAAAATGGTACAGCCTTTTCAATTTAGGGACTAAAAATTACAAGCCAATAATATGTCATGCATAATTCTTCTTAGGCAATAATCTTCTTGAAAATAAATAGGGGTTCTCTGATGAAACTGAGTGCTTTTATTTTATATTCAAATTAGAAGATTTTTTATAAAAAAAAGAATATTTTTATTTCGAATATAAGTTCGATTAATAATTAAAAAATAAAATATATTCGAATTGTCATTAATTAAATTGCCAAACATGCCACTTGAAATTGGAAGTATTGTAACCGAGTGCTCGTAAGGATTTTTCTTACGCGTGACCGACTCCCGAACTTAAGTTTTAAAATTGAATCTCTGATTTATTTTTATGGTGTTCAGCCTACCAAATTCGTCGATAATGACTCCAAATTATTTTTAAATCAAATAAAGGGATAAAATCAGATTTTTCTCAACTAATTAATACGGATTTTTAAATTAGTTTTAATTTTATAATTAAAATAAGATTCGTTTTAATCTAAAAACCTTAATTTTTCAAGATTAATAACTAAAAATGAAAAAAAAAACTAATTTTCATATAATAACTTGGAATTTTAATTTATAAAAATTATTTGAAATATTGATGAAATTTAAATATATAAAAGGTACTGAAAGTAAGCTTACAAATATATTAATTGTATGGTCACATATATAATGCATGTACAAGATCACCCCAAAATTACAAAATAATAAAGAAAAATGTTATATTTATGTGTTATGAATGTATAAATCTACACATTAACAATAAATTATATAATGATAGATTAAAAATTGAGGTAAGATTTGTTATCATAATGTAAGATTTAAAAATTGTATATGTTTTAGGATCGTTAGATAAATAAAATAAGTAATTAAGATTTTTATATAATAATAAATAAATTATTTTTAATTTAAAAGTTTTTATCTCACTTAATCCATTACTAAATCTTTAAAGTTTTAATTTTAACCCTTAAAAGTTAATTATTAAATTATATGATGATACATTTTAAAGAAATCAATTAATTATTAAAAAATCAAATGACGATATACTTTCATTGGCAACATACGTTCTTGTTAAGGAATATGAGGCCAATATAAGAGTCTATAATTATATGTATATTTTTTATAAAACCGAATCGTAAGATAAAAATATATGTTCAATTTTTATCTGAATCTTGGTTAATCAATTAGAATGGAAGAGTAGAGGTGGCAAACGGGTCGTTCGGGGTTGCGTGATTTTAGTGCAACGCAAACGGTGCAAGTGTACACGTGGCAAGTAATAGTATAGATTTAGATATCGTCTCCACAGGGATTGGTTTGGGTCACTTCGCTTAAGTTATCGCACTATAAAATAAAGACACAAGTTGATGATAGGTTTGAATAAAATAATAAAACAAACAAATAAAATAAATTGGAGTAGTCGATAAGAGAGATTAAGCTGGGTTATCCTGAATTATGGAATGATGGACGAATGAATTCTTCCTTGTAAGTGGGTGCTCGCACCGCTCAACTCGTTCCGGCAATTGGGCTCAGTCGGATTGCCTAGTCAGTTCATTCGAATGCTTGGGCAATTGCAATGAGGGAATTGCTTGGGCAATTTGGGTGACTATCCTCAAGGTTCGGCAAAGCGTTCTTCAGTGGTCCCTGTTATCCCTAATCCGAGACTCTGTTAATTGCACAATCTTTGATGGTACATCCCTGCGTTAATCAATGAAGTACAACAATGTTCTTGCGCTTCTATTAGCCGTTGAAATCCTGCACTTATCCCTAAGCCGGATTAGTTCTCTCGTACTTGGATCGAACCATGCCTATTCGTTTCGTGAATCTAATTCTCCCGAATCTAGATAAATGAATTGTTTATCGAGGTCCTTTCCCAATTCTCTCGTAAACCAAATAAGTACCAAGAATAGACAAACCTTAATTAAGAACACTCAAAAGCTTAGATAGAATTCAATTGTAATCAAACCATAAAACAAAATAACCCAAGCCAACTTTAATTTAGTTCATGACTGGGCAAAATATCCAAAAACAATATCCTCTCATCACTCGAATAAAACAAGAAAACAAGAAGGAAATTGCAACCCCTTTGCGTCAATGTCTCTCTCACGATCGGCTCCCCTTGCTTTGGTGCTAGGCTTCCCTTTTTATAGGATCTTGCTAGGTCAACTTATGTGATAAGAATTTGATTAAGAAATAAATATTAATTTAAATATTTATTTCCTATATCAAATCTAATCTTCTAAAATCTTTCCAAGTCTTTTGAAATCAACTTTATCACCTTGTGATTTAAATTGGCATCAAATCCCTACAAATAAGGAAACACACAACCATAGTATCTTTTTCCACAAAATTAACCGAAATACAAATTAAATACACAAACTAAGGAAATTATGTAAATATGTATGTATGATTAATAATGCAACTAATATTATGCGTAATTCTAACAATAATAAGAGTAAAAAGGGTAATAAAAACAGTACTTTTAGACACTTATCACACCCCCAAACTCGAACTATTGCTTGTCCTCAAGCAATGCAAACCTAACAATTAATTGCCAAGGCATCCAATCTTCACAGACATGCTTTCAAATTTAACTTCCAACCTCAGAACCGGGGCATAAAGTATGATCACCTTTTAATTTTTCGAAAAGCAAAGAAATTTTCCAGAATCAAACTATAATGCTCGTGACAAAGTGTGTGCGTAGTTGTGGACAAGTCAATTTTCAAGATTCTATGTAAACAGTCGGTTTAACACAATAATTGCCTGGGCATAAATTTAATTTTACTAGAACCAGTTCCGGGCACCTCTAGCAATTAAGCAATTCCTTTAATTTTAACAACTAGAGCCAATTTCGGGCACCTCTAGTGATTCTTCAATGCAAACAAGCTAGAGCCAGTTTCAGGCACCTTTAGAATGATATTGCTTGTCCACTTTTCCTCTTTTTTTTCACTTGATTTTTTTTTATTTGCCCAAAATTCTAACAACCTATATTCACAAAGTCTCTATCAATCAATAAGTCACAACTGTGTAAAAATTTTAGCATCATAGTAAAATTCTAGATTCTTCCAATGCAATCTTAAAATCAAAGGTAATTTTAAAATCAAAGGTAATTTCAATTAAGTGCAATGGTAAAAGTTTCATCATTAGTTATCCATCAAATTCAAAGCAATTAGATCAAATTGAAATTCTAGGCAAATAATATATGCAATCTATATGCAACCACTAATAATGAATGTAACTATCATGAATTAAAGGTAAACACCCCCAAAACTCGAGATGAGCATTGTCCCCAATGAATGCAAAAAGAAAAATGCAAATGAGTTAGAAAGGTCGTCACCTTGAGTTAGTAATTCCCTGTTTGTCATGTATTTAACTTTCAGTCCTCGTGGTGGTGGTGGTGTTGGTGGATTAGGTCCTCCATTGATGCTTTTTCATTATCTTGAGCAGCAGTTGCCTAGGCAACAACAATTGTCTGGGCATGTGAAGTTGCGAGCATAACATTACAGCAAATTGATCCAAAATTTTCAATATAATCACAACTCCACTTGTATGTCAAGAAAAACGAAAATAATATTGGGGAAGGTAGGTGATAAAGATCATTAATAGAAGGAAATAATTTCGATGAGAAATAAAAGGAAATAAATAGACAAAAATTTAGGGTAACTTCTAGAGTTAATTATGGAATCAATATCTTCAAAGTTTGACCCATATTAAAGTCTATCCAAATCTTCAAGCAAGTCTCCCTTGATCTTGATTTCCTTTCTTAA
The DNA here is from genome assembly GCA_035048815.1 of Abelmoschus esculentus. Classification (NCBI taxonomy): domain Eukaryota; kingdom Viridiplantae; phylum Streptophyta; class Magnoliopsida; order Malvales; family Malvaceae; genus Abelmoschus; species Abelmoschus esculentus. Next base: position 9,496,848 of record JAUCBN010000059.1, read on the forward strand.
AAAGATAAACATAAATAAAGCAAGAATTATTCAAGTAATGAGAAGATAATTATTCCTAAAAACCATAATTAAGAAAATTCATGAAAATACCAAAATAAAAATAAATATCAAAATAAAATATAAAAATATGGAGAAAACTTATGGAGGGTCGTTTCTGATATTTCTTATAGTCCATCCGCACCCTCCATCGAGTGACAATTCTGCCCAAAAAAGGTTGGGCCAATATGGGTACGGCTATTCCCCTTTGTAGTATCATGGTAGAGGTGTCTTTCTTTCGTGTTCTCTTGTAGTCCATACATACTTTCCACCTTGTTGTTTTTGAAGGCATGAATAAATTGTTAGAAAAAATTATACCAACATCCAACCATTTAATTACATCATTCTCATCGATCTCCATCATGGTTGGATATAGCCTTCGTTGTCGTGGCAATTGTTGTGTTAGCCAATTGTCATGGCAATCTTTTGCCAACATTCGGTGTAAGTCAAGTGAAGGATCATCTTTCTCGAAGTCTTCAAGAATTAACCCATCGTGTTCTTCAGTATTCTCAAACATCTCCATCAGTAGAGATTTTGGTATGGCACTAATATTAGATAGAATCACCATTGATAGAGTATCTTCTCCCAAAAAATCATACCTTACTTTTGATGGCTTCTAATCTTGTAGCGTTGATTCCTCAAAAGATATCTGCAATGGAATATGTGAGTTTTTAAAGAATTCAAGAGGTTCAATCATTACCTTCTCATATTTTATTATCAAGGCATCGTCATCTTGTTGATCGATCATGCCGTCATGTAATTACCCAGGCAATTATGAGTGAAAGTAATCCTCAGATTCCTTTTTCAGCATCAGTGCTGATGTAACATCCTGGGAATCAGACTCCTCAGAATTTGCTGTTAAAGTACTCTCCTCGGCTTCACTAATTGTTGTCGCAATCTCATTGTGTTCAAGCTCTTCAGTTCCCGTGACAATTATTTCTTTAGACTCATTCAACATGTGACAATCTTTCTCATCAACATGTTCTAGACTTAGAGGTTCCAGAATTTCCTCTTCGTCCTCTAGTGTTGGGATTTCAGTATCCCGAAGAACTGATTGTGGGGGAATGTTATCCATGACATATATGGATCTCCTCAATTGATCTTCCGAATCCCTTAAGGGTGCATCCAATTTAGCTATAATCGCATCCAATCTAGCTATACGTGCATTCATGGACCTTGATTGCTCTCTCATTAATTCATCAATTCTAGCCATTGATGCTTGCAATTGTTCCTCTAAAGAATTTGGATTCTCTTGAAAAGGACTATAATGTCATGGCATATCTGTATCATCAACAAAATTGTCATAGTAAAAAAAAAATTGAGTGTTTTGATCATACCATGAAAGATTTTGTTGTTGTTTCCATCTATGGTCCTCTATATGGCCATATGTTTCAGTATTGTACGGGCAATTGCTGACAAAATGATTTTTTCACAATTAAAATAAAAATTTGCCCAGGCGTCAACTTGTTGGGTTGCTCTTTGTTGGTATTGGTAATCATCATTTAATGTAAAAAATTCTTGATTTGTTAGATTCCTATGTTCCAGCATCAATTCTCGAACAAACTTCTTTCTATCTTGTTGGGCTACTCTTGGTTGGCATAAGTAATCAAGAAATTCTTGATTGGATCGATTCATATCTTCCAACATCAACTCTCGAACAAATTTCTTTCTTTCTCCTTGCATCTTGAAAATCCTTCAACTTGGAACACACCTGTTTTTTTTTTATTTTTTTAAAACAAATAAATAAAAATAAAATAAGTTAGTAACAATAATAATAATAATGCAATAACAAAAACAATTAACACCAATTGTCAATCTCCGGCAACGGCACCAAAAACTTGTTGCGTGATTTTAGTGCAACGCAAACGGTGCATTTGTACACGTCGCAAGTAAGAGTATAGATTTAGATATCGTCTCCACAGGGATTGGTTTGGGCCACTTTGCTGAAGTTATCGCACTATAAAATAAAGGCACAAATTGATGATAGGTTTGAATAAAATAATAAAACAAACAAATAAAATAAATTGGAGTAATCGATAAGAGAGATTAGGCTGGGTTATCCTAAATTATGGAATGATTGAATTCTTCCTTGCAAGTGGGTGCTCGCATCGCTCAACTCGTTCTGGCAATTGGGCTCAGTCGGATTGCCTAGTCAGTTCATTTGAATGCTTGGGCAATTGCGATGAGGGAATTTCTCGGGCAATTTAGGTGACTATCCTCAAGGTTCGGCAAAGCGTTCTTCAATGGTCCCTGTTATCCCTAACCGGAGACTTTGTTAATTACACAACCTTTGATGATACATCCTTGTGTTAATCAATGGAGTACAACAACGTTCTTGCGCTTCTATTAGCCGTTGAAATCCTGCACTTATCCCTAAGCCGAATTAGTTCTCTCGCACTTAGATCGAACCATGCCTATTCGTTTCGTGAATCTAATTCTCCCGAATCTAGATAAATGAATTGTTTATCGAGGTCCTTTCCCAATTCTCTCGTAAACCAAATAAGTACCAAGAATAGACAAACCTTAATTAAGAACACTCAAAAGCTTAGATAGAATTCAATTGTAATCAACCCATAAAACAAAATAACCCAAGCCAACTTTAATTTACTTCATGGCTGGACAAAATATCCAAAAACAATATCCTCTCATCACTCGAATAAAACAAGAAAACAAGAAGGAAATTGCAGCCTCTTTGCGTCAATGTCTCTCTCACGATCGGCTCCCCTTGCTTTGGCGCTAGGCTTCCCTTTTTATAGGATCTTGTTAGGTCAACTTATGTGATAAGAATTTGATTAGGAAATAAATATTAATTTAAATATTTATTTTCTATATCAAATCTAATCTCCTAAAATCTTTCGATGTCTTTTGAAATCAACTTTATCACCTTGTGATTTAAATTGGCATCAAATCCATACAAATAATGAAACACACAACCACAGTATCTTTTTCCACAAAATTAACCAAAATACAAATTAAATACACAAACTAAGGAAATTATGTAAATATGTATGTATGATTCATAGTGCAACTAATATTATGCTTAATTCTAACAATAATAAGAGTAAAAAGGGTAATAAAAATAGTACTTTTAGACACTTATCATTCGGTTCGGTTTCGATTTTAATTTGGGTATATAATAATTCGCGTCAATCCGGATATCGGATCGGTGATTCGGATCAATATCGGATCGGTTGTTTTTGGGTTGGGTCAATATCGGATCTGATGTTTTCAAGTCAAGTCCAGATCGGGTCGTTTGGATCGGTTCGGATCGAGTCAATCTTTGAGTTTTCAGGTTAATTTGGTTTGAGTTGGACTTGAGTATGAATTTAATCGTTTATATTATGTATAGAATTAATCATATATTCTTGTAAAAATATATCTTTTTATTTGTTTGAGGATAAAAGTAAAAAGAGCAAAAATGGTGGGAATTAGATTTTCGGTGCAAGATTTGCTTGAAAAGCTATAAAAGAGAAAAAATTCGATTTTAAAGTTCGATAATCATTTGACATCGAAATATCACAAAATTTTGAAGAATGATGTAGGATGACTCAAGCATTATGACATTTCGTATTAGAATTGTTTTGAAATTTTTTACTTCGGTTTTTATTCGAGTAAAGGCAATATTAGTAATTTAAGGGCTAATGTCATTTTTGTAAATACATGCATTCGTATTAAAATCGTAAAAACAAATTATTCATTTACTTTGACTCAATTAATGAGTTAAAATAAAAAATAGTAAAAATATATTTTTATAAATATATGGATTCAGATTAAAATCGTAAAAAAATAAATAATAGTAAATAAATTATCCATTCACTTTGTATCAATTATCGGGTTAAAATTGAATTGATATTTTATTTATATTGATTTTAAGCAAATTAATTTCTGATTTTTTTTGATTCGATAAAAATTAATTCAGATAAAAATCAATTATGGTTCTATACCGGTCAAGCTACATATATCAAGAATTTGTCATTGCATCATGTGGAGCCCTCGGCCAAGCTAGCTTTATTTTATACTTGCCATATCTGTTGACATAAAATAGAAGTAATTTTATAAAACCTCTGAAAAAGGCAATATATCAAATACAAGTTTAAAAATCAAAATTCATAATTGGTAATTCCACAACAACAAAAAAAAGGATTTTATTTTAAAAAAAAATTGTTTCCTTTTGGAGAAATTAAATAATTTTATATCTCAAAATATTTAATTTTAAATATCTGATTTTTTATATTTCAATTCTGATTTATGATTCTCTATTTTATTTTTAAATAAAAAATTTAAAGACAAAAAATTATCTAAAATATTTCTATTGTGAAAACTCGTCCGTACGATCACAGCCTTATCAAATAATAAAAAAAATACGTCGATTTTACTTATAATGATGAGCTTAATAAAAAAAAACTTGTAGGGCGTGGATATTAATAAAAAATAATAATATTTGAACAAACGACCTGAAAATAATACAGAATGAAACATTAAATTTTTATTTTTATAAAAAATATCTAAATAAAAATTTTATACTTTAAATATTTATTTTATCTTATTTTTAATATAATAATTAATAAATAATTTTAATCTAAATAAAATATTACATAAACAAATTTCCATTACAAGAATAATCATTTTAATTTAATTTTTTATATATAGAATTAAAATTTAATCTTTTTCAAATATATAATATTTTATTCGAGTAAATGACCAAGTAATCTATCGAAAAAGCATTATTTTCGAAGGCTAAAAATGGACCGCATTTTGATATCATGACGGTTATAATTGCGAGCCGAAAAATCTTTGATATCTATCTCCACTACAATACGTAATAATAAATATTTTATTATTCGTACTCTTTTATTATTTTTATAGGTAAAAGAGTGGAAAAAGAAAAGAAAAATTCACTATTACCTAATTTAAAGAAAATGATTAAAGAAACTGTTAAAAGAAAAATTACTATTAGTTAAAAATCGTACGAGTTCTCTAGTCGAAATAGTCAAAAGAACGATTGTTGTTTTCAGAGGTCATATGTTTGAGCACTAGTATGTCAGTAGAATAATTGAGAGATCGATATTAAATATGAAAATTTTATCATAAAACACAGATACTACTATAATCACTATTAATTAATTAAAAAAAAAAAAGGAAAAATACATAAGAATTATAACATCTTTCACCTAACATCTTACCCTTTTCTTTGCATATAAAAACACCATAACTTGATAAAGTTCGACTGCAAAACAAGTTTCTCTCATTTCTTCGCTATCTCTGTTATAAACACTGTCCTTCAGGTACTATCTTCTTCTTCTCCTTATCGAAGAGAAAAATGGATTTTTCTTCACAGAATTTCAAGCTGTTTCTGTGAAATATCTCATTTTAGTTGTGTTTGTTGCCGGCTTTCTTTACTTCGCACACTTCTTTTAAAGGCTATTTTTATTCTTCGTTTTTCTTATTATTTGAAGATTTGAAGTTTTGGATCAGGAGATTAAGTTGAATTTTGTGATTTTGTTTTATTCTTCGAAGATTTGTACCGAATCACATTTCAACTTCTTTGAATTCCTTTGTTTTATATTTTCCGGATTTGTCATTTTTTATAAGCATTGGAATTATGAATTGAATTACTCTAATTTTCTAGAGAAAATTTTCAGTTTCCTGGAAACGTGTGGACCAGGTTGACTATTATCGTCAAAAGAAATGGAAGCTTTTCCGGAAAGTTTAAATAATCATCCATTGTCAACGTTTTCCAGATCATTCGGATTTGTCATTGTTTAAATAATTAGCCTCCCTTTTGACTTCCTTTGTTTTCCGGTAGTTTTGGAATTTTTTCATTTGATAATCATGAATTAAGGATTGATTTTATTGAGTAGGTTAAAATTATTTTTAAGTTATAACTTTGAAATTTTTTAAATCTGAGTATCGTCAAAAGATTCAAAATAAATGATGAATTTTCGTACCAAATCAAATAATTTTTTTTTTGAATCGAGTTCTATACTCTTAAATAATGATATTTTATTTTATTTTATTTCAGTTACTTATTTTATTGTTGGTTATAGTTTTCGTATTGGAACAAATGGCAATTCTGAATCTTGAAAAGATAATAAGAGATTTCGAAGCAATGACCAAAGATGCTGAGAATGTTCAAAGACAAACTCTAAAGCTGATTTTAGAAGAAAATAGATGTGCCGAGTATTTGCAAAATTTGGGACTCAAAGGCAGAACTGACCCTGAAAGTTTCAAGGCCTGTGTTCCGCTGGTCACTCACGAGAACTTGGAGCCTTATATCCAAAGAATTGTTGATGGTGATTTATCCCCCATTCTCACCGGAAAACCATTCACAATCATTTCTCAAAGGTAATAATATCTTTTATTTTTGTTTTGTTTGCAATTAGAGGCGACAATCTGATCATCCGAGTATGTGTTTGGCCATATTAATTTCGGGTTAGATTAGTTTTGTTTCGAATTTAGTTTGTGTCTTTTGTTTTGGGTCGGGTATTAGGTTCATATCCAATTTTTAGATTTTTGGATTGATTTAATATCAGACCGATTGAATTTTCAAGTTGGATCAGTACCGGAATAATTTGATTTTTGAGTCTTGGTTCGATTCAATATTGGATCAATTACTTTTGGGTTAGGTCAATATTAAATAGGTTTATTATCGGTTTGAACCACTTTATGATGATAATCTTTTAAAGAAGAAATGATATATTAAACGATTAAATTATTATTTAAAAAATTATACAAAACAATAATATAAAAATAATAAAACATAAATATTTAAGAAAATCAAATTCGTATTGCTTTCCGTTTAGGTAGCTTTTGGTTTGGGTTGATTTTTGATTTACATTTTTTTTATTTTAGTTGATTTTAATTAGGTTTATATGAGTTCGGATCAGTTGCTTTTGGTTTAGCTAAAATTCAAGTTGTTTTTTGGTTTGGTTTGTTTTTAAGTTCGAATTAAGTTTAAACTATCATATTCGGGTTCATATCAAGTTTAGGTTTGAATCTCCGAATCAAATTTGACACATTTATTTTTATTATTTGATTTTTAGTGATTAACCTTTTAGTCCACCTAAAATTTAGGTATTTTAGTTCAATTAAATTTGTTTAGGGTTTAAATCAAATTTGATCATCATATTTAAATTTATATCAAATTTCAGATATAATAAAACGATTATGGTATCAAATCTCGGGTAAGTTTGACACATCTATTTGCTATCGTTTGATTTTCAAAAACTGAGTCTTTTTGTTGAAATCTGTAGCTCTGGCACCAGTCAAGGAAAGCCCAAATTTTTGCCCTTCAATGATAAATTAATGGACACTACTTTGCAGGTTTTTCGTACTTCTTTTGCTTTTAGAAACAGGTAATTTTTTGTCCACTATTAAGCAATTTTCTTTGAGTTGTCTTCTTCTTATTAATCAGTTTGTATTGTTGATATACAGAGAATTTCCTACTGAAAACGGGAAGTCTTTGCAGTTTATTTTCAGTGGCAAACAGACTCAAACCAAAGGTGGTTTGTTGGCTGGAACTGCAACCACCAATGTTTATCACGACCCGCAGTTTTGGAATGTGATGACATCGATGCGAGCACCGATTTGCAGTCCCAAGGAGGTAATATTTAGTCTCGATTTCCACCAGTCTTTGTACTGTCATCTTTTATGTGGGCTGCTTTTCCGTGAGGAGATTTAGTATGTTTCCTCTGCATTTGCGCATAGCAATGTTCTTGCATTTTGAACTTTCGAACAAGTTTGGAAAGAGCTTTGTGCCGATATAAGAAAAGGGGTCCTTTCAAGCCGCATCACTCTTCCTTCTCTTCGATCCGCTATGGCCAAATTGTTGAAACCAAATCCTAAACTGGCTAACTTGATTGAGAAGAAATGTTTAGAATTAAGTAGTTGGTATGGACTGATACCAAAGCTTTTCCCTAATGTGAAATACATCTATGGGATTATGACCGGGTCCATGGAGCATTATCTTAAAAAGTTAAGGCATTATGCTGGAGATGTGCCTCTTATAACTGCTGATTATGGTGCCACCGAGGGGTGGATCGGGGTAAATGTTAATCCAACTCTACCACCGGAGTCGTCTACTTATGTTGTGCTTCCCAATATCGGGTATTTTGAATTCATTCCTCTAAAAGAGAACGCCGAACATATGCAAGACAAAGTTAACAATTCTTTCTTTTCTGCGGGGCCAAAGCCAGTAGGCCTGACCGAAGTTAAGGTCGGTGAAGAATACGAGGTTATTATCACCAACGTTGTAGGTAACTTATTTCTTTTCCCTCATATGAATAAAAAAAGTTCAGCTCAACACAATCATCAAACTTAAATATAATTGATTTATGTTTTCTTGAATGGCAAGTTATTGCATTTGGAATTTTATATCTTAGATTTTTAACCTGTAAAGTGCAGGTTTGTACAGGTACAAACTAGGGGATGTGGTCAAGGTGGTGGGGTTTCATAACTCGTCACCGAAGCTGAAATATGTGTGCCGAAGGAACCTGATGCTGACTATAAATATCGACAAGAACACCGAGGAAGATTTACAGCTCGCCGTGGAAGCAGCAGCCAAGTTGGTTGCTGAGAAAAAACTGGAAGTGCTTGATTTCTCTAGTCATGTCGACGTATCGACCGACCCCGGTCATTACGTTATCTTTTGGGAACTTACCGGGAAACTGAGTGATGAGGTTCTGCAAGAATGTTGCAACTGTTTGGATCGTTCGTTTGTGGATGCAGGCTACGTTAGTTCTCGAAAGGTCAATACAATCGGTCCGCTCGAACTTCGTATCCTACAAAAGGGAACGTTCCAGAAGATTCTTAAGCATTACGTGGGACTAGGAGCTTCTCTTACTCAGTTCAAAACACCACGATGCGTCGGGCCGACAAACAACAAGGTGCTGCAAATTCTGTGCGACAATGTCACCAAGACGTGCTTTAGCACTGCTTTCTAGAGAGAAAATTAAAGTGCTCACAGTTTTTCTTTATGTAATAAAGGCAGGGTGTTTATTTTTGCCTAAACATTATCTAATAATGTTTTCTAATGCGATTATCATTTCATATCTGCCGTAACTTGTACCACAGTTCTGTCACACATTTGGTTTATGAAAATCTATTTTTCCCACAGATTAAAACATATTTTGGTCATATAGAGATTCAACGAGCAGGTCTTGGGCCAACCCTATGCATAAAATATTTATGTAAATGGGTCTCTCGTTGCCTAAAAGCTTTAGGTCATGGGCATTCGTAGCCTTGTCCGTAGCAAAATAAAAAGTTTTATTAGTAAATTGACCCTTAAACGATACCTAATTTCCATATCGATCCCTTCATTTTGGAGGTCAAAAGATACGTAAACCATCATTTTCTTTTGTTCACTCTAAAACCGTACGATAAATTATGAAACTAGGGTATAGATCAATGGTCAGTTTTCTATAAAGCTAAAATGAAAACGATAGATATTAGAGATGTTTATTAAGTGAGTTGATCACAAGTTAAAAAATATTTAAGTCACTCAAAATCTGTTTGAATCATGCTCAATTTCTTCTATTAAAAGTATTATTGTTCGATTCGACTTGTTTGATAAGGTAGTAAAAAATTTTACTTTATTTTTTAATATATAAAATCTAGTAATAATATATAAAAAGTAATCTAAATTTCAAAATATCAATCCACAAATATAATAAACTAACATATTTTTTTTTAAAAAAAAGAGCTGCTCACAAACATATTGAGTCAAACTTGAACCACAAGGGAGAAGCTCCAAACAGTTAGCAGCACTACTCAAGAGAACTAGATCAATCTCGAATCGTATTGTTTGAAAGGCCTAACTAAAATTTTTAAAATTTTAGAGTTTTAAACATAAATTTTGAAAATAAATTGCGGAACTCAATGAAAATTTTATTTTTTTTAAACGTGATGGTCTGCTTAATTAACGAAAGTTTTTAACATTTTTAAAGGGATAATTAATTATATTAAAAAATTTAAAACTTCATAATTTTTAAGTAAAACTAATTAAAATTTTAAAAATATTTCAAATGCTTGATACAATTTTTTTTATAATTTTTTTGGAGTACCAAGACTTCTTCCGTTTCAATAGCAATAAACGAACCAAATATTCAACTAATTGCATGTTTGTAAATCATTTAGTGAAAATTGTTTATATTTTAAACGAATGAATATAAATAAGATTTATTTATTTATTTAATTAAATGAATGAACATAATCAAAGAGCTTGTTCGTTCATTTACATTCTTAAACATTCAATAATTCATTCATTTAAATTCATTCACACATGTTCGTTTATATTTATTATTTTTCATAATAAAAATATTATATTTAAAACATTTAAAACATATTATACTAACCAAAATTTCTAAATCTGATGATCGGGTTAACTCGATATTTGACTGAAGCGTAGGGTCTTTGAGTACGTTATAGGGCTTGTTTTAGTGCTTGATTTAAGTGTGAACTTGTGTAATTTTGAAATAAGGGTAGATGGACAAGTTACCATCCTTTGAGAAAAATGATTAAAAAAAAATTTAATGGATTGTAGAACCTGACGTTGAAATCATCTTTGCTCTTGTCTTCTTTCTCTCCGTCTTATCTTCTATCTTTCTATCCAAAATTTAAGATAAAGGTTAAATCTTTGGGTTTTAAGTTATAAATCTCGTTATAATAATTAACAAGTGTATTATCCACATCAAGATATATCTATCTACTTTGAAATAAGGATAACTAAATTTGGTGGGATTGTAGTGACTTTTTGAACTACTATGAAAAATAAAAATTAATGATGAGGTATGATCCTAACAGATTCTAGTTAGCAAAGCAAAATTACTATTCTTTTGATGATATTAGATAAGAAAAAAAGCTCTAAAATTTAATCATACGAAGTTGCCCAAAATTTAAATTCTAAGCATAGTATTTTACTCCTTGATGGTTTATAACTAACAGCTAAAAATATATGTATATATAAAAAATAAAAAAGAGAAGAAAAAGAGAAAGCAAGAGAAAAAATAAAGTGCTAAATAAATAAATAAATCTCGGGGCACTCCGCTGAAACAATAGGTTTATGAAGTTTGTAATGTACTATCCAAATAAAAAAACTTAGCTTCACGAGTGATGATAATATTTTTAAACCATGATTATATCGAATAACTCTAGGTATTATTGTTTGCACCATCATTATCTTTTAAATAAAAGAATGTGGTGAGTTAATTTCTCTAGAAAAGAAATAAGTAATAATAAAAGAGATAAGATGAAGTAACAAAAGAACAAAAAAATAAAGGAGAGAACAGAAATAGATGAACATTTATAATAATACAAGCACACATTTGTATCAAGATGTTATTTTTAGAATGATCTTTTTTTTTACTCCAACGGTTAAACAAGTTTTTTTTGAATAAAGCAAAATATGAGAATTTAGGAGAAATATTCTGTAGCAATAAGATAATTACGAGAATTTAGGAGAAATATTTTGTAGCAATAAGATAATTACGAGGATGAATTGAGTTATCTAGGGAATTTTACGACTTTAAATATTCATAATATTCAAAGTCTTTTTTGATACAAGCTATGCTTAAAATGATCACCGAAAGATTGAATATGAGATGCTTTTGCATTTGATATCCATAAATCATATTCTATTTTTTATGATATAGATTTCGATTTTAATGCCATGTATGTTAATTTAAAAGACACCTTTAATTGAAATGATGATACATATTTAAACAACAAAAATTTTCATGTACTACTTCTGGGATATGTAATAACCATTTTTTGTTCGGGTTAACCAAATCCCTAAACCGAAACCCTAAAACCAAAACCTCTAAATCGTATCTCTAAACCATATTATATATTATGTAAAACATAAATTAAAAATTAGACATATTAAATTAAATTTTATTATAATAAAAGTCCATTTAAGAACCAAACCAATTGAACTTATTGTTCTTACAACTCTTAGCCCAACCGGAAGCCCATTTACATTACCATTTCCTTACACTAACCCATCAGCTAGCCAAACCCAAATCTAAACCCATTACAAACATAAACCCAATCAAGAAACCCAAGTGCCTAACCCAATTACAATCTATTCTCAAACCCGAATACCCAATAACCTAACCGGTAAACCCATGACCCGGTTCACCAAACCCGACTCTTCCTCTCCCCTCATTCGACCTCAAGCTTCTGGAAATTTCAGAAGGATCTAAAGGGTAATCATTCAAATCCCTACAATTGTTCATCTTCCCGGCCACCTCGAACCACACCAACGCTATCTGGATGCCATGTCAGCAATGCCAACCATGTCACCGACCTCGTCAGCGTCTCTCCCTTCTTCGAATCTAGCCAAAAGACGTCAGTGGTCCCCTTTTCCCTCTCGTACGAATAGCCACCAGCAACGCATTCAAAAAGAAACAAAAACAGAGCATAGCCAATCAGTTCATTTTATGTTATATTTGTAAGCATTAAACGAGCATAAACGCAGCGGAAAAGGATCGAAATAAATACCTCCAGCCATTGTCAAGACCTTATGCCAACTTGAAATGTGGTTGCACCACCGTCGAGCTCTTCAGACCACCGTGGTAACACCTCGAACCACCGTAAAAATAAAGAACTCGACTACAAAAAATAATTAGAACCATCAAGATCTTCTAAGCACTCAAAACTCACTAGATGGAATATGTGATTCTTGTGTTTTATGCTTAGGGACCTTAGGCTAATGGAGTATTTATAGTGATGGTTCCCCATCAAAAACCAACACTAATGGCCGATCCACAACCCCATGTCCACCATGATAGGCAAAGTGAGAAAGTGGCACCATGCCAAATCAACATAAACCGCCAACTAATGTTGGTAACCGGCCATGCCAAACATGGAGACCACGAACCACAATTGAATGTGGTTTATTAACACTCTCCCACTTGGTTCGTGTCAATTGTGAGTACTTAATGCTAAAACATAATGTATGAATCATGGCGACATTTCCTCTTATGATTGAGTTATATCTTCCATGTATCACAATACATCAAGTTTTAACGCTTTAGCCCATATACTTTATGAATAAACCCAATGTTTATTCTAGGTCCAAACTTTAGTGATATTTCTCGAAATAATTAACTTAATGTGTACACAACATAAATGAGAAATATCAAACTTTATTAGAGTTTCAACTGAATTGCTCATATAATGAAAATTACAAAGTAGGAACAAGTCCCATAGTGACAACATGATCCTTAAATTTATGTGGTGGCATGCCTTTAGTCAAAGGATCAGCTAACATCTGCTCAGTGTTAATGTGCTCAATGACCACTTTCTTTTCTTTAACACGTTCCCTTATGGCTAGATACTTAATGTCGATGTGTTTACTTCGACTTCCACTTCTGTTGTTCTTAGCCATAAAGACAGCAGCTAAATTGTCACAATATATCCTTAATGGCCTAGAGATTGAGTCCACAAGTCTAAGCCCAGAAATGAAACTCTTTAACCATATTCCATGTGAGATAGCCTCAAAACATGAAACGAACTCGGCCTCCATAGTGGAAGTAGTAGTCAAAGTCTACTTAATGCTCCTCCAAGATATAGCTCCGCCGGCAAACATAAATATGTAACCTGATGTTGATTTACGTGAATCAACACAACCAGCAAAGTCTGAATCGGAGTAGCCAATCACCTCCAAATGGTCGGATCGTCTATATGTAAGCATGTATTCTTTTGTCCCTTTGAGATATCTCAAAACTTTCTTTGCAGCTTTCTAGTGGTCTATACCTGGATTACTCTGATATCTTCCCAACATCCCAACGGCAAAATGCAATGTCAGGTCTTGTACAGACTTGAGCATACATCAGGCTTCCAACAGCAAAAGCATATGGAATGTTTTTCATTTGCTCTTTCTCAAATTTGTTCTTCGGGCATTGGTTCAAATTGAACTTATCACCCTTCACGATAGGAGCAACACTAGGTGAACAATCTTTCATCCGAAACCTTTCTAAAACTTTGTTGATATAGGTTTCTTGAGATAGACCTAAGATACCTTTATGTCTATTACGATGAATCTTAATGCCAATGACATAAGATGCATCACCCATATCTTTCATATCAAAGTTTTTAGAAAGAAATTGTTTCACCTCATGTAGCATACCCCTATCATTCGTTGCAAGTAAAATGTCATCCACATATAGGATAAGGAAACAAATTTTACTCCCACTGATCTTCTAGTATATACATTGATCCATGATATTCTCAACAAAACCAAATGAAGAGATAACTTCATGGAATTTTAAATACCACTGGCGAGAGGCTTGTTTCAATCCATATATAGATTTCTTTAACTTGCAAACTAAGTGATCACCATCACTAGAGGAAAATCCTTCAAGTTGTTTCATGTATACCTCTTCCTCTAGATCACTATTAAGAAAGGCAGTTTTCACATCCATCTGTTATAACTCAAGGTCAAATTGAGCTACTAATGCTAACAAAATGCGTAAGGAATCTTTCTTAAATACTGGACTAAAAGTCTCAGTGTAATCGATTCCTTCTCGTTGAGTGAATCCTTTAGCAACGAGTCTTGCTTTATATCTCTCTATGTTGCCTTTTGAGTCTCTTTTTGTTTTAAAGACCCATTTACATCCAATGGCTTTTACACCATCAGGCAACAGTACAAGATCCCAAACTTCGTTGCTCTTCATAGAATTCATCTCATCCTTCATAGCATCATACCATAATTGTGACTCATTGCAGCTCATGGCACTTGAAAATGACTCAGGGTCATTTTCAGCTCCAACATTATAGTCAGATTCTTGTAAATACACAAAATAGTCACCAGAAATTGCTGATTTTCTTTCTCTAATAGATCTTCTTAATGTTGAACCAACATTCTCTTGTGGATCATGTTGTTCAACTGGTTGTTCAATGATTTCTGGAATTTCTTGAACAACTTGATCTATTGGAGTGTTTTCAGCAACTTGTGGAACTTTATTGATTGGTTGTTCAACACCCGATTGAGCTTGAGGGGTGTTATATATGATAACCAATCTCTCACTTGAAGTGGATGGTTGATCTACGGGTATTGAATCCCGAGACAGATCACTCCCACTGATTGAGTCATTCTCAAGAAATTTTGCATTTCTTGATTCCACAATTCTAGTGCTATTAGATGGACAATAGAATCTGTAGCCTTTGGACTTTTCGGCATATCCAATGAAATACCCACTAATAATCCTTGGGTCCAGTTTCTTTTCTTGTGGGTTATAAATTCTCACTTCAGACGGGCATCCCCATACGCGTATATGTCGCAAACTAGGTTTCCAACCTTTGAATAACTCAAAAGGTGTCTTTGAGACAGCTATGGTTGGGACCCGGTTTAATATATACACAACCGTCTTAAGAGCTTCAACCCATAAAGACTTAGGTAGCTTAGAGCTACTAAGCATACTTCGCACCATGTCCATTAAAGTTCGGTTTCTTCTTTCCGCAACACCATTCTGATCAGGCGAGCCTAGCATGGTGTATTACGCAACTATACCGTTGTCTTGAAGAAACTTCGCAAATGGACCATGTGCTTGTCCATCTTCTGTGTATCTACCATAATACTCACCACCTCTATCCGTTCTCACAATCTTTATTTGCTTACCGCATTGTTTCTCTACTTCAGCCTTGAAAACCTTAAAGGCTTCTAATGCTTCACTTTTATGATGAAGCATGTAGAGAAACACGTATCGTGAGTAATCATCTATGAAAGTGATGAAGTATTTCTGACCTTGCACATCCATATCTGGGCAACAATATCAGAATGGATGATTTCCAATATGGTCGAACTCCTCTTGACACCTTTCTTTGACTTGTTAGTCTGCTTACCCTTAATGCAGTCTACACAAGTATCAAAATCAGTAAAATCTAAGGTATTGAGTACCCCATCATTTACTAATCTTTTGATCCTTTCAATGGACATATGTCCTAATCTCCGATGCCATAAAGTAGAGGAATCTTCATTTATAACACAACGCTTGGTACCAGTTTGAATGTGCATAACATTATGAGTGGCATTATTTTGTAAATCAATAGAGTAAAGACCATCACATAAAATTCCATTTCCAACAATTTCTGATTTATAAAATAAATTGAAACCAACATTCGAAAAATTAAAACAATACCCCAAGGGTACAAGTCTTGAAACAGAAATTAAATTTCTTGAAAAACTTGAAATATAAAAAGTCTTTTCTAAAATTAAAATAAAGCCACTATTAAGCACTAATTCACAGGTCCCAATAGCTTCCACATGCGATTGCATCTTGTTTCCTGAATAGATGTATCGCTCAGCTCCCACTGGTTCCCTCAGGTTTTTTAATCCCTGTAAGGAATTTGAGACATGGATTGTAGAACCAGAATCAATCCACCATGTGTTATAATTAACATCAACCATATTTGACTCAAAGCAAACAAGTGAGATTGATTTACCTTTCTTTTCAAGCCAACCCTTATACTTGACACAGTCCTTCTTCATGTGTCTCTTCTTTATACAGAAGAAACACGTAGACTCTTTCTTGATGTCAGCTTGGGGTTGCATTTTAGCCTTCCCTTTTTGCTTGGCTTGGACTGAATTCTTTCCCTGAGTAACCGTCAGTGCACTCTCTCCCATCTCTAATACGAGCCTACCCTCTTCTTGATCACACATGGTCAAAAGATCATCAATAGACCATTTATCTTTATGTGTGTTATAAGAGATCTTAAATGGCCCGTATTGAGGAGGAAGAGTGTTCAATATATAGTGCACCAGGAAAGATTCAGACATTTCAACCTCAAGTGCTTTAAGTCGAGCTGCCAAATCACGCATCTTATTGATGTGATCACGCACACCTCTCACCGTAGTGAGCCTTAGAGATGTGAACTTCATAATTAAGGTGCTGGCTAATGACTTTTGAGAAGTCTGAAATTGTTTCTCTATAGCCTTTAATAGCTCTTGGACATTCTCATAATGCTCAATTGAACCACGAACATCAGCAGAAACCTTGCTCTTAATGAACATAATGCTTAAGCGATTAGATCGCTCCCACTTTTCATATAGAGCAAGATCAGCCTGATTGCTGGTGTCACTGACATGTGGCTCAGGTTTCCTTATAGCATAATCAATATCCATACACCCTAATTGAAGAAGAATACCTTCCTTCCAGAACTTAAAGTTCTCACTAGTTAATTCAGGGATATCTACTCTATTATCAGAGATATTCACAGGTAATAATGCTGCAAAATAAATTGACATACATGCTTAATATAAATTTGAGGCATAACATAAGCTATAATTTACCAATGCAAATTATAGAAATAATGAATCTAGTGACATAAAAATTGCCCGTGGGCTAAATTTTTAATTCGATTAGACTCATTTAATAGAATATTTTTTATCTTTTATGTAAAAATTATTAAATTCATTTTTATAACTCCTGTGGGTAATTATAAAAATTCGTCTAATAATTTTTCCTTAATGTTAAGGGATTTAATATCTAACCTTTCTGTATGTGATTTTTAACCTTAGTAATTTTATTTAACTAAAGATGTTGTGGCTAGTCTTTAACTAAATAAAATTATGAAAATCACTTAGCTAGATATTAACCTTAAACTTTATTTAAAATGTTGCTTGTTCATTATGCAACGTTTTATGTCTAGTCCTTATGAGATCCTTATAATAATTTTATTTAATTAAAGTTGTTGTGGCTAATTCTCTAATTAAATAAATTATTTAGATCTCTAGACATATACTATAGTTTTATTGCTAAAGCTTTATGCAATAAGTCTTAAGGTTTATGTACCTAATTTTATGTATATAACTAAGTTATAACATATCTTAATTTAGGCACATACTATATATTAATTTCTAAAATTTATTTAAGTAAAAATAAATTAATAAATTTTAAAAATTAATCTTATAAAATTTCTGCAACATAATTTTTCTCAAAATTTCAGAATTTAAAGATAAAAAATGACATTTTAATTTTGAGAAAAATTAAGCATGACAAGGCAGAGATTTAACATGGCTCGCATACCAAATGTAAGCATTAAACGAGCATAAACGCAGTGGAAAAGGATCGAAATAAATACCTCCAGCCATTGTCAAGACCTTATGCCAACTTGAGATGTGGTTGCACCACCGTCGAGCTCGTCGGACCACCGTGGTAACACCTCGAACCACCGTAAAAATAAAGAACTCGGCTACAAAAAATAATTAGAACCGCCAAGATCTTCTAAGCACTCAAAACTCACTAGATGGAATATGTGATTCTTGTGTTTTATACTTAGGGACCTTAGGCTAATGGGGTATTTATAGTGATGGTTCCCCATCAAAAACCAACACTAATGGCCGATCCACAACCCCACGTCCACCATGATAGGCAAAGTGAGAAAGTGGCACCATGTCAAATCAACATAAACCGCCAACTAATGTTGGTAACCGGCCATGCCAAACATGGAGACCACGAACCACAATTGAATGTGGTTTATTAACAATATTTTCGTTTTTAAATCAATGTAATCTGACTATAAAAAGCCGAATCGAAGTAATGTAAATTTTTAGACAGATATTGAATGAAAATCGAATACAAGGTAAATGATTTTCAGAGCTTTTCGTTTTGGTTTTTTTCTTTTTATATTCAAATACAAGAAACGTTTAGGGATTTACCTTTTAAAACTGTGTGGTTCCCATCGCTGGTGTGGTCTTTTCGTCCTCTTTCTTTCGGTCTCTCCAAATCGCCTATCCTTTTTCTTCGAACTATAAGTTTTGGGGTTGCCGATCAGTATTCTGGATAAGGGAAAAAAGGTTTTGGTCTCGTTTTTTTTGTTTTTAAGTTGAAAAAGAGTTTTTAAAACTTCGATCTGGATATAGAACACACAAAAAAGGATTTTGCAGGTTTTTTACCGGTGTCGACCGATGATGGAGCTTTTCACTGGATTCTGGGTAAGGATCCATTTTTTCAGAGAGTTTCATCTCTCATTTCTTTGGTTTCAAATGAGAGTGAAGAGAAATGGTTTCAAATGGCCTGGTTTAGGCCTAAATTTTTATATATATGTCAACCAAAACTATTTCGTTTTAGTAGCCTTAGACCTGCGTGGTGATCCGTATCCGGGAGAGGATCCGCGCAAAATGGATGAATGGGTTAATTTCAGAGTTGAACCTTCAATTTATGGGACGTTTGGCTTTCAGTCATTGTTTAATTACTATATCGATCTCTCGAATCTGTTTTACGTTTTATTTTTGTCCTTTTTAATTTTATTTTTCTTTCGATTTAACTTTTAAGTTTTGCTTCTTTTTCTTTAATTCGACCCTTAATATTCTGATATTAAAATAATATTTATTATCTCTCTTATGTTTTTACCATTTTCGAAAAATTTGTGTTCAATACCAAAAATATAAAATTTAAAGTTTCCTTTCGTTTTGGAATTTGACATGGAATTAAATTTATTTTAAATGATTTTACTACTTCCAAACATGACATTTAAATGCATTAATTTCTCTTATTTTCCTTAATGTCGGTGGGTTTTTTTTTCATTTATTTATTTTCCATAAATGTCTATACCCTATTTATAATATATTATTTTCTATATGATTATATTTATTATATTAGATTATCGGTATAATTGTATTATATGTTACTATACTATATGCATCACGTCATGCATGTTAAGTACATATGTTATTATTTATTTATTTGTTTTATTTATTTATTTATGTGTTTTTTATTCTTTATTCATTTATTTACTTGCTCTTTATTTTTATTTAATTGTTTATTCGATCGGTTTTACGGTGACCCACAACGGGGAATGATCCGTATTATTTATAGCTCGTTTAGTGTAAATAACTAACCTCTAACATTTAATTTCTCGTATTTATTTTTCTTGCAATTTACTTTATCGTATTTCTATTCTCGTTTTTTTCTCTCGCATTTAATTTCTCGTACATAATTATTGTAATTTAAATTTTTGTACTTTAAATTGCTTGTATTTAATTTTATATATTTGTTCAACATATGACACATTAATTTAATTAATAAAAAATGTGGTATCTCAATATTCGGTTGTAACGGGCCCGATACCGGGTGTAATGATGGTGGTGTATACGTTTACCTTCGAATATCGAGGTCTTTAAAATATATTCGCATTCTTAAATGGATAACAAATTAATAAAAATATAAACTTGTATTTTTTCAATTCGGGCAACTATATTCAATTAGGTACCATTTTTTGGGCGGTGTGGGGTATTTTTATCCCATTCATAACGGACTCCTGAACCTGCTTTTTAGAATTTTTGGTTTCAACGGTATCCAGTTTACCAAAGTGACCGGTGGCGACTCCATTCTTTTTAAATAAATTCTCCTTTTATTCTAAGATAATTTCCAAAACCTAATTTTTGAATCAAACCCTAATTTTTTTAAATTGACCCTAGTTTTTAATAAATCCATATTTCATCGATTTTGAACCCTAATTTTTAATTTATACCTATTTTTTTCTCAATTTTCTATTTTCACCATTTAAATCTTAATTTTTCCTCAAATCCTAAATTCACCAATTTTAACCAAAATCTCTTATTCTTTAAATATTCCTAAATTTTCATAAAATAAACAATATTTTTTAACGACACCTAAATACCTTATATTTTATATTTTTTAAAAGGAAGGTCGTTACAGGATAAGATTCAAAATACAAGATCATATATGTTATTTATCGACCTAATTGGAAGAATGAGTCATCATCGAATATGATAAGGGTGGTCATAAGAATTTAAATGTAAAATGGATCAGAGGCTTAACGCAAGATCGTAGAATATGAGGAAAAGTTTAGTATCTAATATTAATTTTTAAAATATTTGATAATTTCGTTTGAACATTAATTTTTAAAAGGTTTCACATTTTTCTCAAAAATTTAATATTTTACAAATATTAATTTTCAATTTTTTTTATCATTTATCAAGTATTATTTCTTTTAATTCTTTCAAATATTAATTTTCAAAATGTTTGGCGGTTTCCTTCTAATTTTTTATATTTATTATATTCTTTAAATATTAATTTTTAAAAATATTTTTTTAACTTTTTTTTTCACTAAATTTTGATATTTATCTTTTCATTCAAATGTTAATTTTCAAAAAAAAAAATATTTGGACATTTTTATTTCATCCAAACATTAATTTTCAAGATTGTATGGCATTTTCTAAATTTTAATTCTTTTAATATTTATTATTTTCTCTAATGATTAGTTTTAAGAATGTTTGGTATTTTCCCCATCCAAATTTTAATATTTATCATTTGTAAGTTTTCAAAAATATTTGGACATTTAATTCAAATTTTGACACTTTTCTAAATTTTAATACTTTTTTTTTTAATTTTAAATGTCAGTCTTTTCATCTAAATAATAATTTTTAAAAAATTTTGATATTTTTCTTTCAAACTAAGATATATATTTTTCTTACAAACATCAATTTTCAAAATATTTCTTATTTACTCTAAAATTTATTTTCAAAATAACTGTGTTTTTTAAAAACATTTGCATAGGAATTAAAGTATAAAAATAAAAAATTGTTTCTCGCTAAAATACTGCAAAAGATTGAATTTAAGGATGAATTTAAGATAAACATTTTTTTTCACTCCGATGTCAAGATAAAAGAAGACTCTACATGTTAAGTTAAAGATGAAGAAAATAGTTGAGCCCAAATTTAAATGGGACAATGAGAAATATAAAGAATGATGAGAGTCCCTATGTTAGAACAATATAATTACTAGGACTAGAATATTTATGAAATGGGTAGTGATCTTAAAGAGAAAAAATGAAAAAGATGAAAATAAGAAAATAAAAGAAAAAGAAAATAAGAGAAGAGAAGAAATAAAAGAGAAGAAAAAAGAAAGAAAAAAAAAAACGAGCTACTAGTGCGAAAGGGTTAAAAGCGTAAGTCAAATGTAAGATGAATATTTGATTAACAGAATAAAAATTAAAGACCATACTGGAAAAGAAATGAAAAAAAATATTTTGAGAATAACCTTTCAGAGAATAGGTTTTAAAACATATTTAAAAAAAGTATTACAATGCATGCACACTACAACAAAATTGACTTTTACCGGCACACTACAACAAAAAAAGTATTACAATGCATGTCACAAAATTTGTAACTTTAGCGGCGTTTGCTTAAAAACGCCACTACATATAAGTTATTAGCAGCGTTTTAGAAAAAATGCCACAAAAATTACGTCTTTAGCGTCGTTTTTGAAAAAACGCCACTAGAAATCATATCTTTAGTGGCATTTTAGGTAAAACGCCACTAAAAATCATGTCTTTAGTAACATTTTTTAAAAAATGTCACTAAAAGCACAAATATTGTGACGTTTTAAAATCAAACGCCACTAATGATTTGCTTTTAAGTGACGTTTTAAGTAAAATACCGCTAAAAATTATAACACCTAAATATGTGTTAAAAATAGGAACTTAAGTTATTGTTATGGGAAGTCTTGAACCTATTCCTCTTGTCTTGGGGAGTGATATCTTAACAATCTAATCTAAGACCTATTTTGTTTTTAATTTCTTTTGAAACAATCTTATTATATGTATATTTTATCTAAACTAAATATATTATTTGGTTAATCCCTAACAACCTACCCCCTTTATCGTGTGTTGAAATGAGTGAGACTCTTGGTTCTTAGAGATCTCCCCCAAACATTATCCCTTTACCTTCGTTAATCGACCTCACCGTCGGGTGGTGTTCGTCACCACCACCACGGGTGGGCTTATTATCGTACCCCGTTCCTAATTTCGGCCATCACTTACAATATTGAGGAAGCATTCGTCGTGGAGAAGCCTGGGTATGTACAACAAGAACTCCTTCTCCCTAAATTGTTCTACCGTCAATCTCCTTCATAGTTCAACAGTGGCTGTAACCGTCTGTGATATCTTGTGCGCCGGCATACCTTGGACCCAACCCCGTCGACCTCACACGTATATGGATTGTCGTTCACCTTGGGTAACGTTGGAAACTTTTACATCAATAACCCTCTCAAACTTCTTATATTTCCCCCTCTGGTGTCTTCTTAAGAAAATTACTGCCTCTCCAGCCACTAGAAAACATGGAGGCAGTGCCTATACACACTGAAAGCTTAAAGCTTAGCTTCAAAAGTGCAAGGAAAATGGCCGAAAGCATTACCAGAGGAGTGGTCACAACAACATAAAAATACTGGGTAACTCCTATCCATTCTATTTTTTTCTATACACCGTTCCTATACATCTTAACACTTATAAATTCAAAAAAAAAAAAAAAAAGACAATTGTTGTTTCTACAATTATTCAAGCTCAAATTGCACCTTTTCTTTTAAGGTAATTCCCCTTCAATTTACAGTAAACATTAGAGTTTTAATTTTGCAATAAATGGGTATCACAATGACATTTATCATCAAATTCTTCACTTACAAAATGATATGATCTATAATTTGGTATGCTACTGATATTTTCCCAATATTAATTTTTCTTTGTTTTTGCTTGTTGGCAATGAGATGAAGTTTTTGCTCTTTCTTTCTTCTTGTGTTATTGCTTGTTGAATTTTAGTCTCTCATCGTTCAATTGTTAGTTATTGTTCTTTCTTGTTGAAATGCAGGAGAATCGATATGCAATAGTGGATGTTTTTTACCCTCACTCTGTAAGTTTGATTCTAAGATAATTTTCTTTCATTTGCCTAACAAATAAAGTTGATAGCAGTCAAGAGTATTAAGAAATGTCCACTTACTCCGTTAGAGGTATTGTTGGTTGCTCTTTTTTATTTGCCGAAGTAGCTGTCAATTGAAAATTGAACTAGAACTATCTTGATCATGCTTGCAGGTTGTAATGGATGTTGGATGTGGCACAAGCATTCTTTCAATATTTTGTGTTCAAACTGGTGCAAAGCGGGTATGTATTTGACCTTCTTATGGCATGGTTGTCATATTTATAACAGTGTTATATGGTGACATATATTTAAAGATTGATTAAATAATGTCAATTTTTTTCATGTAATGTGGTATTGGTTTCAAATGATTTCTCAAGATTGCATTATTTAATAAGTACAGGGTATTGCTAGAAGTTAAATTAAGGTCAACAGAACACTAGCTGCACACAAAAATTAAGGTTGAATTTTATGTACTGAGATGAGAACCAATACTTTATTCATGCAGTTGACTGTTACGTTCTCTTTTTATTTTTACCTTTTTACCTTATATTTCAAGTATATATCTTGTGTTCATCCACATTACATTTTTTCAGAGCATGCTAGGAAGTGTTATTACTGCTAGAGATCGATGGCTAAAACGTGGAGGCCTTATTCTTTCTTGCAATGCAACGGTTTGTGCCGCTTTCATACTAGTCTAGTGTAATTTTATTTTTCTACAAGCTGAGCCTGATAGTGTATTCTGTGTTGTCTTTAATCTCAAGTCCTATGAAATTTTATTGTGTTGCAGAATCTGCTTCTCATGATGATTATTTTTAGTGTTTATTTCACTGTTTACTGCTTGCAGTTATACATGGCACCCATTACACATCCTGACAGATACAAAGATAACATTGAATTTTGGCGCAATGTTTATGGAATTGATAGTGAGCTTGATGCTAAATTAGATCTGTATTTTTTATGCATATATGTGAAATTAAATTCTACTAACCTGCTTAAGATTTGTCGTTCTCATGCCTGAATTATGACTTTACTCTTACCTTATGGAGTTTGTTCGTTTTAATAGCTAACAACTTATATGAAGTTACTGGTTTCATTCTATTATGTACCATTTTAATTGTGGCCTTTTTTTTACGTATTCTATTCGTTTAGGGAAATATTTTGGATTTATAAGATAGGACTTAGATTAAAATTTTTAGATTTATGAACTCAATATATATATATATATATTTGAGTTTTTTTTGAAAGTACGGTATTTTTAGCAGCGTTTGTGAAGGAAAACGCCACTAAAAATCAATTTTTAGTGGCATTTTTCTCTACAAATGTCACTGAAGAACAAATTATTAGCGGCTTTGTATAAAAAAACGCCACTAGAGAATAGATTTTTAGTGGCGTTTTGTTTTACAAACGTCACTAATTACATGATCTTTAGTGGCTTTTGTCTTTACAAATGCTGCTAAAAGTCTTGAACTATTGCGGCTTTTGTTATCAAAAAATGCCACAAGCTACTGCAACGTTGGTTTTAACGGTGCTTTTTGTGGCGTTTTTCTATACGCCGTTAAGGCTTTTAGCGGCGCTAAAAAATGCCGCTATAGGACTAAAAAACGCCACTAAAAACCTGTTTTGCTGTAGTAGCATCATATAGATATCCCTATATTAGGGGCATACTAATTCAAAATTGTTTCTCTTATTTTGAAAATTAGCATCTACAACCTTATGTTGAAAAATTAGATCTTATTGAAAATTTCAAAAATCATTTTGGCATGAATCCAATTCTTAAGACCTTCAGGCATGATGATAACTCCTTTGGGCTACCAGTAAATCATTCGGTTATAGTGATATAACTTTCTGGTCATCAATAAGTTTTTAGACATGACGATAAGTTTTTTTGATATCAAAACATGCTGATTGTCGTGTGTCAAAAGTGCGTGTTTAGTGCAAGTGGACACATCGCAAGTAATAACTGATAAGTATTTTATCGAGTTATCATCTCCTCAGGGACCGGTATACTTAATATGCTTTCTTCACCTTCTTGTTATGTAGAAAAATAAAAACACAAGTGAGTTGATTTGATTTATCTAAACTAAAATAACTAAATAAAAATAAAGAATCGAAATAGTAGAGAGAGATGGGCTAGGATCCAGTTGCGTCGTATTGTGAATTTGATTAACTTGTCTCTGTCCAATGCAATCGTATATCACTGCCTCGGCAGCACTACAGTTTACTGCCTTGGCAGCGACAATACTGTCTGCCGCGGCAATCCCTTGCTCGTGGGCAGACTTTACCAAAGTTCGGCAAAGTGTCCTTGGATGACTCCGCTTATCCCTAAGTCAGAGTGCTGTTGATGACTAGTCCTTGATGATACCTCCCGGCGTGAACCAATTATACTCACTAACCAATCTCACACTTCTTTTAGCCGCTGAAACTCTTAACCTATCCCTAGGCCGAGTTAGTATTTCGCGATTGAAACACTGTACTTACCCCTTTCGTGAATCTAACTCTCCCGAGCTTAGATAAATGGATGATTCACAATATCCTCTCCCTAGCTCAATTGTGAAAACAAGGAATAACAAAGAATAAGCAAACCTTGATAACTTTATTGCATTGAATCAAAGACAAAGTACAACCTCCTCTCACAAATACTCGACAACCTTCACCTAATCCCTAAGAAGGTTTAGAACATAGTGGAGAGGAAAGAAACAAGAATAAAAATCGACTCTCTCCCTAGGTATTCCGTATATTGTACATTGGGTGGCTAGGTTCTTATATAGGCTAGACCTAGGGCAAACCTTTCCTAAGTAGAATACAACTTGGAGTAGGGAACAAGTCAAGTACATAATTAAATATATTTTCAAGTTTATACTCGGCTATGGGGCTTTCCCGCGTGGTCTTCCTTTGGGCTTTTCCTTGTGCTAGCCAGCTCTGATTCATGGGCTTCAAGTCCAGACACGTTCCATGGATTTTTGTCTTTCCATCGCCTATAGTCTTGCTTCCTGTCTTTCTGCTGCTACCTCGGCATCAGGTCCTGCCTCGGCCTTGTCCCTGCCACGACACTGGTTCTCCTGCACAGATATGAAAATGCAGTAAAACGTGCCTTTTTCTGTAAATATTATCTATATGAGTATAACTTCTAAATATATCACATTAAGCACATGCATTGGTCCGAGTGGGTGTATATTTGATGATTAATGCCCATAAAAGGAGTAAAAAGTGATAGTGTGTTGAGAACTTATCACACCCCCAAACTCGAACTATTGCTTGTCCTCAAGCAATGTAAACCATCAATTTGTCGAACTATACTCTCTCTTGGTCTTACATGTCCATCTATTCTCCCCACCATAACTAGGCTTATTTTTAAGCCCTAACCATTCGGTTACCCAAGGGTTTACCTAGAAACAAATTATAAGAATTGTGAGTGTGTGCGTTTTTGTGGACAAGTTGATTAAAGGCTTTCTTAGATGAACTCTAAGTTCAAGACAAATAGACATTGGTTAAGTGTTCTCCTCTTATCAAACACCAAATCTTGAGCCAATTTCGGGCACCTCAAAGACTTGTGTTTTTCTTTTTACTATATTCCTTCTTTCTTTTTAATATTCCTTAAAACATACTAGAGCCAATTTTGGGCACCTCTAGCATGAAGAAGAGACTTTCTAGAGCCGGTGGTAGGCACCTCTAGTTACTTTCCAAAAATCTAAGTCTTTATCACCTAAGTTCATTAAAAGAATTCCTATAATCCAACAAGTCCCAAAAGTGTTTAAAGTTCTTCCTATAGTAAGCTTCTAAGTTTTCATCTTTAAGCATCCTAAGGTTAAGCCCTCTTAACAGAACCTAAACATGGTAAGGAGAAAGATTTGTATAGCCTTAAAGAATAAACTAAGGCAATACTGATGATGAGCAATGCAAAAGTGTAAGCAGTAGATTCAAGTAAGGCGGGGAGCGTAAAAATTAAAAAAAAATTACTGGAATACTCCCTTTTTGGCAAGGCCGCGGCAGTAGATTGCTGCCTTGGCAGTGAATCTGCACCCCCAAACTCAAACCAAGTAAAAACAGTAAAAACAATTTATATTTGAATAAAGGACAAAGAATTTTAAAGCGACTCCGAAGAGCTGCTTGTAACAATTTTCCTCCTCGGCCTAGCTACCGATTGCTTTGTCCTTGGTGAAGGCGATGGTTGTGCTTTTGCTTGCCGGGGCGGTTGGACTCGAGTGGGTGGTGTCCTTTGCATCGGGGCTTCTACCTCCTCTCCTTCTTCTACATCAACCATCTCTTCGGTTAGCTTCACGTCTGTTCCTCCTCCTATTGTCGTGGCTCCTCCGGTGTGGTGTGTACTTGGTACGGCGGCGGTGGAGCTTTGGTGCACATAAGCATCTATCTCGGCCGATAGACTGTCCATGATGATTGGTGATCGGGGTGGAGTGCTGAAAACGACCCTTCGCTTGGTTGGCCTTCTGCTGACAGACGAGGCCGCAGCAGAATCTGCCACCCTAGATGGGCTGGCAGCCTGGTATTGGGGCTGAGGGTCCGCATGGAAGAACGACCTTGGTCCTCCCGGGGCTGGTGTAGTCTCGGTGTAAGGGGCGGTTATAACGGACATGTTGCTGGGAAACTCCAGGAATTGTACTCTTTGGTCTGGGAAGGCGTGCAACATCATCTGGGCTAGAGTGCCATTGAAATCCCTTTGGTATTCCATGTATCGTTGTTGTCTAAGGTCCATTGCTGCCATCCGTTGCAAGATCTCTTGGTATGGGTCTGCTGCGGCAGAGGTGTGGGCAGTACCCGGCATGTCTGCCGTGTACTGGGCCCCGGCAGCAGTATCGATAGTAAACTGCTGCGGCGTTGCTTGGACAGGCTCTGCTTGAGTGATCTGCATGACTTTGTGACAGAAATCCCTGGTCCATCCTCGTCGTGGGGGCGTGTATTCATCTGTTTCTTCAATGGGCACACCTGCAGAAACACATAAACCCGTAATTAAGCAAGGGAAATACAATGGTCCCCTATCTTTCTTACCGCACTCGTGAATTTCCCTTAGGATGATCTCGCCAACATTGATGGTCCTCTTGTTGATGATGGATAGGATAAGAACCAATCTCTTGTGATCCATCATGCTATTGTGTGATGTTGGGATGAGGCATCGTTTGACGAAGGTATTCCACATCTTGGCCTCCGACTTTAGGCTTTGTCTTGTTACGGATCCTCTATGGGTACCGGTTTTCATGGGGTGTTCCCATAACAAAGATCGTCTTTGATGAGTTCATAGTCCTCGGCAGTGATATCTTCCAAAAATTCGGCATGGATATCACTGTCTGGGGTGAGGCCGTAGAAATTATTGATCGTCTCGGCATCGAGCTGGACTGGCCTGCCGCGGCAGTGAACGAATAGGGAGTCTTTGCTGGGCCCATGAGCGTAGAACTCCCGCACGATCGTGGCGTTTGCCTGGGCAGGTTGCAGACAGAAAATTTCCCAATTCTGGTACTTAATTCTGTCATAGAGGTAGTGTTCAATGCCGTAGTTCTCTTCGTCCGCATGCTGGAAACCTTGCTCTTCCCAAAGTTGCCTAGCGATGAGAGATTGGTTGAATCGATCTTCAACGTTGGCTGGGGCGAATCTTTTATATGTTGCCATCATAGAAAGATATGAGTTCTTGGAGGTTTTTTTTGAAGAGAATCTGGAGATTTTACAAAATTTAGTAGGCAGAGAGTAATGTGAGAGAGAGATGGTTATGAATACTAAAGAAAACAAGAAAGTAAGAGTGAATAGTTCAAGAGGAAGGAGTTTCTTATATAGGCCTCGACCTTGTGACCGTTGAAGTCACTAGCCGTTTGTAACCGTTTCCTTTCTCTGTCGTTTCCTTTTTCTGCCGCGGCAGGAATCTCGGCAGACTAGCCGTTACACTGTTCTGCCCGTTGGGACTGCTGCAACCATGACACTGTTTTATTGCCTCGGTAGAGTTCTTGCTGTGAACTACTTTTCATTTATTCTTGCTTATTAACCTAAAAAAAATAAAACACACGGAAAGAGAAAATACTTAAAGCAAAAATAGAAAAATAAAAATAAACTACTAACCCTAATATAATAATAAAGAAAAGGAGAGAGGTCATGTTACTGGTGGAGAGCATGCAAATGCGTCTCCCAAAATTATTCTCTCTTTTTGGCCCTAATTGTGAGTCGGTTGTAGGCCACTCCTTTTTGTTGTGTTTTCATCCACCTTGGGCTTAATCTTTTTGCCGAATATTCTGTCGAGCAGACTGCCCAGGCATGATATCTTATTATCTACTATGTGGATGGCCTTGCACTCCTCTGGATCATCATACTTCTTTAAGTTATGGAATGCATTGAGTTTGACTTGTTGGTCATTGACCCACATTGTCAACTCTCCTTTTTCCACGTCAATTAGAGTGCATCCAGTTGCAAGGAAAGGTCTCCTAAGGATGATCGGTGCATTGTCATATGCTTCACAATCAAGGACAAGGAAGTCGACAGAAAAAATAAACTTGTCTACTCTTACCAGTATGTCCTCGATTTTGCCTTCAGGTTGCACATAGGATCGATTTGCTAGTTGGAGCATCATTGTTGTCGGCTTTGCCCTTCCAATTCCAAGCTTTTGGAAGACTGATTTAGGTATGAGATTTATGCTGGCTCCAAGGTCGCATAGGGCCTTACCTTCATAACTCTTACCTATCGCACAAGGTATAGTAAAGCAACCAGGATCTTTTAACTTTGGTGGCATGTGGTTATGCAGCATTGCCATGCATCCCTCGGTGGAAGCCACTGTCTCAAACTCACCTATTCGTTTTCTCTTTGACACCATGTCCTTTAAGAACTTGGCATAGTTCGACATTTGTTCAATAGCTTCAACGAAAGGTATGTTGATGTGGACTTGCTTCAAGATATCGAGGAACTTCTTGAATTGCTGGTCCTGTTTTTGCTTTTTTAACCTTTGCGGGAAAGGTGGTGGTGGTCTCATCTCATCCAGGGTTTCTTTAGTTTGAAATTTTATACTTGGCACCATTGGAGTTGTTGCTGCCTCGGCAGGCTGCTCAGGAGCTGCAGTGCTTTCTGCCGGGGCAGTGTTGTCAGATTCAGTTTGCTCGGCCTCTTCTTTTGCTTGATCCGTTGATTGAATTTGGCTCTCTGAGATCTTTTCCTTCAACTGTAGACCACTCCTAGTAGTGATTGCCTTGCACTGTTCATGGCTCATTACCTTAGCAACTTCAGTATTGCTAGGTAGGCCTCCTTGTGGTCTAGTGTTTATGCATTGAGCAAACTGCCCAACCTGAGTTTCCAGCGTTTTTATGGCCGCTTCTTGATTTTGCAGCCTCATCTCAGTTTTATTCATGAAAGCATTTGTCTTTTTTTATGAAATTACTGTTCTCTGCCATATATAACTCTATTTTCATCATAAAGGCTTTAAGAGTGTTCTCCAATGAGCTTACCGATTGCTACTGCATCTGCTGCGGCGGCATTGGCTGCTGGACCTGCGGCGACGGCATCGGTTGCTGAAATCCCGAAGGTTGGGTGATTGGGTTCAAGGCATTGTTTGGGTTAGTCCATGATAGGTTTTGATGCCTCTTCCATGAGGGGTTGTATGTGTTGGACATCACATTGTTGCGGTTGTAGTTCCCAACATACATACCGGTTTCTTGATTCATGCAGTCAGAGGAACTGTGGTTACCTCCACATAAGTCACAATATGAATCAATTACCTTGACCTCACAGGTATTGTGTTGTAACTGTAGGTTTTGCACCATCTTGGTAAGAGAGACCAATTATGCTGCTACTGAATTCGATGTGTCTAATTCATCTACCGTGGCTTGGCGTCTTACTCCTCCTCGCCTAGATGTAGGAAACTGAAAGTCATTCTTTGCGAGTTTATTTAATATTTCAATAGCTTCCTCAGGTGCTTTATCCAGGAGTGTTCCGTTTGCCGAGGCATCTAACATCATCCTTGTCGGGGCATTTGTGGCATTGTAAAACATTGTCACTTGTGTCCATAAGGGAAATCCATTCAGCGAACACTTGTGCAATAGCTCTCTGTAGCGTTCCCTTGCCTCGTACATTGGTTCGTCTTCAGCCTATCGAAAAGAAGTAATTTCATTACGGATTCTATCATATAGATTAGTAGGATTAAAGCGAGTAATAAAATCACGACAAAGTTCACTCCAGGATCCAATAGATCCTACTGGAATGCTATTTAACCAAGCTTTCGCCCTATCCCTCAGTGAATAGGGGAATAGCTTTAATCGCAAGACATCTTCATGGACTCCTTAGATTTTGAAAGAGTTGCAGATTTTCATGAAGGACTTGAGGTGCTGCCTTGCGTCTTCAGTTGCAGACCCACCAAATTGTCCAATTGTATTTAACATATTGAACATAACGGGTTTGAGTTCAAAATGGGTTGCTTCAATCTCCAGTGTAACAACTCTTGGGTTTAATCCGTTTAAATCCTCTTCCAGGAAGTCCCTGACAATGAGCTGTCGCGGCCCAGGTGGCGGCGGAAGTCCTCCATTGCCGGCAGGTAAGTTTTGTCCTGTCAGGTGTTCTGCCATGGCTCCTTGGATCTGTCTCCTCAACCTTTGCCTTGTTCTTTCGATCTCTAGATCTAACTCGTACAAGGGGTTGGTTGGATTGACCCTGATCATACACAAAAAAAACAAAAGTAAAATAAAAATAAAAATAAACAAGAAAATAAAGAAAACAAAATTTAGTTGCCAGTCCCCGGCAACGGCACCAAAAACTTGTCGCGTGTCAAAAGTGCGCGTTTAGTGCAAGTGGACACATCGCAAGTAATAAGTGATAAGTATTTTATCGAGTTATCGTCTCCTCAGGGACCGGTATACTTAATATGCTTTCTTCACCTTCTTGTTCTGTAGAAAAATAAAAACACAAGTGAGTTGATTTGATTTATCTAAACTAAAATAACTAAATAAAAATAAAGAATCGAAATAGTAGAGAGAGATGAGCTAGGATCCAGTTGCGTCGTATTGTGAATTTGATTGACTTGTCTCTATCCAATGCAATCGTATATCACTGCCTCGGCAGCACTGCAGTTTACTGCCTTGGCAGCGACAATACTGTCTGCCGCGACAATCCCTTGCTCGTGGGCAGACTTTATGTAACACTCTGAAAAAAAGGAAATAAATAAATAATAATGTTAAATTCGAATTCTAAAAAAAATATAAAATAAAAATAAATAAATAATAATATATTATATAAGTAAATATTATTTTTGGAACCAACTCTTCTTTTTCTTTCGAACCAAATAAACCCTACATCTCTCTTTTCCTCTCCTTTTCGTTTTACAACCGACCACCGCCGATCTCCCCTACCGCCGCGTCGTGGTCGTCACCGCCGCCACCTTCATAACCGTCGTGGTCTCCTGCTCCGAACCCCCTTAACCACGCGCCGAACCGCCGTTGTCTTCGCCGCGAATCGAAGGCGGAAGCTTGGCCGGACCTAGGGTTTGAACCCTAATAATTTCCTCCTGTTCCGGCCGTTCCAGTGACCGAACCGGTGCGTCGCCAGCACCACCGTGCTCGCTGTGGAAGGGCGACCAAAACCCCTCAGTCACCGTCTCCGTTCACCACTGATCGGGACTTCGTCGGAGTCTTTCGGTTTTTGGGTAAGGTGGGTAAGTTTTCACCCTTTACGTTTTTGTTTTGGTACAATTGTGGGTTAATATCTTAGTTTTGGGTGGTTTTGGAGAAAAATCTGGCCTTAAGAAGCGTTTTCCGGCCGATTAGGGCCGCGCGTGGCCTCCACGCACCGCCAGGGCAAATTTCCGGCAGCCCTGGACGGTGGCCTAGAGCCGACCGGTCCAAACTGGCCCAAACCCAGTCCGAGCCGACCTTGAACCGGCCAAACCAGTCTTGAACCGAACCGGTCAAACTCAACCTGTTGACCGTTGACCGACCCGACCTGTTGACCCGTTGACCGACCCAACCCGTTGATCGACCCGACCCGTTGACTGTTGACCATGATGTCAGCATGACGTCAGCGCTGACCGTTGACCTTGATTGTTGACGTCAGCGTTGACTTTGACTGTTGACGTCAGTGTTGACTTTGACCCAAAAAGTCAAAATTTTCAAAAACTCCTATTTTATGTTTTTCGACGTCCTGAGTCCATCCGTGAAGTCCGTTTTTCGAAATTCGAACCCGAAAGCCTCCAAATTGGACTTTAAAGTCTCGAGTCAAACTTTTCTTCCAAGTTAAGTTAAGTCCAGAGTTTTATTTAAGGTCTAAAATTGATATCTGTTTGTTTGTAGGACCTCATAGTTCTCCCGATCGTGTACCGACCCAGCCCAGTTCCTCCCGCTTTGACCGATCCCAAGATCCGATCGTGACCCGTATGTTTTAATACCCGTGAATAATCAATTCTATATTTAACTCCAGTATTAATAAAATTCTATCTTATATTTTTAGGGTCCAGTACTGCTACAGAGCGAGGCTCGAACGCCCAGTAGATCACCTGTCTGTTTCTGCCATTGAGGTGTGTTCCTTGTGTGCTATATAACTGTATTTTACTGATTTACGTTTTAAACGAATCAAGTATGTGCATATGACTGTTTTCTGGGTTTATATAAACACATGTTGAACCTAAGATATATCATTTTATGATTTACTATATGCCTGATATGTCCTGATTTATGTATACATATTGCCTGTTTAATTTCCGTTACTACCATCAT
The DNA here is from genome assembly GCA_035048815.1 of Abelmoschus esculentus. Lineage (NCBI taxonomy): Eukaryota > Viridiplantae > Streptophyta > Magnoliopsida > Malvales > Malvaceae > Abelmoschus > Abelmoschus esculentus. Next base: position 9,531,219 of record JAUCBN010000059.1, read on the forward strand.
GTTTCCTGTTATTATTTCATGCCTGCCATCTTAGTATTGGGGTGATGAGTAGTATCTAATATCCGGTTCAACCTTGATCCAGCTGGTAATTCCACCTGTTTACGGTTCCTAACCTCAGTTAGGGTAATTCCGCCTGTTATCGGTTCCCGTGCATTAATCGGGTAATTCCGCCTGTTCCCTAAGGTAATCCCTTAGGTCGATACCTTCGCCCTAAGGGCTTAGGTTAATGCCTGTATCAAATACTGTTCGGGGGAACTGTATCTAGGAGTTCGGTTGGAGGGTAGCATATCATGCATGTGCATAATCTGATTTTCTATATTACAGTTTAATTAATTTATCTGTATTTTTATTTTGCACTATTGGAACACACTGGGCTTCATAGCTCATACCCGATTTCTTCCCCTTTCAGATACCCGTAGATAAACATCCCGGACTTGGCATTTGGAGGATCTACACATTATCTGGTTACACATTGATGTAACATTCTTATTTTTAAACTTTTTCTAGTTTACGTTCAAGTGACATGTGCCTTTATATATACTATATTACTGATGTTTTAAACGTATTATTTTGCTATTGGTTTTACGAATTATTTTTGTGAACAATATTTTACTGATATTATGTTTTGATGATATTTTACATATTTTAAATTGTTAGACAAAAACTTATCTTTACTTGCTCAAGTTAGATAAATTTTCATGCCATATGATTTGTAAATAAAAACAATGTGACCATCCTAGTCGGGCTTCCCGCATAGGCCGGTTTAGGGGGTTACATTTAGTTGGTATTAGAGCTTTTGGTTTTAAGATTCTCGGACTGTGATGGGTCCTAAATAAATATTTTCTGTTAAACTGTTATGAATTTATATCTGTAAGGCCATGTCACTTATATTTTCTGTATTGTGAATGGTTCTCCGGTGCCAAATTTTAATCTCCTAAATTTTAACCTTGCAGATTTCCTGAACATTATGAGTGCCCGTAGAGCTCGCCGATCCACCCGAGGGCGTGGTCGAATAACCAGTTTTGCTGATCCTGTAGAGGAGCCTATTAGTGATCCTCCACCCGTTATTTCTCCGGACCCACCTGTTCCCACAAGTACCACTATACCGCCCAACCCTCCGATGCCAACGCACGGGCAATATCTCGAGACGACATGAGATGTCATTACAACCCATATTGGAAGTGGAACTGCTTGATGTTTGGGGCATAGATTTCATGAGACCATTCCCATCATCCCAAGGCAATCTCTACATCTTAGTAGCAGTGGATTACGTATCAAAATGGGTTGAAGCAATTGCCAAACCTACAATGATTCCAGGACAATTCAAAAATTTCTCAAGAAAAATATTTTTACAAGATTTGGAATCCCTAGAGCAATAATAAATGATGAAGGTAAACACTTTGATAACAGACTCATTGCCGCGGCACTAAAGAAACTCGGCATCACCCACAGACTCGCTACGGCCTATCACCCACAGACAAATGGGCAAGCTAAAATATCAAACAAGGAACTAAAACAGATCCTTGAAAAGATGGTAAATCCATCTCGAAAGGATTGGTCTTATCGTCTAGATGATGCTTTATGGGCCTATAGGACAACCTTCAAAACCCCATTAGGAACATCTCCATATAATCTTGTATTTGGGAAAGCTTGCCATTTACCTGTAGAAATTGAGCATAAAGCCTATTGGGCAGTAAAGAATTTAAACATGGATTGGGAAAAAGTTGGCCAGAAAAGACTGCTAGACCTCAATGAGATAGAAGAATTCCGAACAACAGCCTATGAGAATGCCAAGATCTACAAAGAGAAAACTAAAAGATGGCATGCCCGTAAGTTACTACCTAGGCAGTTCCTGCCGGGGCAGCACGTTCTCTTTTTCAACTCCACACTCAAACTGTTTCCAGGAAAACTCAAATCCAGATGGTCAGGCCCATTTGAAGTTGTTCGAGTTTACCCACATGGAGCAGTAACGATCAAATCACTAAAGGATGGACATGAATTCAAAGTGAATGACCAACGTTTGAAGCACTATTCTGGGCCACATGACATAAAGACTATGGAGACCATCACCTTAGGAGATGCACTTGCACGCAATCCTATTGAGACTTAATGCTTCGATCTTCCATTTTATTTTACTGCAATTTTTAGGAATAGTTTTAATTTCGCTTTTATTTTAGGATATTTAATACTTATTTGTTGATTATATTTTGTTTTTAACAATAAGCACAGAAACGAAGTGGACGCTCCATTACAAAAGACAACCCAACAAGAGTCCAACCGCCCCGGCAAGCAAAAACTCAGCCATCGCCCTCACCAAAAACAAATCAATCAGCAGCACTACCCCGAAGAAGAATTGTTACAAGCAGCTCTTCGTAGTCCCTTTAAATTTAATTTATATTCAATATTACTTGCTGTTTTTTTTTCTTTATATGATGTTTCTTTCATATTTTGTTGCCCATTATTTTCTTCTAGATATAAAGCATTGAGGACAATGCTTGGTTCGAGTTTGGGGGTGTAGAGCCACTGCCGAGGCAATCTACTGCCGAGGCCTTGCCAAGAAAAGGGAGTATTTAAGTGAATTTTTTTTAATTTTTTTACGCTCCCCGCCTTACTTGAATCAATTGCCTATACTTTTGCACTGCCCATCATCAGTATTGCCTTAGTTTATTCTTTAAGGCTATACAAATCTTTCTCCTTACCATGGTTAGGACCTGTTAAGAAGGTTTAACCTTAGGATACTTAAGGATGAAAACTTAGAAGCTTACTATAAGATAAATTTTAACACTTTTGGGACTTGTTGGATTATAAGAATTCTTTTAATGAACTTAGGTGATAAAGACTTAGATTTTTGGGCAAGTGACTAGAGGTGCCTATCATTGGCTAGAGGTGACCGAAATTGGCTCTAGTATGATATAAGGAATATCAAAAGAAAAAAAAGGAATTAGTGAAGAGAAAAACACAATCCTTGAGGTGCCCGAAATTGACTCAAGAATTGGTGGTTTAGAAAAGAAGAGAACACTTAACCAAAATCTACTTGTCTTGAACTTAGAGTTTATCTAAGAAAGCTTTTAATCAAACTTGTCCAGAAAAACGCACACACTCACCAAATCTTATAGTTTGTTTCTAGATAAACCCTTGGGTAGCCGAAAGGTTAAGTCTAAAGAATAGGCATAGTTATGGTGGGGAGAATAGATGGAAACATAAGACCAAAAGAGAAAAGAGTTTGGCAAATTGATGGTTCGCATTGCTTGAGGACAAGCAATAGTTCGAGTTTGGGGGTGTGATAAGTGCTCAACTCACTATCATTTTTTACACCTTTTATGGGCATTAATCACTAAATTTACACCCACTTGGACCAAAGCAGATACTTAATGTGATATATTTAGAAGTTATGATTATAAAGATGATATTTACAGAAAAGGCAAGTTTTACTGTATTTTTACATCTGTGCAAGAGAAACTAGTGTCGCGGCAGCAACATGGCCGAGGCAGGACCTGATGCCGACGCAGAAGCAGAAAGACAGGAAGCAATACTATAGGCGATCGGAAGAGAAAAATACAATTGAAGTTTCGGGACATGCAGCACATGGATCGGAGCTGGTTAGCACGAGGAAAAGCCCAAGATAAGGCCACATGGGAAAGCTTCTTAGTTGGAATAAACTTGGAAATATTTTATTTATGTACATGACTTGTTCCCTACTCCAAGTTATATTCTAATTAGGAAAGGTTTGCCCTAGGCCAAGCCTATATAAGACCTAGCCGTCTTAGGGAATAGGAGAGCCGATTCATAGAGAGTTCACCATAAGACTCAATTTTGTCTTTCTCTCAAATTATGTTCTAAGTTTTCTTAGGGTTTAGGTGAAGGTTGTTAAGTATTTGTGAGAGGAGATTGTACTTTGTTCTTTGTTTCAATGCAATAAAACTATCAAGGTTTGCTTATCCTTTGCCATTCTTTGTTCTTGCATTCAAGCTCGGGAGAGAAGTTTGTGAGTAATCCATTTATCTAGACTCGGGAGAGTTAGATTCACGAAAGGGATAAGTATGGTGTTTCAATCGCGAAATACTAACTCGGCGTAGGGATAGGTTAAGAGTTTCAACGGCTAAAAGAAGTGTGAGATTAGTTGGTGGATATAATTGATTCACGCCGGGAGGTATCATCAAGGACTAGTCATCAACAGTACTTCGACTTTAGGGATAAGCGGAGTCATCCAAGGACACTTTGCCGAACTTTGGTAAAGTTCACCCACAAGCAAAGGATTGTCGCGGTGGACAAGTATCGTTGCTGCCAAGGCAGTAATCTGCAGTACTGCCGAGGCAGTGATATACAATTGCATTAGATAGAGACAAGTCAATCAAATCCACAATACAACGCAACTGGATCATGACCTCTCTCTATTAATCAGATCTCATCTGTTTTACTTAGTTGCTTTATTTCTATTTTTTAGTTTTATCCAAACCCAAATTACATGTGTTTTTATTTTATTTCTTTTTACAGAACAAGAAGACGAAGAAGGCATATTAAGTAAACCAATCCCTGTGGAGACGATACACGATTATACTTATCACTTTATTACTTGCGACGTGTTCACTTGCACTAATTGCGCACTTTTGACACGCAACATGGGGGTTATTTTACTCATGTGTTTCAATACACGACTTTCCTTTTTCGATAAACTAATGGACAATGGTTAAAATAGTATAGGGGCCATAATTGTATTGATACAAGTCAGAGGTGTATCGATACAACTATTAGCTAAGTTAGTTAATAACTTGGAATGAGTTTTTTATTCTTTACAGAATAGTCCATGAATTTTGTGTGGTTAAATTGTTGATGCTAGAGATGATATTTTTATTAGAAATTTGACATGCAACCATGAAATAAACTTAATTTAAGTTGATAACCTTAATTTTAGTTTTGGTCCCTAAATTTATGTAAATTTACAATTTGGTCCTTTTCATGTATTTTATGCAATTGAGCTGGTTGTCAGGATTCGTTTCACATGCGATGTAACCCCCTCGACCCGGTCTAGAGGCCACCCAACTCGAACGAGTTACACAGGGAATATCGAGGCTAATCCAGAGAGTCACCATGATAAACAACCTTTATTATATATATACATATATCCGATCTAGATGCTTTAATTAGATCCTACATGTTCATGCAAGGATTGAGTTCAAAATACAGCGGAAATTAATTTAACCGAACAAATTTTAGGGACCTAATTGCAATTTCCATAAATTTTGTACTCTTATTGTGAAATTAAAGTTACCAATATTAAGTTAACTTCATTGCATGCTTATGTCTCAAATTTCAGCTTAACACGAGGTCTACAAGTTACCTAATTAATTACTAGATGTTTAGTGACTAAAAAGTGAAGGTTTCAAGTTAATTTTGAGCTTAATAACGGTTTTAACTAACAGGGGTATCGAAACGGGCTTTAATTGTTTCGATACGCCTTCGATTACTCGATCAGTGCCCTACGCGACAAGCCCACGTTTCGATAAAGCCAAGGGATTGTTCCGATACCATTATGTTACTGTAAAGGTTGGTATCGAAACTAGTATCGATATGTACTGGAATTTTCATTACTGTTTTGAAACCGGTTCCTGTGGTTTTGATACCTAGGCTAATTTCTTTAGAAATCCAACGTATATTTTTTTGCCTAGATATCGATACCCTAAGAACAAGTATTGAAACCTCTGCCCAAAAAATTACCAATTTCATAAGGTTCTCGCCTAAATCGAAAAATCAAGGTTCACTAGATGCATATAAGACCCTATGGGCATAAACCATGCTTAAAATACTAATTCTAGATGCTTGGTCGCCTAATTCCATATATAAAACGCATGTTTCATAATAGGATTCAAACATAAATGATCATATTATAACATGTCTCAAAAGTATAATCAAAACTCCATTACTCAACATAATAAGGTAACTCAAACAAATATGTCCAAAAACAGAATTCAAATCAAAGGTTCTCTATTCCATTGCTCTCGACTACCTAGGTTCCTAATTTAAGAAAAAGCATACTTGAGCTAAAGCAAATACTAAAAAAAATATGCATGTGTGAGCCTTTGCTTTCCAGTTGCTTCCAACAATTACTTATCTACATTGCAAGGAAAAAAGAGAGAGGTTAAGCTTGAAGCTTAGTGAGGGAAATAAAACATTTAAAACACCACTTGCAATGCAGCCATAAATAATCAAATTTTATCAAAGTAAAAACATGGCATGCTTCTTTAAAACAATATAAACATGGCTATCAATGCCAACAGTAAAACCAGCAAGTGTTAGCAAAATCATGGCTTACAAGCCAACAATAAGTACTGTTAAAATATCTTTTTAAAGATACCTCAAGATTTCAATGCAAAACAAGGTTAATATGCTACTTACCTAGCAAAGCCTAAAATCCACATAACATTTGCAATTTCAAATAGAAAACATAAATTATATTGGCTTTAGTGATCCAATTTGTACCACTCCAAATCGTTAGGATAAACGGGCAACCGCATGTTAGTACTACTTCCAGAGCATGTGCATATTGATACCACTCTCAACATGAATTATCTTACCTTGGTGTCCGGTGACAGTACCACTCCTATCAGCCCGGATGTGACAGTACCACTCTCATCACATAACATTAGACTAAAAGCCAAAATACAACACATAAGGAATTTAAAAACGTATGACTTTTGTATATTTATAGTGCACTCTATACCCTATTGATCGATCAACTTATCCCAATAGATACATCACTTAACTAACCAATATATTATCAAAAACCAATGCTCAAGTTTCAAGTTAAAAACAATGAAATAAACTCATGCATCAAATGCATAAACCGGTAAAAACTACTTTTCTCATGTTTTCAAAACAAAACTGTGGGAGCATCGTATACATATAAAAACTTTTTTAAAAATATTCTCATTAGCATTAAAACACATGCATAATCACATATGCACAACACAATAAGAGCATGACAAATAACGTTGTAAAAACATGACATAATATGGGAACCTTTAAGAAAGCAAAACTTTAAACTTACTTCCGAGTATAGGGAGGTTTCCACCTTCCCTACACTCCCAAACATCTATAAAATAAGTTTAAAACACTACTGAAGCAACAAATCTCATAAACCACTCACTGATAATCGTTACTTGCTTGTCAAGCCACCGAAACGAACCAAAACACCTTCAAACACGATCTCCTAACTCTTATCCTGTTTCAAGCATGAAAACCAAGGGTTTTGATGCTTATAAAAACAATAAATAAAGCCTCAAGTTGGATCCCTACATAGCAACCCCTAAAACCTATCAAAACATAAACCGAAAACTTTCCGAAACACACCAAACTTCACCTAAGCCTATATTCCGGAATTATATATTTTTAAAACATGTTATAAACACTCTAATAGCTTCAAAATCATGAATTTAGGATCTCAAGACCGTGGATAAAAACCTTGAACGAAAATTCTGATTTTTAGCCGAAAAAACGATTGTTCTAGAGGATTGATGAGATCTCACCTCCAAAACTGATCCAATTGCTTTTCGGGTTTTTAAACGTGAAAACAATGAGAAAACAAGAAAAGATGAAGAAGAAAAGTTGAGATCATTATTGTAAACGATTTTAATTGAAAAGGGATGAGTTTTTACCTTGAAAACTTGTTGAACGGCTACCTCCAATGAGGGACGAAAATTAGAAAAATATGTGATATTTAGGTTATTTAAAAAAGGGTTTAAGAGTTTAAAATTAGATTTAATTAAGTTATTTAAATTAAAATATATTTTGGGCTTAATTAATTAAAATTTGGAAAGCCTAGACCAGCTAGGATTATAATTAGATCAAAACCCCTTAAAGATTCAAAGTTTTGGCTTGTTTTATAAAATTATCCTCAAAGTTTCAATTTTTACAAAATGGTCACTACTTTCAAAATCTTAGGGATTCAAGGGTGAATTTTTAAAATTGATTTGACCAAAGTCAAGTGTATGTTAAAAAAGAATTTTAGGATATTTTTCCTCAAATTATTTTGATTTAAAATATATTTTTAAGTATTTAATCCCGAACTAGGTTAACCCGGCCCACTAACATCTAAGCCCATTTTTGGGGCATTACATGTGAAACTAGGCAATGAATACATGAACATTTATGAATCATAAAGCATCTAGAGAAGATAAAAAGAAAAAAAAATTAGGCTCGTTTATCAGTGCAAGTATTTTCGGATTTGATCATGTATTCCCCTTATAGGTTATTAGTGTCAGTTTCATCTTGATCTTATCGAGGGATTAAATTTTTTGGTATCAGAGCTATGTTATGAATCTGTGGGTTTGTTTATAATATTGATAATGCTTTGTATGATTTGAATTATAGTTTTTACTCTACATGGTGGTTGATTCATGCTTTATGAGCTAGTGTTTGATTTGAAATGATGCATGATGTTTCTTTTATGCTATGGTTGAGATAAGTGTGATGTTTTGGGGTTGAGACTGGAGTATCCATTGCAATGTACTACAATATAATCTAAAAGAATTGTTTTAAAAGCTTGAGCTACTTAGATTCTTGCTTCGTGCCAGCTTAATTATTTTGGAACATTGTTTTTGTGTATGCTAGATCATATTTTTTATTCAACATTGGAAACATAAGAGAGCTTAGATTTAATCTTCGTTGAGTTGAGAAGTATTGGTACGAAAGTTGTGTGGGATCAAAAAGCTTGCGTTGTGAATAGGATTATTTCTTTTGATGTTGTGGTGTTAGATTTGGAGTTATCTTGGTTTTTGATCTAGAGTTATTAGATAGTGGTTTTGAACTTGAGTGACCTTGTCCTTGTTCGTTCGTGAGTTTATGGGCAAACAAGTTTATTGTCAGAGTGTTTTTGTGGTTTGGATGGTGTTCAATATCGTATTTTTCGCACAAGTCATCCAAAATTGAGTGTTTATTACAATCTAGATATTTTTCTGGATGAGAATAATGAAGAAAATCAACTTCCAACTTTATGGAAAAATAAAATAATGCAGAAAAATAAAAAAATTAAGCTTTTTGTGAAAAGGAAGAAAAAACATAATTGATTTTCTATTGTTGAATGAATTTAAAAACTACATCTTTTGCAACGTATTTATAGTCTCAAGTATAAGACTTTAATTACAATTTGGAGTCCTAATTACAAAAGACATTTAACTCTTTCTTCTAGGAAATGGACTTTAATTTAATTACTATAAAAACTCTAACTATATCTTTTAAGAAGTAGATTTTAATTTAAACATAATAACTCCAACTCTATATAATCTTACATTCTCCCTCAAGTTGGAGAATATATATTGTATATTCCCAGCTTGAATAGAAACTTGTCGAAAGAAGCTTTTGGTAATGCATTTGTAAACACGTCTGCCACTTGTTCTTCTGTAGAAACATAGGATAAAGAAGCTATCTCATTAGTAATCTTTTTTGAGATAAAATGTCTATCAATCTCCACATGTTTCGTCCTATCATGATGAAATGGATTGCGAGCAATTTGTATGGCAGACTGATTATCACAAAAAATCTCAAACTTTTCCTCTTGGTTCACATCTAGCTCTTTCAGTAGCCTTAATAACCAAATTCCTTCACACATTCCCAATGCTAAAGCCCTATATACTACTTTAGCACTGCTTCTAGATACAACTGTTTGTTTTTTACTTCTTCAAGTCACTAGATTTCTCCAAACAAAGGAACAATAACCACTAGTTGATCTCCTTTCTATCAGTTCACATGCTCGGCTTGAATCTAAAAAAATCTGAACAGTACTTTCTTGAGTCTTTTTAAACAGAAGTTCATGCCCTGGTGTCCCTTTCAAGTATCTCAAAATTCTAATTGCAACTTCCATGTGATCTTACCTTGGATCAGTCATGTGTTGACTGATAACATTAACTACAAAGGCAATATCTGGTCTAGTTAATGACAAATAAATCAACTTTCCCACTAACCTTTGAAATTTACCCCTATAAAATTTATGGCTTGAGTCTTCTTCACTAAATTTTAATCCTGCTTCCATGGGAGTATCAACAGGTTTGCATCCCAACATCCCTGTTTCATTAAGTAAATCAAGAACATACTTTCTCTGATTTATTACTAAACCTTTGCTCGAGCTAGTAACCTTCATGCCTAGAAAGTATATGAGTTTTTCTAGGTTTTTTGTTTCAAACTCTGTATTTAATAAACTTTTCAAGTGACTTCTCTTCATCATCATCACCTGTCAGAATTATGTCATCCACATACACTATTAAAATAACCCTTTTAATATTAGAGGTTACCTTAATGAAAAGTTTGTGATCTGCTAAGGATTTTTTATATCCAGCTTTCAGAAAGACCTTGGGGAATTTGTCAAACTAGGCTCTAGGCGACTACTTCAAATCATAGATGTATTTATTAAGTCTACAAACTTTTTGATCACCTTTTACTGATTTGAAACCCGAAGGTACTCTCATGTACGCTTCTTCTTCCAATTTTCCATTAAGAAAGATATTCTTAATCTCAAGTTGATGTAGCATCTAGTCCTTGTTTACTGCCAAACTTAAGAGAACTCCAATCGCATTTAGCTTAGGTACAAGAGCTAAAGTCTCATTATAATCAATTTCATAGATTTGAGTAAAACCCTTGGCTACCAACCTTGATTTATGCCTCTGTATACTACCATTAGAGTTGTATTTTATGGAGAATACTCACTTGCATCTGACTGGTTTCTTGCCCTGCGAAAGACATGTAATGGTCTAAGTACCATTCTTTTCAAGTGCTTCAATCTCCTCTTCAACAATTTTTCTCCACTTAGAATCTTTTAGAGTCTCCTCAATAGTGTCAAGCATTTGTTCTTTATCTAAGCAAGCTGTATAAACCTTGAAAGATGATATTAGATTACCATAAGCAACATACCTCTGAATGGGATGCTTTGTACAATATCTTACCCCTTTTTTTTTAGCAATTGGAAAATCATCAACCTCAAGTAACGAGGAAGGAATTTCAGTTAGAAGATTGCCTTCATCATTCTCATTGGAAACTAAACTCAAGTCTAATTCTTGGCTAGTGTCAGATTGCAAAATAGTCTCTGAAATAGTTTTCTGTTAAAAATAATGGTAAAACGTCTTCATTCATTTTTACTCTTTTTATATTATAGTATATTATTACTAATATTGTGTTTTGTTATGTAATGGTCTATAAATAAAAGAATTAAAACCCACAAATAAATAAATAATCAGTCCAAGTCCATATTAATTTAAAAAACCCTAAAAAAATAATTTATTACAATGGCCCAATTCCTAGCCCGGTTACATATCAAAACCCTAACCCTAAGAATGTTTATGCCTCAGCCACCTAGCAGCACCCCTTGGATCAGATGAAATATGGATAGCCAAGATCGAAACCCCTCGGATCCTCGCACACGCCAACGCGTGGCTCTTCGGCTCGCCCACGCGCTCGCATTATCAGTTCTCAAGGTCGACTTTTCGAGTTCCGATATCTGACCGGTCATCGCTGAACCACATGTAGCCACTACACGACTCGCCGCCCACAACTATAAAACTTAGAAGGTGTTAAACCAAGAAGGCAAAAATATGGTTAAACTGATAAAACCCATAAAGAAAGCAATGCCATTCTTATAACTTAGAAAAGCAAGCTTGAAAAGCCTTTCAATCGAGATATGGATGTAACAGAGAGGGGAGCCATATATCTCCATCAAACGATTGTAAGAGGGAGACCATTGTACACACACATAAAAAGATTTATCTTGTAACCCTCTTCATCAATCGAAAACAAAAAAGAAAATCCAGAGCTTCTCTGGTAAACAAGCAACCATTGTAACCAAACATTAGCCTTATGAAGCCAAAAAAATCAAAAAAAAAAAAACAGAAATTCCAGAAACGTTTTTGGTAAAGAAGAGAGTGTTCATTCTAATGTTTAGTTTTCTCCATTTCATGCATGCATTTCAAATAAATAAATAAGTAGTAAAAGAGGGAAATAGACTCCCTTTAGATGCTCAGTCGACTGTCGCCGGCAATGAGCCTCCTTCGTGGGCGAGCCGAGAGTGAAAAAACGAATAAAAAGGATTTCTTTCTCTCCTTCGGTTTTCAAACGCTTTAAAACTTTCTGGGTTATTCATGAGTCTTCTGGAAAATGTAAAAGGGGTTCATCGTTCTTCAAAAGGATGGAGAGAGTCAGAGCTTTTTTTCTTTTAGCAAAAATTTGAAAATGGTAAAGGGGAGAATTTTGACTAGAATACCCTTTTTATGAGCCAAATCTTTCTTTTCGTTGAGGGTTAATTCCTTTCCAGTCCCTCGCTTTTAATATCTGTATGAGGACTTCCCCGCCGTCTAATTACGGTTTTAGTCCTCTTAACTTTACTTTGTAATTTGGTCTTTAATTCGATCTTAAATCCCTTCTTTAGGACAGAATCACACGTCAATCCCTAGTCCCTTTTTATAGAGTTTTCAATCAGGTCGTAATTTCAGTCTAAAATCGCATTTATAAGTGTTGTTTCATTAAAAAGGTTTGACTTTCCATTTCTCTTTCCTTTTAGTCGGCTCCTTTTATGTTACTGATCTTTCTTTTCTTTTTATGTTGTCGTGGTTTCTATGTTTGGTCTACATAGAATTAAACATATCATGAGATATAATGTTGAGACTTTGTCATAGTGTATGCCTAGATAATTCGGGATCTTGCAAGAGAATTATATGCATTAATTGTTAGTTTTGATTCATGAAGTTTTCACGTTGCATGTATGCTTAATCCCATTTGATTCATTTTTGGCATGTTTAAATTTATATTTACTTTAGTTTTTATCATTACTGCTGCTAACATTTATTTACTTTAGTAAATTAATAAGTGCCTAATAAGAAATTTAGGGGTCCATATTCGAATAATGTCCTAATAAAATTGCACGTTATTCGTGGGGTCTTTACAAAAGAATATTCAATGCATATTATGAAAATAGGATTAATTAAATGACCTAGAGTAATAATAAAAGCCTAAGCAAGATTAGAACTTTAAAATTAGAAGAAACTAGCTAATCAAATATTAATTCGAGATATCATATTGGTAGTGACATAATGGAATTGAGTGTTATCACACACGAATATCGAATTAGATGATATTCAAATAATAAATAAAAAATGTTAGAACCTTTTTAGTTTAGGTGTAACACCCTTAACCCGGTGTCACATTGGGCCACAAACCCAAAATTCGTATTTCAATATTTTTCAAATCAAAAGCCCAAAGGCAATAATTTCAAGTCTTAAAACATAAGTCCAATAAATTTAAACTGAGTCATAGTCAACAAATCTAAACGTAAAGGAGCTTCATAATACAAACTTCTTTAAACCATTCGACTCGAGACAATTTAAATAACACTTACAATTACTGTTGCGGTATTGGACTATGCCTAAAATGTGATTGATTTGCGTGCAAGTATACACATCGAACAAGTAATAAAGTGTGTGAGTGAGATCATTCCTACGAGGATTGGGTAGGTTATTTCAAAAATAGTTAACATACACAAAATATAAAATAATCCTTTGTATGAACATATGCTAAAGCGATTCTGCAATTGTCACCAAAATGCTTTAGCAAAATAAAAGTGTCACTGATGATGCTGGAGCAAAGTGAAGAGTGTCACCAAAATACAATAGTATCAAACTGATAATGGAGTAATAAATAAAGTTACACAAACACAACACAAAGAAGATATTCAACCTTAAGACAGGCTAGTGTCACGACCCGCCAGCAACAATGAGGTTAATAAATCATCCTTGGGCATTCTTGAAGAATCCATGCACCAAGGAAGCTTCCAGAATGACCTAGAATGACCTATATCCATCTCAAGGATTCTATCACGTTCTAGAATGTTCCAGAAGGTTCCACTAAGATCTAGACACGTCTAGAAGATCTGAGAAGATTCTAGAAGACTCTAGATAATTCTCGAAGGTTCTAGAACATTCTAGAAGGACAGAGAAGATGTTGGAAGCATCTAGAACATTCTAGAAGGATCAAGAATGTTCTAGAAGACCCTGGAAGACCCTAAAAAACATCAGGACTACTCTGGAAGTCTTTAGAGTTCTCTAGAACATTGTAGATATGTAGAGATAGTGGTAGATATCTCTAGAATTATGTAGGTCCTAGTAGATATTTTAGGAGGCAAAGTATGAACTGTCCGATCAAACAAATCATAGCCGTCCATTCGGGAGGTGAGAGCCTATAAATAGGGCCACCCCCTTCATTTTGTTAACAACTTGAGAAGTTGAGCACTCTTGTACATACTTTCTTAAAGCTTAATACAAAAGCTTTCCTTTAAATTCCTTTGCCTTCTCTTGTCTTTCTTTGTTTAGCCACCAGGTTGCGTGTAAGCAAGGCTTGCTAACATTGATCGGAAAGTGTTAGCGCTGCACGGATCGAGTTTGAGAGAAGTAAGTCCGTGATAGTTGGTATCAGAGCGTGTTCGATCGCTTTTGGGACATGGCCAAGACGGGGAAAAACCAAGTTGCTAGCTCGACCGAGGCCGAGATCACTCAAGAGCTACGAGGGCGTGAGGAGGAGCATGATCCCACGATGGCAAAGCCACGAGCCAAGTCAAAGGACGTTATCTCTAGCATGGAGTCGCGCTTAACTCGCGTAGAGGAAAGCGTTGGGGGCATGAGTTCTCAAGTGGACGACCTTTAAGAAAGAGTTGAAGGCCTTGAGGCGGAAGATGCCGAGATCCACACGGCCATGAGGACCATGATGCTCAAGTTAGAGAAAACCATGCTCGCGGAGATAGGCAATGTCCGCGACCTTCTCATGGATGAGCTCTCGAAGGTACGTTCTTCTCTTGAACAAGAGCTAGACAACATGCGTGGTAAAGTCGATGGCCGCCGGGCCAAGCACCACTTATGAGCCTAGAAGGGTCGAAGTGCCCAAGCCAAAAATGTTCTCAGGGTCACGCAACGCCAAACAAGTAGACAACTTCTTGTAGGGGCTAGAGCAATACCTTAGTGTTGCCAGAATCATGGACGAGGCAACCAAGGTTCAAACTGCGACATTATACCTCACCGACACTGCCATGCTTTGGTGGAGGAGAAGGCGTTTAGACATTGAAAAAGGTACGTGCACCATCGCCACCTTTGATGATTTTAAACGAGAGCTTAAACGGCAATTCTATCCGGAGAATGCCGAAGACGAGGCCCGAGCTCGTTTGCGAAGGCTCAAGCAAACGGGGAGCATCCATGACTACGTCAAGGAGTTCACCAACTTAGTGCTCGAGATCCCCGATCTCTCCGAGAAAGACTCGCTCTTTAACTTCATGGATGAGCTCCAATCATGGGCAAAGACCGAGCTAAAGCGTCGGGGAGTACAAACCCTTGCCGATGCCATAGCCGCAGCCGAAAGCTTGATTGAGTACTCTAGCCACAAGGAGCCCACACCTAAGCCGAGGGATTCAAAGAGCGTCCAAGCCGTGGGTTGGAGAGACAAGAGCCCTTGTAAAGACGGCCACCATGAGGATCACTCAAGCAAACCCAAGGACTCGTCCTCATGGAAAGGCAAGGCCAAGGATAAATTCCATGAAGCTCGAGGCGCCAAACTATCACCACCAAGTAAGTGTTTCATTTGTGATGGTGATCATTGGGTCAGAGAATGCCCGCAACGACAAGCTCTCAACTCTCTCTTAGCCAAGCATCGAGAAGATAGTGATGCTGAGGAGTTTGAGTCCAATGCACAAATGGGATCCATGCAACTTCTAAATATGATGCAATCCATCCCGAAGACCGAAGCCAAGGGGTTGCTATATGTGGACGTCACAATCAATGGGAAAGCATCAAGGGCCATGCTTGACACAGGTGCGTCCCATAACTTTGTTTCTCTTGATGAAGCAAAGAGGCTAGGTCTTAAGGCAACAAAAGGGAAAGGATCCATCAAGGCAGTCAACTCCACCGCACTACCCATCAAGGGCATTGCACGTGGGGTCAAGACCAATGTAGGGACATGGTCTGGCCATCTAGACTTCACCGTAGCCTCGATGGACGACTACAAGCTCGTCCTAGGCATTGATTTCTTCGACAGGACTAAAGCCATTCCGATGACATATGCTAACTCTCTGTGCATCACGGATGGTCATCAAGCTTGTGTGGTGCCAACCATTAGGGTCACCAAGCCAAATTCTAAAGTGATCTCATCACTTAGTATTGAAGAGCTTGAAGAATTCAAGAATGTTACACCTCCAAAGTTGCGAAGGAGGCTACGACCAAGGGGAAAGGTGGATCCTAAGATCACGTCTAAACCGAAACGAAAGCAAGTTGGGAGTCCAAGGAAGAACACCAACAATTCCTTGAAGACGCGACGAGGGCGTCGCGAGCTTAGGTGGGGGAGAATGTCACGACCCGCCAGCAACAATGAGGTTAATAAATCATCCTTGGGCATTCTTGAAGAATCCATGCACCAAGGAAGCTTCCAGAATGACCTAGAATGGCCTATATCCATTTCAAGGATTCTATCACGTTCTAGAATGTTCCAGGAGGTTCCACCAAGATCTAGACACGTCTAGAAGATCTGAGAAGATTCTAGAAGACTCTAGATAATTCTCGAAGATTCTAGAACATTCTAGAAGGACGGAGAAGATGTTGGAAGCATCTAGAACATTCTAGAAGGATCAAGAATGTTCTAGAAGACCCTGGAAGACCCTAAAAAACATTAGGACTACTCTGGAAGTCTTTAAAGTTCTCTAGAACATTGTAGATATGTAGAGATAGTGGTAGATATCTCTAGAATTATGTAGGTCCTAGTAGATATTTTAGGAGGCAAAGTATGAACCGTCCGATCAAACAAATCATAGCCGTCCATTCGGGAGGTGAGAGCCTATAAATAGGGCCACCCCCTTTATTTTGTTAACAACTTGAGAAGTTGAGCACTCTTGTACATACTTTCTTAAAGCTTAATACAAAAGCTTTCCTTTAAATTTCTTTGCCTTCTCTTGTCTTTCTTTGTTTAGCCACCAGGTTGCATGTAAGCAAGGCTTGCTAACATTGATCGAAAAGTGTTAGCGTCGCACGGATCGAGTTTGAGAGAAGTAAGTCCGTGACACTAGGCTTGCTATGGTATAACTTTATTGTTCTCCTAAAAACTTACTGTTCCACTAGTTTAATAAGTGCTTGACAGAGTTTACTAAAAATGCCTCCACTATCCCTAGTCAGAAGGCCTAACACTCGAAAATGTTAAGGCATTACCTCCCGGTCTCAACCCCTAACACTTCTAATGTTGATAAAGTGCTACCCCTTTTAGTCGTAGAAACTCTTCCTTATCCCTAAGGTGAGTTAGGATTCTGCTCGCGCAGTAACCCCATTGTTCATGTTGGTCTAGCTTTGTCTATCTCTAGATCTAAGCTTCTCGAACCCCTTAGCTATGGCTACCTCCCGGTTCTCTTACAAACCAAGGTTTAGATGAAAAAGGTGTTAACTTTCTTGAACAAAACACTGGAAACTGTAAATATTCATTTAAACAAAATAAAAATCATCCAAAACAAGCCTTAGCCATACTAAGTTAATTCATGGCTAGGTTAGGTAAACTATTCAACTTGTATCGTTTGAAATACATTTTCAACGGAAAGAAAAGAGGTAAAACAAAGTGAAGAGGAAGGAAGTCCCAAACAATTGTGCCGTGAAGCTCTTCCTAGCTTGCCGCTCCTCTCGAAGACGTGCAACTCACTTGCTCGAAGCTCTCCTACAATGGCGGTTTGGCTTGAGGTTGAAGACGAAGGAAAATGGCCTTCTTTCTTCTTTCTTCTCCTTCGTGCTCTCTCAAAGTTCACTCATTTTTGTGGCTCCTTAAGCTACTGATTTTGTTCTTTTCTTGTTTTTTTAAGCACATTTGTTGAAGGAGGCTCACCCTTGTATTTATAAGAGTTTTCTAGGGTTTTGTGCCCTAACGGTACAAGGGAATATTCCCTAACATTTACTGCAGCAGATGGCAGCAAAATGCAGGTCTACAGGTACAGTGCGACGTTTGCACATTTGCAGAGGAGGCAAAGCTGGCCTGGAAAACGCGTGAGGATAGTGGGCTGCTGGTGTGTCCTTTCTTCCGTCCTATTCTATCCACCCACAATGTTATAGCAAATTTGAAGTCTGATCCAACACTTTAAAAATATGCTATAGCATCTCTTCCATTCTTTCAACTTTGCCCAAGCATCTACACATCATCACCAAGAAAATACCCTTCCAAGCAGCATCTTTAAAAATAAAAAGAAAATAGAATAAAATCCTAATCTAAATGCAAATGCCCATGAAATGTAGCTAAATGCAATGCAAATGAACTTGAAACCAAACAAAACCTTAAGTAAAAGGGCATAAAATATACGCTTTTTAGAGCGTTAACAGCCCCCCAAACTTAAGCTATTGCTTGTCCTCAAGCAATGACATATAAAAATGTTATGGCATTACTTTCAATCCTTGATAGCAGTTTAAGCAGAACATCAATCCTCAGAATAAAAATGATGTAGCAATCTTCATGATATTGAGAAGTTCAAGAAATTAAACTTAGACATGATGCCTTGCATGTGTGTGCGGGATTGTATCTAGCCTATGCTTAACAGTTAGAAAAATTCTAAGTTTCCTTATTCAATATGCCCTAGTTCTTAAAATTACTCTCATGCTATTTTTTTTAATTTAAACTGGTTCGAAGGGTGTCAGCTTATCACAACTACCATCCTTAACTCTAGGTGAGTATGGAGCAAACATCTCACCCCCAAGCTAGTAGGAAGAGTTATCCTGTGACAATTTTCATTCGCTCATATGCTGTAACATTATTTATTTATGTTCGGTGTTAAGCTAGTTAATGCATAGAGGAACTTCCTTCTACAGTTTTATGTTAAAGCATTTATTCTTATCTCTTTTTTTTTTTAAAAAAAGGAGTTTTCTTTCTTTCTGAGCTAACTAAGGCATAGAGTCTAAGTTCTCTAGAAAATTCCTACCACTTAAGCATAGAAAACATACAATCGTGTCCATTAAAATTCTAAAGCATCAAGTCCTAATTCAGTTCAATTTATTCTTAATATTTTCTATGATTCAGTTCAAAAGCATTAAAATTCTCTTAATCGGAAATCATTTATTCTATCCTAAAAGCTGTCTTAAATTGAATTTAATGCTATAGCAAATTTACATGTATGCAAAATGAAATGAAAATGCTAAAGCAAAGACTTTGCTACCCCGAAACTTGAGGTTAGCATTGTCCTCAATGCAATTATATGTAATGATATGCAAAAAGAAAAAGAAAAAGTAAATATGCTTACTTCTTTGCAGGTTTAGTTTTCCTTGTTGCCATGCACTTCACTCTTTTCGCAGGCTACTCCGGTGGTGATGGGTCAGTTTGAGTGATCTCGGCTTCAGGTTGGTCTTCTGGGTCCTCGTCCTCGCGGACTGCTGCAGCATCGGGGTTTCTCTCCTCCTCCACACCAAAGGAAGCATGTCGTCCTATTGAACGCTTTACCTTACAACGTGGGATAGCGACATCGAAAGGATCGGCAGGAGGGATCTCTACTCTTGGTGAGTTAAGATCAAACTCTTCACTGCTTACTTGTATTGTGTCGGCCCCAGAGGTTCTCGATTCATTGGCAGGTCCCTTGCCCTTGTCCTTGGTTGGTGCCGAAGGACCGGATAGGACTTGGTGCGATGTTGTAGTAGATGCGGCAGGAGATTGTGCTGTTGCTGGTACAGTAGGGGTATGCTCTTGCACTGGTTGTGCTTTTCTGTGCTCATGAATTGGCGAGGTTTGTTGTTGTTGTTGTTACGGCGGTGGACTATGCTGAGGAGGAATTGGCTTGGGCTCATTTTGTTGAAAGATATGAGCTGGGAAGTTAGGCAAGCTGTAGCCACCATCAGGCACTAAATCTCGAAGGTTCAACTAGAGAACCAAATCCTTTTTGTGCACATAGTTCATGAATGTCATGAACTTGCCGTGTAGGTCTACCAATTGTATTTGCATCCCTTCAATAGTAGCAATTAATGCGTTAAGATTTGCTGGGGCATTTTTCGGTTTGGCTGAAGGCTCGCCAGATGCTGGATCATTTTCTTCCACTCCCATCAGCTTTGGGATTTTCTTCAAAGTTATGCCTTGTCGTCCCTTTACCTTGTAGTCGTTCTCAAACACTCGATGTTTTCGGTAGAGTGTTATAATCAGGTATGGGAAAACTAGTGGGCTTTGCTTCCTTTTTAAGGCTGTGTGTACTTCCTCAAGAATGATCCTTCCCACATTGATGGTTCGTTTCCTCAAGATCGAGTGTAAAAGTTTTAACCGAGCAAGGTTCACCGTGGCTGTGTGGTTGGTTGGCATCAGATTTTGTTTTATAAAGTGCATCCAGATCTTCCCTTCGGGCTTCAGGGAAGTGCGATCAACAGTGGTATTCTCCTCTCCCACTCGGTGCCTTTAATGTAGAGATCCTCAAGGAGAAAATCTGGGCTTTGCCCCAACATAGAAGCGACAAACAGAGAGTGTTCGTCTTCTTCACCCATGTCGTAGAACTCATTGATGTGCTTGGCAGTGAAGGGGATGGCATCGCCTCTAACATAGACTGTTTGTTTTCCCGACCGTGTGAAGTGTGCGTAGAACTCTTGCACCAACGACACATTTATGGCTTTTTGATTGGTCTTTGTGTCAAAGTGGCGAGCAAAAGTTTGCCACTTGTGCTATTTTACCACTATTGCGACTTGCTCCGGTAGTTTCTTGAAGGTTGTTGTATCGTAGATGAAGCCCTTCTCTTGATGGACCATTCTTCCTTTAATCTTTTGGAAACGGTCCTTTGCCGCGTCATTCTCGAATTTCCTAATCTCTATAGGTTGAGCTTGAGCAGCAGCCCTTGAAGTCTCTATTGTGTTCTTGCAACGTAGCATGGTGGTAGATATTTCTTAGAGAGGGTTTTTGAGGTTTCTTTATGAAAGAGCTGTATTTTTTGAGAGATTGGGAGTTATTTTCTTTGGGAAGAAGATGAAGGAAAGGGACGGTTAATTTGGTGTTAGAGAGAGGGAAGGGTAAAAGTTAAAAAAATAATGATGGTGTGTGTAAGGGATTAGACGGATAGGGTTATTGAAAAAGAAAAATTTGTGATGGGGGTTTAATTTGATGGTGAGTATGAAAGAGAAAAAGGGGTTTATAATTAATGAGAAAGTAAAAAGGTGTAAAGAGGGGTTATATTGTAACCAAACTCTTCCTATTCTCCTTAAAAGTTAACTGGATGCATCAACATAGGCTTTTCCTCTTCCTCTTTAGTGGCCCAATTCGAATAATTCCAAGAGATTTTTCCCTCCAAAATTGTACCCGTACAGTCCTTCTCTGTCTACTGTACAACCTTCCTCTTGTGCCCAGTCCTGCCTCTATGTAGTGCGCGTCTGGTGGTGCACAACTCTTTGTTAGCGCACGGTGTCTAAAATCGTACCATAAAAATGAAGTGTTGAATAAGGACAAGAGAAATAAAAGCATTATAAAAGAAAAATAAAAAAATCTACTTTTTATTCAAACTGAAATTTAAATGCTAAAGCAAAATAAAAGAGAGGGATAGAAATGCTCAGGCATTTTGTAGACTGGGGTCGTCCTTGTCACGCAAAATGGGAGCTCCATTGTAAAGCTTCAGCCTTTGACCGTTGACCTTGAATATTCGATCTCCTTCAAGTGTTTTAATCTCCACAGCACCATAAAGATAAACCTTATGTATCAAGAATGGTCCTGACCATCGAGACTTTAACTTTCCTGGGAAAAGTTTGAGTCTTGAGTTATAGAGTAACACTTGTTGTCCTTCTGAGAAATGTCATGGCAAAAGATGTTTATCGTGCCACCTCTTTGTCTTTTCTTTGTAAATCCTAGAATTCTCGTAGGCATTGGATCGAAACTCGTCAATTTCGTTTAGCTCCAAAAGTCGTTTTTCTTCAGCTGTCTTAAAATCCAGATTGAGCTTTTTAATGGCCCAATAAGCTTTGTGCTCGAGTTCCATGGGGAGATGACATGATTTCCCATAAACCAACTTAAATGGGGACATCCCTAAAGGAGTCTTGTAAGCTGTCCTATACGCCCACAAAGCTTCATCCAGCTTTGGAGACCAGTCTTTTCTCTTCGTGTTGACTGTCTTCTCTAGGATTTGCTTGATTTCTCTACTGGAGATTTTAGCTTGGCCATTTTTCTTCGGGTGGTATGAGGTAGCAATTTTGTTCCTGACTCCATAGCGTTGTAATGCCTTAGCAATGAGCTTGTTGTCGAAGTGGGTTCCTTCATCACTGATAATGGCTCTTGGGACTCCAAACCTTGTGAAAATGTTCTTATACAAGAACTTCAGGATTGTCTTCGAATCATTACGGGATATAGCAATTGCTTCAACCCATTTGCTCACGTAGTCCACTGCTAGCAAGATATATAAGTCACCATAGGATGATGGAAATGGTCTCATGAAATCAATTTCCCAAACATCGAAAAGCTCGATCTCTAAGATATTTTGCAGCAGCATTTCATTCCTTCTCGAGATGTTACCGATTCTTTGACATCAATCACATGCCTTGTAAAATGCTTGAGCATCCTTGAAGAGTGAGGGCCAGTAGAATCCAGATTGAAGGAACTTTGCAGCAGTCCTTGATCCACCAAAATATCCATCACACGATGCTGCATGACAATGGAATAAAATATCTTTTTGTTCTTCTTCCGGCACACATCGTCGAAGCAATTGGTCAGCACATTGCTTAAACAAATATGGCTTATCACAATAGAAAAATTTTGCATCATGCTTGAATTTTTTTCGTCCCTGGCTAGATAAATGAGGAGGTAAAATACCACTGACAAGAAAATTAACTATATCTGCATACCAAGGTAATGTTGTTGCAAATAAAATTTTCTCATCCGAGAAATTTTCTTCGATCTCAAAATCCTCTCCTAAATTTTCTGGATTTTCTAGCCTAGATAAGTGGTCTGCAACTTGATTTTCAGTTCCTTTTCTATCCTTTATTTCAATATCAAATTCCTGTAGCAAAAGTATCCACCTAATAAGTCTAGGCTTAACATCTTTCTTAGTCACTAGGTATTTGATGGCAGAATGATCTATGTGCACTATCACCCTAGTTCCTATAAGATATGCCCTAAACTTATCAAAGGCAAATACTACAGCAAGTAACTCTTTCTCAATGGCAGTGTAATTAATTTGTGCATCATTTAGAGTTCTACTTGCATAGTAAATAACATGGAAGAGTTTACCTCGCCTTTGACCTAGTGTTGTGCCCACTGCGTAGTCACTTGCATCACAAATCAACTCGAATGGCTCAGTCCAATCGGGTGGTATCACTATTGGAGTTGAGGTAAGTCTCTTCTTCAATTCCTCAAAAGCGTTGTGGCAATTTTCATCAAAGACAAAGGGTTGATTTTGCTGTAGCAAATTGTAGAGCGGTTTACAGATCTTCGAGAAGTCCTTGATGAACCGCCTATAGAAGCCAGTATGTCCCAAAAAGCTTCTAATTCCCTTGACAGTTGATGGAGGTGGTAACTTTTCTATCAACTCAACTTTTGCTTTGTCAACTTCAATTCCTTTGTTTGAAATTTTATGCCCCCAAACCGTACCTTATGTTACCATAAAGTTGCACTTCTCCCAATTAAGTACAAGGTCGGCTTGTTCACAGCGTTTCAATACTTTGGCCAGGTTGCCTAAGCATTTTTCAAATGTTTCTCCGGACACAGAAAAATTGTCCATGAATACCTCCAAAAATTCTTCAACTATGTCTAAAAAAATTGCCAACATACAACGTTGAAAAGTTGTTGGAGCATTACATAACCCAAATGGCATTCTTCGAAAAGCATAAGTCTCATAAGGATATGTGAAAGTTGTCTTCTCCTGGTCCTCTGTGTTATAGCAATTTGGTTGTACCCAGAATAGCCATCGAGGAAGCAATAATAAGCCTTTCCCGTCAATCGATCCAACATTTGATCGATAAAAGAAAGGGGGAAATGGTCCTTCTTTGTTGCTTTGTTCAGCTTCCTATAGTCCACGCAAATGCGCCAGCCTGTGACTATTCTTGTCGGGAGCAACTCGTTGTCCTCATTAGTGATCACTGTCGTGTCTCCCTTCTTAGGAACACAATGCACAGGGCTAACTCATGAACTGTCAGAAATTTGGTATATAATCCATGTATCCAACCACTTGATAATCTCCGTCATTAATACCTTCTTCATTGTTGGGTTCAGTCTTCTTTGGGGCTCAACAGAATTGCTGCGGCATTCTTCTATTAGTATCTTGTGCATGCATATTGTAGGACTGATGCCCTTCAAATCGGCCATGGTCCACCCTAGAGCTTTCTTATATTGAGATAATAAATTCACAAGACTAAGCTCTTGGTTAGATTTTAACTAGAAGAAATAATCACCGGCAAAGTATTATGAGATCCCAAATAAACATATTTTAAATGCGGTGGCAGTGGTTTTAATTCTAGAGATGGTGCATGTAATAATGATGTTTTAAGAGGAATAAATTCAGAGAAATCAATTGATTTAAATTTCATACCTAGTCTTGGCTTGTAGTAGCCAATATACTATAGCTCCATATGAGCTTCTTCTTCTTCATGATCATGCTCCTCCAGCATTTTCGCAAAGTCCTTCATTTGCGAAGAATTTTCACAGCAAAAATCTACATTCTCTTCAGTTGCTGCAGCATTTATCCCAGCTATACAGTGACATTCTTCATTCTCATCCATGTACTCGAGAGTGTTGAAGACATTGATAGTCAGGGACTGGTCTGCTACCCTCATTGTGAAGTCTCCCTTTTCACGTCGATGAGAATTTGACCGGTAGCAAGGAATGGTCGTCCCAAGATAATGGGTGCTTTTTAGTCCACTTCACAATCCAAAATCAGAAAATCCACTAGGAACACAAACTTGCCTACTTTTACTATCACATCTTCTACTTTCCCTTCGGGCCGGACATGAGAATGGTCCGCCAATTATAATATGACAGTTGTAGGTCGCGTACTTCCTATACCAAGCTTCTTGAATATTGCTTTGGGCATTAGATTCACACTCGAACCGAGTTCGCATAGTGCTTTGCCCACAAAATTGTCTCCTATCGAGCATGGAATGATAAAGCTGCTAGGATCTTGCCTCTTCATGGGAAGCTCAATCCTCCCAGAATAAAACTCAGATGCTATAGCAACTTTTCAAAATTCTCAGCTTTTCTTTTTTTTTTTGTAACAATATCTTTCAAAAACTTCGCATAAGAGGGCATTTGATCAATAGCATCCAAAAATGAAATATTTATATGAAATTGGTCCAGAAACAAACTTTTGAAATTGGAGATCCTCTTTGTGTTGCTTTAATCGTTGAGGGAATAGTGGTAGGGGTCTTACATCCTCCATAGATTGTAATGGTTCTGCTTCTTTTGCTCTTGAATAGGGGTTTCTTCTTTTTCCTTTCTTTTGAAATGCTCCCCGTGTTGATTTGTCTTCCACTCCTCAAGGTCAGTGCGCTGCATTGCTCTTTGCCATGATTTTTAGTGACTTCAGTATCACTAGGCAGATTACCTCTTGGTCTTGCTTGTAATGCTTGAGCAATTTGACCCACTTGAGTCTCTAGCGATCTAACGAAGAGCTATGACTTTGCAGTAGTGCTCCTTGGGTCTGCAACAGATTTCCTTGATTAGAGATAGTTGTGGAATGCTCCTACAATAATGCTTTCGTTGATGTCATGAACTCCTTGGTCGAAGTCATGAATTCTTGCAGTGAAGCTTCCAAAGAATTGTTGCGACTATGGTGATGAACTGTTCCCTTGTTTTTATTTTTCCATGGCATATTCCCTTGAAAACAATGGACTCCTTGTTGTGTTGCCATGGGTTGCTGCCTATTCGAACTGCTAGCTTGATTTTGTCCTTGATTACCACACGAAAAATTAGGATGTTGTCTCCACCCTGGGTTGTACGTGTTCGAATAGTGGTTGTTGGAATTTTTGTTGAAATTTCCAACGTAATGAGCAGACTCTAGATGAGTTGGGCAGTATTTATCAAAATGGTTTCCACTATAGTGCACACAACTTAATGCCTTAGCATCTCGTACTTCACTGGGTTGTTGAAGATTCTTCAACATATTTGTGATAGCAGAAAGTTGTGCTGAAACAGAATCGTTTACGTCGAGCTCCAGTTTTCCTTGAGTTCTTCTTCCTGTTTCAAGTCTTGCAGTTGGAAACTGATAATCATTGTTGGCTATTTTATCTAAAATATCAAATGCTTCTTCAGGCGACTTGTCTAGCAGTATCCCATTTGCTGAAGCATCTAACATCATCCTTGTGGGTGCATTGACTCCATTGTAAAACATCAAGATTTGAGTCCAGTCTTGAAAACCGAGATTTATACACCTTCTCAGCAAGCTTTTATACCGATCCCAGCACTCATGCATTGACTCAGCATCCCCTTGTCTGAAGGATGCTATCACATTTCGCAATTGGGTGTTCATGTTGGGTGGATTATACCTTGCCAAAAAGCTTTTGCACAAAATTGTCTATGACTCCATCGAATCGGCTGGAATACCATTAAGCCACTCTCTAGCTCGGTCTCTCAAAGAGTATGGAAATACCTTGAGTTTCAACACATCCTTGTGCATTCCTTGTTGGCGGAACGAATCACAAACCTCCAAGAAAGAACGGATATGTTGTTGTTGCGGTGCAGGACTACCTTAAAATGTGATTGATTTGCGTGCAAGTATACACATCGAACAAGTAATAAAGTGTGTGAGTGAGATCGTTCCCACGAGGATTGGGTAGGTTATTTCAAAAATAGTTAACATACACAAAAGATAAAATAATCCTTTGTATGGACATATGCTAAAGCAATTCTGCAATTGTCACCAAAATGCCTTAGCAAGATAAAAGTGTCACTAATGATGTTGGAGCAATATGAAGAGTATCACCAAAATGCAGTAGCATCAAACTGATAATGGAGTAATAGATAAAGTTGCACAAACACAACATAGAGAATATATTCAAGCTTAAGACAGGCTAGGCTTGCTATGGTATGACTTTACTGTTCTCCTAAAAACTTAATGTTCACTGGTTTAATAAGTGCTCGATAGAGTTTACTAAAAATGCCTCCACTATCCCTAGTCAAAAGGCCTAACACTCGAAAATGCTAAGGCGTTACCTCCCGATCTTAACCCTAACACCTCTAATGTTGATAAAGTGCTACCCCTTTTAGTCGTTGAAACTCTTCCTTACCCCTAAGGTGAGTTACGATTCTGCTCCCGCAGTAACCTCATTGTTCAAGTTGGTCTAGCTTTGTCTATCCCTAGATCTAAGCTTCCCAAACCCCTTGAGCTATGGCTACCTCCCGGTGCTCTTACAAACCAAGGTTTAGGTAAAAAAGGTGTTAGCTTTCTTGAACAAAACACAATATTAAACGTTAAAACAGTAAACATCCATTAAAACAAAGTAAAAATCATCCAAAACAAGCCTTAGCCATACTAGATTAGTTCATGGCTAGGTAAGAAAAACTATTCAACTTTCGTCCATTGTAATACATTTTCAACAACTTACAAAAGAGGTAAAACAAAGTGAAGAGGAAGGAAGTCTCAAACGCATGTTCCGTGAAGCTTTTCCTAGCTTGCCGCTCCTCCCGAAGTCGCGCAAATCCCTTGCTTGAAGCTCTCCTACAATGGCGGTTTGGCTTGAGGTAGAAGATGAAGGAAAGTGGCCTCCTTTCTTCTTTCTTCTTTCTTCTCCCTCTTTCTCTCTTAAAGCTCACTCCTTTTTTGTGCCCCTTAAGCTACTGATTTTGCTCTTTTCTTGCTCTCTTTCCAGCACACCTTTTGAAGGAGGCATGGGGTGGTATTCATAGGAGGCTTCTAGGGTTTGGTGCAAGGGGGGAATATTCCCTAACATTCGCTGCAGCATTTGGCAGTAAAATTCAGGTCTGCAGGGGTGGTGCGACGCCTGCCAAGGAGAGGTGCAGTGTCTGCATATTTGTAGAGGAGGTGCAGCTGGCCTAGAAAACGCGTGAGGACAGTGGGCTGCGGGTGTGTCCTTTCTTTCGTCCTATTTTGTCCGCCCATAATGTTGTAGCATCTTTGAAGTCCGATCCAACATTTTAAAAATATGCTACACCATCTCTTCCGATCTTTCGACTTTGCTCCAATATCTGCACATTACCACCAAGAAAATACCTTTCCAAGCAGCATCTTTTAAAATAAAAATAAAATAAAATAAAATCGTAATCTAAATGCAAATGCACATGAAATGTAGCTAAATGCAATACAAATGAACTTGAAACCAAACAAAACCTTAAGTAAAAGGGTATAAAATATACGTTTTTTAGAGCGTTAACAGTTGTCGAGCATCCTAATGAGGTGATCATCAAAACTGTTCGATCGAGTTAAGCATATTAAACATCACAGGTTTGATCTCAAAGTGTGTTGCTTGTATCTCAGGTGTCACTATCCCAGAATTAAGGTCATCCAAGATCGGTGTCAAGTGATATCGAGTTGCCCTTGGCCTTACTGCAGCTACAAAGTTTTCTGCAACATTTGCTGCAGGGTTTGCTCTAGCATTTTGATTCTGTGGATCCTGATACATGGTTCTTCTTCTTCTTTGCTCTCGCCTCCTTTGTCTAAAATACCTTTCGATTTCCAGGATAAATGGTTCTAGGGATTTTCGAGAGTTTACTTTGGGCATCCACTAACCAAAAAACTATAAAGAAAAACAAAGAAAACAAAGATTAAACCAAAATCAAAAGACTCAAAACACAAAACAAAAATAAAAAGATAGAAAGTATGAAAAATATGATTGACATTACCCATTGCCTCAATCCCCGGCAACGGCGCCAAAAACTTGTTACGATGTTGGACTGTGCCTAAAATGTGATTGATTTGCGTGCAAGTATACACATCGAACAAGTAATAAAGTGTGTGAGTGAGATCGTTCCCATGAGGATTGGGTAGGTTATTTCAAAAATAGTTAACATACACAAAATATAAAATAATCCTTTGTATGAACATATGCTAAAGCGATTCTGCAATTGTCACCAAAATGCTTTAGCAAAATAAAAGTGTCACTGATGATGCTGGAGCAAAGTGAAGAGTGTCACCAAAATACAGTAGTATCAAACTGATAATGGAGTAATAAATAAAGTTGCACAAACACAACATAGAGAAGATATTCAAGCTTAAGATAGGCTAGGCTTTCTATGGTATGACTTTATTGTTCTCCTAAAAACTTACTGTTCCACTAGTTTAATAAGTGCACGACAGAGTTTACTAAAAATGCCTCCACTATCCCTAGTCAGAAGGCTTAACACTTGAAAATGCTAAGGCATTACCTCCCAGTCTCAACCCCTAACATTTCTGATGTTGATAAAGTGCTACCCCTTTTAGTCGTTGAAACTCTTCCTTATCCCTAAGGTGAGTTAGGATTCTGCTCCGGCAGTAATCTCATTGTTCAAGTTGTTCTAGTTTTGTCCATCCCTAGATCTAAGCTTCCCGAACCCCTTAGCTATGGCTACCTACCGGTGCTCTTACAAACCAAGGTTTAGATGAAAAAGGTGTTAGCTTTCTTGAACAAAACACAAGATTAAACACTGGAAACAATAAATATTCATTTAAACAAAATAAAAATCATCCAAAACAAGCCTTAGCCATACTAATTTAGTTCATGGCTAGGTTAGGTAAACTATTCAACTTGCATCGTTTGAAATAGATTTTCAACGGAAAGAAAAGAGGTAAAACAAAGTGAAGAGGAAGGAAGTCTCAAACGCTTGTGCCGTGAAGCTCTTCCTAGCTTGTCGCTCCTCCCGAAGACGTGCAACTCCCTTGCTCAAAGCTCTCCTACAATGGTGGTTTGGCTTGAGGTTGAAGACGAAGGAAAGTGGCCTCCTTTCTTCTTTCTTCTCCCTCATGCTCTCTAAAAGTTCACTCCTTTTTGTGGCTCTTTAAGCTACTGATTTTGTTCTTTTCTTATTTTTTTAAGCACATTTGTTGAAGGAGGCTCACCCTTGTATTTATAAGAGGCTTCTAGGGTTTTGTGCCCTAACGGTACAAGAGAATATTCCCTGAAATTTACTGCAGCAGATGGCAGCAAAATGCAGGTCTGCAGGTACGGTGCGACGTCTGCACATTTGCAGAGGAGGCAAAGCTGGCCTAGAAAACGCGTGAGGACAGTAGGATGCTGGTGTGTCCTTTCTTCCGTCCTATTTTATCCACCCACAATGTTATAGCAACTTTGAAGTCCGATCCAACACTTTAAAAATATGCTATAGCATCTCTTCCATTCTTTCAACTTTGCTCAAGCATCTGCACATCATCACCAAGAAAATACCCTACCAAGTAGCATCTTTAAAAATAAAAAGAAAATAGAATAAAATCTTATTCTAAATGCAAATGCTCTTGAAATGCGGCTAAATGCAATGCAAATGAACTTGAAACCAAACAAAACCTTAAGTAAAAGGGTATAAAATATACGTTTTTTATAGCGTTAAC
Source organism: Abelmoschus esculentus (assembly GCA_035048815.1). Classification (NCBI taxonomy): domain Eukaryota; kingdom Viridiplantae; phylum Streptophyta; class Magnoliopsida; order Malvales; family Malvaceae; genus Abelmoschus; species Abelmoschus esculentus. The sequence continues at coordinate 9,561,661 of JAUCBN010000059.1, forward strand.
AATTACATATAGGGTCCTACAAGTACATGGCCCATTATATCTAGTAAAATTTCTCAAACTACAAGTTGATGCTGAAACAAACCACGATAATGATCCTCCGATCCCAAGCTTGCCTTAACCTATGCAAGAAAATACATTTCGAAACGCTAAGCTACAAAAGTTCAATGGGTACTCTACCAACTGGCTCACACCTTACATAACATAATTAGGCATATGAGGCATGCAATGATGACATGGAATGAGTACAATGGCGCTACCATATTTGTAACACCCCAATTTTATCCATTTTTCAAACCCTAATTCCAATTGAAATTCCCAAATTAAAAACCCTAAAATTTAGGGATTTTCAGTGATCAATTTGTAAATTTTTAAAACTTGAGAGTTCAATTTTAAATTCTGAAAAAGCCAGACCTTAGAAGTAAAACTACACCATTTCTCTTTTGGTAATCGAAACTTATTCCTTCTTCTTTGCTTCAATTTTAATCCAAGATTTAATTCCCATTTTATTTCTTCATTTGTTTTTTTGTCATTCTGTTGTTGGAACCAATCTGAGAATCATCTTTGTTCTCTATCAAACAACCAAGTTTTTCCTCCATTCCATCGAGGGTGAGTTTGGTAAGCTTTCGACATCTTGCTTGTTAATTCAGTTTCAGTTGTTGGTGTGTATCTCCGTTTGATTCTGATCGAATAAGGGTGTTTGTTTGTAAGTGTGTGTCGGGTTGCTTGGTTTGATGGAAAGGTTCTGATTTTTTGTTGTTTAAGAGGATGTTGTAGATTTCTTGTTTTGATTTGAATTTAAGGGGAGTTTGAATCGTTTTTAAACTTTTGTTAGATGAGGATCAGAGGTTGTTAGAATCGAAGACAAGGGAATGAATCAAATCTGGATATTTTCGGATTTTTTGGGTTTTTTTTGGAATTTCTAGATTTTCCCGAAAAATATGAAAAACCTAGATTTTCCCGAGAAAGTCTGAGAAACCCGAGTTCCGACCCGACCGATCCTGACCATTACCCAACCCGACTGACGTCACCGCTGACGTCAGCGTTAACCTACTAACATCAGCATTGACCAGTGCTGACGTCAGCGTTGACTTTTTCGACCTGGTCTCACTTTATGTTTTTCGACGTCTTGATTTTGATGGCGTAGTTCGTTTTTAAAAATTCAAACCCGAAGTGTCATTTTTAAGCCTTTTAAGTTTGAATTCTTATTTGGAAGTTATCTTTAGTGGATTCTGAAATAATTTATGTTTGGTTCAGGTAACGTGGATTCTGAACCGAGCATCTTCCTCCTCCTCTTCCTAGACGACCTCTTGTTCCTCAGATTTCGGGACACGCTCGTGAGTATTCGATTTATTCTGTTACGTGTACTTATTGGTATAGTGGCATAGTATTGTGTCTTATGTTTTATTTTTCGTAGATTTTACTCCTGCTCGATCTAGTGGTAGAGCTGAGTCTAGTAGGCATCGTTCTCAACGTTGAGCTTTTTGTTCCAGGTGTGTCTCTCCCGACAACTTTGTTACTATTCTGTGTTCATATTCTGTTAAACTCTGTATGATCATGCATCACCCTGAAATTTTCTAAAATATTTCATCATGTTTTACTTTGAGTTATAATTATATTTCTGATTCTGAAATTATCATGCATGCCTCCTATTTGAATTTAGGCACGCATTTTGATTCTGTATCTGTACATTCATTACATCTGGTTGGATTATATGTACGAGGAAGCTCAATGATTTTTATCACTTCTGATCAGTGGCTCCACCTACAGGTAGAGTATCCACTTCTATTCAGTAGCTCCACCTTCGGGTCGAGATTCCACTTCTGTTGGTGTGACGGATTTAGAGTGGTTTAGAGGGAACTTACTCTTCTGTTGGTATTCGGAGATTGGTGCATTTCATGCATGCATTACATTATCTGCTCTGTTCTATTTTGATCTCTATTTATCTGAAAATCTAGAGACACACTAGGCTCCCTAGCTTACACTCTCTCAGTTTCTGTTTCAGATATATAGTTCTAGACTACGTACTTGGAGGTTTCCGAATTCAGACTTTCTGCGTATGTTTTATAGTTTTCAAAATAATCATGTTTATTGCGGACATTTTATTATTATTTAATAAACTTTGGACTTGGATTTTTATTCAAACTTTCTGGACTGTTAATATTTATTAAACTTTATGGGTTAAACTTGAAATATTGAAATGTTGAGATTTTTCTGTATTTTTAAATTATCAATTCTTTAATAATTTATTTGAATATTATATTTAATTTATAAGAAAACCCTAACTTAAGAAACAAGTTTTTAATAACGTAAACCCTAACTTGTAATCTAAGAAATTAGGTTAATTTTAGGGGTTACAATATTTGCCCAAACACAAGATATCATACATGCATAAATATCGACACATAGCATATGCATGTCAAGAGAAGTCTCCACAGCATCTCAAGTCCTTTTCATCTCATATATATATATATATATATATATATATATATACACTTTATATATGTATAGGGTTTCCGTATCACCTCGTAATATATATATATATATATAGGTTTTAGTGCATTATAATACAACCAAACATCCCTCAAGTTAGACCAATAGATGGCTGCCCCTAAAAACACCATAAAACTTAACCAAAACAAACTAAAAACCTCTCCAAACATCGTTTAAGCCATATGTCCGAGATTAGATACTTAAAAGACATCTTAATTACATGTAAAAACTTCAAGATTCGTGTATTTAGGTGTAACCCCTTATTCTTTACTTGAGGTATACAATATGTTAAAATTATAATTTATAAGACTTTAGAATTAAGTAAACGAAAAGGAAAATTTCAAATAAAAACTTGAATCGCGGAAAGTAAAAGATAATGTAAAATATAAATACATTCTGATTTGAAAATATAATAAATTAAACAAATGGTTTATGTATGAAACTAAAAACCTCTCAATCTCTAACTGTTCCCAAATTAACGGAAACAAAAATTCTAGTAACTAACGTGCTGAAAATAATAGTAATTTAATATCTGATTGAGAGCTCAGAGTACCAACTCCTATGTCCAGGTATCTGAAAAGTAAAAATAAAAGGATGAGTTATAAAGCCCAGTGTATCTCTAAAGTGCAATTATAAACACGTTATCACTCGGTTCACAATCACAGTAATAAAATATATGTTCACAATAAATAAACACATTGAATGATGAGAGCAATGCAATGTCACAGAAATGCAGTCTCATACTCCGATCTCCAATATAGTGGTGGCTAAACCAACCGATAGCTGTGGAGGTAGTTCCCCAGAACCCCTCACCCCTTATTTCACCAAAACGCTGTGTGGTAAAACCACATTCCTCCGTACAATCCACCCCATGCACAAGCTATGCAATCAATGCTAAAAACCTCAAATGTCTCATCACAAACATCCGTATAGAATACAAATCACACAGTTCAATAACTTTGATCATAATTTCACAATGTAACACAATGCTCACAGTACCACATAGCATGTCAATATATATATTTATAGCACAGTCTCAGTAACAGGCAACATAACACATAAAATATCTAGCACAAGAAGAGAACACACCTCTCGAAGCACAAGTACTATCACTGACATGGGCGTTTCCCACGGTCTGAGCTGTGTCTTGCTCTTGTCGAGTCAGAGTCTACATATAAAGTTCAATTAATTACCTTACTCTAACTAGTAATATGCCACCTAAATAACTAAGAAAAACACATACATGTACCTTGAGCGATGCTCGCATGAGTCGATTGAACTCGAGGTGAAGGCGAGGGAGGCAAAACGTCTTCTTAAGAGTATGCGTCGTCTGAAAAAGACTATAAAACCTCAATTAAACTCATATTCAAGTACACTTACCCAAAACATACTTTAAATGGTCAAAATAGAGCTTTTGGGTTCGAATTTGAAAAAACGGACTACATAAACGGACTCAGAACGTCGAAAAAGGTTAAGATAGGGTCTTTTGGAAAAAGTCAACTCGGGTCAACGCGCAGAGTCAAATTCAACAGTTAGGTAAACGGTCAATGAGTCAAAGTTAACGTTCAGGTCAACAGCTGACGTCATCGATAATGTCATGGATGATATCATCGGTGACATCACAGATGATGTCAACACAAGGTCGGTCAAACGGTGTAAGGTATGGGTCACAGTCGGGTACAGGTCACAACAGTTCGCTTCGGTTCAAAAGGTCAGTTCAACAAAACTCGGTTCGGTTCTCTACTCCCACAGAACCGGTTCGGTTCAACTTCTTCCTCACAACCCACTAACTAAACCTAACAAACCCTAATCCCCATTGCCCATCTCAGTAACCGAACCACCTATCTTCTAAAGTATCTCGACCACCAAGGTTGTCGGCAATGATCCAAGGAGTCACCGACGGCGACACGGACAACACCCACACTGTAGAAACTCATAACCAGAACACGCACCTACTCCCTCTTCCTCACACCTTCGACAACACTCACCCCCCTTATCTGAACTTATCGAGAACCCCTTACACCCAAACAACCCAACCGAACACTCCACCAAAATTCCCGATCCACACTCCATGGCCAAAAATCCTATGACAACACCATAACCAACCATCCTCAACCACCCGACAACACCACTCTTAACCCATCGGAACAACAAAATAAAACCATTGTTGGGTAACTCGGAACCAAAATAGTAGGGACCCAAAGACCACCAAACTTAATGACGACTCAATAACACTTACCTCCGATCGATCAACAACACTCTAAGGGGAGAGAACAAAATGTCGGCAAGGGAGAAGATGAGAAGATGAGTTTTTTTGTCGGTAAAAAAAATCAAGATGAATATAACCCAAAAATAACTTTTAGTCCAATTAGGTTTAGGACTATGCAAAAACCCTAAAATACCCTTAAGACAAAATCCCAAATTAAGTCGAATTAGGTTTTCAAAATTGGGAACAAATTGAAATTAGGGTTTTCCCCTAATTCAATTTTTGGACTGTTACAACTCTCCCCCCTTAAAAGAAATTTCGACCTCGAAATTTATCCATTAAGTAAAGCAAAGTGAGGTTTTGAATGGATGGAAAATGTACCCGCTATAATATTTGTTTGGTCACGGTCATCATGAGCCTTGGTAGCATAAATCAGACCTGGTTTCTTAATACCCGAAGCAGTTGCACCTGCACTCTAAACTGATCCTCTCATACCCCATGTACCAAAGACAACAAATTTTCTTTGTCCTTTACCAACACTGGGTGTCCGAACAGAAGCTTGCGACTGATTCCTTAGAAAGGAAACCGAAGGTGGGTGAGGACAAGCGATGAAGAAGTGATCATGGTATCCACATCTAAAACACGCATCGGTTTTCTTTCTGCACTCACCACCATGCTTTCTGTGACAGAAGGAACATCTTGGTTGAGAAGTTCATGATCCACCTCCACTAGAGGTAGACACCATCGGCTTCGACCTTTGATTACTTTGCTGCACTGACTCCTCTCTAGCTCTCTTACCCGAAAAACTCGGGGTATCATGTTGAAAACTCAATTCATAATATCTCTTACCCAGTCTTTCTCATATTTTGATTGACTCCCAAAAATAGATTCCATTTTTTACACCGTCTTAGCACGGTCAACCAGTGCACTAAAAGATTTATCCTGAAAATGGGCTACCTTCTCACGGATTGTAAATCGGAGACCCTTAAGGAATTCTCGGCACTTATCTTTTTTAGTGTCCACTAACCCAGGTGCATACTGAGATAGTTCAACAAAGCTAATCTTATACTTAGCTACCATCATATCCTCTTGTTTCAAGTCAATAAAAGCCTGACGTCAATCAGCTAAATATTGCTCTCCCATATAACGATTCTGGAAAGCTTGACGAAAAGTCTCCCAGTTCATTTGATCAACAAACATTAATCTTTGCTCAGATTTCCACCAACATTATGTTTCACCTTGCAGTAGTGAAACAACAGCTCGCAATTTCTTACCAATAGGGTATTCCACCTCCTCAAAAAGTCTCTCAAGATCTTCCATCCAAAGTTCGGCATCTGATGGGTGTTCATCCGAAACACCCGCAAATACCTTCATCCTAGCACTTAAGAAAATAGCAGATACTGGTTTCCTAACAATTTCTGACTGATCATAGTAACTTTTGGTTAATCGCAACACTATCTAGTTCTACTGTCTCACTATCGTTAGAGTCTAACAATTCCTCCTCATGACGTGGTTGTTCATGGGTATCCCTATCCCCGGATTGTTGGCTCACAGTAAGTTGTGCCTCAGGTTGTGAGTCAACTTCTTGGTTTTGCATCTTAGCTTGATCATTATCAGTATGATCAATAGCAGGTGGCGGCTCACTAACAGCCGCAACAGTACGACCTCGGCCTCGGCCTCTAACAGCAGCAAGTCTTCCTACGAGGTGGCATAGTATCTATCTACAAGAATATAACCTATAATTAGATTTGGTACTGAAGTCTCAATTTTCAAAACACAAGTAAAATCTCATAGTAAAACATTTTGTTTTAAAATTTTCTCATATCCCCAAAAATATTTAATGCATGCATGCTTTTCAAAAACTTGTAAAAACATTGGTTATGGACCTCACAGTCCGAGTGTTAAACTCAGCCCGGATACCAAAAATGTAACCCCTTCTTTACTTGAGGTATACGATAGGTTAAAATTATAATTTATAAGACTTTAGAATTAAGTAAACGAAAAGGGTTCATGTAATTATAAACACAATATCACTCGGTTCATATCCCCAAAAATATTTAATGCATGCATGCTTTTCAAAAACTTGAATCGCGGAAAGGAAAAGATAATATAAAATATAAATACATTCTGATTTGAAAAAATAATAAATTAAACAAATGGTTCATGTATGAAATTAAAAACATCTCAATCCCTAACTGTTCCTAAAATAACTGAAATAAAAATTCTGGTAACTAACGTACTGAAAATAATAGTAACTTAATATCTGATTGAGTGCTCCGAGTACCAACTCCTATGTCCAGGTATCGAAAAAGTTAAAATAAAAGGATGAGCTATAAAGCCCAGTGTGTCTCTAAAGTGCAATTATAAACACAATATCATTCGGTTCACAATCACAGTAATAAAATATATGTTCACAATAAATAAACACATTGAATGATGAGTGCAATGCAATGTCACAGAGAATGCAGTCCCATACTCCGAACTCTAATATAGTGGTGGCTAAACCAACAAATAACTGTAGAGGTAGTTCCCCAGAACCCCTCACCCCTTATTTCACCAAAACGTTGTTTGATAAAACCACCTTTCTCCGTACAATCCACCCCATGCACAAGCTATGCAATCAATGCTAATAACCTCAACTGTCTCATCACAAATATCCGTATAGAATACGAATCACACAATTCAATAACCCTGATCATAATTTCACAATGTAACACAATGTTAACTATACCACATAACATGTCAATATATATATATATATATATATATATATATATATATATCACAGTCTTAGTAACAGGCAACATAACACACAGAATATCTAGCACAAGAAGAGAACACACCTCTCAAAGCACAAGTACTATCACTGACATGGGCGTTTCCCACGGTCTGAGCTAGGTCCTGCTCTTGCCGAGTTAGAGTCTACATATAAAGTTCAATTAATAAACTTACTCTAACTAGTACTATGCCAACTAAATAACTAAGAAAAACACATACGTGTACCTCGAGCGATGCTCGCAAGAGTCGGTTGAACTCAAGGCGGAGGCGAGGGAGGCAAAACGTCTTCTTCAAAATCCGTGTCGTCTAAAAAAGACCATAAAACCCCAATTAAACTCATATTACACTAAACCCTAAACCCAAAACATACTTTAAATAGTCAAAACAGGGCTTTCTGGTTCGAAATTTAACAAAACGAACTAAAAAACAGACTTAGAGCGTCGAAAAAGGTCAAGATAGAGTTTTTTGGAAAAAGTCAACTCGGGTAAAAAAGTCAACTATCAAAGTCAATGGTCAGCGGGTCAAAGTCAACAGGCAGAGTCAAAGTCAACGGTCAGGTCAACGGGTCAAAGTCAACGGTCAGGTCAATGACTGACATCATTGCTGACATCAGCGATGATGTCACGAATGATGTCATCGTTGACGTCACAGATGACATCATCACAAGGTCGGTCAAACTGGGTCAGGTATGGGTCACGGGTAGGGTACGAGTCACAACAGTTCAGCTTGGTTCAAAAGGTCGGTTCAACAAAACCCGGTTTGGTTCTCCACTCCAACAGAACCAGTTCGGTTCATCTTCTTCCTCACAACCCACTAACTAAACCTAACAAACCCTAATCCCCATTACCCATTGCAGCAACCGAACCACCTATCTTCTAAAGTATCTCGACCACCAAGGTTGTCGGCGATGATCCAAGGAATCACCGACGGCGACATAGACAACACCCACACTCAAGAAACTCATAATTGGAACACACACCTACTCCCTCTTCCTCACACCTTCGACAACACTCACCCCCTTATCTAAACTTATCGAGAACCCCATACAGCCAAACAACCCAACGGAACAGTCGACCAAAACTCCCGATCCATATTCCATGGACAAAAATCTAGTGACAACACCATAACCAACCATCCTCAACCACCCGACAACACCACTCTTAACCCACCTAAAAAACAAAAGAAAACCATTGTTAGGTAACTCGGAACCAAAATAGTAGGGACCCAAAGACCACCGAACTTAATGACGACTCAACAACACTTACCTCTGATCGATCAACAACACTCTAAGGGGAGATAACAAAACGTCGACAAGGGAGAAGATGGGAAGATGAGTTTTTTTGTCGATAAAAAGAATCAAGATGAATATAACCCAAAAATAACTTTTAGTCCAATTAGGTTTAGGACTATGCGAACCCGAAAATACCCTTAAGACAAAAACCTAAGTTAAATCGAATAAGGTTTTCAAAATTAGGAAGAAATTGAAATTAGGGTTTTCCCCTAATTCAATTTTTGGACTGTTACATTAGGCATCAAAAACAGCCATGTAAAATCCTTGAACTATAATCAAGAAAATAATGGAATTTTTATCAAGAAAACCGATTTTATTGATTCAAGACTTTAAAGATTGTTGCAATCAGCCAAGAACTTAGAAATTTCTTTAAAGAACTTTAGGTTTCAGAGGTTTGAATTATTCTCACTTCCAAAATTGATCCAACCTCATTCCGAGGTTTAAAAACAAGTAAAATCGAAGAAAAACGAAGAGATTTTGAAGAAGAAAAATATAAAAAATTAACCAAATAAAATTTTATTGAAACGATTGGTGTTTACCTTTGAAAAGATGATGAAGTGGCTGCCCAAAAGAGGAGAAGTCGAAATTCTAAAAAAATAGGTTTATGTTTTGATAAAAAAAGTTTTTAAGATTAATATTAAGTTATTTGGGTTATTAATTAAAATTATGGGTTATGGATTATTAAAATAAGCCCCAGGAAGTCTTAGATCAACTAAGATTAGTATTGGATCAAAGCACCTTAAAGATTCAAAGTTTTGGCTTAATTTATAAAATTGTCCTTAAGTTTTCAATTTTTACAAAATAATCACTAATTTTAAAACTTAGGGATTCAAGGGTCAATTTTTGAAATTCAATTGACCAAAGTCAAATATATATCAAATAATGATTTTAGGATATTTTTCCATAATTTATTTTGATTTAAAACTAATTTTTAAGTATTTAATCATGAACTAGGCTAAACCGACGAAACTAGTTCACTAAACCTCTAAATAGGCCTCTAAACTTTTAGGCTCAATTTTGGGGCGTTACAATAATAGTTCTAATTCTAAGGACACGTCTTGTGTGTTTAGTCTAGATGAATCATAACAAACGTGGAAAGATAACTAAATTAATATTAATTACTAATATTAAGCCACCAACTAAACACAACACATATTCAAAAGCTTACTCACAAGTTGTTCTCAAAGAACGTGTTCGATAGCTCTAACAATAAGAGATAATTCAACATCCTCGTAAATGTAGTTACATGAACATAGAAATATTCTAAATCATATTCCAATTAAATAACTCATCAAATTCTTGAACAACTTAACAGAAAACAATAAACAATGCTTTCAGTTTTGAATTTGACAAAATAGGTATCAAATTTGGACTCAAAATATAAAAAAGGCCAAGATGAAGGTTGTCCAAAAAAGTCAAGCTCAAACGAAAGTCAAAGTCAACTTTAATTTCATTGGTCAAAGGTTAAAAGCCAAAGGTCTAAGATCAAAGGTCAAACTTGGTCAAACTAATCAAACCCGATCAAAGGTCCAAGTAAAACTCACAAGGTCTAAGTTAACTCAAGTTAGATCAAAGAAAGGGTCATAAATTTAAATTCAAATTGGTCAAGTTATAATATTCGGTCCAATTTATTAGATCATAAATCAAAAGTCAACGGGTCATATTCTATAAAAGACATAACTAGTTTAAGGTTGGTCAAAATTGGTTCAATTTAGACGATTCACAAATCCGATTCACTTCACTGGATCACATATCTAGTCTGCTCATCTCTCACGGACAAGCCTTAACCCATCCCTCACTCTCACACACAACCAACACACTCTAGCCTACCACACAACCCAACTCCTTATCCATCCCTAAAGCCCCATGAATGGGCTTACCCAACCACATACTAGCTCACTCCATTCTAACCTAATAACTCATCACCCAAAAACTTAGGGCTCTTGAAGAATCACTTGGTAACTAGAGTTTTAAAATCCAAACAGCGACAGTAATACAAAGACGATAACGGTGACTACACGGTGGTGGCAATAATGGTTCCTTAACAACCACTCTCAAGACTTGAACAAAAAATCCATCTCTTTACCATCATCATAATAAAACTGAAATAAGGGTTTCAACACACGAGATGATGACTGTAGAGGGAATGGTTCACCAGAACATAAAACTTTGAGCATAAGGTTACTTTGGTCATACTCAAACACAAACTCGCAATCGAAACAACCACATGAATAAAATAATCAATAGAAGAAAACAAAAACAATTGCTTACCCACACCCAGAACAGAGTACAACGATGACGGAGCACAATAGTATAGATAAAGATTCGAATGGTTCCTCACTATTCTCATACAAAACTATAGCATAAAACGAAAAGCGTAAAATCGAAATGGTTTTCCCTAGAATTTGGGTAGATAATATTAGAGGAAGAGAGAAACCAGTTATGGAGACTTGTTATCGAGATAATGATAACCAAGATGGTAGAGATTAGCGTGAAACAAATGATAGAACAGTGACTGCTGAAGCTTGATCAGACAAAAGGATAAGAAAAAAAATACGCGAGAGAAAGGAAAAAGGAGAGAATGACACAAACTCAAATAAAAAAATCTTTCAAAATTTATATATGTGAAAAAGGTATTTAAACCCAAAAAAGTGGTTAAATTTCCCAACACACTCTTATACTTTCTTAAGGTTTATAAAAAGAACATGTTTTACCATTTATTTAAAATGGTAAAAAAAATTACTTAAAATTTCCTATTTAAACCCCTAATAAAAAATTAAAGTTTCATAACTAAAATTCTCAAAATCTAAAGTTTAAAAATTAGGGATTTAAATTTAACGACTTATTATTTGGGACAAAAATTTGGGTTATACACATTAAAAAAAAATAAAAAACAAAACAAAATAAAATAATATTTAATGTTTGTTTACGTTTGTGTATCATTTTAACGAACAAATACGTATAAATTATATTTCTTAACAAATGAACACGAAAAAAAATTATATTCATTTAATTATTGGTGGATACACCTATATTCGTTCAGTTTATTTATAGGCCTATTATCATCATCCCGGAACAAGATTATCTCCAATGCCGAGGAATTCAAGTAAGTAGAGCTGGAAAATGTTGGGACCATTTTTGGCATCTAATCTCCCCTTATACCCTTCCAAATAGAACATTTAGTCCTCGAAAGAATCTGAAAGCCAGCTATGGGGACATTATTTAGTTACATAAGCCAGCTTGTCCTGATTATGTAGGGAACCCCACCCCTGTGGCATCACCCACTTGATACAATTCAAATCACAGTATCTGATAAAACCATGAAACCCCATTGACTTCAAACTATTATACAACCCCCTCTTGACCATCAAATTTCTTCAAGCTTCCTACAATAATTTTCAGATGACATGTGGGTTCAACAAGAAAAAACATGGTCAAATTTTAGGACAAATTCAAATGTTTGATATAATTAATAAAAGGGTCAGAGTTTGTTCATTTGTTTACTGTCTGTATTGGTTGAGTGAAGTCAAACCAACTGAAAAAGAAAAAAAGTGTCATTTATGGTGAGATGAATGCCATACCAGCACCTCCTCGATGGGTTGCTTTCTTCATCAAATTCCAATGAAAACTTCTCAGAAACTTACAGCAACACAGGGAAGATAACTACTGAATTAAACTCCCCCGGCTATCATATCATTATATATATATATAAATAAATGAGTTGACATTTACCTAAATTAATCTTAAATATAAAGGGAGGTTGGAGGCAACTTGTATTTGATTATTGTTTGACTTAAATGTAAACCTAAATTGCAAGGTTAAATCCCCAACATCTCTCCCCATGATTTTTGAGTCAACTTTTTATACACGTTGAATGAATTGAAAATGTTATTAAAATTATAACATTTTAGATCATGTTTGTATAAAATTTTATGTTGTATTTTTAATATTTTAAGTTGTAACCTAAAATGTTGTAAAAATAAGTATAGCATTTTAAGTCACGAGATAACATTTTCGAGTTATATATTTTTAACTTTTAAGTTGTAATCTAAAATGTTATTTAGATTAACTTAAAATATTAATATTTTAGGTTAAATTTTTCGTATTTTTTTAACAAGTTTTGATACTTACAAAATAATTTACGATACTTAATATTTTATAACATTTTTAAGTTTTCCGATAAGTATCAATAATTACATAATAAGTTTCAATAATCATAAAAACACAGAAAACTAACTTAAAATATTATCAAAAGTTCTAACATTTTAAACTTTTGGACAAATATCAAAACTTGTAGTATTTTAACTTCACTTAGACTTGTTGCACGAAGAAGAAATCTAATGTACAACAGAGTATAAAATATTACAACAAAATATTACACTTACTAAAAATATTTTAAATTGATAATCTCATAATAATTATCGATGCCACTTAACATTAACTTAAAATATTATAAAAATAACAAATATCAATATTTTAAATTTAAATATCGATATTTATTATTAACCTAAATATTATTAAAAAAAATACAACATTTTATATTATAAGTAACGTTATAAAATTAATATTTTGATTAGTGTCATTCTTTAACCTACCATAATCCTATTACACCCCAAAATCACCTAGTCTTGGAACTTGTCCATGATTGTGTTTTTTTCAAATGAGAAAAACCATGCAACGTTGATGTATGAGACAAAAGTCAGCTGATAATGTAATGAAGAGAAAGGGGACCTGAATCATGATCTGATATTTGTTAGGTGGTGAGTTGTGGGGGACACCCTGATCATATTCACATAAACATTCACTTTTCAAAATGTGTATATAATATATAAAGGAAAAGACTGACTGAGTTGGATGATTAAAGATGTGTTGTCAGAAGTCAGAAATGGAACTGAGTTTGCAATTTTCCAGAATCTGGGGACTTTCACTTCTTTTCACAACGTCCAAATCCCTGCTTTGCTCTCACCCGTCACTAACACAAAGCTCCCAAAGGCTAAAAAAAGCAATAGGTTGGATCGAATAAAGTCCTAAAGACGAAGACAGTGAAAAATAAATAAATAAAATTGTTATTTTTACCTAGGATTAGAAAAAACAAAAAGAAACAGTAGAGTGGGGGAAAGTAGCAGATTCCATAATGGAGGCCAGGCATTTGTAAGTGCGAAAACGATGGCGTTTTAAGCTCCTCTTGTTTCTCTTACCTACACCATTGGGAAGCGGTCATGTGTACTCGGTTTCCTTGTCTCCCTGTCTTGTCTCGTTTCCTTTAATTTTTCTTCTCTTTCTCGCTAACCAAAATGGAACAAACTTGAACAGAGTATAAACTCAGGTTTCGTCTGCAAAACACAAACTATTCTTTTCCGAGCTGGAAATTTTAGAGTGTTTTCACAATTTCTGGGGAATTCTTTCCTCTGTTTGGTCTCTAAGAAACACAAGAAGAAAGGAAAACTTTCTTCAAAAATATACAGAGAAGCTCAATTCAGATAAAAAGAACTGTTTTTTATTAGGATTTGATGATGATAGTTGTTGCAAGAGAATCCCAAGCTCTTTAAAAAAATCAGAAAAAATTAAAAGCTTTGAATGAGTCAAAAATGGCCGAGCCAAACAAGGTGAGGTTGGTTAGGTGTCCGAAGTGTGAAAACCTTCTTCCGGAGCTTGCTGATTATTCTGTTTACCAGTGTGGTGGTTGCGGCGCTGTTCTTCGAGGTACCCTTGTTTTCTCTTATCTCTTTCATTTTTCCTAGTTGTTTGTTTGGTTGATGAGAATGTTGCTGGGGAAAATCAATTTTGGATCTCTGGTCGATGTTAACCTTGTTGCTATAAATGTTGAAACCAATTGGTTAAACCGAAGGGTTAGGTGTAGTTAATCGATTTGAATTGTTAGTTAATCCTTTGCTATAATGTCCTTAATCCATTGATGATTAGGCCTACCATTTTCCTAGGAAAATGAAAGAACTGAGGGGGATTAACTTAAGCCTCGTTATTTTTTAAAATCAGAATCTGGTATGGTCATAACATAACTCTCCGGACTAGTTTTAGCTGCAATCAAAATAATGAAACCACTCGAGGTCGAGGTGTTCATTTTGGGTTATTGTTGTTTTCCAAACCATGTTCTCGTTTTAATAGTGGAATGTTGTTTTCTTAATAGCAAAAATCAGGAATCGTGAAGCAGATACTTTATCCGATAAGTCGGAAGAAGATAGGCTTGGCGGAGTTTCTAACAAATCCCAAACTTCATCGGAGAAGGAGAGAATAGTAGAGTCGAGTGATGCTTCTGATGCAGATGTTAAATCAAGAGCTGGCATTTTGATGTCTGATCAAAGGGATCCCGAGAATAATGTTGCTGAGTGCTCTGATAGAAGTAGGAATGAATCTAAGGTTGCCGGTGATAAATGGTCTGTTGAAAATGCAAATTATATTAGCAGGAACAAGGATGAGATAGTGAATTCCATTGGAAGAGAGCAGGAAGTGGATTCCAATTTCAGATATACTGGTGGATCACAAAGACCGGGACAAATGTCTGGTTGGCAATCCGGGAAGCAACAAGAGATGGAGCAGTTTCAGAGAATTCCAAGGCCTGTTGTTGAAGGTGTGCGATTTTCTACCTCAAAACATCCGGATGAAGGCCCATCAAACCATAATTTGGGATCTTCGTATGGTTATAGCAAACCATTGCAGAATCGAACTGACCTGGATGGTTCTGGTAGAATTCACCTTCAACAAGATCGAGCTGAGCTTCTGAGGAAGTTAAATGAGCTAAAGGAGCAACTTAGTCGGTCTTGTGACGTGGTTGATAAACCAAAAGAGAAGGTTCTGCTTGACGAGAAGGTTGTTCCTCCAGAGTCTTACAGTGGTGCTGATAGCTGGTTACCAAATGGCTCTTCTGGATTGCGGAAACCCTCAATGCCTTTCTATGGACCTGATAAACATGCTGCAGAAGCATGGCCCTCTTATTTTAGCTATTTTCCAGAACCATTTGCTTATCCTGTTGAGCATGATATGGCTCGGCACGGGATGTATCCTCCAATGCATAATCCGAATCATATTCCTGTCTATGGAGATCCTTTTGGATCCAAAATGCTTGGAAGAGCTCCGCACCAGTTCCCTGAAGAATATCAACAGCCACCTCATCCATACTTTTCCGGACAGTACATTGAAAGTAATCATGACCCATTTATGCCATATCCACGAAGTTCAGTGTTGCACCAGGCTTCTTGTTCTTGCTTTCATTGTTATGAGAAACATCTGCGAGTTCCAGCACCTATTCCTCCCGGATCAATTGGCACTAAAAGGTTCCATGATGTGCCTGGTAACCCAATGTACCATATTGACAACCATGGGTCTTTTGGTTTGCATATCCATAGTTCTAGGACTACTATGGCCCCATCGAATATGCATGCTACACAAGTTTATGCTAGATGGACAAGTGATATTAACTCGGAAATGGATGGCTTTGTTCGTTGCCGTCCCCAGAGGGTAGTGTTAGCCAGTGTTGGGCGCCATATTCGTCCTATAGCTGGCGGTGCTCCATTTATAACATGTTTTAATTGTTTTGAATTGCTACAAGTGCCAAAGAAAGTGTCGCTCATGGTAAACGAAGAACATAAATTGAGGTGTGGAACCAGTTCAACTGTGATAAACTTTACTGTCATCAACAAGAAGATATTTCTTTGTGATCATGCAGAAACGAAAGGAATTCCTGTAGATGTTGATGATAACTCTAATGAAGGTCGTGTTAACCGAATCACTATGAACTTCTCCTCTGATGACTATGATCATTCAGGTTATGATTTTCAGCCAATGGACAGAGAACCTGCCACAGTGTCAACTGGCCAGGCTTTGAACTCAGTTGGATCTCAGGAAATGCAAAGCTTCCATTCATCTCCAAGCACCTCCGAGGATGAAAACAGTCCTAATGTTTTAATTTCTTCAAGAGAGGAAGTAAGTTCTATTCCACAGCCAACCAAATCCACTTTGTCTTCACCACCTGCAGGTTCGCCTCTTCAAGAGCATTTTGATTACTCTTCTACCAATCATGTAGCTGACCGACTTGGGAAGGGAAATCGTAGCAGTCGCTCTGATCAAGAGAAAGTTCTGTCAAACAAGGGTACCACACGACAAAATTCATTAAAAGAGGCATTACCTACCGAGATGGAGGTGTCATTCAACGAGTATTCTAATACTGGGATTTCTCAAGATTCAGGGGATGCAACCAGAGAAGATGATCAACCAAAGATGGCAAAAGGAGGTGAATCATTTTTTTCAAATATTATCAAGAAGAGTTTTAAGGATATCTCAAGATTTAATCAAACCGAGGAACGTGTGAAAAGTAATATTTCAGTCAACGGGCACCCTATTCATGAACGTGTGGTTAAAAAAGCGGAAAAGATGGCTGGAACAATTCTACCAGGACAGTATTGGTAAGCATTCGTTGATATTCTTTCTGATCTGTGCTATGATTTTTGCTAGTTTCTTTGTATATGCCTGTTGCGGTAGATGTCCCTGTAATGTATAGTGTATTCCAATAACTGGCATTCTTGTTTTGTGTATGACTAAATCAGGTATGATTCACGAGCTGGATTCTGGGGTGTTCTCGGCGGGCCTTGTCTTGGAATAATTCCTGTAAGATTGGATAGTTTTTTTATCTATAAACTAGCCGTTAAGCATTTTGTTTTGCCAAAATATTATGTTACAAGAAAACTGAATTTCTATTGCAGCCTTTTATCGAAGAACTTAATTATCCGATGCCAGAAAATTGTTCCGGTGGGACCACCGACATTTTTGTGAATGGGAGAGAGCTCCATCAGAAAGATTTAGATTTGCTTGCTAGTAGAGGGCTTCCAACGGACAGAGACCGATCTTACATCATTGAGATATCAGGCAGAGTTCTGGATGAAGACACCGGTGAAGAGCTGGATTGCCTCGGCAAACTTGCCCCAACGTGAGTACATCATTCCAACATTCCTATCTATTACTTATCGTAAGAATACTACGTAATTCATGCATTATCTTTAGGCATTGATGGTACTAAAGTCTACTTCACATGAATACCAATTGTTGGAACATCATACCGACATTGTGCAGTTCTGTAGACTGTTTCAGACCCCTCTTTTTAGCTAAAGATTGATTTTTTTTTTTTCCGGTTTGATTCATTGTGTGTCCATTACAACCTTGGAATATACTTATCCTGAAGTATTTTTGACCTGATTTTGAACAGAGTCGAGAAAGCGAAGCGCGGTTTTGGCATGAAAGTTCCAAGAGCAGCTGCATAATGAATTTGTAACAATAAGTGCAGAAATAGCCGTTGCAGCGATTGGTTAAAACTTAACTACCAATTCTGGGTCAGTGTATGTTAGATTGTTTCTTAAAGTTTCCAATATATTCAATGTTTTCGTAGGTTGTTTAGTAGTGCAGAGTCTAATTTATTGACAGTTTAAAACCAGACAATGAAAATGCTGGTAGATTCTGGAGTTTCAAGATAAGAACATCAACATGGGATGAAGTTGTGGAATATTGTCCAACTGTTTAGATTAAGGATGAACGTTGTCGTTGAGTCGTTTAATATTAGGTCGAATCGAGGTTTCATCGTAATATACCAAAGGATAACATACCAAAGGTGTGTTAACAATCTGCCAACCTGTTTCCTTCTTATCTAAGGACTAATCAAAGATCATCTACCAAATTCTCTCCAAACCACAACGCTCGCCAGCCTTGAATGCTGCAAGCAATTTGATTTATCATTCAAAGATATATGCACAATCGAAGGCACGTATATAAAACACAGTGCAACATACATAATCAAAACCATGAACGCATAAAAAAGAGGGAAGGAAACATGGAACCAGGAGGTAGATTATCATGTTGATTTGCAAAGTTGTTTGCCTGCAACGTTCTAAGACTCGGTGCCGACATTGTCGCCGAGTAGTTATTAAGAAAGAAAAAAGAGATGCTACCACAGATTACACAAGAATCAGACCTGATAACATTCAACAAAGAAGTCACGTTCCCAACACCCACCTAAAGCATTTGTTTTCTCAAGAGATCAGCAAAAGCAAGTTCTAAATACCAACAAACGACCGTCGAATTCCTTCTACTTGCTCGGTGGTTGAGAATCATTCTTCTTCTTTGGTTTAAGATACGGATCCTGCGAATATTCAATGTTATCGAAAGATGTTACGTTGGAGAAACACCTGCATATTTGTATTTCGACGTGTTTCGATTTTGACATAAATCTGACAAAACAACATATGCTCATTTGAAGAGACCGTTTTTGATCTCCATAAAACGGTCTCCATAAACCAACAGAGATTCCATGTCCTCGTTCTCTTGATAATGAAGCAACTAGGAATAGTGAATCTAGATTCTCTACAACCTATAAAAAATATTTAAATCTTCATCTATTTCAAATCAAATACAAGAAAGAAGTACAATAGCAAGATATTAAGCAAGTTGATACTCCTAATTATATATATTTTCTATGTCACAATCAGAAATTCTTCCGACAAAAATCAAAATTTGAGACACTATGTTAGGCAAAACCAAATAAAAACATAAAATTGACGATTAGTATTCCTAATCTATGATTTTATATTTGTAAATAGGTTTAAAACTGGGAAAGGAAAGGGCAAAAGAAATTACGTCAACAAAAAGAAGGTG
This sequence comes from Abelmoschus esculentus, assembly GCA_035048815.1. NCBI lineage: Eukaryota > Viridiplantae > Streptophyta > Magnoliopsida > Malvales > Malvaceae > Abelmoschus > Abelmoschus esculentus. The sequence continues at coordinate 9,581,079 of JAUCBN010000059.1, forward strand.
GGCAGAAACAGTGGCTCCCATGACGCCGCCGATGATGAAGACCGGGCCGGTTAGCAAACTCCATGTACGGTATATCATTTTTGCTCCCTCTTTTTCGCTATTCCGATAATTTCAGCCTTTCCTCTTGCAAGGAATTCAATAATTCAATTCAAGTACGGGAAATTCAGGTGAATTTATTTAAGACATAAAGATAATTTTAACCCTTAACTTAATGTTTTTTATTATTTTGATCTTTATTCTTTTTTAGGATAAATTTAGCCCTTAATCTATATATTTTTTATAAATATCTCATTTTTTAACTAGCATAATGATTAAATAGTTAAAAAAATAACGATAATGATATGTCATATACATGTAAAATGATATTTAAGATTTGAGAATGCTTAGTAGCCTTTAATTTCAAATTTAATTAATTTTTAATATTTTATTTGTATTTTAATTATTTTATATTTTATGTTAAAATAAAATTAGATTTTACATATATATATATTTTTCATTATCGTAAAAATTTAACGATAATGACATGTTATATATATATATATATATGTAGAATGAGGCTAGATGACTTGTTATTTAAAATATATTATCACATATATATGACATGTCAATATCGTTAAATTTTTAACAGTGTAATCATTATGTTAGTTAAAAAATAAATTATTTGTCAAAAAGACATAGGTTAAGGGTTAAATTTAATCAAAAAAATAAGAATTAAAATAATAAAAATTATAAACGTTAATGGTTAAAATTACCTTTATACCTTTATTTAATTAAATAGAGCAGGACAGTTGGGGGTTGTTCTTGCTGGGCCCAAAATTAGGGGTTTCTTGCATTCTTGGTACATACCGAGTTAGCTTAAACCTGGGACACAATTTGTGTCCCTTTAATTGTGTTTCCATTAAAATCAACGAGTCCAAAAATAGCAAAGTTGAGTGCAACGTTTAAAAATGGGATAAAGCTTGATTTAGTCCTTGAATTTGACTACTTTTCTCATATTAGTCCTTGAATTTCACTACTTTTCTCATATTAGTCCTTGAGTTTTCTGGGACAACATTAGTCCTGAATTTGTATACTTTGACACAAATTAGTCCTTTCTCTCCACACAGTTAGTTTATAATTTTTTGGGTGACATAAAAGAAACCCATAATTAAATAGGTGAGCATATGTGTAGTTTAGCCCTTTTATCAATGAAGCTTTAACAGAATTGGCAAACACCGATGCTCTAGATCTTTTAAGTACTTAAGTTCAACTATCAACTTATATAAACCATGTGTACGTCATATTTCTTCTTTTCCAAATTTATTCTAGGATAATTTTAAGTACTCATAATCTTATAACTTAAAACCAAAAACAATTACAATTAAATATATCAATTGAATTAAAATTCAATCAATTATTTATCATATATATACATTTATGTACAAAGAATAATAAATATTTTTGGGTGTTTATGATTGTTGAATAGATATACAATTTAGAGTAAGTATACTCGTCGATTAAATAATAAAGTGATGAAGTAGAATGTCAAATCTAAGATGATCGAATCAATAAATACGAAACGATCATACTTAAATATGATTGAGCAAGTATGGGTTTGATGTTGATTTATCAAAACTAACTACAAATAAAGTAAAATAACTATGATCAAGACAAATAGATGTTACAAAAAGTATTCAAATAATTATGGAAGCTGAGTTTATTGCATAGAAATTACGTTTGATTACTTATTTTAATGTTATAACAACTGACAATACATGTCTACATAAATAAATAAGATATTTATTTATTAGATAAGATTTTTTTAATAAACTTTGACTCTCTTAATGTCTAATAATACTAAAGCTAAAATAATACATGTCAGTGTGAACCCTAACAATTATTATCTATTCAAATTCTTATTAATTGTTGAAACATAAACTTATGTCTAAGCCAAACTAAGAATAAGTTAACAGCTTAGCCTTACTGTTTATATTTGTTTAACCTAATTCTCTTGATATTAAACCACAAATTAATATGTAAAAGGTATCTTTAGATAGCTCTTATAATAACTACACATGAAGGACGATAAATAAAATAAATAAAGAAGAAAAATTATAGAATTAAAATAAAGTATTCAAGACATAAAATCTTATATGACAATAAACCCAACTAAAAATATTTAGCTTATGTCTAAGCCTAAAACATTCATAATAAAAATAATAAAAAACACGACAGTTTATCCAGCAAGGGATAAAAAAATTCAAGCGTCCTTAACGATCTTTCTCAAAGCTTTTTAATTGATTTTACAGGTCCCACATTTCTTTAGTCTCTTTCGATGGCTTTCGTCGTGTAGATATTCTTTTTAATGTTTTAACTTTAGTAATTCATAATTAAGAACTAAGGGTTATCGTTTGTGATTAAAGTTTAGAGTTTAAGTTTTAAAGTTATCCTTAATGCTCCAACATTCTTTCAGCAATGATAGTTCTTGCGCAAACACAACAAAATTATTACCTTTCCATTAAAAGTATCAAAGTATATGATAATTAAGCACAAACAACGTAATTATTTAACTACATGTAAACTACTTCTAAATAAAACTAAATGAACCTAAACACAAACTAAATCAAAACGATATACAAAATAGGTTATTTGTATAGTTATCGGTGCTCGAAAAGTGGGTGCAAATCGTTTGCCATCTTTTTATGCTTTCATTTATGCCCATACTTCAAATTAGAGGGCTTAGGGTTTAGGGTTCTAGGTTAGGGGTTTTGGTTAGGGTTTAGAGAATTAGAGGTAAGGTGTATTTTTAGGGTGTAGGGTTTAGGATTTAGGATATAGAAAATAAGGGTTTAGGGATTAAAATTCAATTTAAAAAAAATCAAAGGAGACACAAAAGAAAGCACGAAAAAGAGACAAAGAATTTTTGTTCACGAAAAGTTGGTAGCTAATTGTCTACTGACCATCATCGAAACAATATTGAGATTTAAAGACAAAAATAGGATTATTACATCCTATTGTTATTAAATTAGCACTTAAAATTTTAAATTTTCAAGACTAGTATCATTATAGTAAACTCGTTACATAAACACAATTATTCTAATTTTTTTTTATTTAAACTTATCGTAAAAGTACGTTAAATTTTTATTTTTTAAAATATGTATTTAAATCTTAATTCATGTGATTAGAATAATCCTAATTTGAACTTATCGTGTATATATAAATTTTAAGTGGATCAATGATATCATGACATGTGAACATAACACCGTTTGAAAAAAAAATGTAACTATTGATCAAAGGATATAAAATAAAACTCTTCCTCCATGCATAATGAGTTTTACTTTGTATCCGTTGACCAACAATGATTTTTTTTCAAGTTAGAGTATTTTTGTTTACTTAAATAAATAGTTTGGTGCAGAGTGTTGATCACCAAAATATTCTTCCACCTCTTTAGTCGAGTAAAGTTGACAAAATTTTAAATTCGTGTAATTTTTATAGCTCCTAAAAAAGCAAACACTCAAAATATTTTAGAAGATTGGAGGTAAACACTTTTTGAGTTTTTAGATTATGGTGTTTGTATGTTTTTTTTAAAAAAAGTGTAATTATTGCAGAAGTCACTTATGTTTAAACGTAGTACAAAGTTAGTCATCTATTTTGAAAATCAATCAATACAGTCACATAAATTTTCGGGGTGTAAACACATGGTCACTCCGACGTTAGACATCGTTAATGGGTAACGAGAAAATGATCTAACCAATTAAAAAATTATTTCTTTTCCACGTTTAATCCATGTGGCTGGTGACGTGGCTTCCCTGTTTAACTCTTCATTCTCTTTTTCACTTCATTGTACTTTTAGTTTCAGATAAAAAAAAAAAAAACCACACTTCCATTTAATTCAACAAAAAAGATACAATGGGATCTTCTCTTTCGCCGCCATAGTTCTATCGTTGTTCGCCATTTTTTCGGTGCGATCAATGCCTGTTCACCGTCAGAGAAAGAAGCATTGGTGGCTTTAAGTTCGTCCCTAAAGGAACCTTATTTAGGTCCTTCGATTCATGGCAAGAAACCGACTATTGCTCCAACTGATACAAAAAGAAAGAGGGCAAATGGAGAGAATGTTGTCTGCCAGTGATAAGCAGAAGATAGTTTCCTCCTTTCACGAGACCGTCGTTGGTCAAACTGCCGGAATTGCTATGTAGTTTTTGCAAGCAACAAGCTGGAAGCTTGATAAGGCTCTTCAGCTATTTTAAGTCGGTAATGATGGTGCTGTAGTTGCACCGGTTTCTGAGTCTCCAGTTGTGGAAAATGTAAATTCTTGGGTTGGTCAATTATGGTGCGTTGAACGAATCTAGAACTAGCAATATTAGACCCATTGGGGGAGAGAAAGTATGCCCTCCTTTACCTGTAGTAAGGGAGACATTTTGTGATGATGCATCAGTACTGTTATTTAGAGCATCAAGATTGGGATTACCTCCTCAACAGTCAGGTTCATTAATTGCCTTTTGTAATTTTGATGAGGAAATGAAACTCCCCAGGGTTTGAGAATCAGATGAAGGTTCTTCCACAGTGGATGCTCCTCGAGATAACCTTGCCTCTTCGATTCATGGCAAGGCACCGACTGTTGCTCCAACTGGTATGACATCAGTTGCGACCACATGACTCACCAAGTCACCGACGTCTCCCTCCGCAGTGAGTCAGAGGACCTCATTCTCCCGAAACCCGGTCCCTCTATTTTCGGTATACATGACCGGTTCGATCAACCCTTCTATTTGTAAACTCGACAAGCTCACCACGTTAATCATTGTCAACTGGAAAGGTATCGCCGACGAGATTCCACCGTGTGTAACGACATTGCCGAACTTGAGAGTCTTGGACCTCATCGGAAATTCGCTATCGGGAAAATTCTAGAATAGATAGGGATTCTTGGAAAGCTCATTGTTTTAAACTTAGCGGATTATAAGCTAATCGGCGAAATCTCAAGTCCATTGTCCAACTGTCAAGCTTAAAACACCTTGGTTTAAGCAACAATCTCCTCGCCGGTGAGATTCTCGCTAACTTTGGCAACCTTAAGATGTTGAGCGGCACGCTACTGAATGGAAACCAACTACCGAAACCACGTAATCAAAAATAAGAAAAGAGTAAACTAGGGGAGCCACGTAACCAGACCAGTGGATCAAATGTGGAAAAGAAATAATTTTTTAATTGGCCAGATCATCTTTCCGTTACCCATTAACGGTTTCTAACGTCGGAGTGATCATATGTTTACACCTCGAAAACGTATATGACTGTATTGATTGATTTTCAATATGAGTAAGTAATTTTATATTACGCTCAAACATAAGTGATTTTCGCAGTAATTAACCCTTTTAAAAATCATTGTAAGATTAGGGCGTAATATGGTTTATGAATTATTTATGAGTTATTTTGTTTAACCAAAATATGAAACTGTTAGAAAAAATTATTCAATTAATTTTTACGGTCAAATGTTTTCGGTGCATAAATATTGGACAGTGATGTCAAGATGTGATGAATTGCACATCACGAACATCATAGAATTATTAGTAATAATTGATTATTTTTATGAATTTTAATTTGTTTGTAAATGAAAAGGTTGTAATTTAATTTAAATCTTGTGATTATAGATTGAAGAAATATTATTTTAATTTTGATTGATATGGAACGATCTATAAAACATAAAAATATGACGATTAATAAGAATAATTTACATTTCAAATCACTGAATTTAACATCTACTTTCATTTACATCACAAACCTTCAATTTAATCAAATTACATCATTCAACTTTTATTATTAATAAACTAAATCATTTATCCTAACACAATTAAATAATTTTAACAAAAAAACATAAATTAGTACTATTACTTAATATATTTTTCACATATCACTATTAAATAATGTTTAATTGACAATTTTAATAATTTTATGTGGAAATTTTATATTTTGTTTAAATAAGTTTTAAAGAAAAATAACAAAATTTTTTATAAATTTTTAAAAAATTAAATTACTAATTAAATATCATTTATCGATGATATATGAAAAATATATTAAATAAAAATATCAATTTTAATTTTTTTTTCATTAGAGATATTTAAAGATACTAATATAAATGACTTAATTTATAAATAATGAAAGTTGAATGATATGATTTGATTAAATTAAAGGTTTATGATGTAAATGAAAGTCAATGTTAAGTTTAATGATGTAAAATATAAATTACTCTGATTAATAAAATAATAGAGAGTTGGAGATCGAAGATGTACACTTTCTATATATCGTGGGAGAAGTGCACAATCAACCTCAAAAATATCTCTATGCATCTTGGTACATCAATTGAAAGTCAACGAACCATTGTCTTTCCTCCGAGATAGTTTGAAGTCATTATTCGCAAAGACGAAACTTGTCTGCTTGGTTGTTGATCTTTTTGGGACTGAAGCATTTGATGTTGGTAAAGAATTCAACATCTCGCCGTTCATGTTTTACCCGTCAAACGCTATGGCCTTCTCTTCACTCGCTGAAGCTTGACCCAGTGGTTTTATTCAAGTTTTACCCGTCGGAAGTGAGAATTCTCGGGTACATACCGATTTACGGCAAAGAATTGTTGGACCCAGTTAAAGATGGGAAAAACAATGCATACAAACGGGTTCATCATGCGAAGAAGCACAGATTGACTGAAGGGATTATGATGAACAGTTTCGTGGACTTGGAAGGAGGAGCTGTAGAGGCTTTGCAAGAGAAAGAACCTGGTAAGCCTCTGGTTTACCCGGTTGGCCCACTCGTTAACGTTGATCCGAGTAATGAACCTGATGGGTCAGGGTTGTCTGAAGCAGGGTTATTATTTTTGGATATCGTTTATATATTTGGTTGTAATTTTTTAATTTTTATAAATTAATTTTTAAGTATTTTTTTTTTATTTTTTTTAGAATTGGGTTCACCATAAATTTTTGAGATTTTATAATTTGTATCCATGGTAAAAAATGTTTTGATTTGTGTCCACTCTCATAAATATTTCTAGATCTACCATTTTTTATATTAAATCTAAAAAACTCAAGTATCTGATTCTAGCGTATCCTAATTATAAAAAATCAGATTTAAATTTCACAGCTTTTATGCACTATTCTGGGTTAAAAATGCACATTTTATTCGTATTATTAGATATATAAATACACACAAAATTAAGAATTCATATTTTTTATATTCCATAATATATAAAATACACAGTGCAAAAGAAGCGTCGTTACGATCGCAAACTATCCGGTTACAGTGTCCAACTCAAACCAGTGTTTTACAAGAAGGTAATTCTTAAGTCAGTAGTCTTTTATCTTGTATATGATTATTAGTCATAGAATGAATATGAAAATGGATAATTGTTAAAAATAATAGGGTGTGATTTTTTATTTATTTATTTTTTTAAAATACTATTTAAAAACTGAAAAGTTCTTTTAAAAATTTATTTAAAAATTTCTATTTTTTTTTAAAAAATTTAGAGTCAACATGGGTTATTTAGGTAGGCTGAACATCTTAAAAACCAGAGTTTCATTAAAAAAGTTTGAGAGTTGATTATGTTGGTTAAGTATACTGCAAAACAGGGCGTTAGCACTGACAGGAAAAATAAAATGAACGAACTGAAAGATAATTGGACCGTGTCATGGTATAGAGGTCACTGCCTTAGAAACAATTTGCCCCAATGTGTGTACTCGCTACTTTAGGTGGTTGTCCCCCGAAGGTTAGCACGGTCGCTTCAAACAATGTACACCCAAAGTTTGGAGTGAACTATGACGATAGTGATCATCTGAACCGGAGTCGAACAAAAGCTAGAAGAAGCTTTTAAAGAATGCTCTCAATTTCTCTCAAAGAAGCAGAACGAATTCTGAATGGGATGATTAAAAATAAGAGAAAAGTCTCGTATTTATAAGTTGAAAGTACGGGTAAATCTGTCGAGAATCGGATAAAATCTGATTTAAATAATAGATTGTATCCAATTAAATCTCGAATAATATAAAATAGTATCCATTTAAAATCTCGGATAATATCAGATAATATCTATTCAAAATTAGATTTAATAACAGATCATATCGAACCAAATCTCTAATATTTATTAAATCTAATCGGTTATACATTTAAAATTCAAAAGGAATTTTAAATCAACTGAACTGCTCTCATGTCTCCTATAAATACAGAGTGTGGGATTCAAGCATTATACCCACAATCCTCCATTACTGTGAAAGAATCCTCCTAAAAAAATCTTAGAGTTTGACCAACACAAGACGAGCACAAGCGAGATTAGTTACTTAAGTACATAGTGAATGAATCTTGAACTAGTACGTAGTGATAATAAGTAATCCTCCTCTAAGATAAGTGAAACTACTCTTGAACTTTCTAAGATCGGGGTGAACTCATAACACATAACTAATCCCTTCATCCATCAGAGTCCGCGATGTGAAGATATATGTATATACATGAAGTATATATTTAGCCATCTTACCTCGATATTTTAGTAAGTGTACTAGAAAAACAACCCATCGTTTTTCATAGAAGGCGGCTAACTCTTCTCACTTACATAGGTTATTTTATCAAGTTTATCTCAACATAAACCACCCAAAATCGGGCTATGAAATAATTAAGAGCTTTGTATAAAGCTCAACCTCACAAGAAAATAAGGTGATTTTCTTCAAGTTCATATTAAATGAACCACCCAAACTTTGGGCTAAGAAATCATTAAGAATAAAAACTCAACCTCTTTCTTCGGTAAATTCAATAATGTTCTTCTCAATAGAACAATCTGATCTCTTTGGATAGAATTTATTAAGAGTTAAAAAACTCATCCTTCCGAGTAGTAAGTTCAATTAGTTCTTTGCAATAGGTCTAAGAACTTATTAAGAGTAGTTATTCAACCAAAATCGGTAAATCCATCAAGTCTTTCTCACTAAGACCACCAAAACTTGGGCTATGAATTTATTAAGAGCATTAAGCTCAACCTAGGCATGTACATGAAACGTCATAAGGATTGGGTAGATGGACATGTATGCTATGAGTCGTTTCATGGTTTCGTTTGACCACATTGAACTTAGAGAACTAAGTTGGGTATCCGCCATGAATCAATCAACCAATGGTCTCAAGACCCATACCCCTTGACGAATCTAGAATTTGTTTCCTGCTTAATCCTTTCGTATGAGGATCAGTCAATTTCATCTCCGACTTAACATACTCTAAGGCGAGTACTCCGTTCTTTATCAGGTGCCTCACATATTTGTACCTTATGCGAATGTGTCTCTTCTTACCATTGTAAGCTTGATTTAGAGCCACATGTATCATAAATTACGAATCGCACAATAAAGATATTGGAGGAGTCAGTTTTTCCCACAAAGGTATCTCTGCTAAAAGCTTCCTTAGCGACTCGGTTTCTTCCCTAGTTAAGTCTAGAGCTATAAACTCTAACTCTATGGTGGAGCGTGCAATACAAGTCTTCTTAGCAGACTTTCACTAGATTACAACTCCACCTAAAGTGAAAACATATCCACTCGTAGAGCTTACCTCATCACTATCAGAAACCTAATTGGCGTCATAACATCCTTAAAAAATACAAGATAGCCAACAAAATTGAGTTTTCAATCCGTAGTACCCTTTAGTAAGCATCTAAGAGTCGTTTAATATTCACCACTTGGATTACGTATATATCAACTCAATATACTCATAACATAGGCAATATCGGGCCGAGTATAGTTCATTAAGAATATTAGGCTTTCAATAATTTTATCATATTCAACCTGGGAAACACAACTTCCTTTATTTTTAACGAGATGAGTGCTAGAGTTAAAAAGGGTTCGAGTAGAGATGACTTCCCAACTGTCAAAACTCTTTAATATTTTAAGTGAACCCTATGACTACTTGAGCTATAGGATCTGATAAGTTTTCTAAATCATTTATCTCAAAAATAAAGGAAGTGACAAAGTCTGATCCAAATGATGTTTTTATTTTTTTCTTACTTCTTTTAGGCTCTAACTCAAACTCTAGAGCATCTCATACGACACTGTTGGTAGCATACTCAATAAATACTATATCAACGGTTTTAGGACCGTTGGCGGACTTCTTAAAGTTAGGCAAACTTAATTTAGCCAGACACCCCTGCACTTTTAGGTATTGCAAGTTAGGTGCATAACATTTCCACAATTCGTATGGGGTTGAGTCTAATTTCTTATGAGGTATTCGATTTTAGATTTACCGATAGAATGACTTCCCCCAATATGTTATCAACTAACCCATAATTTATCAACAATGAATTTATAATTTCTTTTAAAGTTCTGTTTTCCTCTTTGCTATGCCTTTCTGTTAAGCAAAGTAAGGGGCAAAAGTTTCATGAACTATGTCATTCGTCTCATATACCTCTTTTAAAAAAAATTAGATCCAAACTCACTACCTCTATCGGACCTAACACTTTTCATCTTTTTCATAAATAGAAATTTCATTGAGATTTCTACATACTCCTAAGATAGACAAATCTTTTGTTCCTTCTTAATACTCTAAAGAAAAGAACTCAAAGAGATTTAATGGCTACAAACATCTTTTAGTAGCATTAATGTCTATCATCTTCTCTTTATTTTAGCCAAGATCATTGCCTTAAAAGACCATAAGAAATATTCATTTACTATGACGAAAAGAAAAATATCTTAAAGATTATCAAGATTATTATTCTAACTTCTGCACTAAGTATAGAATATTTATTTAGTCATAGTAATTTATAAATTAGAATAATAAGCATAGTAACGCACCAGGTAGGTCTAGAAAGAGAGGTGGTGCAGAAAGCACACTTAAATACCAAGTCTTTCAAAAAACCAATCCTAGACATGCATTTTTTAAACTATCTCACTACTTTCCAATTAATCTCTTATGAATATTTCTCTATTCATTTAGGTCTTTTCAAAGTCATGCTTAATATATATATTCCCCACAAAAATTTTTTATTGAGCATACTCAAGATAAATTTTCTACTTAAAAAAGTCATCTAGCCTTCTTTTACAACCTAGTCTAAAAGATACTCACTAAGCTTACAGACTAGTTAAGGTTTAATATAAATTCATGTATTATAAATCATGAATTAAATAATCTAACCTTATAAGTAGAAACACAATTCATGTAGACCTTGTCTATTTTGATCATGCTTGCAGCTTCAATCCTTGAATCATGACCCCAAAATTCATTGTGACCGATATTTCACATATATTTTGAATCTACAAAATTCGAATAAAAATTATATATGGTTAATCACGAAAATAATTTACTGACAGTAATAAAAACAATTCAATGATAGTAAAAGATCCTTATCTTTAGGATTTTGGTTTTTATCTTCAACTTCATGACCACCCTCAATGTTGACCCCTCGACTGTGTCAAACTTGAACAAACCCTAAACCAGCTTGGCAATAATATCATTTTTTGCAGTATAATTGTTTCTAAATTGTTGGTTAAGTATACTGCAAAACATGGCGTTAACACTGACAGGAAAAATAAAATGAACAAATTGAAAGATATTTGGACCATGTCGTGGTATAGAGACCACTACCTTAGAAACAATTCGCCCTGATATGTGTACTTGCTACTTTAGGCGGTTGTCCCCTGAAGGTTAGCATGGTCGCTCCAAACAGTGTACACCCAAAGTTTGGAGTAGACTATGATGGTAGTGTTCGTCTGAACCGGAGTCGAACAAAAGCTAGCAAAAGCTTTTAAAGAATGCTCTCAATTTCTCTCAAAGAAGCAGAACGAATTCTGAATGGGATGATTAAAAATAGAGAAAAGTCTCTTATTTATAGGTTGAAAGCAGGGGTAAAATCTGTCCGAGAATCAGATAAAATCTGATTTAAATAACAAATTATATTCAATCAAATCTCGAATAATATTAGATAATATCCATTTAAAATCTTGGATAATATTAGATAATATCTATTTAAAATTAGATTTAATAACAGGTAATATCAAATCAAATCTCTGATATTTATTAAATTAACCGAACTGCTACCATGTCTCCTATAATTACAGAGTGTGGGATTCAAGCATTATACCCACAGATTACGTGTGGGGTATGATTAACATCCCATTAAACCCGAGAATCGGTATCAAAATTTGTATTGCATTTATAATTGATGAAAATTTTTGGAATTCAAAGAGAATTTAATTTAATATTCTTAATTGGAAATATACCTTAACTAGAAGAGCTTTTTGTCAAATGGGTGGATTTAAATTAATCATATGTTTAATTAATAGGGGTGGCCGTACTTCATACCATATATTAAACCTACATTGATTAAGTCTGATTGTCAAGTTAATTTATCGTTTGAATATCGTACATCACATTTATGTATGAAACAAGCATTTAATAAATGATGTTATGACTTACCATATTTTAATTCAAATTAATGTTTACCTTTAGACAATAAGGACTAATTCAAATATTTAGTAAATATCTGTGAAATCGAAACTATTACGACATAAATATTAAAATTATTGAATACCTCTTTTTTATAATTTAAATTAATTAATTAATAAAATATTCAAATTAAAAATTAAAGGTCACATGAATAATAAATAAAATGCATGACATAAAAAAGCATGAATTAAAACCCTAAGCTCACTAAGGTTCTAACCTAAAAAGGCCCAAACTATGAAGAGTTTTGTTAATATTATCCCTTTGCATCTTTGCCTCCCTTTCTATTGAAATCAAACTAGAACTTCTTTTTTCTTTTCATAAAACAAAGATAAATTTTAAGATCTGAAAGATAAAAAAATGAGGTGAGAATCCTTATTCTCTCGACTTACTCAAATCGGCACAGTAGTCATGGACTTATCGTCGAAGGAGAGGAACTCTAACAATCACCAAAAATATTTCAAAGGTAAAATAACTCGACCTTCACTTTTCCTTGTTCATTCTTTTTACATGCATGCAACTTAGAGGAAAGAAAGACACTTAAAAAAGGTTTTTTTTTTTTGTATTGATTACAGTAATACCTATTGGATTTTACACCTGTTAGACTTTCTTTTATAGTCTATAACATTACATAGATTAAAAAAATTAAAAAATAAAATTAAAAAGAGGTTATTTTTTGTACATTTTGACCGGATTCATATGGTATTAAAGTATTTTGTTAGGGACGGAGCCAAGATTTGAGGTTGAAGGGGGCGAAACATAAATGTTTAAAAGTAGAGGGACAAATTTATAAAAAAACAATTTTAAAATAATTTAAATAGAAGGAAAAAAAGTGAAAAAAATTCTTCGGGGTGGGGGACCCAATCCCTCTTTAGCTCCGTCCCTAGTTATTGTTATGATTTTATGGTATTAACCCCGATATTTTTATATTTTTTGGTTTATTGTGAAACTCTAACTGCCAAAAGAGGAGGGGACCTGTAGGATGACTAACGATGGAGACCGATCATTGCACGTGAGGACAATGCGGTATTTGAAGAGATATTGGATTGTCAGATATTTGTTCGTAGTGGCCACTCATGCATAAAGGAACCGAAAGGTTGAACGCATGGGCACGTAGAGGAATCTGTACATAAACCTTGGGGCATTTGAAGAAGATGAAGGGTTAAATATTGTTCAATATAGACTTTCAAATCTAGAACATATGTAACTCGCCAAAATTGGGCGTAGAAGTTAGTGAGCCGGTTTAGCCTAGTTCGAGATTAAATTCTTAAAAATTGGTTTTTAATGAAAATAAATTGCGGAAAAATATTCTAAAATTATTAATTGAATTATATTTAACTTAGGTAAACTAAATTTTGAAAATTTACCATTGAATCCCTAAGATTTTGATATTGGTGGCTATTTTGTAAAAATTGAAAATTTGAGGACAATTTTATAAACTAAGCCAAAACATTGAATCTTTAAGGTAATTTGATATAATACTAATCTTAGTTGATCTAAACCTTCCAAGAGATTATATAAAAAAAACATTTAATCCCTTGGTTTAACCTAAGTAATCAAAATTATCTAATTTTGATTCAAAACCCAAAAATTTACTTTTTAAAAATATCCCTTCTTTAAATTTTAGTTTCTTCTTCTCCAAGACAGCCTCTTCATCATCTTTTTAAGGTAAATATCCATTCTTTTTAATAAAATTTTGTTGGTTTATTTTCCTATATTTTTCTTCTTCAAATTCTCTTCGTTTTTCTTCGGTTTTACTTGAAAAAACTCTATTTTTGCATCAAGTTTTAAACCCTTCTCCAAGATTTCTGTTTCTTCCTTCCCAAGACATATTCTCCATCATTTTTTAAATGTTAAACACCAATATTTTCAATAAAAATTCGTTTTATGAATTCTTTATATTTTCTTCATCAAAATCTCTTCGTTTTTTATGGGTTTTTTAGTTTTTAAACCTTTGAAGGGATGAGATCAATTTTGGAGGTGAGAATCGTTCAAACCTTTGAAACCTAAAGTTATTTAATGAAATTCATTTGAAACAATATTTAAAGTCTTGAACCAATAAAATCGATTTTCTTGATAAAAATTTCATTGTTTTCTTGATTTTCGTTCAAGGGTTTTACATAGCTATTTTTGATGCCTAAATATATAAATTTTGAAGTTTTTAGATGTAATTAATATGGATTTTAAGTATCTAGTCCCGGACCTAAGGTTTAGGTGGTGTTTGGAGAGGTTTTCGGTGAGTTTCGGTTACGTTTTATGGTGTTTTTAGGGATTGCCATGTATTGGTCCGACTTGAGGCATGTTTGGGTGAGTTTTAATGCATTAAAACCTTTGGTTTTGATGCTTGAATTAGGTCAAGAGTTAGAGCAACAAGTTTGAGGGAGATTGGAAAACCGAATCGTATTTTCGGGTGACTTATCGAGCAAGTTTCGAAAAATCAGTGAGTAGATTTGAGAGTGGTCTATTTCGATAGTGTTTTAATTTTGTTTTCAAAGTGCTGGGAGTGTAGGAAAGGTGTGAGAAATGTTCCTATACTCCGGAGTAAGTTTTTCGGTTGCTCTCGTAAATTGGTTTTCCCATATTATGCTATTTTTCTATGTGTTAGTCATGCTTGTTAAATAATTGTGCATATGTATATATGCATGTGAACAAATGCTCATGTGACTGTTTTTAAATTAGTTTTAATGATTCCTCGATTTGTTTTCAAAATAAGTAAAAGATGTTTTTTATCGGTTTATGAACATTGTGCATGAAATAGAGGAATTCATGTGATTTTTCTATAGTTTTTAATGTAAAACTTGAGCATTTGGTTTTATTTTGTTTTGGATATTAAGCGATAAGCCTAGGATAAGTTGATCGATAAATAGGATGTGAGTTTACTATAAATTAAAATGCGTACGTATATAAATTCCTTGGGTGATGCATTAGAGGTTAGCCTAGTGCCGTGTGATATAATTTTTACCTTATCACATTCGGGTATGGCGAACTATCTCGGACACCAAGGCGGGATCTTTAGATTGTGATAGTCAATCTGTGTGAATTGGTGTACGATGTCATTCGCGTTTTTCTGTTTATCCCAACGATTGGAGGTAACTCCATTCGTGTCACCTAACAAACATATGAAAAACGCAATTGTAAACGTTTTATTGATTTTTTTGCAATTTGTAAAATGCATGTGTTTTATAAAAGAGCTCAAAGGTTTTGAAGCATTGCTTGTTAAGCATGTAAGAATTGTTTTGTGGCGTATGCCACGTATTAAACACTTGTTGATTTTTATACTAGTGACTTGATATTCACAAATGATTTTCTTGAGTATGACTTGTTTTTAAACCGTTTTTCTGTATAATATGGGATGCTTACAAGTAGTTAAATTGTTTTATAATTTACTCAATAAGCGTAAGTTTAACCTCTTTGATAACTCCGCAAAAATGCTATATTTTAGGCCTTTTTACTTAAGTTATTGAGTGTCTTTAGGCTCATATAGGTTCATTTAGTTGCATTTAGGTTCATAACATTGCATATAGTCTTCTAGTTATGCCTTGACATTTTTATGTGGTAATAGATGTTATTTAATGGGAAACGTAGTTCTTTTCAGTTGTGTTGTGCAGGTAAAGCAAAAATGGAAGTTGAGGCAATTTGTCATGGCATTCGCAGAAGGATAGCGATGGAAAAATGCCATGGCAAAGTTGGAGGACTCCTGTGATGAGCTAAACGACAAGAATTTATTTTGATAAGAGTGCCAACTGGTGCCATTACAGTCGGTCGGGACCACTACAGCCTAGCTACAACCACCTCGGTAGGGGACCACAACAAATATTGCTTGATTGCAAGCCACCTCAGTAGGGGACCACTGTCACCACTGCCAGCCCTACAGAAATGCCATCACGTGAAGGGGGCAGAAATGGGATTTTTACTTTCTAGGGTTTTTCACCCTTTCTAAAGAAATGGTGACCTACAAGAAAAGGAGGCACCTTTGAGGAACCAAAAACACAAAAAAGAGGGACCTTTGGAGCTGTTTGCAACGGAGGAAAGCTTCCACCTTTCTCCTTCAAACTCCGGCCGAAGATTCCTCCATTGATAGAGCTCGAAGGGAGTGGTGTGCTAGGCACCCAGAAGAAGCTAGCACACCAAGGCGTCTCGTGGTGGTTGAAGAAGCCGGCGGCCTGCGCAACCGAGGGTGTCTTCTAGTCCTCCTTCCCTTGCTTTATTTTTCATATTTTATGAGGATGATTGTTAAATGTTTAAGGTTTTATGTGGATGATATTACTTTTAACATTTCGCACCACCATGTGAGCTTTGTTTAGGTGGTTGCTTTTATGGATTATTATCTTTTTCTTTTATTAATATATTGCCTTCTATGTGTTTGTATATTTGCTTTGCTCATTGTTGATAATCATCTATGCATTGTAAGAGGCATAAAAGTGTCCCGTGTTTAGGTGCATTTTAGAGCACTCGGAAGAGGCGTAGCTATAGATCCTTAGATCATCTGGAAGGAGCTAAGGGAGGATCTACGTGAGCAATGGGTTCTAGAATGAAAATAGGGCGTAATCTAATCCTAGAGCACTCGAAAGAGGCGTAGGTGAGGGTTTCAACGACTAAAAAGAGTGTGCTTTATCGATAGACTAGTGCTACTCGAGTGACACGAGATGCCATGGCATTTTAGTCTGTCAGGTTCCTATGACTCGAAAAAGTGGGAATAATTTAGAAACCTCTGTCGAGTAGATATACACCGTAGTAACTATATGTTAGGTAGGAGTAAGGGGTAAGACGTCCATAGGAGCTTCCACCAGTCATTCCCGAGAGAGTTCATCAATAGAGGGATAGTACACCATATTCCTTAATGTGTTTTTGCATCCTGTTATTGCCTCAGCATTTACAAACTGCTTTCTTTGTTTTACTTGTTATCTTGCAATCACACTGCTTTCCACTCCACATATCACTTCCGTACATCCACCTTGCCATAATCATCCATTCCATTTTGCCTTGCATATTTTAGTTGCTTGCATTCTAGAATTGCCATAACATTTCTACTTAACACCTTATCGTACATATCCATCTTCTCTTGTTTATATCTCTTCCTTTGTTTTTCCTTTTTAGTTTGTGACACCCTTTTGCCTTGACAAATTTCCTTGCACTTTACCAGAGATCCTCGTGGGAACGATACTCACTCACCCTATTATTACTTGTATGACTGTGTATACTTGCACATATATGTGTGTTCACATACATCATTTATAGCACTACACAGAATACACCAAGTTTTTGGCGCCGCTACCGGGGATCTATTTAGAGTAAAGTTTGTCATTTTTGTTTTGGCATTTTCGTTTTACTTAGTTTATTTTATTAGTTCAGTTTTACTTGTTTTATTTGTTTGTCTTTTCAGTGCATCTCCAGAAGGTCTATTGACGGACCTCTCTATCCTTTAGTGCCTGAAATTGAGCGTTTGTTTCGACAAAGACGATGTAATCAACGTAGAGCTATGGACCCACCAGCAATGCAAGACGTTGTAGTTCAAAATGCTGGGGCAAATCAGCATGCTGCTGCACCTCGACCGAGAGCTATTAGGGATTATTTAAATCCTATCTTGGATGATCTTAATCTTGGCATCGTGACACCAGAAATTATAGCTACATTTCGAACTTAAGCCTGTTATGTTCAATATGCTAAACTCGATTGGGCAATTTGGAGGAATGGCGCATGAAGACGCAAGGCAACATATTCGAGCATTTTTAGAAGTTTGTGTCTCATTCCGTCAACAAGGAGTTCATGAGGATGTCTTGAAGCTCAAGTTATTCCCTTATTCTTTATGTGGCTGAGCAAGGGGATGGTTGGGTGGAGTACCATCCGGATCGATGAAGTCATGGGCTGATCTATGCAAGAGCTTTTTGCTGCGGTATAATCCTCCGAATCTCAATACTCAGCTTAGAAATGACATTGCTTCTTTTCGACAAGGTGACGACGAGTCAATGTGCGAATGTTGGGATCGATACAAGGGATTGCTTCGCAAGTGTACAAATCATGGATTTCAAGATTGGACTCAAGTTGTGATGTTCTACAACGAATTCAATTCACCTACTAGGATGATGCTAGATGCATCGGCAAATGGAACATTGTTAGACAAATCACCCGAGGAGGCATTTGACATACTTGATAGAATTGCCAACAATGACTATCAATTTCCTTCTACAAGACTTGGAACCGTGAGGAAGGCGCAAGGAACATTCGAGCTTGATGCTAAAGATTCACTATCCGCCCAACTCTCAGCTATCACCAACATGTTGAAGAGCATCCAACGTTCCAACGAAGTGAAGGAAGTGAAGATGGCCAGTTCAGCATGTTTATTAGGCCATGGCAATCATCACAAGAGTGAGTGCCCAGGAAACCATGAGACATCCAATTATGTGAGCAATTACAACCGAAGCAACAACAATCCCTACTCAAACACCTATAATCTAGGATGGCGAAAACATCCGAATTTTTCATGGGGAAATCAAGGAACCAGCAATCCTAATCCCATAGTGCGGAATCACAACGAACCCCAATAGTTTCAAGTGAATATGCCCTGACATAATTAGAACAAGGGGGCATCATCATCATCAAATACCAGTTCTTTGGAGGCAACTATGCAAGAATTTATTCTAAGTACCAAGACGATGCTTCAAGAGCATACAACAACTATCAAGAACCAAGGAACTCTACTACAAAGCCACAGTGCTTCATTGCGAAATCTGGAAAGTCAGGTTGGCCAAATTGCCACGGCATTACAGGAGTGTCAGCCTGGACGTTTGCCGAGTGATACTGAAGTCACTAAACCGTAAGGTAAAGAGTAATGTAGCGCAATCACACTAAGTGGCATTCAACTTAATCAGCAAGATAAGTTTTGGGGGAAGAAATCTGAGTATTCCTTACCCGAACCTGTGCAAGAAGAAATGCCTGAGCAAATTCTTGAGGAAAAGGACCAAGAGGAAGGTTTGACGAAGGAACCTGCCGATGGAGCAAGCAAAAATGTCACGGCAAAATCAGTTCCTACACCACTAGTGGAAGAAGTTAGACCCACACCAGCCTTTCCCCAGAGACTCAAGAAGCACAATGATGAAATTCAATTCAAAAAGTTTATAGATAAATTGGATCAGTTATACATAAATGTCCCACTCTTGGAGGCAATTGACTAGATGCTCACCTACGCTAAATTTCTTAAGGAGATAGTCACAAATAAGAGTAAGGTGGAGAAGTTTGAGACAATTGCCACAACAAAAGAGTATTGCTCTGCTTTGAGTACACTACCGTTGAAGAAAAAGGATCGAGAAAACTTTATTATTTCGTATGCCATTGGAGACAAGTTCATTGGGAAAGCACTCTGTGATCTTGGATCGAGTGTAAATCTGATGCCCAAGTCTATTTTCGTGAAGCTTGGCATGAGAGATTTGAAACCAACATCCATCATATTGCAACTAACCGATCGTTCCCATGTGAGGCCTGAGGGGAAGATTGAAGATGTCATAGTGAGGGTGGACAAATTCGTGTTTCCAGACGATTTTCTCATACTTGATTGTGAGGCTGATGCTAATACACCCATTATCTTAGGAAGACCTTTCCTAGCAACCGGTCGCATTCTCATTGATTGTGAGAAGGGTGAACTTACAATGCGTGTAGCAAATCAAAGATTGACCATGAACATCAACAATTCTCTCAAGTACATGGATGATTTTGAAGAATGCCGGAGCATTTTAGAAGCAAATTATGAGCTATCAACGGAAGTTGATCATTTTTGTCACAGCAATTTTGCGCAACTGGATAAGTATGAAGAGCTCACGAATGGAGGAGAGGAAGAGGCTAGTGAATCTTCATTAGAAGAACATCAATCTAGTTTGCTGATAGCTAGAAATCATTCGAGATTTGAACCTCTTGATTTCGAGGAATTCAATCCTCCAAAGCCTTCGTTACTCGATGCACCAAAGTTGGAGCTGAAGATTTTGCCACAGCATTTGAAATATGCTTATCTGGGTGAAAACGAGACCCTGCCTGTTATTATTTTTGCGAATCTAAATTCTGATCAAGAGAGAAGTCTACTTGCTGTTTTGTCACAACATAAATGAGCAATAGGATAGACTATGGCAGATTTAAAGAGGACTATTCCTACTATCTGTATGCATAAGATACTTCTTGAAGAATGCCGTGACAAATCTGTGGAGCCACAACGTAGACTCAACCCCATTATGAAGCATGTTGTTATGAAGGAGATTCTCAAATTGCTTGATGCTGGAGTTATTTACCCAATCTCGGACAACTCATGGGTTAGCCCGATTCAGTGTGTACCCAAGAAATGAGGCACGACCATGGTGAGCAATGAGAACAATGAGCTATTGCCGACACGCTTAGTGACCGGATGGAGGATTTGTATGGACTATTGCAAGCTTAACAAGGCTACGAAGAATGACCATTTTCCTCTACCCTTCATCGACCAAATGTTGGATCGCTTGGTGGGCAAAACATTCTATTGTTTTTTGGATGGATATTCGGGGTATAACCAAATAGTTATAGCACCGGAGGATCGGGAAGACTATATTCACTTGTCCTTATGGCACTTACGCTTTTCGAAGGATGCCCTTTGGATTGTGTAATGCCCCGACAACTTTCCAACGCTACATGCAAGCTATCTTCTTTGATATGGTTGAAGACTCTCTTGAAATTTCCATGGATGATTTCTCTGTTTCTGGAGATAGTTTCCAGAATTGTCTTGGCAATTTAGCAAAAGTCCTGAAACGATGTGAAGAAGCTGACCTTGTGCTGAATTAGGAGAAATGTCACTTCATGGTGATAGAAGATATTGTGTTGGGCCATAAAATCTCACACAAAGGCATTGAGGTAGACAAAGCTAAGATCGAGGTGATCGAGAAGCTATCACCGCCAACAAATGTCAAGGGCATAAAAAGTTTCCTTGGACACGCGAGAGTCTATCAGAGATTCATAAATGATTTATCCAAGATCTCCAAGCCCTTTTATATGTTGTTGCAGCAGAACCAACCTTTTGTGTTCGATCAAAAATGTCATGGTGCTTTCAAAGACCTGAAGCGAAGCCTGATCACTGCACCAATTGTTGTTCCCCCAGATTGGACTTTATCGTTCGAACTGATGTGCGACGCGAGCGACTACGTCGTGGGAGCAGTCTTGGGGCAGCGTCGAGGTAAAATTTTTCATGTTGTTTATTATGCTAGCCGTACTTTAAATGAAGCACAACTTAACTATACTACCACAGAGAAAGAGCTATTTGCCCTGATATTTGCATTTGACAAGTTTAGGTCATACTTGATAGGCACTAAGGTCATTGTTCACACCGATCACTTAGAAATTAAGTACTTAATGACTAACAAGGATGCTAAACCTAGGCTCATTAGATGGATACTACTGTTGCAAGAATTTGACCTAGAGGTGGTAGATAGGAAGGGAACCGAAAACCAAGTTTCTGATCATCTTTCTAGGCTAGAAGTAAACCTGGAATGTCATGAAAAAATTGAAATACAAGATGAATTTCCTGATGAGAAAATCCTTTATGCCATGGCAATTCCGTGGTACGCTGACCTTGTTAATTTTCTTATTAGTGGTGTTTTGCCTTTTGACATGACTAGCCAAGAAAGGAAGAAATTCAAACATGACGCACGGTTCTATTTCTAGGATGAGCCGTATCTGTTCAAGCGTTGTGCTGATCAAATTATCCGAAGATGTGTGCCGGAAGAGGAGCAAAGAGATATTATGTATCACTGTCACATAGGCCTATGTTGAGGTCACTTCGAGGAATGAGGACTGCAACTAAGGTCCTCCAATTAGGTTTTTATTGGCTTACCTTATTCAAAGATGCCTAGGCTTTTTACCAAGCCTGCGATCGATGTCAAAGAACTGAGAATATCTCCAGACGTCATGAAATACCACGACAAAATATTTTGGAGATAGAGTTGTTTGATGTGTGGGGCATAGACTTTATGGGACCATTCCCATCCTCATTTGGAGATTTATACTTCCTTTTGGTAGTGGACTACGTGTCCAAATGGGTAGAAGCCATTGCGACGCCAAGGAATGATTCAAAGGCCGTGCTTAAATTTATTCATAAGCACATTTTCACAAGATTTGGCACGCCAAGGGCTATCATCAGTGAGTAAGGCACTCTCTTTGGCAATAAGTTGATTGCCAAGGTATTACAAAGATACGGGGTGCGACACAAAATTGCCACGGCATGTCATCCCCAAACCAGTGGGCAAGCCGAGGTTTCCAACCGTGAAATCAAGCAAATTTTGGAAAAGTGGTGAATCCAAGAAGGAAGGATTGGTCACCAAAGATTGATGAAGCGTTGTGGGCATACCGAACAACTTTCAAAACCCCCTAGGGATGTTTCCATCTAAGTTAGTCTATGGAAAGGCATGTCACCTCCCGGTCGAACTAGAGCATAAGGCTTATTGGGCAATCAAGAAGCTCAACTTTGATGTCGAATTAGCTGGTGAAAGAAGATTTCTAGAGTTAAATGAGATGGAGGAATTCAGGACCTAAGCCTATGAGAATGCTAAACTTTACAAGGAGCGAACCAAATGATGACACGATCAAGTGATTTTGCCAAGGGATTTTCAAGTTGGACAACAAGTGCTCTTATTCAACTCAAGGCTGAAGCTCTTCATAGGGAAGATTAAATCGAGGTGGTACGGGCCATTTGAAATACATCACGTATACCCCCATGGAGCTGTGGACATCAAAGACATTGATAGTGGGAGAATTTTCAAAGTCAATGGCCAACACCTGAATATCTACATTGGAGCCCACATAATGCGGGATAAACCTACCACATATCTTATAGATGTCTGACATGTTGAAATGTCACGACATTTTCAGTTTACTCCTGTTCATAAATAAATTATCTTTAAGTTTGTTTTATTTGCTTTATTATGCTTAATCTTTTTAATCATTTCTTTTATTTTCTTTTAGGTTAATATACACCCTTGGAGGCTAGCGGCTAAAGAGAAAAGAAGGAGAAAAGTATGAAACCCTACATGAATTTAAATAGGTGGGAAAAAGACAAAAATGTAGAGTTTTTCAATTTTTAACCACCCTCTCTCTCCTCTCTTTAATTTCCTGACACCACTACCCAATCAACCCCCTCCACACGTTTTACTCCAACGCCCACACTAAAAAAAATAAAGGTCTCACCTTTATTTCTTTCCATTCTCTCTTTCTTTCCATCTACTTCTTCATCTATACCAACCTCCATAGCCGAAATACCCCACCATTAACAAAGCTTCAAGCTTTCATACTTTCTTTCCACTCTTTCAACCTAAAGATGGTACAAACTAGACCCCCAAGATCCGCACAACAACTTCTTGCTATTTTTGTTGATGAATTGGCGGAATAGAGGTTTAAAACTCTCAAAAATAGAAAAGTTTTCTTTGAACTTGGCTTCATCCTCTCCGACGAGTTGGGACCAAAGGTAAAGGATGTGGTGGCGCACCACCATTGGGAGCAGTTTGCTGCCCATCCAGGCTCCGTCAACGCAACAGTAATGCATGAGTTTTATGCCAACATTCACAGCCCTGACCAGAAATCTGTATATGTCCGGGGCAAAAACATACACTTCATAAACACGGCTATCAACCGCTTCTTCAAAATCCCTCAAAAATGGATAGGCATGCTAAGAAGGAAGAAGAGGCTGATTACGAAACATATCAAGGTGTGAAGGAGGATCTATGTTTGCCCGAGACCGAGTGGAACGGTCAGCAAACTTCAAGACGAACGGTGAACCGAGAGCACTTGCTTCCCAACGCCTGGTTCTGGAATCACTTCCTGAGATACAAGCTGATGCCCACTTCGCATCACACTACTGTGATTTTACCTCGAATTATGTTGTTGCATTCTATTCTCTTTGGCTGCCCAACGGATATAGGAAGGATAATTGTGCATGAGACGCATGCTTGTTGGGAACGACCCAAGAGCCCTCTCATATTTCCAAACCTAATCACCGTACTATGTCGGAAGAAAGATGTTCCAGAATATGATTTTGATGAAATAGTGGAAGGAATGAAAGGGTTGTCTGCTGAAAAAGTGACTGCACTTATGGGCAACGCCGAAGAGCAGCCAAAGGCATCACATGCTGCCTCGGCTAAAGGAAAAAGCCCGATGGAAAAAGATGATACACTGTAGCTATCCATAAATGCTATGGAAAAAGTTGATGACTTGTTAAAAGATCTAAAGAAATTTTTCCTTTACAAAAAAAAGAGAGACGAGGTCATCAAAGCCTACTTGGCAGAGTTGCTTCCTCCACTAGATCAAGAGTTCCCTACGTTTCCAGAGTTTATACTGCCCAATGCATCAGGATATGCCTTGGCATTTACAGCTGCCCCAACTCGAACTAGGCCAGCTGTACCTGATCTAAATGAATCCCCATCCCCAGTTGAACCGTCTGAGGAGGCTAGACCAATGGAACCGGAAGTTGAGGAGCATGCCCAAGAAGCCTAGTCACCTACACCGGAACAAGTTCCTGAAAATGTCACGACATTTTCCGAAGACGAAGCCCAGTCACAAGATCAACTCGACCCTTCTGCTGCAAAGGAACATGAAGTCAGTTTTATATCTTCGTTGTTTGAAGACCCTCCCACCCAGAAAACACAACAAGAAGAACCCCAGCAAGCAGCCCCACAAGAGGAATCACCAAAGCCCTCTCCCAAGAGGAAAAAATCTAAGCGCCGCATCAAGATGTCAGCCGGGAGACATTCAACACCATTTCATGTTGCTGCTAAGAAATCCAGAAAACGGGGAGAAGATGACGAGTCTGATCCTGAAGACAGTTAGCCCCCATTGAAGCGCCGAGCATCGCGCCGAATTGCCACCACACCACCAGCATAGCCAAGGTACATTACATTGCATTTCATTTCATTGCATTTTACTTAGTTTTTTTAGTTGCATTGAGGACAATGCTTGCCTCAAGTTTGGGGGAGGTGTCGTCCTCTATTTCATTTTCATTTGCATGATAGAAGAAGTTGTAGAAAAATGCCATGACATTTTTGCAAGTTTAAGGTTAAGTTTATAGGATTATAGTTTGTGATGCCCGATGATGATATTATTTTATATGGCCAGTATTGAATTGAAAATGCATGACTTGAGATATGAATAAAATCTGCTTTAGGATTTTGGTTGCTTGTGTTTATTTTATTATTACACGAGTGTATGTTCTCCATGCTTAAGAAAGTTAAAATTTTTTTAAAGAATGTAAACTTGAACAACCTTGTATGCTTTAATGAATCTTTTTGTTAATATAGAACCCCCATTAGTTAGTATATAAGTTGTGAATAAATGCCTAGACATATCTGTAGAGGTATACTCCACTATGCCATGGCATATCCATGTGCATATGAGTTACTAAAAGTGGCACAGGGTGACGCTACACTTTTAACTTGCCATGGCATTGCTTGGATGCTGCGTTTAAATAAATGGCTGCTATGGCATGAGTAGAAGGTAGTGTGACAGGTTGACTCCCCTCGTAGCAATTGTTGGCATTTTGTAAAAAAAAAAAGAAAAGAAAAAGAAGTATTATATATTTGGGGAGTTATAATTGTGCTTAATATGACAAACATGCCTTGCTAGGATAGTGAACATTCCTTAGAATTTTTCTAAGATTAACTAAGAATATATTAGATACACTCACTCATGCACACACACACTCGCATCCGACCTTATCCTAGAATAGTGTTCTTGAAATTTCCTCGAGTCTTATATGTTTATGCCATGACATTTTCTGAGGGCTGAAACTCTGACCAATTGCTTGCCTAGTTCTTGAAATTTTTCATGACATTTCTTATCTTCTAGCTACTATCCATTGCTTGAGGACAAGTAATAGCTTAAGTTTAGGGTGTGACAACTCCGCAAAAAGGCTATATTTTAGGCCTTTTTACTTAAGTTATTGAGTGTCTTTAGGCTCATATAGGTTCATTTAGTTGCAATTAGGTTCATAACATTGCATGTAGTCTTCTAGTTATGCCTTGACATTTTTATGTGGTAATAGGTGCTATTTAATGGGAAAGGTAGTTCTTTTCAATTGTGTTGTGTAGGTAAAGAAAAAATGGAAGTTGAGGCAATTTGTCATGTCATTCACAGAAGGATAGCGATGGGAAAATGTCATGGCAAAGCTGGAGGACTCCTGTGCTGAGCTAAACGAAAAGAAGATATTTTGATAAGAGTGCCAACTGGTGCCATTACAGCCGATCGAGACAACTACAACCTGGCCACAGCCACCTCGGTAGAGGACCACAACCAATATTGCCTGATTGCGAGCCACCTCAGTAGGGGACCATTATCACCGCTACCATCCCTGTAGAAATGCCATCACGTGAAGGGGGCAGAAATGGGATTTTTACTATCTTCTAGGGTTTATCACCCTTTTTAAAGACATGGTGACCTACAAGAAAAGGATGCACCTTTGAGGAACAAAAAACACAAAAAAGAGGGACCTTTGGAGCTATTTACGGTGGAGGAAATCTCCAACCTTTCTCCTCCAAACTCCGGCCGAAGATTCCTCCAATGATAGAGCTCGAATGGAGTGGTGTGCTATGCACCCGGAAAGGGCTATCACACCAAGGCGTCTCGTGGTGGTTGAAGAAGCTGGCGACCTGCGCAACCGAGGGTGTCTTCTAGTCCTCCTTCCCTTGCTTTATTTTTCATATTTTATGAGGATGATTGTTAAATGTTTAAGGTTTTATTTGGATGATATTACTTTTAACATTTTGCACCACCATGTGAGCTTTATTTAGGTGGTTGCTTTTGTGGATGATTATCTTTTGCTTTTATTAATATATTGCCTTCTATGTGTTTTTATATTTGCTTTGCTCATTGTTGATAATCATCTATGCATTGTAAAAGGCACGAAAGTGTCCTGTGTTTAGGTGCATGCTAGAGCACTCGGAAGAGACGTAGCTATAGATCCTTAGATCATCTGGAAGGAGCTAAGGGAGGATGTACATGAGCAATGGGTTCTAGACTGAAAATAGGGCCTAATCTAAGCCTAGAGCACTCGGAAGAGGCGTAGGTGAGGGTTTCAACGACTAAAAGGAGTATGCTTTATCGATAGACTAGTGCTACTCGAGTGACACGAGATGCCATGGCATTTTAGTCTGTCAGGTTCCTATGACTCGGAAGAGCGGGAATAATTTAGAAACCTCTGTCGAGTAGATATACACCGTAGTAGCTATATGTTAGGTAGGAGTAAGGGGTAAGACGTCCATAGGAGCTTCCACCAGTCATTCTCGAGAGAGTTCATCAATAGAGGGATAGTACACCATATTGCTTAACGTGTTTTTGCATCCTTTTATTGCCTCAGCATTTACAAACTGCTTTCTTTGTTTTACTTGTTATCTTGCAATCATACTACTTTCCACTCCACATATCGCTTCCGTACATCCACCTTGCCATAATCATCCATTCCATTTTGTCTTGGCATATTTTAGTTGCTTGCATTATAGAATTATCATAGCAGTTATACATAACACCTCATCGTACATATCCATCTTCTCTTGTTTATATCTCTTCCTTTGTTTTTCCTTTTTAGTTTGTGACACCCTTTTGCCTTGACAAATTTCCTTGCACTTTACCAGAGATCCTTTTGAGAACGATACTCACTCACCGTATTATTACTTGTATGGTTGTGTATACTTGAATATATATGTGTGTTCACATAAATCATTTATAGCACTACACAGAACACACCACTCTCTCTTTTCCTTGTAATGCAGACAAGAAATGAGTTAGTCATCCGGGCAATCAGGGAAAACTCTTAGTGCTTTTTAATTCATATTATAGCTTAAGTATGTTGCTTTTATATTTTTAACCTTAGGTAGTTTAGGGAGCAATGGTGATGAGGAACCTTAGGACGTATAAGTCGGTTATTGAACAGTTGAATATTGAATCTTGCACATTGGTATATTTGCTTCTATGTTAATGAAGTCTTTTAGATTTGATTCACATATTTATTGTGCTTATACATGTTGAATTATGACTTTGATGAGTATTGCTTAAAATTTGTGTTAAGAGCATTAAACTAGGACAATTGACATATAAAAATCTTGTGGGATTATGTGTTTTAAGCCCTATAGGTGAATAAATGCATCTAGTACTTTTTCAGTCACAGTTAAAGCATGAAATATACCTAATTAAGGATCAATAACTTTAATTTCACTTTTTAGATCACAAAGTTCTAAAAAATTTACAATTAGGTCCCTAAAACTTGTTCGTTTAAAATAGGACTCGTTTCATATTAATTTCCGCTGCAAACGAATTCAGTCCTGTCATGAACATGTAGGATCTAATAACGCATTTAGAGAAGATAGGAGAATAATTTTTAGGTTTGTTTATCGGGGCGAATCTCCGGACTAGCCTCGGTATTCCCCGTGTAACTCGTTCGAGTCGGGTGGTGTCTAAACCAGGTCGAAAGGGTTACAACATATCTACCTGTGGGAAGATGGTTGCGTAGGAGAACAAGATCTCAAATTAGGGTTTCGGTCACTTAATAGATTTAGGCTCAAATTTAGGCTTAAACGAGGCCATTTGTAATTAAATATATTTTGGCTTTTATAAATATGTAAATATGATCTCTTTAATAAAATCAGACTTATTATTTATTTGATATATCTATTAACCTTTTGACGTTTTTAATTTTGCTTCATATAATAATAATAAGTAATGATAATACTAACGAGAGATAATATAATACTTAAACCGAAAATAATAATTATAAAAAGGGATAGTAATGGTAAATAGTAAAAGTAATACTAATACTACTAAAATTTAACACAATACCGATAATAGTAGTATAATATTTTTGGCTTTTTAAAACACATAACATAAACTAACATATATAGCTAATTTTAAATAAGTATTTCTAACATAATAATTTTTAAGTATTGTAAATAAGAATATTAATTAAGATAGTAACTAACCATATTATAACAAATATCAAAAGTGGGTTAATGACTTTGGATAAAATTAGTGATTATAAAGTATCAAGATCTTTTTACTTTATCTGTATATTTCATGTTTAGTTATATACAATTCTGATTATTGCTTTAGACTCTCTAAACTTTGTATGTGTGTATGTGTATATTATTACAATTGTAATACTATGGTTGTAGTTAAGAAGACTTACATCGAATAAATCAGTTGTAATGTTATTATTGTAGATAAGAAGACTTGGTGATTTTAAGGAAATGTTAGATTTTTTGGGAAAAATAAGGATGTATGGTAAGTTGCTTTATAATTGAGGATCTAAGGCGAAATCTACAATAAATTGAAGTATTCTTGATTTTTTTATTATAAAAATTTAAATTTCAATGAATATGTCACTTATAGGTGATGTCTTAAGCTAAATTATAAAATTGGAATAAAAAATTAACAATTGTAGTGAAAAAGTCAGTCATATCAGCCGAATAAAATTGTCTCGAAAAGATACCACGAAAAAATGATGTACAGGACCTGAATATACCAATTACGTTTTCATATGTAGAATGACGCGACATGTGTCTGTGATGCCATCTACAGGTTGCGGCATATTCCATTATAATAAAAAAATAAATTCAAATAAATAATATTAAAAATGTAAAAATAATATAATAAAATTTTAAATCATTAATATAAAAAATTAAAACTAAATATAAAAAACATTTAAATAATTAATATGAAAATTCAAATTAAGTTTAAACAATTAATATAAAAATTCTCAATAGAAGAAAAAAATTCTATCTTCTTCTCCTCAGCAACTCTTGTCTATGTAGAGGAGATGTTTAGTCATAACGTCGTGGTGATTAAGCAATCCTCTGTGGTCATTGAGGTCCCTCAAATCTTGTTCTTCTTCGGCTGGCTGATCATCCAAAATTCTCGTAGAAAGTAGTATTACATACATATCTTTAACACATAACAGAGTAAAAAGAGAGGAGTAAAAAGGGCAGAATAGGTAAATATGGATATGGTTGTTAAAATGTACTCTAGATGATTTATACAATACTTTCTCCCATGTATCATCATAATTATATGTTCCCCTACATGTCCTGTGATTTCTAAACTCTATAATGCTTACTAATCTACAAGATTAATCGGTTGCGACTGTTGGTACTTTATATGTGTTGACAAACCGATTTCATGCTGATATGAGCATCTATGGTTTGTATGCCATCTCTGACTCACTTTTATGAGTGCCAAAAATGATTTTTCGTTGTTACAAAACCAATTCATGTAGTTTGAATTATCACGAAAATCATCTACCTAAAGTAAGAGAAATTATTTTATAGACCGGTTCCACCACGTCATTCATGGTCCCTAACGACTAAAAATTAGCCAACTAATTTTATATTTTCTATATCATTTTTTCTTTCCTAATTAATCTCTATGTAATCACCCATTACCTATTTATATGGTAATAAAAAATTGATAATTCACTCTTGAAAAAAATAATATGAAAAATATAAAATTAGTTGGTTAATTTTTAGTGGTTAGGGACCATATAAAACGTGATAGAACCGGCTCATAAAATAATTTCTCCTAAACTAGAGTCACATGAGTTGGCATGTATAAGTTTCGGTTGTTTCAACTAGTAATAAAACTTTTTTTTTCTTACGTCTCCCGTTATCATCAAACCTAAAATTTTGTTCTCACGTATGACTATCTTTGAGATTAATCGGAGAACAAGGAACGGGTTTGATGATGTCAGAATTGTCGTAAGACTTTATCAGTGCACTGAAACTTTACCATTGAAAAATAAATCAACAGTACAAATTTATCTTAAAATGTAGCATCCTACCACATATATTGGGTACGTAGAATTGTACATCCGTATCGTCATACGACATCAAATGAACTATAAAAAAATAATATTAACACCAATAAATAATATTAAGACCAAATGAACTGTAATTTAAACTAGCTTTAATATATTTTTCTCTTTGGATTTGATTTTAAGTCTCACGCCAATAATATTGTTGTACACCACCCCAGCTTTTATTTATTAAAATGTAGCATCCTACCAAATCAATGTCGTTACCTGCATGAAAACCAAAAATATTTATTTATTAATTCAAAATAATTTTAATAAAAAACATTATATATTTTTATTTTAATATTACCTTCTATAGCAAGTAGAAAATCAACTAGGTTACTGATTCTAGGTGTCAAATATGACTATTGATACCAAGTCCAAGTGTAAAGTAAGAGAAGACATCCATCAATACCGAATATCTTATTCTTATTTCTAACAATAACAACCTTGTACATTTAATGATATAAGACCGCCAATATTGCAGAACCCCAATTGTGTGAACGAGCTTCGCTAAAATTTTCAAGCAGTAACAAATGTTGCGTGTGCATAAGATTACTTGATTTATCGAACATTAATACCCTATCAATGAGTTGTAGGATATAAGCATGTGTTGCATATGCAATTTTTCATGGGTTAAGTCCATGGTTAACCCGAATTCATTCTCCAACCAGATTAACTTCACACGTAACCCTTTTGTGTTAGTTTCTAAAGGGATTCTCTCGAGAAACTAGTGACAAATTGTATATACATCATAATTATTCTACCCCACGATCATATTTTCATTTAAGGTGAAAAATGCTAACATATATTGTATTATAAAATTTCGTCTGGTATAATTGACAAATAATGCAAGCAGATGGCTCCTCTGATATCGTCCCTCTACGATAAAAACAATGTTAATTGTCTTGTATTTAATAAATTAAATTAAATTAATAACATTATAAAAATAACATATATTTCATACTCGAACATAAATAAATAAGTTCTAAATTACTGATACCGATATGAGATGATATGTTCTCATGGTTCAACTGCAACAACTGATCAGATGCCATATCTTACATTATCTGCAAAACAACTACTTTAATAAATTCTAGAATTATTCAAATATCTCTAAACCTTAAACCCTAAATCTAATAATTATTTGAATATCCCTAAACCCTAAACCTTAATATCAAGATTTGGATTCAGATCTGAGTGTTGGGTTAACCTGAATTGTTGGGCTTCAATGTTTGGGTTTTGTGCCTTTTGGGGCCTTAGATTTGTTGGGCTTTGAGTGGTTTTGGGCCTTAAGAGTTTAGGATGAGAGCATTTTGGTAAATACCTAAATGAGAGGAGAAAGAAGAGGGGTTGGGAGTTTATTTTCTGCAGACCATGATCTCATCTTTTTCTCTCCTTTCTTCCCTTCTTCCTCATCTTTGAAGCAAGAAAAGAATGGTTAATGGTTGAATCTTTGAGAGCTTAGTTGAGAATCACGTTTTTTTTTGAAGATGAAGTTTTAGATCTGTTAGAGATCTATCAATCAAGGTAAATATGTGTTGGTTTGGTGAGAAAAGTGGTTTGTGAGTGTTGTTTGAAGGAAGAACTAAATGGAGTTCGAAAGCCTAAATCTCACTTTTCTAGTGTCTTTAAGCTCTGAGAATCTTCCTCAATGGTATCTAATGGTTGGTTTGTCTTCCTTTGTAGAGAAAGAGGTTAAAGAGCCTTCCAAAAGCTTTGGAAAAGAAAAAGCTTGAAGAGGAGGAAGAGATCGAGTTTGTTATGTTTTGCTTAAGGTTGGTACTCTTCCAACTCTCTTGCATCCTGTATTTCATAGATTTAGGCATGTTGCATGTGTGAATTGTTGCTTGATATGCTTGTTTTCTTAAAATGCCTCTAATGGTAGAATGATGAACTGTTGTTGAACCTCCGTTTTTAGGGCTTAAAAATGCTTAGAGTTATCCCCTTAGAGTGTAGGAATGATTTGGAATCGAATGAGTTAAGTTTGGGTAGAATTATTAGCAATTGAAGGGTCTAGACCTGCATTTTCGTGTAGGCTTATCGATACCCTTGACAGGTGTATTGATACCCTAGAGAGGGAACAAGGGAGAAAATATTCGTCACGATACTAAAAATTCTAGTTGTAAATCGTTTGGATACCACATTAGGGGCATATCGAAATAGGGTAACATATCGTTACCCTACATAGGAGTATGAATACAGGTAAATTTCCCTTGGACTTAAGTCAACGTCTTAGAGTATCGATACGTAGCAAAAATGTATCGATACTAGGGCATTTCGATTCCTCCTTTACAAACGTATCGATACCTCTTGGCAATCTGGCAAAGCTAGGGACCATGCTTAATGCTGATGGGTCGCCTAGAATTATATTATTACTATGTGCTGGGTCTGAACACCCTTATATATATGATCAAAGTGTTGCAACACTCGAAGACTTTACGAACGTAGGATCCCGATGCTTAGTGGATGTGTAACTGCTCGAAGATGCTTGATAAACTGTCGTGTGTCAAAAGTACGCGTTTAGTGTAAGTGGACATATCGAAAATAATAAGTGATAAGTATTTATCGGATTATCGTCTCCACAGGGACTTGTAGACTTAATATGTCTTCTTCGTCTTCTTGTTCTGTTGAAAGAAATAAAATAATACACAAGTGATTGAGTTTGGTTTAACTAAAATAAAATAACTAAGCAAAGTAAAGAGATTGAATATTATAGAGAGATGAGTTAGGATCCAGTTGCGTTGTATTGTGGATTTGATTGACTTGTCTCTGCTCAATGCAATCGTATATCACTGCCTCGACAGCAGTGTAGTTTACTGCCTTGGCAGCGACGATACTTGTCCGCCGCGGCAATCCCTTGCTCGTGGTTGGACTTTACCAAAGTTCGGCAAAGTGTTCTTGAATGACTCCGCTTATCCCTAAGTCAGAGTGTTGTTGATGACTAGTCCTTGATGATACCTCCCGGTGTGAACCAATTATACTCACCAACCAATCTCACACTTCTTTTAGCCACTGAAACTCTTAACCTATCCCTAGGCCGAGTTAGTATTTCGCGATTGAAACATCGTACTTATACCTTTCGTGAATCTAACTCTCCCGAGCTTAGATAAATGGATTACTCACAAACTTCTCTCCCGAGCTTGAATGCAAGAACAAGGAATAACAAAGGATAAGCAAACCTTGATAATTTTATTGCATTGAAACAAAGACAAAGTACAATCTCCTCTCACATATACTAAACAACCTTCACCTAAACCCTAAGAAAGTTTAGAACATAATGGAGAAAGAAAACAAGTTATGATTCGGCTCTCTCCCCCTAGGTATTCCGTGTCTAATACATTGGATGGCTAGGTCTTTATATAGGCTAGACCTAGGGCAAACCTTTCCTAAGTAGAATACAAATTGGAGTAGGGAACAAGTCATGTACATAATTAAAATATTTCCAAGTTTAATTCCGCTAAGGGGCTTTCCCGCGTGGCCTTGTCTTGGGCTTTTCCTCATGCTAGCCAGCTTCGATCCATGGGCTTTAAGTCCAGACACGTCCCTTGGATTTTTATCTTCCAATCGCCTACAATCTTGCTTCCTGGCTCTCAGCTGCTGCCTCGGCATCAGATCTTGCCTCGGCCATGTTGCTGCCGCGGCAATGGTTCTCCTGCATAGATATAAAAATGCAGTAAAACGTGCCTTTTTTATGAATATTATCTCTATAAGCGTAACTTCTAAATATATCACATTAAATTCGTGCATTGGTTCGATTGAGTGTATATTTGGTGATTAATGCCCATAAAAGGTGTAAAAAGTGATAGTGAGTTGAGCACTTATCATAAACCATTCCAAGCATGGATGTATGATCCTGATGCTTAGTGGACGCGAGCCTCATTCTAGAGTATGGGAACCCGTTGCTTCGTGGACACGGGCCATTCTCGTAGTGTATGATCCCGATGCTTAATGGTCGCGAGACGCGCTACTTATATATATATATGTATGATATATATATATATATATATATATATACTTATATGAGATATATGGACTAGAGATATTGTTTAGACTTCTCTTGACATGCATATGCCATGTACCGATGTTTATGCATGCATGATATCCTATGTTTAAGTGAATATGATAGCGTCATTGTACCCATGCAATGTCATAATTCATGCCTTCCATGCTTATTTATGTTATGTGTGATGTAAACTGGTTGATAGAGTACCCACTGAGATTCTATAGCTCAAAGTTTCAAAATGTGTTTTCGTGCGTAGGTTAAGGAAAGATTTGGATCGGAGGAGAATCATCGTGGTTGGATTCAACATCGAAATTTTTGTTATAGTACTTTTACTTGATGTAGTGGGCTATGTACTTGTATGACCCTATGTGTGTAATTGTAACTCTTGTTTATTTCATTGAGCCGAATTTTTTTAAATGGGTTGTAATATTTTGGAGCACCAACTACTTTTAAATTACTTGGATTTATGTTTTAAATTGGATTTGAATTTATGAACAATGATGGATTTGGATTTAAACTTATTCTTTTAGGATTTTTGAAATGAAATTTTAAAATACGGGTTTTGGGCCGGAGGACCAATGTGACACCGGGTCGAGGGTGTTACATTTAGTGGTATCAGAGATTAGGTTTGTCAGTTCTAGGAATTCCCCGGGGGAGTTTAGTGTAGTATATAGGTGTTAGATAAGTACATGCCCATGAGACGAAGTCTTATTTGCTTTAATGCTGAAAATAAGATGTTGTAACCTTGTTTGTTTGTTGTATAGTAAGAAATGCCAAGGAGAAACCGAGACGTTGTGGAGACTTTGGGTTCTTGGGAAAGGGACTACTGGATGCTGAGTTCGTTCCTGAGATGGAGGCAACATCAAATGATGCAGTTGGTCAAGTGGCCAACTACTTCTTGCAGCTCAACCTAGTGTTGCACATGATCGTAAGAGCTATACCGAGACCGTCTGCTATGCCTCGAGAAGCACTAGTGGAGAGGGTTTGATGGCGAGAAGCTATTGACTTCCATGGTATGAGGCAAGACAATCTCGTGCAACATGACCAATGGTTGCATGACACCTGTTGGATCATGAGACAAATAAAGTTGAGGTCAGAAGATAAGTTATCGTGTGTTTTGTAGCTTTTGAAGGGCAATGCCAAAGAGTGGTAGGAGATGGTGGAGCTCGGATGGTATGCCGACCTACTTACATGGGATGACTTCCTCGATGAGTTTGAGAAGAAGTATGTGGGTGAGACCCACATCGACACCTTGAGGGAGCGGTTCATCCATCTTGTGCAAGGAAATCGTTTGGTGTTTGCTTATGAGCAAGAGTTTCTACAGCTGAGTAGGTATGCTCCGGAGTTGGTGGATAAATAATAGATGAGATGTAAGAGGTTCTTGAAGGGTCTAAGGAAGGAGATCCAAACTTACCTCATTGATACTCCACCCAAAGTGCTTTTCGAGTTGACCGCTAGTGCCAAGTCCTTGGAGAAAGTACAAGGGTTGACCTATGGTTTGTCTTTCGGCCAAGGTGGTGCAAGTGGAGGCAATCAGAACTACTCCAACAACTATCAGTCCTACTCAGGGAGGAATAGGAACCATTGGAATCAGAATAGGGGAGATTCTAATCAAAGTGCAAGATCTAACTGTAGGTCTGAGTCTACCAAAAGGAAGACACAATCTATGTCTTCCCCTATGATGATCCCAAAGAGCTCTAAGATGAGTTTGGGTGTTCCGACTTACCCTCAGTGTGAGCTGAACCATAGAGAAGAGTGTTGGGGAGTGGTTAAAGCTTGTTATTGTTGTGGATCGATGAAGCATTTCTTGAAAGATTATCCCGAGAAGGTGAGAGGTTCAACATAGTAGGTTTAAAGGACTGACTATCCTAGCTAGAAGGGTCGAGGATTTAACCGTGTAGGGTTGAGTCATATGTCGGGTGGTACCTTCCAGTCTATGATGAGAGCACCAACTAGACAGTATGTTGTGAGGGCATAGGTGGACTAATGCAGCGACGGTGGATAGAGTTTGAAGTACTTGCTTACCCAGAAAGAGGAATCTAATGCAGCGACGGTGGATAGAGTTTCTAAAAGACTATGACTGTGTCATAGAGTATCACCCCAACAAGACGAATATGGTCGTCCATGCTTTGAGTCGGAAGTCCATGTCGGACTTGAGAGCCTTGTTTGCACGGTTTAGGATGACCGAGGATGGAGGTTTGTTGGCAGATTTACTCGTGGAACCCACACTAGTTTAGGAGATAAAGAGGGTACAAGTTCTTGACGAGGAGTTGGTAGCTCAGTTAGAGGCTTTTCATAAAGGTGAGGTGTCCGAATTTGAGGTAAAAGATGGTGGATTCTTGTACTTCAAGGGTCATTTGTTTGTCCTAGCTTTAGAGGATATGGGAGACCGTATCTTGAGGGAAGCTCACCGTAGCCTATTTTCTGTTCATCCAGAAAGTAATAAGATGTAACAAGATCTTTGCCCTTTCTTTTCGTGGCCTTGTATGAAAAGAGATGTTTATGAGTTTATGACGAGGTGTGTTTGGCGTGTCAGCTTTGTAACAACCCATTTAAAATAAAACCCATTACAAAACCCATTAACCCAATAACCAAATAATTACAACCCAAAACCTAGAAGCCCATATCCATTAAACCAAAAACCGGATACAAACCCTAACCCTAATGTTATGACTCAACCATTATACCTGCTACCGCCGACGCCTCTTCTGCCCGCGCAGCTCCGGCGCATGGCCGCCACGCACGACGAATCGAATGCCACGTGGCAACCACACGCTCATCTGATTGGATCACGCGAACGACCAACGCCCCACCGCCCATGTTAGACTCCACCGACCTATATCCGACCCGTACCCGGCAACAACCCGGGAAAATGGGGAAATCACATGCGTGGTCCCTCTACTTCCAGTGTATTCGTGTTTCGGTTCTCCAGTTTACATGCTCTTTTATTTAAGTCACTGTTTTCATCAATTTTACCCCTAATAGTTAATTTTATCCGATTTAGCCCCTAATTTCTACTATTTGGATCTAATAATTTTGTTTTTGTGCAGGTTAGTCCCAATTTTGTTATTATTATTATTATTATTATTATTATTATTATTATTAAATTATTATTATTATTATTATAATTTCTCTTTCATTTTATAATTACTAATAACCTTATAATTTTATTTATTACTATGTTATATTATTTTATTGTTATAATTATGTGTTTTTTGTTCGACCTTATTATCCCGATATATTATATTGGGAGTAGCATCCCGGTCTCCGAGTGTTATCTTCTTTGAATAATCGTGGATATTAGGTTTTAAAAAATATGCATTTTAAAATTAAAAATTAAATTAATTTGAATTTTATATTTTCTTAAGTAATTATGATGCGAACCTTTAGGTACAAATTTCTGGGCGTTATTGGGGTGTTAATCCTTCCCCAAACGTAACGAACTCCCAAACCCAAAAGTTTTGAATCTCTGGTTAATTTTTAGTGGTGTCCGATCTACCAAAGTGATCGGTGGCGACTCCAACCAACTAATTTTCAAATCTTAACGGTATTCCAATAGAAGTGACATCTTATTCCTCAGGTGTCATCTTCGGATACCGAATTTTCAAAACCCACCCGCTAAAACAAATTTTTAAATTTTGAGAAAAAAGGTCGCTACAGATGGCGAATCTACTGGGGATGAAATTTTCAAAAGGAGTTAGGCCTTAGTCCGGTTCGCATCATAATTTTTAAAATAATATAAAATTCAAATTAAATTAATTTTTAATTTTCATCACATTAGTTTAAGAACCCTTAAGTGGGAATGATTACTTCGCTTCGTGGGGTTTTCACCTCCGTATAGTGTTGTAATTAATTTATGGAATTTTAGTCCTTATATTTCGTGGGGTTCTCCCCTCTGTATAAATAAGGAAAATATTCCCACGAATCGATATCATTGCGATAGTTCGGGTACCGAAAATTTAGAACTAAACCGCATATAGTGAGCCGTAGAGCCATGTGAAACTTTGTCCGTTTAGCGGTAACATTTTTAGGCTTGGGTGTCTTTATATGCCATTTATGTAAAGTTTCTTATATGTTTAATTTTTCTCTATTTATTTGATTATGAACTGACCTTTTTCCTTTTTTTTTGATTGCATCATGGCATATCATAATCACTTTGCATCGAAAATATCATGATCATATTTTGACTGTTGCATTTCACGAGCCCGAAGTATTAATTCACAACTGGTTCTTAAATTGAAATATATCGGGAGAAAATCTAGCATCCTAGATATCAATACAACAGTCAAAGTTGTGAAAAAATCTTGTAGATTTAAAATGGACACGAGAACCATTTTTTGAACCAGTATCTTTACATCTAGGACATGCATCTTGCACTTACATACATACATTTCAAATTTAAAAATTGATCCTGGGGATGTCCCGTGCCAGCAAAATCAGATGAAGCGAAAGTCGATCGATCGAACTCCACGGTGAACACATGCGAAACATAGTCTAGGGGAATTTTTTTAAAATGATCTTTGCATCTACATCATGCCCTTACAAGACTCCACGACCAGCGACATTTTTCAAAGAAATTCAAAAGGCAAGATTTTGCTACCGAACCAAACTTCTATATTCCAAGAGACTACACCAACATGCGAACCCGACCGAGGGGCAACATAACACATTCATGAGGATAGTGAAAGCTTTGTGAGAAAAACAAACATCCAAATCTAAATCCAAAACCACCAAAAGCAGTCTCGGACAAAGATGTTGAAGCATACTCCCTGAAATGCTGACTCAAGAATGATCGAACCCAAGGGAAGATTTTGCTATCATTCGATCGAGCATTGCTCAAACTAGCATAGGATGGGGCATCCCTTTGAGATAAAAAAGAAAATCATGTCACATTCATTCATACATTAAAGACATCGTGCATAAATTAGGGGCATCCTTTGAAAAAAGAAAATCATGTCATGCATTCAGATATTTTGCACCATGCATTTAGACTTGACATGCATCAAGTTTGGAGCATTCATGATACATATATTTTCGCTTGTACATACCAAAAGGTCCAAATAGAGACCAAAGAACCTCAATCATGGGGCACCAACGCGATAACCAATCTTTAGCCCCGAGAAGGCTAAATATACAAAAAATCACAAGCATTCAGGTAATGACCTTAGAATTTTGAACAATTACTAACTAAGGTTTTATTTTGCTTTCAGGTCATGACTACCCATCATGGAGTAAAGAAAACAACTTTTTTTCAGTGTCGCTTCCTTCAGTGGTGGTGGGCCAATTTTTTTAGAATCTTGCCTTTCCGACGGCTATGTGAAAATTAAATCTTCATGCAAATCTCACTTTTCCTGACGGTACATGTGAATCAAAGCGTTTTTGAGAAATGGAAAAAACAAAAAAAATGAAAAATTGAAAAACAAAAAATGAAGAATGAAAAAACAAAAAATGAAAAAAAAGAGAAATGCAAAAAAAAATGATGAAAAAATGAAACGAAAATCAACAAAGACGTGCAAAAACAAGACAATGGGCAATTCAAATGTCCTTCAAAAATCCATTTTCGCGAATGGTCGAAGGAAAATAAATCCTTTGGAAAAATCCAATCTCGGGATTGGTACAAACTGATTGTACCTAGGGGAATGGTACAGCTATCCCGGAGCAAACGACTACCGGTAAATGCAAGACAAATCCGTTAATCCCTGTGCATTTGGGAAAAATGCATTGATAAGGATCATTCAAACATTCACTGAAATCCATTTTCATGAATGGTCAAGGAATTAAAACCTTGGTACCAATTGATTGTACCCAGAGTAATGGTACAGCTAGCCCGGAGCAAACGACTACCGGTAAGGGCAAGTCAAATCTGTTGATCCCTGTGCATTTGGGGAAAATGCAAAGAAGACATATGATATCAATTGAAGACATTTTTATATCAGATATTCAAATCTTTCAGGATTTGATCTTGTCCCCATTGATGGTGTGGCTAGGTCCAACTCGGTCATACTTCTCCGTTGATGGCGTAGTATGATCCAGATTGCTAAAATTTGATATTACCCCTCCGTTGATGGAGTAGATAGATTCAACTTAGTCCTGCTTCTCCGTTGATGGCGCAGTAGGATCCAAATCGCTGAAATTTGATCTTGTCCACGTTGATGGTTTGGCCAGATCCAACTCAATCATGCTCCTCTGTTGATGGCGTAGTATGATCTAAATTGCCAAAATTTGATCTTACCCCTCCGTTGATGAAGTGGATAGATCCAACTCATCCTGCTTCTCCGTTGATGGCGTAGTAGGATTTAAATTGCTGAAATTTGATCTTGTCCCCGTTGATGGTGTGGCTAGATCCAACCCAATCATGCTTGTCCGTTGATGGTGTAGTATGATCCAGGCTTGATCTTACCCCTCCATTCATGGATTGGATAGATCCAACTCAGTCCTGCTTCTTCGTTGATGACGTAGTAGGATCTAAATTGCTAAAATTTGATCTTGTCCCCGTTTATGGTGTGGCCAGATCCAACCCAATCATGCTTCTCCGTTGATAGCATAGTATGACCCAAACTTTATCTTACCCCTCCATTGATGGAGTGGATAGATCCAACTCAGTCCTGCTTCTCCTTTGATGGCATAGTACGATCCAAATTGTTGAAATTTGATCTCGTCCCCGTTGATGGTGTGGCCAGATCCAACCTAATCGTGCTTCTCCGTTGATGGCATAGTATGATCCAAACTTGTTCTTAACCCTCCGTTGATGGAGTGGATAGATCCAACTCAGTTTTGCTTCTCCGTTGAGGGCGTAGTAGGATTTAAATTACTGAAATTTGATCTCGTCCCTGTTGATGGTGTGGCCAGATCCAACCCAATCATGCTTCTCCGTTAATGGTGTAGCATGATCCAGACTTGATCTTACTCCTCTGTTGATGGAGTGGATAGATCCAACTAAGTCCTTCTTCTCTGTTGATGGCGTAGTAGGATCCAAATTGCTAAAATTTGATATTGTCCCCCGTTGATAGTGTGGCCAGATCCAACCTAATCATGCTTCTCTGTTGATGGTGTAGTATGATCCAAACTGCTGAAAATTTATCTTACCCCTCCATTGATGGTGTGGATAGATCAAACTTCACTAAACTTTAGGTCTTGCCTCCTCGTCATTGTTGCAGCTGGATCAAGTTTTGCAGACATTGCCTCTTCATCAGTGTTGCAGCTAGGTCAAATTTTTTCAGGTATTGCAACATCATCAGTGTCGTGGCAAACCAAACTTATCTTGTCTCCTCTAACAGATCAACTCAACTTTCATTCTCCTCAAAGGATTTCCTCATTTTTAATATTTTACAGATAAGGGTGGTGGAGTAGATGAAGTCAAAGCTCCAGCAGAAGAGGCGGTGGCCAAAAGAACTTTAACCTTACCGAAGAACCACGGCCTTATCAAAAGAACCCCAATCTTACCAAAAAACCTCAACCTTACCAAAAGAACTCCAACCTTACCCCAACCTTACCCTACCAGAACCCTCAAACCATATCAGGTAAAATGGGTTATTCTTTATCTTTGCTCTATTGTTGTTACACAACAATAAGCAAATAGTGGCAGTTGTAATAACCTATTTAAAATAAAACCCATTAATCAATAACCAAATAATTACAACCCCAAACCCGGAAGCCCATATCTATTAAACCTAAAACCGGATACAAACACTAACCCTAATGTTATGACTCAACCATTATACATGCTGCCGCCAACGCCACTTTTTCCTGCCCAGCTTCGACGCGTGGCCGCCACGGGCGACGAATCGAATGCCGCATGGTAGCCACACGCTCAGTTGTAATGGATTCTTACGAGGAAAAAATCAATCAAAAAAAATTATTCGAGGCAAAATTCTAGAGTGCAATAGCATTAACAAACCGAAAAAATAGAGAGTAGATCAGAGACGGAAAACCGAAATAAAAGGTAAAAAAAAGAGATATTCGACTTATCTTTATTTGCAGATCTACTTAAATCGAAGCGAATTTTCAAAAATCCGAGCGCAAAATCGGATTCCCCATGTCGAGACGAGTCGGAAAGACACATTCTTTTTCGATTTCAGTCGCCGGCACGACGGATGATGGCCGTGAACAGCGGCGAAGCAGCTCTGCTCTCACTGGAGAACCATAACCAAAGAGAGCTTCAAACTCTGTTAGCATTTCATTGTGGAGGAGAAGGAAATGACCTTGAAGAAGAAAAATGGGTATTAAAACTACACTAAAAAACGGCACTATTTTGGTGTTAGTCTTTTAGGCCCCAAACGGTGTTGTTTAAGGCATCCAGACCCGGTAGATCGACCTATATCCGACCCGTATCCGGCAACAACTCACGAAAATGTGGAAATCACACATGTGGTCCCTCTACTTCTAGCGTATTCGCGTTTCGTTCTCCAATTTACATGTTCTTTTATTTTAGCCATTGTTTTCATCAATTTTACCCCTAATGGTTAATTTTATTCGATTTAGCCCCTAATTTCTGCTATTTGGATCTAATAATTTTGTTTTTGTGCAGGTTAGTCCCAATGTTGCTATTATTATTATTATTAAATTTTTATTATTATTATTATTATTTCTCTTTTATTTTATAATTACTAATAACCTTATAATTTTATTTATTACTATGTTATATTATTTTATTGTTATAATTATGGGTTTGTTTTTCGACCTTATTATCCCGATATATTATATTGAGATTAGCATCCCGGTCTCCGGGTGTTATCTTCTTTGAATTATTGTGGATATTAGGTTTTAAAAAATATGCATTTTAAAATTAAAAATTAAATTAATTTGAATTTTATATTTTCTTAAATAATTATGATGCGAACCTTTAGGTACCAATTTCTGGGCGTTATTGGGGTGCTAATACTTCCCCAAATGTAACCAACTCCCAAACCCAAAAGTTTTGAATCTCTGTTTAATTTTTAGTGGTGTCCGATCTACCAAAGTGATCGGTGGCGACTCCAACCAACTAATTTTCAAATCTTAACGGTATTCCAATAGAAGTGACATCCTGTTCTTCACGTGTCATCTTCGAATACCGAATTTTCAAAACCCACCCGCTAAAGCAAATTTTTAAATTTCGAAAAAAGGTCGCTACAAGCATATAAAAGCGGAACATTAAGTTCCTTTGGATTTGCTCTTCCCATCTCCAATCCTTGCGCTGCTTGTCAAAACGTCTCATGTTGACCAGTATCTCCTAAAGTCTGAAAACGTCTTCATGGACTCCTTGAATTTTGAATGAATTGCATATCTCCAGAAACGATTTGAGGTGTTGCTTGGCATCTTCAGTGACTGACCCACCAAACTTTCCAATGGTATTTAGCATGTTGAACATGATAAGTTTTAGCTCAAAGTGGTCTGCTTCGATCTCTGGTGTAACTGATAAGTGCTCAACTCACTATCACTTTTTACACCTTTTATGGGCATTAATCACCAAATATACATCCAATCGAACCAATGCATGAAATCAATGTGATATATTTAGAAGTTATGCTTATAGAGATAATATTTACAGAAAAGGCACGTTTTACTGCATTTTTATATCTATGTAGGAGAACCAGTGCTGCTGCAGCAACATGGCCGAGGCAGGACCTGATGTCGAGGCAGCAGTTGAGAGCCAGGAAGCAAGACTGTAGGCGATTGAAAGATAAAAATCCAAGGGA
Source organism: Abelmoschus esculentus (assembly GCA_035048815.1). Classification (NCBI taxonomy): domain Eukaryota; kingdom Viridiplantae; phylum Streptophyta; class Magnoliopsida; order Malvales; family Malvaceae; genus Abelmoschus; species Abelmoschus esculentus. The sequence goes on from JAUCBN010000059.1 coordinate 9,625,999, forward strand.
CGTGTCTGGACTTAAAGCCCATGGATCGAAGCTGGCTAGCATGAGGAAAAACCCAAGACAAGGCCACGCGGGAAAGCCCCTTAGCGGAATTAAACTTGGAAATATTTTAATTATGTACATGACTTGTTCCCTACTCCAAGTTGTATTCTACTTAGGAAAGGTTTGCCCTAGGTCTAGCCTATATAAAGACCTAGTCGTCCAATGTTTTAGACATGGAATACCTAGGGATAGAGAGTCGAATCATAACTTGTTTTCTTTCTCTCCATTATGTTCTAAACTTTCTTAAGGTTTAGGTGAAGGTTGTTTAGTATATGTGAGAGGAGATTGTACTTTGTCTTTGTTTCAATGCAATAAAATTATCAAGGTTTGCTTAACCTTTGTTATTCCTTGTTCTTGCATTCAAGCTCGGGAGAGAAGTTTGTGAGTAATCCATTTATCTAAGCTCGGGAGAGTTAGATTCACGAAAGGGGTAAGTACGGTGTTTCAATCGTGAAATACTAACTCGGCCTAGGGATAGGTCAAGATTTTCAGCGGCTAAAAGAAGTGTGAGATTGGTTGGTGAGTATAATTGGTTCACGCCGGGAGGTATCATCAAGGACTAGTCATCAACATCACTCTGACTTAGGGATAAGCGGAGTCATCCAAGGACACTTTGCCGAACTTTGGTAAAGTCCAACCACGAGCAAGGGATTGCCGCGACGGACAAGTATCGTCCCTGCCAAGGCAGTAAACTGCAGTGCTACCGAGGCAGTGATATACGATTGCATTGAGCAGAGACAAGTCAATCAAATCCACAATACAACGCAACTAGATCCTGACCCATCTCTCTCTAATATTCAATCTCTTTACTTTGCTTAGTTATTTTAGTTTAGTTAAACCAAACTCAATTACTTGTGTTTTATTTTACTTCTTTCTATAGAACAAGAAGACATATTAAGTCTACCAGTCCCTGTGGAGACGATAATCCGATAAATACTTATCACTTATTACTTTCGATGTGTCCACTTGCACTAAACGCGCACTTTTGACACACGACAGTAACGACTCCTGGATTTAACCCATTCAAATCCTCTTCCAAAAAATCTCGAAAAGTGAGCTGCCGCGGCCCTGGTGGCGGCGGAAGCCTTCCATTGCCGGCGGGTAAGTTTTGTTCTGCCGGATGATCTGCCATAACTTCTCGGATTTGTCTTCGCAAACTTTGACACATGCGTTCAATCTTTGGATCTAGCTCGTATAATAGATTGCATGGGTTTGCCTTGGTCATACACCAGTAAAAACCGAAGTTAAATAAAAATAACTAAAAGCAAGAAAATAAAGAAAACAAAATTTAGTTGCCAATCCCCGACAACGGCGCCAAAAACTTGTTGCGTGTAAAAAGAGTGCGCAATTATTGCAAGTGTACACGTCTCAAGTAATAAAGTGATAAGTATTATCGGATATCATCTCCGTAGGGATTGGTCTACTTAATATGTTTTCTTACGTCTTCTTGCTCTGTAGAAGAATTAAAATAAAAACACAAGTAATTTGGTTTGGAATAAACTAAATAACGTGAGTAATAAAATAAACTAAATAAAGAGAAAATAATCAGAATGAGAAAATGGCCAGGATCCAGTTGTGTTGTATCGTGGATTCAATTGACTTGTCTCTTTCCAATGCAATCACACAACACTGCCTCGGCAGCACTACAGTTTTACTGCCTCGACAGTGATGATGCTCGTCTACCGCAGCAATCCCTTGCTCTTGGGTAGACTTTACCAAGATTCGGCAAAGTGTCCTTTGGTGACTCCGCTTATCCCTAAGTCGAAGTACTGTTGATGAACAGTCCCTGATGATACCTCCCGGCGTGAATCAATTATAATAACCAACCAATACCACACTTCTTTTAGCCGCTGAAACTCTAACCTATCCCTAGGCTGAGTTAGTATTTTCCGAATAGAAAAAAAACCGTACTTATTTCTTTTGTGAGCCTAACTCTCCCGATATTAGACAAATAAATCTCTCACAAACTTGTCTCCCAATCTTGAATGCAAGATCATTGAATAACAAAGAATAAGCAAATCTTGATATTTTATTGCATTGAAACAAGAAAACAAAGTCAATCTCTTCTCACAAATACTAAACAACCTTCACCTAAGCCTAAAAGAATTTAGAACATAATGAAACAAAGAAAACTCTAAACTAATTTCTCTTGTGCTCTCTATTATGATTCTCTTTGGAGGGCTATGGTTTATATAGGCTTGACTTAGGGCAAACCTTTCCTAAGTATGAATACAACTTGGAGTAAAACACAAGTTAAGTACATAAATAAAATATTTGTTTTATTTACAAGTTTATTCCTACAAGAATTCTTTTCCGCGCGGCCTTTGACTTTGGCTTTCTGCTCGCTTCCCAGCTCCAATCTTTGCGTTGCTTGTCTAAAAACGTTCACCTTATTTTTCTCTTCAAGTCGCCTACAATATCCTTACTTGTCCTTCAGCTGTTGCCGGGGCCTCAGGTTTTGCTTCGGCCACACTTACTGCCGCGGTAGTGGATATTCCTACAGTTGTATAAAAGATGCCGTAAAGTCTGCATTGTCTATAAATATCATCTTCATAGGTTATAAAAGCATAATATCTAAATATCTCGCATTAAGTACATGCTTTAGTCCAAGTAGGTGTAGATTAGGTGATTATTGTTCATGAAAGGTGTAAAAAGTGATAGTGAATTGAGCACTTATCACACCCCCAAACTCGAGCTATTGCTTGTCTTCAAGCAATGCAAACCATCAAATTGCCAAACCTTATTCTCTTTTGGTCTTACTTTTTCAGCGGCTAAAAGAAGTGTGAGATTGGTTGGTGAGTATAATTGGTTCACGCCGGGAGGTATCATCAAGGACTAGTCATCAACAACACTCTGACTTAGGGATAAGCGGAGTCATTCAAGGACACTTTGCCGAACTTTGGTAAAGTCCAACCACGAGCAAGGGATTGCTGCGGCGAACAAGTATCGTCGCTGCCAAGGTAGTAAACTACAGTGCTGCCGAGGCAGTGTTATACGATTGCATTGAGCAGAGACAAGTCAATCAAATCCACAATACAACGCAACTGGATCCTGACTCATCTTTCTCTATTACTAATTCTCTTTATTTTTGTTTAGTTATTTTAGTTTAGATAAATCAACTCCAATAACTTGTGTTTTTTACTTTTATACAGAACAAGAAGGTGAAGAAGAGATATTAAGTATACCAGTCCCTGTGGAGACGATAATCTGATGATTACTTTATCACTTATTACTTTCGATGTGTCCACCTGCACTAAACGCGCACTTTTGACACGCGACAAGTTTTTGGCACCGTTGCCGGGGACTGACAACTAAATTTTGTTTTCTTTATTTTCTTGTCTCTTTTTATTTTACTTCTGTTTTTCTTGGTGTATGACCAGGGCCAATCTAACCAACCCCTTGTACGAGTTAGATCCAGAGATCGAAAAAACAAGGCAAAGGTTGAGGAGACACATCCAAGGAGCCGTTGCAGATCACTAGGCAGGACAAAATTTACCTGCCGGTAATGGAGGTCTTCCGCCGCCACCTGGGCCGCGGCAGCTCAATGTCAGAGACTTCCTGGAGGAGGACTTAAATGGATTAAACCCAGGAGTCGTTACACCAGAAATAGAAGCAACCCATTTTGAGCTTAAACCTGTTATGTTCAATATGCTTAACACTATTGGACAATTTGGTGGATCTGCAACTGAAGACGCAAGGCAGCATCTTAAGTCCTTCATGGAAATTTGCAACTCTTTTAAAATCTAAGGAGTCCAGGAAGATGTCTTGCGATTGAAGCTATTCCCCTATTCACTGAGGGATAGGGCGAAAGCTTGGTTGAATAGCATTCCAATAGGATCTATTGGATCTTGGAGTGAACTCTGCCGTGATTTTATTACTCGTTTTAATCCCACTAATTTATATGATAGAATCCGTAATGAAATCACTTCTTTTCGACAAGTAGAAGATGAACCAATGTACGAGGCATGGGAGCGCTACAGGGAGCTATTGCACAAGTGTCCTTTGCATGGATTTCCTCTATGGACACAAGTGACAATGTTCTATAATGCCACGAAAGCCCCAACAAGGATGATGTTAGATGCCTCGGCGAATGGAACACTCCTTGATAAAGCACCTGAGGAAGCTATTGAAATATTAAACAAACTCGCGAAGAATGACTTTCAGTTTCCTACATCTAGGCGAGGAGGAGTAAGACGCCAAGCCACGGTAAATGAATTAGACACATCAAGTTCAGTGGCAGCACAATTGGCCTCTCTTACCAAGATGGTGCAAAACCTACAATTACAACAAAATACCCGTGACGTCAAGGTAATTGATTTGTACTGTGACTTATGTGGAGGCAATCACTGTTCCTCAGATTTTATGAATCAAGAAACCGGTATGTATGTTGGGAACTACAACCGCAACAATATGATGTCCAACACATACAATCCCTCATGGAAGAGGCATCCAAACTTATCATGGAGCAACCCTAACAATGCCTTAAACCCAATCACCCAACTTTCAGGATTTCAGCAACCGACGCAACAACTGCCGCAGCAGCAAATCCAGCAGTCAATGCTGCAGCAGCAGATGCCACAGCAACCGATAAGTTTACTGGAGAACACTCCTAAGGCCTTTATGATGAAAACTGAGTCATACATGGCAGAGAATAGTAATTTCATCAAAAGGACAGACGCTTTTGTGAATAGAATTGAGATGAGGCTGCAAAATCAAGAAGAGGCCATTAAAACGCTAGAAACTCAGGTTGGGCAGTTTGCTCAAAACATAAACACTAGACCACAAGGAGGACTACCTAGCAATACTGAAGTTGCTAAGGTAATGGTCCATGAACAATGCAAAGCAATCACTACTAGGAGTGGTCTACAGCTGAAGGAAAAGATTCTAGAGAGCAAAAATCAATCAGCGGAACCAGAACAAGAAGAGGCTGAGCAAACTGATTCTGATAGCACTGCCCCGGCAGAAAGTACTGCAGCTCCTGAGCAGCCTGCCGATGCAGCAACAACTCCAGTGGTGCCAGGTATTAAATTCCAAACTAATGAAACCCCGGATGAGATGAGACCACCACCACCTTTCCCACAAAGGTTGAAAAAGCAAAAACAGGACCAACAATTTAAAAAGTTTCTCGACATCTTAAAGCAAGTCCACATCAACATACCGTTTGTAGAGTCAATTGAACAAATGCCTAACTATGCCAAGTTCCTAAAGGACATGGTGTCAAAGAGGAAACGAATAGGTGAGTTTGAAACAGTGGCTACTACCGAGGGATGCATGGCAATGTTGCACAACCGCATGCCACCGAAGTTAAAAGATCCTGGCTGTTTTATCATACCTTGTGCGATAGGTAAAAATTATGAAGGTAAGGACCTATGCGACCTTGGAGCGAGCATAAATCTAATGCCCAAATCAGTCTTTCAAAAGCTTGGAATAGGAAGGGCAAAACCTACAACAGTTATGCTCCAACTAGCGGATCGATCCTATGTGCAACCCGAAGGCAAAATCGAGGACATACTGGTAAGAGTAGATAAGTTTATTTTTCCTGCTGATTTTCTTGTCCTTGATTGTGAAGCAGATGATAATGCACCGATCATCCTTGGGAGACCTTTCCTTGCAACTGGACGTACCCTAATTGACGTGGAAAAAGGAGAGTTGACAATGCGGGTCAATGACCAGCAAGTCAAACTCAATGCATTCCACGACTTAAAAAATTATGATGATCTAGAGAAGTGCAAGGCCATCCACACAGTAGACACTAAAATATCCTGCCTTGGCAGTCTGCTCGGCAGGATATTTGGCAAAAAGATTAAACCCAAGGTGGATGAACATACAATAAAAAGGAGTGGCCCACAACCGATTCACAATTCGGGCCAACGGGAGAGAAAAATCTTGGGAGATGCATTTGCATGCTCTCCACCCGTAACATGATCTCTTCCTTTTTTCTTATTAATATATTAGGAATAGTTTAGTTTATCTTTACTTTTTCGAATTTATTTTTACCTTAAGTGTTTTGCTGTTTTTATGTTTGTTTAATTTTTATTCAGGAATAATAAGCAAGAATAAAGGAGAAATAGTTCATAGCAGGAACTCTGCCGAGGCAGAAAAACAGTGTCAGGGCCGCAGCAGTCTCAATGGGAAAAACAATGTAACGACTAGTCTGCCGAGATTCCTGCCACGGCAGAAAAGGAAACGACAGTAAAGAGTAACGGCTACAAAACGGCTAGTGGCTTCAAACGGTCACAAGGCCGAGGCCTATATAAGAAACTCTCTCCTCTTGAACTATTAACTCTTGCTTCTTGTTTTCTTTAGTATTCATAACAATCTCCCTCTCACATTACTCTCTGCCTACTCATAATCTTCGTGAAATTTCAGATTCTTTCCAAGAAAAACTCCAAGAAATCAAATCTCTCAAATCTTGATGGCAACTTACAAGCGATTTCCCCCAGCCAACGTTCGTTTCAACCGATCTTTCATCGCCCGACAATTGTGGGAAGAGCAAGGTTTCAAACATGCGGATGATGAAAACAACGGCATCGAGCACTATCTTTTTGACAGAATCAAGTATCAAGATTGGGAAGTTTTCTATCTCCAACCTGCCTAGGAGAATGTTACGATCGTGCGGGAGTTCTATGCGCACGGGCCCAGCAAAGACTCCCTCTTTGTTCACTGCCGCGGCAGGCCAGTCCAATTAGATGCCGAGACAATCAACAATTTCTACGGCCTCACTCCTGACAGTGATATCCACACCGAATTCATGGAAGACATCACTGTCGAGGACTACGAGCTGATCAAAGATGATCTTTTTTACGTGAACACCCCATGAGAAACCGGTACCCATAGAGGATCCGTAACAAGACAAAGCTTGAAGCCCGAGGACAATATGTGGAACACCTTTGTCAAGCGATGCCTCATCCCCACGTCCCATAATAGCATGGTGGACAGCAAAAGATTGGTGCTTATCCAATCAATCATCAACAAGAGGACCATCAATGTTGGAGAGATCATCCTACGAGAAATTCACGAGTGCAGTAAGAAAGATAAGGGACCATTGTATTTCCCATGTTTGATCACGGGTTTATGTGTTGTTGCAGGTGTGCCCATCGAAGATACGGACGAATACACTCCCCAAAGGCGAGGATGGACCAGGGACTTTTGTCACAAAGTCATATAGATCACGCAGGCGGAGCTAGTCCAAGCAACGCCCCAGCAGTTCACTGCCGATACTGTTGTCGGGGCCCAATACACGGCGGAAATGCCTGATACTGCCCACACCTCTACCGCAGCAGACCCGTACCAAAAGATCTTGCAAAGGATGGTAGCAATGGACCTCAGGAAACAAAGGTACATGGAGTACCAAAGAGATTTCAACGGCACATTAGCCCATATGATGCTGCAAGCTTTTCCGGACCAAGGAGAGCAATTCCCAGAGTTTCCCAGCAATATGTTCGCCACAGCCGCCCCTTACACCGAGACTACACCAGCTCCGACAGGACCAAGGCCATTCTTCCATACGGACCCTCTGCCCCAATACCAGGCTGTCGGCCCATCCAGGGCAGCAGATTCTGCCGCGGCATCGTTTGCCAGCAGAAGACCATCCAAGCGGAGGGTTGTTTTCAGCACTCCACCCCGATCACCAATCATCATGGGCAGTCTATCAGCTGAGATAGATGCCTATGTGCACCAAAGCTCTACCGCCGCCGGACCAAGTACACACCACACCGGAGGAGCCACAGCAATGGGAGGTGGAACGGACATAATGATAACCGAAGAGATGGCCGATATGGAAGACGGAGAAGAGGTGGAGGCCCCAATGCAACAGACACCACCCACACGAGTCCAACCGCCTCGGCAAGCAAAAGCTCAACCATCGCCTTCACCAAGGACAAAGCAATCGGCAGCAAGGCCGAGGAGAAAAATTGTCACAAGCAACTCTTCGGAGTCGCTTTAAAATTTTTTGTTCTTAATTCAATATTACTTGCTATTACTGTTTTTATTTGCTGCTTATTCTATTCATATTTTGCCGCCCGCTTATTTCTTCAAATATAAAGCATTAAGGACAATGCTTGGTTTGAGTTTGGGGGTGCAGATTCACTGCCAAGGCAGTAGTCTACTACCGCGGTCTTGCCAAAAAGGGAGTATTCTAGTGATTTTTTTTAAATTTTCATGCTCCCCGCCTTACTTGAATTAACTGCTTACACTTTTGCACTGCTTATCATCAGTATTGCCTTAGTTTATTCTTTAAGGCTATAGATATCATTCTCCTTACCATGTTTAGGTTCTGTTAAGAAGGCTTAGCCTTAGGATGCTTAAGGATAAAGACTTAGAAGCTTACTATAGGAAGAACTTTAAACACTTTTGGGACTTGTTGGATTGGAGGAATTCTTTTAATGAACTTAGGTGATAAAGACTTAGATTTTTGGGAAAGTAACTAGAGGTGCCTATCACCGGCTCTAGAAAGTCTCTTCTTCATGTTAGAGGTGCTCGAAATTGGCTCTAGTATGATTTAAGGAATAGCAAAAAGAAAGAAGGAATTAGTGAAAAGAAAAACACAAATCCTTGAGGTGCCCGAAATTGGCTCAAGATTTGGTGGTTGAGAAAAGAAGAGAACACTTAACCAAATTCTACTTGTCTTGAACTTAGAGTTTGTCTAAGAAAGCCTCTAATCAAACTTGTCCACAAAAACGCAGACACTCACAATTCTTATAGTTTGTTTCTAGGTAAAACCATGGGTAGTCGAATGGTTAAGACTAAGGAATAGGCCTAGCTATGGTGGGGAGAATAGATGGAAATGTAAGACCAAGAGAGAGTACAGTTCGGTAAATTGATGGTTTGCATTGCTTGAGGACAAGCAATAGTTCGAGTTTAGGGGTGTGATAAGTGCTCAACTCACTATCACTTTTTACTCCTTTTATGGGCATTAATTACCAAATATACACCCAATTGGACCAATGCATATACTCAATGTGATATATTTAGAAGTTATGCTTATAGAGTTAATATTTACAAAAAAGGCACGTTTTACTGCGTTTTTATATCTGTGCAGGAGAGCCAGTGCCGCGGCAGCAAAAAGGCCGAGGCAGGACCTGGTGCCGAGGCAGCAGCAGAAAGACAGGAAGCAAGACTGTAGGTGATGGAAAGATAAAAATTCAAGGAACGTGTTTGGACTTAAAGCCCATGGATCGGAGCTAGCTAGCATAAGAAAAAGCCCAAGGCAAGACCACGTAGGAAAGCCTCTTAGCCGAATCAAACTTGGAAATATTTTAATTATGTACTTAACTTGTTCCCTACTCGAAGTTGTATTCTACTTAGGAAAGGTTTGCCCTAGGTCTAGCCTATATAAAGACCTAGCCACCCAATGTATTAGAGACGGGAATACCTAGGGAGAGAGAGCTGAATTCTATACTTGTCTTCTTTCCCTCCATTATGTTCTAAACCTTCTTAGGGATTAGGTGAAGGTTGTCGAGTATATGTGAGAGGAGATTGTACTTTGTCTTTGTTTCAATGCAATAAAAGTATCAAGGTTTTCTTATCCTTTGTTATTCCTTGTTCTCTCATTCAAGCTCGGGAGAAAAGTTTGTGAGTAATCCATTTATCTAAGCTCGGGAGAGTTAGATTCACGAAAGGGGTAAGTACGGTATTTCAATCGCGAAATACTAACTCGGCCTAGGGATAGGTTAAGAGTTTCAGCGGCTAAAAGAAGTGTGAGATTGGTTGGTGAGTATAATTGGTTCACGCCAGGAGGTATCATCAAGGACTAGTCATCAACAACACTCTAACTTAGGGATAAGCGGAGTCATTCAAGGACACTTTGCCGAACTTTGGTAAAGTCCAACCATGAGCAAGGGATTGCCATGGCGGACAAGTATCGTCGCTGCCAAGGCAGTAAACTGCAGTGCTGCCGAGGCAGTGATATACGATTGCATTGAGCAGAGACAAGTCAATCAAATCCACAATACAACGCAACTAGTTCTCCTGCACAGATATGAAAATGCAGTAAAACGTGCCTTTTTCTGCAAATATTATCTATACGAGTATAGCTTCTAAATATATTACATAAAGCACATGCATTGGTCCGAGTGGGTGTATATTCGGTGAATAATGCCCATAAAAGGAGTAAAAAGTGATAGTGTGTTGAGCACTTATCACACCCCCAAACTCGAACAATTGCTTGTCCTCAAGCAATGCAAACCTTCAATTCGCCGAACTCTACTCTCTCTTGGTCTTACATGTCCATCTATTCTCCCCACCATAACTAGGCCTATTCTTAAGACTTAACCATTCGGTTGCCCAAGGGTTTTCCTAGAAACAAACTATAAGAATTGTGAGTGCGTGCGTTTTTATGGACAAGTTGATTAAAGGCTTTCTTAGACAAACTCTAAGTTCAAGACAAATAGAATTTGGTTAAGTGTTTCTCTTCTTTTCAAACACCAAATCTTGAGCCAATTTTGGGCACCTCAAAGACTTTTGTTTTTCTTTTCACTAAATTCCTTCTTTCTTTTTAATACTCCTTAAAACATACTAGAGCCAATTTCGGGCACCTCTAGCATGAAGAAGAGACTTTCTAGAGCCGGTGGTAGGCACCTCTAGTTACTTTTCCAAAAATCTAAGTCTTTATCACCTAAGTTCATTAAAAGAACTCCTATAATCTAACAAGTCCCAAAAGTGTTTAAAGTTCTTCCTATAGTAAGCTTCTAAGTTTTCATCCTTAAGCATCCTAAGGTTAAGCCCTCTTAACAGGCCCTAATCATGGTAAGGAGAAAGATTTCTGTAGCCTTAAAGAATAAACTAAGACAATACTGATGATAAGTAGTGCAAAAGTGTAGGCAGTTAATTCAAGTACGGCGGGGAGCATGAAAAATAAAAAAAATCACTGGAATACTCCCTTTTTGGCAAGGCCTCGGCAGTAGACTGCTACCTTGGCAGTGAATCTGCACCCCTAAACTCAAACCAAGCATTGTCCTCAATGCTTTATATTTGAAGAAATACGCGGCAAAACAAAATATGAATATAATAAACAGCAAATAATGACAGCAAAAGCAAGTAATATTAAATTGAGGACAAAGAATTTAAAGCGACTCCGAAGAGCTGCTTGTAACAATTTTCATCTTTGGCCTTGCTGCCGAATGCTTTTCCTTAGTGAAGGTGATGGTTGCGCTTTTGCTTGTCAGGGCGGTTGGACTCGTGTGGGCGGTGTCCGTTGTATTGGGGCCTCTTCCTTTGTCTTTGTCCTAAAAACAAAAGAAAATCAACAAGTGATATTAAATATCCTAAAATAAAAGTTAAAAGAAATTATTCCTATAAATTGCGAAAAAGAAAGGATAGAAGGTTGCGGCATTAATTCATTATGGTGGGGCGTGCAAAGGCATCTTCTAAGGTGATGGTTTCCATCATTTTTATGTCGTGTGGCCCAGAATAGTGCTTCAAGCGTTGGCCATTCACTTTGAATTCATGGTCATCTTTTGGTGATTTGATCGTTACGGTTCCATGTGGGAAAACTCGAACGACTTCGAATGGACTGGACCATCTGGATTTGAGTTTTCCTGGGAACAGTCTAAGCCTGGAGTTAAGAAGGAGAACGTGCTGCCCCGGCAGGAACTGCCTCGGCAGTAACTTTCGGTCATGCCATCTCTTTGTTTTCTCTTTGTAGATCTTGGCATTCTCATAGGCTGCTGTCCGGAATTCTTCTATCTCATTGAGATCTAACAGTCTTTTCTGTCCGGCTTTTTCCCAATCCATATTTAAGTTCTTTACTGCCCAATATGCTTTATGCTCGATTTCTACAGGCAAATGACAAGCTTTCCCAAACACAAGCTTATATGGGGATGTTCCTAATGGGGTTTTGAATGTTGTCCTGTAGGCCCATAAAGCATCATTGAGACGATAAGACCAATCCTTTCTAGATGGATTTACCACCTTTTCAAGGATTTGTTTTAGTTCCTTATTGGATATTTCAGCTTGCCCATTTGTCTGTGGATGATATGCCGTAGCGAGCTTGTGGGTGATTCCAAGTTTCTTTAGTGCCGTGGCAATGAGTCTGTTATCAAAGTGCTTACCTTCATCACTTATTATTGCTCTAGGGATTCCAAATCTTGTAAAAATGTTTTTCTTGAGAAATATTTGAATTGTCTTGGAATCATTGTGAGGTATGGCGATTGCTTCGACCCACTTTGATACGTAATCCACTGCCACTAAGATATAAAGGTTTCCTTGGGATGATGGAAAGGGCCCCATGAAATCTATGCCCCATGCATCGAACAGCTCCACTTCCAGTATGGATTGTAATGGCATCTCATGTCGTCTTGAAATATTGCTCATGCGTTGGCAGCAGTCACAGTTCTTGTAATAGTCGTGGGCATCTTTGTAGAGTGTGGGCCAATAGAGGCCAGATTGCAGTACCTTTGCTGCTGTTCTATTTCCTCCAAAATGCCCACCGCAAGGAGAGTCATGACAGTGCTGGAGTACTACTTTCTGTTCTTCCTCTGGCACACATCTTCTTATAACCTGGTCTGCACAATGCTTAAACAGAAGAGGGTCGTCCCAGAAATAATTCTTTGCATTATGCTGAAACCTCTTCTTTTCGTTATGGTTAAGGTTATAAGGGATAATACCACTAACTAGATAATTAACAAGATCAACATACCAGGGGGTGGATGTTACTGCGGCAAGATCTTCTGTCAATGCTGCGGAGATATATTCAGACAATGCCGCAGCAGCGCGGTTGTATACTGCTGCGGCCTCTGTCTCGGTAGTATCCCTTGCAGTTGTAACAATTTGCAGTATTTGTTCATCTGGAAATTCATCTTGTATTTCTTCAAGTGAGTGGGTATTGTCCTTGTTCTCCAGTCTAGAAAGATGATCGGCCACTTGGTTTTCTGTACCTTTGCAGTCTTTGATTTCAACATCAAATTCTTGTAAAAGAAGGATCCATCTAATCAGTCTAGGCTTGGCATCCTTCTTTGAGAAGAGGTATTTAATTGTCGAATAATCAGTGTGGACAGTGACCTTTGTTCCGATGAGATATGATCGAAACTTGTCAAAGGCAAATACCACTGCTAGTAATTCTTTTTCTGTTGTGGTGTAGTTGATTTGTGCATCATTGAGCGTTTTACTGGCATAGTAGATCACATGGAACAGATTATTCTTCCTCTGCCCGAGTGCTGCCCCGACAGCATGATCACTAGCATCACACATCAATTCAAATGGCGACGACCAATCCGGTGGTTACTATTGGTGCATTGATTAGCTTCTCCTTGAGAGTCTCGAATGCTTTAGTGCATTCCTCATTAAATTCGAATTTCCTATCTTGTTCAAGCAAGTTACAAAAAGGTTTAGAAATTTTGGAGAAATTAGAAATAAACCGTCTATAGAAGTCTGCATGGCCCAAGAAGCTTCGAACTCCTTTCACAGAAATTGGTGGAGGTAAATTCTTTATCACATCTATCTTTGCTTTATCCACTTCTATTCCTTGTGATGATATTTTGTGGCCCAATACGATACCTTCATTTACCATAAAATGGCATTTTCCCAGTTTAGGACTAGATTGGATTCCTCACATCTTTTCAGCACTTTTTCGAGGTTGCCGAGGCAGTGGACAAAGCTGTCTCCAAAGACTGAGAAATCTTCCATGAATATCTCTAAGAAGTCCTCTATCATGTCAGAAAAAATTGCCATCATGCATCTTTGGAAAGTTGTCGGGGTATTGCAAAGGCCGAATGACATCCTTCTAAATGCATAAGTTCCATATGGGCAAGTGAAAGTGGTTTTTGCTTGGTCTTCTGGATCAATGGCAATTTGATTGTATCCTGAATAAGGTTTACCAGCAAGTCTATCAAGCATTTCATCAATGAAGGGTAAAGGGAAGTGATCCTTCTTTGTTGCCTTATTCAACTTGCAATAATCCATACAAACCCTCCAACCGGTCATAGTCCTGGTTGGTACCAGTTCGTTGTTCTCGTTGGTTATGACGGTCATACCACCTTTCTTAGGTACACATTGTACCAGGCTTACCCATGCACTGACAGAGATAGGATAAATAATTCCTGCATCAAGCCACTTGATTATTTCCTTACGTACTACCTCCATCATAGCGTGATTAAGTCTCCTTTGAGCTTCAACAGTGGGCTTATGGTCTTCTTCTAAGAGGATTTTATGCATACATACTGCTGGACTTATTCCTTTCAGATCATCAATTGACCACCCAATTGCCTTTTTGTGCTACCGCAACATTGCTATTAAGGTCTGTTCCTGTTCTGGCAACAACTTAGAAGAAATAATTACCGGCATCGTGTGGTTATCTCCCAAATAAGCATATTTTAGTTTTTCTGGTAAGGGTTTTAATTCTGTAACCAACGGTTCTTTATTTATAGATTGTTCATTCTTCCCTTTATACTCTAATGGTTCAAAGTACTTACCTGGAAGATGTGCTGTCCAATTAGCTTCCTCCTTCTCGGTTGTCTCAACACTGTTCAAAGTACTGCTGTAACAGTCATCCATATCACTATCGAGGCATACCTGGGGTATGTCATAGAGATCACTGCCGAGGAAGTTGTTGCTAAGACAAGGTATTGTGTGATCTTCATCTGTTTCATCCAGCATCTGACATTGTTCTTCTAGTTCGTCATGTCTTTTCATCAATTGACACACATTTAATTTGATTTCTTGGTCATTGATTCTCATTGTTAGTTCTCCTTTTTCCACGTCAATTAGGGTGCGTCCGGTTGCAAGGAAAGGTCTCCCAAGGATGATCGGTGCATTGCCATCTGCTTCACAATCAAGGACAAGAAAGTCAGCAGAAAAAATAAACTTATCTACTCTTACCAATATGTCCTCGATTTTGCCTTCAGGTTGCACATAGGATCGATCCGCTAGTTGGAGCATAACGGTTGTAGGTTTCGCCCTTCCAATTCCAAGCTTTTGAAAAACTGATTTAGGCATGAGATTTATGCTTGCTCCAAGGTCGCATAGGGCCTTACCTTCATAACTCTTACCTATTGCACAAGGTATGATGAAGCAACCAGGATCCTTTAACTTTGGTGGCATGCGGTTATGTAGCATTGCCATGCATCCCTCGGTAGCAGCCACTGTCTCAAACTCACCTATTCGTTTCCTCTTTGACACCATGTCCTTTAGGAACTTGGCATAGTTAGGCATTAGTTCAATAACTTCAACGAACGGTATGTTGATGTGGACTTGCTTCAAGATGTCGAGGAACTTCTTGAATTGCCGGTCCTGTTTTTGCTTTTTCAACCTTTGTGGGAAAGGTGGTGGTGGTCTCATCTCATCTAGGTTTCTTTAGTTTGAAATTTGATACCTGGCACCACTGGAGTTGTTGCTGCCTCGGCAGGCTGCTCAGGAGCTGCAATGCTTTCTGCCGGGGCAGTGTTATCAGCTTCAGTGGATATCCACTGGATCCGCTGATTGAATTTGGCTCTCTGGGATCTTTTCCTTCAGCTGTAGACCACTCCTAGTAGTGATTGCTTTGCACTGTTCATGGACCATTACCTTAGCAACTTCAGTATTGCTAGGTAGTCCTCCTTGTGGTCTAGTATTTATACTTTGAGCAAACTGCCCAACCTGAGTTTCAAGCGTTTTAATGGTCGCTTCTTGATTTTGCAACCACATCTCAGTTCTATTCATGAAGGCATATGTCCTCTTGATGAAATTACTATTCTCTGCCATGTATGACTCAGTTTTCATCATGAAGGCCTTTAGCGTGTTCTCCAATGAACTTACCGGTTGCTGCTGCATCTGCGGTGGCGGCATTGACTGTTCGGCTTGCTGCTGCGACATCGGTTGCTGAAATCCTGAAGGTTGGGTGATTAGGTTTAAGGCATTGTTAGAGTTGCTCCAGGATAAGTTTGGATGCCTCTTCCATGAGGGGTTGTATGTGTTGGACATCATATTGTTGCGATTGTAGTTCCCAACATACATACCGGTTTCTTGATTCATGCACTCAGAGGAACTATGGTTACCTCCGCATAAGTCACAGTAGGAATCAATTACCTTGACCTCACGTGTATTTTGTTGTAACTGTAGGTTTTGTACCATCTTGGTAACAGAGGACAATTGTGCTGCCACTGAATTTGATGTGTCTAATTCATTTACCGTGGCTTGGCGTCTTACTCCTCTTCGCCTAGATGTAGGAAACTGAAAGTTATTCTTTGCGAGTTTATTCAATATTTCAATAGCTTCCTCAAGTGCTTTATCAAGGAGTGTTCCGTTTGCCGAGGCATCTAACATCATTCTTGTCGGGGCATTCGTGGCATTGTAGAACATAGTCACCTGTGTCCATAGGGGAAATCCATGCAAAGGACACTTGTGTAGTGAATCTTTGTAGCGCTCTCATGCCTCGTACATTGGTTCGTCATCTTCCTGTCGAAAAGAAGTGATTTCATTACGGATTTTATCATATAAGTTTGTAGGATTAAAACGGGTAATAAAATCACGGCAAAGTTCACTCCAGGAACCAATAGATCCTGCTGGAATGCTATTTAACCAAGCTTTCACCCTATCCCTCATTGAATAGGGGAATAGCTTTAATCGCAAGACATCTTCATGGACTCCTTGGATTTTGAAAGAGTTGCAAATTTCCATGAAGGACTTGAGGTGCTGCCTTGCGTCTTCAGTTGCAGACCCACCAAATTGTCCAATTGTATTTAACATATTGAACATAACAGGTTTTAGTTCAAAATGGGTTGCTTCAATCTCCGGTGTAACAACTCCTGGGTTTAATCCATTTAAGTCCTCCTCCAGGAAGTCTCTGACAGTGAGCTGCCGCGGCTCAGGTGGCAGCGGAAGTCCTCCACTACCAGTAGGTAAGTTTTGTCCTGCCGGGTTATTTCGATCTCTGGATCTAACTCGTACAAGGGGTTGGTTGGATTGATCCTGGTCATACACCACGAAAAACAAAAGTAAAATAAAAATAAAAATAAACAAGAAAATAAAGAAAACAAAATTTAGTTGCCAGTCCCCGGCAACGGCGCCAAAAACTTGTCGCGTGTCAAAAGTGCGCGTTTAGTGCAAGTGGACACATCGAAAGTAATAAGTGATAAGTATTATCGGATTATCGTCTCCTCAGGGACGGATAGACTTAATATGTTCCTTCACCTTCTTGTTCTGTAGAAAAGTAAAAACACAAGTGAATTGAGTTGGTTTATCTAAACTAAAAGAACTAAATAAAAGTAAAGAGTTGGAATAATAGAGAGATGGGTCAGGATCCAGTTGCGTTGTATTGTGGATTTGATTGACTTGTTTATAACTTTTTACTCCTTTTATGGGCATTAATCACCGAATATACACCCACTCAGACTAATGCATGTGCTTTATGTAATATATTTAGAAGCTATACTCATATAGATAATATTTGCAGAAAAAGGCACATTTTACTGAATTTTCATATCTGTGCAGGAGAACCAGTGCCGCGGCTGCGACAAGACCGAGGCAGGACCTGATGCCGAGGCAGCAACTGAGAGCCAGGAAGCAAAACTGTAGGCGATGTAAAGATAAAAATCCAAGGAACGTGTCTGGACTCAAAGCCCAAGAATCGGAGCTGGCTAGCATGAGGAAAAGCCCAAGGAAAGACCACGGGGGAAAAAACCCTTAGCCGAATCAAACTTGGAAATATTTTAATTATTGATAAGTGCTCAACACACTATCACTTTTTACTTCTTTTATGGGCATTAATTACCAAATATACACCCACTTGGACCAATGCATGCACTCAATGTGATATATTTAGAAGTATACTCATATAGATAATATTTACAGAAAAAGGCACATTGTACTGCGTTTTCATATCTGTGCAGGAAAACCGGTGCCGCGACAGAGACAAGGCCGAGGCAGGACCTGATGCCGAGGCAGCAACAGAAAGACAAGAAGCAAGATTATAGGCGATGGAAAGATAAAAATCCAAGGAACGTGTCTGGACTTGAAGCCCATGGATCGGAGCTGGCTAGCACAAGGAAAAGCCCGAAGGAAGACCACACGGGAAATCCTCCTTAGCCGAATCAAACTTGGAAATATTTTTATTATTATGTACTTGACTTGTTCCCTACTCCAAGTTGTATTCTACATAGGAAAGGTTTGCCCTAGGTCTAGCCTATATAAAGACCTAGCCACCCAATGTATGAAAGACGGAATACCTAGGGAGAGAGCCAATTTCTATTCTTGTTTTCTTCTTCTCCATTATGTTCTAAACCCTCTTAGGGATTAGGTAAAGGTTGTCGAGTATATGTGAGAAGAGATTGTACTGTGTCTTTGATTCAATGCAATAAAGTTATCAAGGTTTGCTTATCCTTTGTTATTCCTTGTTTTCACAATTGAGCTCGGGAGCGGATATTGTGATCATCCATTTATCTAAGCTCGGGAGAGTTAGATTCACGAAAGGGGTAAATACGGTGTTTCAATCGCGAAATACTAACTCGGCCTAGGGATAGGTTAAGAGTTTCAGAGGCTAAAAGAAGTGTGAGATTGGTTGGTGAGTATAATTGGTTCACGCCAGGATGTATCATCAAGGACTAGTCATCAACAGTACTCTGGCTTAGGGATAAGCGGAGTCATTCAAGGACACTTTGCCGAACTTTGGTAAAGTCTGCCCACGAGCAAGGGATTACCGCGACAGACAGTGTTATCGCTGCCCAGGCAGTAAACTGCAGTGCTGCCGAGGCAGTGATATACGATTGCATTGGACGGAGACAAGTCAATCAATTCCACAATACAACGCAACTAGATCCTAGCCCATCTTTCTCTACTACTTCAACCTTTATCTTAGTTATTTTAGTTTAGATAAATCAAATCAACTCACTTGTGTTTTTATCTTTCCACAGAACAAGGAGGTGAAGAAAGCATATTAAGTATACCGGTCCCTGAGGAGACGATAACTCGATAATATACTTATCACTTATTACTTGCGATGTGTCCACTTGCACTGAACGCGCACTTTTGACACGCGACAAATTTTTGGCGCCGTTGCCGAGGACTGGCAACTAAATTTTGTTTTCTTTATTTTCTTGTTTATTTTTATTTTTATTTTTATTTTAATTTTGTTTTTCTTGGTGTATGACCAGGACAAATCCAACCAACCCCTTGTACGAATTAGATCCAGAGATCGAAAGAACAAGGCAAAGGTTGATGAGACAGATCCAAGGAGCCATGGCAGATCACCCGGTAGGACAAAACTTACCTACCGGCAACGCAGAACTTCCGCCGCCACCTGGGCCGCGGCAGCTCACTGTCAGGGACTTCCTGGAAGAGGACTTAAACGAATTAAACCCAGGAGTCGTTACATCGGAAATTGAAGCAGCCCATTTTGAACTCAAACTCTTTATGTTCAATATGTTAAATACAATTGGACAATTTGGTGGGTCTGCAACTGAAGACGCAAGGCAGCACCTCAAATCCTTCATGGAAATCTGCAACTCTTTTAAAATCCAAGGAGTCCATGAAGATGTCTTGCGAATAAAGTTGTTCCCCTATTCACTGAGGGATAGGGCGAAAGCTTGGTTAAATAGCATTCCAGTAGGATCTATTGGATCCTGGAGTGAACTTTGTCGTGATTTCATTACTCGCTTTAATCCTACTAATCTATATGATAGAATCCGTAATGAAATTACTTCTTTTCGATAGGCTGAAGACAAACCAATGTACGAGGCAAGGGAACGCTACAGAGAGCTATTGCACAAGTGTTCGCTGCATGGATTTCCCTTATGGACACAAGTGACAATGTTTTACAATGCCACAAATGCCCCGACAAGGATGATGTTAGATGCCTCGGCAAACGGAACACTCCTGGACAAAGCACCTGAGGAAGCTATTGAAATATTAAACAAACTCGCAAAGAATGACTTTTAGTTTCCTACATCTAGGCGAGGAGGAGTAAGACGCCAAGCCACGGTGCATGAATTGGACTCATCAAGTTCAGTGGCAGCACAATTGGCCTCTCTTACCAAGATGGTGCAAAACCTACAGTTACAACACAATACCCGTGAGGTCAAGGTAATTGATTCAAACTGTGACTTATGTGGAGGAAACCACAATTCCGCTGACTGCATGAATCTAGAAACTAGTATGTATGTTGGGAACTACAACCGCAACAATGTGATGTCCAAAACATACAACCCCTCATGGAAGAGGCATTCGAACCTATCATGGAGTAACCCAAACAATGCCTTAAACCCAATCACCCAACCATCGGGATTTCAGCAGCCGATGTCGCAGCAGTAAGTCCAACAGCCGATGCCGCAGCAGCAGATGCAGCAGTAACCGATAAGTTCATTGGAAAACACGCTAAAGGCCTTCATGATGAAAACTGAGTCATACATGGCAGAAAATAGTAATTTCTTCAAGAGCACAAATGCCTTCATGAACAGGACTGAGATGCGGCTGCAAAATCAAGAAGCAACCATAAAAACGTTGGAAACTCAGGTTGGGCAGTTTGCTCAATGCATAAACACTAGACCACAAGGAGGCCTACCTAGCAATACTGAAGTTGCTAAGGTAATAAACCATGAACAGTGTAAGGCAATCACTACTAGGAGTGGTCTACAGCTGAAGGAGAAGATCCCAGAGAGCCAAACCTAATTAGTAGATCAAGCAAAAGAAGAGGCTGAGCAAACTGAAGCTGACAACACTTCCCCGACAGAGAGCACTGCAGCGCCTGAGCATCCTGCCGAGGCAGCAACAATTCCAGTGGTGCTAGGTATAAAACTTGCAACTAAAGAAACCCTGGATGAAATGAGACCACCATCACCTTTCCCGCAAAGGTTGAAAAAGCAAAAACAGGATCAACAATTCAAGAAGTTCCTCGACATCTTGAAGAAAGTCCACATCAATATACCATTCGTTGAAGCTATTGAACAGATGCCGAACTATGCCAAGTTCCTAAAGGACGTGGTGTCAAAGAGAAAACGAATAGGTGAGTTTGATACAGTGGCTGCTACCGAGGGATGTATGGCAATGCTGCATAACCGCATGCCACCAAAGTTAAAAGATCCTGGTTGCTTCACTATACCTTGTGCGATTGGAAAGAGTTATGAAGGAAAGACCCTGTGCGACCTTGGAGCAAGCATAAACCTTATGCCTAAATCAGTCTTCCAAAAGCTTGGAATTGGAAGGCCGAAGCCTACAACAGTGATGCTCCAACTCGCGGATAGATCTTATGTGCAACCTGAAGGAAAAATCGAGGACATACTGGTAAGAGTGGACAAGTTTATTTTTCCTGCCGACTTCCTTGTCCTTGATTGTGAAGCAGATGACAATGCACCGATCATCCTTGGGAGACCCTTTCTAGCAACTGGACGCACATTAATTGACGTGGAAAAAGGAGAGTTGACTATGCGGGTCAATGACCAACAAGTCAAACTCAACGCATTCCACAACTTAAAGAAGTATGATGATCCAGAGGAATGCAAGGTCATCCACATAGTAGACAATAAGATATCCTGCCTGGGCAGTCTGCTCGGCAGAATGTTCGGTAAGAAAATCAAGCCCAAGATGGATGGACAGACAACACAAAGGAGTGGCCCAAAACCGATTCATAAATTGGGCTTAAGGGGGAAAATAATTCTGGGAGATGCATTTGCATGCTCTCCACCAGTAACCTAACCTTTCCCCTTTTCTTTAAATAATATATTAGGATTAGTAGTTTATTTTTATTTTTTTAATTATTTTCGTTTTCAGTATTTTTCTTTTGTGTGTTTTATTTAGGAATAAAAAGCAAAGATAAGGAAAAAATAGTTCACAACAGGAACTCTGTCGAGGCAATAAAACAGTGTCAGGGCCGCAGCAGTCCCAACGGACAGAACAGTGTAACGGCTAGTCTGCCGAGATTCCTACCGCGGCAGAAAAAGGAAACGGTTACAAACGGCTAGTGATCTCAACGGTCACAAGGCCGAGGCCTATATAAGAAACTCCTTCCTCTTGAACTATTCACTCTAACTTTCTTGCTTTCTTTAGTAATCTTAAAAATCTCTATCTCAATTACTCTCTGCCTTCTACAATCTCCAGATTCTCTTCAAGAAAAAACCTCCAAGAACGCACATCTCTCTATCTTGATGGCTACATACAAAAGATTCGCCCCAGCCAACGTTGAAGATCGATTCAACCGATCTTTCATCGCTAGGCAACTTTGGGAAGAACAAGGCTTCCAACATGCGGACGAAGAAAACTACGGCATTGAGCACTACCTATACGACAGAATTAAGTACCAGAATTGGGAAATTTTCTGCCTGCAACCTGCCCAGGCGAACGCCACGATCGTGCGGGAGTTCTACGCTCATGGGCCCAACAAAGACTCCCTATTCGTTCACTGCCGCGACAGGCCGGTCCAGCTCGATGCCGAGACGATCAACAACTTCTACGGCCTCACCCCAGACAGTGATATCCATGCCGAATTCTTGGAAGATATCACTGCTGAGGACTATGAACTCATCAAGGACGATCTTTGTTATGGAAACACTCCAAGGGAAACCGGTACCCATCGAGGCTCCGTAACAAGACAAAGCTTGAAGCCGGAGGCCAAGATGTGGAACACCTTCGTCAAACGACGCCTCATCCCAACATCACACAACAGCACGGTGGATCGCAAGAGATTGGTGCTTATTCAATCCATCATCAACAAGAGGACCATCAACGTTGGAGAAATCATCCTACAGGAAATTCACGAGTGCGGTAAGAAAGATAGAGGACCATTGTATTTCCCTTGCTTGATTATAGGTTTATGTGTTTCTGCAGGTGTACCCATTGAAGAAACGGATGAATATACGCCCCCAAGACGAGGATGGACCAGGGACTTTTGCCACAAAGTCATGCAAATCACGCAAGTCGAACCTGTCCAGGCAACGCTGCAGCAGTTCACTGCCGATATTGCTGTCGGGGCCCAGTACACGGCAAACATGCCTCGTACTGCCCACACCTCTACCGCAGCAGACCCATACCAAGAAATCTCGCAGCGAATGGATCTTCGACAACAACGGTACATGGAGTACCAACGGGACTTCAATGGCACTCTCGCCCAGATGATGCTGCAAGCCTTCCCGGACCAAGGCGTATAATTCCCGGAGTTCCCAAGCAACATGTTCGTCACCGCCCCCTATACCGAGACTACACCAGCCCTGGGAGGACCACGACCATTCTTTCATCCGGACCCTCATCCCCAATACCAGGCTGCCGGCCCATCTAGGGCGGCAGATTCTACCGCGGCTTCGTTTGTCAGCAGAAGGCCATCCAAGCGAAGGGTCGTTTTTAGCACTCCACCCAGATCGCCAATTATCATGGGCAGTCTATCCGCCGAGATAGATGCATATGTACACCAAAGTTCCACTGCCGCCGGCCCAAGCACACACCATACTGGAGGAGCTACTACGATGGGAGGAGGAACGGACGTGATGATAACCGAAGAGATGGCAGATGTTGAAGAAGGAGAAGAAGTAGAAGTCCCGATGCAAAGGACCCCACCCACTCGAGTCCAGCCGCCGAGGCAAGCAAAGGCGCAACCATCGCCCTCCCCAAGGACAAAGCATTTGGCATCGAGGCCACGGAGGAAAATTGTTACAAGCAGCTCCTCGGAGTCGCTTTAAATTTTCTTTGTCCATTAAATCAATATTAATTGCTTTTACTGTTTTTCCTTGCTGTTTTATATTCATATTTTGTTTTGCCGCTTACTCCTTCAAATATAAAGCATTGAGGACAATGCTTGGTTTGAGTTTGGGGGTGCAGATTCACTGCCAAGGAAGCAATCTACTATCGCGGCCTTGCCAAAAAGGGAGTATTCCAATGATTTTTTTAATTTTTATGCTCCCCACCTTACTTGAATTAACTGCTTACACTCTTGCACTACCCATCATCAGTATTGCCTTAGTTTATTCTTTAAGGCTATAGAAATCTTTCTCCTTACCATGTTTAGGTTCTGTTAAGAGGGCTTAATCTTAGGATGCTTAAGGATGAAAACTTAGAAGCTTACTATAGGTCGAACTTTAAACTTTAAACACTTTTGGGACTTGTTGGATTATAGGAATCCTTTTAATGAACTTAGGTGATAAAGACTTAGATCTTTGGAAAGTAACTAGAGGTGCCTACCACCGGCTCTAGAAAGTCTCTTCTTCATACTAGAGGTGCCCGAAATTGGCTCTAGTATGTGTTAAGGAATATTAAAAAGAAAAGAGGATTTTTAGTGAAAAGAAAAACACAAGTCTTGGAGGTGCCCGAAACCGGCACAAGATTTGGGGTTTGAAAAAGAAGAGAACACTTAACCAATGTCTATTTGTCTTGAACTTAAAGTTTATCTAAGAAAGCCCTTAATCAAACTTGTCCACAAAAACGCACACACTCACAACTCCTATAATTTGTTTCTAGGTAAATCCTTGAGTAACCGAATGGTTAAGGCTAAAGAATAGGCCTAGTTATGATGGGGAGAATAGATGGACATGTAAGACCAAGAGATAATAAAGTTCGGCAAATTGATGGTTTGCATTGCTTGAGGACAAGCAATAGTTCGAGTTCGGGGGTGTGATAAGTGCTCAACACACTATCACTTTTTACTCCTTTTATGGGCATTAATTACCAAATATACACCCACTTGGACCAAAGCATGAACTCAATGTGATATATTTAGAAGTATACTCATATAGATAATATTTACAGAAAAAGGCACGTTTTACTGCGTTTTCATATCTGTGCAGGAAAACTAGTGCCGCGGCAGAGATAAGGTCGAGGCAGGCCCTGATGCCGAGGCAGCAGCAGAAAGACAGGAAGCAAGATTATAGGCGATGGAAAGATAAAAATCCAAGGAACGTGTCTGGACTTGAAGCCCATGAATCAGAGCTAGCTAGCACAAGGAAAAGCCCAAAGGAAGACCATGCGGGAAAGCCCCTTAGCCGAATATAAACTTGGAAATATATTATTATTATTATGTACTTAACTTTTTCCCTACTCCAAGTTGTATTCTACTTAGGAAAGGTTTGCCCTAGGTCTAAACTATATAAATACCTAGCCACCCAATGTACAAAACAAGAAATACTAAGGGAGAGAGCCGACTTCTACTCTTGTTTCTTTCCTCTCCATCATGTTCTAAACCTTCTTAGGGATTAGGTGAAGGTTGTAGAGTATTTGTGAGAGGAGATTGTACTTTGTCTTTCATTCAATGCAATAAAGATTATCAAGGTTTGCTTATCCTTTGTTATTCCTTGTTTCACAATTGAGATCGGGAGAGGATATTGTGATCATCCATTTATCTAAGCTCGGGAGAGTTAGATTCACGAAAGGGGTAAGTACGGTGTTTCAATCGCGAAATACTAACTCGGCCTAGGGATAGGTTAAGAGTTTCAGAGGCTAAAAGAAGTGTGAGATTGGTTGGTGAGTATAATTGGTTCACGCTGGGAGGTATCATCAAGGACTAGTCATCAACAGTACTCTGACTTAGGGATAAGCGGAGTCACCCAGGTTGGGGTGTTACATTTAGTAACCCGGGGTGTTACATTTAGGCCATAAGCCCAAACCCGTGTCCATAAAATTTCAAAGTCAAACTCAAGTCAAAGCATGATATAAGACATAATTCAAAACGACATTTAAAATCCAAAGTGATTTAAGAACTCAAAATAACATCAGAGATCCAAATACAAGTTTGATAAAACATTGACCTTAAAACTAAATAAATAGAGCTACAATTACAACAGTGGTCCCACGAATACATAGCCCAAATAATCTAGTAACCGTACTCTACCAACCGGTCAATGCTGAAGTCCCGAAATGATGGTGCTCCGCCACGTCCGCCCGAACGTCCGTCTACTTACCTACGCGTGGAAACAAATTCCAAAACGCTGAGCTACGAAAGCTCAGTGGGTACACAACCTATCGAATGTGCTTTCAAGTGAATCATAACTATAACATGTGAGATAAGATAACATGATGATATGACATGCCAATGCAACCAACGCATAAAGTAAACAAATCAAGAGTGAGGTCCACTGCCAACCCGACACTAGGGAACTCACCCGGCCCGGAATCTTACATCGAGCTGCTTGGAATCTCACATCGAGCTAATATAATCAAAATCTCGCATCGAGTCTTCACTCGGAATCTCACATCGAGTGGGGCTCAGAATCTCACATCGAGCAAAGTCATCACCTAGAATCTCGCATCGGATGACCTTCGATACATCACCCGGAATCTCACATCGGATGATGTTCGTTGTGTTGCAACACTATCACTCACTGGGTACCCGGATCCCACCAAACAATGACACAAATAACACCAGATGACCCACCTAGGATCTTACACCAATTACAAATCAACCAAGCCAAAACCGAGCATGCAACATAATTCTCATATTAAGACTCTTATCACGACTTACTAACTTAACCTTTGTGGCCAACCCATCATCAGTGTTTTACGACTCATTTCATTGATCTATGATTTATATTTACTTTTAATTATCCTTATCGAACCTCATCTACTACTTATCTTGACAAAAGTTCATAGGGGTATCGATACTTCTATATGGGGTATCGAAACACCCTACATCGATACCCACCCAAAGAAGGCATCGAAACATGGGTATCGATACTAGTATCGATACCCTTTGACCATTTTCAAAGTCAACGAAAGAGGACCCTCCAGCATCGATACTGGTGTCGATGCCATTATGCCACTGGAGGATCCGGTATCGAACCATTATTCGATACCCTTAACCAACGTTCACTTTCCTCTCAGGGGTATCGATACCGGTAGCCCCCTGCACGAAATGTAGGTTTGAAGCTTTAAAATTTTAAGAACCTTAATCCAAACTAGTCCAATCGATCCCAAATCATTCCTACTCAATTATGAAGTAGTTTAAGTGAGTTCTAACCCATTTTACTCATTATCATCAACTCTAAATCAAAACACCATTAAGGAATGCAAAGGCTCTATCCTAGCCAAACCATCACACAATCAAACAAGCATGCTAAAATGATGATGCACATGAAATGCAAAGGATTTGGGAGTGTATCAACCTCAAAAGCGAGCGGAAGAAGATCCACAACTATCCCTCAAGCCTTCTCTTTTCCCAAGCTCCTTGAAGGCTCTCATTGCTCTCCAACTACAAGGAAGATGACCAAACGATTACCACTCTATCTAGATGATTTAAGGAAGCTAAAACAACCTTAAAAACATATCCTAAAACTCCCCTACAAAACCATTCTCGTTCCTCCTCAAAAAACCCCAACAAAAACTCACCTCCACCATTTAAAACAACTCTTACCTTAAAAGATAGATCCTTTTGAGATGAACAAAAACCCCTCTTACCTTAAAATGGGATTCTACAAGCTTGACTATCAAAAACCAACCTTTGATGATGGTTCTTGGGAAATAAATGGGTGGAGGAAGGATGAAGAAGGAGAGAAAAGGTGGTGATATCATTCTCTACAAAAATGCAGAAAATTAAACACCCATTTTCCCTTTCCATCATCCAATTAGCCATTTACCAAACTACCCCCAAGCCATCCTTCAAACCCAAGCCCAACAACAAACCTTAGACCCAACAAGGCCCCAAAAGCCCAACAACAAGGCCCACACTCTCGGGTTAACCCGACTCCGAGTTCCGAAACTCGGGTTGTGATAGGGTCATTGTTGACCGGTTAACTAAGTCGGCTCACTTCTTAACGGTAAAGATGGACTTCAATTTGGAAAAGTTGGTCTAGTTTTACGTAAAGGAGATCGTAAGGTTGCATGGTGTATCCTCATCGATCATATCGGATAGGGATCCGAGGTTCACAGCGAGGTTGTGGAAGTCTATCCATAAGGCTTTAGATACCAATTTGCACTTCAGTGCAACTTCTAATCATCAGACCGATGGAAAGTCTGAGCAAGTTATCCAGATCTTAGAAGATATGCTTAGATGTTGCGTAGTGGACTTTGCTCGAAGTTGGGAAGATCATTTACCACTTGTGGAGTTTGCTTACAACAACAATTATCAGTCAAGTATCATGATGGAACCTTTTGAGGCCTTGTACGGGCGTAGGCGTAGGAAATCTTTGTGTTAGACCGAACTTAATAAAAAAAGGATAGTAGGTTTTGAGCTTGTTAAGGAAACTGATGAAAAATTTTAGATCATCAAGGAAATGTTACAAGTAGCGTTTGATCGGCAAAACGCTGTCGCGGACCTTAAGCGTAAGCATATCGAGTATGAGTTGGTAGAAAAAGTGTTTCTCAAAGTATCCCCTCGAAAAGGGATCATCCATTTTGGATGGAAAGGAAATTTGAATCCAAGGTACGTTGGACTGTATGAAGTTCTTGAGAGAGTGGGACCAACGGCTTATCAGTTAGATTTACCTCTAGAGTTAGCACGTATCCACGATGTATTCAACGTATACATGTTAAGGCGTTATCGTTCAGATTCTTCAAATGTTGTTCAGCTTGAGGAAATCGAATTTAATACGTATTTGACTTACAAGGAGAGGCCAATCGAAATCCTATATAAAGGAGTAAAAGAGCTTCGAAAAAAGAGCATACCGTTGATAAAGGTTTTATGGAGGAACCATTGTATGAAGGAGGCAACGTAGGAGAGGAGAGTTGTCACGACCCAAATTCGGATTTGAGTGTTGGGTTAACCCAAAGTGTTAGGCTTCAATGTTTGGGCCCCGAGTTTGGGTTTGAGGCCTTCTTGGGCCTTAGGTTTGTTGGGCTTTGAGTGGTTTTAGGCCTTAGGATTTTAGGATGAAGGCATTTTGGTAAATGCCTAAATGAGAGGAGAAAGAAGATGGGTTGAGGGTTTATTGTGCTGCAGACCATGATCTCATCTTTTTCTCTCTTTTCTTCCCTTCTTCCTCATATTTGAAGCAAGAAAAGAATAGTTAATGGTTGAATCTTTGAGAGCTTAGCTGAGAATCACGCTTTTGTGTTGAAGAGGATGTTTTAGATTTGTTAGAGATCTATCAATCAAGGTAAATATGTGATGGTTTGGTGAGAAAAGAGGTTTATGAGTGTGGTTTGAAGGAAGAACTGAATGGGAGTTCGAAAGCCTAAATCTCAATTTTCTAGTGTCTTTAAGCTCTGAGAATCATCCCCAATTGTGTCCAATGGTTGGTTTGTCTTCCCTTGTAGAGAAAGAGGTTAAAGAGCCATCCAAAAACTTTGGAAAGAAAAAAGCTTGAAGAGGGGGAGAAGATCGAGTTTGCTATGTTTTGCT
Source organism: Abelmoschus esculentus (assembly GCA_035048815.1). NCBI lineage: Eukaryota > Viridiplantae > Streptophyta > Magnoliopsida > Malvales > Malvaceae > Abelmoschus > Abelmoschus esculentus. The sequence goes on from JAUCBN010000059.1 coordinate 9,655,193, forward strand.
TAAGGTTGGTACTCTTCCAACTCTCTTGCATCTTGCATTTCATAGATTTAGGCATGTTGTATGTGTGAATTGTTTCTTGATATGCTTGTTTGCTTAAAATGCCTCTAATGGTAGAATGATGAATTGTTTTTGAACCTCTGTTTTTAGGGTGTTTTGATACCCCTGGGTAATCTATCAAAGTTTTTAAGGGTTGAGTTTGGGGGTTCCATATTTTATTCTAGAGGTACCTATGGGTGGAATAAGTTATAAATTGAATACTAAAACCGAGAAATCGGTCGATTTCTTAGTCAATTATCACTTAAACGAGGCTAAAAGGTTAATTTCTCGGTGTTAGTATTCACTTTATAACATAGTCCACCCATAGGGACCTCTAGAATAAAATATAGAACCCCCAAACTCAACCCTTAAAAACATAGGTAGATTGTCCAGGGGTATCAAAACTACCTTCTATAAGAATTTTGGATGATCAGCCAACTGAAGAAGAACAAGAATTGAAGGACCTCAATCGCCACAAAGGATTGCTTAATCACCACGACGTTATGACCAAACATCTTCCCTTCATAGACAAGAGTTGCTAAAGAGAAGAAGATAGGATTTTTTTTTCTTCTATTGAGAACTTTTATATTAGTTGTTTAAACTTAATTTGAATTTTTATATTAATATTTAAATGTTTTTTATATTTATTTTTAATTTTGTATATTAATGATTTAAAATTTTATTATATTATTTTTACATTTTTTAATATTATTTTTTTGAATTTATTTTTTATTATAATGGAATATGCCGGAACATGTAGATGGCATCACAGACACATGTTGCGTCACCCTACAGACGACAACCTAATTGGTATATTTAGGTCTTGTACATCATCTACTCGTGGCGTCCTGTTGAGAGAACTTTATTCGATTGACATGACTGACTTTTTCACTACAATTGTTAATTTTCGATTCCAATTTTATAATTTGACTCAAGACATCACCTACATGTGATATATTCATTGAAATTTAAATTTTTATAATAAAAAAATCAAGAAGACTAAATCTATACGTAGGTTCAACTCTCTTAAGTCAATGTCTTAGTGTATCGATGCGTAGTGGAAGTTTATCGATACTAGGGCGTTTCGATACCCCTAGGCAATCTACCGAAGTTTTTAAGGATTGAGTTTGGTAGTTCCATATTTTATTCTAGAGGTCCCTATGGGTGGACTAAGTTATAAAGTGAATATTAAAACCGATAATTCGACCTTTTAACCTCGTTTAAGTGATAATTGGCTAAGAAAATGGAAACTAGTAGGTAATTGATATATGATGGAAACCTAATGAGTATTGGAGATATAAATATATGATATGGTAAGCTAGGGACCTTGCTTAGTGCTGATGGGTTGCCTAGTATTATATTATTACTATGTGGTGGGTCCGGACACCCTTATATATATATGATCAAAGTGTTGCAACCTCGAAGACTTTCCGAACGTAGGATCCCGATGCTTAGTGGACACGGGCCTATTCGAAGATACTTGATAAACCATTCTAAGCATGGATGTAGGATCCCGATACTTAGTGGACGCGGGCCTCATCCTAGAGTATGGGATCCCAATGCTTCGTGGACGCGGGCCCTACTCGTAGTGTATGATCCCGATACTTAATGGTCGCGGGACGCACTACTTATATATATATATATATATATATATGAGATATATGGGCTAGAGATGTTGTGTGGACTTCTCTTTACATGCATATGCCATGTGCTGATATTTATGCATGCATGATATCCTATGTTTAGGTGAATATGGTAGCGTCATTGTACCCATATCATGTCATCATTCATGCCTTCCATGCTTATTTATGTTATGTGTGATGTAAAGTGGTTGGTAGGGTACCCACTAAGCTTTTGTAGCTTAGAGTTTTGAAATGTGTTTTTGCGCGTAGGTTAAGGAAATCTTTGGATCGGAGGAGCATCATCGTGGTTGGTTTGAGCATCGACATTGATGTCAGAGTACTTTTATTAGATGTAGTTGGCTATGTACTTGTATGACCCTATATGTGTAATTGTATCTCATGTTTATTTCATTGAGTCGAATGCTTTTAAACGGGTTGTAATATTTTGGAGCTCTGACTACTTTTAAATTACTTGAATTTATGTTTAAAATTGGAATTGAATTTATAAGCTACGATGAATTTAGATTTTAACTTGTTCTTTTGAACTTTTCGAAATGAAGTTTTAAAATAAGAGTTTTGGACCGGAGGCCCAATGTGACACCTTGAGGGTGTTACACCTAATATATATATATATATATATACAAATGTCCCTAAACATATTCCCTAAAAACATCGCAATATCTATGTTTAATGAATATAATTAAAAAAATACCTAATCAATAAAAATGTGTACCAAATATAGTTCCAAATGCCACTTTAAATATCACTCTAAATGTGCTCCAAATGATTATTCTCCACTTTTTTTCGCTCAATTGTCACTCTAAATCGTTCAACTTTCACTCCAAATATAGTTCTAAATTGTTCAATTTATAGACAAATTTTGGATGAGGACGCCACCTACAGGTGGCATCCTCAGTTAAATAGGCGTAACAACCATCCCTTTATTGTTGCCCAAATAATTGACTGGATTACCGACTTAATAACATTTCTTTAATGAAGACGCCACCTATAGGCGTTTTCATTGAAATTTAAATTTTAATTATAAAAAATCATGAAAAGGCCACAGGACGTCTTCAATTTACTATAGATTTTATCTTAGATCCTTAATTATTGGGCAGCGTGCCATACATCACCATTTTTTTCTAAAATTCCAATATTTCCCTAAAAACACCAAAATACTTACATAGATGTAAAATCAATTGTAATATTATCATTGTAGATAATAAGATTTATACCTATATAAACTAGTTAGATATGATTAGTTATTCTATTAGCATTAGTTTTTTCAGATAGTTAGGGTTAATTATTAAATTATATCAATCATCATATTATCCGAGTATAATATAAAATTATCAATACAATATTTATAATTCTTTTAAATCTAATACTCAAGAAGTTTAAAATAAAATATGATGCGATACACATACGATGTACATGACTTGTACAAGGCGACAAACGAGTTGCACTTGGTGTTTCTTTTGTCTCAAGGAGAAAATATCTCTTTTGAAGAGGTGATGAGAGATAAAAAGTGGTGAGCTGCGATGAATTATGAGATGCAATCAATTGAAAGAAATGAGACATGAAAACTAACATCTCTTCCCAAATATCACAAGGTGATAGATGTCAAACAGACGTATAAGAAGAAAATGAATCCTCAAGGTGAAATCGAGAAATACAAAGCAATACTAGTGGCGAAAGGCTACAAACAAAAAGTCGGCATCGATTATGATGAGGTGTTTGCACTGGTGGCTCGAATGGAGACTATTCGACTTTTTATTTCTCTTGCAACTTATTCAAAATGACGTATTTACCAAATGGATGTGAAGTCGGCATTTCTCAATGATGTGTTAGAGAAAAAGGTCTATGTTGAGCAACCATACGGGTATGTTAAAAAAGGAGTTGAAAGTAAAGTTTTAAAATTAAAGAAGGCGTTATATGGGTTAAAGCAAGCTCCTAGAGCATGGAACCCCGAATTAACCAATATTTCAAGTCAAACGATTTTTTGCAATGCTCGTATGAACATGCATTGTATGTGAAGATAAAAAATAGTGACATGTTGGTGGTAGAATTGTATGTTGTTGATTTAATTTTTATCGTTAGTAATTGTGAAATGATTGATTAGTTTAAAAATGCCATGATGGGTGAATTTGAGATGACCAATTTAGGGTTGATATTCTATTTTCTTGGTCTTGAGATCAAACAAGGAGATGAATGTATTTTTGTTTCATAAGAGGCCTATGCTAAGGAAATTTTGAGAAGATTTAAGATGGAGGATTGTAGGTCGTTTAGCAGTCCAGTTGATTGTGGTGTTAAGTTGTCTCGTTATGACATGAAAAAGGTGAACTACAACAATATAGATTTTTAGTGACAAATTGTCTGTGAAAAAAATAATTGTGACAAATATTTTTTTTTGTGATAATATTTTTGTTCGATACCATTAGTATAAGTAATTATGACGAACTTTTATTTGGTCACTACAATAGTAGTAATTGTGACGATTATATTTTTCACAAAAAATTTCACTAAAAGACTATAATTGTGACACAAAATTCATTGTCACTAAAACTTTGACACATAATAGTGATGATATGTGAAGTGGTCACTATCATTTAAGATTTGTTGTGACAATGAAATTATTTGTCACTTAAAATTTCTTTTTGTTGTAAAAAAATTTATCACTAATAAAAATTAAAAGGAACGAAAAATTAGATATTGTCACGATAATAATTTTTTATTATTAGAAAAAATTAAAGTTATCATCAACTAGTTTTTCAAAAGGTAAACTATTTCTATTTGTCTCTATTATGTGCAAATTATTGTTTTAGTCAGTCTATTTTGATCAATTTTAATTCTTATATTTTTCAAACTTTAAAATTTATATCATAATCCTAACGGGAAACCAATAATATGATTAAATTATAACGATTAAAAATGATCAAATTAAAAAAGTAATAAGCAACTTATGTATAATAAATTGACTAAAATTTTTGCTTAACATATTTATAGACTATCATTCATGTTAAGATCATAATTTCAAAATTTAAAAAGTAGAAAATTAAAGTAACCAAATTAAAATTTAAAGACTAATATATAATTTTAGAATAATATATAATAAAAAAATTATTTTGAGTATTTTTTAATAAAATTTTCACTATAATTAGATTTTTCTTCAAAAAATATAAATAGTTTCTTCTACATGCACTTACTTTCTATAAGAAATTATAAAAAAATTTAAATTATTATTATAATAATTAATGTTATAATTAATATATATTTTAAAATAAATAAAATTAATTTTGATTATAATTTAACCTAAATACTATTTTCTTTTCAAGTAATATTAATTTTTTTGTCTAGTCTAGTGGATAAGTATTGCACTCACGCCCTAAAGGTTCTAGGTTCGATCCTCTTTGAATTCGTGCATTGCATTTATTTATTAAAGATTGACTTATGAATGAGCTACATCATCTATAATTAAATTTAAATGATCAAATAAAAGGTTAAAGGTCAGTGAATTAAAAATAATATAAAATCTTCATTAAATTTCAAAGGCATTTAGTGATTAATTTAAATCATAAATACAATAATTACAAATAAAAATATAATTAACTTTTTAATATTGAGAGTGACTACATATTTTCGATACTATTTAAATATGTATTTGTGATAAAATATTTATTAATAATAAGAATAATATTAGTGTCTAAATTTTAGTCAATATTAAAAATAAGTTATGTCGAAAAGTGTAGTAAAAAAATATAATTAATTGTGACGAAATGTATAAAAATTGTCACTAATATAATAGTGACGGAGTTATTAGTGACGATTGGTGATGAATCAAAAAATGGTCACTATAAATTTTAGTGACTAAATTTAATACTTTTTATAACCATTTTTAATGTCACTAAAAATACATTTTCTTGTAGTGGTGATTGATGCGACATTATACAAGAGCCTAGTTGGTTGTTTGAGATACTTGATGTGTACCAAACCAGATATTTTAGGTGTAGTCGGTTGGTAAGTCAGTTCATGGAGGAGCCGAGAGTAACATATTGGAAGACAATCAAACAAACTCTCTGTTATGTTCGAGGTACTATATCCCTTGGTTTATTCTATAGTTCAACCACTAACAAGTTTGCAATCTATGACTATTCCGATAGTGATTGGGGTAGAGATATCAATGATAGAAAGAGCACCTCGGGATTTGTATCTTACATTGGAGATGCAACTTTTACGTGGGTTTCAAAGAAGCAACCAATTGTGACACTCTCAATGTGTGAGGTAGAATATGTCGCGGAAGCGACATGTGTGTGCCATGAAATTTGGATAAGGTTACTCAAGGAGTTTAACTTCATTCAAGATGAGATGACACAAATTTATCTGGATAGCAAGTTAACAATAGAGTTAGCAAAAAATCCAGTGCATCATGAAAGCAAAAAGCATATTGATGTCCGATTTTATTTTATTCGGGAGCAAGTGAAGGAGAAAATATTGAGTTACTAAGAGTGAAGATTAAGTTCCCGATATTTTTATCAAACAATTGTCGATCAAGGTGTTCAAAAAGTTTAAGAAGCTCCTTGGCATGAAAGATTGAAGAAATAATTAAGTTTAAGGAGGGGTACTGATGAATAAACATAATTAGTCTTTAATGGATAGTTTTAATGTTGTTTTAAGTGTGATATTGAAGGAGAATATATTACCCATTTATGGTGTGTAACCCATCATTTAGGGTGTCTTTAATTCTAATTTATAGTGGTGTAAGTCTCATAACATTTGGAGTTACCTAAGAATAAGTTATGATAATTTTGTAGCGAAGGGTCACAAATTTATTCTACTTTAATATTGCTTTTAAGTTGCTTGTCATTATAAATAACTATATGATATTGAAAGAAAAAAAAGAGTAAAAAATATTGTAACCCCATAAAGATTTATCAAATTATTTCTTTTTAAGAGTTGTTTCACCATCATTTGTTTTTAAAAGACTGAAGCCAGTGAACGAACTTGAGAATAAGGCTAACTGGAGAGTTGACTCATTTGTGAATGCACCAAAAACAACATCTCTCTAATTTCTCGGACCGATCTGAATGACCCCTTCGAAAATCTTGTCGATTAGTTCTTTCTTTAAGGGTTGAAGAATGTCTCAGTATTCATACTTTAGACTCTTTTATCCTTTTCTTATTGAAAGTAATGTCCATGAAAACCAAGGAATCATATATGAGGGATGATATCACTTATTTTAGGGAGAGAAACCAAATGATCAAAATTACTTTCTCTAAATATCCTGGAGAAGCAACATTGATCATATGACGATTCTCTATCGAATTAGTAACTAGTAAAAGTTAGCACTTTTATGGGTATTTGACCATTGTTACACACCCATGGATTACTAGTACTTATCATCTCACAAGGGATACTTGTCTTGATGGTTTAAAAAGATAGAGTACATCAAAACACGCATTGAATTGATCTGATGCAATGCACATAAATCTGGAACCAATCACCCCTTCTAGATTACCCTTTCCATTTCTTGGTTCTTTAGTTTTTAAATTCAAGCGATCCTTATAATGACCCAAATTTTGTATCTAAGTGTTGGGTTAACTCAGAACGTTGGGCTCCGACATTTGGGCCTTATTTGGCACCGGGTTTAATTGTTGGGTTGGTTTTGGGCCTTGTGTTTTGGTTACCTTTGCCCCAATATGGTGTTTTTAGGGACTTTTGTATAATTCCCTTAATGAAGACAAATAGAAGGGGAGTAATGTGTTTCTACAAAGTGTAAGGAAGTGAGGTCAATGGGGAAGCTTTTTATCATCTTCTTTCTCTCTTCTTCAAGAAGAAGTTTTGGTTAAAGGTGCAAACTTTGCTGGAGTGTTGAAAAATCTCGTTTTAGGTGTTGAGGGTAAGTTCTAGAGGATTAAGTGATCTATAAGACAAGGTAAAAATGGTGTGTTTTGGTGGTGGATGGTGTTGAAGGGCATGAAGGGGTCAAGAACAGGAGAAGGGTTTTGAGGGGTTTCTTATCTGTTTCTTTAATGTTTTAGCTTCTAAAAACATCCCTAGCAATGTCTAATTGTTGGTTTTATTTCTTTCTTGTAGATAAAGAAGTTGGGGAGCCTTCAAAGAAGCTTGGCAAGGAAAAAACTTGCAGGAGTGAGTTTGTTGGGTTTTGCATCTTGTTTGCTCGAGGTTGGTACCCCTCCAACTCCCTCTTGCATCAAACATCTCATGAGTTAGGTTGCATTACTTGTGGTATGCATGCTTGTTTGTTTGCTCGATTAGAAACCTTTAATGGTGAATTTCGAAATTAGATGTTTGGTAGCTTAAAACTGATAACAACATACTTTAAACTCTTCCAATAATATGTAGGAATAGTTTGGGAATCAATGGAAGTGATTCGGGTAGTGTTCTAAGCGTTTTGAGGGTCCAGACCTACATTTTCGTGTAGGCGTTTTGATACCCCTTAGTAGGCATTTCGATACCCTAGAGAGAAAATGATGGATTCTTTAATAGGCGTTTCAATATGCCAAGCCCGTATTTCAAAACTTAAAATTCTAGTAGCAAATTGTTTCGATACCCCATATAAGGCGTATCAAAATAGGTAAATTTCCTTTTGGTCTATTCGATTCCCCATATATGCCAAGTTTTTAAGGGTTTATTAAGCTATAAAATGAATATTAAAACTTGGTTTTGGTGATAATGACTTCGATATGATGATATATGCTCGAATTTTGGTCTTTGATTTAGTCATGGTATAGTTTGGTGTGAAGATCCTAGGTGGATCATCTTGTGTGGTTGAGTCCTTATGTGATGGGAATCCAGATATCCAAAATAGTGTTGCGACACAAAGAATTTCATCTTATATAACATTTCGGGTGATGTATTAAAGACTTTTCCGAATGGAGGATACCGATGTTGTGTGGATGCGAGTCTCATTCAAAGATGCTCAATGTAACATTCTGAGTATAGAATTTGGAGGATTTCGATATTATGTGGACACGGGCCTCAATCACTAAGTGTAGGATCCCGATGTTGTGTGGATGTGGGACTCACTACCTTGTAGTTTTCGTTTTGGATTGACATGTATATGCTGTGTGTGATAGTATATATTCATTTATGCCATGTGTTTAGGCGATTTTGGTAGTTTCATCATATCATGCATGATATTACATGTATTTCTTTACTTTATTCATGATGTGTATGATATTGGCCGAGTGGCGGTGTAGCCATTGAGCTTTTGTAGTTCAGCGTTTCGAAATGTGTTTTCGTGCATAGGTTAGGTGAAGTCGGAACTGGAGGAGCACCATCAAGGTAAGAATTTTAGCATCGACTTAGTGTCATTGTACAAGTTATTGATGTATTAGGCTAGTACTTTTTGAACTCTATAACATATTTTTGCAACTCTTGTTATTTGGGTCGAATGCTTTTAAAAGACTTGTAACTATTTGGAGCTCCTATTTACTCTTTTGAAATACTCATTTTATTTGGATTTGAGCTTAATGGATTTTTCATGGTTTAGACTTGAATTTTTTATTTTGGGCTTTGAAAATGAAAATTTTTGGATTGCAAGTTTTGGGCCAGAGGCCTAATATGATACCGGGTCGAGGGTGTTATAGTACATGTCAGAGTTATCAATCAACCAAGAAGTTCTCGAAACCAGGGAATTTGAATGGTTGGACTCGAAGAATGTCAACGCTCCATCTTTCTTTAGAGGAAAAAGCTTCTCGGCCACTATCATATTACCTTGGTTTTTTTACAAATTTGGCAATGGTTTTCCGACATCAATAGATTTTTCTATGTCAGTGATGCTCTAAGCCATGAACCATACTTTGTAGCTCGTTTGTATAGTTTTTTTTATCGAACTAGCATTCTCTCTCCACATATCCAAGTTAACCACATGCATAGAAAAACTCCAGGATTCTTTAATACTTGAAAGAAACTTCAATTCGATCGATGTTTTTCCTTTTCAGGGTGAAGCTCGTGTTGAACATGTCTTCCACTCTCATAGCAACATTCACCCTTTAAATTAGATTCAATGAATCATGAGAATAAGCTGCTTATCTTCTCTGTATTCTTTTAAGTGATGAGAAAAATAGTAATGTGTACCTGAATCCAAAACTTATCCAAGGAAAAGTCAATTTTCTCTAAAGTGTCCTCATTTGGCACTCTTTAAGAATGAGAAGTTTTTCCTGTACCGACCACGGACGTTGGCTCCATACTTTCTTTTTAGTTTCAACATATTGGAAGACTAAAAGAAGCATATTTTTACCCAAATGGTGTCATTCAAGTTCTAATTCTTTGCTGCTCCAGACCTTCTAAGGATAACGATAATAGTCAAATATTTAGGTGCTCTATTTGAAAGAATATTACAGATTAAGGAATGTTCTTTAATGGTAGAATTGATATCATCATGCTCTTCAAGCTCGATCGAGTTAGAAAAATTATCCATAGAAGGAACATTCTGGATGTTTGTTAAATTTTGTATCAAGGCTATATTAGAGGATTCCACCATATTAGGGGAGATGAGAAAATAATAAAGAAGGTAGTTGGGAAAAGAATTGGTTTTTGAAGCATATGAAAATAAATAAGGAAAAAAAGAAAATAATAAAAAAATATGATTTGAAATCTAAAATCTATCTCAACAAATTAAAATTTAAAAAAATCTTATTTTCAATACATAAAAAACAATAAGAGAAAAGAAAAAAAAAAGAACCACTACACAAAAGAAAACTCCAAGGAAGTATCCAACAAGGTTTAGATACTGAAGTACTAAACTGTGGTTATGATTATTTTCGTGGTTACAAACATTGTAGATGTAACGACCCGAATTCGGATCCGAGTGTCGGGTTAACTCGAGGGGTTTGGGCTTTAGTTTTGGGCCCTGGGTTTGTGTAGTTGGGCCTTAGACTTGTTGGGCTTGTTTGGTTATTGGGCTTTTGAGTTGTTAGTGAGGGCTTTTTGGTAAATGCCTTATTAGATGACAAAGAGGGGGTGGGAAAGTTACTCCTCTGCAGAGATGATCTCACATCCCTTTTTCCTTTTCTTCTCATCTTCTCCATCTTGGTAGCAAGGAAAAGTAAGACCTAAAGGTAAGATCTTTAAGAGTTATGGTTAGAATCTCGTTTTTGTAGTAGAGATGTTATAGGACTGTTAAGGATCTATAAAACAAGCTAAAGAAGTGTTAGTTTGGTGGAGAGAAGGGTTTAAGTGGGGGTTTAAGGTGGAGTACGGGATTTGTTTTGGATAGCTTAAATCCTAGCTTGTTAGTGTTTTTAAGCTTTAAGGATCATCTTAGAGTGGTGCTAAGTTGTTGTTATCCTTCCCCTTTATAGAGAAAAAAGTAGAAGAGCCATCATCAAGATTGAGAAAGGTGAAATCTTGAGGTTGAGCTTGGAGCTCGGGTTTGTTGTTTTGTTGTTGTTCTTGCTTAAGGTTGGTACTCCCAACTCTTCTCCTCATCATGCATTTCATGGTAGATAGCATTCATGTAGATTTTTGTGTATGTATGCTTGGTTGAAGCTTAAAAACCATTAATGGTGAAATTCGGATTTATGTGGTTAATGAAAGGAAAATGAGGTTAAGTCATCCTAAACACTCCTAATAATGTGTAGGAACACTTTAGAATCAATTAGATCAAGTTTAAAAAGAATCCTTAGAAATTTCTAAGTGCAGACCTCCATTTCGTGCAGGAGGTATCGATACCGGTAGCCCGTGTATCGATACCCCTTAGAGAAAATAGGCTATTGGGAAGGAGGTATCGATACCGGTATCGATACCAAACCCTCCAGTAGCATCTTCGATTCGATACCCATATCGAAGCAGATAATCCCTCTTTCGTTGACTTTAAAATTGGTCAAAGGGTATTGATGCCAGTATCGATATCCATGTTTCGATGTCTTCTTTGGGTGGGTATCGATATAGGGTGTTTCGATACCCCATGTATGAGTATCGATACCCAGTGAACTTTTGTCAGGTTAAGTATTGTTTGAGGTTCGATAAGAGGAGTAAGGGTCTTAATGAATCTTATAAATAATGAAATGAATTGTGGACATAAGATTAATGATTTTAACCCCCAAAAGACTAAGTCTTGATGAGTCTTAGTATGCTTTGATGTTAAGGTCTTAGGTGGACCGTTTGTGTGGTTTGCGTCATTGTTTAATGGAAACCTGGATATCCAAAAGTGTTGCAACACGTCGAAGGCCATCCGATGTAACATTCCGGGTGATGTATTGAAGACTTTTATTCCTAGTGTTGGGCGGCCTCACTCGAAGATGTTCGATGTAACATTCCGAGCATGGGATTGGTTGGGTTGCCTTCATCCCTTTCCAAACGTTGGGTGGCCTCGTTCGAAGATTTCCGATGTAACATTTCGGGCATAGGATTTGAGGGCGGCCTCAATCTTGAGTGTAGGATCTCGATGTTGTGTGGACGCGGGCCTCACTCTTGTTTGTTAGTTGTGATGTGACATGTATATGCTGTGTGTGATATTATACATTGTTTATGCCTTGTGTTAGGCGAGCATGCTAGACCATCATATCATGCACTATATTTATATTCTTTGCTTTACTGCTTATGATATGCATGATTTGGGGCCGAGTTCGGCGTACCCACTGAGCTTTCGTAGCTCAGCGTTCGAAATGTGTTTTCGTGCGTAGGTTAGGTGAAGCCGGTTCGTGGAGCACCATCAAGGTTGGATTTCAGCATCGACCATGTTGTCAGAGTACATTTATTTGATTTAGTGGGGTAGTACTATGTCGAACCCTATGTAATGTAACTTTGTTATTATTTACTCGAGTCGAATGTTTTTAAACAGTTTGTAATATTTTGGAGCTCCGATTACTTACTATTACATTGGGCTTTGTTTAACTTAATGGATTTTATGGATCGTATTTGGACTTGAAATTGGATTTACTTCAGTTGAGCCATTCAGGGGAGCGGTTTACCCATCTTGTTCAGGGGAACCGTTCGGTTTTTGCGTATGAGCAGGATTTTCTTCCATTGAGCCGGTATGCTCCAGAGCTTGTTGCTACAGAGAAGATGAGATGTAAGAGATTCTTAAGACGTCTGAGGAAGGAGATCCAGAGTTATCTCACTGTTGCACCGCCTAAGGTGTTTTTTGAGTTGGCTGCCAGTACCAAGTCGTTGGAGCAGGTTCAGGGTTTGACCTATGGGCCATCTGTTAGCCAGGGAGTCACCGGTGGAGCTAGTCAGAGTCATGCGGGTAACTCTCAGTCTCACTCCGTTAGGAGTAGGAGCCGTTGGAACCAGAACATAGGAGCATCGAATCAGGGTTCGGGGTCGAACCAGAGATCAGAGTCTGTGGGATGTAGGAGGCAGTCTGTGTCTTCCTCTGTTGGGGGACAGAGAGTTTACAGAGGAGTGTCAGTGTTCAGATACGTTGTGGTTGGACCCACCGAGCAGAGCGTTGGGGCAATGCCAGAGTTTGTTTTCAGTGTGCGACTTCGGATCATCTTGTGAGGGACTTTCCAGAGGTTGTGACGTCACCGCCAGGTCAGGCTCAGAGGAACGTATTTCAGGCTCAGAGGGGTCGTGGGTTCTCACGTGGCGGAGCTAGCCACGCATCAGGAGGCACCTTCCAGTCCACTGCTAGAGCACCGGCGAGACAGTATGTGGTGAGGGCACAAGAGAACTGTTCTGCAACCGATTTGATCTTAGGTATGTTCAGTTTGTTCTCTGTTCCTATAGTTGCTCTTGTGGACTTGGGATCTACCCACTCGTATATCCGTAGTGGGATATCGCAACGGTGGGGGTTACCAGCGGAGGATCTTGAGGTAGGAGTTCGTGTGACAAGCCCGTTGGGGTTAGATGTGTTGGTGGATAAGGTTTATCGGAGGTGTCCAATCGAGGTGCAAGGGTCTATCTTTCCGGCCGATCTTATGGTCTTGCCATTTTAGGAGTTCGACGCAATCCTGAGGATGGATTGGTTGTTTGAGCACGACGCAAGTTTGGGGTGCAGATCTAAAAGTTTGAAGCTTCTGGTGGCTGATGGTTCTAAGCTTATTGTGAGGGGTGAGAGGAACCCGTGTTTAGCAAATGTTGTGTCAGCTTTGTCAGCTCAGAGGTTGATCCAGCAGGGTTGTGAGGCTTTCTTAGCTCACGTGATGGATATGAGCGTTGAAAGTCCAGCTTTAGAGAGTTTGAGGACAGTTTGTGAGTATCCCGATGTGTTTCCGGAGGAGTTGCTTGGTTTACCTCCTAACCGTGAGTTAGAGTTCTGGATAGAGGTGTTTCCAGGTACGGCACCGGTGTGCATAGCACCGTATCGTATGGCACCGGCGGAGATGAGAGATTAAAGCAACAGATCCAGGAGTTGCTTGAGAGAGGTTTTATTAGACCGAGTGTGTCACCGTGGGAAGCACCGATTTTGTTTGTGAAGAAGAAGGACGGATCGATGAGGATGTACATCGACTACCATCAGCTTAATAAGGTCACGATCAAGAATCGTTACCCTTTACCGAGGATCAATGATTTGTTGATCAGTTGAGGGGTGCTCGTGTATTTTCTAAGATAGATCTGAGGTCAGGGTACTACCAGTTGAAGGTGGTGGGAAAGGATGTCCAAAAGGCCGCTTTCAGGACGTGGTACAAACACTATGAGTTCTTAGTGATGCTGTTTGGGCTCACGAATGCACCTTTAGCTTTTATGGACTTGATGAACCAGGTCTTTCAACCGTATCTAGATAAGTTTGTGGTGGTGTTTATCGATGACATCTTGGTGTATTCACGCTCAGATGAGGAGCATGACTACCACCTAAAGGTTGTTCTTCAGGTGTTGAGGGATAAGCGTCTGTACGCCAAGTTTAGTAAGTGTGAGTTCTGGTTGTCAGAGGTGGCATTTCTTGGTCACATAGTTGCAACGGATGGAATCCGAGTAGATCCTCAAAAAATCCAAGCTGTGGTGGAGTGGAAGCCGCTAAGGAATGTATCGGATAGTTTTCTTGGACTTGCCGGATACTATAGGAGGTTCGTTAAAGGTTTTTCGATCTTAGCGGCACCTTTGACCAAGTTGCTTCAGAAAGGTGCTCCATTTGTTTGGAATGAGAGGAGACAACAGAGTTTTGAGCAGCTTAAGGCTTATCTAACAGAGGCATCGGTATTGACGCAACCGGAATCGGGAAAGGATTATGTGGTGTTTAGCAATGCTTCCTTGAATGAGTTAGGTTGTGTGCTTATGCAAGAGGGTAAGGTGGTTGCTTACGCCTCGAGGCAGTTGAAACCGCATGAGAGGAACTATCCTACGCATGATCTTGAGCTAACGGCAGTTATCTTCGCTTTAAAGATATGGAGGCATTATCTCTACGGGGAGAAATGCTACATCTACACCAACCACAAGAGTTTGAAGTATCTGCTTACCCAGAAAGAATTGAATCTAAGACAGCATCGGTGGATAGATTTGTTGAAGGACTATGATTGTGTCATAGAGTATCATCCCGGCAAGGCGAATGTGGTTGTCAATGCTTTGAGTCGGAAGTCCATGTCAGACTTAAGAGCCTTGTTTGCTCGGTTGAGGATGACAGATGATGGAGGTTTGTTAACGGAGTTGCGTGTGGAACCCATGCTTGTTCAAGAGATAAAGAGGGCACAAGTGCTAGACGAGGAGTGGGTAGCTCAGTTAAAGGTTGTTCAGAGAGGTGAGTTGTCAGACTTTGAGGTACGAGATGGTGGGTTCTTGTACTTTTAGGGTCGTTTGTGTGTCCCAGCTTTAGAGGATTTGAGAGATCATATCTTGAGGGAAGCTCATCGTAGCCCGTTTTCTGTTCATCCGGGTAGTAACAAGATGTATCAGGATCTTCTTCCTTTCTTTTGGTGGCCGTGAGATGTGTTAGAGTTTGTGACCAGGTGTTTGGCGTGTCAGCAAGTGAAAGCGGAATATCAGGTTCTTTCAGGTTTGCTTCAGCCTATCCAGATTCTACAGTGGAAGTGAGATCGAGTGACCATGGACTTCGTCATCGGGTTATCGATGACGTTAAGGAAGCATGATACTATATGGGTTATAGTTGACCGGTTGACCAAGTCGGCTCACTTCTTACCGGTAAGGATGGACTTTAGTTTTGAAAAGTTGGCTCAGTTGTACATCAAGGAGATTGTGAGGTTGCATAGTGTACCCACATCGATCATATCGGATAGGGATCCGAGGTTCACAGCGAGGTTGTGGAGGTCTATCCACTAGGCTTTAGATACTAAGTTGCACTTCAGTACAGCTTTTCATCCTTAGACCGATGGACAGTCTGAGAGAGTTATCCAGATCTTGGAGGATATGCTTCGATGTTGTGTTGTGGACTTTGCTCACAGTTGGGAGGAGTAGTTACCGTTGGTAGAGTTTGCTTACAACAACAGTTATCAGTCAAGCATCAAGATGGCTCCTTTTGAGGCTTTGTACGGGCGTAGGTGTAGGACACCCTTGTGTTGGACAGAGCTTAATGAGAGGAAGATAATGGGTTCGGAGCTTGTTAAGGAAACCGAAGAGAAGGTTCAGATCATCAAAGAGAGGTTACAAGCAGCTTTTGACCGGAAGAAAGCTTATGCGAATAAGAAGCATAAGCACATCGAGTACGAGCTTGGTGAGAAAGTGTTTCTCAAGGTATCTCCGTGGAAGGGTATCATCCGGTTTGGTCGCAAGGGGAAGTTGAGTCCAAGGTACATCGAGCCCTATGAAGTTCTTTAGAGGGTTGGACCGGTAGCTTATCGGCTAGCTTTACCTCTAGAGTTGGCACGTATACACGATGTGTTCCACGTGTCTATGTTGAGACATTACCGTTCCGATCCTTCGCATGTGGTCCAGCTTGAGGAAATAGAAGTCAATGCAGATTTGACTTACGAGGAAAGGCCTATCGGAATCTTGGATAGAGGAGTTAAGGAACTTCGGAACAAGTGCATACCTTTGGTAAAGGTTTTGTGGAGGAATCATGGAATCGAAGAAGCAACGTGGGAAGCGGAAAAGGATGTGAGAGATCAGTTTCTGCATCTCTTCCTGACAGGTAAATTTCGAGGATGAAATTTTCTTTAAAGAGGGAAGAGTTGTAATGACCCGGATTCGGATCCGAATGTCGGGTTAACCCGAGGGGTTTGGGCTTCGGTTTTGGGCCCCAGGTTTGTGTAGTTGGGCCTTAAACTTGTTGGGCTTGTTTGGTTGTTGGGCTTTTGAGTTGTTAGTGAGGGCTTTTGGGTAAATGCCTTATTAGATGACAAAGAGGGGGTGGGAGAGATACTACTCTGCAGAGATGACCATACATCCCTTTTTCCTGTTCTTCTCATCTTCTCCATCTTGGTAGCAAGAAAAAGTAAGAGTTAAAGGTAAGATCTTTAAGAGTTATGGTTAGAATCTCGTTTTTGTAGTAGAGAAGATGTTATAGGATTGTTAAGGATCTATAAAACAAGCTAAAGAAGTGTTAGTTTGGTGGAGAGAAGGGTTTAAGTGGGGGTTTAAGGTGGAGTACGAGATTTGTTTTGGATAGCTTAAATCCTAGCTTGTTAGTGTTTTTAAGCTTTAAGGATCATCTTAGAGTGGTCCTAAGTTGTTGTTATCCTTCCCCTTTGTAGAGAAACAAGTGGAAGAGCCATCATCAAGCTTGAGGAAGGTGAAATCTTGTGGTTGAGCTTGGAGCTCGGGTTTGTTGTTTTGTTGTTGTTTTTGCTTAAGGTTGGTACTCCCAACTCTTCTCCTCATTACGCATTTCATGGTAGATAGCATTCATGTACATTTTTGTGTATGTATGCTTGGTTGAAGCTTAAAAACCATTAATGGTGAAATTCGGATTTATGTGGTTAATGAAAGGAAAATGAGGTTAAGTCATCCTAAACACTCCTAATAATGTGTAGGAACACTTTAGGATCAATTAGATCAAGTTTGGGAAGAATCCTTAGAAATTTCTAAGTGCAGACCGACATTTCGTGCAGGAGGTATCGATACCGGTGGCCCTTGTATCGATACCCCTTAGAGAAAATAGGTTATTGCGAAGGAGGTATCGATACCGGTATCGATACCAAACCCTCCAGTAGCATCTTCGATTCGATACCCATATCGAAGTAGATAATCCCTCTTTCGTTGACTTTAAAATTGGTCAAAGGGTATCGATGCCAATATCGATACTCATGTTTCGATACCTTCTTTGGGTGGGTATCGATATAGGGTGTTTCGATACCCCATATAGGAGTATCGATACCCCAGTGAACTTTTGTCAAGTTAAGTATTGTTTGAGGTTCGATAAGAGGAGTAAGGGTCTTAATAAATCTTATAAATAATGAAATGAATTGTGGACATAAGATTGATGATTTTAACCCCAAAAAGACTAAGTCTTTATAAGTCTTGGTATGCTTTGATGTTAAGGTCCTAGGTGGACCGTTTGTGTGGTTTGAGTCATTGTTTAATGGAAATCTAGATATCCAAAAGTGTTGCAACACGTCGAAGGCCATCCGATGTAACATTTCGGGTGATGTATTAAAGACTTTTATTCTGAGTGTTAGGTTGCCTCACTCGAAGATGTTCGATGTAACATTCCGAGCATGGGATTGGTTGGGTTGCCTTCATCCCTTTCCAAACGTTGGGTGGCCTCGTTCGAAGATTTCCGATGTAACATTCCGGGCATAGGATTTGAGGGCGAACTCAATCCTGAGTGTAGGATCCCGATGCTGTGCGGACGCGGGCCTCACTGTTGTATGTTATTTGTGATGTGACATGTATATGCTATGTGCGATATTATACATTGTTTATGCCATGTGTTAGGCGAGCATGCTAGACCATCATATCATGCACGATATTTATATGCTTTGCTTTACTGCTTATGATATGCATGATTTTGGGCCGAGTTCGACGTAACCACTAAGCTTTCGTAGCTCTACGTTCGAAATGTGTTTTCATGCGTAGGTTAGGTGAAGTCGGAGCACCATCAAGGTTGGATTTCAGCATCGACCATGTTGTCAGAGTACATTTATTTGATTTAGAGGGCTAGTACTATGTCGAACCCTATGTAATATAACTCTGTTATTATTTACTCGAGTCGAATGTTTTTAAACGGTTTGTAATATTTTGGAGCTTCGATTACTTACTATTACTTTGGGATTTGTTTTAACTTAATGGATTTTATGGATCGTATTTGGACTTGAAATTGGATTTACTTGTTGGGCTTTTGAACGAAATTTTAAAATACAGGTTTTGGGCCGGAGGCCCAATGTGATATCCAGGTCGGGTGATAAAGTAGACGTTACATAAAACGTAACTATGATGTGGTTGTATACTTTCAGAATTTTTTTTTAAATATTATAAATAAGTTTTAAAATTACATTTTAATATTAATAATTTTTTATGTATTTTATTTAATTTATAGATGAAAATTTATTAAAAATATAGAATATACAAGCACTACAAGATTAAATATGGATAAAATCAATGATATTCTAATGAAAAACATATGAATAATATCATGTTAAAAAACATATATTAAATAATATAATATTTTAAAAAGATTTTTTTATGTAACTTAAAAAGGAAAAAAAAACACATGCATACAAATATGAAAACTTAATTTCTTATTCACCATCAAAAGAGTAGAAATCCTCTATTTCTTTATCATGTCTCCATCCATGCCTCCTGTTAAAATTTTCTAAAGAATTGAATTTTATACCCTAACCCTTATTTTCTATATCCTAACCCTAACCACAACCTCTAACCTAGAACCCTAAACCCTCTAATTTAAAGTAGAGGCATGAACGAGGCATAAGAAAGAGATAGATGATTTGCACCCCCATCAAAATGAATGACGCGAATGATAAATATGAATCAGAAGTTTTTCTTCTTCTCAATGAAAAACCTTAGTGAGAATAAGGGCGATAATGAGCTTGACCAACTCGCGAGCTACTCGGGCTCGGCTCGATCAAAGATCGACTCAAGTGAGCTCGGCTCGAGACTTTAACGAGCCAAGCCGAGCCGATTCAAGCTCGGCTCGAAAAGCTCGTGAACAGGCTCGAAATAATTATATTATATATACTACATATACACTAAAAGTAATCTCTTTAGTAAAAGAAAAACAATAAAATAAATATGAGAAATCTACTAAAAATAAATTAACTAAAATAAATTAGGAACTTTTTTTTTATTTTGAGTCGAGCCGAGCCGAGCCCGACGAGCTTCAAGCCTGAGTCGAGACCGATAATATTATTTCCGAGCCGAGCTCGAGCCTAAAATTCCAAACTCGCCGAGCCTCAAGCTCGAACCGAACCCAATAGTACTGTTTTCGAGTCGAGTCGAACCTGACCGGGCTCAAGTCGTTATCACCCCTAAGTGACAATGATGCAATTGCAAGCAATCAGATTTTGTCTTCAGCAGTACTGCCATGTGGTCAGCCGTAGGACGATCAAGTTGAATGATCTGTTATGTCTTCTCCAAGGGTTAATCTGTCCAATCCATTGAATCAGAAGACGATTGGATATGTTATTATGAATGGTTCCGAGTATTTAGGAATTAAAGAGAGTGATGATCAAGATAAGAATTCTAGATTTAGCGTTAACCTTCCTGGGTTGGATGATGTTGATATTGATGGAGATGGCCCGATGATGCTAACGACAGTGTCCTTTAAGGGTATGGTTTTGAAGCGATGGGGAATAATCTCAAATGTAATGGATGAAATTAAAGACTTGGAGTTTGAATGGCGATATTAATCTGTCTAAGTCTATTATTGTTAGATTTTTGGGGAAGTCAATCGGTTATAAAGTTTGGTTAAGTAGGTTACAAGTATTGTGGAGTTTGAATGGCGATATTAATCTAATTGATCTTGACAACAATTACTTCTTAATATGATTTGCGCTTTGGTTCTGATTGTGACAAAGTTATTATTGGCTTCCCTTGGCTTGTGTATGACAGCTAACTTACGGTTCAACCATGGAGTTAAAGTTTTTCTACCTCGGAAAAACATCCTGCCAAAGTTATCGTTTAAGTAAGATTACCTGGCCTCATATACAAGTATTATACTAAAAGTCTCTTTAGATATATATAAGTGATCCAAATCTATTATAACACCATGCAAGGAAAACGAGGAAGGTTTGCTAGATTGATCATTGTTATTAGGGGTGTTTAAAAATATCTGATCCGGTCTATCTGATCTGAAAATTTGGATATGCGATCTGGTTTTTATTTTTGGATTGAATATCTTATCCGATTTTAAGTTTTTCGGATCAAATATGGATCATAATATTTTAAGTTTCGAATTATCCGAAAATCCAAAAATTGAATTTTTTATTAATATTAATCTTGTTCTATTTAACAATTTAGTGCTTATTATATTTAAAAATTTTAAAAATTAAAACTTTTATAACTGTGAATCTTATTGTATTTAGTAATTTATTTTTTACTATCGGAATTCCAAAATTTTTATAAATACAATCTTTAAATTCAAAAAATTAGTATAATCAAATTATATTTTTGGATAATTGGATATCCGACTATTCAATCTGAATATCTGATAGCCGAATATGCGGATATACGCTTTTTCCGGATGGGATACGTATCATTATATCATTGATTTGAAACTAAAATATCTTAAAAAGCCGAATCAAATCCGATCTGATTCGATATCCGACAATAAACACTCCTAGTTGTTACGGACTTGGAAAAGCCACTAAAATTTGGGATTGTCATTGACGATCATAAGCAAGTATCGAATATGGTGATCTCCCCTTAATCTGCTTCAAGTGTGGATATGGACACGTTACGAACATTTGTGGCGTTCAGCAGACTTCACCGGAACTAAATGTTCAAGAACCTTTAACGGGGTCGAACAATGAGTCGCTCTATGGGCCATGAATGCAGGTGCCAAGTCGCAAACATCGCCCTAACCAATCTCGAAAAGGCATGGAAATGTTGGAATTGTTTGAGTTACAAGTGCTATAGGAAAAATTAGAGGACATATTGTTTCGAGGACAATGGTTGGTGTTAATGTTGGTGAAACAACATCGAAGCTAATACTATGGGTAAAAAAAATAATCTATTATTATAGGGAAGAAAACTGTTAACCCCCAAAGGTTAACGGGATCGTGGGGTAGTAATTGTCTAATTTTAAAAAAATAACTCAAGATCTATATGAAAAAGACTCTCAAATTTCACAAAGAAAGCAGAATGGTTTCTAACTGATAATTAAAAATAAAAATAAAAAACCTCTTATTTATAAGCTTCGGTAAATTTGACCGAACTACTCTCATGTCACATATAAATACAAAACTTAGAATTCAAACATATTACCCACAAGAACTAACACTAAAACCAGCTCTATAGGGTCGCGTTTTTCTAATCTCCAATTAGAGGAAGACATGACTATCAGTGTGCCACAAATAATTAAAACAAGCCTCTAAAAATGGTAATCAATGTTGGTCCAAGATGCACGGCCAAAGGAAAATCAACCAACAGCGAGATCGTTGGCTCGAGCAGTGAAGTGGGGTTAAGGAAAAACCACAATGATTCTTTGATTGAATCAACTGAGGCAATCAAGAGTTTCTCGTAGATTCTGGGAGAAGAGGCTGATGGTAACAAAAGTGAATCGAACAAAGAAAATACGGACCCAATGGTTACTATCATCTTTACTTATTTAGGGGAGCTGATAAGTGTGAGAATCTGACAAGGGTCGTAATGGATATTTTAGTGGCGTCTAAAGACGTTGTCCGTAATTTGAGGCTGTGTGATTAAGTGATCGAAGCTTCAGAGATTTTAATGAGATATCTTTCAAGTTGTAGCTCATGATGAATATGAAAAATAAGGATAGTTTTACGATGGATAGCTCGACTTCATACTATTTATTCCCAGCGATCTGTTGGTTACTTTAGAAAATGTGTAGTATTGTTATGGATGATCAATATATGGAATCAAAAGATTTCCTTCAATGTTGCAGACGTATGGTGATAAGTTTAGTGTGTACAATAATGGATTTTCCGGAGCTGCTAGTGATGCTAATTTTTGTGGGATTTCTCGTTGTTAAATGTAGAGGAAGTCAAGATTGTGTTAGATTAAAACTAATGCAGTTGGGGCGTCGAACCTTGTGACGAATACTGTGATAGTGGAGAAGTAATCCAAGATGTGGACGGTAATTGGTTGTTTCGTTTTTCACGGTGCATAGGTACTTGCTCTTGCCTCATGGTCGAGGTATGAGCGATTTATAGCATTCTATTATATATATGGTGCTTTGGTTTTAGATCGATTATTGTTGAGACGAATAATAATGATGTAGAGAACATGGTTAGATCTTCGACGATCTTAACTTGTGATGCGATTGTGTAAAATATACAAGACAAGCTAATGAGAGAATGGAGGGTGGTTGTTCAAACACAAGAGAGGTAAAAAAGGTGGCAGATACCTTAGCTAATCTCCTTCGCGATCAACCATCGAATGTATTATTGTTTGACTATCCAATAAACTTTATTTCGAATTTGGTTGCTAAGGATCAAAAAGGGACCACTTCAGACTTATATTTGACGTAACTAGGTCTTCTCTTGGTGTATTTTGTTTGATGATTTGTGTTAATTTGTAAATTCTATCAAGTATATTTTTTGTATTTAAGTTTAGGTTTTTTTTAATGAGATACTTGATTGAAATATCCCTTATTATTAAAGAAAATAAATAACATGAAAGATCTAAAGCATCTTCAATTTTATATACACTGATTTTGATCACTTTCGATTCTATGTGAAAAGGACATCACATTGTAAATATTATTGGCAGAAAACATTTGATATGATAAATTGCAATCAAATAAATAACTCATAGCTTGATTTTTTTTATTTATGTTTTATAGATTAATAAATTTCTTAAACAAATAAAAAAATTGATCTAACAACCGATGTTACATAACAATGTTAAAATAAAAATTGTGATGCGGTATTTATATTGTGTTGCATTAATATTGCGTTGTGGTGATCTTGACAAATATTACGATACCATTGCAATATTCGTTTCGACTGTAATCTAATACTATGTTAGATACAAGAGAGAAAAGAAGAGTTTCCCACGGAAGAAACGAGTAAAAATCATCTGCATCTTTATAGTGCATCCTTTCATGCATCTTTTGAAAATTTTCTAAAAATTGAATTTTCAACCCTAACCCTTATTTTCTATATCTTAAAACCTACACCCTAAAAAATACACTATACCCATAATTCCCTAAATCCTAACCACAACCCCTAACCTTGAACCCTAAAATCTAAACCCTCTAATTTGAAATGTAGGCAGGGAAGGAAGCATGAAAAAGATGTAGATGATTTCCACCTGGAAGAAACTGTTGGAACAAATAGTGAGAAGTGACCAACATTGAGCCATATTTTGGAACAGTAAAGCTGGAGATTCAAATAAGAAATTTATTGGTTCTTATTCTACATCATGAGATCTTTACAATGGTATCTCATAGCTCAAAATGGTTTAGTGATGAATGAGAAATTGATGCTCAAAGTAAGAAGGTCTGAATAGAGTAGGGAATGAAACCCCATTATCCCACATTGATGGGATAAATATAGTGGGAAGTGTTTATATACAATTACTCACTTAATTGTTATTAAAGGACTTGACTCTTTTGTTGGGGTGTGTAATGTGGATGATGTAAATGTTTGGATTAGTTTGAGTCTTTTGTGGGCTTATAGATATTTTATTCATTGTGATTAAATTTTTTCTTAAATTGTTTATTTTTTTAATATTCAAGAAGAGTTTGTATTTTATTTAAATATAAATTAAGAATATTAGATAAGATAAAATTGACTATTCACAGTAAATTCAAATTTAATTCGGATTAGAACTCTCACTTATTTTGACCTAATTTTTCCCTATAAATAAGAATGAAATTCACAGTTTCAAAACACTCTTAAATCGTTTTCTTCTCTCGTTTTCTTCTAGTGACTGGCAAAGGCAAGAAAAAGATCAGAATCTTTGCAGTTGCGTTACTGTTGAAGATCCTCTTGTTGTTGTATCTTGGGAGACAAACTACTAACGAACTCAAACACCATAAGAGTGAAAGAGAATTTGTCTTAAAAAAATTGCGTTGATGCAGACCTCAATACGTTTTCAAAATCGGTTTGATCTAAAATATTTATTTATTTTATATTATTTTATTATTTTATTATGTTTTTATAAATAATAATTTTTTATTTTATTATTATTTAATATTGAATTAACCACATTTTTCTAAAAAATCTTAAGACATTTTTTGATTAAATCCGAGACGAATAAATTAGTATAATTTTTATATCATTGTGATACAATCGCACATGGAACGTGGAGATTTTACTATGGTTAATTTTCAATGTTAAAATCCTAAGCATCTTTTGATATACTGGAACGTGGAGATTTTAGTAAATATGGTATTAATCTTGATCTTTTTGGAAATAAAGATCTCATAAATTATTCATTTTGGGAGTTATTTTTTATCGTTTTAACGGATTTACTTGATTTTTCAAACAATAATTAATGGAATTTAAAACAAAGAATTAATTATTTTTGAAGAATTTAATTGCTTTGATATCTTCGTTTGAGTTTTTGATGTCACTAATCTCAATGTTTAAATGAAGATGTAAGATAAATAAATCAATGAATTTATTTATTTTATAGAATCTTGCATTGATTCTAATTTTGTAAGGAAAATAAATCAAAAACTTATTTTTGAAGAATCTTATTATTAGATTTATTTTCTTCGGGATCTTTCATGATTCTAGCTTGGAAATAAATTAATCATGTAAAGTTTAAAAATTGAGATACAATAAATTAATTTATTTTCAGGAATTTAATTTTTGTCGTTATAACAGATTTACTTGATCTCTTTTTCAAACAAAGTGAACAAATCTGTTTTAGTAGAATTTGTCAGTGGAAAATAACATTGGTTACTAATTCTATAACATTGATTCGACTAAGGTCTCGAATCAAATCATAGACGAAAGTAGTTCTCTATGTTAAAATTCTTAAAGCATATTCTGATGTATGTTATGAAATATATAATGTTTAAAATTGGCTTAAGAATTATGAGGGTCATTAGACCATAAATGAAAGATGTTGGTGCTAAGAAATTCTTAGTGATTGATTCTAAATTATAGTGAATCAAAGCTAGTAACTTAATTGATTACACATACTTGAATGATTTCAAGAACTTTCATAAATGGGTGATTGAAAGAAAATTTGAAAATGCATGTCCAGGATTGATTATTTGAAAAGTTGGTTTTTAAGCGTGCCTAGTGCACCACTTCTTTTATCATAAGTTACCTACTTGGTGCATAATTTAATATTGTTCTTTCTATTAAAACCGTGTGAACTTTTGTTTTAGGGTTCTAGTTTACTAAAATCCTATCGTTTAAAAAAAGTTGAAAATTATAATTTTGTTTCTGATTTTCAGTCCTTGATTAATTTTGATGTTTAAAAAATTTATAATATTTTGATTGTGACTATGTGACACAATCAATGAAATTTACGAGGAAGAATTTCAAAACGTTATAATAAAGATGTTGTATATTTGATCATAAGAGTCTGAAGTACCTCCTCACTCAGAAGGAGCTTAATCTGAGACGGTGACGTTGGTTGGAACTTCTGAATGATTATGACTGTGAGATCGATTATCATCCTGGTAAGGCTAATGTCGTTGCGAATGCTTTGAGTCGCAACGCCATTTCTGATCTGAGAGCTCTATTTGCTCGTATGAGTTTGTTTGAGGATGGAAGTTTGTTGGCAAAGCTCCGTGTTGTTCCTACTCTGATAACTGATATTCAGACTGAGCAACCCAATGATACTTTCTTGTCTCATCGTATTGTGAAAGTCAAGGAAGGGACATCTCAGGACTTCTCTATTGATCAGGATGGAGTTTTATGTTTCTGGGGTCGGTATTGTGTTCTAAGGAATTCTGATCTGAAACAAATTATTCTTCGAGAAGCTTATGACAGTCCGTATTCTATTCACCCAGGTGGTGATAAGATGTATAAAAATCTTCGGGAAAAGTACTGGTGGAAGGGTCTCAGGCGAGACGTCGTCAGTTTTGTTTCTAAGTGCTTGACTTGCCAGAAAGTCAAAGCAGAGGATCAACGTCCATATGGGCTTCTCCAGCATATCGAAATTCCTCAGTGGAAATGGAAGAGGATCAGCGTGTGACTATGGACTTTGTCAGTGGTTTACCTTTGACTACGTCAAAGAATGATTCTATTTGGGTCATCGTTGATCGGTTGACCAAGTCTGTGCATTTGATTCTGTTTTGAACTACTTATCCTTTGAGTAAGTTAGCTCGGTTGTACATTTCAGAGATTGTTCGGTTGCATGGGGTACCTCTGTCTATTATTTATGATCGGGATCTGAGGTTTACATCTAAGTTCTGGAGTTCTCTGCATTCTGCTTTGGGTACTCGGTTGAACTTCAGCACTGCTAATCACCCTCAGACCGATGGTCAGTCTGAGCGAGTGATTTAGATCCTTGAGGATATGTTGAGAGGATGTATTCTGGATTTTCGAGGTAGTTGGGAGGATTTCCTACCTCTTGTAGAGTTTGCATATAATAACAGTTATCAGGCCAGTATTAAGATGACACCTTATGAGGCTCTATATGGGCGTAAGTGTCAAACCCCTATTGGATGGACAGCTTAATGAGCATCGTTTATTGGGCCCAGATCTTGTGCATGAGGCTGAGAAGACTGTCAGGTTGATTCAGGATCAGCTCAAAGCCGTTTTTGATAGACATAAATCATATGCTGATCTGAGACGTAAAGATCTTGAGTTTGAGGTTGGTGGTGAGGTTTTCCTGAAAGTATCTCCGTGGAGGAAGGTACTCCATTTTAGTTGGAAAGACAAACTCAGTCCTCGTTATATTGGACCTTACCATATTCTCAGACGAGTTGGACCTGTAGCTTATCAACTTGAGTTACCACCAGAGCTTAAGCGTATCCATGATGTCTTTCATGTTTCTGTATTGAGACACTATCGAGCTGATCCGTCTCATGTTCTATCAGTTGAGGATTTTGAGATCCGTCCTGATCTGTGTTACGAGGAGGAATTAGTTGAAATCATTGCTCAGGACCAGAAAGTCCTTCAGATGAAAACCATTAAAATGGTTAAGGTTCTCTAGCGTAATCAAGGATATGATGAGGCTACGTGGGAGCCCAAATCTGTTATCAAAGCCCAATATTCTCATATGTTTGATCTAGGTAAATTTCGAGGACAAAATTTCTGTAAGGGGGGAAAGTTGTAACACCCCTAATTTCCCCTAATTTAAAATTTTAATCCCTAATTTGAAACCCTAGAAAAATGGGGATTTTCTAAGTTAAACCTAATCTGAAACAGTGGCTAATTTTTAAATTTTTGGAAGTTTTGAGGTCTTGTTGAGAGGTTTTGAAAACTTCAGGCCCTTATCCTGTAATTTGCCCATTTCCTTTTTGGAATCAATTCTTTTCCTGACAACTCGACTCAGCCTTGATTGTGTCCTTTATTTCTTCCGTTTAATCTTTGTATTTTAATTCTGGTCTCTATTTTGAATCCATTCTCTCAACTCTGTACTCCTCACGTTTCCCTTTCCAAATTGTTTTTGGTAAGCTTCGATCATCCTTGTCTCTTTTTGTTTTGTTCGATTGTTTTGCTGTGAAGGGGAGT
The DNA here is from genome assembly GCA_035048815.1 of Abelmoschus esculentus. NCBI lineage: Eukaryota > Viridiplantae > Streptophyta > Magnoliopsida > Malvales > Malvaceae > Abelmoschus > Abelmoschus esculentus. The sequence goes on from JAUCBN010000059.1 coordinate 9,683,442, forward strand.
ATTATTTTCTATTTCGGTTTTGTTTTTAGTAGTAGGAATTTTGTTTCGGTTTGTTATACGAGTTTGAATCATGTTATTGTATCATATTAGAGAGAGTAAGAATCGATATCTGGAGAAAATCATTCGAATTTGGGTAAACCAGATTTTTCTGGGAATTTTCTAGATTTTTCTAGATTTTCCCAGAAAATCTGGGAAAACCCGAGACTCATCAAGCCCGACCCGGAAACCCGACCCGCTAACATCATCACTGACGTCATTGCTGACGTCAGCGTTGACCAATGCTGACGTCAACGTTGACTTTTTTAGACCTGGTCTCACTTTATGTTTTTCGACGTCCTGAGTTCAATGGCGCAGTCCGTTTTTCGAAATTCAAACCCGAAGTGTCGTTTTAAGCCTTTTTAGTTTAAATGTTTATCTAGAAGTTGTCTTTATCGGATTCTTAAATAGTTTCTGTCTAGTTCAGGTGACGTGGACTCCAACCCTGAGGAGTTACCTCCTCCTCCTTCTGGACGACCCCCTGTTCCTCAGACTTCGGGACACACACATGAGTTTTCAGTTTATTTCCGTTTTTTGTTGTAATGCCCGAATTTCGTTCGGGTTCTAATATAAAATAAGACCACAAGTAAATATTAACTAGAAATAAATATATAAACAATATTATAAAAAAATAAAACTCCAAAAATAATAAAAAATAAAAAAGATAAAAAAAAAATTAAATGGATGAGGGAGTTGAAGGGAGGTAGTCGGTTACTAGGGGGTTAGTTTTAGCCATGATTTCGGCAAGGTTAATGGGGCATTTCGGCAACAATTTTTGGGGACTCTCTACAACCAAAACGGAGGAAACTGAAACAAGGGGATCAGACCTATTTGGTAAGTTTTTGGTTGCCTTCCAGCGGGGGCTATGGAAGCAAATACAAGGGAAAGGACATTTCGACAGGGCAACAAGGAAGAGGCAAAAGGGGGATCATAGTTTTCGGTGGCAGTTGGTTCTAATGGAAACTACAATTTTCCTATTGTTTCCGGGGGCAAAACCAGGAGTTAGGAGCAAGACCATGGCAACAAAACCCTTTGGAGCAACTGCAGATCATGGGGGGAGATGATCCTTGTTTGATATGAAAAACCATGGTTCTTTCATTCACTAGGAGGACAGAAGCAATTGGATTGCTATTTTTCTTGAGGGAAATCAGTTTGACATTTTTCCACCACCAAACCGATCGGGGGACAGAGACTTCCATGATTAGATCTCCTTACAAGCAAGGCCAAGCATGGATGAAGTGGTAACAGCACTCGTGAAGCTTCTATAGCCATATTTTCACGACTCTCGACATTTACACGCTATGAAAAGTGCAAGAAGCTGGGAGTCGCTGCTCTGTTAAGATAGTTCGAAAACAAGGTCGGTGTAGAAGCCACCGTTGTTACCTGCAAATGCATGGGAAAGTGCAAAACGGCTCCAAAGTTCCAACCAAACATATGGTCTGTGACATGAGACAAACGATTGTTGTTAATGTGATCAAGAATGTTGAGAAGAAAGACCCCACTGGAGCCAAAGCGACCAAATCTGCTGCCAAGAAATGTAAGTGAATTTCCATTGTTTTGGTTGATTCAACAAATCTTTATCCATTTTCCTACAATAAAATTATGGTTCAAGTTCATAGGTTCTTTGTTCTATGTTTAATTTTCTATCTTCGCAATTGTTTTTTAATTAATATTATTTTATTTAATTGTCTTTTTTATTTATTTAATTTATAATGCTTGCTTGCATATTTTAAAATCGTATATTATTTTTTAGGATGACATTTAATTTACACGTAGTTAATTAAATTAGAGCCATTTTAGGATTAGTCACTTTAATTAAATGATTAATTAATTATGAAGATAATTATAGTAACGATGACATTTTAATCATATACCTCGGATACACTAAGTGGTCGGTGTTTTGACGTAACATGACGTTGACCAAAAGAGTGTACTTTGGTATCGTATTAACGTGTCATCGAAACGTAGAAATTGATAAATAATTTAAGGATTAGAATTAAATAAAAACGATTAGGTAAATAATTAGCAACACCAATAGTATTATTAATTTTGTTCGGTGTCAGATTGTAGTGTCCGATCATTCGGATGTTATCATAATACACTTGGTGAAATTAATAATTTAATAGGATTTTAAATATTTAATGAGTGGAGCCTTATAGGTTAGAACTTAAAATGAACAAGATAATAACCAGTCATGCATTTAAAACCTTCTGGGGAAGAACTTATATTTCTTTAAATGCGAGTTAAGGTTTCCTATCTAGAGTAGGTCTTATTCAAGCTCGTATTTAATAGAAATATATTTTCTTATCCAAAAGGATATTCTCATTCGAACGATATTCATTTGACAATAACAAATTAAATTAATATTATTATTCAAAATACCAAAATACCACGTGTAATTAATAAGGTACCAATCTCGGGCGCTCGTAAGGGTCATCCTTACGCGTAACTGACTCCCGAACCCAAATGTTTTAAAAACTAATCTTTGGTTTGTTTTATGGTGTTTGGCCTACCAAAGTGGCCGATGGCAACTCCATGTCATTTTTTTTAAAATTCAAATAATATATGTTTTTAATACGACCCCGATTTTCATAATTAATTAATTAAAAGCAATAAAATTGATTTTTTAAAATCAACTTGCCAGGCTATTTTTCACACATTTTTTGTTTTAAAATGGTCGCTACATGTATACTTACTGGTTTAGTGGCATAGTAGTGTGTCTAATACTTATTACTTGTAGGTTCTACTCCCGTTCAGTCTAGTGGTAGAGTCGAGTCCAATAGATGTCACTCTCGACGTTGACCTCTCTGCTTCAGGTGTGTTCTTTTCTGTTAATTCCGTTTACTTCTGAGTGTGTAGATTCTGTTTTTCCGTATGATCTTGTAGTTTGCATCATCCTTGTATGATACTGAAACATCTCATAATGTTATGTTCTGAGTTAACTGTATATCTGATCCTGCTTAACATGCATGCCTCCTGTTAGATTATAAGGCACGCATTCTGATTCTGCATCTGCTCATAACATTGCATCTGGTTGGATTATCTATTCGGAGAAGATTAGTGATATATTCACTTTTGATCAGTGGCTCCACATACGAGTCGAGATACCACTTTTGTTTAGTGGCTCCACCTACGGGTTGAGTTTCCACTTCTGCTGGTATGACAGAGTTATAGTGGTTCAGGGGAACCTACTCTTCTGTTGGCGTTCGGAGTTGGGTGCATATCATGCATACTTTACATCATCTGCATTATACTATTCTGTAATTCCGTTTATCTGCTCACTAGAGACACACTAGACTCCCTAGCTTACACCCTTGTAGTTTTTGTTTCAGATTCTCAGTCCTAGACTACGTTCGGTACTTGGAGGATCTTGACTCAGATTTAATCATATGTTTTATAGTTTCAATTTCTAGATTATGTAATTATATTTGGATATTATTTTTGTATAATGGACTTTGGACTTTATTTCGCATTTCAGAATATTTTATGTTATTAAATATAAGGGTTGAACTCAGTTTAAATAAATGTTATATTTTTCAGTGTCTTTAAATTAATAAATAATTAATAATATATCAGAAATTTTAATATTACTTAATTAAAACTTAACATGTAAACGAAGTTTTCGTAATGTGAATCTTAACTTCTAATCTAAGAAATTAGGTTGAATTTAGGGGTTGCGTAGTCAAAAAAAGATCCTCCTAGTGCTAGAGAAGATGGGGTAAATATGGTTATCATCTTTTGCTAAGCAAATATTACTATGAAAATATTACTTGAGAAAATATATTGAAAGTCAAAAATGACTTCAAACCGCAAAATAGGCGGTGTATCTCAAGAAGTTAAATTTTATGAGAAAATGCTACAATTGTTATGAGAGACGGAATAAGTCTTTTGACTTTATACTTCCAAAAGAGATCAATATTATGATATTATTTTCATAATAATTGATATGGAGAACAATTGTTTGAAGGAAATTTATTACCTTCATGATAGAATAATTGAGTTTTGCTTAAAAGCAAAGATGATATAGGGAAACTATTCCTTATAAGAAGGATGTTAAAACCCAAATTGATTAATTTGAGTAGAAACTCTTTGGGAGTAATATTGCAACATACAAAGGTACTATGATTTTTAAGATAACTTCTAAGATGAATTAAATCTTCAGAATGTGCCTAACATGTGAGAGAGTTGTTCTATCAACTAAGTGCAAGACACCATATGAATTATGGAAGGAAATGAAACCTTCCTACAAATACATCGAAATGTGGGGGTGTCACACCAAGGTAATATTTTGTTACCAAAGAAAATGAAAATAAGTGGATTCTATTTTCATTAGCTATATGAAATATAACAAAAAATATCAATTTTTGTAGAAAAATATGATAATGAAAAAGAATGACTCATTCTATAAAAATACACTTCCTATAGAAATTGATCCAAGTTTCGTAAAACGAACTATGGATATGAGAAATAGTGCACATGTTCAACAAACGATTGAAATAAAGATATTGTCCTAATGACAAGTAAGTGTGATAAATGATGGTATGTCAAACCTACTAGGATATATGATCCTATGTTGATGACATACAATGAAATGTTAAATATACCAAAGACTTGTCAATTTAATATTAATAAGAAAAATATGAGATTGGTAGATTTGATTTTGGGTATCCAAATCAAACAATTACTTGAAGGTCTCATATTGACACAATCACACTACATGAAAAAAGAGGTTTGGCCAGGATGTTTCCGAAATAGCTAGAACTCCAAATAAATACGAGCCAATACTTGTTGAAATAGAATATGCAAATTTCATACACAGTCTAAGTGAATTTTATTAGACAAAGTAGTGTTTTCAACATGAACAGTTTAAGTAGATTCACAAAATATTCCAAGGTCAAACCCTAGATAGTAATTGTGAGAATTTTAAGATATCCCAGAGATACTCAATATTATAAAGCATTATTCCATAAAGATTCTTCGATATAAATGAATATGTTTACATCGAATGAATAATCTATGTCATGTGTTTCTCAAAACAAACGTTTACAACCAGATTCATAATAGAATCTGAGTTTAAGATCTAGACAATTATAAAAAATTCAAATGACTTTAAAATGTCTTGGGAGATACTTATGAATAGCCTAAACATGTGCCAAAAATTACTGGTAGAGCATATAGTTTTATGAGCAACGATAATTTGAGACATATGAGTCATCAATATAATACCGTTAAACAACTGTTCTCAATTAGAGTTATCACTACTGATTTGATAAAGTCAAAGGATAACATTGTGGATCCATTAACCTAAAGGTTAAATTGAGATCGAGTTGAGAAAACATCTAAAGGAATAAGACTAAAGGCCATGAAAAATAAAGGTGTTATGTGAAAGAAAAACCCTACCTAGTTGATTGAAAATCCTAAGATTTAGGTTCAAAAGGACAATCTAATTACATAGACCTATGCGGTAACTATGGGGATTCCTCTCCCAAGTTCAATCCTATGATGTGAACAATGACAAGAATTTGTTATAGGTTAAGCAAAGCTTTTAATGACCATCATGTGCTTCAGTGTACCGAACAACATAAGTCACCTTTGTGAGAGTGAAGTGAGGCCGCTTCAAGGAGACTATTGGGCTTAGTTCTTTCAAACTCTTGCAGAACCAGGCAATGTCCACGGCCATATGAGCATAACCATGAGAGCTAAAACTCTTGTCAGAAATATAGATGTGTGAAGTATATCATCGTTTACACAAATAACTGATAGTTCAAGGACATCATGTCTATTGATTAGCTAATAAAGTAAATATATTTTCACAAGAGAAGGTTCAAAGGAGGAAATCTACCTATCTTATACATCTATCAATCGCAGAGACTATCACCACATCGAGCCAAATTTTTTGATAAAATCATAAATTTTATTCATGTGAGGGATTGTTGGAAAGAACAGTGAGAAGTGATCAACTTTGAGCCATATTTTAGAATAATAAAGATGAAGATTCGAATAAGAAATTTATTAGTTCTTATTATACTCCGTGAGATCTTTACAATGATATCTCATATGCTCAAAATGGTTTAGTGATTAATGAGAAATTGATGCTCAAAGAAAAAAAGTCGTGAATAGAGTAAGGAATGAAACTCATTATCCCACATGGATGTGATAAATGAAGTGGGAAGTTTTTATATACACTGACCCACATAGTTGTCATTGAATGACTTGACTCTTGTGTTGGGGTGTACAACGTGGTCGATGCAATTTTTTTCCTTAAATTGTTTATCTTTTTTTTAATATTCAAGAAGAGTTTTTATTTTACTTAAATACAAATTAAGAATATTAGATAAGATAAAATTGACAATTTATAGTAAATTCGAATTTAATTCGGATTAGAACTCTCACTTGTTTTGACCTAATTTTTCCCTATAAATAAGAATGAAATTCTTAGTTTCAAAACACACTCTCAAATTGTTTTCTTCTCTTGTGTTCTTTTGGTGACTGACAAAGGCAAGAAAAAAATCAAGATCGCTGCAGTTGCGCTACTGTTGAAGATCCTCTTGTTGTTGTATCCTGGGAGACAGACTACTAACGAACTAAAACACCATAATAGAGAATCTGTCTTAATGAAATTGTGTTGGTTTAAGCCTCAACACGTTTCCAAATTCGATTTGATCTAAAATATTTATTTATTTATTTTATATCATTTTATTATTTTATTTTATTTGTGTAAATAATAATTTTTATTTTATTATTATTTATTCTTAGATTAACCACATTTTTTGGAAACAGACCCTTTAAGTTGTTACAATTTGAACTTTTATACGTTATATCAATTTGTTTTTCATTCCCTTTGTAAATGGTCCAGACCATGGAATCTGTTTGTAACAACTAACAACAGCTTAACATATACGTTTAAATGCTAGAATTTCTTTGGAGTTTTACGCTGTAAAGCTGTCTCATCTCTTTTAACTTTTCCTTATTTTACGAAATGGGTGGGACTGGTGTTGCCAATGGAAACTCGGTAATATTTGCTTTGAAGTGTGCAAAAGATCATTCAATTCATCGGCGACAGAACTTGGTGACAACATTCGGGGATAACTTGAAATTTTAAAAAATTATAGGTTTAAATAAAAAAGACTTTTAAAATAATTTTGAATGGTTAAATTTTTATTTTTTAAAAAAAATAGTGTCTAACTAAAATTTTTAAATTTGGAGAGGCTTAATTAGAATTTTTAAAAAAATTATGGGAGAGATTTAATTAAGAATGTTTGAAAATTTTGAAGCATAATCTGAGTTTCTAAAATTTTTGTAAGAACCAAATTAAAGTTTTCGAAAACTCTAAGGGTCCAAAATATACTTTTCGAAATTTTAGGGCCGGAGCCCCACGGGTACCCACCGTGTTCCGCCTCACTTAGCAATAGCTTCGAGTGATAGTAGGTGGGGTGATAACCATTAAGTAAACGATTTAGTTAAATGTTATACAGAAATAAAACAATATCCGGACAATTTGATTTTAGGTTACGAGGCAGGTTTGTCCGACTTGATTCTGTAATTGATGTTGAAAGTAAAATTGATATTGAAGGTGATAAAAAAATTAGGGTAAAGTATAAATGGTAACTAACTATTCAAAATATATAAAATCATCACTAAACTTTCAAAAGGTACATAACAGGTATTAGGGATGTAAACGAGACGAGTCGAATTTGAGTAGTGTTAAGCTCGGCTCGTTAAGATTTGAAGTCGAGTTCAAGCTTGAGTAATTTTAAACGAGCCTGAAAATCTGAGCTTGACTCGGTTCATTAAGAACTCGAGTCGAGTTCGATCTTTATTCGAGCCTAATTGAGTCAAATGTTGACCGATCTTTGCCCGCGTTAGACTTGGGCAACTCTCTTATATAGTACATATCATTTAAAGCCTTATGGAGAAAAAAACTTTGATACATAAGTTGTGTAAACTCAAGTTTGTTAATTTTATGGTTTAGTGTGTTAATTTAGGGTTTAAGACTAGTTTATATTTTAGCATTTTAAGTTTAGAAAATTAGATTTTAAATTATAAAAAATATATTATATTTTCGAGTAGCTCAACCGAACTTTTTGAGTTAGGTATCAAGTAGCTCGGCTCGGCACGTCAAGAACTCGAGTCGAGTCCAATCGAATCAAACTTTGATCGATCTTTGACCAAGTCGAGCTTGAATAGTTCGCGATCCATCTTGTCTCATTTACAACCCTAATAGACATTACTAAACTTTAGTTTTTATTAGAAAATTGTCGCTGAATTGTTAATTTTGTTACTGGATAATATGGTAGTTACGAAACACCTTTTCCGAAACACCTTCAACACTCAGCTCAACACCTTGACATCCAAACAAGATCCAACCTCCTTGATAAAATTAAAGAGAAATATGATTAGAAACCAAGAAAATTGGGAGAAGTTGAGAGAAAATGGGAAGTTAGGTGAAAAGGTGATTTTGTGAAAAATGGGAAAAAAATCTCAATAAAAATCTTTATGGTAATTAAAAGGAGTTTATAAAGAGATTTTTGGAAGGTTAGATCTGATGAGAAAGATTGGATAAATAGCCCCTTAAAGATTCTAAGTTTTGACCCAATTACATTTTAGTCACTAAAATAGTCATTTTTATAAAATAGTCACTACTTTCCAAAATGTCAAGGTTCATAGTGTAATTTTACAAAATTGAGTTTACCAAATTCAAATAGAGTCCAAATAATAATTTTAGAGTATTTTTCTATATTTTATTTCCTTTTAAAAGCATTTATAAAAAAAATTCCCGGATTTAGGCTAATTGGCTTGATCGGTCAACCGAACCCTTGATCCGACCTTGATAACATCTAAGCCCATTTTTGGGATGTTACACGTAGCTTGATCACCCCTAACATCTCGTTCATGCCTCTTCGTCGGAGTCGTAGCTTGACCACCTCTAACATCTCGATCATGCCTCTTCGTCAGAGTCGTAGTTTGATCACCACTAACTTCTCGGTCATACCTCTTTGTCGGAGTCGTAGCTTGACCACCACACGCATCCACCTGGTCATGCCTCTTTGTCGGATTCGTAGCTTGACCACCACACTCATCCACCGGGCCATGCCTCTTCGTCAGAGTCGTAGCTTGACCCAACCAACAGATCTTATCTCATCATCGGAGGCGTAGCAGATCACCAATATCCAAAATTTTCTCTTTACTCTTATCTTTTAAATTTTTGCAGCTTTAAATAAATACATGGATACTGTATTATGAAACAATTTTCCTTTTATTCGTGCAGGTTTCATCTTTCAATGAAACGAAGAGATAAACAAATCAACTGAACCTTGACTCTCAGTCGGTGGTGTAGCAGGTCAAATAGACGAGTTTATTTCTCAAGCAATTTGAAAGATGAGATAGCTTGAGTTTGAAGAAATTGAGATGTTGGTGACATCATGTGACAAGAAGAAGGGAACATTTTGATCAGATAACAATGGCTTAACGTGTCAACGGTTGCTGGTAGAGCGTGTTCAAGTTGAAAAGGAAGATCGTGGCGTAGACCGAATTGCAGTGGGACCGAACAAAAATGATCATATTATGTCTTTTTTCTATCATTGTTTCACAACGAAAAACAAAGAGGGGCAACTGTAATAACCATTTTTGTCGGGGTTCGAACTAAACCCGAAACCCTAACCTTAAAAAATTTCTCTAAACCAAAACCTTTAAACCCTAAACCTTAATATTATATATATGATATATTAAAAAACCATAATTTAAAAACTCAAATATATATATATATATTATCCAAAACTCAAAAAATATATTATTTATATTAAATAAGAGTCCACTAACATTTTCTAAACCCATTTCCCCTTTACATCATACCCATTATTAAAACAACCCACTTATAAACAAATACACCATTAACCCATAAAATTAGATCTGCCATTAACCCAAATAAATCAGACCCAAAACCCACAAAGCCCAAACTAAATCCTTAACCCATATACAATTAACCCAATACCCGTTACATCCTAAACCCAAACCAGTCAACCCAAGCACCTACCCGATAACCGTTTGACCCGGATAGTTGACCCGACCTTTGAGCTCCCTCAGGTGACTCTTGGTATTCTGGAAATTCCAGAAACTTTTGGAATTATGACCATTCAATTACCCCATCGACCGTCCGCCTTCGCCGGAACACCAGCTCACCGGAAAGCGTGTCAACACAACACCAACGCCACCAAAACAATATCATTGTGTCAATCGTTCCTCCTTTGTTGTGGTCCCCCTTTTGTTGCTACGAATCAAGGACATAAATTGCAAGTGGTCCCTTTTCGTACATGGCCTCATCAGCAATAAACAGACAAAAATGAAGAACAAATATCAGAGGAATTTTCAAACCAGCAACTAATCAGATGTTAGAACCTTTTTTCCTTAATCCTAATCAAATGTAACCGGCTATAAAATCCCCAAAAATTAGTTGTAATATTCAGACATGCATTTAGCAAGAAAATCAATATACAAGATATTTCCCAAAAGTATTTTTTTCTTTTCGAATAAGAAAAAATAAGGGGAAAAGGGTTATGATTTTACCTTTGAAATCGGAAGCCGGTTGCCCGTCGTCGGTGCTCTCTTTCGCTTCTTCTTCATCTCATATTTTCTTTTGATTCTCAAGAATCTTCGATTTCAAAAAAGAGGAGCTTCAAATCGCGTGCTTCTTCTTTCAAATCGTGGTAAAAGAAAACGTTTTCGATTTTTTTTTGGTTTTTAAGTGAAAAAAGGGTTTCATTTCGAATCTGAGAGCTTTTTGGATTTTAAAACAAAGGAAAAAGGATTTTTAAAGTTTTTCACCGTCATTGGCCACCGTTGGTGGCGGCCGAGGCGACGGTTCAGTCGTCGGGATCTGGAAATAAGAACTGGGGTTCTTTCTTTATTTCAAAGCGTTTTTAGGCTCTCTCATTTCTAGTTTCCATGGGAAATGAAGAGAAGAATGAAAGAAATGGCCATTTAGCCTACATACTTTTACATATATATGCCGTTCAAAACAACGTCGTTTTGTAGCCTTGAACCCGCATGGTGACCCATATCCGGGAGAGGATCTGCGCAAAATGGGTGAATGGGTTATTTGCAAGGTTGGTCCCTTAATTCATGAGGCGTTTGATTTTCCATCATAGTTTAATATGCGTCTCAGTCCTTCGTTTCCCTTGTCGTTTCGATTTCGAGCGTGGTTTAATCCTTATTTTAATCTCCGAATCTGTTTTTCCATTTCAATTTAATCATTTTTCATTTTATTTTATTTTAAATCGATTATTTTATTTTTATTTTTAACATTTTAGCCTTTGATTTTATTTCCTTTTTTTAAATATTTATTTACCTTGATTACCATGGCAGCAATTTCTATTAAAATTACCTATAAAACTTATTTTCTTTTTTATTTAATTGCATTGATTGTGGGTTATTAAAGGCCATTATTTTTAATTTTCAAAATTATTTCCTTTAAAATCTTTCATAATTTGAGTTTTCATGAATTTACTTATTCTATTTTTTATCACTTTATTTTGTCTTTTGACCTTTATTTTTCTTCCCACTACCGTGTAAAATAAAAAATTAATTCATTTTATTTTTCTTTTCCTTTTTAAATTTGCTTTAATTTCCTTTTTAATATTATGTATTATTTTAATATCCATTTATCGTTTATTCTCTTCCCATGTATTTTGTTGCCATGTTTCTTCTTTGTCATATTGCTTTTTTTCTTTGCATGTTATACCTTTTCTATATATATACTTTATTTGTTGTATTATATATACATGTATTTATTATATAGTTATTTTTATATTATGCCTACTTATTATCATAGTATAGTATTTATTTTATCATATTTTGTTATGTTTTGCATTATATAATAATTATGTCATATTTTATCATAGTATAGTATTTATTTTATCATATTTTCTAATTTTATTTTTAAAACCTAATTTTTAAATCCACCTCTTCCCAATTTTTAAACACCCCAAAATTTTTTATATGTTTTGATGACGGGAGGGTCGTTACAATGTAGATTGTTACAACATTTATATTCTAAGGATTGATGTTCTTCATAAACTGCTATCAAGGATTGAAAGTAATGTCATAGCATTTTTATATGTCATTGCTTGAGGACAAGCAATATTTTAAGTTTTGAGGTGTGTTAACGCTCTAAAAAGCGTATATTTTATACCCTTTTACTTAAGGTTTTGTTTGATCTCAAGTTCATTTGCATTACATTTATTTGCATTTCATGTGTATTTTCATTTAGGTTAGGTTTTTTATTTTATTTTATTTTCTCTTTTATTTTTAAAGATGCTTCTTTGAATGGTATTTTCTTTGGAGGTATTGTGCAGTTTGCTGGGGCAAAGTTAAAAGATTGGGAGAGATGCTATAGCATATTTTTAAAGTGTTGGATCAGACTTCAAGTTGCTATAGCATTGTGGGCGGACAAACAGAAAGAAAGAAAGGACACACCTGCAGCCCACTATCCTCACGCGTTATTTCCAAGCTAGCTGCACCTCCCCTGCAATCCCTGCATTTTGCTGCAATTCTCTGCAGAAAATGTTAGGGAATATTCCTTGCACCATTAGAGCACAAAACCCTAGAAGCCTCCTATAAATACAACCTCAAGCCTCCTTCTACAAGTATGGTGAAACTCTAATTTTTTTGAGGTTTTTAAATTGATTTTCTAAATTTAAGAGAACTTTTTTGGGATAAAATTGTAAAGTTTTAAAAGTTTTAAATATGAATTTAAAATTTAAAAGTTAAAATGATGTTTTGAAAATCCTAAAGAGATTGATGGCTAAATATGTAATTTATCTCTTTTTTTTAAATGTTTTTTAACGTGAGTTATTTTTTTTATTTACTATTTAAATAAAAAAAATTTATTATTTATTATTATAGTATATGTTTTGAAATTTGATAACTTTTGGATAACGAATTTGTTTTTTTTAATTGAATTCTATTTTCACTGAGATTAATTATTTTTTTACTAAGAGTTTTTCTACGATCAATCTTTTTATTAAAAAATTTATTTTATTTTAATTATTATTTTATCAAAACTTTTTATTTATTATTATAATATATATTATATGAAGTTATTTTTGAAGATGGAAAATCCTTTTAAAATTCTATAATCTTTTTATTATTATTTTATTAACTTTTTTATGGTTTAATAGAATTCTGATTCAAGTTGAAATCAATTATCTTTCTCTATATATACATATTTTGGTCTAAGAGAAAACCCTACATTATTTTCTTCCATCAAAATTCTCTAAAGCCTATGTTTTCATTCTTTAATTCTATTCGAGTTCAAAACCATGTTATTCAGTAATTTGAATCGCTTTGGGATTGTTCTCTTACTGGTGCTACATTTGTTTTGTTTTGTTTTTCAAATATATATATATATATATATAATTGTGACATGCTTAATATTTTATGCTTTGAAAAATAATCGTGTTTTGCTGGCATGTCTAATTTTTGTATTGTGTCTTTGATTGCATACTTGTGTTTCCGTGCTTACATGTCATTGTGATTTGTGAAATATATAAAACTTTTTGGATTTTGAGAACTCATATTTTATTTGGTTATTTTATTATTAAATATAAAACTAACTTTTAGTTATTCAAAATATTACTATTATTTTGGAAACTTTGATGCATTTGGGAATTAAGGTTATTTTCAGTATACATAGATATTTTTATATTCGGATATTTTATTTAAACCATCAGACTATAATATTATTTTTCATAAGTTTTTGAGATAATTTATTTTGGGAATTTTAACTCTTTTTAAGTTATTAATTTTTAATTATAATTTTAACTTTCGGTTTTGACGAATTATTAAGTATTTAAATATTTTACAAATATTATGAAATAATATAAATTAAATTAGTTTTGAGGGTAAAGTTTTTAACGTTAACTTCCTAGATTTGACATATTTCTTATTTTGTTAAATGTGTGTTTCTTCTTAAGCTATTGAACTCAAATGTGTGTTTCTTCCTGTGCTATTGTTAAATGAATTTAAATAAGTGTTCTCTTCCAATGTTAGATTTGTGTTCTTTGATTAATTGTTTACTGTGATACCGTGATCTTGAGATACCCTGTGATATTGTGATTAAATTATTTAAACTGTGTTTTGTATTTTATACGATTGACTGCGAGGAGACATTTGAGATCATTTGCATTTATTGCATTACATGTGCATGGGGTGGATTCTACGGAGGAAGGTAGTTTTACCACACAGCGTTTTGGAGAAATAAGGGGTTACATTTTTGGTACCAGAGCTGAGTTCAACACTCGGACAGTGAGGCCCATTACAAAAGTTTTACAAAAATTTTAAAAAGTATGCATGCATTAAATATTTTTGGGATATGGGATATTTTTGAAAAAAAAATTATTCATTGTGTTTTAAATCCGAGACTCCAGTACTAAATCTTACTATAGGTTATCACTTATTATAGATAGATTATTATGTCACCTTGCATGAGTTTTAGGCTTGTGTATGTTTCATATAGATTCAGAACTAGAAGGATTGAGTATCAACTAGTTAGTGATTACTACTCATGATATGTAATTTCCCTGTAAGTTATTTTATCTTTTGTTATTGATAGAAAAAGTTTTGAACCACATGAATATTTGAGCTATGTTTTTTTAGCAACCTTTATAGGTCTTAACCCAAGTTCTGATCAAAAACTCAAACATCGATTTATAGAACAAAAAAAATCGTGATTGTAGTTATTTTTGTGAATTTTAATCAAATTCTTTTTAGAACTCTTTATTGTCTTTTGTTATCTGATCCTAGATGCTCTTTTAAGTTTCACTATAAAACATTATTTCTTTTGGAAATCTGTCGCTAAGTTTAAAAAATTTCGAGGACGAAATTTCTTTTAAGGGTGAGAGAGTTGTAATACCCAAAATTTATTCCTAATTTTAAAACCCTAATTTTAAAATCCCTAATTAAAATCCCTAACTTTTAGATTCCCAATTTCTAAAACCCTAATTTTTTTGAGGTTTTTAAATTGATTTTCTAAATTCAAGAGAACATTTTGGGGATAAAATTGTAAAGTTTTGAAAGTTTTAAATATGAATTTAAAATTTAAAATTTAAAGTGATGTTTTGAAAATCCTAAAGAGATTGATGGCTAAATATGTAATTTATCTCTTTTTTTAAATGTTTTTTTATCGTGTTATTTTTTCTTTACTATTTAAATAAAATTGTTTTATTATTTATTATTATAGTATATGTTTTGAAATTTGATAACTTTTGGATAACGAATTTGTTTTTTTAATTGAATTCTATTTTCATTGAGATTAATTATTTTTTTATTAAGAGTTTTTCTACAATCAATCTTTTTATTAAAAAATTTATTTTATTTTAATTGTTATTTTATCAAAACTCTTTATTTATTATTATAATATATATTATATGAAGTTATTTTTGAAGATGGAAAATCCTTTTAAAATTCTATAATCTTTTTATTATTATTTTATTAACTTTTTTATGGTTTAATAGAATTCTGATTCAAGTTGAAATCAATTATTTTTCTCTCTATATATACATATTTTGGTCTAAGAGAAATCACGTTATTCAGTAATTTGAGTCGCTTTGGCTAATATGTGTTCTCTTACTGGTGCTACATTTGTTTTGTTTTGTTTTTCAAATATATATATATATATATATATATATATTTGTGACATGCTTAATATTTTATGCTTTGAAAAATAATCGTGTTTTACTGGTATGTCTAATTTTTGTATTGTGTCTTTGATTGCATACTTGTGTTTCCATGCTTACATGTCATTGTGATTTGAGAAATATATAAAACTTTTCGGATTTTAAGAACTCATATTTCATTTGGTTATTTTATTATTAAATATAAAACTTTTAGTTATTCAAAATATTATTATTATTTTTGAAACTCTGATGCATTTGGGAATTAAGGTTATTTTCAGTATACATAGATATTTTTATATTCAGATATTTTATTTAAACCATCAGATTAGAATATTATTTTTAATAAGTTTTTGAGATAATTTATTTTGGGAATTTTAACTCTTCTTAAGCTATTAATTTTTAATTATAATTTTAACTTTCGGTTTTGACGAATTATTAAGTATTTAAATATTTTACAAATATTATGAAATAATATAAATTAAATTAGTTTTGAGGGTAAAGTTTTTAACGTTAACTTCCTAGATTTGACATATTTCTTATTGTGTTAAATGTGTGTTTCTTCCTGTGCTATTGTTAAATAAATTTAAATAAGTGTTCTCTTCCAATGCTAGATTTGTGTTCTTTGATTAATTGTTTACTGTGATACTGTGATCTTGAGATACCCTGTGATATTGTGATTAAATTATTTTATACGATTGACTACGATGAGACATTTGGGATCATTTGCATTTACTACATTACATGTGCATGGGGTGGATATTACGGAGGAAGGTGGTTTTACCACAACTGTGTTTGGCGAAATAAGGGGTGAGGGGTTCTGGGGAACTACCTCTACTGTGACCGGTTGGCTTTGCCACCACTGTGATTGGCATTTGGAGTATGGGACTGCATTCTCTATGACCTTGCATTCAACAGATTATCAGAACTGTGTGCCTCAGATATTATACGAATATCTATGATGAGACTTTTGTGATATTGATTGCATAATCATGTACATGGGGAGGGATTGTACAGAGGAAGGTGGTTTTACCATAATTGTGTTTGGCGAAATAAGGGATGAGGGGTTCTGGGGAATTACCTCCACTGTGACCGGTTGGCTTTTCCACCACTGTGATTGACGTTTGGAGTATGGGATTACATTCTTTGTGACATTGCATTTATCACTCATTGTGTTTATTTACTTTGAATATATATATATATATATATTATGCATGTGATTATAAATTTAGTGACATTGTGATGTTTGACTGCACTTTAGAGACACACTGGGCTTTATAGCTCATTTTTTAGTTTTTTTCCAAATATCTGGCCCTAGGACTTGGTACTCGGAGATCACACTCGGATACAGTTTATTTCTATTTATAGTATGTTTATTTACAAACATTTTTTTTGGGATTTTTAGGGATTAAGATGTATTTAAACCTCATGCATAGAACCAGTTATTCAAACCTATTAGTTTTAAATCAGAATATTTACTTTTTGACTATGTTTTTTTATCTTTTGGTTTACAAATTTGGTTTTGAATCAATTTTTACAATTACTTGACATAAAAGTTTTAAAAGCAACATTTTTAACCTGTCGTACTCCTTAAGTTAAAATTAGGGGGTTACAGAGAGCTTCAAGCAAGGGATTTGCGCGACTTCGGGAGGAGCGGCAAGCTAGGAAAGCTTCACGGCACATGCGTTTGGGACTTCCTTCCTCTTCACTTTGCTTTACCTCTTTTCTAATTTGTTGATAATGTATTCCAAAGGACGAAAGTTGAATAGTTTGCCTTACCTAGCCATGAAGTAAACTAGTATGGTTTAGGCTTGTTATGGATGATCTTTATTTTATTTGAATGAATGTTTACTATTTTGAGTGTTTATTTAAGTGTTTTGTTTGAGAAAGCTAACGCCTTTTCTTCTTAAACCTTAGTTTGTAAGAGCATTGGGAGATAGTCATAGCTAATGGGTTCGGGAAGCTTAGATCTAGGGATAGACAAAGCTAGACCAACTTGAACAATGGGGTTATTGTGGGAGCAGAATCCTATCTCACCTTAGGGATAAGGTAGAGTTTCAACGACTAAAAGGGGTAGAACTTTATCAACATTATAAGTATTAGGGTTGAGACCGGGAGGTAATGCCTTCGCATTTTCGAGTGTTAGATCTTCTAACTAGGGATAGTGCAGGCATTTTTAGCAAACTCTGTCGAACACTTGTTAAACCAGTAGAACAGTAAGCTTCAGGAGAAAAATTAAGATCTTTGCCATAGCAAGCCTAGCCTATCTTAAGCTTAAAAATCTTCTCTGTGTTGTGTTTGTGTAGCTTTATTTATTTCTCCATTATTTGTTTTATTTTGCTACTGCTTTTCTGTGACAAGCTTTATTTTGCTACCACAATCTCAGTGACACTTTTATTTTGTTAAAGCATTTTGGTGACAATTACAGAATTGCTTTAGCATATGTTCATACAAAGGATTATGTTATCTTTTTTGTATGTTAAATATTTTTGAAATAACCTACCCAATCCTCGTGGGAACGATCTCACTCGCACACTTTATTACTTGTTCGATGTGTATACTTGCACGAGAATCAATTAGCTTCTGAGCTACCAACAATTGTGTATAGTATCAACAAGATTCAGATAACAAACTTTTGCATAAGATCACCAAATCAGAAAACCAATTCAGATCAGATGCATGAATTATAATACATTTAAATCAAATATGATAATCTTGCTTACAAACGAAATAGAAGTCATATTTACAACAGATAATACTCAAATCATAGAAGCATGCGATGTTAGAAAATCATTTAAACATTTTAATTAAACTAAAATATGGCGCAAACAGAACATATTAATTGATCAGATATTTACAAAGGTAATTAGTATTTACTGAAAAGGAGAAACACTGAACTTCATACCATTTAAAATTGATTTCGGAAGCAAGATTCCTATAAGAAGGGTTTGGTACAACTACGTAATCCATACATTCAGAATTTCATGCATTAGAATCAATGAAAATTTCAGATGTATCATGATTGTTCCGATCATTTTGTCCAATAAGGGAGGGCAAACTGGTACATTACCTCAAAAAGGTGAAATGGAGATCTATAAAACTAATCAAAATTTTCTCAACAAATATTTATAATTTTTTAACTACTCAAGAGTCATTACCACGATACTTAACAATTTTTCTGATCAAGTACACCTTATGAAAAATTATGTTACATTGACTACATTTAATAGCTAAGAAAAAGTCATATTCACCAAATACACTAAATATAGCACGAAAGGAACATATAATCATATGATATTTTCTCCCAATATTGTAACATTACTAAGAGTAATCATCACACATAAGTCAGACTTCAAAGTTCAAACAAACTATTCAGATCCCAATAAAATTTCGTTGCCAAGTATTCTAAAAGATTCACCTCATGAGCATTTATTTCTTGGAACATATTTCATTATATAATGGTAAATATCGTCACAACTCAAAGTAAACATGTATTTGGATCGTATTCCTCAAGTATTGTAGCAATATTAAAAATAAATGATTTACACAAGTTGAAACTTCGACTTATCTCATGTCACGTAGATTAAGTATTCTAGACATTTAAGTGCTCGATGGGGTTTCAAAACCTGTAGATACATTCGATACTAATTGACAATTCAATCATTTCGGAACATAAGGGTTCATTTCTCAACCCAAACAAATTCAAAAATTCTAGTGTCCAAAGGTACTTCCATACTTTTGGATCTTTGATTATTCTAATCAATTTGGTCTTAGTAGTATTTCTAACCATTCAGAACTTTATACTACTTTGATTAATTCAAGAAGAATTCATTCTCGAAGGCATAAGCCTTGTTATCGTAACATTCAGAGCAATTCGAGGTTTCCATTAGAAATCAATTATTTTACCAAATCAAACGTAGATTGCTAATTTATTTTTATTATTAAGGGTATTTTGGTCATTCACATACCTTAAGGTATTTTCATCATTTCTTAACTTTACACTTTGGAAGTTAAGCCATTGACAAGCATAAAAGAATTTAGGACATATAAGTATTATTATTCTAGGAACTCATGGGCTTACAAGTCATCCACACTCCTAACCGAACATTTCGGTTTTAACTAGTTTATTAACTTTATTTCTTTTTCTTTTATGATTGATTAGACATTATCAAAAATAAACCATACGTTTTATCATGCTCATGTAAGCTTTTACCAAATACCTTTATGTTCCATACATAAGGTATTACCTTGATTCTAAGTTGTTGTAACAATCGATCGTTGGTACTCCATTGATCACTCGGACCCGAATTTGACATATCCCAACCTTTAAGGTCCAAAATGTGTAAACACCTTCAATTAACAATATTTTTTTATCAATCCTTGCACATAACTCAATAACTGAATCATCACACACTTATACAACCTCAAGTTCAACGTTATGTTCGAGGGCTTAGATCGGGTTTAGTCTAATAGGCTATAATCGGTTAACAGAATACAAGCAAAATAACCCACTTACCAAGATCATTTCGATCATTGGACGATCCCCGAAGAACATCGTCGGAGACACTAGTTTTTCACCAAATGCCCAAAAAACACATTTCAAATAAACCAACTCACAATTCAACAAAAGGACCAAAATTAAGCCGAAAATTACCTGAAACGTCAAACCTTCATCGGAATACATGAGACTCCGACTTCACCTTGCTGAAGTCAGATGTCGACGCGCCTGGACAACAACGGAGACAATCAAAATCGAAGAAAATCATATGAGAAGTTTGACCTAGGTTCATCGGACCTCATCCAAGCTCTCCAAGGTGAAGGGCAACGCCATACTGCGAGTGATGGTCTGAGCAAGGTCGGGGCAAAACAATGAGTGAACTGTCGAGGGCGGTGATGACCACCACCGAATGTTAGCTCAGATCGGAAGGCTGAAAACGATGATTGGGGAAAAGTTGGAACCTTCTAGGTTCACTAAAAAAAACAAATCAAAAGAATAAGAAGGGGAGATATCTGAACCAATTTATTAATTAATATTAGATGTACACAACGAGTACAATTTCAAATTTAACCCATGACATACTTAGATCAAAAATAGTCTTAGCCAAGATGGTTCAACTCTTGCTCACAAGGTTGTAGAGTAGGGATGTAAAAACAGTTATTCGGATGGTTTCAGGTCGAGTAAAATCGGATACAAATCATTTTAAGTTGATTTGATATTTTGACTCGATTCAAGTCGGGTGCGAGTCCATTTCAGGTTAGGTCCATTTTAGGTCGGGTCTATTTCAGGTCGGATTCAAACGGTTTAGGTCCAAATTAGATAATTGACAAGTTCATTTCAGTTCAGGTAGATTTCAGTTCAGGTTCATTTCAGTTCAGGTAGATTTCAAGTCGAATTAATTCGGGTTTTAAATTCATATTAATTAAAATTATTAAGTTTGAGTTTGGTACAAATAAGTGATTTAGTAAATAATCGATAGATTGTTGGTTGAATGCTTGATCATTTATTTCGAATTAGCACTAGACTAAAAAATATCATCAAATGATTCATATCTTAAAATTGGGCTAAATTATAAAAATTAAAAATTAATAAAGAATAAATATTGGACTAAAAAGAATAAAGTTTTAAATTAAAAAGGATAAACATTAATAAAATAAAATATCATCTTATTAAAAATACTAAACTAAATTAAAAAAAATAAATAGTAGTCAATTTGAAATAAAAATAAAATTATAAGGACTAAATTGTAAAAATTATAAAATAATAATAGTTAAATTCGGTGAAAATTTTAATTTTAATGTATATTATATATGAAAATATGGAATTTATACTATATATATAGAATATATTCTATATATAAAATTTATATTATAGATGAAATGATACTATATATGAAAATATGAAATGTATATTATATATGTAAATATAGAATGTATAATACTATATATAAAAATATATAATGTGTATGTATATATATAAATGTATATAATATATAAGTATGTATGTAAATATATGTATATTTATATACTATATAGTATACATTAATATATGTATATAATATATATTGTATGTATACTTATATTTAAGTATGTATGTATATATTAATATATGTATACTTATTATTTATATATATATATATATGCATATATACTAGATGTATATATTAATATATGTATATAATATACATTAATATACTATGTATATAATATAGTTTAATACATATATAATATACTTTTATATATATATATATAACATATATACTTAAATGTATACTAATATATGTATTTAATTTGTTTATGAATAATATATGTATATATATTTAATTAATGTATGTATATTATTAATTATTTAAACCCAACATTAATCCCCTAAGGCCAAATCACTAAACTAGTTCTCCAATACCAATTCTTCAATCACTAAACTAACTCTTTATGATTAAATTGAAACAATTTTAAAATATATAATCCGATTTTAATTAATGAGGACCAAATTGAATAAAAAATAAAATTTAAAACTTAATTTTCGAGTGATCATAACCAAATTAAAATAATTGTAAAATAAGGTATAGAGCGGCGTGAGATTCGATTTTTTAAGCGTGACTTACCTATATAAAAATATACAAAAAAATTTACCCAACCTAGAGTAGTGTCAAATGAATATCTAAATCTCATCTCCTTTTTTATATTTTTAATTAATTATATTTAATCAAATTTTATTATTTGATTATATATTGTAATAATAATCCAAAATTTACTATATATATTAATTCCCTCCAAAATTTTGTTTTTTCCCCTCTTTTTTATATAATAATCAAAACTTATTTCTAATTCCCTCAAAAATTTTGGGTAACTTATATTCCTCCAAAATTTTTACACTAAAAGTAAATTAATCTCAAACTTAAAAAATGAGGGACTTATTTCCCTCTAAAATTTGGTATTTTCACTCTTTTTTTATCAATTGTTTTTTTTATCAATTATTTTGATTTAATTTAATTGAGTCATAATTTAGATTAATTTAATAAAAATCTACATCTAATTTTAAAATTCTTTTAATTATGTTTTTAATTTATGTTTTTATATTTTAATTTAGCTTAATTAATTTTAAGCTTAATTAAATATTAATTAAAAATTATAATTTTTAATAAAATATTAGTTTAAAATTATAATTAAAATTAAATATATTAAAATTAAATAAAATAGTAAATAAATCAATTTAATTAAATATGTAATATTAAATTTAAATATTCATCCCTAAATTAAGTCTCATATTTAATTATATTTTTAAAGACTAATTATATTTATCAATATTTTAAATTCATCAAATTATATATATACTTAATTATAGGGTTAATTACTGCGGAGGTCACGTTTGTTTGCCCTCAGTACAAATTTAATCACCGATTTTGAAAATCGACCAATATAGTCACTTACGTTTTCGGGTTGTAAACTTATGGTCACTGAGACGTTTGTTGCCGTTAATATTTAACGGGAAACTGATCTGTCATAATAAAAAATTGATAAACTACTTAAATAATCCCTAAATTATTCTTTCATTTTTGTTTCATCTTTAATTTAACCCTCAAAATTTTAAAATTTTATATTTTCGCCTTCTTCTCAAACAAACCTCCCTTTCTAAATATTATCCTTCCTAATAAAATTTTCTACAACTTTTTCGTTTTTTCCTTTGATATTTGTGTGATTTTTAAAATATTTTCTATTATTTACGTTTTTGAAGTATAAAAATTTGTTCTCAAACAAACCCTCAAAATACTACTTGAAGTTTGAGAAAAATATACAAAATTTTAAAATATTGTCCTTCCCAACAAAATTTTTTATTACTTTCTCGTCCTCCCCTCTATATTTGTGTGATTTTTTTTTTCATTTATATGATTATATCATATATTTTTGGTCTTCTTTTGAAGTTTTCTATATTTTTCGAGATGATGACTTACATCCTTTAACAATTTACATGTAGGTTTATGCCACCGAATTTATACCTTGTATCGGAAAGGCAGTCAATTTCATAATTCTTTCTTGGATGTATGCTTATATCTGTTTACGTGGTAAAAAGTATGTTTCTTTTCTTAATCCTTTTGCTCTTGTCTAAGCTAGAAAATGGCTAAATAACATTTGAACTTCTTAGGTACAAATGGAACTTTACGGAATGAGGTCTGGAAAAGAGATTGGAATTCTTCGAAACAAATTGGGCGTTCTTTGCTGGTTTTGATAATTATATTTCACTGTCGTCAACTTTTCTTTGAGATTTTTATTATGAAAGTGAAAAAAAACCCGAAAAAATAGTACTTTTACATGTTGAAAATACTCTTACTGTATTTTTAGGAAGTCCTTGTGTTCTGGCAATTTTCTTTTTTTCACCTCTTGTGGGTTACGGTCTTATGGTCATACTCTTCCCTCTGGTTCGTCTCGAGTCTCTCAATCCCTTTTTTCTATTCCCCGAACATTAGATGATCTTTAATGTGCATGTTTTTCAGTTTGTTCTTACTGCAAGGCACTGAGGCCAAACAAGTTATGTCTACTCGAAGAAGATTTAATGGTGTTGAGTCGAGGAAGCTTCCGATATTTTACGCAACTGATACTTTATTGTAAGCTACCTACCTTAATTAGTTTTAAAATACAGAAAATTTGTTTTTCGATGTAATCGTTTATTTATTCTCTAGGTTGCGACTCTTGTCCCTCCTTCCGATAAGGTATAAATCCGGTGGCATAAATCTATCAAAGAATGTCGTCTTTTCGCAAATGACCTTCTATACTGTAAGAAACGACTGAAAACACACACACACAAATATCAAGGGAAAAAAAGAAAGTAGTAGAAAATTTTGTTAGGGAGGATAATATTTAGAAAAGAGGGTTTGTTTGAGAAGATGGTGAAAATATAATTTTTTAAAATTTTGAGGGTTAAACTAAAGATGAAACAAAAATGAAAGAATAATTTAGGGACTATTTAAGTAGTTTATCATTTTTTTATTATGACAGATCAACTTTCCGTTAAATTTTAACGGCAACTAACGTCTCAGTGACCATAAGTTTACAGCCCGAAAACGTAAGTGGCTATATTGGTTGATTTTCAAAATCGGTGACTAAATTTGTACTGAAAGCAAACAAACGTGACCTCTACAGTAATTAACCCCTTAATTATATATCATATAAATATTAAGTCTAATTAATGTTAGTTCAGGTCAATAACAGGTTTGGTTCAAAACAAATCGGGTCATTTATCAGGTTGAGCTCAAAACAGGTCGGGTTCAAAATAAGTCAGGTAAAATCAGGTCTCAGGTCGATTCAATGGAGTAATATCGGTTATCTGCTAGGTCAAACTCAGGTTCAGGTTCGTTTCAATCGAATGTAGGTCGGGTTTTGCATCCACAATGATATGATAAAATCGAGTCCGAGTCATTCTCGGTCGGATATAATTCGGGTTCGATTATTACAGTAACATGTCCAACTCGGGTTCGGGTCAACAACAGTCGCATACAGGTCAAGTTTGAATCATTACATTCATGGATCAAATCAGGTTCTGACTCAAACAGATTTAAGTTGGATTTTACATCCCTACCGTAGAGCATGGGTTCTCGACACTTACGCAGCCATCCTTCTTTTTTTTTTTTCAATGAAGGAATAGTAGTGTTGCAGTTTTTAACCTTCGATTCAAATGCCTGTAATGGCCAAATCAATGCACGTGGCTTATGGCAATTAAGCCTCACTAAACAAGGGGAATACGATAGTATTAAAGTCTCATGCAAATTTTTGTAACTGAATCGTTCAATTCATTAAAGTTGTAAGGCTTTAGTTAAGAGTCAGTTAGGTCAGTTGGTCTTATTGTGGGCTATATAAGAAGAGTCAGATGTATAGGACTATCTAAGGGTGAGTGTTCGGTTAAATTGAGTTAAAAAATTTTAAGTTATTCAATTTAATAAGTCTAATTTTATCATTCAAACTTTCATTTAAAAATTTTTCGAGTCGAGTTGAATTTCGAATTCTTTTAAAGATTTAATTATAATTATTTATTATGTTATAATACAATTTGATTGTAATTTAAACAATTTTTATTAATCATATAAGCTATATATATATATATATATCTTCATGTGTAGCAACATTTCTTCAGATTTTTATATACCAATGTATATATTATAAAAATTTTAGGGACTCGCCTCGAACATAAAAATAAATCTTCTAATTATTAAATTTTTTTGAGTTATTCGAATTTTCTGTTTTACAACTCAAACTTTATTTAAATTTTTTTTAAATTATTCGAGTTTATAAAATTTTGAATCGAATAAAAAATAATCGAATACTTTCACCTCGAGTTGAGTCAAGTTTTGCTCAACTTAATACTATTAATCATCTCTACTCTTTTTCATAATTCAATAATATTCTCTTATTCTCCTAATTCCCTTTTGTCTTCCATCTTTTTGTATAAAACTATTGTGGCTTTTTGTCAAAAAATAAATCGCCACTATTTGTATAATCTATTGTGGTTTTTTTTAAAAAATAAATCACCACTATTTATATAATCTATTGTGGCTTTTTGTCAAAAAAACACTGTAAATATCGTCACTATATACCAAATATGGTGTAGTGATTGTCAATTACACTGTTATAAGTCAATCTTCTTAACTTCATTGATTCATTAAAGTTGAACTCCTGTAAAGTCTCACCATGAACCCGCTACACCCAATACTCACCCATAATTTAAAGGGTAAATTTCAAATACCATTATTGAACTTTGATCTCTAAATTAGGTTCATCATTAAATTTTTAAAATAATCGATTTACTCAGTGAATTTTATATATTAATTTATTTTGATCATTTAATATTATTTTATTAATATTTTAATATAATCTAACATATTTTATTATTATTAAATATGGAAAATAATTTAAAATGAAAATGAAAGTATATTTTATTATTCAATACAAAACTAATTTAAAATAAAAAATAAAATCTCAAATCGATCTCTAATCTTAAATCCCATAACTATTCTTTTTACTTTCATCAATCATATCTTTCGCTAGCTTTGTTAAATACAAAAGGCCAAAAGCTATAGTACAAATAGTTACATATAACTATTTAAGAAAAAGATACTACTACTTGGAAGTGATATTCTTTATATTTATTTTTATTTTAAAATTTAAAAAAATAACATTATGCTCACACGATATTCTATTACGCTTCCGCATCTGAGAGTTGTGTGACAAGAGATAACCTAACTTCTTGGAAGATCAAACCCTCTGGAAAAAACTCTATCAATTAATTTAGGTACGCTTCCGCATTCAGTTTATTTATTTTATTATTCTTGATGGTTTGACATGTATAGATCTTGGGTTTATATTCGTATCGAATATATTTTAATTCTAACAAGTGGCATCAGTGCCAGGATTCAATGCAATTAGCTTGTTATCTCTTTTAGGTATGCGCCAATCAATTTGCCATTGGATTCAATTTGCTTTTTGATGCGGCAATAATCCTTTATGTGATATACAACAATAAATTTATTATTACAATAACTTATATTTTGATTTCGCTACCATGGATAGTTTTAACTAGATTAATTAAAATTATTTTAGGTTTATACATTATCATTAATTTATGGAATATATATTTTATTTAAAATATATATTTGATTTTATTGGATCAAAATTTTAGTTTTGATCACTGGGTATTAAGTTAAATTTGGTTAGATCAAAATTTTAGTTTTGATCGTTAGTAATAAAGAAAAATAAAATTAATTTCGGCTTTGTCGTGATAAATTTATCATGATTCAAAAATTTTATAATCAAGTTAGTTATTGAATCATTATATCTGGTTTATGTTTATTAAGTTATGATTGAATGATCTTTCGACATGTTACTTTTAAAGTATACTACTTACGTAGTTAATATTTTTAGTATTTAGTTTTAATCATATGTTATTATGTATTATAGAATATATATTTGGTATTGATATATTAAATTTAGTTTGATCAAAATTTTATTTTTTTTATTATTAAATTATTATGATTATATTAAAGTTTCAAGTAATCATTATATGAATTACTTATTTGTATGATGCTTCTGTTTTTGACTTTTAGTTAAAGATTAAATATTTTGATCGACTTTAGTTATAGTAAACACTAGCGGTGTTCAAAAATACCCGACCCGACTACCCGAACATAAAAAATCGGGTATTTACCCGAAAATTTTTTTGGTCCGGGTCGGGTACCCGGCCCGTCATTTTTCGGGTCGGGCCCGGGTCACAAAATTACAAATTTTCGGGTACCCGGTTACTTTCGGGTACCCGATTCTATTTTTTTATTTTTTTATTTTAAATATTATTATTATTTAAACAAAATATACTTATATTATTATATTTCCATATCAAACAATCTAATTTCTAAATCTCAATCCCACAAACTTTATTTTTAAAAAAAAAATTAGGGACTCATTCTAAAAAAA
Source organism: Abelmoschus esculentus (assembly GCA_035048815.1). Taxonomy (NCBI): domain Eukaryota; kingdom Viridiplantae; phylum Streptophyta; class Magnoliopsida; order Malvales; family Malvaceae; genus Abelmoschus; species Abelmoschus esculentus. The sequence goes on from JAUCBN010000059.1 coordinate 9,711,599, forward strand.
TAAAATTAAGATTCATTGTAAATTATAAATTTAGTTTATCGAGTTGACAAAATTCGAACTTTACTCATTTAGATATACACTATTTTTGTATATGCATTGATGAATAAGAAAATCAACTCAAGATTATTTACTATTTAATCATTAATTTTTATATATTAAAATAAATAAACTAATTAAAAATATTTAAAAAATATTTTTAAAAAAATCCTTTCGACGTTATGTTTTGTTTCGAATTAGATTCTATAATTTAGGTCTTAAAATTTATGTTTAAATTATGTAACTAGTGTTTTAAAATTTTATATTTCAATGTTGGATTATGAAATTCAAATTTTTAAATTTATGTATATTTTTTAAAATTAAATTTAAATTTTTTATATAAAAAAAATTAAAAAAACGGGTACCCGGATATTTGGGTACCTGAAGTACCGGGTACCCGGAAAATTCGGGTCGAACACGGGCCGAAAATTTAACTACCCGAAGGTCCGGGTACCCGAATTTGAACACCCCTAGTAAACACATATTTAAGGAATTTTTTGGAGAACAATCAAAGATTTAAGTTCTTTAAATTCTGGTATCCCCATTTAGATAACCTTATTTTAGGTTATTTCAAAATCTTAAGTGTCATCAGAAAACTCAGCTTTTGACTGTTATAAATATTAAGTTTGAATATTGTTATATTTATGTTATATATTTTAAGATAAATTAATTGAAGCATTAAGTCACACTACACCAGGTTTGACATACAACGGTGATATTGGCGGCGTTTTTGGAGCAAACGCCACAAATTATAAATAATTAGTGGCGTTTTTAGAAGAAACGCCACAAATAACTAACACTAGTGGCGTTTTTCAATAAAACGCCACTACAGGCCTCTTAGTACTGACGTTTGTTTCTTAAACGCCGCAAAAGGAATGATCATTAATGGTGTTTGTCGATAAACGCTGCAAAAACATCAAACAGTAATGGCGTTTCATATAAAATGCCGCAAATTACTAGTACATAGTGGTGTTTTAGAGAAAAAACACTGCAATTATCTGATTATTTGTGGCGTTTTGAATTACAAACGCCGCAAGTTACTACTACACAGTGGCGTTTTCGAGAAAAACGTCGCAACTATCTAAGTTTTTGTGGCGTTTTAAATTAAAAACGCTACAAAGACCCCTAATTAATTTCCACCCTATCGGGAGAAATACACATTCGAATCTCTAATCCCCTCTCCTCTTCCCCGAAAATTCCCCCAGCCACTTTCTATCGCCGTCGACCGTGGCCACTCGTCGCCGAAATCAATGACATCGCCTCGATGGAGTGAACGCCCACCTCCTCCCTTCTTTCTACCGACGTCCATTTACCGAAAGAGAAATCGGTATTCCTCCATCCTTGCTCACTGTGTCCGTCATCCACGTCGCCTAAGTTAACGGCATCGACTTTCCAGACTGAACAAGCACTTTTTCAGTGACTTTACCGAAGACACAACCACCTTTAATTTCCAGTGACTGAACAACCTTCCCGGTAAGATTGATTTTAATGCTTCAATGAAATTATTAGGTTAAAAAAATGAAATTGTGGAAATTTACTTGTATATAAATATAAAAAGCTTGGCTAATATGTATTGAACTCAATTTACAATGCTTGCTTCCAACTTTCTTGAAGCTTGAGCCTTGAAACCATAGTACTAGAACTGTTTCCAGTGAAATACTTTGTAATTTAATGCTTGTTATGAAATTCTATATGCTTTAACTTGAAGATGGGGTGTTAGGATCATATTATATGTTGTCTGATTGTGCCATTAATGATGAGTTAATCTGTTCAACCATTGAGACTGTATTATCAGAAAAATGACAAACTTGAAGGGTTATTTGTAGTATTTGGAAGTTTTAATCACTTCCAGAGCTGAAAAATAAACTGAAAAATAATCTGTAACGTTGTGTTTGGTTTTAAGTGTATTAATCTATCTCCATCTAAGTGAATGAATCCTAGTTTAAGAAGTACTTGATATTTGAATTTCATGATTTGCAGTTACATATCATGTTTCATTTTGCTGTTAGTTGAAGATTTGCAGGATCTCCTTTTTCTTTGAAAATTTCATGATTTGAGTTTTATGTTGTGATCTTATTTTCCATTAGGTTTTCTCTCATAAGTAACACTGTTTTCATATTCTTTTAAGATGCTTTTTTAACCGTCCTCTGTTCATTTTTTAAGTCATTAAATGTATTTTATTTCATGTAAATAATGGAAAGTAATCGTTGAACATAACTAAAATATATACATCAAACGATTCAAACCATATGTGTACTTTGAATGAGAATAGCAATGAAATTGTTTTTTCCATCGGTTTTTTACTAATTGAATGCAAATGCCTAAATGCTTAATTTATATCATCGTATAGGATTCTTTAAGATTACACTATAAAGATATCATATAGTTTGCTTTGTGAATGGTACTAAGAAAATGACCTAATTTCTAAAATATTCAATGCATTAGAATGTGAACTACATGACACTGACTTGATTCTCTACCTTTATAAAGGTTGACACATCTGGAGACCTTGAATTTTTCATTCACTTTAGTGACTTGATAGTCGCTTAATTTGGATGCTCGCCAAATTACAGATGCTGGGCTTTCAACTTTGACAAGTTAGATTAAAATGAATAAATAAAATTTAAGAAAAAAACCATAATGCCCAAGTTGACAAAGACTATCATGTGAAACTTGGCATGAAGTATTAATTCATATATTTTATAAATTTGACCTTTTAATTAATTATAATTATTTTTATTTCACTCAAATTTGTAGTAAAATTATCTTTGCAAAAATTATCTTTGAACTAATTTAGTTAAGTGGTGCATGATTTGAATTTGAACTTGAACTTGAATTTTAGTTATTATTATCTTTGCACTACTTTGGATTCTTTCGGGAGTTGTGGTTCATGATCGTTTATTTCTAGATTAGATTGTTTACTAGGTTTATATTTTAACTTTTAAATGTATATTACAGAAATCCAAAATGGATAGGAGTTGGATGGATTTGTCAAGGGTAAGCGTTTGCTACCGAAATGGAGTAGAAACTTTTCTAAATATTGCTTTTGTAAATGCAAGCCAAGAGAATATGATTCTTTGCCCTTGTAAGAAGTGTGTTAATATTAATTGGCATAGTCGTGAAGTTGTCCATGAGCATTTAATTGTTTATGGTTTTGTTCGGGGCTATATAAATGGGTATTCCATGGAGAGTTGACACCTCATAGTTCTTCTTCGAGGAGTAATGTGTCTTTTTCTCCTAATTCTGATCGTTGATCTGTTAGAGAAGATGGCATTGAGGGTATGCTGCGAGATGCATTTAATATGCACGATTATCAACAATCTGTTAGAGAAGATTGTGATATTGGTGATGAACATTTTACCGAGATGAGAAGAAACGAAATTGATGAAGAACCAAATGGATATGCTGCAAAGTTTTACAATTTACTTGATGAAATGAATGAACCGCTTTATGAGGGATCAGAACATTCAAAACTCTCATTCTGCATTCGTCTTTTCCACTTAAAATGGTTGGGAGGTTAGATCGGTAAATCTTTTACATAGTTATTAGAGTTTTTAAGAGAAATGTTTCCTTCTGCCAATATTCCTCAATCTGGCAAAGATATGAAGAAAATGATCAAAGATTTGAGCCTTGGTTATGAAAAAATTCACAGTTGCCCGAATGATTGCATGTTGTATTAGGGTGATAAAAAAACCAAGAGTCATGTCATGTATGTGGTAAATCTCGGTGGATGAATGTGGACGCAGAAAATATGAGTGAGGAAGAAGTGGAAGCACGATTAAGAAAAAAAAAACAGTTAAGATTTTACGATATTTTTCTCTCATTCCTAGGCTTCAAAGGTTATTTATGTCTTCAAAGATTGTTGAGTCTATGAGGTGACATTATGATGAAAGAACCGATGATGGATTATTAAGGCATCCTGCAGATTGTTTAGCTTGGAATTCCTTCAACTAAAGATTTCCGAGTTTTGCAGGGGATCCTCGAAATGTCAGGCTCGGTCTTGCTTCTGATGGGTTTAATCCTTTTAAAATCATGAGCACTTCTTATAGTACTTGGCCTTTTCTACTTATTCCTTACAATTTGCCACCATGGATTTGTATGAAACAATCATCTTTTATCTTATCGATGACAATCCCTGGTGAGAAAGGCCCCAAAAATGATATTGACATATATACGCAACCCCTGATTGAAGAGTTGAAAAAATTATGGGTGGGTATCGAAACATATGATGTGTTTAAGAAGGAGAACTTTAATTTGCGTGCGACTTTATTATGGACTATTAATGATTTTCCTGCTTATGCAAATTTATCTGGGTGGAGTACCAAAGGTCATTATGCTTGTCCTTGCTGTGCTGCTCAAACATGTTCAAAGTGGTTGTATAATGGAAAAAAGTTTGCTTATATGGGGCATAAACGATGGTTAGATGAAAATCATAGATTTAGATGTCAAAAGAATATGTTTGATGGAACTGAAGAGTTTAGAAGCGCTCCTAAACAAACCATCGGGTCTGATATCTTGTCAATGTTGAAAGATACGAAGTTCACTTACGGAAAGAAGAATCAACCACCGAACCAACGATCAAAGAAAAAGATAAAAGAGGTGTACGAAGGTGATGTTGAACTGTTTAGTGATAATGACTCTGATGAAGAGGATGATCCAAATGAGGAAGAGTTGTAGAAAAAAAAGAAGTATTTTCTTTGAATTGCCTTATTGGGAGTATAACATTTTGAGACATAATCTTGATGCGATGCACATTGAGAAAAATGTTTGTGAGAATATTATCGGAACCATTCTCAATGTCGATGGAAAATCTAAAGACAATTTAAAGAGTCGACTTGACTTAGTTGACCTCAGAATTCGGCATGATCTTCATCCACAGATTCTTGCTAATGGAAAGTCATCGTTACCGCCTTCTATTTTTGTGATGTCGAAGAGAGAAAAAGAATTGTTCTGTAAGGTGTTGAAAGATGTAAAAGTACCAGATGGGTATGTATCAAATATATCTCGATGTGTCAGTATGAAAGATCGAAGACTTTATTCTCTAAAGTCACATGATTATCATATACTAATGCAAGATCTTATGCCGGTTGCCTTACGTGGTTATATTTCGAATGATGTCATATCTTGTATAATTGAGTTTTCCAATATAATGAAAGCTCTTTGTGGCAAAGTTTTGTTGGTTGAAGAACTTGAGAAACTCCAAGATCAAGTAGCCTTGACTTTAAGCAACTTTGAGAAGATATTTCCACCTTCATTCTTCACAATTATGGTGCACTTGTTGGTTCATCTCCCTCACGAAGCTAAAGTTGGTGGACTAGGTTTTTATCGGTGGATGTATCCTATAGAAAGGTATAAGATTTTTTTAGTTATTTAATATTTTTATTTCAACTAGTTATATATAATGTTGCGTTTATTGCGTGTCTAGGTTCTTGTGAAAGTTGAAGTCTTATTGTCGTAATAAGCGTTATCTAGAAGGATCAATCGCTGAAGGGTATTTAGCAGAGGAGTGTATGACTTTTAGCTGAGACTTATTTGTTTGGAAGCTATGGTGAACCACTTGGCGAAGTTGAAATTGTACAGTTAGATGATAAGTCTTGGGTACAAGCACATCGATATGTTCTTTTTCATCATGAGTCAATAGAGCCCTTACGTATGTAAGTTTCTATAATCCATAATGTAATTACTTAAGCTTTTATATTTAACATTGTTTAACCACGTAACTTACTTTATAGTGAATATAAAGAAGAGTTACAATCTCGTGTACGCGCAAGAAGATTAAATCTACAAGAGAGCCATAAGTTGTTTGCAGAAACTTTTCATGAATGGTTAAGGAAGATGGTAAGTAACATAATATATAACTTTTATATGTATTTGCTTCTCAAGTCAAACAAGTTTCTTATTCTCATGATCCAACAAAAGATGGTTGATATGTTGTACTCCGTAACACACCTAGAGACTTAATTGACATCGGGGATGGAAGTAGAGATGACATTGAAACAAGATCAGAAACTCTGCCTTTTCCAGCACAAAACTTAGATGGAACATGTTCTAGTTTTACTTCACAGTTTCAATGGGTTCGAGACAACATAGATGGAGATTTTAATGAAAATTAACTAAATATTGTAGTAAGATTTGATTTATACTTATTGTCCAATACATACATACACATTAATTATATATTATTGTTGTCAATACTAACTTTTTTCTGTTTATTACAAGTATTATACCTAGGAGGAAATTAAATAGTTTAAATATTGTTCAAGTTCCTCGAATAGAGGAAGAAACAAATCAAGATGATTTATCGGGTGATGGATCTTCACAAATTCTTGAAACGGTTGAAAATATTGAAATAGAAGATATTTTTTAAAACTTTATTTTAATTATATCTAATTGTTATATTGAAATTATTTTAATAAGTTTTGACTCGATATATAGGTGGCAATGGTCGTAGACGCAAGACTAGAGGGCGTACGACCTTGACGAAATTATACGATCTCCTAGTTGGAGAATATGTGAAAGTTTCAAGAAACGATGCCGGGCAACCTATTGGGGCAGAAGCAGGTGTTTTGGTAAGTTATTTAGGCATTGTTGCACGCAATGCTTCAATTTTGCCAATCAATTACGAGTCATGGCATCAGATGCCAAATAGTAAAAAAAAATCAAGCTCTTGATCTTGTTAAGGTAATAATATTATTATAGTAGTTAATTCATTACATTTAAATAGTAATATTTATATTTATTTTAATTTTGTGATTTTCAGGATAAATTTTCTTTGGAGGTTTCGAACGATTATGTGAAGCATGCCTTAGGAAAGAAATGGAGAGACCATAAAAGCTTCTTGAAGAAGACATATTTCAAGAAAGATCTGAGCGTTCAAGGGAAATTTCAAAATGTTCCCCCAAGAATACTACGTTATCAATGGGAAGATGCAGTCAGGTTTTGGAGTTCAACCAACGGGGAGGTAACTTCTACAATTTGTAAAAATAACATTATATCATTACAATTTCAACTTTAAATGTAATAAAAATGGAGATTAAACCTGAAAGAGAGCGCGTAGGAGTTGCTAGTAGACAAAAACAAAAATTTACTAACATAGTAGGGACGAAGAGCTTTGCTCGCATAACTAATGAAGAGGTATTATTTTTTAAATATTATTTTTACTTGTATTACATTAAAGTTAATATTCATGTTTATTATATTTTTTAGCTTTTGACGACTGGTTCTAGCATTGGACGGTTAAATCTATTCGACATTACTCACACCAAAAAGGATGGCTCTCCAATGAATCCTGAAGTTGAAGAAATTCTAGTATATTCATTGCTCTTAAATTTTTATTATGTTGTAAATATGTTCTTTTCATTTATTATTTTTCATAAATGATTATCAGACGAAAATGAAGGAAAAAATGACAGAGATAGAAGCTACGGCTTCAACTGATGGTTCTGCTAATATTGATGATATCAAGAATCAAGTTTTTTCTGAAGTTTTAGGTCCTAAAAGATATGGCCGAGTGCGCTGTCAAGGGTCATTCATAACACCAACTAAATATTTTGGATCAAACTTGTCTCAATACATGCCATCACAAAGCCAGTCTTCTCAAGCTAAAGTTCATCGTTTAAAACAACAATTAACTCAATTTCAAGCAGAGATGGAAGTTAGAGAATCTTAGAGAGAACGGAGAGAAGTTAAAAAAAAGCCGAAAGAGCAGCAAAAGAAGCCGAAAGAGCTGCAAGAGAAGCAGAGAAAGAAGCCGAAAGAGCTGCAAGAGAAGCAGAGAGAGAAGCACCATATCAGAATCTTCAAAAACAATTTCAAGATATGATGGCGATGTTAAAGCAAAACCAACAAAAGAATTCGTCACATTAGTTGATTTTAGGCTTATTTGGTTTGTAGTTGTTACTTAATTGTTATTTCACTTAAATATTGAATTATTTAAGTTGATTTTAGACTTCAATTTATTTGGTGGTTAACTTTTTTTTATTTAAGTTGATATATTATTTTTAAATTATTGTTGTTGTAATATTACAGGAAAGATTTTGGTAGTAAATACAAAATATAGAACACATTTTGAATGGCACAGTAGCAACAATGACATTTTAAAAAAAAACGCCACTAAAAGCCATCAAAATCAGTGGCGTTTGTATAAATAAACACCACAAATGGGCAGGACTAATGCGACATTTTATATAACAAACGCTGCTAATTAACACGACTATTGCGGCATTTTTATTAAAACGCCACAATAGTACATGAACTATAGTGGCGTTTGTATATAAAAATGTCGCTAATGGACATGAAAACTGCGAAGTTTTTATAATACTGGGCACATATGTATAATGTATATTGTTATTATAAAGTTTAACACATAATTAAGTGACCAATTATGTTACATGTGTTATAGGTATTAAATTGTCATGGAATTAAAAGTGTAGATACCATAAGGTGTATTTATAATTTGATGAGGGACAGAGTTATAAATATTTAATAGTTGGTTATTAAATCAAATATATAAATGGGTTATGGTCCCCAAGAATGAGGTTAACTTGCATATCTCTTTTCCCCATCTGAGAGTTGTGTGGCAAGAGATAACCTAACTTCTTTGAAGATCAAACCCTTTGGAAAAACTCTATTAATTAATTTAGGTACGCTTCCGCATTCAGTTTATTTATTTTATTATTCTTGATGGTTTGACATGTATAGATCTTGGGTTTATATTCGTATCGAATAAAATCTTTAATTATTATATTTAATATTTAATATATTTAGTGATAAAGACATCGAGATTTTCCTATGAGGTTATGAGTTTAAATCCTATACCAAGCATTGTCACGACCCGGATTCAAATCCGAGTGTCGGGTTAACCCGAGGGGTTTTGGCTTCGGCTTTGGGCCCCGGGTTTGGGTAGTTTAGGCCTTTTTGGGCCTTAAGTTGTTGGGCTTTGAGTTTGGTTTTAAGTTAGGCTTGGTTCAGAAGGACATTTTGGTAAATGTCTAAATAGATGACAAGAGGGGTAGGGGTGTAATTACCTCCTGAAGAGATGATCTCGCATCTCTTTTTCTTTTCTTCTCATATTGTCCATCTTGGTAGCAAAGGAAGGTAAGAGCTAAAGGTAAGATTTTTAAGAGTTATGTTTGGAATCTCGTTTTTGAGTTTGAGGAGATGTTATAGGGCTGTTGTGGATCTATAAAACAAGCTAAACAAGTGTTAGTTTGGTGGAGAGAAAGATTTAAGTGGGGGTTTAAGGTGGAGTACAAGATTTGTTTTGGAGAGCTTAAATCTTAGCTTGTTAGTGTTTTTAAGCTTTAAGGATCATCTTAAGGTGGTTCTAAGTTGTTGTTATCCTTCCCTTTGTAGAGAAACAAGTGGGAGAGCCATTATCAACCTTGAGGAAGGAGAAATCTTGAGGTTGAGCTTGGAGCTTGGGTTTGCTGTTTTTGTCGCTGTTTTTGCTTAAGGTTGGTGCTTTTCCAACACTTAATCATCATGCATATCATGTCTTGAGCTTAAATGCATGTTTGTTGATTGTTATGGTATGCTTGGTAGCTTTAGGTGATCTTTAATGGTGAATTATGGTTATGTTGATGAACCTTCTTAAAAATGATGTAAACATGCTTAGGATCACTTCCTTAAAGTCTAGGATCAATTTAGGAATAAATGGATCAATTTTGGATAGAGTCCTAAGTGTTTGAATATGCAAAACTACACATTTCGTGTAGGGGTATCGAAATGCGGGCAGGGTGTTTCGATACCGAGTTGTCCAGTGACCTTCCCGATTTGATACCGGTATCGAATCGGGTAGGCCCTCTTTTGGTTGAATTTGAAATTTTTCAAAGGGTTCGATACTCGTATCGATACCGGTCGTTTCGATACCCCTTTTGGTGAGGGTATCGATACTTGGCGTTTCGATACTCCAAGTAGGGGTATCGATACCTAGGGCAAATTAGCCCAAGTTCTTGTGGATAAATTGGTAAAGTCTCATAATGCCATCCTAGAAGTTCCTAAGAGTTTTTTAAACCTTAAAATGAATATTAAACTGAGAAATAGACACCTAGCCCCGTTAAATAAATAATTGAATAATAATTGGATTCAGTGACATAAATCGGTATGTGGAACCATTAAGGGTTCGGTGTGACGTATTTGAGTCACGTGACTTACTAGGAACCTTGGTTAGTGTTGATGGGTTGCCTAGGGTATATAATATATGATTATGAGATAATCTGGTAACCTTGCTTAGTGCTGATGGGTTACTAGAGTAAATATTATATGAGATGTAAAATTGATAACCTTGCTTAGTGCTGATGGGTTATCGGTAATATATTATGTGGAAGACCAGCTAGGACCTTGCTTAGTGCTGATGGATTCCTTAGCGGATTATGTGGAGTGGCATGCCACAGACCATGCTTAGTGCTGATGGGCCCCCCTACTTCTATACTAATATGAGATGATATGGATACCATTATATATGTGTATATATATGAGATATAAATACGAATTAAGAACTCGAGATGCTGTGTGGTCTTCTCTTGTCATGCATATGCTATGTGCCGATATGTGTCATCATGATATCATGTGTTTAGGCGGTTATGGTAGCACCATCGTACTCATGCCATGTCATCATACACGTTGCTATATTTATTTTATACTATGCATGTTGTGGACCGGTTGGTCGAGTACCCACTGAGCTTTAGTAGCTCAACGTTCGAAATGTGTTTTCGTGCATAGGTTAAGGAAGCTTTCTGAGGAGCATCATCGTGGTGGGTTCAGCATCAGCATCTGTTGTTAGAGTACTGTTATTAGGCGTAATGGGCATTTGTACTTGTAGGACCCTATATGTGTAATTTGTAACTCTGTTTTATTTATTTGTTGAATGCTTTTAAAATAGATTGTAATATTTTGGAGCTCCGCTACTTTAACTTACTCGAATTTTTGTTTTAAATGGATTTGAATTTTATTATCTTATGATGGAAATGGATTTGGACTCATCTTTATGGGCTTTTGGATTGAAATTTTGAAATATAGTTTTTGGGCTGGAGGCCCGATGTGGCACCGAATCAAGGGTGTTACAAGCATACTCTTTTATTCTTAAATTTTTCTTTCACCGGTTGACGACATTTGCCACCACTTGATTATAAAAAATGTATTAAATAATAAATAAAATAAAAGTAAAAATATATTTATCTAATCGTATGATGATACATGCCATTATCTAATTGGTTGATTAATTTTATTTAAGTAATTAAAATTAAGACTAAATTGATATAATTAGATAAATAACATGGATTAAATATATAATTTTATAAAATTCTATTAATTACCTTGACATAAGTTTATCACTCCTTCGTTAAATTATTAACGATAGTAATCCAAATAATTTAATTTAATAAGTTTAATAACTTAATTAACGAATTCAATAATTTTATGATTAAAATATATACACTTATATAATTCGGTGATGTTAGCGTAATTTATGTCCAATAATAAAATCCCCCACCGCCCCAGTCTTTTGGGACCCTCATCGATATCTCTTCGCATGAGGGGCGGTTCAAAGATTTGGGGGGTCCTATGCAATTTATTAAAATATGATCCTTAAAAGTAATTGTCCATGACCTCCACTAGTTATAAAATTGTAGCCCTTAGAAGCAAATGTCCTTTCTAGGGGCCATGTGCTATCGTTTCTATTACGTCTGTCCAAAACCTCACTAGTTCTACTGAAGTAATAGTAATAATAATAATAATCAATAAGATTGTATAATCAATTGTCATATTCAAGTAATAATTATAACGTTTTAATAATTATAACTCATCTTTCTTAATAATGTTTTCAAAATTTTTTAATGAATTTCAAGATTAACATCATCTGACGAATGTAGTTTATCAAAATTTGGGACCTCTCTTTTTCGGGGGCCCTGTGCGATCGTTCCTATTGCGCCTGTCCAGAACCCGCTGCTTCGCACACACAATATTCAAAAGAAATCACCATTTTCATCCTACCTAGACGCATCACACAAGACTTCACTATCATTTACTCATTCAAGCCCCCCAAACCTCAATTCATCGTTATCACTACCATTTATACCGAAATATAACTATTCGATCCGCTTTCAAGTTCACTATTAAAACCAAAAGTCTTCAATGCTATCATCATTTGAAAGAAAACCCTTTAAACCAAGCTTTTCAATCCTACAACAACTCTTGAAATTTAGTTGATAAAATATAAAATATTTAGGTTTTGGGTATATTCTTTCTTTTTATTTGTATACTTTTGGTGTAATCCGTCTTATAGTATAATAAAATATTAATAAATTTATTGATATATTTATGTTATTTATTTAAATTTTATCCTTGCATATATTTTATTATTTTTTCATATTTTTTTATATATCTTGTTGTACTGTGAATATAGTTTATATAATATGTGAAATACATATTTTAACACTATTTTAGTATTTTAATACATGTAATATATGTTTTTAAGCTTATATATATTCTCTATTTTGTATTTGTAAACTATGTTATGTTTTTTTTATATGTTATATCTATGTTGTTTACGTATGATATATTATATATTGTAATGTTTTTATATTATTATAATGTTTTTATGTGAATTATGTATTATATAATGTTTGATATTATTATATTGTATTTATTTATTTATTCATTCATTCATTTTTTGTATTTATTCATCATTTTACTATATTATATATTGAAATATATTAATTTTTATTGTGATGTTTTCTTCTTCAAAGATAAATTTGATTATCAGTCTAAAACGTAAATGATAATTTTTTGTTTATTTCTTTAATATCAGAACTTTTAAAATAAACTTGTACGTACAAACGAATTGACACTTAAACTCCCAAATTTTGATATTAATAAAAATAAAAATTGACTTTGTATCAATTTTTTGGGCGTATCGAGAGTGTTAACCCTTCTCCATGTGTAAACTACTTTTAAACTTAAAATTTTTTAAATCTCTAATTAATTTATGATATTCTATCTACTAAAGTGAGAGACGATTCTAGTTTTATCAAAAAAATCCTATTTTTATTTTATCAAATTTCTTTTTTCTTTTTTTCTAATTTTACCCCATATTATGTCTTTTTAGATCACTCTCATTTCTTATATTACCCTTTTATTTCAATACGTAATATAATATTTTTATTTTTGTTGGTAAAATAACCCTTTTTAAAAATGAAATTCTTCTGTTTTAGTAATGGAAAAAGATGCATAAAACTTATTGGTTTGTTATGTTAGTTCACATATTTATCAACAAAACATCAATATCACGTGTAAATTGTAAATTGAAGATTTAGGAGATTTTACAGGGATGGAGGAATACAAATTACTAGTATTAAAAAATTTAGTCGACGGATCAATTTGTCATATTTGATAATTTAGTCGACGGATTAATTTCGATTTGTATATCAAAAGATATGAATTTTTAAGTGATGAAAGGTAAAAAAAATAGAGTGGCAGACTGTTCCGAAATTCAACACTAGAATTCAACTTTTAAAATTCATCATAAATTGTACAAACTGAATTTGGGATATTAGTTTATATGGATGAAAAGCTTATCGAATCTAGTTTATATTAGTTTTTTTTTTCAGAACAAACGGAAACTGATATCGAGTTCGGTGATAAAAGTTATGAATTTTTAATCAAACTAGATCAGAAAAATTACAGAGCAGTTTCTGTATAGGACAGCCCTGTGACGGTAGTTTGAGGATATTTCATAATTTCTGTAAATTTTATTATTTTTTTTGTATTATACCATTAGAACCGTTATCGAATCTAATTTCTACGATATAAACGGGATTAAGATCCAGTATGTATTCTGCTCTGTAGAAATAAATCTTTGTATTATACTGTTGTTTCGATGGAAAATAAGGTGTGCGTTACAGGTGGTTCAGGCTACTTATGTTTAGGGATGTAAAAACAGTTATTTGGATGAGTTTCAAGTCGGGTATTGTCAGGTCGAGTAAAATCGGATTCAAGTAATTTTAGGTTAATTTAATGTTTTGACTCGAATCGGGTCGGGTGTGGGTCCATTTCAGGTCGGGTTCATTTCAGGTCGGGTTTGTTTTAGGTCGGGTTCAAACGGTTCGAATCCAAATCAGATAATTGACCAGTTCATTTCAGTTTGGCTGCCTTTCAGGTTGGATTCATTTCAAGTCGGTTTTATTTCAGGTCGAATTAATTCTGGTTTTAAATTCATATTAATTAAAATTATTAAGTTTGAGTTTGGTACAAATAAGTAATTAAGTAAATAACCGATAGACTTTGGGTTGAATGGTTAATCATTCATTTATAATTTATTATTTAATATCTAACGTCTTTAACTAGCATGAATTCCATTAAAAATAAATATTACGTACTAAACTAAACAAAAATATCATCAAATGATTTATATCTTAAAAATTAGGATAAATTAAAAAAATTAAAAATTAATAAGGAATAAACATTAGACTAGAAAGAATAAAGTTTTAAATTAAAAAAGATAAAAATTAATAAAATAAAATATCATCTTATTAAAAACACTAAAGTAAATTAGAAAAATAAATAGTAATCAATTTAAAATTAAAATAAAATTGTAAGGACTGGATTGCAAAAATTATAAATTAATAATAGTTAAATTCGATAAAAAATTTAATTTTAATTTATTTTAATACATTATAATTTATACCTATATAATATAGTTTAATACATTTAAAAAATATAAATATAAAATTTATACTAATATATTCTATATATAAAATTTATAATAAATATAAAATGTATTCTATATATGAAATTTATACTATATATCGTATAATATTATATAAAAAAATATGAAATGTATAATATTATATATATAAAGAAATATATAATATGTATGTATATGTATATAATATATAAGTATGTATGTAAGTATATGTATAATTATATACTATATATATTAGATGTATATATTAATATATGAATATAATATACATTAATATATAATATATTAAATGTATATATGTATATAATATACATTATTATATACTATGTATATAATATAGTTTAATATATATATTTATATATATTATACTTTATGCATTAATGTATTATATCTAATATCTAATATATATAATATACTTCAATATATATAATATTATATATAAATAAAATATACTTTAATATATACATATATATGATATACTTGAATGTATATTAATATATGTATTTAATTTGTTTATAAATTAATGTATGTATGTATATTTAATTAATGTATGTATATTATTAATTCTTTAAGCCCAACATTAATCCCATAAGCCCAAATCACTAAACTTGTTCTCTAAGATCAATTCTCCAATCACTAAACTAATTCTCTACAATCAAATTAAAACAATTTTAAAATATATAATCTAATTTTAATTAAATGAGAATCAAATCGAATAAAAAATAAAATTTAAAACTTAATTTTTGAGTGATCATAATCAAATTGAAATAATTGTAAAATAAGGTGTAGAACGGCGTGGGATTCGATTTTTTAGACGTGACCTATATAAATATGCAGAATTTTTACCTAACCTAGAGTAGTGACAAATGAATATTTAAATCTAATATCCTTTTCTATATTTTTAATTGATTATATTTAATCAAAATTTATTATTTAATTATATGTAATAATAATAATAATAATTCAAAATTTAATATATATATATATATATTAATTCCCTCCAATTTTTTTTCCTCTTTTTTATATAATAATCAAAATTTATTTCTAATTTTTTCATCCAAAATTCCCCCTTTTTTATATCCCTCCAAAATTTTTACACTAAAAGTAAACTAATCTCAAACTTAAAAATGAGTGCCTTATTTCTCTCTAAAATTCGATCTTCTCACTTTTTTTATCAATTCTCTTTTTGTTTTTTTATTAATAATTTTTGTTTAATTAAATTTAGTCATAATTTAGATTAATTTAATAAAAATCTATATTTGATTTTAGAATTTTTTAATTATGTTTGTAATTTATATTTTTATATTTTAATTTGGTTTAATTAATTTAAGTTCAATAAATTAAATTAACTTAATTAAATATTAATTCAAAATTATAATTTTTAATATAATATTAATTTTAAATTATAATTTTTAATAAAATATTATTTTAAAATTATAATTAAAATTGAATACATTAAAGTTAAATAAAATAGTAAATAAATTAATTTAATTAAATATGTAATACTAAATTTAAATATTAATCCCTAAATTAATTTTTATGTCTAATTCTATTTTTTAAGATTAATTATATTTATCAATATTTTAAATTTATCAAATCATAGATATACTTAATTATATGTCATGTAAATATTAAGTCTTGTTAATATTAGTTCAACTCAATTACAGGTCAGGTTTTAAAACAAGTCGGGTAATTTATCATGTCGGGTTCAAAACAGGTGGGGTTCAAATCATGTCTCGGGTCGATTCTGTCAGGTAATATCAGTTATCTACCAGGTCAGACTTAGGTTCGGGTTTGTTTCAGTCGAATGTAGGTCGAGTTTCGGGTCCACAATAACAGGTTGAAATCGGGTTCGGGTCATTCTCGGTAAGATAAAATTCAGGTTCGGTTACTACAGTAACATGTTCAACTCGAGTTCGGGTCAACAACAGTCGGATACACATCGAGTTCGGGTCATTACATCCCCGGGTCAAACCAGATTTTGACGCGAACATGTTTTAGTCGGGTTTGTAGGCCGGATCAACTTTTTACATCCCTACCTATGTTCTTCCCTTTTCAAAAGGCTTTTGGAAACTAGATATATGGTCCATGAAATGACAAACGAATTTGGGTTCCTTTTCTCTCTTTTTCTTCTTGTTAGATTAAACAAACAAGTTTTACACAAACAATTTGAGAACAATGTATATTATTGTTGAATTTTACAAAGACCAATACGTGCTTAATATAAGGATTAACGTATAGACTCTAAGCTGATAAAAGAGCTTGGCTTTTGGCGCCGATATTAACCAACTATTAACGACAAATTAACAACTATGAGAAAGTTTATTGCAACTGCAACAATTCAACTTTCCTTATTCCTTTCATACTTCTACTATTGCCTTTATTTCTTCAACCTCTGAGAGATTTTAGACACAAAATTGATGCCTGAATTCATGAAACTGTGTGACTAAAAGAGATTTGGTGAAAACATCTACAACTTGGTTGTCTACTAGGACATAGCTTATTACTTCTAGACATAACCTTTTCTCTAACAGAGAACATTTCAAGGAACATGAATGCACATATCTTTGAGAATAACTTGCAACAATAACACTTTAAAGGTTGCGTCTGTTATGTTTCGAAATTCAGCTTCTGTTGTTGACCTGAACACAGCTCTTTGCTTATGACAACTCCAACTAACTAGATGTGAGCAGCCAAAATAAGCACAATTATCAGAAATAGATCTCTTATCATTAAGGTCACTGCCCCAATCAGCATCAGCAAACGAATGAACTTCTTAAGTAAGGGTTTATTGAGGTGAAAACCACAATCCATAGTCAATGGTGGATTTTAAGTATCTAAGGATACGCTTTACAACCATCCAATGTACTTTAGAAGGTTGTTGCATGAATCTGCAACCTTGTGTACTGAAAATGCGATGTTTGACCTTGTATGACACACATACTGGAGTGACCCTAAAATGCTTCAATATTGTTTGGCATCAGGAAGAAGAACACTATCAGTTTTGCTCAACTTAAGGTTTTCAGCCATAAGAGTTGGAACATCACCAACATCTCGCATATCAACCTTTACCAAGAGTTTTGCAATATACTTCTACTCTGATAAGAACACCCACCATGTATCCTTTTCACTTCTATTCTTAAAAAATAATTGATTTCACCAAGATCCTTAAGTGAGAACTTATGATCTAACCGAGATATAACTGTGTTCATATGATCTTGAGACATACCTGTGATCAAGATATCATCCACATACACAACCATATATGACATAACACCTTCTCAATTGTAAACAAAAAGAGAAGAATCAATATTTGTGGACTTTGACCCTAAAGTAACTAGGAAAGATTGAAGCTTACTAAATCAGTTTCTAAGAGCTTGCTTTAGACCATAAAGTGTCTTCTTCAGCTTGCATATCAGAATACGTCCATCACTAGAAACCTGTTGAAACTCATCTAGTTGTGCCATGTAGACATCTTCTTACAAATTCCCCTTTAAAAAAAGCATTATTTATATTTACCGGTCGAATCTTCCAACTATTGGTAACAACCAAAGATATGACTAAGTTGACCGTGAAGGATTTTATAATTGGGCTAAAGGTCTCCTTAAAATTTGGTCCTGTAAGTTGGGAATACCCTTTAGCTACTAAACGAGCTTTGTAGCGAGTAATAGTGCCACCAACATGTCTTTTAATTTTGAAAAGCCACTTATAACCAATAGCTCTTCTTCTTAAAGGTAAAAGAACTAGTTGCCAAGTTTCATTTTCAATAAGAGCATTATATTAAGCAATTACTGCTACATCTATTTAAATATCCCCTGGAATACCTTTAATGTTACCTGAATATCCCCTGGAACCTTATTTAATTGGAGATGATAGGCTTTAAGCTTAAATATTCCAGCTTTGTTTCTGATTCTCATGCTATGAGTGTTGATAAGAAAAATTGTTGGTATACATGGAATAGTATTATCATTCATGAGGGCTCAACAATTGGAACATCACCTGAAAGTCCTTAAACAACAAATCCTTTTGGTACAATTGTAGTTGTTTTTTGTGTAGCAGAAAGAACTTTTGGCTCAATAGGAACATCATCTGGTATAGTAGGAGTAGCTTCTGATGTAGCAGGAGGAACATTTTGATCGTCAGCAACTTCTATAACACCCTTGACCCGATGCCACATCGGGTCTTCGGCCCAAAACCTGTATTTCAAAATTTCTTTCCAAAAGCCCATAAAGACGGGTCCAAAGCCATTTCCATCAAAAGATAATGAAATCCAAATCCATTTTAAAACATAAATCCAAATAAGTAGCGGAGCTCCAAAATATTATAACCCGTTTGAAAAGCATTCGACAACTAAATAAAACAAAGTTATAAATTACACATATAGGGTCCTACAAGCACGAATGCCCACTATGCCTAATAACAGTACTTTGAAAACAGATGTCGATGCTGAACCCACCACGATGATGCTACTTCGAAAGCTTCCTTAACCTACGCATGAAAACACATTTCGAACGTTGAGCTACTAAAGCTCATTGGCTACTCGACCAACCGGTCCACATCAAGCATAGCATAAAATAAGCATAGCAACATGAATGATGACATGGCATGAGTACGATGGCGCTACCATAACCGCCTAAACACATGATATCATGATGACATATATCGGCACATAGCATATGTAAGACAAGAGAAGACCACACAACATCTCAAGTTCTTAACCCGTATTTATATCTCATATATATACATATATAACGGTGTCCATATCACCTCATAGTAGTATAGAAGTAGGGGGACCCATCAGCACTAAGCAAGGCCCATGGCATGCCACTTCAAATAATCCGCTAAGGAACCCATCAACACTAAGCAAGGTCCTAGCTGGTCTTCCGCATAATATATTACCGATAACCCATCAGCACTAAGCAAGGTTATCAGTTTTACATCTCATATAGTATTTACTCTAGTAACCCATCAGCACTGAGCAAGGTTACTAGATTATCTCATAATCATATAATATATACTCTAGGCAACCCATCAACACTAAGCAAGGTTCCTAGTAAGCCACATGACTTGAATAGGTCACACGTACCAGATAAGTGCTCAACACATTATCACTTTTTACTCCTTTTATGGGTATTAATCACCAAATATACCCACTTCGACCAATGCATGAACTCAATGTGATATATTTAGAAGTTAAGCTCATAAAGATAATATTTATAGAAAAAACACGTTTTACTGCATTTTTATATTTGTGCAGGAGAACCAGTGCCGCGGTAGCGACAAGGCCGAGGCAGGACCTGATGCCGAGGCAGCAGCAGAAAGACAAGAAGCAAGATTGTAGGCGATGGAAAGATAAAAATCCAAGGGACGAGTCTGGACTCAAAGCTCATGAATCGGAGCTGGCTAGCATGAGGAAAAGCCTAAGAAAAGACCACGTAGGAAAGCCTCCTTAGCCGAATCAAACTTGGAAATATTTTAATTATGTACTTGACTTGTTCCTTACTCCAAGTTGTATTCTACTTAGGAAAGGTTTGCCCTAGGTCTAGCCTATATAAAGACCTAGCCACCCAATGTACTAGAGACGCAATACCTAGGGAGAGAGCCAATCTTTATACTTGTCTTCGTCTTCTCCCTTCTTAGGGATTAAGTGAAGGTTGTCGAGTATATGTGAGAGGAGATTATACTTTGTCTTTGATTTAATGCAATAAAATTATCAAGGTTTGCTTATCCTTTGTTATTCCTTGTTCTCGCATTCGAGCTCGGGAGAGGAGAGTGTGAGTCATCCATTTATTTAAGCTCGGGAGAGTTAGATTCACGAAAGGGATAAGTACGGTGTTTCAATCGCGAAATACTAACTCGGCCTAGGGATAGGTTAAGAGTGTCAGGGGCTAAAAGAAGTGTGAGATTGGTTGGTGAGTATAATTGGATTACGCCGGGAGGTATCATCAAGGACTAGCCATCAACAACACTCTGACTTACGGATAAGCGGAGTCATTCAAGGACACTTTGCCGAACTTTGGTAAAGTCTACCCACGAGCAAGGGATTGCCGCGGCAGACAGTATTGTCGTTGTCAAGGCAGTAAACTACAGTGCTGCCGAGGCAGTGACATACAATTGCATTGAGCAGAGACAAGTCAATCAAATCCACAATACAACACAACTGGATCCTGACCCATCTCTCTTTATTATTCCAACTCTTTATTTTTATTTAGTTATTTTAGTTTAGATAAACCAACTCAATTCACTTGTGTTTTTACTTTTCTACAGAACAAGAAGGTGAAGAAAGCATATTAAGTCTACCGGTCCCTGAGGAGACGATAATACGATAATACTTATCACTTATTACTTTCGATGTGTCCACTTGCACTAAACGCGCACTTTTGACACGCGACAAGTTTTTGGCGCCATTGCCGGGGACTGGCAACTAAATTTTGTCTTCTTTATTTTCTTGTTTTTAGTTATTTTTACTAACATATTTTCTTTTTCTTTAAAAATTATAGGTGTGTTTCAAGCGAAGGATTTTCAAGATGCAAGGAGAAAGAAAGAAATCTATTCGGGAGTTGATATTGGAAGATATGAATCAAGCCAATCAAGAATTTCCTAGATTAAATGATGATTATCTATGCCAACCAAGAGCAACCCAACAAGTTTATGCCTAGGCAAATTTTTGTTTTAATTGCGGAGATGATCATTTGGTTAGCAATTGCCCGTATAGTACTGGAACATATGGCCACATAGAGGACCATAGATGGAACCAACAACAAAATCCTTCATGGTACGATCAAAACGCTCAAAATTTTTACCATGACAATTTTGTTAATGTTACAGATAAGCCATGACAATATAATTCTTCTTAAGAGTATCCAAATTCATTGGAGGAAACATTGAAAGCGTCAATGGCTAGAATTGAAGAATTAATGACAGAACAATCAAGGTTATTGGATGCACATATAGCTAGATTGGATGCACCCTTGAAGGATTCAGAAGATCAATTGCAGAGATCCACATATGCCATGGATGAGTCTACAGAAATAATTGCCACGACAATAGAGAAGCCTGAACAGGGCAATGTCACGATACCATTCAATGAGGCTGATGAGAGTAATGTTATAGAAAATTCTGAGGAGTCTGATTCCCAAGATGTTACATCAGCACTGATGCTGAAGAAGGAATCTAAGGATTACTCTCACTCACAATTGCCTGGGCAATTACATGGCGACATGTTCGATCAACAAGATGGCAATACCGTGATAATGGAATATGAGAAGGTAATGATTGAACCTTTTGAATTCTTTAAAAACTCATCTCTTCCATTGCAGGTATCTTTCGAGGAATCAACGTTACAAGATTTGAAGTCATCACAAATAGGATATGATTATTTGGAAGATGATATTTTATCTGTGACAATTCCATCTAATATTAGTTCCAAACCAAGGTCTCTACTGATGGAGATTTCTGAGAGGCATAAAGAACAATGGGGGTTGATGCTTGAAGACTTCAAGAAAGATGATTCTTCATTTGACATACACAGAATTTTGGCAAAGGATTGCCACGACAATTGGCTAGCACAGCAATTGCCTCGACAACAAAGGCTATATCCAACCATTCTGAAAATCAACGAGAATGAGGTAATTAAATGGTTGGATATTGATATAATTTTTTCTAACGAGATATTCATGCCTTCAAGAATAATATCAAGTTGGAGGATAGGCATGGACTACAAAAGAACACAAACGGAAGACATCTCCACAATGATAGCACAAATGGGAGTATCCGTACCTGCATTTGCCCATATCTTCTTGAGTAGAATTGTCAATCGATGGAGGGTGCAGATGGACTATAAGAAATATCGGAAACGACCCTCCATAATTTTTCTTTATATTCTTATTTTATATTAATTTTCTCTTTTATTTTATTTGGTATTTTCATGAATTCTCTTTATGGTATTTAGGAATAATTATCTTCTCAATTTTTGAATTTTTCTTTATTGATGTTTATCTTTTTAGGTTAGGATAATAAAGCAGGAATAACAGAGAAATAGTTCACAGCAAGAACTCTGCCGAGGCAGAAAAACAGTGTCAGGGCCGCAGCAGTCTCAACGGGTAGAACAGTGTAACGGCTAGTCTGCCGAGATTCCTGCCGCGGCAGAAAAGGAAACGGCAGTAAAGAGTAACGGCTAAAAAACGGCTAGTGGATCCAAACGTTCACAAGGCCGAGGCCTATATAAGAGACTCCTTCCTCTTGAACTATTCACTCTTGTTTTCTTGTTTTCTTTAGTATTCATAACAATCTTTCTCTCACATTACTCTCTGCCTACTCACAATTCCTCGTGAAATTCCAGATTTTTGTTTCAAGAAAAACTCCAAGAAATCACATCTCTCAATCTTGATGGCAACATACAAGCGATTCGCCCCCGCCAACGTTGAAGATCGCTTCAACCGATCTTTCATCGCTCGGCAACTGTGGGAAGAGCAAGGTTTCCAGCATGCGGATGATGAAAATTACGATATTGAGCATTACCTCTTCGACAGAATTAAGTACCAAAACTGGGAAATTTTTTGTCTCCAACCTGCCCAGGCGAATGCTACGATCGTGCGGGAGTTCTATGCGCACGAGCCCAGCAAAGACTCCCTCTTTGTTCATTGTCACGGTAGTCCAGTCCAGCTAGATGCCGAGACAATCAACACTTTCTACGGCCTCACTCCTGACAGTGACATCCACGCCGAATTTATGGAAGACGTCATTGTCGAGGACTACGAACTCATCAAAGATGATCTTTGTTACGCGAACACCCAATGGGAAACCGGTACCCATAGAATATCCGTAACAAGACAAAGCCTAAAGCCCGAGGCCAAGATGTGGAACACCTTTGTCAAGAGACGCCTCATCCCCACGTCCCACAATAGCACGGTGGACCGCAAAAGATTGTTGCTTATCCAATCAATCATCAACAAGAGGACCATCAATGTTGGAGAGATCATCCTACGCGAAATTCACGAGTACGGTAAGAAAGATAGGGGACCATTGTATTTCCCTTGTTTGATAACGAGTTTATGTGTTGCTGCAGGTGTGCCCATTGAAGATACGAATGAATACACTCTCCCAAGGCGAGGATGGACGAGAGACTTTTGCCACAAAGTCATGCAGATCACACAAGCGGAGCCCGTCCAAGCAACGCCCCAACAGTTCACTGCTGATACTGGTGCCGGGGCCCAGTACACGGCAGACATGCCAAACACTGTCCACACCTCTGCCGCAGCAGACCCGTACTAGGAGATCTTGCAAAAGATGGCAGCAATGGACCTCAGGCAATAAAGGTACATGGAGTACCAAAGAGATTTCAATAACACATTGGCCCAGATGCTGCTGCAAGCTTTTCCGGACCAAGAAGCACAATTCCCAGATTTTCCAAGCAACATATTCGTCACTGCCGCTCCTTACACAGAGACTACACCAGCTCCGGGAGGACCAAGGCCCTTTTTCCATGCGGACCCTCAACCCCAATACCAGGCTACCGGCCCATCCAGGGTAGTGGATTCTACCGCGGCCTCGTCTGCCAGCAGAAGACCATCCAAGCGGAGGGCCGTTTTCAGCACTCCACCCCGATCACCAATCATCATGGGCAGTCTATCAGCCGAGATAGATGCCTACGTGCACCAAAGCTCCACTGTCGCCGACCCAATTACACACCACACCGGAGGAGCAACAGCAATGGGAGGAGGAACGGATATTATGCTAACCGAAGAAATGGCCGATGTGGAAGAAGGAGAAGAGGTTGAGGCCCCAATGCAACGGACACCGCCCACACGAGTCCAACCGCCCCGGCAAGCAAAAGCGCAACCATCGCCTTCACCAAGGACAAAGCATTCGGCAGCAAGGCCGAGGAGAAAAATTGTCACAAGCAGCTCTTCGGAGTCGCTTTAAATCTTTGCTTTTAATTCAATATTACTTGCTTTTGCTGTCTTTATTTGGTGTTTATTATATTAATATTTTGTTGCCCGCTTATTTCTTCAAATATAAAACATTGAGGACAATGTTTGGTTTGAGTTTGGGAGATTCACTGCCAAGTCAGCAATCTACTGTCGAGGTCTTGCCAAAAAGGGAGTATTCTAGTGAATTTTTTTAATTTTTCATGCTCCCCGCCTTACTTGAATTAACTGCCTACACTTTTGCACTGCTTATCGTCAGTATTGCCTTAGTTTATTCTTTAAGGGTATAGAAATCTTTCTCCTTACCATGATTAGGTTCTGTTAAGAAGGTTTAACCTTAGGATACTCAAGGATGAAAACTTAGAAGCTTACTATAGGAAGAACTGTAAACACTTTTGGGACTTGTTGGATTATAGGAATTCTTTTAATGAACTTAGGTGATAAAGACTTAGATTTTTGGAAAAGTAACTAGAGGTGCCTACCACCGGCTCTAGAAAGTCTCTTCTTCATGCTAGAGGTGCCCGAAATTGGCTCTAGTACGTTTTAAGGAATATTAAAAAGAAAGAAGGAATTTAGTGAAAAGAAAAACACAAGTCTTTGAGGTGCCCGAAATTGGCTCTAGTATGCTTTAAGGAATATAAAAAAGAAAGAAAAAAATTTAGTGAAGGGAAAAACATAATCCTTGAGGTGCCCGAAATTGATTCAAGGATTGGTTGCTTAGAAAAGAAGAGAACACTTAACCAAATTCTACTTGTCTTGAACTTAGAGTTTATCTAAGAAAGCCCTTAATCAAACTTGTCCACAAAAACGCACACACTCACAATTCTTATAGTTTGTTTCTACGTAAACCCTTGGGTAGCCGAAAGGTTAAGGCTTAAGAATAGGCCTAGTTATGGTGGGGAGAATAGATGGACATGTAAGACCAAGAGAGAGTAGAGTTCGGCAAATTGATGGTATGCATTGCTTGAGGACAAGCAATAGTTCGAGTTTGGGGGGGTGATAAGTGCTCAACTCACTATCACTTTTTACTCCTTTTATGGGCATTAATTACCAAATATACATCCAATCGGACCAATGCATATACTAATGTGATATATTTAGAAGTTATGCTTAAAGAGTTAATATTTACAGAAAAGGCACGTTTTACTGCGTTTTTACATCTGTGCAAGGAAACCAGTGCCGCGGCAGCTACAAGGCCGAGGCAGGACCTGATGCCGAGGCAGCAGCAAAAAGACAGGAAGCAAGACTGTAGGCGATGGAAAGATAAAAATCCAAGGGACATGTCTGGAATTAAAGCCCATGGATCGGAGCTGGCTAGCATGAGGAAAAGCCCAAGAAAAGACCACGCAGGAAAGCCCCCTTAGCCGAATTAAACTTGGAAATATTTTAATTATGTACTTGACTTGTTCCCTACTCCAAGTTGTATTCTACTTAGGAAAGGTTTGCCTTAGGTCTAGCCTATATAAAGACCTAGCCATCCAATGTACTAGAGACAGAATACTTAGGGAGAGAGAGACGAATTCTATACTTGTCTTCTTTCTCTCCATTATGTTCTAAACCTTCTTAGGGATTAGGTGAAGGTTGCCGAGTATATGTGAGAGGAGATTGTACTTTGTCTTTGTTTCAATGCAATAAAATTATCAAGGTTTGCTTATTCCTTGTTCTTGCATTCAAGCCCGGGAGGGAAGTTTGTGAGTAATCCATTTATCTAAGCTCGGGAGAGTTAGATTCACGAAAAGGGTAAGTTCGGTGTTTCAATCGCGAAATACTAACTCGGCCTAGGGATAGGTTAAGAGTTTCAGCGGCTAAAAGAAGTGTGAGATTGGTTGGTGAGTATAATTGGTTCACGCCGGGAGGTATCATCAAGGACTAGTCATCAACAACACTCTGACTTAGGGATTTGCGGAGTCATTCAAGGAAACTTTGCCGAACTTTGGTAAAGTCCAACCACGAGCAAGGGATTGCCGCGGCGGACAAGTATCGTCGCTGCCAAGGCAGTAAACTGCAGTGCTGCCGAGGCAGTGATATACGATTGCATTGAGCAGAGACAAGTCAATCAAATCCACAATACCACGCAACTGGATCCTGACCCATCTTTCTCTATTATTAAATCTCTTTATTTTTGTTTAGTTATTTTTGTTTATATAACCCAATTCAAATCACTTGTGTTTTTACTTTTCTATAGAACAAGAAGGTGAAGAAGGCATATTAAGTCTACCAGTCCCTGTGGAGACGATAATCCGATAATTACTTATCACTTATTACTTTCGATGTGTCCACTTTCACTAAACGCGCATTTTTGACACGCGACACCTGTATATCTTCACACTACCCGGATGCATCGCAAACGGACTAGTATGAGCTTCTTCCAAGATAGCTTGTCTCAGCTCAACACCATCTGGCACAACAATCCGACCTTTAAAAACAAAACCTCATCATCATCAATATGATATTCGGTCGATCTATCTTCAGCGACATCTTCCACAAAAAACACCAAAGCCTCATCCTCCAACTGTTTCACCTTTATCATCTCTACCAAAACAGGTTTTACCTACGACTCCGTCACAAAACCATTTTCCTTTGAAATATTCCACTTAGCAAACATAGCCCTAAACTCCCCCGCTGTCTTACGGCTCAAAGCATCAGTCACTATATTAGCTTTTCCCGGATGATACTCAGTAGACAATCAAACATTTACCCTTTTCGGACACACAACAAATTCGTCCCTCACAATGAAGCAACAACGCACAAACCACCACACTATTTCAACTTTCACAGAAAACATAACTCAAAAGAGAACTCTTTTTTTTAAATCGATAATCAACTCTTAGCAACCACAACAGTTTCCATACCACCACCGTCGAACTAACCCTCTTTTCAACATCCTCAATCATACAAGGTAACCATATAAACCTTCCATCAACCTACGGTCCACACAACGATTCTCAACCAACAAGCCTCATACTGTCTTAACATAAAACCGTTAAACATGGTCTTAAGCAAACTCCATCGATGGCAACACCTTTATTAAGAGACATAATCCCAGTATACCATCCCTCCACCTATGGATGACAAAACCCAATACTCAAACGGAAGCCGTTGTTGTTCCCAAAACAACCTCAAATCTAAACATGCTAGGACATACCACATATCCAACCCAACCAAAGGAACTTAGGACTCCAAGAGAACCGTACTCAAATGAACGATTGTTCCAGCTACACACCTAGAAAACCGCATCTCACCCTCAAAATTTTACTACCAAACTCATGATGATTCTTCCAACTTACCAGTAGGACAAACGACCACCCATAACTCAACCATATCAAAAACAAGCCCACTCAAAAACACCTGCTCCTAACTTTTATTACAACACCGTACCACCAAACGCATAGAAAAGATTACCACATGCCCTTATCAAGACACCACTCCAACTCGGTAACCTTCGAAATAACCATGCGGCTCAGATAACATAAAAGGTTCTTGACACAAAAACTTAACCTTGCCAAACACATCCTCAACTAGACCTTTACCAAACATCTGATCACGTCTTACCTCTGATCAACTTAACTAAGTCAGAGCCCCCACTCATAGCTCCACTATTTTATCAGGACTCTCACATAGATTTAACCCAAATAACTTTTCCCGTAACTCCACAACAACCCTGGTCCATCCCATAAACAAACACCCTTCACAGACATCCTTACACAAGCCAAGCCATCCACGATAGCTAACATTAAACAAACATGCAACACTAGGAACCTCTATCGTGTCGACACCCAACATCGTACTCATCTCAAAGTTAGTACCTCCAATTCAAGCTTAAACCACCACAACAAACACAACA
This sequence comes from Abelmoschus esculentus, assembly GCA_035048815.1. Classification (NCBI taxonomy): domain Eukaryota; kingdom Viridiplantae; phylum Streptophyta; class Magnoliopsida; order Malvales; family Malvaceae; genus Abelmoschus; species Abelmoschus esculentus. The sequence goes on from JAUCBN010000059.1 coordinate 9,740,109, forward strand.
ACACACCTCAAACTTCGAGGTCCGCGTGTCGCTAACTACCTCGACACCCAACTCAAAACTCTTTCCCAACCTCAACTCACTGATAAAGTCAACTCTTATCCCACCTATACCACAACAAAATCCAAACTTGTCGAACTCTTCCTTCCACTCACACCAACACCTCTTATTTTATAACCTTACCAAGGTTGTAACCACACTGATGAATCATCCACTAACATGAACCCACTGGACATAACTCTCACTACACTTTCAATAAGAGCAAGCCTAAAAGACCAAGTAACGAATATAGGTTATAACTGTCCAGCGGTCCCCATCACACAACTCAAACACCATCACAATCTAAATTTAGCCGAGGTAAACCCAACTTATCTCCTTATACACACAATATGTGCACTTTCCACCTTTACGGCACAACTAAAACCTCGCAAGGTCACAATAAAACCATGATTCAAACCCATGATATCACAACTCCCATACTAATATATATGTTATTGCATTCTTTTACCAAGACTTGACCCAATACTCCTCAAGGCAAAACACCCGACCGGTCACAAACCTTAACCTAACCACACGTTAGACTATACAACAGAGGATTCCATGTAGTTTTTCCACTAACCACGACGATAAACATCTCTCTTTTCTTTTAAAACAAATCCACACTCTTTAAGAAAACAAAACACCAAACCGTCTTACATCACACAACATGCCACAACCTTGTCACAACCTCCAAACTCTAACTGGAGAGAATTTGCAAAACTCAGCCTTACATTTCTTAATGACCAACTCAAAACTAACCATAACTCAGGGTATCGCCCTCGATTTCAAATATTAACAACTCTGAGCCCAAAAGACCCATTCCTCATCCAAGACTATTCCCTATCCAAAAGGGTAACTTGCCCACAACACAACAAGCTCAAGACCAAAAGAAAGCCTTTTCAACAAAATTTTTTTAACAAACCTACACCCCAAAAGAACCAACCTAGCACCACTTCCATCTTTAAAGGAGATACTCGCAAGTGTGAACAAATGTATGTATGATTCCCTATATGCTCTCATCAATGCCTGTGCAAGTGCATGTAAATACAATTTCTAATGTCATGCTCGAGAATGCATGCACGCCCTACAATATCTATAGATATTTACATAGATGTGCTCTTACACTATGCATGATTATTTGTTCACACTCACAAATAACATCCTTGATTCCAAAAATTTCAACTACTAACTTGCTAACTATTTCCAAGTCAGGTTAGCAGCGGCCACTCATCTTCAGCAAACTAAAATACACCTGTCAAAGCCTAAATGCACGGTGCGAACTCAGTTTCTAAACTAACCTCCCCGTATAACCGGAGACACAACTACGAGTGAAGGGGGAAGGGAAATCGCTCTTCCTTAGCAGTCGTTTCACCCTCAAACTGACCATCAGTGATCAAACTAGCACTAGCTCAAGTCTCACATCTCAGAGGCATATTCCAAAACTTTAAACACAAATTTAGACGTATAATCAAAACATAATATCAAAACATATTAGACTTACATTCGGGCAAGATCCAAGGGAAACCAGAAGGATTTGAAAATGTATTGGCACAGGCAATGTGTAACCGTTAAATCCTTTTTAAGCATCATCACTCAAAGTACAACCATCATGCATAGATATTCAACAAGTTAACAACATAACAAGTTCAATCACACACTTTAGCAAACCTAGCTTTGATACCACCAATTGTAACCTCCTCAGCCCGGCATAGACGGAACCGGCAATAACGGGTTACACGGGGAATATCGAACCAAACCCGCGAAGGTCTGATTCGATAAACAACCCTGAAAACGAATATGTTTTTTTTACTAGATGCATAATTAAGTTCCTATGTGTGTCGAGGTCATGCATAACGAGAGTGAAGACATTCGGTTCACAATTGGTCATTCAATTCGCATATAAACACATAAGGACCAAAATGCAAATAATTTTAATTCCAACAATAAACCGGAAATTCAATCTACCATAGTTCAATTTAACATGCATAGCATACTCACAACAAAATTCGGATCAAACGAAGCATTATAGAATTGCCAATTTCGTGTTTCTATGATTATGGACCTAATCGAAAAGTTCACAAATCATAGGGACTATAACCAACATTAATTAACCCATAAGAAATTAAGTTAACATCATGCATCTTGGTGATATTATAACTCAAAATGTTATTCATAGCATCTATATTCGATTGCGGGAGTTTATTCGACCTAACACAAGCTTCCATCACATATAATTTTTCTTTTTTGGTCATGGGTATCGATACCATCAATCATGGTATCGATACCATGGCATGGCTGTGGGTAATTAAGACTTCGAAAGCCAAGGGTATCGATACCTCCTTGGATGGTATCGATACCTTGGTGTCTAGTGAGGTAATGACATCGAACCATGGTTCGATACCGCCCCAAAATTGCCTTGGGGTATCGATACCACCAGAGGGTGTTTCGATACCCCATGTCCAGAAACACTAATTAGACAATTTGGTTGTTTCAAACCCCATCTAAACATATCCATTTATCACCCCCAACTATATGCATACTCCCTAAGCACATTAAACACCCTTAAGCATACAATTGCCCACATCAATGACCCCGAAATAATCTATAGGCATGCTTCCTATATTATGATCAAAAACAAGAATATTCATGCATGTAAATGCTTCAAACCATTCAAAACAACACCATAGTCCATCAATTAACAATCAAAGCAATATAGGTCTTATTACAACATTAACCAAAGCAAAATCACACTCTTCACATAGGATTGGTTTACACATTGCCAAGCCCCAAGTTATTTGCCAAAGCATACCAAAAATTGAGATACCTTTTCCCTTTGGTTCCCTTGCTCCGAATGTAGCCTCGAATGTCTCTATTTTTCTGTGAGTACGAAAAGAGAGCTTAAGCAAAACATGCTTAGTTAGGAAGCTCTAAACAAGATCAGAAATCATTTTTAAAGTCATACTTACATCCTTCATGCTTATTTGAAATATGTAAGACCAAATCATGCTTATAAACATTGTCAAATCATTTCATGTATCATGCACAAGTAAATCATTTCATTTCATGTATGCATATTGGCTTTCTAGTGATCACTTAATATGAACTTTTAGTTCACTGAATACACGGATTCCTTTTTCCATAATTGGAGACACTTGGTCTCAACATGCATCGGTCGGACACATAGTCACCCTTGTATACATGTTACCCCCACTATGCACGGTCGGACACAAAGTCACCCTTGTTTACATATAGGCAAACTCTACACGCACGGTCGGACACAAAGTCACCCTTGTTTACGTGTAGGCATCATCATTATTCTCATTATTTTTATAGTGCACTCAATCCTAATGACATGTCATTTGTATTCGAATCTAAAGTTAGTGTAGGCATCATCATTATTCTCATTATTTTTATAGTGCACTCATTAAATGTTCATCATGTGAACTAAAATCATGCTCAACGGCGTAATCAAATTATAAGGCAATAACCACATATTGTTCTAATTTATTTTCATGCTTTCATAAGCCATGAATGCCTTTCCAAACCATGCATTTTCAGCAATTAACACATGCATGCATTATTTCAAAATCAAACTCATGCACTTCCAAAATCTCATGAAATCATCATTTATAAAAGCCATTACCGAAATAGCCGAAACTTAAGGTAATGCATCAACATCATTTAAATCACTTACTCTTGAACTATGGAAAGTTTTCACACTATTCCATAGTCCCCAAAACAGAACCGAACCAATGCGATTCACTTTTAACCTGAAATCACTCACCGACAAGCGAAACGAGCCCTCGCCGATGCTCCGACGCCAACGCCAACGCACCAGCCACTTATGCACCTTTTTGCACTACCTATACAACATTAAAAAAAGAGCATATTCACATCACAACATGCCCAAAACAGCAGCCACATTAAACCTTCACAAAACTATTGAAAACCTAGTCGAAAAGACCGAAACCTAGCCGAAATGCTTCCGAAATATCATCAGCCCAAAACCTAATGAATCTAACATCTAATCCACTTCAAATATGAACCAAAAGCACTTCCAAACCATCCTTATACCTCCAACAACAAAAGAACACCTAAAACAGCCCCTAAAATAACCGAAAACCACCTTAAAACACCACCGATTGCATTATTCCGGGATTAATTTGATGTTAACTCATTTCAAGACTCAATCAATCATTTAATTGACCTAATATCATAATTAAATCATCCTAAATCCAACATCAATTGAGATCTCAAAAGATTTCACAAAAACCTTCACAAAACTCATAAATCTTGAATTAAAAACACAAAATTAAATATCAATTGTTAACTAGCAAGCCAATACTTGGGAACTTCAATAAAGAACCTTAGAAAAAGATTAGTAATCAAAATTTTACCTTTGACATTAACTCCACCAAAAAGATATTTCTCTCTTGATTTCCTTGAAAATGGATGTTGATTTTGCAAAATTGATGAGTAGGTTTTGTAGAGAATGAAAATATGAGTAAATGAAATAAAACTCTTAACCTCTCTCTAGGCCGAGTTAGTGTTTCCCGATTGAAACACCGTACTTATTCCTTTCGTGAATCTAACTTTCTCGATATTAGATAAATGTATTACTCACAAACTTCTCTCTCGAGCTTGGATGCAAGAACAAGGAATGACAAAGAATAAGCAAACCTTGATATTTTATTGCATTGAAACAAGAAAGCAAAGTACAATTTTCTTCCACAACTACTCCACAAACTAACCTAAACCCTAAGGGGGCGATGGATGAGTTTAGGGTTTTCTATGAACACTTGATTTCGAGATATTCTCCTCTCTACATAGGCTATGGTTTATATAGGATTGGTATAGGGCAAACCTTTCCTAAGTACAATACAACTTGGAGTATGGAACAAATCATGTGCATAAATAAAATATTTTCAAGTTTATTCCAAATAGGAGGCTTTCCCGCGTGGCCTTGTCTTGGGCTTTCCTCGTGTTTCCCAGCTCCGATTTCTATGCTGTTTGTCTTAAAACGTCCACCTTATTTTTCTCTTCAGATCGCCTATCATATCAACATTTATGTTTCAGGTGCTGCCGCGGCCTCCAAGTGCTGCCAAGGCCTTCAAGTGCTGCCGAGGCGGGTACTAATCTGCATTCCAGCTTTTGTTTCCAGCATCCATCATGCTATCTGGCATTATCTATGTGGTAGTTTCCTGTCTAAGAGAAGAAACCATTAACCGTACCTACTTTATGCCAAATAATAGATAAATTCATGAATTAAGTATTGGGATGCTGAAATATGGAAATAAGCAGAATTATCCAATATTGTCATTAAATTTGTCCTTTATTAGCAATAATCGAGTGGGAAATTGGTATAAAGAATAGGACTTTTAGGCACTCATCATGCAACTTGGTATCCAAAGCCTTATGGATAGACCTCCACAACCTCGCGGTGAACCTCAGATCTCTATCCGATATGATCGATGAAGGTACACCATGCAACCTGATTATTTCCTTTATATACAACTGAGCCAACTTTTCCAAGCTAAAGTCCATCCTAACCGGTAAGAAATGAGCCGACTTGTTCAACTGGTCAACAATGACCCACACAACATCATGCTTCCTCAACATCATTGGTAACCTGGCGACAAAGTCCATGGTCACACGATTCCACTTCCACTATGGAATCTGGATAGGCTGAAGCAAACCTAAAGGGACCTAATGTTCCGCTTTCACAAGCTGACATGCTAAGCATCTTGTCACAAACTCGGAAACATCTCTTTTCATGCAAGGACACCAAAAGAATGGACAAAGATCCTGGTACATTTGTTACTTCCCGGATGCACAGAAAACGGACTACGGTGAGCTTCCCTTAAGATACGGTCTCTCAGATCCTCAAGAGCAGGGACACACAACCGAATTTTGAAGTACAAGAATCCACCATCCCGTACCTCAAAGTCTGACACCTCACCTCTCTAACAAGCCTCAAGCTGAGCTACCAACTCCTCGTCTAACGCTTGTGCTCTCTTTATCTCCTAAGCTAGCATGGGCTCCGCACGTAACTCTGCCCATAAACTGCCATCCTTGGTCATCGTCAACTGGGAAAACATGGCTCTCAAGTCCGACATGGACTTTCTGCTCAAAGCATCGACGACCACATTCGCCTTATCAGAATGATACTCCATGACACAGTCATAGTCCTTCAACAACTCTATCCACCTCCGTTATCTCAGATTCAACTCTTTCTGGGTGAGTAGATACTTTAAACTCTTATGATCGGTGTAGACATAGCATTTCTCCCCATAGAGATAATGCCTCCATATCTTCAACGCGAAGATAACCGCAGCCAACTCGAGATCATGGGTGAGATAGTTCATTTCATGGGGTTTCAACTATCTCGAGGCATAAGCAACCACCTTACCCTCCTGCATGAGCACACGACCTAACCTATTCAAGGAAACATCACTAAACACCACATAATCTTTCCCCGATTCCGGTTGCGTCAAGACTGGAGCCTCTGTAAGATAAGCCTTAAGCTGCTCAAAACTATGTTGTCTCCTCTCGTTCCACACAAATAGAATCCCTTTCTGAAGCAACTTTTTCAACGATGTTGCTCTAATCGAGAAGCCTTTAACAAACCTCCTATAGTATCCGATAAGCCCAAGAAAGCTACGGACTTCCGATACATTCCTTGGTGGTTTCCATTCCACCATAACGTGGATTTTCTGAGGATCCACACGGATGCCATCCGATGCAACGATGTGGCCGAGAAATGCCACCTCATACAACCAGAACTCACACTTACTAAACTTGGTGTACAGACGCCTATCCCTCAAAACCTGGAGAACAACCCTTAGGTGATAGTCATGCTCCTCCTCTGAGCGTGAATACACCAAGATGTCATCGATGAACACAACCACAAACTGATCTAGGTAAGGCTGAAAGATTCGGTTCATCAAGTCCATAAAAGTTGTTGGTGCATTCGTGAGCCCAAACGGCATCACTAAGAACTTATAGTGCCCGTATCGTGTTCTAAAAGCGGTCTTTTGGACATCCTCTTCCACCACCTTCAACTGGTAGTACCCTGATCGTAGATCGATCTTAGAAAACACATGGGCACCCTTCAACTGATCAAACAAGTCATCGATCCTAGGAAATGAATAACGGTTCTTGATCGTGACTTTGTTGAGCTCACTGTAGTCGATGCACATCCTCATCGATTCGTCCTTCTTCTTTACAAACAAAACTGGTTCTCGCCACAGTGACACACTCGGTCTGATAAAACCTCTCTCTAGCAGCTCCTGGATCTGCTGTTTCAACTCTTTCACCTCTGTCGGTGCCATACGTTAAGGTTCTATGGACACCGGTGTCGTGCCTGGCAACACCTCTATACGGAACTCTAACTGACAGTCAGGAGGTAAACCGGGTAACTCCTCTGAAAACACATCGGGATACTCACATACTATCCTCAAACTCCCTAACTCAGGGCTCTCAACCCTCGCACCCATCACGTGAGCTAAGAAAACATCACAACCCTGTTGTAACAACCGCTGAGCTGACAAGGCCGATACAACATTCGGTAAACAGGGGTTTCTCTCGCCCCTCACAACAAGCTTAGATCCATTTGCAACACGGAGCTTCAAACTCTTTGATCTACATCCAAGACTTGCATTGTGCTCGAACAACCTATCCATCCCTAGGATTACGGTGAACTCTTGGAAAGGTAAAACCATAAGATCTGTTGGAAAGATAGAGCCTTGCACATCTATCGGAAACCTTCGATAAATCTTATCCACCAAAACATCTAGACCCAATGGAATTGTCACACGAACTCCTATTTCTAGATCTTCAGCTGGAAACCCCCAACACTGAGATATCCTACTACGGATATAGGAGTGGGTAGACCACGAGTCCACAAGAGCAACTCTGAGAACTGAAAACAAGGTAAACGTACCTGAGATAACATCAGTATCCACACAGTCCTCTTGTGCCCTCACAACATACTGCCTAACTGGTGCTCTCGCTGTGGACTGAAAGGTATACCACCCGAACCATGACTAGCCCCTCCATGGGTAAAGCCTCGACCCATCTAACTAGGATAACTAGTCTTCTAAGCTTGGTCTGACATCTCTCTAGCCTTCTTGGGACAGTCCTTCACTAGGTGCTCTGATGACCCACAATAGTAACAAGCTCTGAATGTGCTCCAACACTCTCCTCTATGGCTCCGCCCACACTGATGACAGGTCGGAACACTTGAGCTCCTCTGAGAGCTCTCCGGGCTCATCATCGAAGATGACGTAGACTGTATCCTCTTACCAGCAGACTCAGACCTACGGTTTGATCTTGCACTTTGACTAGAAGGTCCCCTACTATGATTCCATCGATTCCTATTCCTTCCCGAATAGGACTGAGAGTTGTTGGAGTAGCTCTAATTACCTCCACTAGCACCACCCTGACCAGAAGATGAACCATAGGTAAAACCTTGAACCTGCTCTAAAGACTTTGCACTAGTGGTCAACTTTGAAAACACTCTGGGTGGAGTAGTAGTGAGATATGTCTGGATCTCTTTCCTTAAACCCTTTAAGAACCTTTTGCATCTCATCTTCTCTCTGGACACTAACTCCGGGGCATACCTACTCAACTGTAGGAACTCCTGCTCATAAGCGAACACCGAAAGGTTAACTTGCACAAGGTGGGTAAACCGCTCCCTCAAGGTGTTGATGTGGGCTTCTCCCACATACTTCTTCTCGAACTCATCGAGGAATTCGTTCCAAGTTAGTCTCTCGGGATCCCAACCAAGCTCCACTGTCTCCCACCACTCACAGGCATTACCTATCAACAACGACAGAACACACGATAGCTTGTCCTTAGATCTCAGCCTCATCTGTCTCATGATCCAACGAGTATCATGTAACCACTGATCAGCTTGCACGAGATTATCTTGTCCCGTCCCATGAAAGTCAACAACTCTCTGCCTATGCACCCTCTCAACTGGTGCCTCTCGAGGCGTAGCAAACGGCCTTGGTATAGCTCTCACGATCCGGTCCAACTCCCGGTTCAGCTACAAGAAGTAGTTGGCCCCTTGACCAACTGCATCATCAGACGGTGCCTCTACAGCGGGCACATACTCCTCATCAGAGTCCTCTTGGGAACCCCAACTGTTTCCATAACTCTTTTCCTCCTTTGCATACTTACTGCACACAACAAACAAACGAGGTTACATCATCGAATTTTCAGCATCTAAGCAAGTACAACTTCGACTAATGGGCATGTACTAATCAAACACTTATATGACACAAAAGACTCCTCTGGGGACTTCCTAGAACCGTCTCAACCTAAACTCTCATACCACTAAATGTAACATACTCAACATATCGGGCCTCCGGCCCAAAACCTGTATTTCAAAATATTTTTCCAAAAGCCCGTAAAGATGGGTCCAAAGCCATTTCCATCATAAGATAATGAAATCCAAATCTATTTTAAAACATAAATTCGAATAAGTAGCAGAGATCCAAAATATTATAACCTGTTTGAAAAGCATTCGACAACTAAATAAAACAGGGTTACAAATTACACATATAGGGTCCTACAAGTACAATGCCCATTATGCCTAATAACAACACTCTGAAAACAGATGTCGAAGATGAACCCACCACGATGATGCTCCTTCGAAAGCTTCCTTAACCTACGCACGAAAATACATTAAGAACGCTAAGCTACTAAAGCTCAATGGGTACTCGACCAACCGGTCCACATCAAGCATAACATAAAATAAGCATAGCAACATGAATGATGACATGGCATGAGTACGATGGCGCTACCATAACCGCCCAAACACATGATATCATGATGGCATATATCGGCACATAGCATATGCATGACAAGAGAAGACCATACAACATCTCAAGTTCCTAACCCATATTTATATCTCATATATATATATACATATATAACGGTGTCCATATCACCTCATAGTAGTATAGAAGTAGGGAGACCTATCAGCACTAAGCAAGGCCCGTGGCATGCCACTCTGCATAATCCGCTAAGGAACCCATCAGCACTAAGCAAGGTCCTAGCTAGTCTTCTACATAATATATTACCGATAACCCATCAATACTAAGCAAGCTTATCAGTTTTACATCTCATATAGTATTTACTCTAGTAACCCATCAACACTAAGCAACGTTACTAGATTATCTCATAATCATATAATATATACTCTAGGCAACCCATCAACACTAAACAAGGTTCCTAGTAAGCCACATGACTCGAATAGGTCACACGAACCCTTAACGGTTCCACATACCGGTTTATACCACTAGACTCCAATTATTATTCAATTATCTCTTTAACGGGGCTAGGTTTCTATTTCTCGATTTAATATTTATTTTAAAGTTTAAACAAGTCTTTGGAACTTCTAAGGTAGCATTATGAGACTGTACCATTTCTCCACAAGAACTTGGGCTAAAATGCCCTGGGGTATCGATACCCCTACTTGGAGTATCGAAACACCAAGTATCGATACCCTCACCAATGGGGTATCGAAATGACTGGTATCGATACGAGTATCGAACCCTTTGACCAATCTCAAAGTCAACCAAAAGAGGGCCTACCCGATTCGATATCGATATCGAATCGGGAAGGTCATTGGACGATTCGGTATCGAAACGTTTTGCCCACGTTTCGAAACCCCTACACAAAAAGTGAAGTTTTGCATATTCAAACACTTAAAACTCTATCCAAATGATGGAGGCTCAGAAATCCTTTATTTTTTCCACCCTTGTCATATTGTAATACTTTAGATTATCGATCCCACAGGGACTGTGTCGACTTTACTACCTCTTATGGCTGCACTATAAAAAGTAAAAACACAAGTAATGGTTGAGTTGAGAATTCTAAATTAACTACTAAAACTAAACTAAATATTGAAGAAATAAAGATGAATTAAGTGAGGCTAAGTTGAGTGCTTCGTAGAGGAGAATTCAGTTATGCTAAGTATCCACTTATTAATGTAATGGGTTGAACTACCGCCTCGGCGGGTTGCACAAAGGGTCGCCGCAGCTGCCTAGACGGGGTTATGCCACGTCGACAATTCAACATTCCATAGTTCGACAAAGCATCCTTGTATGTCTTCTTCCTTATCCCTAAGCGAAGAGAACTGCTGAAACCCACGTCTTGATGATACCTCCCGGCGTGAATCGAGGGCGGATAACAACCAAACACATGCGTCTTGTTAGTCGCTGATATCCTGGGCGGTTAATCTCTTAACTGGATTAGTCAATGGCCATGAGCAAAGACCGTATTATCTCATTTCGTGAGCCTAACTCTCCCGATATTAGACAAATGGATTTTTCTTCACATACTTATCATCTCGAGCTCATATACAAAGAAGAGTAAATGCCAAGAGAGAATAAACTATGAAATAGATTTTGCATTAATAAATATCTAGCATAACATAACTATTTTCTCCAACTACTCCACAAATAACCTAAACCTCCGAAGAAGTTTAGAACATGATGTAGTCGGCGACTAAAGGTATTGTATAGGGTAAAACTCCTTGCTAAGACTAAACATAATATGTGCCTTATATAGGCCAAGCCCTAGGTTAAAGCTTTCCATGCCAGAAAAGAGTTCTAAAGAAGAGAAAAATATAATTCCTAATTAAACTATAATTAATTCTTATTTCCTAAAATATCTCTTCTTTCCCGCACGTGACTTTGACTAAGGCTTGACTCCGTATTTTGGCTCCGTCTTTCTTCCGCTCATTGTCCATTAAGATCAACATCTTTTTCTCTTTCTGTCGAGCACTGATTATCATCTTCACTCTGCTGCCGCGGCCTCAAAAGTGTTGCCTTGGAGGGTGCTTCATCTACACTTCAGCATCTGTCTTCCCAATTGGCTATCTTTATATGTAGTTTCCTGTCTAAGAAAGAAAACTATCAAATGCATTTGTTTTATGCCAATTATTAGATGAATTCATGAATTATATATTTGGATGCTGAAGTATGGAAAATATGCAGAAATATCTATTAAAGCCCTTGAATCCTGTCCTTTATTAGTAAATATCGGGTGGGAAATGGTAATAAAAATAGGACTTTTATGCACTCATCACACCCCCACACTCGAACTATTGGTTGTCCTCAAGCAATACAAAAGGTAATTTTGTCATCTTCACTCTGCTGCCGCGGTCTCAAAATTGCAGCCTTAGAGGGTGCTCCATGTACACTTCAACATATGTCTTACCAATTGGCTATCTTTATATGTAGTTTCCTGTTTAAGAAAGAAAAATATCAAATGCATTTGTTTTATGCTAATTATTAGATGTATTCATGAATTATATATTGGGATGCTGAAGTATGAAAAATATGCAGAAATATCTATTAAAGCCCTTGAATCTTGTCCTTTATTAGTAAATATCGGGTGAGAAAATGGTAATAAAAATAGGACTTTTATGCACTCATCATACCCCCACACTCGAACTATTGGTTGTCCTCAAGCAATACAAAAGGTAATTTTTAAGTAAGGAATTTTAAGGGAATATACCGTCCTGCTGCCGCGACAGAAATCCTTTCTTGACTCGGCCTCTTCTAGGTTCTAGGTATTCCTCAAAACTGGACTATGAGTCTTAGTGAGTGTATGCGTAGCTATGTCGAAATTGATTTTTTAAGTTCTAATCCTTTTTCTAGCTCAAGACTTCCGACTAAGATTTTTTTTAATTCTTTTCTTTCTTTCTCCTTAAATTGGTATATAAATATATATTGTTATATACTTATACTGCTTGAGCCGGTTTCGGGCACATCAAGTGTTTAGCTATTTTTACTAGAACCAATTTCGGGCACCTCTATGGACTAAACTAGAGCCGGTGATAGGCACCTCTAGTTAAAATCTAAGCCTAAGTCCTTATTGCTTTACAAAGAAAAGAACTTATAAAATCAACTATGACTAACAATGTTAAATATTTTTTAGGCTCATAGTTTAATCCTAAGTACTAAACCTAGCATACCTTTCTGATTTCAAGTCTGGTGAATGGTGCAGACTGCTGCGGCGGATGGAAAATATATTATCGCCTCGGCAGTTTCAATAAAATTCAACAGACTTAAAAAAATTTTGCAGTAAATTGTAAGATTATAAGGACAGAAAATAAGGCAATAATACGATAATCTAAATACTTTCCATACATGGCAGATATATTTACAGATTACAAAAAGGGACCAATGCTCCCCCACACTCGAGGTATGCATTGTCCTCAATGCATGAAAAGTAAAAAGAAGGCTGAAAATAAAAAGACAAAAGGTAAAAAGAATGATTACCGCCCTTTTCAGAATACTGAGGAGGAAAAGGAATCCTCGAAATCACTATCGATGAGAAGCTTGCGGCGGCTTTTTGGTGGTTGCTGTGGTGCTGCTGGTAATGGGCTAACAGCTTTCTCTTTGGCAGACCGGGGTGGTTGCACTCGGATGGAAGTTGGAGTGCGTTTTGGCTCGTCCTCTGAATCAAGATTGATTGGAGAGGAGGAAGTTGCTTTTCCCTTCTTTTCTCCTTGGGCTGCAGCGAACAATTCCTCGGTAGCTTTAATTTGGCTTGTTAAATCCTCCACAGAATCACTCCAAGTGAATGTGCTAGACTGAGATGGTGTGTCTCCTCGGTTGGTGGAGTCCATACGGAGAAACTCAGCTAGTGAGTCTGATGGAATAGGTTCAGTTGTTGCTGCAGCGGTGGTGGTTGTAGGAGAAACGGGAACTGTTGCAGAAGTAGTGGCGGTTGGGGCAGTCGCTGATTTGGTAGGTGCATCAGCGGTTGGTTGAGGCATGGAGAGATCGATTGTAAGGTCAGGAAACACAGTCGTGCATGTAGGGAATACTTCTTGAATTATTGTGATGATGGCGTTGTTAAACTCCTTAACATATGCCATGAAGGCTAGCTGCCTTCTCTCCAATTTCTACAGGGTCTCTAGGAGTCCTGCTGTTGCTGGTGCAGATTCTGCTACTGTCGGTTGTTCTGCTGTGGCGGCAGCTGCTTCAGTAGTGGGAGGAATATATGCCTATGGAATTGCTTCTTCCACTTGCATCCGTTTCATGTATATTTTCGGAGTCCAACCCAATCTCTTCGGCGTGTAAATGTCTGTCGGTAGTGCCGGGACCCTTTCCAAACATCCCAAGGCAGTAATTAAACATGGGAAAACGAGAATACCTCTTTCTTTGGTGGCACACTCGAATATATGTTCGCTTATGATGCTGCCAACGTCGATGCGTCTGTTGTGTATGATAGAATGGATGAGTGAAAGGCATGGTCTGTCCACCGTTTTGTTATGAGATGTCGGTAGCTGTCGCGTGTCAAAAGTGTGCGTCCAGTGCAAGTGGACACATCGCAAGTAATAAGTGATAAGTATATTATCGAGTTATCTTCTCCTCAGGGACCGGTATACTTAATATGCTTTCTTCACTTCCTTGTTCTGTAGAAAGATAAAAACACAAATAAGTTGATTTGATTTGTCTAAACTAAAATCACTAAATAAAAGATAAAGGATTGAAATAGTAGAGAGAGATGGGCTAGGATCTAGTTGCGTCGTATTGTGGATTTGATTGACTTATCTCTATCCAATGCAATCGTATATCACTGCCTCGGCAGCACTGCAGTTTACTGCCTAGGCAGCGATAATACTGTCTGCCGCGACAATCCCTTGCTCGTGGGAAAACTTTACCAAAGTTCGGTAAAGTGTCCTTGAATGACTCCGCTTATCCCTAAGTCAGAGTGTTGTTCATGACTAGTCCTTGATGATACCTCCCGGCGTGAACCAATTATACTCACCAACCAATCTCACACTTCTTTTAGCCGCTGAAACTCTTAACCTATCCCTAGGCCGAGTTAGTATTTCGCGATTGAAACACCGTGCTTATCCCTTTCGTGAATCTAACTCTCCTGAGCTTAGATAAATGGATGATCACAATATCCTCTCCCGAGCTCAATTGTGAAACAAGGAATAACAAAGGATAAGAAAACCTTGATAATCTTTATTGCATTGAATGAAAGACAAAGTACAATCTCCTCTCACAAATACTCTACAACCTTCACCTAATCCCTAAGAAGGTTTAGAACATGATGGAGAGGAAAGAAACAAGAGTAGAAGTCGGCTCTCTCCCTAGGTATTTCGTGTGTTTGTACATTAGGTGGCTAGGTCCTTATATAGGCTATACCTAGGGCAAACCTTTCCTAAGTAGAATACAACATGGAGTAGGGAACAAGTCAAGTACATAATAATAATATATTTCCAAGTTTATATTCGGCTAAGGGGCTTTCCCGCGTGATCTTCCTTTGGGCTTTTTCTTGTGCTAGCCAGCTCCGATTCATGGGCCTCAAGTCCAGACACGTTCCTTGGATTTTTGTCTTTCCATCGCCTATAATCTTGCTTCTTGTCTTTCTGCTGCTGCCTCGGCATTAGGTCCTGCCTCGGCCTTGTCTCTGTCGCGGCACTGGTTCTCCTGCACAGATATGAAAACACAGTAAAACGTGCCTTTTTCTATAAATATTATCTATATGAGTATAACTTCTAAATATATCACATTGAGTGCATGCATTGGTCCGAGTGGGTGTATATTTGGTAATTAATGCCAATAAAAGGAGTAAAAAGTGATAGTGTGTTGAGCACTTATCACACCCCCAAACTCGAACTATTGCTTGTCCTCAAGCAATGCAAACCATCAATTTGCCGAACTTTACTCTCTCTTTGTCTTACCTGTCCATCTATTCTACCCACCATAACTACGCCTATTCTTAAGCCTTAACAATTCGGTTACTCAAGGGTTTACCTAGAAACAAACTATAGGCGTTGTGAGTGTGTGCGTTTTTGTGGACAAGTTGATTAAAGGCTTTTTTAGATAAACTCTAAGTTCAAGACAAATAGACATTGGTTAACTGTTCTCTTCTTTTTCAAACCCCAAATCTTGAGCTGGTTTCGGGCACCTCAAAGACTTGTGTTTTTCTTTTCACTAAAATCCTTCTTTCTTTTTAATATTCCTTAACACATACTAGAGCCAATTTCGGGCACCTCTAGCATTAAGAAGAGACTTTCTAGAGCCGGTGGTAGGCACCTCTAGTTACTTTCCGAAAATCTAAGTCTTTATCACCTAAGTTCATTAAAAGAATTCCTATAATCCAACAAGTCCCAAAAGTGTTTGAAGTTTAAAGTTCTACCTATAGTAAGCTTCTAAGTTTTCATCCTTAAGCATCCTAAGGTTAAACCCTCTTAACAGAACCTAAACATGGTAAGGAGAAAGATTTTTATAGCCTTAAAGAATAAACTAAGGCAATACTGATGATGAGCAGTGCAAGAGTGTAGGCAGTTAATTCAAGTAAGGCGGGGAGCATAAAAATTAAAAAAAATCACTGGAATACTCCCTTTTTGGCAAGGCCGCGGTAGTAGATTGCTGCCTTGGCAGTGAATCTACATCCCCAAACTCAAACCAAGCATTGTCCTCAATGCTTTATATTTTGAAGGAATAAACGGCAAAACAGAATATGAATTATATGTAGCAAGTAAAAACAGTAAAAGCAATTTAAATTGAATTAAGGACAAAGAAATTTAAAGCGACTCTGAAGAGCTGCTTGTAATAATTTTCCTCCGTGGCCTTGATGCCAAATGCGTTGTCCTTAGGCAGGGCGATGGTTGCGCCTCTACTTGCCGCGGCGGCTGGACTCGAGTGGGTGGGGTCCTTTGCATCGAGGCTTCTACTTCTTCTCCTTCTTCAACATCCGCCATATCTTCGGTAATCATCACGTCCGTTCCTCCTCCCATCGCAGTGGCTCCTCCGGTGTGGTGTGTGCTTGGGCCTGCGGCAGTTGAACTTTGGTGCACGTAGGCATCTATCTCGGCGGATAGACTGCCCATAATAATTGGCGATCTGGGTGGAGTGCTGAAGACGACCCTTCGCTTGGATGGCCTTCGGCTGACAGATGAGGCCGCGGCAGAATCTGCCGCCCTAGATGGGCCGGCAGCCTGGTATTGGGGCTGAGGGTCCGGATGAAAGAATGGTCGTGATCCTCCCGGGGCTAGTGTAGTCTCGCTGTAGGGTGCGACGGTGACAAACATGTTGCTTGGGAACTCCGGGAATTGGACGCCTTCTGGGAAGGCGTGCAACATCATCTGGGCTAGAGTGTCATTGAAGTCACGTTGGTACTCCATATATCGTTGTTGTCGAAGATCCATTGCGGCCATTCGTTGCAAGATTTCTTGGTATGGGTTTGCTGCGGCAGAGGTGTGGGCAGTACCAGGCATGTCTGCCGTGTACTGGGCCCCGGCAGCAGTATCGGTAGTGAACTGCTACGGCGTTGCCTGGACAGGTTCGGCTTGAGTGATCTGCATGACTTTGTGGCAGAAATCCATGGTCCATCCTCGTCTTGTGGGCGTGTATTCATCCGTTTCTTCAATGGGTACACCTGCAGAAGCACATAAACCCGTAATCAAGCAAGGGAAATACAATGGTCCCCTATCTTTCTTACCGCACTCGTGAATTTCCTGTAGGATGATTTCTCCAACGTAGATGGTCCTCTTGTTGATGATGGATTGGATAAGCACCAATATCTTGCGATCCACCGTGCTATTGTGTGATGTTGGGATGAGGCATCTTTTGACGAAGGTGTTCCACATCTTGGCCTCCGGCTTCAAGCTTTGTCTTATTACGGATCCTCGATGGGTACCGGTTTCCCATGGAGTGTTCCCATGAGTTCATAGTCCTCGGTAGTGATATCTTCCAAGAATTCGGCATGGATATCACTGTCTGGGGTGAGGCCGTAGAAGTTGTTGATCGTCTCGGCATCGAGCTGGACCGGCCTGCCGCGACAGTGAAGGAACAGGGAGTCTTTGCTGGGCCCATGAGCGTAGAACTCCCGCACGATCGTGGCGTTCGCCTGGGCAGGTTGCAAACAGAAAATTTCCCAATTCTGATACTTAATTCTGTCATAAAGGTAGTGTTCAGTGCCGTAGTTTTCTTCTTCCGCATGTTGGAAACCTTGCTCTTCCCAAAGTTGCCTAGCGATGAAAGATCGGTTGAATCTATCTTCAACGTTGGCTGGAGCGAATCTTTTGTATGTAGCCATCAAGATAGAGAGATGTGCATTCTTGGAGGTTTTTCTTGAAGAGAATCTGGAGATTGTAGAAGGCAGAGAGTAATTGAGAGAGAGATTGTGAGGAATAGTAAAGAAAGCAAGAAAATAAGAGTGAATAGTTCAAGAGGAAGGAGTTTCTTATATAGGCCTCGGCCTTGTGACCCTTGAGACCACTAGCCGTTGTAACCGTTTCCTTTTCTACCGTTTCCTTTTTTATCGCGGCAGGAATCTCGGCAGACTAGCCGTTACACTGTTTTGCCCGTTGGGACTGCTGCGGCCCTGACACTGTTTTATTGCCTCGGCAGAGTTCCTACTGTGAACTATTTTTTCCTTATCTTTGCTTTTTATTCCTAAATAAAACACACAAAAGAAAAATACTGAAAACGGAAATAATTAGAAAATTAAAAATATACTACTAATCCTAATATAATAATAAAGAAAAGGGGAGAGGTTAGGTTACTGGTGGAGAGCATGCAAATGCATCTCCCAAAATTATTTTCTCCCTTAGGCCCAAATTATGTATCGGTTGTGGGCCACTCCTTTTTGCTGTCTGTCCATCCATCTTGGGCTTGATTTTCTTGCCGAATATTCTGCCGAGCAGACTGCCCAGACAGGGTATCTTATTGTCTACTGCGTGGATGGCCTTGCATTCCTCTGGATCATCATACTTCTTTAAGTTGTGGAAAACGTTGAGTTTGAGTTTGTCGCGTGTCAAAAGTGTGCGTTTAGTGCAAGTGGACACATCGCAAGT
This sequence comes from Abelmoschus esculentus, assembly GCA_035048815.1. Lineage (NCBI taxonomy): Eukaryota > Viridiplantae > Streptophyta > Magnoliopsida > Malvales > Malvaceae > Abelmoschus > Abelmoschus esculentus. The sequence goes on from JAUCBN010000059.1 coordinate 9,758,986, forward strand.
ACTAAGTGATAAGTATATTATCGAGTTATTGTCTCCTCAGGGATCGGTATACTTAATATGTTTTCTTCACCTCCTTGTTCTGTAAAAAGATAAAAACACAAGTAAATTGATTTGGTTTATCTAAACTAAAATAACTAAAATAAAAGTAAAAGGTTGAAATAGTAGAGAGAGATGGGCTAGGATCCAGTTTCGTCGTATTGTGGAATTGATTGACTTGTCTCCATCCGATGCAATCGTATATCACTGCCTCGGCAGCACTGCAGTTTACTGCCTGGGCAGCGATAACACTGTCTGCCGCGACAATCCCTTGCTCGTGGGCAGACCTTACCAAAGTTCGGCAAAGTGTCCTGGGATGACTCCGCTTATCCCTAAGTCAGAGTGCTGTTGATGACTAGTCCTTGATGATATCTCTCGGCGTGAACCAATTATACTCACCAACCAATCTCACACTTCTTTTAGCCGCTGAAACTCTTAACCTATCCCTAGGCCGAGTTAGTATTTCGCGATTGAAACACCGTACTTACCCCTTTCGTGAATCTAACTCTCCCGAGCTTAGATAAATGGATGATCACAATATCCTCTCCCGAGCTCAATTGTGAAACAAGGAATAACAAAGGATAAGAAAACCTTGATAATCTTTATTGCATTGAATGAAAGACAAAGTACAATCTCCTCTCACAAATACTCTACAACCTTCACCTAATCCCTAAGAAGGTTTAGAACATGATGGAGAGGAAAGAAACAAGAGTAGAAGTCGGCTCTCTCCCTAGGTATTTCGTTGTGTATTACATTGGGTGGCTAGGTCATTATATAGGCTAGACCTAGGGCAAACCTTTCCTAAGTAGAGTACAACTTGGAGTAGGAAACAAGTTAAGTACATAATAAAATATATTTCCAAGTTTGTATTCGGCTAAAGGGGTTTTTCCGCCTAGTCTTCCTTTGGGCTTTTCCTTGTGCTAGCCAGCTCCGATTCATGGGCTTCAAGTCCAGACTCGTTCCTTGGATTTTTGTCTTTCCATCGCCTATAATCTTGCTTCCTGTCTTCCTACTGCTGCCTCGGCATCAGGTCCAGCCTCGGCCTTGTCACTACCGCGGCACTGGTTCTCCTACACAGATATGAAAACGCAGTAAAACGTGCCTTCTTCTGGAAATATTATCTATATGATCATACTTCTAAATATATTACATTGAGTGCATGCATTGGTCCAATCGGGTGTATATTTGATACTTAATTCCCATAAAAGGAGTAAAAAGTGATAGTGTGTTGAGCACTTATCACACCCCCAAACTCGAACTATTGCTTGTCCTCAAGCAATGCAAACCATCAATTTGCCGAACTTTACTCTCTCTTGGTCTTACATGTTCATCTATTCTCCCCACCATAACTAGGCCTATTCTTTAGGCTTAACCATTCGGTTACTCAAGGATTTACCTAGAAACAAACTATAGGAGTTGTGAGTGTGTGTGTTTTTGTGGACAAGTTGAATAAAGGCTTTCTTAGATAAACTCTAAGTTCAAGACAAATAGACATTGGTTAAATGTTCTCTTCTTTTTCAAACCTCAAATCTTGAGTCGGTTTCGGGCACCTCAAAGACTTGTGTTTTACTAAAATCCTTCTTTCTTTTTAGTATTCCTTAAGGCATACTAGAGCCAATTTTGGGCACCTCTAGTTACTTTCCAAAAATCTAAGTCTTTATCACCTAAGTTCATTAAAAGAATTCCTATAATCCAACAAGTCCCAAAAGTGTTTAAGTTTAAAGTTCTACCTATAGTAAGCTTCTAAGTTTTCATCCTTAAGCATCCTAAGATTAAGCCCTCTTCACAGAACCTTAACATGGTAAGGAGAAAGATTTCTATAGCCTTAAAGAATAAACTAAGGCAATACTGATGATAAGCAGTGCAAGAGTGTAGGCAGTTAATTCAAGTATGGCGGGGAGCATAGAAATTTAAAGAAAATCACTGGAATACTCCCTTTTTGGCAAGGCCGCGGCAGTAGATTGCTGCCTTGGCAGTGAATCTGCACCCCCAAACTCAAACCAAGCATTGCCCTCAATGCTTTATATTTCGAAGGAATAAACGGCAAAACAGAATATGAATTATGCGCAGCAAGTAAAAACAGTAAAAGCAATGAATATTGATTTAATGGACAAATAAATTTTAAAGCGACTCCGAGGAGCTGCTTGTAACAATTTTCCTCCGTGGCCTTGATGCCAAATGCTTTGTCCTTGGGGAGGGCGATGGTTGCGCCTTTGCTTGCCTCGGCGGCTGGACTCGAGCGGGTAGGGTCCTTTGCATCGGGGCTTCTCCTTCTTCTCCTTCTTCAACATCCGCTATCTCTTTAGTTATCATCACGTCTGTTCCTCCTCCCATCGCAGTGGCTCCTCCGGTGTGGTGTGTGCTTGGGCCGATGGCAGTTGAACTTTGGTGCACATATGCATCTATCTCGGCAGATAGACTGCCCATGATAATTGGCGATCTGGGTGGAGTGCTGAAGACGACCCGTCGCTTGGATGGCCTTCTGCTGACAGATGAGGCCGCGGCAGAATCTGCCGCCCTAGATGGGCCGGCAGCCTGGTATTGGGGCTGAGGGTCCGGATGGAAGAATGGTCGTGGTCCTCCCGGGGCTAGTGTAGTCTCGGTGTACGGTGCGGCGGTGACGAACATGTTGCTTGGGAACTCTTGGAAATGGACGCCTTGGTCCGGGAAGGCGTGCAGCAGCATCTGGGCTGGAGTGCCATTGAAGTCCCGTTGGTACTCCATGTATCTTTGTTGTCGAAGATCCATTGCGGCCATTCGTTGCAAGATTTCTTAGTATGGATCTGCTGCGGCAGAGGTGTGGGCAGTACCAGGCATGTCTGCCGTGTACTAGGCCCCGACAGCAGTATTGGCAGTGAACTACTGCGGCGTTGCCTGGACAGGTTCGGCTTGTGTGATCTGCATGACTTTGTGGCAAAAATCCCTGGTCCATCCTCGTCTTTGCGGCGTGTATTAATCCGTTTCTTCAATGGGTACACCTGCCGAAACACATAAACCCGTAATCAAGCAAGGGAAATACAATGGTCCTCTATCTTTCTTACCGCACTCGTGAATTTCCCGTAAGATGATTTCTCCAATGTTGATGGTCCTCTTGTTGATGATGGATTGGATAAGCACCAATCTCTTGCGATCCACCGTGCTATTGTGTGATGTTGGGATGAGGCGTCTTTTGACGAAGGTGTTCCACATCTTGGCCTCCGGCTTCAAGCTTTGCCTTGTTATAGATCCTCGATGGGTACCGGTTTCCCATGGAGTGTTCCCGTAACAAAGGTCGTCTTTGATGAGTTCATAGTCCTCGGTAGTGATATCTTCCAAGAATTCGGTATGGATATCACTGTCTGGGGTGAGGCCGTAAAAGTTGTTGATCGTCTCGGCATCGAGTTGGACCGGCCTGCCGTGGCAGTGAACGAAAAGGGAATTCTTTGCTGGGCCCATGAGCGTAGAACTCCCGTACAATTGTGGCATTTGCCTGGGCAGGTTGCAAACAGAAAATTTCCCAATTCTGGTACTTAATTCTGTGGTAGAGGTAGTGTTCAATGTCGTAGTTTTCTTCGTCTGCATGTTGGAAACCTTGCTCTTCCCAAAGTTGCCTAGCGATGAAAGATCGGTTGAATCGATCCTCAACGTTGGCTGGGGCGAATCTTTTGTATGAAGCCATCAAGATGGAAAGATGTAAGTTCTTGGAGTTTTTCTTGAAGAGAATCTGGAGATTGTAGAAGGCAGAGAGTAATTGAGAGAGAGATTGTTATGAATACTAAAGAAAGCAAGAAAAATAAGAGTGAATAGTTCAAGAGGAAAGGGTTTCTTATATAGGCCTCGGCCTTGTGACCGTTGAGACCACTAGCCGTTGTAACCATTTCCTTTTCTGCCGTTTCCTTTTTCTGTCGCGGCAGAAATTTCGGCAGACTAGTCGTTACACTATTCTGCCCGTTGGGACTGCTGCGGCCCTGACACTGTTTTATTGCCTCGGCAGAGTTCCTGCTGTGAACTATTTTTCCCTTATCTTTGCTTTTTATTCCTAAATAAAACACACAAGAGAAAAATACTGAAAACGAAAATAATTAATTAAAAAAATAAACTTCTAATCCTAATATACTATTTAAAGAAAAGGGGAGAGGTTAGGTTACTGGTGGAGAGCATGCAAATGCATCTCCCAGAATTATTTTCTCCCTTAGGCCCAATTTATGAATCGGTTGTGGGCCACTCCTTTGTGCTGTTTTTCCATCCATCTTGGGCTTGATTTTCTTGCTTAACATTCTGCCGAGTAGACTGCCCAGGCAGCGTATCTTATTATCTACGGTGTGGATGGCCTTGCATTCCTCTGGATCATCATACTTTTTTAAGTTGTGGAATGCGTTGAGTTTGACTTGTTGGTCATTGACCCGCATAGTCAACTCTCCTTTTTCCACGTCAATTAATGTGCGTCCTATTGTTAAAAAGGGTCTCCCAAGGATGATCGGTGCATTGTCATCTGCTTCACAATCAAGGACAAGGAAGTCGGCAGGAAAAATAAACTTGTCAACTGTTACCAGTATGTCCTCGATTTTGGCTTCAGGTTGCACATAGGATCTATCCGCGAGTTGGAGCATCACTGTTGTAGGTTTTGGCCTTCCAATTCCAAGCTTTTGGAAGACTGATTTAGGCATAAGGTTTATGCTTGCTACAAGGTCGCATAGGGCCTTACCATCATAACTCTTTCCAATCGCACAAGGTATAGTGAAGCAACCAGGATCTTTTAACTTTGGTGGCATGCGGTTATACAACATTGCCATGCATCCCTCAGTAGCAGCCACTGTCTCAAACTCACCTATTCGTTTTCTCTTTGGTACCATGTCCTTTAGGAACTTGGCATAGTTGGGCATTTGTTCAATAGCTCCAACGAACGGTATGTTGATGTGGACTTGCTTCAAGATGTCGAGGAATTTTTTGAATTGCTGATCCTGTTTTTGCTTTTTCAACCTTTGCGGGAAAGGTGGTGGTGGTCTCATCTCCTCCAGGGTTTCTTGAGTTTGAAATTTTATACCTGGCACCACTGGAGTTGTTGCTGCCTCGGCAGGCTGCTTAGGCGCTGCAGTGCTTACTACCGGGGCAGTGTTGTCAGCTTCAGTTTGCTCAGCCTCTTTTCTTGTTTGATCTGCTGATTCAGTTTGGCTCTCTGGGGCTTCTCCTTCAACTGTAGACCACTCCTAGTAGTGATTGCCTTACACTGTTCATGGTTTATTACCTTAGCAACTTCAGTATTGCTAGGTAGGCCTCCTTGTGGTCTAGTGTTTATGCATTGAGCAAACTGCCCAACCTGAGTTTCCAGCGTTTTTATGACAGCTTCTTGATTTTGCAACCTCATCTCAGTCCTATTCATGAAGGCATATGTCCTTTTGATGAAATTACTATTTTCCGTCATGTATGACTCAGTTTTCATCATAAAGCCCTTTAGCGTGTTTTCCAATGAACTTACCGATTGCTGCTGCATCTGCTGCGGCGACATCGGCTGTTGGACTTGCTGCTGCGGCATCGACTGCTGAAATCCCGATGGTTGGGTAATTGGGTTTAAGGCATTGTTTGGGTTACTCTATGATAAGTTTGGATGCCTCTTCCATGAGGGGTTGTATGTGTTTGACATCACATTATTGCGGTTGTAATTCCCAACATACATACCAGTTTCTTGATTCATGCAGTCAGCGGAACTATGGTTTCCTCCACATAAATCACAGTATGAATCAATTACCTTGACCTCACGGGTATTGTGTTGTAACTGTAGGTTTTGCACCATCTTGGTTAGAGAGGCCAATTGTGCTGCCACTGAACTTGATTAATCCAATTCATGTACCCTGGCTTGGCGTCTTACTCCTCCTCGCCTAAATGTAGGAAACTGAAAGTCATTCTTTGCGAGTTTGTTCAGTATTTCAATAGCTTCCTCAGGTGCTTTGTCCAAGACTGTTCCGTTTGCCGAGGCATCTAACATCATCCTTGTCGGGGCATTCGTGGCATTGTAAAACATTGTCACTTGTGTCCATAGGGGAAATCCATGCAGAGGACACTTGTGCAATAGCTCTCTGTAGCGTTCCCATGCCTCATACATTGGTTCGTCTTCAGCCTGTCGAAAAGAAGTAATTTCATTACGGATTCTATCATATAGATTAGTAGGATTAAAGCGAGTAATGAAATCACGGCAAAGTTCACTCCAGGAACCAATAGATCCTGCTGGAATGCTATATAACCAAGCTTTCGCCCTATCCCTCAGTGAATAGGGGAATAACTTTAATCGCAAGACATCTTCATGGACTCCTTGGATTTTAAAAGAGTTGCAGATTTCCATGAAGGATTTGAGGTGCTGCCTTGCGTCTTCAATTGCAGACCCACCAAATTGTCCAATTGTGTTTAACATATTGAACATAACGGGTTTGAGTTCAAAATGAGCTGCTTCAATTTCCGGTGTGACGACTCCCGAGTTTAATCCGTTTAAGTCCTCTTCCAGGAAGTCCCTGACAATGAGCTGCCATGGCCAAGGTGGCGGCGGAAATCTTGCATTATCGGCAGGTAAATTTTGTCCTGCAGGGTGATCTACCATGGCTCCTTGGATCTGTCTCCTCAACCTTTGCCTTGTTCTTTCGATGTCTGGATCTAATTTGTACAAGGGGTTGGTTGGATTGGCCCTGGTCATACACCAAGAAAAACAAAAGTAAAATAAAAATAAAAATAGACAAGAAAATAAAGAAAACAAAATTTAGTTGTCAGTCCCCGGCAACGGCGCCAAAAACTTGACGCGTGTCAAAAGTGCGCATTTAGTGCAAGTGGACACATCGCAAGTAATAAGTGATAAGTATATTATCGAGTTATCGTCTCCTCAGGGACCGGTATACTTAATATGTTTTCTTCACCTCCTTGTTCTGTAAAAAGATAAAAACACAAGTAAATTGATTTGGTTTATCTAAACTAAAATAACTAAAATAAAAGTAAAGGGTTGAAATAGTAGAGAGAGATGAGCTAGGATCCAGTTTCGTCGTATTGTGGAATTGATTGACTTGTTTCCGTCCAATGCAATCGTATATCACTGCCTCTGCAGCACTGCAGTTTACTGCCTGGGCAGCGATAACACTGTCTGCCGCGGCAATCCCTTGCTTGTGGGCAGACCTTACCAAAGTTCGGCAAAGTGTCCTTGGATGACTCCGCTTATCCCTAAGTCAGAGTGCTGTTGATGACTAGTCCTTGATGATACCTCCCGGCGTGAACCAATTATACTCACCAACCAATCTCACACTTCTTTTAGCCGCTGAAACTCTTAACCTATCCCTAGGCCGAGTTAGTATTTCGCGATTGAAACACCGTACTTATCCCTTTCGTGAATCTAACTCTCCCGAGCTTAGAAAAATGGATGATCACAATATCCTCTCCCGAGCTCAATTGTGAAACAAGGAATAACAAAGGATAAGCAAACCTTGATAATCTTTATTGCATTGAATGAAAGACAAAGTACAATCTCCTCTCACAAATACTCTACAACCTTCACCTAATCCCTAAGAAGGTTTAGAACATGATGGAGAGGAAAGAAACAAGAGTAGAAGTCGGCTCTCTCCCTAGGTATTTCGTTGTGTATTACATTGGGTGGCTAGGTCTTTATATAAGCTAGACCTAGGGCAAACCTTTCCTAAGTAGAGTACAACTTGGAGTAGGAAACAAGTTAAGTACATAATAAAATATATTTCCAAGTTTGTATTCGGCTAAAGGGGTTTTTCCGCATAGTCTTCCTTTGGGCTTTTCCTTGTGCTAGCCAGCTCCGATTCATGGGCTTCAAGTCCAGACACGTTCCTTGGATTTTTGTCTTTCCATCGCCTATAATCTTGCTTCATGTGTTCCTGCTGCTGCCTCGGCATTAGGTCCTGCCTCGGCCTTGTCACTGCCGCGGCACTGGTTCTCCTGCACAGATATGAAAACGCAGTAAAACGTGCCTTTTTCTAGAAATATTATCTATATGAGCATACTTCTAAATATATCACATTGAGTGCATGCATTGGTCCAAGAGGGTGTATATTTTGTACTTAATGCCCATAAAAGGAGTAAAAAATGATAGTGTGTTGAGCACTTATCAGACTTGTTGGTCATTGACCCACATAGTCAACTCTCCTTTTTCCACGTTAATTAATGTGCCTCCAGTTGCTAGAAAGGGTCTCCCAAGGATGATCGGTGCATTGTCATCTGCTTCACAATCAAGGACAAGGAAGTCGGCAGGAAAAATAAACTTGTCAACTGTTACCAGTATGTCCTCGATTTTGGCTTCAGGTTGCACATAGGATCTATCCGCGAGTTGGAGCATCACTGTTGTAGGTTTTGGCCTTCCAATTCCAAGCTTTTGGAAGACTGATTTAGGCATAAGGTTTATGCTTGCTACAAGGTCGCATAGGGCCTTACCATCATAACTCTTTCCAATCGCACAAGGTATAGTGAAGCAACCAGGATCTTTTAACTTTGGTGGCATGCGGTTATACAACATTGCCATGCATCCCTCAGTAGCAGCCACTGTCTCAAACTCACCTATTCGTTTTCTCTTTGGTACCATGTCCTTTAGGAACTTGGCATAGTTGGGCATTTGTTCAATAGCTCCAACGAACGGTATGTTGATGTGGACTTGCTTCAAGATGTCGAGGAATTTTTTGAATTGTTGATCCTGTTTTTGCTTTTTCAACTTTTGCGGGAAAGGTGGTGGTGGTCTTATTTCATCCAGGGTTTCTTTAGTTTGAAGTCTTATACCTGGCACCACTGGAATTGTTACTGCCTCGGCAGGCTGCTTAGGCGCTACAGTGCTCTCTGTCGGGGCAGTGTTGTCAGCTTCAGTTTGCTCAGCCTCTTTTCTTGTTTGATCTGCTGATTGAGTTTGGCTCTCTAGGATCTTCATCTTCAGCTGTAGACCACTCCTAGTAGTGATTGCCTTACACTGTTCATGGTTTATTACCTTAGCAACTTCAGTATTGCTAGGTAGGCCTCCTTGTGGTCTAGTGCTTATGCATTGAGCAAACTGCCCAACCTGAGTTTCCAGCGTTTTTATGACAGCTTCTTGATTTTGCAACCTCATCTCAGTCCTATTCATGAAGGCATATGTCCTCTTGATGAAATTACAATTTTCTTCCATGTATGACTCAGTTTTCATCATGAAGGCCTTTAGCGTGTTCTCCAATGAACTTACCGGTTGCTGCTGTATCTGCTGCTGCGGCATCGGCTGTTGGACTTGCTGCTGCGACATCGACTGCTGAAATCCCGATGGTTGGGTGATTGGGTTTAAGGCATTGTTTGGGTTACTCCATGATAAGTTTGGATGCCTCTTCCATGAGGGGTTGTATGTGTTGGACATCACATTGTTGCGGTTGTAGTTCCCAATATACATACCAGTTTCTTGATTCATGCAGTCAACGGAACTGTGGTTTCCTCCACATAAGTCACAGTATGAATCAATTACCTTGACCTCACGGGTATTGTGTTGTAACTGTAGGTTTTGCACCATCTTGGTAAGAGAGGCCAATTGTGCTGCCACTGAACTTGATGAATCTAATTCATTTACTGTGGCTTGGCGTCTTACTCCTCCTCGCCTAGATGTAGGAAACTGGAAGTCATTCTTTGCTAGTTTGTTTAGTATTTCAATACCTTCCTCAGGTGCTTTGTCCAGGAGTGTTCCGTTTTCCGAGGCATCTAACATCATCCTTGTCGGGGCATTCGTGGCATTGTAAAACATTGTCACTTGTGTCCATAAGGGAAATCCATGCAACGGACACTTGTGCAATAGCTCTTTGTAGTGTTCCCATGCCTCGTACATTGGTTCGTCTTCGGCCTGTTCAAAAGAAGTAATTTCATTACGGATTCTATCATATAGATTAGTAGGATTAAAGCAAGTAATGAAATCACGGCAAAGTTCACTCCAGGAACCAATAGATCCTGCTGGAATGCTATTTAACCAAGCTTTCGCCCTATCCCTCAGTGAATAGGGGAATAGATTTAATCGCAAGACATCTTCATGGACTCCTTGGATTTTAAAAGAGTTGCAGATTTCCATGAAGGATTTAAGGTGCTGCTTTGCGTCTTCAGTTGCAGACCCACCGAATTGTCCAATTGTATTTAACATATTGAACATAACGGGTTTGAGTTCAAAATGGGCTTCTTCAATCTCTGGTGTAACGACTCCTGGGTTTAATCCGTTTAAGTCCTCTTCCAGGAAGTCCCCGACAGTGAGCTGTCGCGGCCCAGGTGGCGGCGGAAGTACTCCATTGCCGGCAGGTAGGTTTTGTCCTGCCGGGTGTTCTGCCATGGCTCCTTGGATCTGTCTCCTCAACCTTTGCCTTGTTCTTTCGATCTCTGGATCTAATTCGTACAAGGGGTTGGTTGGATTGGCCCTGGTCATACACCAAGAAAAACAAAAGTAAAATAAAAATAAAAATCAACAAGAAAATAAAGAAAACAAAATTTAGTTGCCAGTCCCCGGCAACGGCGCCAAAAACTTGTCGCGTGTCAAAAGTGTGCGTTCAGTGCAAGTGGACACGTAGCAAGTAATAAGTGATAAGTATATTATCGAGTTATCGTCTCCTAAGGGACCAATATACTTAATATGCTTTCTTCACCTCCTTGTTCTGTAGAAAGATAAAAACACAAATAAGTTGATTTGATTTGTCTAAACTAAAATAACTAAATAAAAGATAAAGGATTAAAATAGTAGAGAGAGATGGGCTAGGATCCAATTGCGTCCTATTGTGGATTTGATCGACTTCTCTCTGTCCAATGCAATCGTATATCACTGCCTCGGCAGCACTGCAGTTTACTGCCTGGGCAGCGATAATACTGTCTGCCGCGGCAATCCCTTGCTCGTGGGCAGACTTTACCAAAGTTCGGCAAAGTGTCCTTGAATGACTCCGCTTATCCCTAAGTTAGAGTGTTGTTGATGACTAGTCCTTGATGATACCTCCCGGCGTGAACCAATTATACTCACCAACCAATCTCACACTTCTTTTAGCCGCTGAAACTCTTAACCTATCCCTAGGCCGAGTTAGTATTTCGCGATTGAAACACCGTACTTATCCCTTTCGTGAATCTAACTCTCCCGAGCTTAGATAAATGGATGATCACAATATCCTCTCCTGAGCTTAATTGTGAAACAAGGAATAACAAAGGATAAGCAAACCTTGATAATCTTTATTGCATTGAATGAAAGACAAAGTACAATCTCCTCTTACAAATACTCTACAACCTTCACCTAATCCCTAAGAAGGTTTAGAACATGATGGAGAGGAAAGAAACAAGAGTAGAAGTCGGCTCTCTCCCTAGGTATTTCGTGTGTTTGTACATTGGGTGGCTAGGTCCTTATATAGGCTAGACCTAGGGCAAACGTTTCCTAAGTAGAATACAACTTGGAGTAGGGAACAAGTCAAGTACATAATAATAATATATTTCCAAGTTTATATTCGGCTAAGGGGCATTCCCGCGTGATCTTTCTTTGGGCTTTTCCTTGTGCTAGCCAGCTCCGATTCATGGGCCTCAAGTCTAGACACGTTCCTTGGAGTTTTGTCTTTCCATCGCCTATAATCTTGCTTCTTATCTTTCTGCTGCTGCCTCGGCATCAGGTCCTGCCTCGGCCTTGTCTCTGCCGCGGCACTGGTTCTCCTGCACAGATATGAAAACACAGTAAAACGTGCATTTTTCTGTAAATATTATCTATATGAGTATAACTTCTAAATATATCACATTGAGTCCATGCATTGGTCCGAGTGGGTGTATATTTGGTAATTAATGCCCATAAAAGGAGTAAAAAGTGATAGTGTGTTGAGCACTTATCAGTAGCAGATTCTGTTTGATGAAGGCATTCCAAAATTTGGCTTCTAGGTTGAGGTCGCGGCGGCTGACAGAACCTCTAAGTTTACTAGTGTTCCATTTGGCATGTGGTGAGCATAGTTCTGCTTTCACTTGCTCGTAGTCTTCAGTCGTCAAGGCAACAACAAACTATGTATTCTCATTGTTGTCGGTGTGTAAGCCAAATTAAGCGTTGATAGTGATGTCGGCTACTAGAATGGCCCATCCCCGCAGGTAAGTGTATGGATTGTTTGGTACTGGGCGGTGGGCATAAAATTCGCGAACCCATTCAATGTTCGCTAGATCCGGTTGCCTTGCAAATCTTTGCCATCTCTGGAAATTGATTTTCGATAGTATGAATGAATCTAGACCCAGATCGTCATCATCGGTATAATGAAAGCCTTGTTCCTCCCAAATTTGGCGGTTCTTGAAGTTTCTCTCATACTCTTGCTCGACTGTTGATGTAGAAAACCTTTTGAACTTTGCCGCTCCGGCAGGGTTTGGTCGTGGGGTTGCCATTTGTGTAAAACCGGAGAGAAAATTTTTCAAAGTAAAAGTAATGAAAGGGAAGTGTGAATGGAAATGAACCTTGTTTGTGTTTATATAGGCAAAGGCGACCAACCGTTAATGTGGTCGTAGTGATGTCATTATTCTTGACGTGCACGCTACGCCTTCCCAGCTGGTTTCCACTGGGCGGCAGAAACGAGGAGGGTTTGAACTTCGACGGCATGTTTTTCCGCCGAGATTTCTTTCATCTTAGGTTGAGCTGTGTTTGGGCATGGTTATCTCCATTAATTCTTCCGTATTATACCTAAATAGCAGAAATGCAGATTAATAGATGCTATGAAATAGAAAAATTCTGAGATTAAGTTGCGAAAATTTGAAATCAAATTCCTAAGACTGAAATTGAAAATCTAATCCTAAAACCTGGGCGGTTAATCTCTTAACTGGATTAGTCAATGCCCATGAGCAAAGAACGTATTCTCTCGTTTCGTGAGCCTAACTCTCCCGATATTAGACAAATGGATTTTTCTTCACATACTTATCATCTCGAGCTCATATGCAAAGAAGAGTAAATGCCAAGAGAGAATAAACTATGAAATAGGTTTTGCATTAATAAATATCTAGCATAACATAACTATCTTCTCCAACTACTCTACAAACAACCTAAACCTTCGAAGAAGTTTAGAACATGATGTAGTCAGCGGCTAAAGGTATTGTCTAGGGTAAAGCTCCTTGCTAAGACTAAACATAATATGTGCCTTATATAGGCCAAGCCCTAGGTTAAAGCTTTCCATGCAAGGAAAGAGTTCTAAAGAAGAGAGAAGTACAATTCCTAATTAAACTATAATTAATTCTTATTTCCTAAAATACCTCTTCTTTCCCGCACGTGACTTTGACTAAGGCTTGACTCCGTATTTTGGCTCTGTCTTTCTTTCGCTCATTGTCCATTAAGATCAATATCTTTTTCTCTTTCTGTCGAGCACTGGTTTTCATCTTCACTCTGCTGCCGCGGCCTCAAAAGTGCTGCCTTAGCGGGTGCTCCATCTACACTTCAGCATCTGTCTTCCCAATTGGCTATCTTTATATGTAGTTTTCTGTCTAAGAGAGAAAACTATCAAATGCATATGTTTTATGCCAATTATTAGATGAATTCATGAATTATATGTTGGGATGCTGAAGTATGGAAAATATGTAAAAATATCTATTAAAGCCCTTGAATCCTGTCCTTTATTAGTAAATATCGGGTGGGAAAATGGTAATAAAAATAGGACTTTTATGCACTCATCACCAAACTTGATCCATTTATTCCTAAATTGATCTTAAATTGTAAGGGAACTTTTCTAAACGTGTTTAGACCTTAATAACAGAAGTTCATCAACAAATTCATGATCCACCATTAAAGACCACCCTAATCTACCAAGCATACCAAACCAATCAACAAACATGCATTTAAACTTAAAGCATGATATGCATGATGATTAAGAGTTGGAAGGGTAACAACCTTAAGGAAAACAACAACAAAAGCAGCAAACCCGAGCTCCAAGCTCAACCTCAAGATTTCTCCTTCCTCAAGCATGATGATGGCTCTTCCACTTGTCTCTCTACAAAGAGAAGGATAACAACAACTTAGAACCACCCTAAGATGATGTTTAAAGCTTAAAAACAATAACAAGCTAGGATTTAAGCTCTCCAAAAACCAAATCCCATACTCTACTCAAAACCCCTCTTAAACCTTTATCCTCCCCAAACCAACACTTTCTTACCTTGTTTTATAGATCCTTGAAAGCCCCACAACATTCCCTTCAAGCCAAAAACGGGATTTCTAACAAAACCGATAAAGATCTTACCTTTGCTCTTCCTTTCCTTGCCACAAAGATGAAGTCATTCTCTGTAAGAGAATTAAAACCCCAACTCTCTTGTCTTCACATTTAGACATTTACCAAAATGTCCTTCTAAACCAAGTCCAACTTAAAACCCAACTCAAAGCCCAACAAGGCCCAAACTACACAAACCCGGGGTCCAAAACTAAAGCCTAAACCCCTCGAGTTAACCCGACACTCGGATCCGAATCCAGGTCGTGATAACTTCTCCTGGTACAAAAGGAGTAGCTTCTGGTATAGGAGTAGTAGCTTCAAGGAACACTAGGATATGAAGTGGTGAAGACAAGTCATCATTTGAGGGATTAACAATAGGTTGCTCACTGTAAGGAAACGTCGTTTCATTAAAGACAACATTCCTTGAAATGTATACCCTGTAACTCTTTTGCTCAAGGTAGACATATCCATGTTGAAAAAAGGAATAACCAAGAAATATACAAGCACTTGATTGAAAAGCTAGCTTATGATGATTGAAAGGTCTCAGACGTGGGAAACAGAAGTAGCCAAACACTCTCATCAACTTGTAATCAGACAACTTACTATACAAGATTTGAAAAGGGGATTTATAATCTAGTGTTTTAGAGGACATTCGATTGATAAATTATGCAACACTAACCATAGCATAGGACAAAAATTTCATGGGCAAAGAAGCATGAGCTATTAAGGTGATTGTTGTCTCAATTATATGCTTTTGCTTATGCTAAACTATGCCATTTTGTTGAGATATGTGTGGGCAAGTGATTCTCGACTGAACTCCTAACCGAGCAAATTGATTATCCAGAAACTTGAACTCTCCTCCACAATCAACTTGAACCGCTAAAAGATTTGTATCAAACTGGTTATTTATAATAGCTTACTGAGGGTCGTATAAAAACAGTTTGAACGACTTGCAATGCAACCCATAATATACTCAAAGGGTTTTAGAAGAAAATCAGTCCATGCTCTTAAAATAAATCACATGTGGCCAAAATGCCACCAAGTATAAAAATCCAGCAAGTGTTTTATCACGTGGAACAAATCCACAAAACTCAAGACTTACATGCTTCATTAGCAAAGCTTTATAAAATATTTGAAAATAAGTCAAACTCCTGAAAACTCAATTTGAAAATAAAATAAATAAAAACTTAACACTTGAATTTTCACGTGTTGTTATTAGTGATCTGATTAGTCTATTTCTAATCGTTGTGATAAACGATACACGCATGAAGACATAAATGTCGAATCATGCCACGTATGGGATTAAACCGTCACCATACCACGTATGAGGGCTACTCATACCACGCACGAGTCTATCTCATGCACACGAATGGAATCAATTCCAAACATGTTTCCTACCTTAGTTTCCAGGATAAGCTACGCTTAAATGCAATACAACACATATATCACAATTTAAGCAATAACTATAATGCAGCACTGAGGAATTTACACAAGTATACAAATTTTCATAAATAAACAATGCACTAACATCCTATCGATCGATCGAATTATCACTATAATATCATCTCAATATACAAAACAAAACAATATGAATGCTCAAGTTTTCATATAAAAAACACTAGGTAAAACTTTAGTATTCCACTTTCTCATGCTTACTCGCAAAACCGATAAAAATCTCTTTTTAGATTATTTCGAAAACCAAAATGTGGAAGTATTTAAAACCATCTTTAAAAAGTATCGAGAGCATTCTAACACGTACATAATCACATAGGTACCAATAAAATACGAGTATGTAAAAAACATAGTAAAACAAGCATATTATGGGTATGGACAATAATAATACGCTTAAGACTAACAGGTGATTAATTGATGACAATGAGTTGTCATTGACATAGAGATGTCAAAATTAATACATGAATATATTAGTAGCGAATAATATATTGGATTGACCTACTATGAGCATATATCTTGGATTATTATGTGACGGTCAATATATTGCTCATAGTGACAACTATATGTATGATCCTTAGACTTGAGATTATTACTATCTCAACATATGTTGTTTTATGTTTTGATGCAGTTAAACGTGTCTCATAATTAGTTACACTATAAAAACTGACATTGGACATATTACAATGTATGTAGTGAGATATGAATGATCAAGATTGGATTTGTCCTTCCTGCATAATAGGAAAATATATCAAAGGCCACTTGATTGAGTGAGACCAGAAATGCATGGCCATGCTTGAATACGTTGATATGAGATATCACAAATTATTCATTAAAAGTAGTCCACTCTAGATATCAAGAAGCATTAAAATAGTCTATACAAGTGTGACCATTCCAAGACTTGTGCCTATTAAAGATATAAAATGACAAGGATATAATACATTAAAAGAGTTGGTCACGGACATGATACATCGAATCATGATCTCTTGTAACTTAGATGACAATGATATATTGCTAGATGTCACTCATTGTTTGTAATATTAGAATTGTTCTAATATTATTACTAACGTTACAATGAGCCAATAGGGTCACACCTAATGGTTGAAAAGGAAAAAATATATATGTATAAGTAGATTATATTTAATCCCGAATTTTAAACAAAGGATATAATTAAAGTAATTATATTCCTTTTAAAATTTGAATTAAATATAGATTCCGATATTTAAGGAAATAATAAAAGTAATTATTTCTTAAACAAATTCGGAATAAAACTCTTATACCTAGGGTTTCACATATATATAAAGGATCTTTGGGTCTAGCAGCCACAACAGAGAATCCCGTATTCCCAAACCTAAAATCAAGAAAAATAGTTTTTTGAGATTTTCTCTCAACCAATTGAACTGAGTAGAGGCCGAGACGATATTCGTGGAGGCTAAAGATTCGAGTTGTCGAACGATCGTGATTGTAGCAGATCCAGTTGTTGTTTTGCTGCTTATCAAGGAACCCAATGTAAGTTATCGCATATCTTCCTCCTAATTTCGGATTAAACATACATGGATCACTGGAAAGACCATCATAATATTGTTCCGCTGCGCCATGGGGTGTGCCGGCGATCCCAACAGTGGTATCAGAGCCACTTGTATGATCCGTAATCGGGTTAAATACTTGGGTGATACAATATGTATGAGATGCATGATTTGTTTTACTATATCGGCGATATAAATATTGATATTGGTAGTCGATTAGGAATACGATTAATATGTTAATCTGTTAATTACAGTCGCCATGTTGCTACAAGGGTTTTACGATAATCATATGTCAATTGTTGACATAATGATCAGCGGAAGTACGATAGCAGATCGCATCAAGGAAAAAGGAATAATTGTTATTCTGATACGGAAAAATCTAAGGGATTTTAAAATCCCGAAAACACGATTCTGTTGATAAATCTTATCAAATCGTGATGTTTTTCCATAAAATAGTCGCTATTTTTAGGCCCTTGACCCCTTCGTAGGCAACATAGATTGTAGGCCCATATTGGTAATATTAACGATTTCGTGATAGCATATATATGATATGTTTGCTTTACACGGTGTTTGACATGCATGGTTATAGCCTTTGCTTTTACAATAGTTGTAAAATTTAGATACGACCTACGTGTCGTGCCTTTCTCTATATCTATTGTACTTCTCTTCTCGTCTTACTCCCTCGTATGTAAAACTAGTTTCTATAATTTTAATATTATTTCAAGAAGCAATCAAGATGTTAGGAGCAAAGGCGAGAAGATGCTTGAGAAGGAGTTTTAGTGTAGAATTAGGGTTTTAAGGTTCTCCCATTGGCTTGGGATGGGCCACCTTAGTTCTTTATTTTGGGCTATAATATTTGCAATCTTATTGTTTTATATCTATCATGTATGTGATGTAATGTATGATATATATCTTTTACTCATATATATTGATGAGATCAATAAGGGCCAAAAATAAAAAAAATAACGATGAGATAGTTAAAGTTTTCCCTCAAATTAATCTAAGTTAAATTTAGTCGTCCAATATTTGCCCTCGTTAAGGCCTTGATCGATCTTATGTGGGTTTTGCCAAAGCATTGACACATAAGTCCATCTTGGTTAAACGTGAAGAATAAGAAAGTGATATTCGTCGGTTGAAATATTGATAATAACGTAGTTAGGTTGTTGTAATAGGATTAGAAACCTAAAGGCTAAGTATTTGGTTAAGTCATGAGATGACTGAACAAGAGTTGTTCACCAAATGGAGGAGTTACATGAGATGTAATTAGTAAAGGGTTACTTCCTAAGTAACCTCTATCTTAAAAGAAAAGCCAAAGCTGATTTAGGAAATTTGTGAATTATGGATCCTCGCTCACTAGAAAAATTTTCGTCAAATTTTTCCGAAATTAAAAACTAGAGGGTTTTTTTAATTTTGAACAAAATAGTGAGAGTATTTTATAAACAAAGACCTGTTTATAATATTTCAAATTGGTAAATTTATATTATATTTCCATTGTTGTAAATCTAAATGGCAAACAACACTATATCACTGCGATCACTCATTGAGAAGGAGAAACTCAATGGCATAAACTTTCTTGATTGGTTCTGCAATTTGAGAATTGTTCCCAAATAGGAAAGAAAGGAATATGTCATTGAAGAACTTGTTCTAGATGAACCGACAACTAATGCTTCTAGAGCTGAAAAAGACAGGTTTAAGAAACATATGGATGACATATTAGATGTCGGATGTCTTATGCTTGCTACCATGACTCCTGATCTTCAGAAGCAATATGAGGACATGGTTACATATGATATGATTCAAAACCTCAAAGAAATATATGAGGAGCAAGCACATCAAGAGAGGTATGAGACCTCTAAAGCTCTATTCCAGTGCAAAATGCTAAAGGGATCTCCTGTAGGAGCTCATGTCATTAAGATGATAGGCTATATCCAAACGTTGGAAAAGCTAGATTTTCCTCTCAAGGATGAATTGGCTACTGATGTTATTCAGCAATCATTTTCAAATAGCTTCAATCAATTTGTCCTTAATTTCAACATGAATGAAATTAACAGAACTTTGCCACAATTACTTGGCATGTTACGAACTGCTGAGAAAAATATGTCTAAGGGTGGACCTAAGCCCATTCTGATGGTCTGCAAGGACAAAGGAAAGGGAAAGGCAGTGGCAAAGTACAAGGGTAAAGGTAAGCCTATACCCAAAGGATATGAAGCACTGAAACCCAAAGGGGGAGTTAGCAAGGAAGGAAAATGTTTCCACTGCAGTAAGACCGGACACTGGAAAAGAAATTGCTCCATTTACCTTGAAGAGGTCAAGAAGGCAAAAGCAGATGGTGCATCTGCTTCAGGTATTTATGTTATCAATGTGAATCTATCAACATCTTCTTCTTGGGTATTAGATACTGGTTTTGGTTCTCACATTTGTACTTTTGTACAGGGACTGCAAAAGAGAAGGAATCTAGCTAAGGGAGACATAGACTTACGAGTGGGAAATAGAACAAGAGTTGCTGCATTAGCTATAGGAACATACGTTTTATCTTTACCTAGTGGACTTGATTTACATTTAGAATATTGTTATTTTGTGCCTAGTTTGACTAAAAACATTATTTTTATTTCTTGTTTGGACAAGATTGGCTTTGAGATTATTATTAAGATTAATTGTTGTTCTTTTTTTCTCGATAATGTTTTTTATGGTTCGACATAATTGGTTAATGGCTTATATATTTTAAATCTAGAAAATGTCATTTATAATATAAATACCAAAAGATTAAAAACAAATGACTCAAATCAAACTTATCTCTAGCATTATCGTTTTGGCCATATAAGTGAGAAACGCATATCAAAACTCCATAAAGATGGATTCTTAGATTCATTTGTTTTCGAACAACTGGATGTATGTGAATCTTGCTTATTAGGAAAAATGACTAAGACTCCTTTTAATGGTAAAAGTGAGCGAGCAAGTGATTTATTGAGATTAATACATAATGATGTATGTGGACCAATGAACACACAAGCTAGAGGTGGATTTCAGTACTTCATCACTTTCACTGATGACTTTAGTCGATATGGTTACATTTACCTTATGGACCATAAATCTGAGGCTATCGAAAAGTTTGAAGTATTTAAGAATGAAGTACAAAATCAACTAGGCAAGAGTATTAAAACACTTCGATCCGATCGAGGTGGAGAATACTTAAGCATAGAATTTGATGAACTCCTTAAAGAATGTGGGATTGTCTCATAGCTTACTCCACCAGTTACACCACAGTGGAATGGGGTTTCTGAGAGGAGGAATCGAACTTTGTTAGACATGGTTCGATCAATGATGAGTCATAGTGATCTTCCGACTTCTTTCTGGGGACATGCACTAGAAACAACTGCTTTCACTTTAAATCGTGTTCCATCTAAATCTGTTCAAAAGACACCATATGAGATATGGACTGAAAAACGTCCTAGTATGTCTTTTATGAAGATTTGGGGTTGCGAAGCATATGTCAAACATCAGATGTCTACAAAGCTCGAACCCAAATCTCATAAGTGTAATTTTGTTGAATATCCCAAAGAAATTAAGGGATATTATTTCTTTAACCCTAAAGAGAACAAAGTGTTTGTTGCTTGAAAAGGAGTTTTTCTCGAAAGAGAATTTCTCAATAAGAAAGGGAAGGTTAGAGATATTGAACTTGGAGAAGTTCAAGAATAACAATTCACTGAGACTGAAATTGAACATGTTCCCCAAACTGTTGAGGAACAATCAACAGATTTAGAAACACAATCACTGCACAGGTCCAAAAGAGAACGCCATACAATTGAGAGATATGAATTTCTCATTACCAAGCATGGAGATGTTCTTATTGTGGATCAAGATGAGCCAAGAACTTATCAAGAGTTAGTATTGAGCCCAGACTTTGAGAAATGGCTAGAGGCCATGAAATCTGAGATGGAAACCATGTCAGTCAACCAAGTATGGACTTTGGTTGAATCACGTGAAGGGGTAAAACCTATAGGGTGTAAATGGGTTTTCAAGAAGAAAACTGACATAGATGGAAACGTACAAACATACAAGGGGCGACTAGTCGCTAAAGGTTTTCGAAAAGTTCATGGTATTGACTATGAAAAAACTTTCTCCCCTGTAGCTATGTTTAAATTCATCCGGATCTTGCTTGCTATAAATGCATTCCATGATTATGAAATTTGGCAAATGGACGTCAAAACCGCTTTCCTTAATGGAAAACTTGAAGAAGATGTTTATATGAGACAACCAGAAGGTTTTGTCACTCCAGGAAATGCTGGAAAGGTTTGTAAAATACAAAGGTCCATTTATGTACTGAAGCAAGCTTCTTGAAGCTGGAATCTTCATTTCAATGAAGCGATCAAAGAGTTTGGTTTTATCAAGAACGAAGATGAGCCTTGTGTTTACAAAAAGACTAGCGGGAGCATTGTTTCTTTCTTAATCTTGTATGTAGATGGCATACTTATCATAGGAAATGATATACCTACCTTACAGTCGGTTAAGACTTCGTTAAGTAGTTGTTTCTCTATGAATGATTTGGGTGAGGTAGCATATATCTTAGGGGTTAAGATCTATAGAGATAGATCTAGACGACTTCTAGGTTTGATTCAAAATACATATATAGACAAAATTCTGAAAAGATTCAGTATGGAAGAATCCAAGAAAAGATTCTTACCTATGAGACATAGTATATCTCTTTCGAAGGAAATGTGTCCTTCAACTCCACAAGAAAGAGAACGAATGAGTAAGATTCCATATGCTTTGGCTATTGGTTCTATCATGTATGTCATGATATGTACTCGACCAAATGTATCATATACCTCAAGCATGATAAGTCGATATCAGGTAAATACTGATGAAAGTCACTGGGTAGCAGTCAAAAACATCCTTAAGTAATTGAGAAGAACTAAGGATACATTTCTTGTCTATGGATGCAAAGAAGATCTTAGTATAAAAGGTTATATTGATGCTAGTTTCCCAACAGACAAGGATGACTTAAGATCGCAATCTGGATTTGTGTTTTGCTTTAACGGAGGTGCTGTAGGCTGGAAAAGTTCTAAGCAAGACACAATAGCTGATTCTATGACAGAGGCTGAGTATATTGCAGCTAGTGAAGCAGCAAAGGAAGTTGTTTGGATCAAAAAGTTCATATCCGAACTAGGGATTGTTCCAAGCATATCAGATGCTATATTACTCCGTTGTGACAACAATGGAGCCATTGCACAAGCCAAGGAACCTAAATCTCATCAATGATCCAAACATATTCTTAGACGCTTCCATCTCATTCGAGAGATCATAGATCGAGGAGATGTGGAGATATGTAAAGTACACACGGATGATAACATTGTTGATACCTTGACGAAGCCTCTGACGCAACAGAAGCATAATCATCACACTGAGTCACTCGGTATTAGATATGTGAGTGATTGGTCTTATTTCTAGTGGGAGATTGTTAGTGTATGCCCAAAGACAAATCATATGATAATTGTAAGATACTTTTATTTACCAATTTTATTGAATAAAGGCATTGTCATTGCTGTTTTCAGATATATGTGTCAATGTATAACATAAACTGAGAAACAATAAGGTCCATATAATAATATATGTATTAATATTAAAAGATCCTTAGTGAAGTATTATTATGGGTATGGACAATAATAATACGCTTAAGACTAACATGTGATTAATTGATGACAATGAGTTGTCATTGACATAGAGATGTCAGAATTAATACATGAATATATTAGTAGAGAATAATATATTGGATTAACCTACTATGAGCATATATCTTGGATTATTATGTGACGGTCAAGATATTGCTCAAAGTGACAACTATATGTATGATCCTTAGACTTGAGATTATTACTATCTCAACATATGTTGTTTTATGTTTTGATGCAGTTAAACGTGTCTCGTAATTACTTACACTATAAAAACTGACATTGGACATATTACAATGTATGTAGTGAGATGTGAATGGTCAAGATAGGATTTGTCCTTCCTACATAATAGGAAAATATATCAAAGGCCACTTGATTGAGTGAGACTAGAAATGCATGGCCATGCTTGAATACGTTGATATGAGATATCACAAATTATTCATTAAAAGTAGTCCACTCTAGATATCAAGAAACATTAAAATAGGTTATACAAGTGCGACTATTCCAAGACTTGTGCCTATTAAAGATATAAAAGGACAAAAGGATATAATACATTAAAAGACTTGGTCACGGACATGATACATCGAATCATGATCTCTTGTAACTAAGATGACAATGATATATTGCTAGATGTCACTTAATGTTTATAATATTAGAATTGTTCTAATATTATTTCTAACGTTACAATGAGCCAATAGGGTCACACCTAATGGTTGAAAAGGAAAAAAATATATATGTATAAGTAGATTATATTTAATCCCGAATTTTAAACAAAGGATATAATTAAAGTAATTATATTCCTTTTAAAATTTGAATTAAATATAGATTTCGATATTTAAGGAAATAATAAAAGTAATTATTTCTTAAACAAATTCGGAATAAAACTCTTATACCTAGGGTTTCACATATATATAAAGGATCTTTGGGTCTAGTAGCCACAACAGAGAATCCCGTATTCCCAAACCTAAAATCAAGAAAAATAGTTTTTTGAGATTTTCTCTCAACCAGTTGAACTGAGTAGAGGCCGAGACGATATTCGTGGAGGCTAAAGATTCGAGTTGTCGAACGATTGTGATTGTAGCAGATCCAGTTGCTTTTTTGCTGCTTATCAAGGAACCCAATGTAAGTTATCGCATCTCTTCCTCCCGATTTCGGATTAAACATTCATGGATCACTGGAAAGACCGTTGTAATATTGTTCCGCTGCACCATAGGGTGTGCCGGCGGTCCCAACAGTTAAAACACGACCAAAGCAGCCCACTCCCAAATCTACTCACCGATAACCAAAACTTGTCCGACAAGTAACCCAAAAATGCAATTCGCCTTTCCAATCTCCCTCAAACTTGTTCTTGTACCTCTTGAACTAATTAAAACATCAAAACCAGAGGATTTATTGCATTATAACACACCCAAACATCCCTCAAGCTAGACCAATATATGGCATCCCCTAAAACTCCATAAAACCTAACAGAAAGTCACCGAAAACCTCTCCAAATACCACCTAAACCTTAGGTCCGGGATTAGATACTTAAAAGACATCTTAATTACATATAAACACTTCAAGATTCATGCATTTAGGCATCAAAAACAGCCATGTAAAACCCTTAAACGAAATTCAAGAAAACAATGGAATTTTTATCAAAAAAACCGATTTTACTGATTCAAGACTTTAAAGATTGTTTCAATCAGCCAAGAACTTAGGAATTTTGTAACAGCTGGAGCTGAAGGAATATAGCCGTTGGAGGGAGTTTTCAATTCTGTTAACAATATGCTGGAGTTTATTGAGTCTGTTTTCTTTTTTCTGTTTTTATTTGCTTTATTAAAATGGTGCGTTTAAGGGAGAACTTATATCTAGATAAAACACAATCGTTTTGAGCTATAGGTTAAAAGGGGGAAGGGGTAATCGAATAGGCATGAATGAAAATGTACCGAGTATTATCTGTTTCTTCTCTCTCGATTCTTTTTCTTCCTTACCTAGTCTATCAATCTGAGTGTTTCTTTTTTAGAAATTGTGTTCATTGATTAATACTATTACAAAGGTATCAAAGGCCTCATTAATTAGTGAAGATGGTCGAGACGCGCAGGCAAGCAGCTACTGTGGCATCTAGAGACCAACCCAGTGATTCGCAAGTTCCCGAATGGCGACAAAAGACCGATAGAGTTCAACAAGAGTTGCTGGTAGAGATTTCTCAGGTGGAAACTTCGATTGATGATAAGTTCCAAAAGATGCAGGCTTCTCTGATGGATAATTTGTTGAAATTATTGGAGATTGCGTTGGGAAAATAGATCGACTTGAATCCGATGATGGGCCAACCAGGATTATTACCAACACTTGCAAGCTAAACCAAAGTTGAACCCAGGGGAAAAGAAAAAATATCGATTGTGGGAAACGATAATCCTAGTGCTTCAGTGATAAATTCGTTGGAAGAGGATCATTGGAAGGAGTCAGGTATGGAAACTTTCCAATCAATAAATCCTTTTCAGTCATTCAATTTTTCTTAGAAATTGACCTGCCCCAAATTTGATGGGTCAGAATTTAGGGAGTGGTTATATAAGATTGAACAATATTTTGAGGCTGAGAGAGTTCCTGAGCACTGTAAGATAAGGATTATGATGCTTCATTTGGAAGGTCGAGCCCTCCAATGGCATCAGTTCTTGTTAAATCACATAGTAGCTGGAATACTATAACATGGAGTAAATATTTGGGTTGGATGAGGGATAGGTTTGCACTGGGTGTTTTTGATGATTCATTTGCAATTTTGGTAGCACTAAGACAGGGTGAATCGATGTCAGTTGATAAGTTTTATGAAGAGTTCATCACTTTGTTAAATCAGGTTCGATTGTCGGATGATTACGTGCTCAGCATGTTTAAGAATCACTTGCGAATTGAAATCAGTCAATTTGTGAAGTTACTGCAGCCTACAAGTTTGTTGAATGCCTTCCATTTTGCAAAGCATGTGGAGTCTATGATGGATTCTCCTCAGAAGAAGTCATGCATCAGTTCCTCTACAAAAGTTACACCTACAGTTCCAATGTCTCTGGCAATTCCTTCTAGAGGACATACTAGTATTTCGAGAGGACCTCTTGGTGCAGTCACTTCAGTGAATCAAATTACTTCTAAGATTTCTACTCTAACTTCAATTCCTACTGCCTCAAAAGTGACGAGTACTGGAAATTCAAGGATGGAGGGAAGGACACTGACAACTAGTGAGATTGGTGATCGAAGGAAGAAAGGGTTGTGCTTTTGGTGTACAACCAAATATACACCAGGTCACAGGTGTATAAAATCTCAGGTGTTTTAAATAATATTGGAAGAGACAGAAGAGGAACAAGATCAAGAAGTATCAAGTAATAAAAGGGTGAGTAAGTATCGTTCTCACAAGAATCGAGGTAACCAGTAAGTCAAAATTGTCAAGGCAAAAAGATGTCACTAACTAAAAAGGAAAATAAAGATAAAGATAAAGACAAGAGGAAATGAATAGGTACGGTGAAGGTGCAATGGTGAAATGTTATGGCAATTTCAGAATGCAAGCAACTAAAATATGCCAAGGCAAAATGGAATGGATGGTGATGGCACAATAGAAGTGTAGAAATGGTGTGTATAATGTATGATGATCTGATTTTAGAGAAACAAGTAAATAGTAAAAGCAGTATGTAAATGCAAGAACACGTTTAAACAATATGTTGTACTAACACTCTATTGATGAGCTCTCTTGGGAATGATTGGTGGAGGTTCCTAAAGACTTCTTAACCCCTACTTCTACTAACATCTAGCCAGTATGGTGTATTTTTACTCGACAGAGGTTTCTAAAGTGCTCCCGCTCTCTCGAGTCATAGGAACCTGATAAACTAAAATGCCACAGCATCTCCTCTCGTTCTCAGCCACAACACTAGCCTATCGACAAAGCACACTCCTTTTAGTCGTTGAAACCCTCATGTCTCTCTCTAGTACTCTAAGATCAGATTAGGCTCTGGTTACTATCCGAAGCCCATTGCTCACGTAGATCCTCCCTTAGCTCCTCTCGGATGATCTAAGGATCTATAGCTAGGTTTCTCTCGAACACCTAACATGCACCTAAATACGGGACACTCTCATGCCTCTTACAATGCTTAAATGATTAACAACTATGAGCAAAGCAAATACACAAACACATAGAAGGCTATATATTAATAAAAAGCAAAAATTAATCATCCGTAGTAGCAACCACCTAAACAAAGCAACACATGGTGGTGTGAAATGTAAAAGAAAGTATCATCCACATACATCCTTAAACATACAACATCATCCTTTTAAAATATATGAAAAGTAAAGCAAGGGAAGGAAGATAGAAGACACCCTCGGTTGCGCAGGCCGCCGACTCTTCAACCACCACAGGACGCCTTGGTGTGCTAGCCCCTCTCGGGTGCCTAGCACACCACCCCTTCAAGCTCTATCAATGGAGGACACTTGGGCCGGAGATTGGAGGAGAAAGGTGGAAGCTTTCCACCACCAAAAACCACTCTAAAGGTGCCTCTTTTTCTGTGTTTTTGCTCCCAAAAAGGGCCACTCAAAGTCTTCCTTTTCTTATGTCACCGTCCTTAAAAAGAAGGGGTGAAAAACCCTAAAGAATAGTGAAAATTCCGGTTCTACCCCTAGTCACGTGATGGAATTTCTACAAAGGTGACAGTGGTCCCCTACTGAGGTGGCGTGTGGTCCGCTACAGTGGTGGTTGTGGCCAGGATGTAATGGCACCATCTGAAGCTCTTAAAAATATCTTCTTGTCGTTTAGCTCAGCATATGAGTCCTCCAGATTTGCCATGGCATTTTCCTATCGCTATCCTTCTATGAATGCCATGACAAATTTCCTCAACTTTACATTTTTTCTTCACCTTCACACAACAACCCAAAAGCACAACCTTTCCCGTGAAATAGCACCTGTTGCCACATAAAAATGCCAAGACATAAATAAGAAACTACATGCAATGATATGAGCCTAAAAGCATCAAAATGAGCCTATATGAGCTTAAGGACAATAAATAACTTAAGTAAAAAGGCCTAAAATATAGCCTTTTTGCGGAGTTATCACACCCCCAAACTTAATCTATTGCTTGTCCTCAAGAAATGGATAGCAGCTAGCAGAGAAGAAATGTCATGACAATTCTTAGGGTCTAGGCAAGCAAATGGTCACAGTTTTAGCCCTCAGAAAATGTCATGGCATAAACATATAAGACTTGAGGAATTTTCAAGAATGCTACCCTAAGACAAGGTCGAATGCAAGTGTGTGTGTGTGTGTGTGTGTGTGAGTGAGTGTATCTAATCTATGCTTAGTTAACTTAGAAAAATTCTAAGGAATGTTCATTATCCTAGCAAAGCATGTTTGTTCATTTAACTGCGATTTACTACTCCCCATATATATATTTTCATTTTTTCAATTTTTTACATATGCTCGACATACTGCTACGAGAGGAGCCAGCCTGTCACACTACCTTTTACTTATGCCATAGCTACCATTTATTAAAACGCAGTATCCAAGTAAAGCCATGTCAAGTTAGAAGTGTAGTGTCACCCTATGCCTCTTTCAGTAACTCATATGCGCATGAATATGCCATGCCATAGTGGAGTATCCCTCTACAGATATGTCCAGGCATTTATTTATAACTAAAAACTAAACTAAAAAGGGAGTTTTCTATTAACATCAAAATTCATTAAGACATGTAGGGTTGTTCAAGTTTTCATTCTATAAAAATTTTCTAACTTCCCTAAGCATGGAGAACATACACTCGTGTAACAATAAAATAAACACAAACCACCAAGTCATAAAACAGGTTCTATCCAAATTTCAAGTCATGCATATTCAATTCAAGTACTGACCATAAAAAATATCATTGTCGCGTGTCAAAAGTGCGCGTTTAGTGCAAGTGGTCACATCGAAAGTAATAAGTGATAAGTATTTATCGGGTTATCGTCTCCACAGGGATTGGTAGACTCAATATGTCTTCTTCGTCTTCATGTTCTGTAGAAAGAAATAAAAAAAAAACACAAGTAGTTTGGGTTGTGATGGAACTAAAATAAGACAACTAAATAAAATAAAGAAATTTGAATATTAGAGAGAGATAGGTCAGGATCCAGTTGCGTTGTATTGTGGATTTGATTGACTTGTCTTTGCCCAATGCAATCGTATATCTCTGCCTCGGCAGCACTGCAGATTACTGCCTTGGCAGCGATAATACTGTCCGCCGCGGCAATCCCTTGCTCGTGGGTGGACATTACCAAAGTTCGGCAAAGTGTCCTTGGATGACTCCGCTTATCCCTAAGTCGAAGTACTGTTGATGACTAGTCCTTGATGATACCTCCCGGCGTGAACCAATTATACTCACCAAGCAATCTCACACTTCTTTTAGCCGCTGAAACTCTTAACCTATCCCTAGGCCGAGTTAGTATTTCGCGATTGAAACACCGTACTTACCCCTTTCGTGAATCTAACTCTCCCGAGTTTAGATAAATGGATTACTTACAAACTTATCTCCCGAGCTTGAATGCAAGAACAAGGAATAACAAAGGATAAGCAAACCTTGATAGTTTTATTGCATTGAAACAAAGACAAAGTACTATCTCCTCTTACAAACACTAACAACCTTCACCTAAACCCTAAGAAAGCTTAGAACATAGTTGAGAGAAAGAAAACAAGTTTATGAATCGTCTCTCTCTCTCTCTAGGTATTCGTCTCTATTACATTGGATGGCTAGGTTTTATATAAGCTAGACCTAGGGCAAACCTTTCCTAAGTAGAATACAACTTGGAGTAGGGAACAAGTCATGTACATAATTAAAATATTTCCAAGTTTAATTCGACTAAGGGGCTTTCCCGCGTGGCCTTATCTTGGGCTTTTCCTCATGCTAGCCAGCTCCAATGCATGTGCTTTTAGTCCAGACACGTCCTTTGGATTTTTCTCTTCCAATCGCCTACAGTCTTGCTTCTTGGCTCTGAGCTGCTGCCTCGGCATTAGGTCCTGCCTCGGCCTTGTCGCTTTCGCGGCACTGGTTCCCCTGCACAGATATAAAAATGCAGTAAAACGTGCCTTTTCTGTAAATATTATCTTTATAAGCATAACTTCTAAATATATCACATTAAGTACATGCATTGGTCCAAGTGGGTGTAAATTCGGTGATTAATGTCCATAAAAGATGTAAACAGTGATAGTGAGTTGAGCACTTATCACACCCCCAAACTCGAACTATTGCTTGTCCTCAAGCAATGCCAACCATCAATTTGCCGAACTCTACTCTCTCTTGGTCTTATGTTTCCATCTATTATCCCCACCATAACTAGGCCTATTCTTAAGCCTTAACCTTTCGGCTACCCAAGGGTTTACCTAGAAACAAACTATAAGAATTGTGAGTGTGTGCGTTTTTGTGGACAAGTTTGATTAAAGGCTTTCTTAGATAAACTCTAAGTTCAAGACAAGTAGAATTGGGTTAAGTGTTCTCTTCTTTTCTAAACAACCAATTCTTGAGCCAATTTCGGGCACCTCAAGGATTGTGTTTTTCCCTTCACTAAATTCCTTCTTTCTTTTTAATATTCTTTAAAACATACTAGAACCAATTTCGGGCACCTCTAGCATGAAGAAAAGTACTTTCTAGAGCCAGTGATAGGCACCTCTAGTTACCTTCCCAAAAATCTAAGTCTTTATCACCTAAGTTCATTAAAAGAATTCCTATAATCCAACAAGTCCCAAAAGTGTTTAAAGTTCTTCCTATTGTAAGCTTCTAAGTTTTCATCCTTAAGTATCCTAAGGTTAAACCTTCTTAACAGGACCTAATCATGGTAAGGAGAAAGATTTCTATAGCCTTAAAGAATAAACTAAAGCAATACTGATGATAAGCAGTGCAAAAGTGTAGGCAGTTAATTCAAGTAAGGCGGGGAGCATGAAAATAAAAAAATCACTAGAATACTCCCTTTTTGGCAAGGCCTCGATAGTAGATTGTTGCCTTGGCAGTGAATCTGCACCCCCAAACTCAAACCAAGCATTGTCCTCAATGCTTTATATTTGAAGATTATAGCGGGCAACAAAAATGTGAAAGGAATAAGAAACATAGAAAGCAAACAACAATTAATATTGAATTATATGAACAAAATTATTAAAGAGACTCCGGAGAGCTGCTTGTAACAATTTTTCTCCTAGGTCTTGTTGCCGATTGCTTTGTTTTTGGTGAGGGCGATGGTTGAGCTTTTGCTTACCGGGGCGGTTGGACTCTTGTGGGTGGTGTCCATTGCATTGGGGCCTCCACATCTTCTCCTTCTTCCACATCGGCCATGTCTTCGGTTAGCATTATATCCGTTCCACCTTCCATTGCTGTGGCTGCCCCGGTATGGTGTGTATTCGGTCTGGCGGCGGTTGAGCTTTGGTGCACATAGGCATCTATCTCAGCTGATAGACTACCCATGATGATTGGGGATCGGGATGGAGTGCTGAAGACTGCCCTCTGTTTGGATGGTCTTCTGCTGGCAGATGATGCCGTGGCAGAATCTGCTGCCCTGGATGGGCCAGCAGCATGGTACTGTGGTGGAGGTCCCGCATGGAAGAACGACCTTGGTCCTCCCGGAGCTGGTGTAGTCTCGGTATAAGGGGCGGCTGTGACAAACATATTGCTGGGAAATTTTGGAAATTGCGCCCCTTGGTCTTGAAAAGCGTGGAGCATTATTTGGGCTAATGTGCCGTTGAAATCTCTTTGATACTCCATGTACCTCTATTGCCTGAGGTCCATTGCAGCCATCCTTTGAAAAATCTCCTGTTACGGGTCTGCTGCGGCAGAGGTGTGGGCAGTGTCTAGCATGTGTGTCGTGAATTGGGCCCCAATAGCAGTATCAGCAGTGAACTGCTGGGATGTTGCTTGGAATGGCTCTGCCTGCGTGATCTGCATGACTTTGTGACAAAAGTCTCTGGTCCATCCTCGCCTTTGGGGAGTGTATTCGTCCGTATCTTCTATTGGCACACCTGCGGCAACACACAAACCCGTGATCAAACATGGGAAATATAATGGTCCCCTATCTTTCTTACCGCATTCGTGAATTTCACGTAAGATGATCTCTCCAACATTGATGGTCCTTTTGTTGATGATCCATTGGATGAGCACCAATCGCTTTCGGTTTATCGTGCTGTTGTGGGATGTAGGGATAAGGCGTCGCTTGACAAAGGTATTCCACAGCTTGGCCTCGGGCTTTAGGCTCTACCTTGTTACGGATCCTCTATGGGTATCGGTTTCCCATGGAGTATTCACGTAACAAAGGTCGTATTTGATTAACTCGTAGTCCTCGGCAATGATGTCCTCCATGAATTCAGCGTGCACATCACTGTTCGGAGTAGGGCCATAAAAGTCGTTGATGATCTCGGGATCTAACTGGACCGGCCTATCGTGGCAGTGAACAAAGAGGGAATACTTGTTGGGCCCGTGCGCATAGAATTCCCGCACGATTGTAGCGTTCGCCGGGGCAGGTTGAAGGCAGAAAATTTCCCAATCTTGGTACTTGATTCTGTTAAAGAGATAATGCTCGATGCCGTAGTTTTCATCATTCGAGTGTTAAAAACCTTGTTCTTCCCACAATTGTCGGGCAATGAAAGATCGGTTGAAGCGATCTTCAACATTGGCTGGGGTAAATCGCTTGTAAGTGGCCATCAAGATTGTGAGAGATTTGATTTCTTGGAGATTTTCTTGGAAAGAATCTGGGAAAATTGTGGGTAGGCAGAAAGTATTGTGAGAGCAAGATTGTTAAGAATTCTAAAGTAAACAAGAAAGCAAGAGTGAATAGTTCAAGAGAAAGGGGTTTCTTATATAGGCCTCGGCCTTGTGACCGTTTGGATCCACTAGCCGTTTTATAGCCGTTACTCTTTACTGCCGATTCCTTTTCTGTCGCGGCAGGAATCTCGGCAGACTAGCCGTTACACTGTTCTGCTGCGGTTCTGACACTGTTTCTTGCCTCGACAGAATTCCTACTGTGAGCTATTTCTCCTTTATTCTTGCTTATTGTCCTATATAAAAATTAAACACACAAAAAGAAAAATAATTAAAGCAAAAACAAATTAGAAAAATACAAATAAACTAAACTAATCTTAATATATTAATAAGGAAAAGGGAGGAGATCATGTTACTGGTGGAGTGCATGCAAAAATGCATCTCCCAAAATAATTCTCTCTTGTTGGCCAGAATTATAATTCGGTTGTGGGCCACTCCCTTTTGCTGTGTGTCCATCCATCTTGAACTTGATCTTTTTGCCGAATAACTTGCCGAGCAGACTGCCAAGACAGGATATTCTGGTGTCTACTGTGTGGATGGCCTTGCATTCTTCTGGATCATCATATTTTTTTAAGTTGTGGAATGCATTGAGTTTGACTTGTTGGTCATTGACCCGCATTGTCAACTCTCCTTTTTCCACGTCAATTAAGGTGCGTCCAGTTGCAAGGAAAGGTCTCCCCAGGATGATCGGTGCATTATCATCTGCTTCAAAATCAAGGACAAGAAAGTCAGCAGGAAAAATAAACTTATCGACTCTTACCAGTATGTCCTCAATTTTGCCTTCGGGTTGCACATAGGATCGATCCACTAGTTGGAGCATAATTGTTGCAGGTCGCAAGGGCCTTACCTTCATAATTTTTACATATCGCACAAGGTATGATAAAGCAACCAGGATCCATCAACTTC
This sequence comes from Abelmoschus esculentus, assembly GCA_035048815.1. Taxonomy (NCBI): domain Eukaryota; kingdom Viridiplantae; phylum Streptophyta; class Magnoliopsida; order Malvales; family Malvaceae; genus Abelmoschus; species Abelmoschus esculentus. Next base: position 9,792,480 of record JAUCBN010000059.1, read on the forward strand.
GGTGGCATGCGATTGTGTAGCATTGCCATGCATCCCTCGGTAGCAGCCACTGTTTCAAACTCACCTATTTGTTTCCTCTTAGACACCATGTCTTTTAAGAACTTGGCATAATTAGGCATTTGTTCAATTGCCTCTACGAATGGTATGTTAATGTGGACTTGCTTTAAGATGTCAAGGAATTTCTTGAATTGTTGGTCCTGTTTTTGCTTTTTCAACCTTTGTGGGAAAGGTGGTGGTGGTCTCATCTCATCCAGGGTTTCTTTAGTTTGAAAATTAATACCTGGCACCACTGGGTTGTTGCTGTCTCGGCAGACTGTTTAGGAGCTGCTGTGTGTCGCGTGTCCAAAGTGTGCGTTTAGTGCAAGTGGAAACATCGCAAGTAATAAGTGATAAGTATTTTATCGAGTTATCGTCTCCTCAGGGACCGGTATACTTAATATACTTTCTTCACCTTCTTGTTCTGTAGAAAAAGTAAAGAACACAAGTGAGTTGATTTGATTTATCGAAACTAAAATAACTAAATAAAAATAAAGGATCGAAATAGTAGAGAGAGATGGGCTAGGATCCAGTTGCGTCGTATTGTGGATTTGATTGACTTGTCTCTGTCCAATGCAATCGTATATCACTACCTCGGCAGCACTGCAGTTTACTGCCTTGGCAGCGACAATACTGTCTACCGCGGCAATCCCTTGCTCATGGGTAGACTTTACCAAAGTTCGGTAAAGTGTCCTTGGATGACTCAGCTTATCCCTAAGTCAGAGTGCTGTTGATGACTAGTCCTTGATGATACCTCCCGGCGTGAACCAATTATACTCACCAACCAATCTCACACTTCTTTTAGCCGCTGAAACTCTTAACCTATCCCTAGGCCGAGTTAGTATTTCGCGATTGAAACACCGTACTTATCCCTTTCGTGAATCTAACTCTCCCGAGCTTAGATAAATGGATGATCACAATATCCTCTCCCGAGCTCAATTGTGAAACAAGGAATAAAAAAGGATAAGCAAAACTTGATAACTTTATTGCATTGAATCAAAGACAAAGTACAATCTCCTCTCACAAATACTCGACAACCTTCACCTAATCCCTAAGAAGGTTTAGAACGTAGTGGAGTGGAAAGAAACAAGAATAGAAATCGGCTCTCTCCCTAGGTATTTCGTCTTTTGTACATTGGGTGGCTAGGTCCTTATATAGGCTAGACTTAGGGCAAACCTTTCCTAAGTAGAATACAACTTGGAGTAGGGAACAAGTCAAGTACATAATAATAATATATTTCCAAGTTTGCTTCGGCTAAGGAGGCTTTCCCGCGTGGTCTTCCTTTGGGCTTTTCCTTGTGCTAGCCAGCTCCGATCCATGGGCTTCATGTCCAAACACGTTCCTTGGATTTTTATCTTTCCATCGCTTATAGTCTTGCTTCCTGTCTTTTGCTGCTGCCTCAGCATTAGGTCCTGCCTCGGCCTTGTCACTGCCGCGGCACTGGTTCTCCTGCACAGATATGAAAACGCAGTAAAACGTGCCTTTTTCTGTAAATATTATCTATATGAGTATAACTTCTAAATATATCACATTAAGCACATGCATTGGTCCGAGTGGGTGTATATTTGATGATTAATGCCCACAAAAGGAGTAAAATGTGATAGTGTGTTGAGCACTTATCACACCCCCAAACTCGAACTATTGCTTGTCCTCAAGCAATGCAAACCATCAATTTGCCGAACTAAACTCTCTCTTGGTCTTACATGTCCATCTATTCTCCCCAACCATAACTAGGCCTATTCTTAAGCCTTAACCTTTCGGCTACCCAAGGGTTTACCTAGAAACAAACTATACGAATTGTGAGTGTGTGCGTTTTTGTGGACTAGTTGATTAAAGGCTTTCTTAGATAAACTCTAAGTTCAAGACAAATAGACATTGGTTAAGTGTTCTTTTCTTTTCAAACACCAAATCTTGAGCCAATTTCGGGATCCTCAAAGACTTGTGCTTTTCTTTTCACTAAAATTTTTCTTTCTTTTTATTACTCCTTAAAACATACTAGAGCCAATTCCGGGCACCTCTAGCATGAAGAAGAGACTTTCTAGAGCCGGTGGTAGGCACCTCTAGGTACTTTCCAAAAATCTAAGTCTTTATCATCTAAGTTCATTAAAAGAATTCCTATAATCCAACAAGTCCCAAAAGTGTTTGAAGTTCTTCCTATAGTAAGCTTCTAAGTTTTCATCCTTAAGCATCCTAAGGTTAAGCCCTCTTAACAGAACCTAAACGTGGTAAGGAGAAAGATTTCTATAGCCTTAAAGAATAAGCTAAGGCAATACTGATGAGAAGTAGTGCAAAAGTGTAAGCAGTAAATTCAAGTAAGGCGGGGAGCATAAAAATTAAAAAAAAAAAATCACTGGAATACTCCCTTTTTGGCAAGGCCGCGGCAGTAGATTGCTGCCTTGGCAGTGAATCTGCACCCCCAAACTCAAACCAAGCATTGTCCTCAATGCTTTATATTTGAAGAAGTAAGCGGCAAAACAAAATATGAATATAAAAAGCAACAAATAAAAACAGTAGAAGCAATTAATATTGAGTTAAGGACAAAGAAATTTAAAGCGACTCCGAAGAGCTGCTTGTAACAATTTTCCTCCTCGGCCTAGCTGCCAAATGCTTTGTCCTTGGTGAAGGCAATGGTTGTGTCTTTGCTTGCCGGGGCGGTTGGACTCGAGTGGGTGGTGTCCGTTGCATTGGGGCTTCTACCTCCTCTCCTTCTTCTACATCAACAATCTCTTCGGTGAGCATTACGTCCGTTCCTCCTACCATTGCTGTTGCTCCTCCGGTGTGGTGTGTACTTGGGCCGGCGACAGTGGAGCTTTGGTGCACATAGGCATCTATCTCGGCTGATAGACTACCCGTGATAATTGGCGATCTGGGTGGAGTGCTGAAAACGGCCCTTCGCTTGGATGGCCTTCTGTTGAAAGACGAGGCCGCGGCAGAATCTGTCGCCCTAGATGGGCCGGTAGCCTGGTATTGGGGCTGAGGGTCCGCATGGAAGAACGGCCTTGGTCCTCCCGGGGCTGGTGTAGTTTCAGTGTAAGGTGCGGCTGTGACGAACATGTTGCTGGGAAACTCCGGGAATTGTACTCCTTGGTCCGGGAAGGCGTGCAACATCATCTGGGCTAGAGTGCCATTGAAGTCCCTTTGGTACTCCATGTACCTTTGCTGTCGGTGATCCATTGCTGCCATCCGTTGCAAGATTTCTTGGTACGGGTCTGCTGCGGCAGAGGTGTGGACAGTACCAGGCATGTCTGCCGTGTATTGGGCCCCGGTAGCAGTATCGGCAGTGAACTGCTGCGGCGTTGCTTGGACAGGCTCTGCTTGTGTGATCTGCATGACTTTGTGACAGAAATCCCAGGTCCATCCTCGTCGTGGGGGCGTGTATTCATCTATTTCTTCAATGGGTACACCTACAGAAACACATAAACCCGTAATCAAGCAAGGGAAATACAATGGTCCCCTATCTTTCTTAACGCACTCGTGAATTTCCCTTAGGATAATATCGCCAACATTGATGGTCCTATTGTTGATGATGGATTGGATAAGCACCAATCTGTTGTGATCCACCGTGCTATTGTGTGATGTTGGGATGAGGCGTCGTTTGACGAAGTATTCCACATCTTGGCCTCCGGCTTTAGGCTTTTTCTTGTTACGGATCCTCGATGGGTACCGGTTTCCCATGGGGTGTTCCCGTAACAAAGATCGTCTTTATTGAGTTCATAGTCCTCGGTAGTGATATCTTCCAAGAATTCGGCATGAATATCACTGTCTGGGGTGAGGCCGTAGAAATTATTGATCGTCTCGGCATCGAGCTGGACAGGCCTGCCGCGACAGTGAACAAAGAGGGAGTCTTTGTTGGGCCCGTGCGCATAGAACTCCCGGACGATCGTGGCATTCGCCTGGGCAGGTTGCAGACAGAAAATTTCCCAATCTGGTACATAATTCTGTCATATAGGTAGTGCTCAATGCCGTAGTTCTCTTCGTCCGCATGTTGGAAACCTTGCTCTTCCCAAAGTTGCCTAGCGATGAAAGATCGGTTGAATCGATCTTCAACGTTGGCTGGGGTGAATCTTTTGTATGTTGCCATCAAGATAGAGATATATGAGTTCTTGGAATTTTTTTTTGAAGAGAATCTGGAGATTTTACAAGAATTAGTAGGCATAGAGTAATGTGAGAGAGATTGTTATGAATACTAAAGAAAACAAGAAAGTAAGAGTGAATAGTTCAAGAGGAAGGAGTTTCTTGTATAGGCCTCGGCCTTGTGACCGTTGAAACCACTAGCTGTTTGTAACCGTTTCCTTTGTCTGACGTTTCCTTTTTCTACCGCGGCAGGAATCTCGGTAGACTAGCCGTTACACTGTTCTGCCCGTTGGGACTGCTGCGGCCCTGACACTATTTTATTGCCTCGACAGAGTTCCTGCTGTGAACTACTTTTCCCTTATTCTTGCTTATTAACCTAAAAAATAAAACACACGGAAAGAGAAAATACTTAAAGCAAAAATAAATAGAAAAATAAACATAATCTACTAACCCTAATATAATAATAAAGAAAAGGAGAGTGGTCATGTTACTGGTGGAGAGCATGCAAATGCATCTCCCAAAATTATTCTCTCCCTTAGGCCCAAATTGTGAATCGGTTGTGGGCCGCTCCTTTTTGCTGGCTGTCCATCCACCTTGGGCTTAATCTTTTTGCCGAATATCCTGCCGAGTAGACTGCCCAGGCAGGATATCTTGGTGTCTATTGTGTGGACGGCCTTGCACTCCTCTGGATCATTATACTTCTGTAAGTTGTGGAATGCATTGAGTTTGACTTGTTGGTCATTGACCCGCATTGTCAACTCTCCTTTTTCCACGTCAATTAGGGTACGTCCAGTTGCAAGGAAAGGTCTCCCAAGGATGATCGGTGCATTGTCATCTGCTTCACAATCAAGGACAAGGAAGTCAATAGGAAAAATAAACTTGTCAACTCTTACCAGTATGTCCTCGATTTTGCCTTCATGTTGCACATAGGATCTATCCGCTAGTTGGAGCATCACTGTTGTCGGCTTTGCCCTTCCAATTCCAAGATTTTGAAAAATTGATTTGGGCATGAGGTTTATGCTTGCTCCAAGGTCGCATAGGGCCTTACCTTCATAATCCTTTCCTATCGCACAAGGTATAGTAAAGCAGCTAGGATCTTTTAACTTTGGTGGCATGCGGTTATGCAGCATTGCCATGCATCCCTCGGTAGCAGCCACTGTCTCAAACTCACCTATTCGTTTCCTCTTTGACACCATGTCCTTTAGGAACTTGGCATAGTTCGACATTTGTTCAATAGCTTCAACGAAAGGTATGTTGATGTGGACTTGCTTCAAGATGTCGAGGAACTTCTTGAATTGCTGGTCCTGTTTTTGCTTTTTCAACCTTTGTGAGAAAGGTGGTGGTGGTCTCATCTCATCCAGGGTTTCTTTAGTTTAAAATTTTATACCTGGCATCACTGAAGTTGTTGCTGCCTCGGTAGGCTGCTCAGGAGCTACAGTGCTTTCTACCGGGGCAGTGCTATTAGCTTCAGTTTGCTCAGCCTCTTCTTTTGCTTGATCCGCTGATTGAATTTGGCTCTCTGGGATCTTCTCCTTCAGCTGTAGACCACTCCTAGTAGTGATTGCTTTGCACTGTTCATGGCTCATTACCTTAGCAACTTCAGTATTGCTAGGTAGTCCTCCCTATGGTCTAGTGTTTATGCATTGAGCAAACATCCCAACCTGAGTTTCCAGCGTTTTTATGGCCGCTTCTTGATTTTGCAGCCTTATCTCAGTTCTATTCATGAAGGCATCTGTCCTCTTGATGAAATTACTATTTTCTGCCATGTATGACTCAGTTTTCATCATGAAGGCCTTTAGCGTGTTCTCCAATGAACTTACCGGTTGCTGCTGCATCTGCGGCGGCGGCATCGACTGCTGGGCTTGCTGCTGCGGCATCGGTTGCTGAAATCCCGAAGGTTGGGTGATTGGATTTAAGGCATTGTTAGGGTTACTCCATGATAGGTTTGGATGCTTCTTCCATGATGGGTTGTATGTGTTGGACAACACATTGTTGCGGTTGTAGTTCCCAACATACAGACCAGTTTCTTGATTCATGCAATCAGAGGAACTGTGGTTACCTCCACATAAGTCACAATATGAATCAATTACCTTGACCTCACGGGTATTTTGTTGTAACTGCAGGTTTTGCACCATCTTGGTAAGAGAGGCCAATTGTGCTGCCACTGAACTTGATGAGTCTAATTCATGTACCGTGGCTTGGCGTCTTACTCCTCCTCGCCTAGATGTAGGAAACTGAAAGTCATTCTTTGCGAGTTTATTCAATATTTCAATAGCTTCCTCAGGTGCTTTATCCAGGAGTGTTCCGTTTGCTGAGGCATCTAACATCATCCTTGTCGGGGCATTCGTGGCATTGTAAAACATTGTCACTTGTGTCCATAGGGGAAATCCATGCAAAGGACACTTGTGTAGTAAATCTCTGTAGCGCTCCCATGCCTCGTACATTGATTCGTCTTCTGCCTGTCGAAAAGAAGTAATTTCATTACGGATTTTATCATATAGATTAGTGGGATTAAAACGAGTAATGAAATCACAGCAAAGTTCACTCCAAGATGCAATAGGTCCTCCTGGAATACTATTTAACCAAGCTTTCGCCCTATCCCTCAGTGAATAGGGGAATAGCTTTAATCACAAGACATCTTCATGGACTACTTGGATTTTGAAAGAGTTGCAGATTTCCATGAAGGACTTGAGGTACTGCCTTGTGTCTTCAGTTGCAGACCCACCAAATTGTCCAATTGTATTTAACATATTGAACATAACAGGTTTTAGTTCAAAATGGGCTGCTTCAATCTCCGGTGTAACGAATCCTGGGTTTAATCCGTTTAAAGTCCTCTTCCAGGAAGTCACTGACAGTGAGCTGCGGCGGCCCAGGTGGTGGCAGAAGTCCTCCATTATCGGCAGGTAAATTTTGTCCTGCCGGGTGTTCTGCCATAGCTCCTTGGATCTGTCTCCTCAACCTTTGCCTTGTTCTTTCGATCTCGGGATCTAACTCGTACATGAGGTTGGTTGGATTGGCCCTGGTCATACACCACGAAAAACAAAAGTAAAATAAAAATAAAAATAAACAAGAAAATAAAGAAAACAAAATTTAGTTGTCAGTCCCCGGCAACGGCGCCAAAAACTTGTTACATGTCAAAAGTGTGCGTTTAGTGCAAGTGGACACATCGCAAGTAATAAGTGATAAGTATTTTATCGAGTTATCGTCTCCTCAGGGACCGGTATACTTAATATGCTTTCTTCACCTTCTTGTTCTGTAGAAAAAGTAAAGAACACAAGTGAGTTGATTTATTTATCAAGACTAAAATAACTAAATAAAAATAAAGGATCGAAATAGTAGAGAGAGATGGGCTAGGATCCAGTTGCGTCGTATTGTGGATTTGATTGACTTGTCTCTGTCCAATGCAATCGTATATCACTACCTTGGCAACACTGCAGTTTATTGCCTTGGCAGCGACAATACTTTCTGCCGCAACAATCCCTTGCTCGTGGGCAGACTTTACCAAAGTTCGGCAAAGTGTCCTTGGATGACTCCGCTTATCCCTAAGTCAGAGTGTTGTTGATGACTAGTCCTTGATGATACCTCCCGGCGTGAACCAAGTATACTCACCAACCAATCTCACACTTCTTTTAGCCGTTGAAACTCTAAACCTATCCCTAGGCCGAGTTAGTATTTCGCGATTGAAACACCGTACTTTCCCCTTTCGTGAATCTAACTCTCCCGAGCTTAGATAAATGGATGATTCACAATATCCTCTCCCGAGCTCAATTGTGAAAACAAGGAATAACAAAGGATAAGCAAACCTTGATAACTTTATTGCATTGAATCAAAGACAAAGTACAATCTCCTCTCACAAATACTCGACAACCTTCACCTAATCCCTAAGAAGGTTTAGAACATAGTGGAGAGGAAAGAAACAAGAATAGAAATCGTCTCTCTCCCTAGGTATTTCGTCTTTTGTACATTGGGTGGCTAGGTCCTTATATAGGCTAGACCTAGGGCAAACCTTTCCTAAGTAGAATACAACTTGGAGTAGGGAACAACTAAAGTACATAATAATAATATATTTCCAAGTTTGCTCGGCTAAGGAGGCTTTCCCGCGTGGTCTTCCTTTGGGCTTTTCCTTGTGCTAGCCAGCTCCGATCCATGGGCTTCAAGTCCAGACACGTTCCTTGGATTTTTATCTATCCATCGCTTATAGTCTTGCTTCCTGTCTTTCTGCTGTTGCCTCGGCATCAGGTCCTGCCTCGACCTTGTCGCTGCCGCGGCACTGGTTCTCCTGCACAGATATGAAAACGCAGTAAAACGTGCCTTTTTTTGTAAATATTATCTATATGAGTATAACTTCTAAATATATCACATTAAGCACATGCATTGGTCCGAGTGGGTGTATATTTGATGATTAATGCCCATAAAAGGAGTAAAAAGTGATAGTGTGTTGAGCATTTATCACTGTGCTCTCTGCCGGGGCAATGTTATCAGAATCAGTTTGCTCAGCCTCTTCTTTTGCTGGATCTGCTGATGAATTTTGGCTTGCTAGAATCTTTTCCTTCAGTTGTAGACCACTCCTAGTAGTGAAAGCTTTACACTGTTCATGGCCCATTACCTTAGCAATTTCAGTATTGCTAGGTAGTCCTCCTTGTGGTCTAGTGTTTATGCTTTGAGCAAACTGCCCAACCTGGGTTTCTAGCGTTTTAATGGCCGCTTCTTGATTTTGCAACCTCATCTCAGTTCTATTCATAAAAGCATCTGTCCTTTTGATGAAATTACTATTTTCTGCCATGTATGACTCTGTTTTCATCATAAAGGCTTTAAGCGTGTTTTCCAACGAACTTACCGGTTGCTGCTGCATTTGCTGCTACGACATTGGTTGCTGGACTTGCGGCGATGGCAGATGTTGCATCGGTTGCTGAAATCCTGAAGGTTGGGTGGCTGGGTTTAAGGCATTGTTAGGGTTGCTCCATGATAGGTTTGGATGCCTCTTCCAGGAGGGGATGTATGTGTTGGACATCATATTGTTGCGGTTGTAGTTTCCAACATACATACCGGTTTCTTGATTAAAACAATCAGAGGAACTGTGGTTACCTCCACATAAGTCACAATAAGAATCAATTACCTTAACCTCACGGGTATTTTGTTGTAACTGCAGGTTTTGCACCATCTTGGTAAGAGAGGCCAATTGTGCTGCCACTGAATTTGATGTGTCTAACTCATTCACCGTTGCTTGGCGTCTTACTCCTCCTCGCCTAGATGTAGGAAATTGAAAATCATTCTTCGCGAGTTTGTTTAGTATTTCAATAGCTTCCTCAGGTGCTTTATCAAGGAGTGTTCCGTTCGCCGAGGCATCTAACATCATCCTTGTCAGGGCATTTGTGGCATTATAAAACATGGTCACTTGTTTCCATAGGGGAAATCCATGCAAAGGACACTTGTGCAGTAACTCCCTGTATCGCTCCCATGCCTCGTACATAGGTTCGTCATCTGCTTATCGAAAAGAAGTGATTTCATTACGAATTCTATCATATAAGTTTGTAGGATTAAAACGAGTAATAAAATCATGGCAAAGTTCATTCCAAGATCTAATAGATCCTGCTGGAATGCTATTTAACCAAGCTTTCACCCTATCCCTCAGTGAATAGGGGAATAGCTTCAATATCAAGACATCTTCATGGACTCCTTGGATTTTAAAAGAATTGCATATCTCCATGAAGGACTTGAGGTGCTGCCTTGCATCTTCAATTATAGACCCACCAAACTGTCCAATAGTGTTAAGCATATTGAACATGATAGGTTTCATTTCAAAGTGGGCTGCTTCTATCTCCGGTGTAACAACTCCTGGGTTGAATCCATTTAATTCCTCTTCCAGGAAGTCTCTGACAATGAGCTACCGTGGCCCAGGTGGCGGCGGTAAACCTCCATTGTCGGAAGGTAGGTTTTGTCCTGCCGAGTGATCTGCCATAGCCTCTTGGATTTGTCTCCTCAACCTTAGCCTTGTTCGTTCGATCTCTGGATCTAATTCGTATAAAGGGTTGGTTGGGTTTGCCCTGGTCATACACCAAGAAAAACAAAAGTAAAATAAAAATAAAAAGGAACAAGAAAATAAAGAAAATAAAATTTAGTTGCCAATCCCCGGCAACGGCGCCAAAAACTTATCGCGTGTCAAAAGTGCGCGTTTAGTGCAAGTGGACACATCGAAAGTAATAAGGGATACGTATTTATCGGATTATAGTCTCCACAGGGATTGATAGACTCAATATGTCTTCTTCGTTTTCTTGTTCTGTAGAAAGAAATAAAAAAACACAAGTAGTTTGGGTTGTGATGAACTAAAATAAGACAACTAAGTAAAATAAAGAAATTTGAATATTAGAGAGAAATAGGTCAGGATCCAGTTGCGTTATATTGTGGATTTGATTGACTTGTCTCTGCCCAATGCAATCGTATATCTCTGCCTCGGCAGCACTGCACATTACTGCCTTGGCAGCGATAATACTGTCCGCCGCGGAAATCCCTTGCTCGTGGGTGGACTTTACCAAAGTTCGACAAAGTGTCCTTGGATGACTCCGCTTATCCCTAAGTCGAAGTACTGTTGATGACTAGTCCTTGATGATACCTCCCGGCGTGAACCAATTATACTCACCAACCAATCTCACACTTCTTTTAGCCGCTGAAACTCTTAACCTATCCCTAGGCCGAGTTAGTATTTCGCGATTGAAACATCGTACTTACCCCTTTCGTGAATCTAACTCTCCCGAGTCTAGATAAATGGATTACTTACAAACTTCTCTCCCGAGCTTGAATGCAAGAACAAGGAATAACAAAGGATAAGCAAACCTTGATAGTTTTATTGCATTGAAACAAAGACAAAGTACAATCTCCTCTCACAAATACTAACAACCTTCACCTAAACCCTAAGAAAGCTTAGAACATAGTTGAGAGAAAGAAAACAAGTTTATGAATCAGCTCTCTCTCTAGGTATTCGTCTCTGTTACATTGGATGGCTAGGTCTTTATATAGGCTAGACCTAGGGCAAACTTTTCCTAAGTAGAATACAACTTGGAGTAGGGAACAAGTCATGTACATAATTAAAATATTTCCAAGTTTAATTCGACTAAGGGGCTTTCCCGCGTGGCCTAGTCTTGGGCTTGTCATCATGCTAGCCAACTCCGATCCATGAGCTTTTAGTCCAGACACGTCCTTTGGATTTTTCTCTTCCAATCGCCTACAGTCTTGCTTCCTGGCTCTCAGCTGCTGCCTCGGCATTACGTCCTTCCTCGGCCTTGTCGCTGTCGCGGCACTGGTTCTCCTACACAGATATAAAAATGCAGTAAAACGTGCCTTTTCTGTAAATATTATCTCTATAAGCATAACTTCTAAATATATCACATTAAGTACATGCATTGGTCCAAGTGGGTGTAAATTCGGTGATTAATGCCCATAAAAGATGTAAACAGTGATAGTGAGTTGAGCACTTATCAATCATCATCGGGCATCACAACTAGAATCCTATAAACTTGTCCTAAAACTTACACATTTGTCATGACATTTTTGTACAACTACTACTATCGTGCAACATGAAAATGGAGTAGAGAACGACATGTAACTTCCCAAAAATGGCCTTAGATGTTATCAAGGTCGGATCAAGGGTTCAATTGAACCGATCAAGCCAATTAGCCTAAATCTGGGAATTTGTTTTTATAAATGGTTTTCAAAGGAAATAAAATATTGAAAAAATACTCTAAAATTATTATTTGGACTCTATTTGAATTTGGTATTCTCAATTTTGTAAAATTACACTATGAACCTTGACATTTTGGAAAGTAATGACTATTTTGTAAAAATGACTATTTTAGTGACTAAAATGTAATTGGGTCAAAACTTAGAATCTTTAAGGGGCTATTTATCCAATCTTTCTCATCAGATCTAACCTTCCAAAAATCTCTTTATAAACTCCTTTTAATTACCATAAAGATTTTTATTGAGATTTATTTCCCATTTTTTACTAAAATCACCTTTTCACCTAACTTATCATTTTCTCTCAACTTCTCCTAATTTTCTTGGTTTCCAATCAGATTTCTCTTCAATTTTATCAAGGTAAATCACATCTTTTTGGTTTAATTTCTTTCATATTATTCTCTCCTTATTTCTCTTCAATTTCCTTACATTTTACAACTTGTTTTTCATGGGTTTTGCAATTGGAAGGAGGTTGGATCTTTTTTGGAGGTAAGAAATCATTCAAACCTTTCAAATTTGAGTTCTTTATTGAAATTCCCAAGTTTTTGATCCATTGCATTAAGTTCTTGATTTGTTTTATGGTTTTAATTGGTGATTTTCGGTTTTTATCGGTTAATTTTGATTGAATTGATGCAATCCCATAATAAGATGATACCAGATGGTTTTCAATGGGTAAATCAATGAATTTTGATGTGTTTTAACATAGAATTAATGGTTCATGGATGGGTAAACCCGGATCTTAGGTTTCGGTGATGTTAATTGGCTTAGATCTTCGGTTTATGGCTTGTTTAGGTGGTTGAATGTTTGCTGTTGGTTTAGGATGTTTAGATCATGGTTCTTGGTTGTGTTTTGATGTTGAGAAGTATTAATTTTCGTTGGCTAAGGGCTGGAGGTCAATCGGATGAGTTTCAGATATGTTTCGGATGTGTTTTCGGTTTTCTTAAGTGTAGTTTTTGGGGTTATTTGTTTGGGATGTGTGGGAGATTGATTGAATGCATTAATATGAATTAATCCCTATGATTTTGTTGTGTTAAAACAGGGCAAGATGTTGAGCTAAGTGTTGGATGTGTTTCGGAAAAGGCGAGAATGTCGGTTGGCTTCGACAAGCGAGTTTCGGACAAGTGGTGAGTGGGCTGCCGTATCGGCAAGGTTTTACTTGTTTTATCAAAGGTTTGGGGGTGTAGGGATGGAGTGAAAAACCTTCCTACGCTCGAAAGTAAGTTAAATTGTTTTTCTCTCTTAATGGTTCCCATATCGCTCCATATTTTCCATGTTTTGGTCATGCTCTTAATGTAGTTTTTGCATATGTGATTTATGCATGAGAAATGATAAGTGCTTTGGCTAAATGTTGTTTTCATTATTGTCCATTGGTATCGGATATGTTTTAGCAATTGAACATTCCATGATTTTTATTAATTTCTATGATTTGATAACATATCGAATGATTGGTAGTGTTGCATTGGTTTTATGAAAGATGATTAAGAAGAAATGGTTTCCAATACATGAATTGAGTTTGAAAATGATGCATGCATGTGTTAGCTATTGTATATACATGGTTTATGATGGTTTCCATGACTTTTAAAGCATGAGAATAATTTGGAATAACATATGGTTATTACCTTTTCCCCGAATAAAGCCGTTGAGCATGATTTGAGTTCACTTTGATGAACATATGTTGAGTGCATTGTAAAACAGCTAGCTTCCATGCATAGTGAGAATGATATTAGCTTAGTGACACTATTTTAAGACCACGAATACAAATGACATTTCATTAGGATTAAGTGCACTATAATATTGAATTAATATGTTGTGTTGCCTACACGTAAACAAGGGTGACTTTGTGTCCGACCGTGCGTGTAGAGCTTGCCTACATGTAAACAGGGGTGACTTTGTGTCCGACTGTGCGTGTAGAGCTTGCCTATATGTAAGCAAGGGTGACTTAGTTGCCAATATGCATGGTTTATGATTTGTGTCCGACCGTGTGTGTAGAGCTTGCCTACACGTGTAGAGCTTCCATGCATAGTGTAGAGCTTGCCTACACGTAAACAAGGGTGACTTTGTGTCCGACCGTGCGTGTAGAGCTTGATAAGGAATAAGGAATCCGTGTATTCGATGGGTATAAGGTTTGAACTAAGCTAGTAACTTAGTTGCCAATATGCATGGTTTATGATTTGAGCATTTTTTTGTGCATTGAAAAGCATGAGATTGTATCACACGTTGATATAGAATTATTTATAAAATGTAATGTTTTAAGATCATGAATTTCACAAGCATGTGGTTTAAATAAGTTTTGTGCAAGTATATGAGCACAAGAGAATGGCCTAAGTGTTGTTATGTGTTTAAAAAATAAGACTTTTGATGTGCACATTAAAGTGCATATGGTTTAAGTTTTGCTAGGTGTATAGCATATAAGACTTGAGATGATGCATAGAGATGCATATGTATTAAAAAGGCCATAAGTATTATTGTTGTTTTAAAAGCATGAAAGTCTTGTGAATTTTAGTTTTGAGTTGTATGAGATAATTGACCCTTGATAAGGAAACGGATTTGGTTTTGTAAACAATGTTTGAGACACTTATATTGAGCATGATATGGCATGATTTAAAGTGTTTTATTGATGGACTTATGGGCTGCATTGCAAGGGTGATATTTCTATGTTTTACCCCTCACTAAGCTTATGCATACCCTCTCTTTTACCTTGCAATGCAGAGATATTAACTGAGGCAGCCAAGAGAAGCAAGATTCCAAGTGCGTGTCGATGAAAAGCTCAAGTATGTGTTCTAAAGTTTAGTACTAGTAAGAGAGCAATGGGGGTATGGTTTCATTGTTGTAAAAGTTGGTTTTTGGTTGACATGAGTCACTTTAGTTATATGAACTTGAGTATGTATAGAATGCTGAGCAATGTTGTTGTCTTGTAAGTAAAAGCATTTAAAGAAAGTTTGATGTATGCTTATGTGTTTGATTGAGGTATGCTTACCCTTGTATGGTTTTGACTATTGTGAAAAATTTAGGAAGCATGCCTATAGGAGTTGTGGGGTCTATGATGGTTTCAAGTGGTTGTATAATTTGCTCTTAATGTTTAGGAATTATGCATATAGTTGATGGTGATCAATGGTTGTGTCTTGTATGGGTTAAATCTACTTAAAAGGACTGATTTTATGTTTCTAGGCACGAAGGTATCGAAACTTCCAGGTAGGTTTCGAAACCTTGCGGGCTAGTTGGATATTGAAACCTTACTGGAATGAAAGTTTTGAAACTTTCAAGGAAAATTTTCGAAACCTTTTCCATAAAGTTTCGAAACTTTCAATGAAGGTTTTGAAACCTTTGATTGGTTATTAGTTGATAGTTGTCGGAATTGCATTTTAGTCCCGGATATCTTCCTATGTTCAATTATGGTAGCTACGAATGTTATTTTGATTTGAAATTTCACCTTGATGCATAAAGTTGACTTAATTTCAAGTTGGCTAACTTAAATTGGATGTAGTCCCTAGAAATTAAAAGTTTTACATTTTGGTCCCTAGTTAGTGAAACATGTAATTGATGATATTAGAATGCTCTGTTTGGTCTGAAATTTATCATGAGTGTTCTTTGCATGTTTAATTGAACTTTGATGGAATGAATTTCTACCTTGCCAATAAAATTTTAAATATTCACGTTTTAGTGCTTAAGTTGCTCATGTGTTAATCGAGTGCTCAATTGTGGTCGAATTGCTTCCGTTCTTGTTTTGCATGAAATCGAAACATAGAGGAACATAATTATACCTTTAGATAAGATAAAAAAAATTATATAACGTTTTTAGGGTTGTTTATCGGATTGAGCCTTTGCGGGTTTGGCTCGGTATTCCCCGTATAATCCTTTAGATTCGGTTTCGTTTAGGCCGGGCTAAGGGGGTTACATTTGATAGTATCAGAGCCAGGTTTAGAATCTTTTGGGGAGTCGATGTTGGTAGTGGTGATGATATATTTGCTTTGTTGTATAACATGGACTATTGTTTTGCCATGCACGGTGATTGATTATTGTTTAAATGCAAATATGTTGCTAGGTATTGATGCTTGGTGTTTGATCTATGTTATGGTATGCTAGAAATAGCCTTGATTGACAATTATGGTGTTTGTAAGTATGATTTAATCTTGTTGCATTAATATGTCATTGGTTGATAAATGAATTTTACCAAGATCTTTTATTGATAAAATGAGTGGATTTAGCATGGAATGGCTATTGTGTGGATAAGCATGGTGTTTGTTTTATGCTTTGCTGAGATGGTGTTGATATCATGGTATATGGTGGTTGTATCATATAATGGTTGAACTTGTGTTGTTGGGGATTTATTTTGGGATACCCATTGCTCTAACTACTACTAGAAAATTGTTCTATATTATACTTGAGCTACTTGGAACTTGCTTTTCGCTGACCTTACTATTTTGTAAAAATGTTGTTGTTGTAAAATTATGATGTTTTTGATATGGGACTGATAAGAGAGCTAAGACTTGTTATTGGAGGAGTTTTGGAGGATCAACAAGTTCATGTTGTGTTTTACAGTGTGGTGTTGAGATGACAGATTTTGAGTCAACTGGGTCCTCAATCGTGTCGGAGTGTGAAAGGGTCTTTGGATCAACTAGGTCTGGGAACCTGTTGTGTTTGTGAGTAGCGGATGGCTACATCTCTAGGAGTACCTTAGAATGTCCTCGAGTGGTTATGTGCAAGATGAATTGAATGTTCAGAAAACGTACAAGATGTGGCAGAGTTGAGTATTCTGTGAGTACCAAGCTTTGATGGTTTTATATGTTGAGGCGTGGGAAAGGTTTGCAAGTTAGTAGTTGAAATTATTGGAGTTGAGGATGTTATTTGTGGGTGTGAACAATAATCATGCTTAGTGTAAGAGCACATATATGCATATATCTATAGATATTATAGGACATGCATGCATTCTCGAGCATGATATTAGAAATTACATTTACATGCACTTGTACAAGCATTTAGGAGGGCATACAGGAAATCATGCATACATTTGTTCACACTTGTGAGTATCTCCTTTAAGGATGGAAGTTGTGCGTGGTTAGTTCTTTTGGGTGAAGGCCTGGAGTTAAAAAAAAGTATTGAAAGATCTTCCTTATTGGCCTATAGCTTGTTGTGTTGTGGGTTAATTACTCTTTTGGTTAAAGAATAATCCTAGATAGGGATTGGTTGGTTGGCTTGGAGTTGTGAATAGTTGAACCCGAGGGGAATATTCTGAGTTATGGTTTGTTTTGAGTTGGTCATTAAGAAATTTAGGGTAAAGTTTTGTGAGTTCTTTCCGGTTAGAGTTTGGAGGTTGTGAGAGGGTTATAGCATGTTGTGTGTTGTGGGGCAGTTTGGTGTTTTTCAGAGTGGTGTGGTTTCGTTTTATGAAAAAAGTGTTATTTTATCGTCATGGTTGGTGGAAATGCTACCTAGAATCCTTTGTAGTATTGTTTAATAGGTGGTTAGGTCGGGGGTTTTGGTCGATCTAATGTTTTTCAGGAGTATCGGGTCAAGTAGAAAAAAGAGTTATAAATAATAAGAAATATGTCATTATGGGAGTTGTGGTATTATAGGTTTGAGTCATGGTTTTGGTTGTGCAGTAAAGGTGGAAAATGTACGTATTGTGTTTTTGAAGAGTTGGGTTTACTTTGGGTAAAGTTAGATTGTGGTGGTGTTTGAGTTGTGTGACGGGGTTTGCTGGACAGTTTATGACCTATATCAGTTACTCAGTCTAATGGGCTTACTTTTATCGGAAGGTGTAGTGAGAGTTTGTGTTCGGTGGGTTCATGTCTGTGGCTGTTTTATCTATATGGTTGTTGCCTTAGCAAGGTTGTAAAATAAGAGATGTTAGGGTGAGTGGAAGGAAGAGTGTTACAAGTTTTGGTTTAGTTATGGTATAAGTGGGATAAGATTTGGCTTTATCGATGAGTTGATGTTGAGAAGGAATTATGAGTTGAGTGTCGAAGCAGTTAACGACGTGTGGACATAGAAGTTTTAAATGGGATGTTGAGTTTGTTATGGGGGCTTAACTTTAAGTTGGAGGTACTACCTTTGAGATGAGTATGGTGTTGGGTATCGACCTAAAGTTGGTAAATTCCTTGTATTGCATGTCTTGTTGAATGTTAGCTATCGAGAATGGGTTGTTTTGCATGTAGATGCCTGTGATGGATGATGTTTTTTGGGGTGAGTCAAGGTTGTTTTGGAGTTATGAGAGAAGTTGTTCAGTTAAATCTATGTGAGAGTTCGGGTACAGTGGTGGAGTTGTGAGTTGGACTCTACCTTTGTTAAGTTGATCTGAGGAAAGTTGTGATCAGATGTTTGGTGAGGGTCTAGTTGAGGATTTGTTTGGCAAAGTTTAGTTTTGTGTCGAGAAGCTTTTATGTTATATGAGCTGCATGGTTGTTCGAAGGATGCCGAGTTGGAGTGGTATCTTGATCGAGGCATATGGTAATCTTTCCTATGTGTTGGTGGTACGGTGTTGTGGTAGAAGTTTAGGAGCAGGTGCTTTTGAGTGGGCTTGTTTTGGATATGGTGGAATTATGGATGGGTGTTTGTTATGCCGGTAAGTTAAACTTGAGTATCAATCTTCTTTGGGGTTTTAGTATCGGTAAAGGTGCCACGGTTAAAGTTGGAATGAAATATCATGAGTCTGATAGTAAAGTTTTGGGGGGTGAGATGGAGTTTTCCTATGAGTGTTGGTGGAGTTGCTTAAGACCATGTTAGCGGGTTTGTGTTAAGTTAGTTTGAGGCTTTTTGGTTTACTGTCGTTCTGTGGATCGAAGATTGGTGAGAGGCTTTTATGGTTACCTGGTAGGTTGGAGGATGTTGAACAAGAGGGTTAGTTCGACGATTATGGTATGGAAACCGTTTTAGTTATCAGGAGTTGGTTATCGATCTTAAACAAGAAAAGGAGTTCTCTTTTGAGTTATGTTTTCCGTGAGAGTTGAGATGGGTTAGTGGTTTGTGCATTGTTACTTTGGTATGAGGGAAGGATCTACTGTTTTTCCGAGTAGGGTAAATGTTTGGTTGGAATCGAGTTTTATCTTTGAGGTTGGAAGGTTTGTTGAGATCTTATTTTTTCTAGGATCAAGGATTTTGTGGAAAGTTTTTCATGTGGAATAATGCGCTTTTGGTGGTGGTAAGGTGCTGAAGGAGTTGTGTAGAAGTGAAATGACTTTGGGAAGGAGCAGTTCCCTTACCTCTACTCGCTATGTAAATTTCGAGGACAAAATTTCTTAAGTGGGGGAGAGTTGTAAATGATAAGTGCTCAACACACTATCACTTTTTACTCCTTTTATGGGCATTAATCACCAAATATACACCCACTCGGACCAATGCATGTACTCAATGTGATATATTTAGAAGTTGTACTCATATAGAGAATATTTACAAAAAAGGCACGTTTACTGCGTTTTCATATCTGTGCAGGAGAACCAGTGCCGCGGCAGCGACAAGGCCGAGGCAGGACCTCATGCCGAGGCAGCAACAGAAAGACAGGAAGCAAGACTATAGGCGATGGAAAGATAAAAATCCAAGGAACGTGTCTGGACTTGAAGCCCATGGATCGGAGCTGGCAAGCACAAGGAAAAGCCCAAGGAAAGACCACGCGGGAAAGCCCCCTTAGCCGAATCAAACTTGGAAATATTTTTATTATTATGTACTTGACTTGTTCCCTACTCCAAGTTGTATTCTACTTAGGAAAGGTTTGCCCTAGGTCTAGCCTATATAAAGACCTAGCCACCCAATGTACTAGACACAAAATACCTAGGGAAAGAGCCGATTTCTATTCTTGTTTTCTTCTTCTCCATTATGTTCTAAACCTTCTTTGGGATTAGGTGAAGGTTGTCGAGTATTTGTGAGAGGAGATTGTACTTTGTCTTTCATTCAATGCAATAAAGTTATCAAGGTTTGCTTATCCTTTGTTATTCCTTGTTTTCACAATTGACCTTGGGAGAGGATATTGTGAATCATCCATTTATCTAAGCTCGGGAGAGTTAGATTCACGAAAGGGGTAAGTAAGGTGTTTCAATCGCGAAATACTAACTCGGCCTAGGGATAGGTTAAGAGTTTCAGCGGCTAAAAGAAGTGTGAGATTGGTTGGTGAGTATAAGTGGTTCACGCTGGGAGGTATCATCAAGGACAAGTCATCAACAACACTTTGACTTAGGGATAAGCGGAGTCATCCAAGGACACTTTGCCGAACTTTGGTAAAGTCTACCCACAAGCAAGGGATGGCCGCGGTAGACAGTATTGTCGCTGCCAAGGCAGTAAACTGCAGTGCTGCCGAGGTAGTGATATACGATTGCATTGGACAGAGACAAGTCAATCAAATCCATGATACGACGTAACTAGATCCTAGCCCATCTCTCTCTATTATTTCAACTCTTTATTTAGTTATTTTAGTTTAGATAAACCAACTCCAATTACATGTATTTTTACTTTTCTACAGAACAAGAAGGTGAAGAAAGCATATTAAGTATACCGGTCCCTGAGGAGACGATAACTCGATAAAATACTTATCACTTATTACTTTCAATGTGTCCACTTGCACTATACGCGCACTTTTGACACGCGACAAGTTTTTGGCGTCGTTGTCGGGGACTGGCAACTAAATTTTGTTTTTTTTATTTTCTTGTTTATTTTTATTTTTATTTTACTCTTGTTTTTCGTGGTGTATGACCAAGGCCAATCCAACCAACCCCTTGTACGAGTTAGATCCAGAGATCGAAAGAACAAGGCAATGGTTGAGGAGACAGATCCAAGGAGCCATGGAAGAACACCCGGCAGGACAAAACTTACCTGACGGTAATGGAGGACTTTCGCCGCCACCTGGGCACGACAGCTCACTGTTAGAGACTTCCTGGAAGAGGACTTAAATGGATTAAACCCAGGAGTTGTCACACCAGAGATTGAAGCAGCCCATTTTGAACTAAAACCTGTTATGTTCAATATGTTAAATACAATTGGACAATTTGGTGGGTCTGCAACTGAAGACGCAAGGCAGCACCTCAAGTCCTTCATGGAAATCTGCAACTCTTTCAAAATCCAAGGAGTCCATGAAGATGTCTTGCGATTAAAGCTATTCCCCTATTCACTGAGGGATAGGGCGAAAGCTTGGTTAAATAGCATTCCAGCAGGATCTATTAGTTCATGGAGTGAACTTTGTCGTGATTTCATTACTCGTTTTAATCCCACTAATTTATATGATAGAATCCATAATGAAATTACTTCTTTTCGACAGGCAGAAGACGAACCAATGTACGAGGCATGGGAACGCTACATGGAGCTATTGCACAAGTGTCCTTTGCATGGATTTCCCCTATGGACACAAGTGACAATGTTTTACAATGCCACGAATGCCCCGACAAGGATGATGTTAGATGCCTCGGCAAACGGAACACTCCTGGATAAAGCACCTGAGGAAGCTATTGAAATATTGAATAAACTCGCAAAGAATGACTTTCAGTTTCCTACATCTAGGCGAGGAGGAGTAAGACGCCAAGCCACGGCAAATGAATTAGACACATCAAGTTCAGTGGCAACACAATTGGCCTCTCTTACCAAGATGGTGCAAAACCTACAATTACAACAAAATACCCGTGAGGTTAAGGTAATTGATTCATATTGTGACTTATGTGGAGGTAACCACAATTCCTTTGATTGCATGAATCAAGAAACCGATATGTATGTTGGGAACTACAACCGCAACAATATCATGTCCAACACATACAACCCCTCTTGGAAGAGGCATCCAAACCTATCATGGAGCAACCCTAACAATGCCTTAAATCCAATCACCCAACCTTCAGGATTTCAGCAACCGATGCCGCAGCAGCAAGCCCAGCAGTCAATGCCGCAGCAACAGATGCAGCAGCAACCGGTAAGTTCATTGGAGAACACGCTAAACGCCTTCATGGTGAAAACTGAGTCATACATGGCAGAGAATAGCAATTTCATCAAGAGGACAGATGCCTTCATGAATAGAACTGAAATGAGGTTGCAAAATCAAGAAGCGGCCATTAAAACGCTGGAAACTCAGGTTGGGCAGTTTGCTCAAAGCATAAACACTAGACCACAAGGAGGACTACCTAGCAATACTGAAGTTGCTAAGGTAATGAGCCATGAACAGTGCAAAGCAATCACTACTAGGTGTGGTTTATAGCTGAAGGAAAAAGAGAGCCAAATTCAATCAGCAGATCGAGCAAAAGAAGAGGCTGAGCAAACTAAAGGTGACAACACTGCCCCGACAGAAAGCACTGCAGCTCCTGAGCAGCCTGCCGAGGCAGCAACAACTCTAGTGGTGCCAGGTATCAAATTTCAAACTAAAGAAACCCTGGATGAAATGAGACCACCACCACCTTTCCCACAAAGGTTGAAAAAGCAAAAACAGGACCAACAATTCAAGAAGTTCCTCGACATCTTGAAGCAAGTCCACATCAACATACCTTTCGTTGAAGCTATTGAACAAATGCCTAACTATGCCAAGTTCCTAAAGGACATGGTGTCAAAGAGGAAACAAATAAGTGAGTTTGAGACAGTGGCTGCTACCGAGAGATGCATGGCAATGCTACATAACCGCATGCCACCAAAGTTGAAGGATCTTGGTTGCTTCATCATACCTGGTGCGATAGGTAAGAATTATGAAGGTAAGGCCCTATGCGACCTTGGAGCAAGCATAAACCTCATGCCCAAATCAGTCTTTCAAAAGCTTGGAATTGGAAGGGCGAAACCTACAATAGTGATGCTCCAACTAGCGGATTGATCCTATGTGCAACCTGAAGGAAAAATCGAGGACATACTGGTAAGAGTAGATAAGTTTATTTTTCCTGCTGACTTCCTTGTCCTTGATTCTGAAGCAGATGACAATGCACCGATCATCCTTGGGAGACCTTTCCTTGCAACTGGACGTACTCTAATTGACGTGGAAAAAGGAGAGTTGACAATGCGGGTCAATGACCAACAAGTCAAACTCAACGCCTTCCACAACTTAAAAAAATATGATGATCCAGAAGAGTGCAAGGCCATCCACACAGTAGACACTAAAATATCCTGCCTGGGCAGTCTTCTCGGCAGGATATTGGGCAAAAAGATTAAACCCAATGTGGATGAACATACAGCAAAAAGGAGTGTCCCACAACCGATTCACAATTTGGGCCTAAGGGAGAGAATAATTTTGGGAGATGCATTTGCATGCTCTCCACCAGTAACATGATCTACTCCCTTCTCTTTATTAATATATTAGGATTAGTTAGTTTATTTTTATTATTCTTATTTTTTTTCTAATTATTTTTGCTTTAAGTACTTTTTATTTTGTGTGTTTTATTTAGGAATAATAAGCAAGAATAAAGGAGAAATAATTCACAGCAGAAACTCTGCCGAGGCAATAAAACAGTGTCAGGGCCGCAGCAGTCCCAACAGGCAGAACAGTGTAACGGCTAGTCTGCCAAGATTCCTGCCGCGGCAGAAAGAGGAAACGGCAGAAAAGGAAACGGTTACAAAATGGCTAGTGGCTTCAACGGTCACAAGGTCGAGGCCTATATAAGAAACTCCTTCCTCTTGAACTATTCACTCTTGCTTTCTTGTTTTCTTTAGTATTCATAACAATCTCTCTCTCACATTACTTTCTGGCTACTAATCTTCGCTAAATTCCAGATTCTTTTCAAGAAAAACTCCAAAGAAATCACATCTCTCGACCTTGATGGCAACATACAAGCGATTTGCCCCCGCCAACGTTGAAGATCGCTTCAATCGATCTTTCATCGCTCAGCAACTATGGGAGGAGCAAGGTTTCCAGCATGCGAACGAAGAAAATTACGGCATAGAGCACTACCTCTTCGACAGAATTAAGTACCAAAACTGGGAAATTTTCTGGCTCCAACCTGCCTAGGCGAATGCCACGATCGTCCGTGAGTTCTACGTGCACTGGCCCAGCAAAGACTCCCTCTTCGTTCATTGCCGCGGTAGGCCAGTCCAGCTCGATGCCGAGACAATCAATAATTTCTACGGCCTCACCCCTGACAGTGACATCCACGCCGAATTCATGGAGGACGTCACTGTCGAAGAGTACGAGCTCATCAAAGATGATCTTTGTTACGCGAACACCCCATGGGAAACCGGTACCCATCGAGGATCCGTAACAAGACAAAGCCTAAAGCCCGAGGACAAGATGTGGAACACCTTTGTCAAACGACGGCTCATCCCCACATCACACAATAGCACAGTGGATCGCAAAAGATTGGTGCTTATCTAATCCATCATCAATAAGAGGACCATCAATGTTGGCAAGATCATCCTTCGGGAAATTCAAGAGTGCGGTAAGAAAGATAGGGGACCATTGTATTTCCCTTGTTTGATCACGGGTTTATGTGTTGCCGCAGGTGTGCCATCGAAGAGACGGACGAATACACGCCCCCACGACGAGGATGGACCAGGGACTTCTGCCACAAAGTCATGCAAATCACGCAAGCAGAACCTGTCCAAGCAACGCCACAGTAGTTCACTGCCGATACTGCTGCCGGGGCACAGTACACGGCAGACATGCCTGGTACTTCCCACACCTCTGCCGCAGCAGACCCGTACCAGGAGATCTTGCAACGAATGGCAGCAATGGATCTCCGAAAACAAAGATACATGGAGTACCAAAGGGATTTCAATGGCACTCTAGCCCAGATGATGTTGCACGCCTTCCCGGACCAAGGAGTACAATTTCCGGAGTTTCCTAGCAATATGTTTGTCACAGCCGCCCCTTACACCGAGACTACACCAGCCCCGGGAGGACCAAGGTCGTTCTTCCATGCGGACCCTCAGCCCCAATACCAGGCTGCCGGCCAATCTAGGGTAGCAGATTTTGTCGCGGCCTCGTCTGTTAGCAGAAGGCCATCCAAGTGAAGGGTCGTTTTCAGCACCCCACCTAGACCACCAATTATCATGGGCAGTCTATTAGCCGAGATAGATGCCTATGTGCACCAAAGCTCCACTGCCGCCGGCCCAAGTACACACCACACCGGAGGAGCAACAACAATGGGAGGAGGAACGGACGTAATGCTCACCGAAGAGATGGCTGATGTAGAAGAAGGAGAAGAGGTGGAGGCCCCAATGCAAAGGACACCACCCACTCGAGTCCAACCGCCCCGGCAAGCGAAAGCGCAACCATCGCCTTCACCAAGGACAAAGCATTCGGCAACAAGGCCGAGGAGGAAAATTGTCACAAGCAGTTCTTCGGAGTCGCTTTAAATTACTTTGTTCTTAATTCAATATTAATTGCATTTACTGTTTTTATTTGCTGTTTTGCTGCTTATTTCTTCAAATATAAAGCATTGAGGACAATGCTTGGTTTGAGTTTGGGGGTGCAGATTCACTACCAAGGCAGCAATCTACTGCCGCGGCCTTGCCAAAAAGGGAGTTTTCCAGTGATTTTTTTTAAATTTTTATGCTCCCCGCCTTACTTGAATTAACTGCTTACACTTTTGCACTGCTTATCATCAGTATTGCCTTAGTTTATTCTTTAAGGCTATAGAAATCTTTCTGCTTACCATGTTTAGGTTCTGTTAAGAAGGCTTAACCTTAGGATGCTTAAGGATGAAAACTTAGAAGCTTACTATAGGAAGAACTTTAAACACTTTTGGGACTTGTTGGATTATAGGATTTCTTTTAATGAACTTAGGTGATAAAGACTTAGATTTTTGGAAAAGTAACTAGAGGTGCCTACCACCGGCTCTAGAAAGTCTCTTCTTCATGCTAGAGGTGCCGAAATTGGCTCTAGTATGTGTTAAGGAATATTAAAAAGAAAGAAGGAATTTAGTGAAAAGAAAAACACAAGTCTTTGAGGTGCCCGAAATTGGCTCAAGATTTGGTGTTTGAAAAGAAGAGAACACTTAACCAATGTCTATTTTTCTTGAACTTAGAGTTTATCTAAGAAAGTCTTTAATCAACTTGTCCACAAAAACTCACACACTCACAATTCTTATAGTTTGTTTCTAGGTAAACCCTTGGGTAACTGAATGGTTAAGGCTTAAGAATAGGCCTAGTTATGGTGGGGAGAATAGATGGACATGTAAGACCAAGAAAGAGTAGAGTTCCGCAAATTGATGGTTTACATTGCTTGAGGACAAGCAATAGTTCGAGTTTGGGGGTGTGATAAGTGCTCAACACATTATCACTTTTTACTCCTTTTATGGGCATTAATCACCAAATATACACCCACTCGGACCAATGCATGTACTCAATGTGATATATTTAGAAGTTATACTCATATAGAGAATATTTATAGAAAAAGGCACGTTTTACTGCGTTTTCGTATCTGTGCAGGAGAACCAGTGCCGCGGCAGCGACAAGGCCGAGGCAGTAGTAGAAACATAGGAAGCAAGACTATAGGCGATGGAAAGATAAAAATCCAAGGAACGTGTCTGGACTTGAAGCCCATGGATCGGAGCTGGCTAGCACAAGGAAAAGCCCAAGGAAAGACCACACGGGAAAGCCCCCTTAGCCGAATCAAACTTGGAAATATTTTTATTATTATGTACTTGACTTGTTCCCTACTCCAAGTTGTATTCTACTTAGGAAAGGTTTGCCCTAGGTCTAACCTATATAAAGACCTAGCCACCCAATGTACTAGACACGGAATACCTAGGGAAAGAGCTGATTTCTATTCTTGTTTTGTTCTTTTCCATTATGTTCTAAACCTTCTTTGGGATTAGGTGAAGGTTGTCGAGTATTTGTGAGAGGAGATTGTACTTTGTCTTTGATTCAATGCAATAAAGTTATCAAGGTTTGCTTATCCTTTGTTATTCCTTGTTTTCATAATTGAGCTCGGGAGAGGATATTGTGAATCATCCATTTATCTAAGCTCGGGAGAGTTAGATTCACGAAAAGGGTAAGTACGGTGTTTCAATCACGAAATACTAACTCGGCCTAGGGATAGGTTAAAAGTTTCAGCGGCTAAAAGAAGTGTGAGATCGGTTGGTGAGTATAATTGGTTCACGCTGGGAGGTATCTTCAAGGACTAGTCATCAACAGCACTCTAACTTAGGGATAAGCGGAGTCATCCAAGGACACTTTGCCGAACTTTGGTAAAGTCTACCCACGAGCAAGGGATTGCCGAGGCAGACAGTATTGTCGCTGCCAAGGCAGTAAACTGCAGTGCTGCCGAGGCAGTGATATACGATTGCATTGGACAGAGACAAGTCAATCAAATCCACGATACGACGCAACTGGATCCTAGCCCATCTCTCTCTATTATTTCAACTCTTTATTTAGTTATTTTAGTTTAGATAAATCAACTCCAATTACTTGTATTTTTACTTTTCTACAGAACAAGAAGGTGAAGAATGCATATTAAGTATATCAGTCCCTGAGGAGACGATAACTCGATAAAATACTTATCACTTATTACTTTCGATGTGTCCACTTGCACTAAACGCGCACTTTTAACACGCGACAGTAACATCCCAAAAATGGGCTTAGATGTTATCAAGGTCGGATCAAGGGTTCGGTTGAACCGATCGAGCCAATTAGCCTAAATCCGGGAATTTATTTTTATAAATGGTTTTCAAAAGAAATAAAATATGGAAAAAATACTCTAAAATTATTATTTAGACAATATTTGAATTTGGTAAACTCAATTTTGTAAAATTACACTATGAACCTTGACATTTAGGAATGTAGTGACTATTTTGTAAAAATGACTATTTTATTGACTAAAATGTAATTGGGTCAAAACTTAGAATCTTTAAGGGGCAATTTATCCAATCTTTCTCATCAGATCTAACCTTCCAAAAATCTCTTTATAAACTCCTTTTAATTACCATAAAGATTTTTATTAAGATTTATTTTCCCATTTTTCACTGAAATCACCTTTTCACCTAACTTCTCATTTTCTCTCAACTTCTCCTAATTTTCTTGGTTTCCAATCAGATTTCTCTTCAATTTTATCAAGGTAAATCACATCTTTTTGGCTTAATTTCGTTCATATTATTCTCTCCTTATTTCTCTTCAATTTCCTTACATTTTACAACTTGTTTTTCATGGGTTTTTCAATTGGAAGGAGGTTGGATCTTGTTTGGAGGTAAGAAATCATTCAAACCTATGAAATTTAAGTTCTTTATTGAAATTTCCAAGTGTTTGATCCATTGCATTATGTTCTTGATTTGTTTTATGGTTTTAATAGGTGATTTTCGGTTTTTATCGGTTAATTTTGATTGAATTGATGAAATCCCGTAATAAGGTGATACCTGATGGTTTTCAATGGTTAAATCAATGAATCTTGATGTGTTTTAACATGGAATTAATGGTTCATGGATGGGTAAACCCGGATCTTAGGTTTTGGTGATGTTAATTGGGTTAGATCTTCGGTTTATGCCTTGTTTAGGTGGCTGAATGTTTGCTGTTGGTTTAGGATGTTTAGATCATGGTTCTTGGTTTTGTTTTGATGTTGATAAGTGGGAATTTTCGTTGGCTAAGGGCTAGAGGTCATTCGGATGAGTTTCGGATATGTTCGGAGGTGTTTTTGGTTTTCTTAAGTGTAGTTTTTGGGGATATTTGTTTGGGATGTGTGGGAGGTTGATTGAATGCATTAATGTAACCCCCTTAGCCCGACCTAGACGGAACTGGCACTAACGGGTTACACGGGGAATATCGAACCAAACCCACGGAGGTCGGATTCGATAAACAACCCTGAAAATCGATATGTTTTTTTTCTTAACTAGATGCATAATTAAGTTCCTATGTGTGTCGAGGTCATGCATAACGAGAGTGAAGACATTCGGTTCACAATTGATCAATCAATTGCATATAAACACATAAGGACCATAACGCAAATAATTTTTATTCCAACAATAACCGGAAATTCAATCTACCATAGTTCAATTAAACATGCATAGCATACTCACAACAAAATTCAGATCAATCGGACCATTATAGCATCGTCAATTTCATGTTTCATAAAATAGGGACCTAATTGTAAACCTCACAATATCATAGGGACTAAAACTAACATTAATTTACCAATACGAATTTAAATGAACATCATGGATCAAGGTGATATTACCACTCGAAATGTTATTTATTACATCTATATTCGATCGTGGAAAAACGTCCAATCCTACACGAAATTTTCAGCACTTAGAATGTCATTTTTGGTCAGGAGTATCGATACCTTTGGTCTGGGTATCGATACCCTGACGTGGAGCTAGCCTCGTTGTACTTCGAAGGTTAGGGGTATCGATACCTCCAAAGGTGGTATCGATACCACAGTGACTAGTGGGGTAATTGCATCGAATCATGCTTCGGTACCACCCCAAATCAAGCCTTGGGTATCGATACCCTTACTAGAGGTATCGAAACCCTCTGTGCAATTTGACAAGTTTGAACATTCTAAGTTAATTCCACCCATTCAAACATAACCATTAATCACCCCTAGTTATATGCATAATTTCCTAAGCATAAGGAACAATTTAAAGCACACAATTACCAACAATATTGACCTCAAAATTATCTATAGGCATGCTTCCTATGTTATGATTAAAAACAAGAAACACACACGCATGATCATACTTCAACAATCCAAAACAATATCAAAATTCATCAAACCAAAATCAAGACAATATAAGGTCTCATTACAAGTCATTAACCAATGTAAAACACACTCTCATATGGGTAGGTTTACACATTGCCAAGCCCCAAGTTATTTGCCAAAACATACCAAAAATTGAGTTAACTTTTCCCCTTGGTTCCCTTACTCCGAAAGTAGCCTCAAATATCTCTATTTCTCTGCAAGTATGAAAAGAGAGAGCTTAAGCAAAACATGCTTAGTGAGGAAGCTCTAAACAAGATAAAAAGAAGATCATTTTTAAAGCCATACTTGCATCTTTCATGCTTATTTGAAATATGTAAAATCAAATCATGCTTATCATCATTGTCAAATCATTTCATGTATCATACAAAAGTATATCATTTCATTTCTTGTATGTATATTGGCTTTCTAGTGATCACTTAATATGAACTTTTAGTTCACCGAATACACGGATTCCTTTTTTTCCATAATTGGAGACACTTGGTCTCAACATGCATCGGTCGGACACATAGTCACCCTTGTATACATGTTACCCCCACTACGCACGGTCGGACACAAAGTCACCCTTGTTTACGCATGGGTCAACTATATGCACGGTCGGACACAAAGTCACCCTTGTTTACATATAGGCAAGCTCTACACGCACGGTCGGACACAAAGTCACCCTTGTTTACGTGTAGGCAAACTCTACACGCACGGTCGGACACAAAGTCACCATTGTTTACGTGTAGGCATCATCATTATTCTCATTATTTTTATAGTGCACTCAATCCTAATGACATGTCATTTGTATTCGAATCTAAAGTTAGTGTCACTAAGTCAATATCAATTCCAATCATGCATGTTAACTTGCTGCTCATAATGCACTCATTAAATATTCATCATGTGAACTAAAATCATGCTCAACGACTTTATCAACATAGGCAAATAACCTCATCATAGTGTTCCAATTTATTTTCATGCTTTCATAAGCCATGAATGCCTTTCCAAACCATGCATTTTCAGCAATTAACACATGCATGCATTATTTCAAAATCAAAGTCATGCACTTCCAAAATCTCATGAAATCATCATTTATAAAAGCCATTACCGAAATAGCCGAAACTTAAGGTAATGCATCAACATCATTTAAATCACTTACTCTTGGACTATGAAAAGTTTTCACACTATTCCATAGTCCCCAAAACAGAACCGAACCAATGCGATTCACTTTTAACCCAAAAACACTCACTGACAAGCGAAACGAGCCCTCGCCGATGCTCTGACGGCAACGCCAACGCACCAGCCACTTATGCACCTTCTTGCACTACCTCTACAACATTAAAAACAAAGCATATTCACATCACAACATGCCCAAAACAGCAGCCACATTAAACCTTCACAAAACTATCGAAAACCTATCCAAAAAGACCGAAACCTAGCCAAAACGCATCCGAAACAACATCAGCCCAAAACCTAATGAATATAACATCTAATCCACTTCAAATATGAACCAAAATCACTTCCAAACCATCCTTATACCTCCAGCAACATAAGAACACCTAAAACAGCCCCTAAAACAACCGAAAACCACCTTAAAACACCACTGATTGCATTATTTTGGGATTAATTTGATATTAAATCATTACAAGACTCAATCAATCATTTAATTGACCTAATATCATAATTAAATCAACCTAAATCTAGCATCAATTTAGATCTCAAAAGATTTCACAAAAACCATCATAAAACTCATAGTTGAAT
This sequence comes from Abelmoschus esculentus, assembly GCA_035048815.1. NCBI lineage: Eukaryota > Viridiplantae > Streptophyta > Magnoliopsida > Malvales > Malvaceae > Abelmoschus > Abelmoschus esculentus. The sequence goes on from JAUCBN010000059.1 coordinate 9,823,633, forward strand.
TAAAAACACACACACAAAAAAATCTCAATTGTTAACTAGCAAGCCAATACTTGGGAACTTCAATAAAGAACCTTAGAAAAAGATTAGAAATCAGAATTTACCTTAGAGATTTGCTCCACCAAAAAGATGAGAAAACCTTCCTTGATTTCCTTGAAAATGATGTTGATTTTGCAAAAATTGATGAGTAGGTTTTGTAGAGAATGAAAGGATGAGTAGAATGAAATAAATCTTGTAGAAAATGATGATGAAATCAGCAAGTAATTGAAGAAATTTGGAGAAGAAGATGGAGAGAAAATGAGAGAAAATCTTGAGAGAAAAGATGGGAAAATGGGAAGTTACAAAAGAAAAATAAAGTTGTCATCTAAAATAAAACAATTTAAAAACAATTTTGGTGGATAAATCATTAATTAAAAATAAATTGGGTTTATGGCCCTCTAAGGATTCTAAGTATGGCTTACTTTCCAATTTAGTCACTAAAAATCCTTATTGCCGAAAATTACCAATTAAATCCTCAAAACTTTTCCAAAATTACAATTTAGTCACTAGCACAAAATTAAGCCCAATTAAAAATCAAATTAAAGTTAAAATAATATTCCTTTAACTTTAAAGCACCTTTTTAATAATATTAGAACCATTTCACAAAATTATTACTTATCCGATTAAAATATTATTTTAATTTTTCTCGGAATAACGAACCCTAGGAATCCGATTTGACCCGAATCGAATTTCCCCAACTAAAACTCAAGCTACTAACCCCAAAATCGGGATGTTACAACTCTCCCCCTCTTAAGAAAATTTCGTCCTCGAAATTCTTATCTGAAGCAGACAAGTGAGGAAACTGCTCCTCCATACTTTTCCTTGTCTCCCAAGTTGCCTTTTCAACACCTCGGTGTCTCCAAAGCACTTTAATCAAATCTATGGTCTTCCCTCGAAGAACCTTTGTATCTACATCCAAAATTTTCAACGGTTCTTCTTCATAACTCATATCAGCTCTTAACTCAATCTCCTCAACCGGAACAACATGGGAAGGATCCGATCTATACTTGCGAAGCATCGATACATGAAAAACATCATGCATCCTACTCAACTCCTCTGGCAACCTCAACCGATAACCAACGGAACCAACACGCTCCAACACCTCATACGACTCAATGAAACGAGGACTCAACTTACCCTTACGTCCAAATCTCATCACTTTCTTCCATGGCGAAACTTTTAGAAACACTTTGTCCCCGACATCATACTTATCTCTCTACGCTTCAAATCGGCATAAGACTTCTGTCTATCTGAAGCCTCCTTGAGCTTAGTGATAAGTGCTCAACACACTATCACTTTTTACTTTTATGGGCATTAATCACCAAATATACACCCACTCGGACCAATGCATGTGCTTAATGTGATATCTTTAGAAGTTATACTCATATAGATAATATATATAGAAAAAGGAACGTTTTACTGCGTTTTCATATCTGTGCAGGAGAACCAGTGTCGCGGCAGGGACAAGGCCGAGGCAGGACCTGATGCCGAGGCAGCAACAGACAGACAGGAAGCAAGACTATAGGCGATGCAGAGACAAAAATCCAAGGAACGTGTATGGACTTGAAGCCCATGCATCGGAGCTGGCTAGCACAAGAAAAAGCCCAAAGGAAGACCACACGGGAAAGCCCCTTAGCCGAATATAAACTTGGAAATATATTTAATTATGTACTTGACTTGTTCCCTACTCCAAGTTGTATTCTACTTAGGAAAGGTTTGCCCTAGGTCTAGCTTATATAAGGACCTAGCCACCCACTGTACAATATACGAAATACCTAGGGAGAGAGCCGACTTCTACTCTTGTATCTTTCCTCTCTATTATGTTCTAAACCTTCTTAGGGATTAGGTGAAGGTTATCGAGTATTTGTGAGAGGAGATTGTACATTGTCTTTGATTCAATGCAATAAAGTTATCAAGGTTTGCTTATCCTTTGTTATTCCTTGTTTTCACAATTGAGCTTGGGAGAGGATATTGTGAATCATCCATTTATCTAAGCTCGGGAGAGTTAGATTCACGAAAGGGGTAAGTACGGTGTTTCAATCGCGAAATACTAACTCGGCCTAGGGATAGGTTAAGAGTTTCAGCGGCTAAAAGAAGTGTGAGATTGGTTGGTGAGTATAATTGGTTCACGCCGGGAGGTATCATCAAGGACTAGTCATCAACAGCACTCTGACTTAGGGATAAGCGGAGTCATCCAAGGACACTTTGCCGAACTTTGGTAAAGTCTGCCCACGAGCAAGGGATTGCCGCGGCAGACAGTATTGTCGCTGCCAAGGCAGTAAACTGCAGTGCTGCCGAGGCAGTGATATACGATTGCATTAGACAGAGACAAGTCAATCAATTCCACAATACGACGCAACTGGATCCTAGCCCATCTCTCTGTACTATTTCAATCCTTTATTTTTATTTAGTTATTTTAGTTTAAATAAATCAAATCAACTCACTTGTGTTTTTATCTTTCTACAGAACAAGAAGGTGAAGAAAGCATATTAAGTATACCAGTCCCTGAGAAGACGATAACTCGATAAAATACTTAGCACTTATTACTTGTGATGTGTCCACTTGCACTAAACGCGCACTTTTGACACGCGACAAGTTTTTGGCGCCGTTGTCGAGGACTGACAACTAAATTTTGTTTTCTTTATTTTCTTGTTTAATTTTATTTTTATTTTACTTTTGTTTTTCATGGTGTATGACAAGGGCCAATCCAACTAACCCCTTTTACGAGTTAGATCTAGAGATCGAAAGAACAAGGCAAACGTTGAGGAGACAGATCCAAGGAGCCATGGCAGAACATCCGGCAGGACAAAACTTACCTGCCGGTAATGGAGTACTTCCGCCGCCACTTGGGCCGCGGTAGCTCACTGTCAGGGACTTCTTGAACTCAAACCCGTTATGTTCAATATGTTAAATACAATTGGACAATTTGGTGGGTCTGCAACTGAAGACGCAAGGTAGCACCTCAAGTCCTTCATGGAAATCTGGAACTCTTTCAAAATCCAAGGAGTCCATGAAGATGTCTTGCGATTAAAGCTATTCCCCTATTCTCTTAGGGATAGGGCGAAAGCGTGGTTGAATAGCATTCCAGCAGGGTCTATTGGTTCCTGGAGTGAACTTTGTGGTGATTTCATTACTCGTTTTAATCCTACTAATTTATATGATAGAATCCGTAATGAAATTACTTCTTTTTGACAAGCAGAAGACGAACCAATGTACGAGGCATGGGAACGCTACAGGGAGCTATTGCACAAGTGTCCTTTGCATGGATTTCCCCTATGGACACAAGTGACAATGTTTTGCAATGCCACGAATGCCCCGACAAGGATGATGTTAGATGCCTCGGCAAACGGAACACTCCTGGATAAAGCACCTGAGGAAGCTATTGAAATACTGAATAAACTCGCAAAGAATGACTTCCAATTTCCTACATCTAGGCGAGGAGGAGTAAGACGCCAAGCCACGATAAATGAATTAGATTCATCAAGTTCAGTGGCAGCACAATTGGCCTCTCTTACCAAGATGGTGCAAAACCTACAGTTACAACAAAATACCCGTAAGGTCAAGGTAATTGATTCATACTGTGACTTATGCGGAGGTAACCACAGTTCTTCTGACTGCATGAATCAAGAAACTGGTATGTATGTTGGGAACTACAACCGTAACAATGTGATGTCCAACACATACAACCCCTCATGGAAGAGGCATCCAAACCTATCATGGAGCAATCCAAACAATGCCTTAAACCCAATCACCCAACCTTCGGGATTTCAGCAGCCGATGCTGCAGCAGCAAGCCCAGCAGTTGATGCCGCCTTAGCAGATGCAGCAGCAATCGGTAAGTTCATTGGAGAACACGCTAAAGGCCTTCATGATGAAAACTGAGTCATACATGGCAAAAAATAGTAATTTCATCAAGAGCACAGATGCCTTCATGAATAGAACTCAGATGAGGTTGCAAAATCAAGAAGCGACCATAAAAATGCTAGAAATTCAGGTTGGGCAGTTTGCTCAATGCATAAACACTAGACCACAAGGAAGCTTACCCAGCAATACTAAAGTAGCTAAGGTAATGAGCCATGAACAGTGTAAGGCAATCACTACTAGGAGTGGTCTACAGCTGAAGTAGAAGATCCCAGAGAGCCAAATTCAATTAGCGGATCAAGCAAAAGAAGAGGCCGAGCAAACTGAAGCTGACAACACTGCCCCGGCAGAAAGCGCTGCAGCTCCTGAGCAGCCTGCCAAGGCAGCAACGACTCTAGTGGGGCCACGTATAAAATTTCAAACTCAAGAAACCTTGGAGGAGATGAGACCACCACCACCTTTCCCGCAAAGGTTGAAAAAGCAAAAACAGGACCAGCAATTCAAGAAATTCCTCGACATCTTGAAGCAAGTCCACATCAACATACCGTTCGTTGAAGCTATTGAACAAATGCCGAACTATGCCAAGTTCCTAAAGGACATGGTATCAAAGAGAAAACGAATAGGTGAGTTTGAGACAGTGGCTGCTGCCGAGGGATGCATGGCAATGTTGCATAACCGTATGCCACCAAAATTAAATGATCCTGGTTGCTTTACTATACCTTGTGCGATAGGAAAGAGCTATGAAGGTAAGGCCCTATGCGACATTGGAGCAAGCATAAACCTCATGCCTAAATCAGTCTTCCAAAAGCTTGGAATTGGAAGGCCGAAACCTACAACAGTGATGCTCCAACTAGCGGATAGATCCTATGTGCAACCTGAAGGCAAAATTGAGGACATACTGGTAAGAGTTGACAAGTTTATTTTTCCTGCCGACTTCCTTGTCCTTGATTGTGAAGCAGATGACAATGCACCGATCATCCTTGGGAGACCCTTTCTAGCAACTGGACGCACATTAATTGACATTGGAAAAAGGAGAGTTGACAATGCGGGTCAATGACCAACAAGTCAAACTCAACGCATTCCACAACTTAAAGAAGTATGATGATCCAGAAGAATGCAAGGCCATCCACATCATAGATAATAAGATATCCTGCCTGGGCAGTCTGCACGGCAGAATATTCGGCAAGAAGATTAAGCCCAAGGTGGATGGACAGACAACAAAAAGGAGTGGCCCACAACCGATTCACAATTTGGGCCCAAGGGAGAGAATAATTTTGAGAGATGCATTTACATGCTCTCCACCAATAACATGATCTCCTCCCTTTTCTTTATTAATATAGTAGGATTAGTTAGTTTATTTTTATTTTTATTTTTATTTTCTCTAATTATTTTCGCTTTTAGTATTTTTCTTTCCTAAATAAATAAGGGAAAAATAGTTCACAGCAGGAACTCTGCCGAGCCAATAAAACAGTGTCAGGGCCGCAGCAGTCCCAACGGGCAGAACAGTGTAACGGCTAGTCTGCCGAGATTCCTGCCGCGACAGAAAAAGGAAACGGCAAAAAAAGGAAACGGTTACAAACGGCTAGTGGTCTCAACGGTCACAAGGCCGAGGACTATATAAGAAACTCCTTCCTCTTGAACTATTCACTCTTACTTTATTGTTTTCTTTAGTATTCAAAACAATCTCTCTGTCAACTACTCTCTGCCTTCTAATCTCCAGATTCTCTTCAAGAAAAACCTCCAAGAACTCACATCTCTCTATCTTGATGGCAACATACAAAAGATTCGCCCCAACCAACGTTGAAGATCGATACAACCGATCCTTCATTGCTAGGCAACTTTGGGAAGAGTAAGGGTTCCAGCATGCGGACGAAGAGAACTATGACGTTGAACACTACCTCTATGACAGAATTAAGTACCAGAATTGGGAAATTTTCTGTCTGCAACCTGCCCAGGCAAACGCCACGATCGTGCGGGAGTTCTACGCTCATGGGCCCAGTAAAGACTCCCTATTTGTTCACTGCCGTGGCAGGCCAGTCCATCTCGATGCCGAGACAATCAATAATTTGGGGTGTGATAAGTGCTTGAGGACATTGTGAATCATCTATTTATCTAAGCTCGGGAGAGTTAGATTCACGAAAGGGGTAAGTACGGTGTTTCAATCGCGAAATACTAACTCGGCCTAGGGATAGATTAAGAGTTTCAGCGGCTAAAAGAAGTGTGACATTGGTTGGTGAGTATAATTGGTTCACGCCGGGAGGTATCATCAAGGACTAGTCATCAATAGCACTCTGACTTAGGGATAAGCGGAGTCAGTCAAGGACACTTTGCCGAACTTTGGTGAAGTCTGCCCACGAGGAAGGGATTACCGCGGCAGACAGTATTGTCGCTGTCAAGGCAGTAAACTGCAGTGTTGCCGAGGCAGTGATATGCGATTGCATTGGACAGAGACAAGTCAATCAAATCCACAATACGACGTAACTGGATCCTAACCCATCTCTCTCTACTATTTCAACTCTTTGTTTCTATTTAGTTATTTTAGTTTAGATAAATCAAATCAACTCACTTGTGTTCTTTACTTTTCTACAGAACAAGAAGGTGAAGAAAGCATATTAAGTATACCGGTCCATGAGGAGGCGATAACTCGATAAAATACTTATCACTTATTACTTTCGATGTGTCCACTTGCACTAAATGCGCATTTTTGACACGCGACAAATAGTTACACTCATGAGGTTTCAACTGACGAGAAGCATAAGCCACTACCTTCCCGTCATGCATCAGAACACAACCCAAACCAGTATACGAGGCATCACTAAAGACTGTATAAGGTTTCCCCGACTCTGGCTGTATCAAGACCGGTGCTTGTGTCAAAACTGATTTGAGTTTCTCAAAGCTCTCCTGTTGGGCCTCAGACTAGATAAACGGAACATCTTTCCTCAGAAGCTTGGTCAACGGGGTAACAATAGAGGAAAAACCCTCCACAAATCTCCGGTAATATCCAGCTAAACCCAAAAAGCTTCGGATCTCTGCCACATTCTTAGGTTGTTTCCATTCCATAATAGCCTCAATTTTTTTCGGGTCAACCTGGATACCCTTAGCTGAAACAACGTGACCCAGGAATACAACCTCGGATAACCAGAACTCAAATTTGTTGAACTTTGCATAGAGTTGTTTCTCTCTCAGAGTTTGCAAAACTATACGGAGATGTCGCTCATGCTAAGCCTCAGACTTAGAATAAACAAGGATATCGTCAATAAAAACCACAACAAATTGATCTATATAGGGTCGAAACACCCTGTTCATCATATCCATAAATGCAGTAGGGGCATTAGTAAGACCGAACGGCATATCTAGAAACTCGTAGTGACCACAACGAGTCCGGAAAGCTGTTTTGAACACATCAGAATCCTTAACCTTGAGTTGGTAGTAACCAGATCTCAAGTCTATCTTAGAAAACATAGAGGCTCCTCGGAATTGGTCAAACAGATCATCAATGTAGGGCAGAGGATACTTGTTTTTAACCGTTAACTTGTTTAACTTCCGGTAGTCTATACAGAGACAAAGTGACCCGTCTTTCTTTTTAACGAACAGAACCAGAGCTCCCCACGGAGAAACACTGGGTCGAATGAAACCTCGATCCAAAAGTTCCTGTAGTTGAACTTTGAGCTCGTTAAACTCCTTCGGAGCCACACGATATGGTGCCATAGAAACTAGAGTAGTCCCCGGAAGTAACTCAATACCAAACTCCACCTCCTCCCTCTTAGGGGGTACACCCGGTAATTCTTCTATAAAAACATACGAAAACTCACATACAACTTGGATCTTATCCATCCCAGAATCAGATTGCCTTGGATTAAGAATGTAGGCAAGATAGGCCACAGATCCTTTCCTAATCATCTTCTCGGCTTTCAGAGTAGAGACAAGATTGGACAGAAACCCTCTACGCTCACCGATAAGGGTTACCTCACGGTCATTAGAAGTCCTCAGAGTTGCCCTCTTACGCTCATAGTCTAGAGTAACTCGGTGAGCAAACAACCAATCCATCCCCAAAATCAGATCAAACTCCCAGAACGGTAGCTCCATCAGATTAGCCAGAAAGATTTCCCCATGAACCTCAAGAGGACAATTCTTATAAACCTTGGTAACCTCCACAAGGTTACCTACATGACTATAAACAGAAACAGAGCTACCCACATCCTTCACAAGAATATCCAAATAACCCGATACAGAACTAGAAACATAGGAGTGTGTAGACCCATTATCAAGCAGTGCAAATAAAGAGATAGCATGAACAGAAAAAGTACCAGCAATGACATCTGGCTCATCTCGGTCCTCATGCCTCCTCGTAGCATAAACCAAGATAGGATGGGATCCCCCTGATCTGGCAACTCCTCTGAACTAACTAGGTCTGCCTCTACTACCAGTACCAGATGTAGCAGGTCTACCCTAACCTCTTCCCCCAGCTGGGGCCTGAATTGATGCCTGAGATTGCCCCGGAGTATAACCAGACTGTGGAGACACTAGACATTCCCTAAGACGATGATCAAACGAACCACATCGGAAGCAAGCCCCGCTCCTCATCCGACACTCTCCAGAATGCCATTTCTTACAGAAGGAACACTGAGGTAAGGCTCGAGTACTAGTGGATCTAGCTCCACTAGAAGCAAGAACAACAGAAGCAGTTGGTCTAAATCGTGCAGAACTCTATGACTCAAACTCATCACTACCCCTCTTCCTAGACTGAAAACTCTGACTGTGCTGTGCAGGTGCCGCAGGTTGTCGTCTACCTCTATCCTGAACCTGAGACTTCAGCTTAACCCTCAAGCTCTCATTACGCTCGGTTGTCCTGGCACGCCGAGTGATCATTTTATATTCTGTGTCATGGTGAGTAGATACAACAATCTTTAACAGTACCCGGAGTCCTTTCAAAAGCTGATCACACTTCTTCTTCTCGGTAGTAACAATCCTCGGAGCATACTAGAGTAGGCGAAGGAACTCAATCTCATAGTCGTTAACAAACATGTCGTTTTGCTGCAGATTTAGAAAATCCTCTCGGCATTTAGCCAAATACTCTAGACCCACATACCGATCCTCAAATGCCGGCCTGAAAAACTCCCAGTTGATCTTCTCTGAAGCAGTAACTTTCTCCTCTGCCTCCCACCAGTTCAGGGCCTCTCCCTGAAGCAAAGAAATAGCAGCCCTCAGTTTTCTATCTAAAGGGTATTCCATCTCTACGAACAGACGCTAAAGCTTCTTGAGCCAATACTCTGCATCAGCTGGATCAGTCCCAGTTCTACCATCGAACATCGTCATCCTAGCAACCAGAAATTCGATAGATATGGGTTTTCTAACACCCTCATTCTGACGCAAATATCTGAGCAGCTCTCTCTACATCGTCATAGAATCCAAACCAACAGTCTCGCTGTCCCCGGAAACATACGGTCCCTCACTCTAGACCGACTGATCAACCTCGGCTTGTTGAGACTCGGTCTTAACCTCAAGTAAATCCTCCCCTCCTATGTCATAAGCCAAACTCTGATCCTGTGGCGGGTCCACAGGAGGCGGAACATCACTAGTAGATCCAGCAGAACGACCTCGGCCACGACCTAGGCCACGGCTTCTCCCAGTAGCTAAGCGTGTACTCCTACGGGGTGTCATAGTAGAGTATCTACAGAAGGACAAATAAAATCCTACATTAAAACCGGTACTTGGAGTAAATTCAAAATATTTCAGAAAAATTTCAGTTACAAGTCAAAACAAGAATCTGGATTTTCAAATAAATTTTACAAAAACATTTTCAGATCAAAAATTATTTTGGACCTCACAGTCCGATGGTTGAACATGGCTTTGATACCATTAAATGTAACCCCTAAAATTTACCTAATTTCTTAGAATAAAAGTTAGGGTTTTACGTTACTGAAACTTGATTTACAAGTTAGGGTTTTATAAATTAAATAATATATTTCGGATAAATTATTGAAATAATTAATAATTTAAAATACTGAAAACTTAACAAACCATTAAATAAAGTTCAACCCGAAAATTTAATAAACATTACAGTCCAGAAAGTTCGAAATAAAATCCCAAATCCAAAGTTTATTACAAATAACAAAATATCCGAAATAAATATGTTTGTTCTGAAAACTATAAAAAAAACATACGTAATAGATGTGAAAACAGGATCCTCCAAGTACCGTACGAAGTCTAGGTCTGAGATCTGAAACAGGAAACTGAAAGGGTGTAAACTAGGGAGCCTAGTGTGTCTCTAGAGTGCAGATAAATAGGATCAGATAATAGAACAAAACAGATGAAAAATTATTGCATGAAATGCACCCAACACCGAACACCATCAGAAGAGTAGGTTCCCCCCCCTTGAACCATTCTATCTCCATCACACCAACAAAAGTGGAATCTCGACCCGCAGGTGGAGCCACTGAGCAGAAGTGGTATAATACAGAACCACTGAACAGAAGTGAATTAATCACTAACTTCCTCCGTACAAATAATCCAACTAGATGCAATGTCATATGCAGATACAGAATCAGAATGCATGGCTTAATTTCTAACAGGAGGCATACATGATAATCAGGATCAGAAATGTAATTTAATAAGAGAACATGGTATAATGATGTATGAGCATGCTTATACATGACAGAAACTATACACACGAAAATAATGGAATTTACAGAAGAGAACACACCTGGAACAGAAGACTCAACGTCGATACTAACGTCTATTGGACTCGGCTCTACCACTAGAATGAACAGGAGTAGAACCTACGAGTAACAGAACGTTAGACACACTACTATGCCACTAAAGATAAGTACACGTAACAAAAAAATAATACGAAACTCACGTACGGGTCTCGAAGACTGATGAACAGGAGGTCATCCAGGAGGAGGAGGAGGAGGCAGATGCTCGGGTTCGGAATCCACGTGAACTGAACCAATTAGAAACTAATTCAGGATCCAATATAGAAAACTTCTAGATAACAAAACGAACTTAAAAGCCCCAAAAATGACACTTCAGGTTCGAATTTCGAAAAACGGACAACACCATTGGACTTAGGATGTCGAAAAACATAAAATAAGATCGGGTCAGAAAAAGTCAACGCTGACGTCAGCAAATGACATCATCAGGTCAACATTGACGTCAGCAGATGATGTCATCAGGTCAACACTGACGTAAGCAGATGACATCAGCAGTGACGTCAGCTGGGCCGGGTCATTGGACAGGTTCGGGTCGGGTCTCCCCTTTTGATTCGGTTCAAAAACAGAACAAAACATCCCTAAAACGATTCGAATCCTTCTTAAATCATTCTCTACTCAACCATTCATAAAACAAACACTTATACCCGATCAAAACGGAAAAGCCAACAATTCACCAATTGTATTCGATTCAACCCTTTCAAACACCAAACTTAAAAGAAAATAACCCCTAAACCTTCTAACACCCAAACAAAACAGAAACAAACCTTCATTTACCAACATACAGATCGAAACTTAACAAAACAAGGCAAAACCCGAAACAACTTACCAACACAACCAAAACCAGATCGAACGATTATTAGAGAACAAAAGGAAGAAGAGTTTTGAATTATCGGTTTGAATCGGAGATAACCAAGGAATTAAAATCAGATTTAATTTCCATTAAAAAGGAAGAAATTAATCCTCCATAAATACCGAATCGGTTTTGAAAGAGAGGAGGGTCTAAGGTTGTGAAACCTTTTAAAAAACTAAAACTTCCAAAAAATTACTAAATAGCCATTGAAAATCCCTAATTTCTAGGGTTTTCAGATTACGGATTTAAGGTTTAATTTGGGAAAAAATTTGGGTTATGACATTATCACAAAACACAAATCTAACACTGGAAGAGAGCACACATTTAATTTCATTTAACAATAACACATGAGGAAGCACACATTTAACACACAAAGAAAACACACATTTGAATTTATTTGACAATAGCACAGAAAGAAACACACATTTAACACAAGAAAAGAAAACACATTTAACACAAGAAGAAAAAACACATTTAAATTCATTTAACGATAGCACAAAAAGAAATACACATTTAACACAATAAGAAATAGATTAAATCTAGGAAGTTAACGTTAAAAACTTTACCCTCAAAACCAATTTAATTTATATTATTTCATAGTAATTGTAAAAATATTTAATTACATAATAATTCATCAAAAACAAAAGTTAAAATTATACTAAAAATTCATAATTTAAGAAGAGTTAAAATTCTTAAAATAAATTATCTCATAAACTTATTAAAATTAACATCATAGTCTGATGGTTCAAATAAAATATCCGAATGTAAGAAAAATATTTATGTATACTGAAAATAACCTTAATTCCCAAATATATTAAAGTTTCTAAAATAGTAATAATAATTTGAATAACTAAAAGTTAGTTTTATATTGAATAATAAAATAACCAGATAAAGTATGAGATTCTTCAGGTACCATATTGTCTAAAGTCTAAAGATTTGCAAGAGGAAACTAAGATGGAGTAACCTAAAGAACTTAGTGTATCTCTAAGGTGTAGATAAAAATAATAAAACACAGTTTATAAAATTATTTCTCAAGAGTAATATTTTAGAAAACAATACAAAACAAGTTGTATGAATGATGTTATAATTTATCCAATCTCAGTCTTAATCCTAAATCATAATTTATCCGAAAACAAAATTTTACAGGGTTTAAAATCATAATTACTCATAAAAGTATAAGATCTCAAAATCCGAAAAGTTTTACATATTTTTTTAAATCACAATGACACGTAAGCATGAAAACACAAATATGCAATCAAAGACATAATACAAAAATTAAACATGCCAGTAAAACACAAATATTTTTCAAAACATAAAATATTAAGCATGTCACAAAAAATATATTTAAAAAAAAAACAACAAACAAATATAGCACTATTAAGAGAACACACCTTAGCCAAATTGACTCAAATTAATGAATAACATGGTTTTGAACTCGAACAGAAATAAAGAGTGAGAACAGAGGCTTTAGAGAATCTTGATGAAAGAAAATAATGTAGGTTTTTCTCTTAGATCATAATATGTATATATAGAGAAAAAATAATTGATTCCAATTTGAATTAAAATTCTATTAAACCATAAAAATTTATTAAAATAATAATAAAAAGATTATAGAATTTTAAAGGGATTTTCCTTCTTTGACAATAATTTCATTTAATATATATAATAATAATAAAAAAGACTTTTGATAAAACAATAATTAGAATAAAATAATATTTTTAATAAAAAGATTGATCGTAGAGAAACTCTTAAAAAATAATTAATATCAATGAAAATAAAATTCAATTCAAAAACAAATTGGGTATCCAAAAGTTATCGAATTTCAAAATATATATTATAATAATAAATAATAAATCAATTTTATTTAAATAGTAAATAAAAAATAACACACTTTAAAAACAAAACATTTTTTTTTGAAAAAACAAGATATATTACATATTTAGCCATCAATCTCTTTAGGATTTTCAAAATATCACTTTAACTTTTACACTTTAAATTCATATTTAAAACTTTCAAAACTCTACAATTTTATCCCAAAAATTTTCCCTTAAATTCAGAAAATCAATTTAGAAACTTCAAAAAAAGAAATCAGGGTTTCAAAAATTAGGGTTTTAAAATTAGGAATAATTTTTGGGATGTTAAAAATCTGAATGCTATTGCACCTTGACCAAGGACTATTCGGGATTACTTAATTCCTATCTTGGATGATCGTAATCCTGGCATCGTTACACCAGAAATTCAAGCTACACACTTTGAACTTAAGCTTGTCATGTTCATTATCATGAATTCCATAAGGCAATTTGGTGGTATGCCTCACGAAGACGCAAGGCAACATATTCGAGCTTTCCTAGAAGTTTGTGACTCATTCCGACAACAAGGAGTTCACGAGGACGTGTTGAAGCTCAAACTATTCCCTTATTTTGTATGTGGCTGAGTAAGGGCATGGTTAAGTGGAGTACCATCCAGATCGATAAAGTCATGGGCTGATCTATGCAAGAGCTTTTTGTTGCGGCATAATCCTCTGAATCTTAACACTCAGCTTAGGAATGACATTGCTTCTTTTAGACAAGGTGACGACGAGTCTATGTGCGAATGTTGGGATCGATACAAGGGATTACTTCGAAAGTGTACAAATCATGGATTTCAAGATTGGACTCAAGTTGTGATGTTCTACAACGGAGTCAATGCACTGACCAAAATGATGTTAGATGCCTCAGCAAATGGAACTTTACTAGACAAATCACCCGAGGAGGCATTTGACATTCTTGATAGAATTGCCACCAATGACTATCAATTTCCTTCTACAAGACTTAGAACCGGGAGGAATGCACAAGGAACTTTTGAGCTCGAAGCTAAGGACTCACTATCCGCCCAACTCTCAGCTATCACCAACATGTTGAAGAACATCCAACGTTCCAATGAAGTGAAGGAAATAAATATGGCCAGTTCAGCTTGTCTATTATGTCATGACAATCACCATGAGAGTGAATGCCCAGGAAATCATGAGACAAACAACTATTTGGGCAATTTCAACAGAAGCAACAACAATCCCTACTCCAACACATATAATCCAGGATGGAGTCAACATACGAACTTCTCATGGGAAATCAAGGAGCTAGCAATCCTAACCCCCAACTAGAAATTAGAATGAGCCCTAGAATTTTCAATCGAATATACCTTGGCATAATCAGAACGAGGGGGATGCATCATCATTGAATATCAGTTCTTTGGAGGCGACTATGCAGGAATTTACTCTAAGTACAAAGACTATGCTTCAAGAGCATACTACAGCTATCAAGAACCAAAGAACCTTACTACAAAACCACAATGCTTTATTGCGAACTTTAGAGAGTCGGGTTAACCAAATTGCCATGGCATTACAAGAGCGTCAGCAAGGACGTCTGCCAAGTGACACTGAAGTCACTAAGCCACATGGTAAAGAGAAATGTAGCGCAATCACACTAAGGAGTGGCAAGCAGATTAATCAAGAAGATATGTTTGGGGGGAAGACTTGAGAAGATTCCTCACCCAAACCTGTGCAAGAAGAAATTCCTGAGCAAATTCTTGAGGAGAAGGATAAGGAGGAAAGTTTGACAAAGGAACCTATTAATGGAGCGAGCAAAAATGTCACGGCATAAAAAGTTCCTACGCCAGCAGAGGAAGAAGTTAGACCCCCCACCCTTTCCCCGGAGGCTGAAGAAGCACAGTGATGAGACTTAGTTCAAGAAGTTTGTTGACAAGTTGGATCAGTTGTATATCAATGTCCCACTCCTAGAGGCAATTGAGCAAATTCCCATTTATTCCAAATTTCTCAAGGAGATAGTTACGAGATACAAGACCCAAGTTCATTGGGAAAGCACTCTGTGATCTTGGATCAAGTGTGAATCTGATGCCCAAGTCAATCTTTGTGAAGCTTAGCATGGGAGATACAAGACCCACTTCCGTCATATTGCAACTAGCTGGTCGTTTCATGTGAGACAAGAGGGGAAGATCGAATATGTGATAGTATGGGTGGACAAATTCGTGTTTCCAGTCGACTTCCTAATACTTGATTGCGAGGTTGATGCTAACATACCCATCATCTTGGGGAGGCCTTTCCTAGCAACCGGTTGCATTCTCATTGATTGTGAGAAGGGTGAGCTCACTATACGAGTAGCAGATCAAAGTGTGACCGCGAATGTCAATAATTCTCTTAAGTACGTGGATGATTCTGGAGAATTCTGGAGCATTTAGAAAGCAGAATCTGAGCTGTCAAGGGAAACGGATCGTTTTTGTCACAACAATTTTGTACAAATGGATGATTACGAAGAACTCATACATGATGTTGAAAAAGAAGTTGGTGAATTTCCATTGGAGCATAAACAGACAATAGGATGGACCATGGCAGATCTAAAGAGGATTAGTCCTACTACTTGTATGAACAAGATAATTTTGGAAGAATGTCATGGCTATTCCATAGATCCACAACGCATCTACACTAGAGCCCCTATGATGCGTGACAAACTTACCTCACATCTTTAGGATGCATGACATAATGATATGTCATGACATTTCCAATTTACTGCTTTTCATAAATAAATTGTTTTATTTTATTTTAAATGCTTTATTTTGTTTTTAGCTTTTCTCAACTATCTTTGAAGAACCTCAGCATGAAATACCAGTGTCGCGTGTCAAAAGTGCGCGTTTAGTGCAAGTGGACACATCGAAAGTAATAAGTGATAAGTATTTTATCGAGTTATCGTCTACTCAGGGACCGGTATACTTAATATGCTTTCTTCACCTTCTTGTTCTGTAGAAAAAGTAAAGAACACAAGTGAGTTGATTTGATTTATCTAAACTAAAATAACTAAATAGAAATAAAGAGTTGAAATAGTATAGAGAGATAGGCTAGGATCCAGTTGCGTCGTATTGTGCAATTGATTGACTTGTCTCTGTCCAATGCAATCGTATATCACTACCTCAGCAACACTGCAGTTTCCTAACTTGGCAGCGACAATACTGTCTGCCGCGGCAATCCCTTGCTCGTGGGCAGACTCTACCAAAGTTCGGCAAAGTGTCCTTGGATGACTACGCTTATCCCTAAGTCAGAGTGCTGTTGATGACTAGTCCTTGATGATACCTCCCGGCGTGAACCAATTATACTCACCAACCAATCTCACACTTCTTTTAGCCGCTGAAACTCTTAACCTATCCCTAGGCCGAGTTAGTATTTCGCGATTGAAATACCGTACTTACCCCTTTCCTGAATCTAACTCTCCCGAGCTTAGATAAATGGATGATTCACAATATCCTCTCCCGAACTCAATTGTGAAAACAAGGAATAACAAAGGATAAGCAAACCTTGATAACTTTATTGCATTGAATCAAAGACAAAGTACAATCTCCTCTCACAAATACTCGACAACCTTCACCTAATCCCTAAGAAGGTTTAGAACATAATGGAGAGGAAAGAAACAAGAATAGAAATCGGCTCTCTCCCTAGGTATTCCGTGTCTTGTACATTGGGTGGCTAGGTCCTTATATAGGCTAGACCTAGGCCAAACCTTTCCAAAGTAGAATACAACTTGGAGTAGGGAACAAGTCAAGTAAATAATAATAATATATTTCCAAGTTTGCTTTGGCTAAGGAGGCTTTCCCGCGTGGTCTTCCTTTGGGCTTTTCCTTGTGCTAGCCAGCTCTGATCCATGGGCTTCAAGTCCAGACACGTTCCTTTGATTTTTATCTTTCCATCGCCTATAGTCTTTCTTCCTGTCTTTCTGCTGCTGCCTCGGCATCAGGTCCTGCCTCAGCCTTGTCGCTGCCGCGGCACTGGTTCTCCTGCATAGATATGAAAACGCAGTAAAACGGGCCTTTTTTTGTAAATATTATCTATATGAGTATAACTTCTAAATATATCACATTAAGCACATGCATTGGTCCGAGTGGGTGTATATTTGATGATTAATGCCCATAAAAGGAGTAAAAAGTGATATTGTGTTGAGCACTTGTCACACCCCCAAACTCGAACTATTGCTTGTCCTCAAGTGATGCAAACCATCAATTTGCCGAACTAAACTCTCTCTTGGTCTTACATGTCCATCTATTCTCCCCACCATAACTAGGCCTATTCTTAAGCCTTAACCATTCGGTTACCCAAGGGTTTACCTAGAAACAAACTATAAGAATTGTGAGTGTGTGCGTTTTTGTGGACAAGTTGATTAAAGGCTTTCTTAGATAAACTCTAAGTTCAAGATAAATAGACATTGGTTAAGTGTTCTCTTCTTTTTCAAACCCCAAATCTTGAGCCGGTTTAGGGCACCTCAAAGACTTGTGTTTTTCTTTTCACTAAATTCCTTCTTTCTTTTTAATATTCCTTAAAACATACTAGAGCCAATTTCGGGCACCTCTAGCATGAAGAAGAGACTTTCTAGAGCCGGTGGTAGGCACCTCTAGTTACTTTCCAAAAATCTAAGTCTTTATCACCTAAGTTCATTAAAAGAATTCCTATAATCCAAAAAGTCCCAAAAGTGTTTAAAGTTCTTCCTATAGTAAGCTTCTAAGTTTTCATCCTTAAGCATCCTAAGGTTAGGCCCTCTTAACAGAACCTAAACATGGTAAGGAGAAAGATTTCTATAGCCTTAAAGAATAAACTAAGGCAATACTGATGATGAGCAGTGCAAAAGTGTAGGCAGTTAATTCAAGTAAGGCGGGGAGCATAAAAATTGAAAAAAAATCACTGGAATACTCCCTTTTTGGCAAGGCTGCGACAGTAGATTGCTGCCTTGGCAGTGATTCTGCACCCCCAAACTCAAACCAAGCATTGTCCTCAATGCTTTATATTTGAAGAGATAAGCGGCAAAACAAAATATTAATATAATAAACAACAAATAGAAACAGTAAAAGCAATTAATATTAAATTAAGGACAAAGAAATTTAAAGCGACTCCGAAGAGCTGCTTGTAACAATTTTCCTCCGTGGCCTTGATTCCAAATGCTTTGTCCTTGGTGAAGGCGATGGTTGTTCACTAAACGCCTATTTAGACAAGCTCGTTCTAAACCCTACAAAACGATCGAAAATGATATTAAATAAAATTTTATGGGTTCAAATAGTTAATTATGGGCATTTGAACCTAAAAATACAACCAAAACTCAAAATTATATCTTTTTACTCAATTAAAATTCGAACATGTTCACTAAACGGCTATCTAGACAAACTCGTTCTGAACACTACAAAATGATCGAAAATGATATTAAATCAAATTTTAAGGGTTTAAATAGTTAATTTTGGGCTTTTGAACCTAAAAATACAACTTAATCTCAAAATTTGAGCATTTTACTCGGTTAAAATTCGAATGGGTTCACTATAAAGCACATTTAGACAACCATGCTCTAAACCCTACAAAACGATCGAAAATGATATTAAATCAAATTTTATGGGTTTAAATAGTTAATTATGGGGTTTTGAACCTAAAAATACAACTTAAACTCAAAATTATAGCTTTTTACACGGTTAAAATTCGAACGGGTTCACTATAATGCACACTTAGACAAGCACGTTCTGAACCCTAAAATACGATCGAAAATGATATTAAATCAAATTTTATGGGTTCAAATATTTAATTATGGGCCTTTGAATCTAAAAGTACAACTTAAGCTCAAAATTATAGCTTTTTACTCGGTTAAAATTCGAACGGGTTCACTATAATGCACATTTAGACAAGCACGTTCTGAACCCTACAATACGATCGAAAATGATATAAAATCAAATTTTATGGGATCAAATAGTTAATTATGCGCTTTTGAACATAAAAATACAACTTAAACTCAAAATTTGAGCATTTTACTCAGTTAAAATTCGAACAGGTTCACTATAAAGCCAATTTAGACAAGCTCATTCTGAACCCTACAAAACGATCAAAAATGATATTAAATCAAATTTTAAGGGTTCAAATAGTTAATTATGGGCTTTTAAACCTAAAAATAGAACTTAAACTCAAAATTATCGCTTTTTAGTCGGTTAAAATTTAATCAGGTTAACTATAATGACATTTAGACAAGCACGTTCTGAACCCTGCAAAACGATCGAAAATGATATTAAATCAAGTCTTATGGGTTCAAATAGTAGATTATGGGCTTTTGAACCTAAAAATACAACTTAAACTCAAAATTATTGCTTTTTACTCGATTAAAATTTAAACGGGTTCATTATATTGCACATTTAGACAAGCACGTTCTGAACCCTAAAGTAAGATCGGAAATGATTTTAAATAAAATTTTATGGATTCAAATAGTTAATTATGGGATTTTAAACCTAAAAATACAACTTAAACTCTAAATTATAGCTTTTTACTCTATTAAAATTAGAATGAGTTCACTATAAAGCCCATTTAGACAAGCTCGTTCTGAACCCTACAAAACGATCTAAAATAATATTAAATCAAATTTTATGGGTTCAAGTAGTTAATTATTGGCTTTTGAACCTAAAAATACAACTTAAATTCAAAATAATAGCTTTTTACTCGGTTAAAATTTGAACGGGTTCACAATAATGCACATTTAGACAAGCACTTTCTGAACCCTACAAAACGATCGAAAATGATATTAAATCAAATTTCATGGATTTTCAAATAGTTAATTATCAGCTTTGAACCTATAAATACAACTTAAACTCAAAAGTATAGCTTTTTACTCGATTAAAATTTGAACGGCTACAATATAAAGTACATTTAGACAAGCATGCTCTAAACCCTACAAAACGATCGAAAATGATATTAAATAAAATTTTATGGGTTCAAATAGTTAATTATGGGCTTTGAACCTAAAAATACAACTTAAACTCAAAATTATAGCTTTTTACTCGATTAAAATTTGAACGGGTACAATATAAAGTACATTTAGACAAGCATGTTCTGAACCCTACAAAACGATCAAAAATGATATTAAATCAAATTTTAAGGGTTCAAATAGTTAATTATGGGCTTTTGAACCTAAAAATACAACTTAAACTCAAAATTATAGCTTTTTACTCGGTTAAAATTTTAACGGGTTCACTATAATGCATATTTAGACAAGCACGTTTTGAACCCTACAAAACGATCGAAAATGATATTAAATCAAATTTTATGGGTTCAAATAGTTAATTATGGGCTTCGAACCTAAAAATACAACTTAAACTCAAAATTATAGCTTTTTACTCGATTAAAATTTGAACGGGTACAATATAAAGTACATTTAGACAAGCATGCTCTAAAACCTATAAAACAATCAAAAATGATATTAAATTAAATTTTATGGGTTCAAATACTTAAATATGGGATTTTTAACCTAAAAATACAAATTAAACTCAAAATTATAACTTTTTACTCAATTAAAATTCGAACATGTTCACTATAACGCCTATTTTGACAAGCTCGTTCTGAATCCTTCAAAACAATCGAAAATGATATTAAATCAAATTTTATGGGTTCAAATAGATAATTATGGGCTTTTGAACCTAAAAATACAACTTAAACTCAAAATTATAGCTTTTTACTCAATTAAAATTTGAACAGGTTCACTATAATGCACATTTAGACAAGCACGTTCTTAACCCTACAAAACGATCGAAAATAATATTAAATCAAATTTTATGTGTTCAAATAGTTAATTATGAGCTTTTGAACCTAAAAATACAACTTCAACTCAAAATTATAGCTTTTTACTCTATTAAAATTTGAATGGGTTCACTATAAAACACATTTAGACAACCATGCTCTAAACCCTACAAAACGATCGAAAATGATATTAAATCAAATTTTATGGGTTTAAATAGTTAATTATGGGGTTTTGAACCTAAAAATACAACTTAAACTCAAAATTATAGCTTTTTACACGGTTAAAATTCGAACGGGTTCACTATAATGCACAATTAGACAAGCACGTTCTGAACCCTAAAATACGATCGAAAATGATATTAAATCAAATTTTATGGGTTCAAATATTTAATTATGGGCCTTTGAATCTAAAAGTACAACTTAAGCTCAAAATTATAGCTTTTTACTCGGTTAAAATTCGAACGGGTTCACTATAATGCACATTTAGACAAGCACGTTCTGAACCCTACAATACGATCGAAAATGATATAAAATCAAATTTTATGGGATCAAATAGTTAATTATGCGCTTTTGAACATAAAAAGACAACTTAAACTCAAAATTTGAGCATTTTACTCAGTTAAAATTCGAACAGGTTCACTATAAAGCCAATTTAGACAAGCTCATTCTGAACCCTACAAAACGATCAAAAATGATATTAAATCAAATTTTAAGGGTTCAAATAGTTAATTATGGGCTTTTAAACCTAAAAATAGAACTTAAACTCAAAATTATCGCTTTTTACTCGATTAAAATTTGAACGGGTACAATATAAAGTACATTTAGACAAGCACGTTCTGAACCCTACAAAACGATCAAAAATGATATTAAATCAAATTTTAAGGGTTCAAATAGTTAATTATGGGCTTTTGAACCTAAAAATACAACTTAAACTCAAAATTTGAGCATTTTACTCGGTTAAAATTCGAAAGGGTTCACTATAAAGCCAATTTAGACAAGCTTATTCTGAACCCTAAAAAACGATCGAAAATGATATTAAATCAAATTTTATGGGTTCAAATAGTTAATTATTGGCTTTTGAACCTAAAAATACAACTTAAATTCAAAATAATAGTTTTTTACTCGGTTAAAATTTGAACGGGTTCACAATAATGCACAAGCACGTTCTGAACCCTACAAAACGATCGAAAACGATCGAACATGTTCACTATAAAGTACATTTAGACAAGCTCGTTCTGAATCCCTCAAAACAATCGAAAATGATATTAAATCAACTTTTATGGGTTCAAATAGATAATTCTGGGCTTTTGAACCTAAAAATACAACTTAAACTCAAAATTATAGCTTTTTACTCAATTAAAATTCGAACATGTTCACTATAAAGTACATTTAGACAAGCTCGTTCTGAATCCCTCAAAACAATCGAAAATGATATTAAATCAACTTTTATGGGTTCAAATAGATAATTCTGGGCTTTTGAACCTAAAAATACAACTTAAACTCAAAAGTATAGCTTTTTACTCGATTAAAATTTGAACGGGTACAATATAAAGTACATTTGGACAAGCATGCTCTAAACCCTACAAAACGATCGAAAATGATATTAAATAAAATTTTATGGGTTCAAATAGTTAATTATGGGCTTTGAACCTAAAAATACAACTTAAACTCAAAATTATAGCTTTTCACTCGGTTATAAATTGAACGGGTACAATATAAAGTACCTTTAGACAAGCACGTTCTAAACCCTACAAAACGATCAAAAATGTTATTAAATCAAATTTTATGGGTTCAAATAGTTGATTATGGGCTTTGAACCTAAAAATACAACTTAAACTCAAAATTATAGCTTTTTACTCGATTAAAATTTGAACGGGTGCAATATAAAGTACATTTAGACAAGCACGTTCTGAACCCTACAAAACGATCAAAAATGATATTAAATCAAATTTTAAGGGTTCAAATAGTTAATTATGGGCTTTTGATCCTAAAAATACAAATTAAACTCAAAATTATAGCTTTTTACTCGGTTAAAATTTGAACGGGTTCACTATAATGCACATTTAGACAAGCAGGTTTTGAACCCTACAAAACGATCGAAAATGATATTAAATCAAATTTTATGGGTTCACGTAGTTAATTATGGGCTTTGAACCTAAAAATACAACTTAAACTCAAAATTATAGCTTTTTACTCGATTAAAATTTGAACGGGTACAATATAAAGTACATTTAGACAAGCATGCTCTGAAACCTATAAAACGATCGAAAATGATATTAAATTAAATTTTATGGGTTCAAATACTTAAATATGGGATTTTTAACCTAAAAATACAAATCAAACTCAAAATTATAGCTTTTTACTCAATTAAAATTCGAACATGTTCACTATAAAGTACATTTAGACAAGCTCGTTCTGAATCCCTCAAAACAATCGAAAATGATATTAAATCAACTTTTATGGGTTCAAATAGATAATTCTGGGCTTTTGAACCTAAAAATACAACTTAAACTCAAAATTATAGCTTTTTACTCAATTAAAATTTGAACAGGTTCACTATAATGCACATTTAGACAAGCACGTTCTTAACCCTACAAAACGATCGAAAATGATATTAAATCAAATTTTATGTGTTCAAATAGTTAATTATGAGCTTTTGAACCTAAAAATACAACTTAAACTCAAAATTATAGTTTTTTACTCTATTAAAATTTGAATGGGTTCACTATAAAGCACATTTAAACAACCATGCTCTAAACCCTACAAAACGATCAAAAATGATATTAAATAAAATTTTATGGGTTTAAATAGTTAATTATGGGCTTTGAACCTAAAAATACAACTTAAGCTCAAAATTATAGCTTTTTACTCGGTTATAATTTGAACGGGTTCACTATAATGCACATTTAGACAAGCACGTTCTAAACCCTACAAAACGATCAAAAATGATATTAAATCAAATTCTATGGGTTTAAATTGTTAATTATGGGCTTTTGCACCTAAAAATACAACTTAAACTCAAAATTTGAGCATTTTACTCGGTTAAAATTCGAACGGGTTCACTACAAAGACCATTTAGATAAGCTCGTTCTGAACCCTACAAAACGATCGAAAATGATATTAAATCAAATTTTATGGGTTCAAATAGTTAATTATTGGCTTTTGAACCTAAAAATACAACTTAAACTCTAAATTATAGCTTTTTACTCTATTAAAATTCGAATGGGTTCACTAGAAAGCCCATTTAGACAAGCAAGTTCTGAACCCTACAAAACGATCGAAAATGATATTAAATCAAATTTTATGTGGTCAAATAGTTAATTACGGGCTTTTGAACCTAAAAATACAACTTAAACTCAAAATTATAGCTTTTTACTCAATTAAAATTCGAACATGTTCACTATAACGCCTATTTCGACAAGCTCGTTCTGAACCCTTCAAAACAATCGAAAATGATATTAAATCAACTTTTATGGGTTCAAATAGATAATTATGGGCTTTTGAACCTAAAAATACAACTTAAACTCAAAATTATAGCTTTTTACTCAATCAAAATTTGAACAGGTTCACTATAATGCACATTTAGACAAGCACGTTCTGAACCCTACAAAACGATCGAAAATGATATTAAATCAAATTTTATGTGGTCAAATAGTTAATTATGGGCTTTTGAACCTAAAAATACAACTTAAACTCAAAATTATAGCTTTTTACTCAATTAAAATTCGAACATGTTCACTATAACGCCTATTTCGACAAGCTCGTTCTGAACCCTTCAAAACAATCGAAAATGATATTAAATCAAATTTTATGGGTTCAAATAGTTAATTATTGGCTTTTAAACCTAAAAATACAACTTAAACTCTAAATTATAGCTTTTTACTCTACTAAAATTCGAATGGGTTCACTAGAAAGCCCATTTAGACAAGCAAGTTCTGAACCCTACAAAACGATCGAAAATGATATTAAATCAAATTTTATGTGGTCAAATAGTTAATTATGGGCTTTTGAACCTAAAAATACAACTTAAACTCAAAATTATAGCTTTTTACTCAATTAAAATTCGAACATGTTCACTATAACGCCTATTTCGACAAGCACGTTCTGAACCCCACAAAACGATCGAAAATGATATTAAATCAAATTTTATGGGTTCAAATAGTTAATTTATGGGATTTTGAATCTAAAAATACAACTTAAACTCTAAATTATAGCTTTTTACTCTATTAAAATTCGAATGGGTTCACTATAAAGCCCATTTAGACAAGCTCGTTCTGAACCCTACAAAACGATCTAAAATGATATTAAATCAAATTTTATGGGTTCAAATAGTTAATTATTGGCTTTTGAACCTAAAAATACAACTTAAACTCTAAATTATAGCTTTTTACTCTATTAAAATTCAAATGGGTTCACTACAAAGCCCATTTAGACAAGCTCGTTCTGAACCCTACGAAACGATCGAAAATGATATTAAATCAAATTTTATGAGTTCAAATAGTTAATTATTGGCTTTTGAACCTAAAAATACAACTTAAACTCAAAATTATAGCCTTTTACTCGATTAAAATTCCAACGGGTTCACTATAATGCCTATTTAGACAAGCTCATTCTGAACCCTACAAAACGATTGAAAATGATATTAAATCAAATTTTAAGGTTTCAAATAGTTAATTATGGGATTTTGAACCTAAAAGTACAACTTAAACTCAAAATTAAAGCTTTTTACTTGGTTAAAATTTGAACGGGTTCACTATAATGCACATTTAGACAAGCACGTTCTGAACCCTACAAAACGATCGAAAATGATACTAAATCAAATTTTATGGGTTCAAATAGTTAATTATGGGCTTTTGAACCTAAAAATTCAACTTAAACTTAAAATTATAGGTTTTTACTCGGTTAAAATTCGAACGGGTTCACTATAATGCACATTTAGACAAGCACGTTCTGAACCCTACAATACGATGGAAAATGATACTAAATCAAATTTTATGGATTCAATTAGTTAATTTATGGGCTTTTGAATCTAAAAATACAACTTAAGCTCAAAATTATAGCTTTTTACTATATTAAAATTCGAATGGGTTCACTATAAAGCCCATTTAGACAAGCTCGTTCTGAACCCTACAAAACGATCTAAAATGATATTAAATCAAATTTTATGGGTTCAAATAATTAATTAATGGCTTTTGAACCTAAAAATAAAACTTATAATCAAAATAATAGCTTTTTACTCGGTTAAAATTTGAACGGGTTCAGTATAATGCACATTTAGACAAGCACGTTCTGAATCCTACAAAACGATCGAAAATGATATTAAATCAAATTTTATGGGTTCAAATAGTTAATTATGGGTTTTTGAACCTAAAAATAAAACTTAAACTCAAAATTATAGCTTTTTACTCAATTAAAATTCGAACATGTTCACTATAACGCCTATTTTGACAACCTCGTTCTGAATCCTACAAAATGATCGAAAATGATTTTAAATCAAATTTTATGGGTTCAAATAGTTAATTATTGTCTTTTTAACCTAAAAATACAACTTAAACTCAAAAGTATAGCTTTTTACTCAATTAAAATTCGAACATGTTCACTATAACGCCTATTTCGACAAGCACGTTCTGAACCCCACAAAACGATCGAAAATGATATTAAATCAAATTTTATGGGTTCAAATAGTTAATTTATGGGATTTTGAATCTAAAAATACAACTCAAACTCAAAATTATAGCTTTTTACTCTATTAAAATTCGAATGGGTTCACTATAAAGCACATTTAGACAAGCACGTTCTGAACCCTACAAAACGATCGAAAATGATAGTAAATCAAATTTTATGTGTTCAAATAGTTAATTATGGGCTTTTGAACCTAAAAATACAACTTAAACTCAAAATTATAGCTTTTTACTCCATTAAAATTCGAACATGTACACTATAACGCCTATTTCGACAAGCTCGTTCTGAAACCTTCAAAACGATCGAAAATGATATTAAATTAACTTTTATGGGTTCAAATAGTTAATTATGGGCTTTTGAACCTAAAAATACAACTTAAACTCTAAATTATAGCTTTTTACTCGATTAAAATTCGAACATTTTCACTATAACGCCTATTTAGACAAGCACGTTCTGAACTCTACAAAACGATCTAAAATGATATTAAATCAAATTTTATGGGTTCAAATAATTAATTATTGGCTTTTGAACCTAAAAATAAAACTTAAAATCAAAATAATAGCTTTTTACTCGGTTAAAATTTGAACGGGTTCACTATAATGCACATTTAGACAAGCACGTTCTGAACCCTACAAAACGATCGAAAATGATATTAAATCAAATTTTATGGGTTCAAATAGATAATTATGGGCTTTGAACCTAAAAATACAACTTAAACTCAAAATTATAGCTTTTTACTCGTTTAAAATTTGAACGGGTTCACTATAATGCATATTTAGACAAGCACGTTCTGAACCCTACAAAACGATCGAAAATGATATTAAATCAAATTTTATGGGTTCAAATAGTTAATTTATGGGCTTTTGAATCTAAAAATACAACTCAAACTCAAAATTATAGCTTTTTACTCTATTAAAATTCGAATGGGTTCACTATAAAGCACATTTAGACAAGCACGTTCTGAACCCTACAAAACGATCGAAAATGATACTGAATCAAATTTTATGGGTTCAAATAGTTAATTATGGGCTTTTGAACCTAAAAATTCAACTTAAACTCAAAATTATAGGTTTTTACTCGGTTAAAATTCGAACGGGTTCACTATAATGCACATTTAGACAAGCACGTTCTGAACCCTACAAAATGATCGAAAATGATATTAAATCAAAATTTATGGGTTCAAATAGTTAATTATGGGTTTTTGAACCTGAAAATAAAACTTAAACTCAAAATTATAGCTTTTTACTCAATTAAAATTCGAACATGTTCACTGTAACGCTTATTTCTACAACCTCGTTCTGAATCCTACAAAACGTCGAAAATGATATTAAATCAAATTTTATGGGTTCAAATAGTTAATTATTGTCTTTTTAACCTAAAAATACAACTTAAACTCAAAATTATAGCTTTTTACTCAATTAAAATTCGAACATGTTCACTATAACGCCTATTTCGACAAGTTCGTTCTGAACCCTTCAAAACGATCGAAAATGATATTAAATTAACT
Source organism: Abelmoschus esculentus (assembly GCA_035048815.1). NCBI lineage: Eukaryota > Viridiplantae > Streptophyta > Magnoliopsida > Malvales > Malvaceae > Abelmoschus > Abelmoschus esculentus. The sequence continues at coordinate 9,851,852 of JAUCBN010000059.1, forward strand.
TTTATGGGTTCAAATAGATAATTATGGGCTTTTGAACCTAAAAATACAACTTAAACTCAAAATTATAGCTTTTTACTCAATTAAAATTTGAACAGGTTCACTATAATCCACATTTAGACAAGCACGTTCTGAACCCTACAAAACGATCGAAAATGATAATAAATCAAATTTTATGGGTTCAAATAGTTAATTATGGGCTTTTGAACCTAAAAATACAACTTAAACTCAAAATTATAGCTTTTTACTCAATTAAAATTCGAACATGTTCACTATAACGCCTATTTCGACAAGCTCGTTCTGAAACCTTCAAAACGATCGAAAATGATATTAAATTAACTTTTATGGGTTCAAATAGTTAATTATGGGCTTTTGAACCTAAAAATACAACTTAAACTCTAAATTATAGCTTTTTACTCGATTAAAATTCGAACATTTTCACTATAACGCCTATTTAGACAAGCACGTTCTGAACTCTACAAAATGATCTAAAATGATATTAAATCAAATTTTATGGGTTCAAATAATTAATTATTGGCTTTTGAACCTAAAAATAAAACTTAAAATCAAAATAATAGCTTTTTACTCGGTTAAAATTTGAACGGGTTCACTATAATGCACATTTAGACAAACATGTTCTGAACCCTACAAAACGATCGAAAATGATATTAAATCAAATTTTATGGGTTCAAATAGTTAATTATGGGCTTTAAACCTAAAAATACAACTTAAACTCAAAATTATAGCTTTTTACTCGTTTAAAATTTGAACGGGTTCACTATAATGCATATTTAGACAAGCACGTTCTGAACCCTACAAAACGATCGAAAATGATATTAAATCAAATTTTATGGGTTCAAATAGTTAATTTATGGGCTTTTGAATCTAAAAATACAACTTAAACTCAAAATTATAGCTTTTTACTCTATTAAAATTCGAATGGGTTCACTATAAAGTACATTTAGACAAGCACGTTCTGAACCCTATAAAACGATCGAAAATGATACTAAATCAAATTTTATGGGTTCAAATAGTTAATTATGGTCTTTTGAACCTAAAAATTCAACTTAAACTCAAAATTATAGGTTTTTACTCGGTTAAAATTCGAACGGGTTCACTATAATGCACATTTAGACAAGCACGTTCTGAACCCTACAATATGATCGAAAATGATATTAAATCAAATTTTATGGATTCAAATAGTTAATTTATGGGCTTTTGAATCTAAAAATACAACTTAAACTCAAAATTATTGCTTTTTACTCTATTAAAATTCGAATGGGATCACTATAAAGCCCATTTAGACAAGCTCGTTCTGAACCCTACAAAACGATCTAAAATGATATTAAATCAAATTTCATGGGTTCAAATAATTAATTAATGGCTTTTGAACCTAAAAATAAAACTTAAAATCAAAATAATAGCTTTTTACTCGGTTAAAATTTGAACGGGTTCACTATAATGCACATTTAGACAAGCACGTTCTGAACCCTACAAAACGATCGAAAATGATATTAAATCAAATTTTATGGGTTCAAATAGTTAATTATGGGCTTTGAACCTAAAAATACAACTTAAACTCAAAATTATAGCTTTTTACTCGTTTAAAATTTGAACGGGTTCACTATAATGCATATTTAGACAAGCACGTTCTGAACCCTACAAAACGATCGAAAATGATATTAAATCAAATTTTATGTGTTCAAATAGTTAACTTATGGGCTTTTGAACCTAAAAATACAACTTAAACTCAAAATTATAGCTTTTTACTCTATTAAAATTTGAATGGGTTCACTATAAAGCACATTTAGACAACCATGCTCTCAACCCTACAAAACGATCGAAAATGATATTAAATCAAATTTTATGGGTTTAAATAGTTAATTATGGGGTTTTGAACCTACAAATACAACTTAAACTCAAAATTATAGCTTCTTACTCGGTTAAAATTCAATCGCGTTTACTATAAAGCCCATTTAGACAAGCTCGTTCTGAATCTTACAAAACGATCGAAAATGATATTAAATCAAATTTTATGGGTTCAAATAGTTAATTATTGGCTTTTGAACCTAAAAATAAAACTTAAACTGAAAATTATAGCTTTTTACTCTATTAAAATTTGAATGGGTTCACTATAAAGCACATTTAGACAACCATGCTCTAAACTCTACAAAACGATCGAAGATGATATTAAATCAAATTTTATGGGTTTAAATTATTAATTATGGGGTTTTGAACCAAAAAATACAACTTAAACTCAAAATTATAGCTTCTTACTTGGTTAAAATTCAAACGGGTTCACTATAATGCGCATTTAGACAAGCACGTTCTGAACCCTACAAAATGATCGAAAATGATATTAAATCAAATTTTATGGGTTCAAATAGTTAATTATGGGCTTTTGAACCTAAAAATACAACTTAAACTCAAAATTATAGTTTTTTACTCGACTAAAATTCGAACGAGTTTACTATAATGCACATTTAGAAAAGCACGTTCTGAACCCTACAGTACGATCGAAAATGATATTAAATCGAATTTTATGGCTTCAAATAGTTAATTATGGGCTTTTGAACCTAAAAATACAACTTAAACTTTAAATTATAGCTTTTTACTCTATTAAAATTCGAATGGGTTCACTAGAAAGCCCATTTAGACAAGCTCGTTCTGAACCCTACAAAACGATCTAAAATGATATTAAATCAAATTTTATGTGTTCAAATAGTTAATTATGGGTTTTTGAACCTAAAAATAAAACTTAAACTCAAAATTATAGCTTTTTACTCAATTAAAATTCGAACATGTTCACTATAACGCCTATATCGACAAGCTCGTTCTGAATCCTTCAAAACAATCGAAAATGATATTAAATCAACTTTTACGGGTTCAAATAGATAATTATGGGCTTTTGAACCTAAAAATACAACTTAAACTCAAAATTATAGCTTTTTACTCAATTAAAATTTGAACAGGTTCACTATAATGCACATTTAGACAAGCACGTTCTGAACCCTACAAAACGATCGAAAATGATATTAAATCAAATTTTATGGGTTCAAATAGTTAATTATAGGCTTTTGAACCTAAAAATACAACTTAAACTCGAAATTATAGCTTTTTTCTATTAAAATTCGAATGGGTTCACTATAAAGAGCATTTAGACAAGCAGGCTCTAAACCCTACAAAACTATCAAAAATGATATTAAATCAAATTTTATGGGTTCAAATAGTTAACTATGGGTTTTGAAACTAAAAATACAACTTAAACTCAAAATTATAGCGTTTTACTCGGTTAAAATTCGAACGGGTTCACTATAATGCACATTTAGACAAGCACGTTCTGAACCCTACAAAACGATCGAAAATGATATTAAATCAAATTGTATGGGTTCAAATAGTTAATTATGGGCTTTTGAACCTAAAAATACAACTTAAACTCAAAATTATAGCTTTTTACTCGGTTAAAATTCGAATGGGTTCATTATAAAGCCCATTTAGACAAGCTCGTTCTGAACACTACAAAACGATCGAAAATGATATTAAATCAAATGTTATGGGTTCATATAGTTAATTATGGGTTTTTGAACCTAAAAATATAACTTAAACTCAAAATTATAGCTTTTTACTGGATTAAAATTCGAACGACTTTACTGTAACGCCTATTTAGACAAGCCCGTTTTGAACCCTACAAAACGATCAACAATGATATTAAATCAAATTCTTTGGGTTCAAATAGTTAATTATGGGCTTTTGAACCTAAAAATGCAACTTAAATTCAAAATTATAGCTTTTTACTCGATTAAAATTTGAACGGGTACACTATAAAGTACATTTAGACAAGCATGCTCTGAACCCTATAAAACGATCGAAAATGATATTAAATTAAATTTTATGGGTTCAAATACTTAATTATGGGATTTTTAACCTAAAAATACAAATTAAACTCAAAATTATAGCTTTTTACTCAATTAAAATTCGAACATGTTCACTATAACGCCTATTTTGATAACCTCGTTCTGAATCCTACAAAACGATCGAAAATTATATTAAATCAAATTTTATGGGTTCAAATAGTTAATTATTGTCTTTTTAACCTAAAAATACAACTTAAACTCAAAATTATAGCTTTTTACTCAATTAAAATTTGAACATGTTCACTATAACGCCTATTTAGACAAGCTCGTTCTGAACACTAAAAAACGATCGAAAATGATATTAAATCAAATTTTATGGGTTCAAATAGTTAATTCTGAGCTTTTGAACCTAAAAATACAACTTAAACTCTAAATTATAGCTTTTTACTCTATTAAAATTCAAATGGGTTCACTATAAAGCCCATTTAGACAAGCTCGTTCTAAACCCTACGAAACGATCGAAAATGATATTAAATCAAATTTTATGGGTTCAAATAGTTAATTATGGGCTTTTGAACCTAAAAATACAACTTAAACTCAAAATTATAGCTTTTTACTCGGTTAAAATTCGAATGGGTTCATTATAAAGCCCATTTAGACAAGCTCGTTCTGAACACTACAAAACGATCGAAAATGATATTAAATCAAATGTTATGGGTTCATATAGTTAATTATGGGTTTTTGAACCTAAAAATATAACTTAAACTCAAAATTATAGCTTTTTACTGGATTAAAATTCGAACGACTTTACTGTAACGCCTATTTAGACAAGCCCGTTTTGAACCCTACAAAACGATCAACAATGATATTAAATCAAATTCTTTGGGTTCAAATAGTTAATTATGGGCTTTTGAACCTAAAAATGCAACTTAAATTCAAAATTATAGCTTTTTACTCGATTAAAATTTGAACGGGTACACTATAAAGTACATTTAGACAAGCATGCTCTGAACCCTATAAAACGATCGAAAATGATATTAAATTAAATTTTATGGGTTCAAATACTTAATTATGGGATTTTTAACCTAAAAATACAAATTAAACTCAAAATTATAGCTTTTTACTCAATTAAAATTCGAACATGTTCACTATAACGCCTATTTTGATAACCTCGTTCTGAATCCTACAAAACGATCGAAAATTATATTAAATCAAATTTTATGGGTTCAAATAGTTAATTATTGTCTTTTTAACCTAAAAATACAACTTAAACTCAAAATTATAGCTTTTTACTCAATTAAAATTTGAACATGTTCACTATAACGCCTATTTAGACAAGCTCGTTCTGAACACTAAAAAACGATCGAAAATGATATTAAATCAAATTTTATGGGTTCAAATAGTTAATTCTGAGCTTTTGAACCTAAAAATACAACTTAAACTCTAAATTATAGCTTTTTACTCTATTAAAATTCAAATGGGTTCACTATAAAGCCCATTTAGACAAGCTCGTTCTAAACCCTACGAAACGATCGAAAATGATATTAAATCAAATTTTATGGGTTCAAATAGTTAATTATGGGCTTTTGAACCTAAAAATACAACTTAAACTCAAAATTATAGCTTTTTACTCGGTTAAAATTCGAATGGGTTCATTATAAAGCCCATTTAGACAAGCTAGTTCTGAACACTACAAAACGATCGAAAATGATATTAAATCAAATGTTATGGGTTCATATAGTTAATTATGGGTTTTTGAACCTAAAAATATAACTTAAACTCAAAATTATAGCTTTTTACTGGATTAAAATTCGAACGACTTTACTGTAACGCCTATTTAGACAAGCCCGTTTTGAACCCTACAAAACGATCAAAAATGATATTAAATCAAATTCTTTGGGTTCAAATAGTTAATTATGGGCTTTTGAACCTAAAAATGCAACTTAAATTCAAAATTATAGCTTTTTACTCGATTAAAATTTGAACGGGTACACTATAAAGTACATTTAGACAAGCATGCTCTGAACCCTATAAAACGATCGAAAATGATATTAAATTAAATTTTATGGGTTCAAATACTTAATTATGGGATTTTTAACCTAAAAATACAAATTAAACTCAAAATTATAGCTTTTTACTCAATTAAAATTCGAACATGTTCACTATAACGCCTATTTTGACAACCTCGTTCTGAATCCTACAAAACGATCGAAAATTATATTAAATCAAATTTTATGGGTTCAAATAGTTAATTATTGTCTTTTTAACCTAAAAATACAACTTAAACTCAAAATTATAGCTTTTTACTCAATTAAAATTTGAACATGTTCACTATAACGCCTATTTAGACAAGCTCGTTCTGAACACTAAAAAACGATCGAAAATGATATTAAATCAAATTTTATGGGTTCAAATAGTTAATTATGAGCTTTTGAACCTAAAAATACAACTTAAACTCTAAATTATAGCTTTTTACTCTATTAAAATTCAAATGGGTTCACTATAAAGCCCATTTAGAAAAGCTCGTTCTAAACCCTACGAAACGATCGAAAATGATATTAAATCAAATTTTATGGGTTCAAATAGTTAATTATGGGCTTTTGAACCTAAAAATACAACTTAAACTCAAAATTATAGCTTTTTACTCGGTTAAAATTCGAATGGGTTCATTATAAAGCCCATTTAGACAAGCTAGTTCTGAACACTACAAAACGATCGAAAATGATATTAAATCAAATGTTATGGGTTCATATAGTTAATTATGGGTTTTTGAACCTAAAAATATAACTTAAACTCAAAATTATAGCTTTTTACTGGATTAAAATTCGAACGACTTTACTGTAACGCCTATTTAGACAAGCCCGTTTTGAACCCTACAAAACGATCAAAAATGATATTAAATCAAATTATTTGGGTTCAAATAGTTAATTATGGGCTTTTGAACCTAAAAATGCAACTTAAATTCAAAATTATAGCTTTTTACTCGATTAAAATTTGAACGGGTACACTATAAAGTACATTTAGACAAGCATGCTCTGAACCCTATAAAACGATCGAAAATGATATTAAATTAAATTTTATGGGTTCAAATACTTAATTATGGGATTTTTAACCTAAAAATACAAATTAAACTCAAAATTATAGCTTTTTACTCAATTAAAATTCGAACATGTTCACTATAACGCCTATTTTGACAACCTCGTTCTGAATCCTACAAAACGATCGAAAATTATATTAAATCAAATTTTATGGGTTCAAATAGTTAATTATTGTCTTTTTAACCTAAAAATACAACATAAACTCAAAATTATAGCTTTTTACTCAATTAAAATTTGAACATGTTCACTATAACGCCTATTTAGACAAGCTCGTTCTGAACACTAAAAAACGATCGAAAATGATATTAAATCAAATTTTATGGGTTCAAATAGTTTATTCTGAGCTTTTGAACCTAAAAATACAACTTAAACTCTAAATTATAGCTTTTTACTCTATTAAAATTCAAATGGGTTCACTATAAAGCCCATTTAGACAAGCTCGTTCTGAACCCTACGAAACGATCGAAAATGATATTAAATCAAATTTTATGGGTTCAAATAGTTAATTATGGGCTTTTGAACCTAAAAATACAACTTAAACTCAAAATTATAGCTTTTTACTCGGTTAAAATTCGAATGGGTTCATTATAAAGCCCATTTAGACAAGCTCGTTCTGAACACTACAAAACGATCGAAAATGATATTAAATCAAATGTTATGGGTTCATATAGTTAATTATGGGTTTTTGAACCTAAAAATATAACTTAAACTCAAAATTATAGCTTTTTACTGGAATAAAATTCGAACGACTTTACTGTAACGCCTATTTAGACAAGCCCGTTTTGAACCCTACAAAACGATCAAAAATGATATTAAATCAAATTCTTTGGGTTCAAATAGTTAATTATGGGCTTTTGAACCTAAAAATGCAACTTAAATTCAAATTTATAGCTTTTTACTCGATTAAAATTTGAACGGGTACACTATAAAGTACATTTAGACAAGCATGCTCTGAACCCTATAAAACGATCGAAAATGATATTAAATTAAATTTTATGGTTTCAAATACTTAATTATGGGATTTTTAACCTCAAAATACAAATTAAACTCAAAATTATAGCTTTTTACTCAATTAAAATTCGAACATGTTCACTATAACGCCTATTTTGACAACCTCGTTCTGAATCCTACAAAACGATCGAAAATGATATTAAATCAAATTTTATGGGTTCAAATAGTTAATTATTGTCTTTTTAACCTAAAAATACAACTTGAACTCAAAATTATAGCTTTTTACTCAATTAAAATTTGTACATGTTCACTATAACGCCTATTTAGACAAGCTCGTTCTGAACACTAAAAAACGATCGAAAATGATATTAAATCAAATTTTATGGGTTCAAATAGTTAATTCTGAGCTTTTGACCCTAAAAATACAACTTAAACTCTAAATTATAGCTTTTTACTCTATTAAAATTCAAATGGGTTCACTACAAAGCCCATTTACACAAGCACGTTCTGAATCCTACAAAACAATCTAAAATGATATTAAATCAAATTTTATGAGTTCAAATAGTTAATTATTGGCTTTTGAACCTAAAAATACAACTTAAATTCTAAATTATAGATTTTTACTCTATTAAAATTCGAATGGGTTCACTATAAAGCACATTTAGACAAGCAGGCTCTAAACCCTACAAAACTATTGAAAATGATATTAAATCAAATTTTATGGGTTCAAATAGTAAATTATGGGCTTTGAAACTAAAAATACAACTTAAACTCAAAATTATAGCTTTTTACTCGGTTAAAATTCGAACGGGTTCACTATAATGCGCATTTAGACAAGCACGTTCTGAACCCTACAAAACGATCGAAAATAATATTAAATCAAATTTTATGGGTTCAAATAGTTAGTTATGTGCTTTTGAACCTAAAAATACAACTTAAACTCAAAATTATAGCTTTTTACTTGATTAAAATTTGAGCGGCTTCATTATAAAGCCCATTTAGACAAGCTCGTTCTGAACCCTACAAAACGATCGAAAATGATATTAAATCAAATGTTATGGGTTCAAATAGTCAATTATGGGTTTTTGAACCTAAAAATACAACATAAACTCAAAATTATAGCTTTTCACTGGATTAAAATTCGAACTACTTCACTGTAACGCCTATTTAGACAAGCTCGTTTTGAACCCTACAAAACGATCAAAAATGATATTAAATCAAATTCTATGGTTTCAAATAGTTAATTATGGGCTTTTGAACCTAAAATACAACTTAAACTCAAAATTATTGCTTTTTACTTTGTTAAAATTCGAATTGGTTCACTATTCTGCACTTTTAGACAAGCACGTTCCGAAACCTACAAAACGATAGAAAATGATATTAAATCAAATTTTGTGGGTTCAAATAGTTAATTATGGGATTTTGAACGTAAAATACAACTTAAACTCAAAATTTGAGCATTTTACTCTGTTAAAATTCGAACGGGTTCACTATAAAGCCAATTTAGACAAGCTCATTCTGAACCCTACAAAACGATTGAAAATGATATTAAATCAAATTTTAAGGTTTCAAATAGTTAATTGTGGGATTTTGAACCTAAAAGTACAACTTAAACTCAAAATTATAGCTTTTTACTAAGTTAAAATTGAAACAGGTTCACTATAATGCACATTTAGACAAGCACGTTTTGAACCCTACAAAACGATCGAAAATGATATTAAATCAAATTTTATGGGTTGAAATAGTTAATTATGGGCTTTTGAACCTAAAAATACAACTTAATCTCGAAATTATAGGTTTTTACTCAATTAAAATTCAAACATGTTCACTATAACGCCTATTTAGACAAGCTCGTTCTGAACCCTACAAAATGATCGAAAATGATATTAAATCAAAATTTATGGGTTCAAATAGTTAATTCTGAGCTTTTGAACCTAAAAATACAACTTAAACTCTAAATTATAGCTTTTTACTCTATTAAAATTCAAATGGGTTCACTACAAAGCCCATTTAGACAAGCTCGTTCTGAATCCTACAAAACAATCTAAAATGATATTAAATCAAATTTTATGAGTTCAAATAGTTAATTATTGGCTTTTGAACCTAAAAATACAACTTAAATTCTAAATTATAGATTTTTACTCTATTAAAATTCGAACGGGTTCACTATAAAGCACATTTAGACAAGCAGGCTCTAAACCCTACAAAACTATTGAAAATGATATTAAATCAAATTTTATGGGTTCAAATAGAAAATTATGGGCTTTGAAACTAAAAATACAACTTAAACTCAAAATTATAGCTTTTTACTCGGTTAAAATTCGAACGGGTTCACTATAATGCGCATTTAGACAAGCACGTTCTGAACCCTACAAAACGATCGAAAATAATATTAAATCAAATTTTATGGGTTCAAATAGTTAGTTATGTGCTTTTGAACCTAAAAATACAACTTAAACTCAAAATTATAGCTTTTTACTTGATTAAAATTTGAGCGGCTTCATTATAAAGCCCATTTAGACAAGCTCGTTCTGAACCCTACAAAACGATCGAAAATGATATTAAATCAAATGTTATGGGTTCAAATTGTCAATTATGGGTTTTTGAACCTAAAAATACAACATAAACTCAAAATTATAGCTTTTCACTGGATTAAAATTCGAACTACTTCACTGTAACGCCTATTTAGACAAGCTCATTTTGAACCCTACAAAACGATCAAAAATGATATTAAATCAAATTCTATGGTTTCAAATAGTTAATTATGGGCTTTTGAACCTAAAATACAACTTAAACTCAAAATTATTGCTTTTTACTTTGTTAAAATTCGAATTGGTTCACTATTCTGCACATTTAGACAAACACGTTCCGAAACCTACAAAACGATAGAAAATGATATTAAATCAAATTTTATGGGTTCAAATAGTTAATTATGGGATTTTGAACGTAAAATACAACTTAAACTCAAAATTTGAGCATTTTACTCTGTTAAAATTCGAACGGGTTCACTATAAAGCCAATTTAGACAAGCTCATTCTGAACCCTACAAAACGATTGAAAATGATATTAAATCAAATTTTAAGGTTTCAAATAGTTAATTATGGGATTTTGAACCTAAAAGTACAACTTAAACTCAAAATTATAGCTTTTTACTAAGTTAAAATTGAAACAGGTTCACTATAATGCACATTTAGACAAGCACGTTCTAAACCCAACAAAACGATCGAAAATGATATTAAATCAAATTTTATGGGTTGAAATAGTTAATTATGGGCTTTTGAACCTAAAAATACAACTTAATCTCGAAATTATAGGTTTTTACTCAATTAAAATTCAAACATGTTCACTATAACGCCTATTTAGACAAGCTCGTTCTGAACCCTACAAAATGATCGAAAATGATATTAAATCAAAATTTATGGGTTCAAATAGTTAATTCTGAGCTTTTGAACCTAAAAATACAACTTAAACTCTAAATTATAGCTTTTTACTCTATTAAAATTCAAATGGGTTCACTACAAAGCCCATTTAGACAAGCTCGTTCTGAATCCTACAAAACAATCTAAAATGATATTAAATCAAATTTTATGAGTTCAAATAGTTAATTATTGGCTTTTGAACCTAAAAATACATCTTAAATTCTAAATTATAGATTTTTACTCTATTAAAATTCGAATGGGTTCACTATAAAGCACATTTAGACAAGCAGGCTCTAAACCCTATAAAACTATTGAAAATGATATTAAATCAAATTTTATGGGTTCAAATAGTAAATTATGGGCTTTGAAACTAAAAATACAACTTAAACTCAAAATTATAGCTTTTTACTCGGTTAAAATTCGAACGGGTTCACTATAATGCGCATTTAGACAAGCACGTTCTGAACCCTACAAAACGATCGAAAATAATATTAAATCAAATTTTATGGGTTCAAATAGTTAGTTATGTGCTTTTGAACCTAAAAATACAACTTAAACTCAAAATTATAGCTTTTTACTTGATTAAAATTTGAGCGGCTTCATTATAAAGCCCATTTAGACAAGCTCGTTCTGAACCCTACAAAACGATCGAAAATGATATTAAATCAAATGTTATGGGTTCAAATAGTCAATTATGGGTTTTTGAACCTAAAAATACAACATAAACTCAAAATTATAGCTTTTCACTGGATTAAAATTCGAACTACTTCACTGTAACGCCTATTTAGACAAGCTCGTTTTGAACCCTACAAAACGATCAAAAATGATATTAAATCAATTTCTATGGTTTCAAATAGTTAATTATGGGCTTTTGAACCTAAAATACAACTTAAACTCAAAATTATTGCTTTTTACTTTGTTAAAATTCGAATTGGTTCACTATTCTGCACATTTAGACAAACACGTTCCGAAACCTACAAAACGATAGAAAATGATATTAAATCAAATTTTATGGGTTCAAATAGTTAATTATGGGATTTTGAACGTAAAATACAACTTAAACTCAAAATTTGAGCATTTTACTCTGTTAAAATTCGAACGGGTTCACTATAAAGCCAATTTAGACAAGCTCATTCTGAACCCTACAAAACGATTGAAAATGATATTAAATCAAATTTTAAGGTTTCAAATAGTTAATTATGGGATTTTGAACCTAAAAGTACAACTTAAACTCAAAATTATAGCTTTTTACTAAGTTAAAATTGAAACAGGTTCACTATAATGCACATTTAGACAAGCACGTTCTAAACCCAACAAAACGATCGAAAATGATATTAAATCAAATTTTATGGGTTGAAATAGTTAATTATGGGCTTTTGAACCTAAAAATACAACTTAATCTCGAAATTATAGGTTTTTACTCAATTAAAATTCAAACATGTTCACTATAACGCCTATTTAGACAAGCTCGTTCTGAACCCTACAAAATGATCGAAAATGATATTAAATCAAAATTTATGGGTTCAAATAGTTAATTCTGAGCTTTTGAACCTAAAAATACAACTTAAACTCTAAATTATAGCTTTTTACTCTATTAAAATTCAAATGGGTTCACTACAAAGCCCATTTAGACAAGCTCGTTCTGAATCCTACAAAACAATCTAAAATGATATTAAATCAAATTTTATGAGTTCAAATAGTTAATTATTGGCTTTTGAACCTAAAAATACAACTTAAATTCTAAATTATAGATTTTTACTCTATTAAAATTCGAATGGGTTCACTATAAAGCACATTTAGACAAGCAGGCTCTAAACCCTATAAAACTATTGAAAATGATATTAAATCAAATTTTATGGGTTCAAATAGTAAATTATGGGCTTTGAAACTAAAAATACAACTTAAACTCAAAATTATAGCTTTTTACTCGGTTAAAATTCGAACGGGTTCACTATAATGCGCATTTAGACAAGCACGTTCTGAACCCTACAAAACGATCGAAAATAATATTAAATCAAATTTTATGGGTTCAAATAGTTAGTTATGTGCTTTTGAACCTAAAAATACAACTTAAACTCAAAATTATAGCTTTTTACTTGATTAAAATTTGAGCGGCTTCATTATAAAGCCCATTTAGACAAGCTCGTTCTAAACCCTACAAAACGATCGAAAATGATATTAAATCAAATGTTATGGGTTCAAATAGTCAATTATGGGTTTTTGAACCTAAAAATACAACATAAACTCAAAATTATAGCTTTTCACTGGATTAAAATTCGAACTACTTCACTGTAACGCCTATTTAGACAAGCTCGTTTTGAACCCTACAAAAGGATCAAAAATGATATTAAATCAAATTCTATGGTTTCAAATAGTTAATTATGGGCTTTTGAACCTAAAACACAACTTAAACTCAAAATTATTGCTTTTTACTTTGTTAAAATTCGAATTGGTTCACTATTCTGCACATTTAGACAAGCACGTTCCGAAACCTACAAAACGATAGAAAATGATATTAAATCAAATTTTATGGGTTCAAATAGTTAATTATGGGATTTTGAACCTAAAATACAACTTAAACTCAAAATTTGAGCATTTTACTCTGTTAAAATTCGAACGGGTTCATTATAGAGCCAATTTAGACAAGCTCATTCTGAACCCTACAAAACGATTGAAAATGATATTAAATCAAATTTTAAGGTTTCAAATAGTTAATTATGGGATTTTGAACCTAAAAGTACAACTTAAACTCAAAATTATAGCTTTTTACTAAGTTAAAATTGAAACAGGTTCACTATAATGCACATTTAGACAAGCATGTTCTGAACCCTACAAAACGATCGAAAATGATATTAAATCAAATTTTATGGGTTGAAATAGTTAATTATGGGCTTTTGAACCTAAAAATACAACTTAATCTCGAAATTATAGGTTTTTACTCAATTAAAATTCAAACATGTTCACTATAACGCCTATTTAGACAAGCTCGTTCTGAACGCTACAAAATGATCGAAAATGATATTAAATGAAAATTTATGGGTTCAAAAAGTTAATTATAAGCTTTTGAACCTAAAAATATAGCTTAAACTCAAAATTTGAGTATTTTACTCTGTTAAAATTGGAACATGTTCACTATAACGCCTATTTAGACAAGTTCGTTCTGAACCCTACAAAACGATCGAAAATGATTTTAAATCAAATTTTATGGGTTCAAATAGTTAATAATGGGCTTTTGAACCTAAAAATACAACTTAAACTCAAAATTTCAGCATTTTACTCGGTTAAAATTCGAACGGGTTCACTATAAAGCCAATTTAGACAAGCTCATTCTGAACTCTACAAAACGATCGAATATGATATTAAATCAAATTTTATGGGTTTGTACTCTATTAAAATTCGAATGGGTTCACTATAAAGCACATTTAGACAAGCATGCTCTAAACCCTACAAAACGATCGAAAATGATATTAAATCAAATTTTATGGGTTCAAATAGTTAATTATGGGCTTTTGAACCTAAAAATACAACTTAAACTCAAAATTATAGCTTTTTACTCGATTAAAATTCCAACGGGTTCACTATAATGCCTATTTAGACAAGCTCGTTCTGAACCCTACAAAATGATCGAAAAAGATATTAAATCAAATTTTATGGGTTCAAATAGTTAATTATGGGCTTTTGAACCTAAAAATACAACTCAAACTCAAATGTATAGCTTTTTCCTCGGTTAAAATTCGAACGGGTTCATTGTAATGCACCTTTAGACAAGCACGTTCTGAACCCTACAAAATGATCAAAAATGATATTAAATCAAATTTTATGGGTTCAAATATTTAATTATGGGCTTTTGAACAGAAAAATACAACTTAAACTCAAAATTATAGCTTTTTACTCGATTAAAATTCGAACATGCTCACTAAACGCCTCTTTAGACAAGCTCGTTCTAAACCCTACAAAATGATCGAAAATGATATTAAATAAAATTTTATAGGTTCAAATAGTTATTTATGGGCTTTTGAACCAGAAAATATAACTTAAACTCAAAATTATAGCTTTTTACTTTGTTAAAATTCGAATTGGTTCACTATAAAGCACATTTAGACAAGCATGCTCTAAACCCTACAAAACGATCGAAAATGATATTAAATCAAATTTTATGGGTTCAAATAGTTAATTATGGGCTTTTGAACCTAAAAATACAACTTAAACTCAAAATTATAGCTTTTTACTCGATTAAAATTCGAACAGCTTCACGATAACGCCGATTTATACAAGATCGTTCTAAACCCTACAAAACGATCAAAAATGATATTAAATCGAATTTTATGGGTTCAAGTAGTTAATTATGAGCTTTTGAACCTAAAAATACAACTTAAACTCAAAATTATAGCTTTTACTCGATTAAAATTCGAACGGGTTCACTATAACGCCTATTTAGACTAGCTCGTTTTGAACCCTAGAAAACGATCCAAAATGATATTAAATCAAATTTTATGGGATCAAGTAGTTAATTATGGGATTTTGAACCTAAAAATACAACTTAAACTCAAAATTATAGCTTTTTACTCGGTTAAAATTCGAACTGGTTCACTACAATGCACATTTAGACAAGACCGTTCTGAACCCTACAATACGATCGAAAATGATATCAAATAAAATTTTATGGATTCAAATATTTAATTATGGGATCTTGAACCAAAAAAATACAACTTAAACTCAAAATTATATCTTTTTACTCGATTAAAATTCTAACATTTTTACTAAACGCCTATTTAGACATGCTCGTTCGGAACCCTACAAAATGATCGAAAATGATATTAAATCAAATTTTATGGGTTCAAAAGTTTAATTATGGGCTTTTTAACTGAAAAATACAGCTTAAACTCAAAATTATAGCTTTTAACTCGGTTAAAAATCGAACATGTTCTCTAAACGCCTATTTAGACAAGCTCGTTCTGAACCCTACAAAACGATCAAAAATGATATTAAATCGAATTCTATGGGTTCAAATAGTTAATTATTTTGAACCGAAAAATACAACTTAAACTCAAAATTTGAGCATTTTACTCGGTAAAAATTCGAACATGTTCACTAAACGCCTATTTAGACAAGCTCGTTCTGAACCATACAAAACGATCGAAAATGAAATTAAATCAAATTTTATGGGTTCAAATAGTTAATTAAGGACTTTTGAACCTATAAATCCAACTTAAACTCAAAATTATAGCTTTTTACTCGATTAAAATTCGAACGGGTTCACTATAATGCACATTTAGACAAACATGTTCTGAACCCTACAAAACGATCGAAAATCATATTAAATCAAATTATATGGGTCCAAATTGTTAATTATGGGCTTTTTAACCGCAAATTACAACTTAAACTCAAAATTATAGCTTTTTACTCGATTAAAATTCGAACATGTTCATTAAACGCCTATTTAGACAAGCTCGTTCTGAACCCTACAAAACGATCGAAAATGATATTGAATCAAATTTTATGGTTTCAAATTGTTATTTATGGGCTTTTGAACCTAAAAATACAACTTAAAATCAAAATTAAAGCTTTTTACTCGGTTAAAATTTGAACGGGTTCACTATATTGCACATTTTGACAAGCATGTTCTAAACCCTACAAAATGATCAAAAATGATATTAAATCAAATTTTATGGGTTCAAATAGTTAATTATGTGCTTTTAAACCTAAAAATACAACTTAAACTCAAAATTTTATCATTTTACTCTGTTAAAATTCGAACGGGTTGACTATAAAACCCATTTAAACAAGCTCGTTTTGAACCCTACAAAACGATCGAAAATGATATTAAATCGAATTTTAAGGGTCCAAATAGTTAATTATGGCTTTTGAACATAAAAATATAACTTCAACTCAAAATTATAGCTTTTACTCGTTTAAAATTGGAACGTGTTCACTATAATGCACATTTAGACAAGCTCGCTCTAAACCATACAAGATGATCGAAAATGATATTAAATCAAATTTTATGGGTTCAAATAGTTAATTATGGGCTTTTGAACCTAAAAATACAACTTAAACTCAAAATTATAGCTATTACTCGGTTAAAATTCAAACGGGTTCACTATAATGCACATTTAGACAAGCACGTTCTGAACCCTACAAAATGATCGAAAATGATATTAAATCAAATTTTATGGGTTCAAATAGTTAATTATGAGCTTTTGAACATAAAAATACAACTTAAACTCAAAATTATAGCTGTTACTCGGTTAAAATTCGAACGGGTTCACTATAATGCACATTTAGACAAGCACTTTCTAAACTCTACAAAACGATCAAAAATGATATTAAATCGAATTTTATGGGTTCAAATAGTTATTTATGCGCTTTTGAACCTAAAATTAAAACTTAAATAGAAAATTTTAGCTTTTAATTCGATTAAAATTCGAACTGGTTCACTATAATGCACATTTAGACAAGAACGTTTTGAACCCTACAAAACGATCGAAAACAATATTAAATCAAATTTTATGGGTTAAAATAGTTAATTATGAGCTTTTGAACCTAGAAATACAACTTAAACTCAAAATTTTATCATTTTACTCTGTTAAAATTCGAACGGGTTGACTATAAAGCCCATTTAAACAAGCTCGTTTTGAACCCTACAAAACGATCGAAAATGATATTAAATCAAATTTTATGGGTCCAAATAGTTAATTATGGCTTTTGAACATAAAAATATAACTTCAACTCAAAATTATAGCTTTTACTCGTTTAAAATTCGAACGTGTTCATTATAATGCACATTTATACAAGCACGTTCTGAACCCTATAAAACGATCGAAAATGATATTAAATCGAATTTTATGGGTTCAAATTGTTAATTATGGACTTTTGAACCTAAAAATACAACTTAAAATAAAAATTATAGCTCTTTACTCGATTAAAATTCGAACGGGTTCACTATAACGCCTATTTAGACAAGCATACTCTAAACCCTACAAAACGATCGAAAATGATATTAAATCAAATTTTATGGGTTCAAATAGTTAATTATGAGCTTTTGAACCTAAAAATAAAACTTAAACTCAAAATTTGGGCTTTTTACTCGGTTAAAATTCGATCGGGTTCAATATAATGCCCATTTAAACAAGCTCTTTCTAAACTCTACAAAACGATCAAAAATGATATTAAATCGAATTTTATGGGTTCAAATAGTTATTTATGGGCTTTTGAACCTAAAAATAAAACTTAAACACAAAATTTTATCTTTTTATTCGATTAAAATTCGAACAGGTTCACTATAATGCACATTTAGACAAGAACGTTTTGAACCCTACAAAACGATCGAAAACGATATTAATTCAAATTTTATGGGTTAAAATAGTTAATTATGGGCTTTTGAACCTAAAAATAGAACTTAAACTCAAAATTTGATCATTTTACTCTGTTAAAATTCAAACGGGTTGACTATAAAGACCATTTAAACAAGCTCGTTTTGAACCCTACAAAACGATCGAAAATGATATTAAATCGAATTTTATGGTTCTAAATAGTTAATTATGGCTTTTGAACATAAAAATATAACTTCAACTCAAAATTATAGCTTTTACTCGTTTAAAATTGGAACGTGTTCACTATAATGCGCATTTAGACAAGCTCGCTCTAAACCATACAAGACGATCGAAAATGATATTAAATCGAATTTTATGGGTTCAAATTGTTAATTATGGACTTTTGAACCGAAAAATAAAACTTAAACTAAAAATTATAGCTCTTTACTCGATTAAAATTCGAACGGGTTCACTATAACGCCTATTTAGACAAGCATACTCTAAACCCTACAAAACGATCGAAAATGATTTTAAATCAAATTTTAAGGGTTAAAATAGTTAATTATGAGCTTTTGAACCTAAAAATAGAACTTAAACTCAAAATTTGAGCTTTTTACTCGGTTAAAATTCGAACGGGTTCACTATAATGCCCATTTAAACAAGCTCTTTCTGGACTCTACAAAACGATCAAAAATGATATTGAATCGAATTTTATGGGTTCAAATAGTTATTTATGGGCTTTTGAACCTAAAAATAAAACTTAAGCACAAAATTTTAGCTTTTTATTCGATTAAAATTCGAACAGGTTCACTATAATGCACATTTAGACAAGCACGTTCTGAACCCTACAAAATGATCGAAAATGATATTAAATCAAATTTTATGGGTTAAAATAGTTAATTATGGGCTCTTGAACCTAAAAATACAACTTAAACTCAAAAATTGATCATTTTACTCTGTTAAAATTCAAACGGGTTCACTATAAAGCCCATTTAAACAAGCTCGTTTTGAACCCTACAAAACGATCGAAAATGATATTAAATCAAATTTTATGGGTCCAAATTGTTAATTATGGCTTTTGAACATAAAATATAACTTCAACTCAAAATTATAGCTTTTACTCGTTTAAAATTCGAACGGGTTCACTATAATGCACATTTATACAAGCACGTTCTGAACCTATAAAACGATCGAAAATGATATTAAATCAAATTTTATGTGTTTGAATACTTAATTTTGGGCTTTTGAACCTAAAAATACAACTTAAACTCAAAATTTTAGCTTTTTACTCGATTAAAATTCGAACCTATTCACTATAACGCCCATTTAGACAAGCTCGTTCTGAACCCTACAAAACGATAGAAAATGATATTAAATCAAATTTTGTGGGTTAAAATAGTTAATTATGGGCTTTTGAACCGAAAAATAAAACTTAGACTCAAAATTATAGCTCTTACTCGGTTAAAATCCAAATCGGTTAACTATAATGCACATTTAGACATGCACGTTCTGATCCCTACAAAACGATAGAAAATGATATTAAATCAATTTAATGGGTTCCAATTGTTAATTATTTGCATTTAAACCTAAAAATACAACTTAAACTAAAAATTATGGTTTTAGTCGGTTAAAATTCGAACGGGTTAACTATAATGCATATTTAAACAAGCTCTTTCTGAACTCTACAAAACGATCAAAAATGATATTAAATCGAATTTTATGGGTTCAAATAGTTATTTATGGGCTTTTGAACCTAAAAATAAAACTTAAACACAAAATTTTAGCTTTTTATTCGACTAAAATTCAAACAGGTTCACTATAATGCACCTTTAGACAAGCACGTTTTGAACCCTAAAGAACGATTGAAAATGATATTAAATCAAATTTTATGGGTTAAAATAGTTAATTATGGGCTTTTGAACCTAAAAATACAACTTAAACTCAAAATTTGATCATTTTACTCAATTAAAATTCGAACGGGTTCACTATAAAGCCCATTTAGAGAAGCTCGTTCTGAACCATACGAAACGATCAAAAGTGATATTAAATCAAATTTTATGGGTCCAAATAGTTAATTATGGGCTTTTGAACACAAAAATATAACTTCAACTCAAAATTATAGCTTTTACTCGTTCAAAATTCGAACGGGTTCACCATAACGCCTATGTATACAAGCTCGTTCTGAACCCTACAAAACGATCAAAAATGATATTAAATCAAATTTTATGGGATCAAATAGTTAATTATGGGCTTTTGAACATAAAAATATAACTTAAACTCAAAATTTAAGATTTTTACTCGATAAAAATTCGAACGGGTTCACTATAATTTACATTTAGACAAGCACGTTCTGAACTCTACAAAACGATCGAAAATGATATGAAATCAAATTTTATGGGTTCAAATAGTTAGTTATGGACTTTTGAACCTAAAAATACAGCTTAAATTCAAAATAATAACTTGTTACTCGTTTAAAATTCGAACGTGTTCACTATAAAGCATAGTTAGACAAGCTTGCTTTGAACCCTACAAAACGATCGAAAATGATATGAAATCTAATTTTATTGAATCAAATATTTTATTACGGGATTTTGAACCTAAAAATACATCTTAAACTCAAAATTTGAGCATTTTACTCGGTTAAAATTCGAACGTGTTCACTACAAAGCACATTTAGGCAAGCTCGCTCTAAACCCTACAAAACGATCGAAAATGATATAAAATCAAATTTTATGGGTTCAAATAGTTAATTATGCGCTTTTGAACCTAAAAATACAACTTAAACTCAAAATTATAGCTTTTGACTCGGTTAAAATTCGAACATGTTCGCTATAATGCCTATTTGGACAAGCACGTTCTGAACCCTACAAAACGATCGAAAATGATATTAAATCAAATTTTATGGGTTCAAAGAGTTAATTATGAGCTTTTGAACCTAAAAATACAAGTTAAACTCAAAACTATAGCTATTACTCGGTTAAAATTCGAACGGGTTCACTATAATGCCCATTTAAACAAGCTCTTTCTGAACTCTACAAAACGATCAAAAATGATATTAAATCAAATTTTATGGGTTCAAATAGTTATTTATGGGCTTTTGAACCTAAAAATAAACCCTAAACACAAAATTTTAGCTTTTTATTCGTTTAAAATTCGAATAGGTTCACTATATTGCACATTTAGACAAGCACGTTCTGAACCCTACAAAACGATCGAAAATGATATTAAATCAGATTTTATGGGTTAAAATAGTTAATTATGGGCTTTTGAACCAAAAAATACAACTTAAACTCAAAATTTGATCATTTTACTCTGTTAAAATTCGAACGGGTTCACTATAAAGCCCATTTAAACATGCTCGTTCTGAACCCTACAAAATGATCGAAAATGATATTAAATCAAATTTTATGGGTCCAAATAGTTAATTATGGGCTTTTGAACATAAAAATATAACTTCAACTCAAAATTATAGCTTTTACTCGTTTAAAATTCGAACGGGTTCACTATAATGCACATTTATACAAGCACGTTCTGAACCCTATAAAACGATCAGAAATGATATTAAATCAAAATTTGTGGGTTCAAATAGTTAATTATGAGCTTTTGAACCTAAAAATAAAACTTAAATTCAAAATTTGATCATTTTACTCGGTTAAAATTCGAACAAGTTCACTAAAACGCATATTTAGTCAAGTTCGTTCTGAACCCTATAAAATGATCGAAAATGATATTAAATCAAATTTTATGGGTTCAAATATTTAATTACGGGCTTTTGAACCTAAAAATACAACTTAAGCTCAAAATTTGAGCATTTTACTCAATTAAAATTCGAATGGGTTCACTATAAAGCCGATTTAGACAAGCTCGCTCTCAACACTACTAAACGATCGAAAATGATATTAAATCAAATTTTATTGGTTAAAATAGTTACCTATGGGCTTTGGTAAACTCAAAATTTAAGCTTTTTACTACAATGCCCATTTAAACAAGCACATTCTGAACCCTACAAAACGATCGGAAATGATATTAAATCAAATTTTATGGGTTCAAATAGTTAATTATGGTCTTTTAAACCTAAAAATACAACTTAAAATCAAAATTTGAGCATTTTTCTCAGTTAAAATTCGAACCGGTTCATTATAAAGTACTTTTAGACAAGTTCGTTCTGAACCCTACAAAACGATCGAAAATGATATTAGATAAAATTTTATGGGTTCAAATAGTTAATTATGCGCTTTTGAACCTAAATATACAACTTAAACTCAAAATTATAGCTCTTACTCGGTTAAAATTCGAATCGGTTCACTATAATGCACATTTAGACATGCACGTTCTGATCCCTACAAAACGATAGAAAATGATATTAAAACGAATTTAATGGGTTCCAATTGTTAATTATTTGCTTTTGAACCTAAAAATACAACTTAAACTAAAAATTATGGTTTTTACTCGGTTAAAATTCGAACAGGTTTACTATAATGCATATTTAGACAATCGCGTTTTAAACCCTACAAAACGATCGAAAATAATATTAAATTAAATTTTATGGGTTTAAATAGTTAATTATGGGCTTTTGAACCTTAAAATACAACTTAAACTCAAAATTTAAGCTTTAAACTCGGTTAAAATTCGAACGGGTTCACTATAAAGCCCATTTAGACAAGCTCGTTCTGAACCCTACAAAACGATCGAAAATGATATTAAATCAAATTTTATGGGTTCAAATAGTTAATTATGGTCTTTTGAACCTAAAAATACAACTTAAACTCAAAATTGGAGCTTTTTACTCAGTTAAAATTCGAACGGGCTCACTATAAAGCCCATTTAGACAATCTCGTTCTGAACCCTACAAATCGATCGAAAATGATATTAAATCAAATTTTATGGGTTCAAATAGTTAATTACGGTCTTTGGAACCTAAAAATACAACTTAAATTCAAAATTTGATCATTTTACTCGGTTAAAATTCGAACAAGTTCACTAAAATGCATATTTAGTCAAGTTCGTTCTGAACCCTATAAAATGATCGAAAATGATATTAAATCAAATTTTATGGGTTCAAATATTTAATTAAGGGCTTTTGAACCTAAAAATACAACTTAAGCTCAAAATTTGAGCATTCTACTCAATTAAAATTCGAATGGGTTCACTATAAAGCCGATTTAGACAAGCTCGCTCTCAACACTACTAAACGATCGAAAATGATATTAAATCAAATTTTATGGGTTCAAATAGTTAATTATGGTCTTTTGAACCTAAAAATACAACTTAAAATCAAAATTTGAGCATTTTTCTCAGTTAAAATTCGAATGGGTTCACTATAAAGCCGATTTAGACAACCTCGCTCTCAACACTACTAAACGATCGAAAATGATATTAAATGAAATTTTATGGGTTCAAATAGTTAATTATGGTCTTTTGAACCTAAAAATAAAAATTAAACTCAAAATTATAGCATTTTACTCGGTTAAAATTCGAATGGGTTCACTATAATGCACATTTAGACAAGCACATTCTGAACCCTACAAAACGATCGAAAATGATATTAAATCAAAATTTAAGGGTTCAAAATAGTTAGTTATGGACTGTCGAACCTAAAAATAAAACTTAAACTCAAAATAATAGCTTTTTACTAGTTTAAAATTCAAACGGTTTCACAATAAGGCACATTTAGACAAGCATGCTTTGAACGCTACAAAATGATCAAAAATGATATTAAACCAAATTTTATGGGCTCAAATATTTAATTACGGGCTTTTGAACCTAAAAATAGAACTTAAGCTCAAAATTTGAGCATTCTACTCAATTGAAATTCGAACGGCTTCATTATAAAGCCCATTTAGACAAGCTCACTCTCAACCGTACTAAACGATCGAAAATGATATTAAATCAAATTTTATGGGTTAAAATAGTTACTTATGGGCTTTGGAACCTAAAAATACAACTTAAACTCAAAATTTTAGCTTTTTATTCTACTAAAATTCAAACGAGTTCACTGTAAAGCCCATTTAGACAAACTCGTTCTTAACCCTACAAAACGATCGAAAATGATATTAAATCAAATATTAAGGGTTCAAATAGTTAATTAAGGGCTTTTGAACATAAAAATACAACATAAACTCAAAATTATAGCTTTTTACTCGATAAAAATTCGAACGGGTTCACTATAAAGCACATTTAGACAAGCTCGAAACCCTACAAAACGATCGAAAATGATATTAAATCAAATTTTATGGGTTCAAATATTTAATTATGGGATTTTGAACCTAAAAATACAACTTAAACTCAAAATTTGAGCATTTTACTCGGTTAAAATTCGAACACGTTCACTACAATGCACATTTAAACAAGCACATTCTGAAACATGCAAAACGATCGAAAATGATATTAAATCAAATTTTATGGTTTCAAATATTTAATTACAGGCTTTTGAACCTAAAAATACAACTTAAAATCAAAATTTGAGCATTTTACTCGGTTAAAATTCGAACGGGATCATTATAAAGCACTTTTAGACAAGTTCGTTCTAAACCCTACAAAACGATCGAAAATGATATAAAATAAAATTTTATAGGTTCAAATAGTTAGTTACGGACTTTTGAACCTAAAAATAAAACTTAAACTCAAAATAATAGCTTTTTACTGGTTTAAAATTCGAACGGTTTCACTATAAAGCACATTAGGACAAGCATGCTTTGAACGCTACAAAACGATCGAAAATGATATTAAACCAAATATTATGGGTTCAAATATTTAATTACGGGCTTTTGAACCTAAAAATACAACTTAAACTCAAAATTTGAGCATTTTACTCGGTTAAAATTCGAACGTGTTCAGTATAAAGCCCATTTAGACAAGCTCGTTCTGAACCCTACAAAACGATCGAAAATGATATTAAATCGAATTTTATGGGATAAAATAGTTACTTATGGGCATTGGAACCTAAAAATACAACTTAAACTCAAAATTATAGCTTTTTACTCGATTAAAATTCGAACGGGTTCACTATAATGCCCATTTAAACAAGCTTTTTCTGAAAAATACAAAACGATAAAAAATGATATTAAATCGAATTTTATGGGTTCAAATAGTTATTTATGGGCTTTTGAACCTAAAAATACAACTTAAACTCAAAATTTGAGCATTTTACTCGGTTAAAATTCGAACACGTTCACTACAATGCACATTTAAACAAGCACATTCTGAAACATGCAAAACGATCGAAAATGATATTAAATCAAATTTTATGGTTTCAAATATTTAATTACAGGCTTTTGAACCTAAAAATACAACTTAAAATCAAAATTTGAGCATTTTACTCGGTTAAAATTCGAACGGGATCATTATAAAGCACTTTTAGACAAGTTCGTTCTAAACCCTACAAAACGATCGAAAATGATATAAAATAAAATTTTATAGGTTCAAATAGTTAGTTACGGACTTTTGAACCTAAAAATAAAACTTAAACTCAAAATAATAGCTTTTTACTGGTTTAAAATTCGAACGGTTTCACTATAAAGCACATTAGGACAAGCATGCTTTGAACGCTACAAAAAGATCGAAAATGATATTAAACCAAATATTATGGGTTCAAATATTTAATTACGGGCTTTTGAACCTAAAAATACAACTTAAACTCAAAATTTGAGCATTTTACTCGGTTAAAATTCGAACACGTTCACTACAATGCACATTTAAACAAGCACATTCTGAAACATGCAAAACGATCGAAAATGATATTAAATCAAATTTTATGGTTTCAAATATTTAATTACAGGCTTTTGAACCTAAAAATACAACTTAAAATCAAAATTTGAGCATTTTACTCGGTTAAAATTCGAACGGGATCATTATAAAGCACTTTTAGACAAGTTCGTTCTAAACCCTACAAAACGATCGAAAATGATATAAAATAAAATTTTATAGGTTCAAATAGTTAGTTACGGACTTTTGAACCTAAAAATAAAACTTAAACTCAAAATAATAGCTTTTTACTGGTTTAAAATTCGAACGGTTTCACTATAAAGCACATTAGGACAAGCATGCTTTGAACGCTACAAAACGATCGAAAATGATATTAAACCAAATATTATGGGTTCAAATATTTAATTACGGGCTTTTGAACCTAAAAATACAACTTAAACTCAAAATTTGAGCATTTTACTCGGTTAAAATTCGAACGTGTTCAGTATAAAGCCCATTTAGACAAGCTCGTTCTGAACCCTACAAAACGATCGAAAATGATATTAAATCGAATTTTATGGGATAAAATAGTTACTTATGGGCATTGGAACCTAAAAATACAACTTAAACTCAAAATTATAGCTTTTTACTCGATTAAAATTCGAACGGGTTCACTATAATGCCCATTTAAACAAGCTTTTTCTGAAAAATACAAAACGATAAAAAATGATATTAAATCGAATTTTATGGGTTCAAATAGTTATTTATGGGCTTTTGAACCTAAAAATAAAACTTAAACACAAAATTTTAGCTTTTCATTCTATTAAAATTCGAATAGGTTCACAATAATGCACATTTAGACAAGCACGTTTTGAACCCTACAAAACGATCGAAAGTGATATTAAATCAAATTTCATGGGTCCAAATAGTTAATTATGGGCTTTTGAACATAAAAATATAACTTCAACTCAAAATTATAGCTTTTACTCGTTTAAAATTCGAACGGGTTCACCATAACGCCTATATAGACAAGCTCGTTCTGAACCCTACAAAACGATCGAAAATGATATAAAATAAAATTTAATTGGTTCAAATAGTTAATTATGGGCTTTTGAACCTAAAAATAAAAATTAAACTCGAAATAATAGCATTTTACGCGGTTAAAATTCGAATGGGTTCACTATAATGCACATTTAGACAAGCAGATTCTGAACCCTACAAAACGATCGAAAATGATATTAAATCAAATTTTATGGGTTCAAATAGTTAGTTATGGAATTTTGAACCTAAAAATAAAACTTAAACTCAAAATAATAGCTTTTTACTGGTTTAAAATTCGAACGGTTTCATTATAAAGCACATTTAGACAAGCATGCTTTGAACGCTACAAAACGATCGAGAATGATATTAAACCAAATTTTATGGGTTCAAATATTTAATTACGGGCTTTTGAACCTAAAAATACAACTTAAAATCAAAATTTGAGGATTTTACACGGTTAAAATTCGAACGGGTTCACTATAAAGCCCATTTAGACAAGCTCGCTCTTAACCATGCAAAACAGTAAAAAATGATATTAAATCAAATTTTATGGGTTCAAATAGTTAATTATGAACTTTTGAACATAAAAATACAACTTAAACTCAAAATTATAGCTTTTTACTCGATTAAAATTTGAACGGGTTCACTATAACATCTATATTGACAAGCTCGTTCTGAACCCTACAAAACGATCGAAAATGATATTAAATCGAATTTTATGGTTTCAAATAGTTAATTATGGCATTTTGAACCTCATAATACAACTTAAAATCAAAATTATAGCTTTTTACTCGATTAAAATTTGAACAAGTTCACTAAAACGCCTATTTAGTCAAGCTCGTTCTAAAACCTACAAAACGATCGAAAAAGATATTAAATCGAATTTTATGGGTTCAAATAGTTAATTATGGGCTTTCGAACCTAAAAGTACAACTTAAAATCAAAATTTGAGCATTTTACTCAGTTAAAATTAGAACGAGTTCATTATAAAGCACTTTTAGACAAGTTCGTTCTGAACCCTACAAAACGATCGAAAATGATAGTAGATAAAATTTAATTGGTTCAAATAGTTAATTATGGGCTTTTGAACCTAAAAATACAATTTAAACTCAAAATTATAGCTATTACTTGGTTAAAATTCGAACGGGTACACTATAATGCACATTTAAATAAGCACATTCTGAACCCTACAAAACGATCGAAAATGATATTAAATAAAATTTTATTGGTTCAAATAGTTAATTATGGGCTTTTGAACCTAAAAATACAATTTAAACTCAAAATTATAGCTATTACTTGGTTAAAATTCGAACGGGTACACTATAATGCACATTTAAATAAGCACATTTTGAACCCTACAAAACGATCGAAAATGATATTTAATAAAATTTTATTGGTTCAAATAGTTAATTATGGGCTTTTGAACCTAAAAATAAAAATTAAACTCAAAATTATACCATTTTACTCGGTTAAAATTTGAATGGGTTCACTATAATGCACATTTAGACAAGCAGATTTTGAACCTTACAAAACGATCAAAAATTATATTAAATCAAATTTTATCGGTTCAAATAGTTAGTTGGGGACTTTTGAACCTAAAAATAAAACTTAAACTCAAAATAATAGCTTTTTGCTGGTTTAAAATTCGAACGTTTTCATTATAAAGCACATTTAGACAAGCATGCTTTGAACGCTACAAAACGATCGAAAATGATATTAAACCAAATTTTATGGTATGGGTTCGAATATTTAATTACGGGATTTTGAACCTAAAAATACAACTTAAACTCAAAATTTGAACATTTTACTCCGTTAAAATTCGAACGGGTTCACTATAAAGCCCGTTTAGACAAGCTCGCTCTTAACCCTACAAAACGATCAAAAATGATATTAAATCAAATTTTATGGGTTCAAATATTTAATTACGGGCTTTTGAACCTAAAAATACAACTTAAACTCAAAACTATAGCTTTTTACTCGATTAAAATTTGAATGGGTTCACTATAATGTCTATATTGACAAGCTCGTTCTGAACCCTACAAAACGATCAAAAATGATATTAAATCGAATTTTATGGTTTCAAATAGTTAAGTATGGGCATTTGAACCTCAAAATACAACATAAAATCAAAATTATAGCTTTTTACTGGATTAAAATTTGAACAAGTTCACTAAAACGCCTATTTAGTCAAGCTCGTTCTGAAACCTACAAAACGATCGAAAATGATATTAAATCGAATTTTATGGGTTCAAATAGTTAATTATGGGCTTTTGAACCTAAAAATATAACTTAAAATCAAAATTATAGCTTTTTACTCGATTAAAATTCGAACAAGTTCACTAAAACACCTATTTAGTCAAGCTCGTAATGAATCCCATAAAACGATCGAAAATGATATTAAATCAAATTTTGTGGGTTCAAATATTTAATTACGTGCTTTTGAACCTAAGAATTCAACTTAAACTCAAAATTTGAGCATGTTACTCGGTTAAAATTCGAACGTGTTCACTATAGAGCCCATTTAGACAAGCTCGCTCTTAACCCTACAAAACGATCAAAAATGATATTGAATCAAATTTTATGGGTTCAAATAGTTAATTATGGGCTTTTGAACATAAAAATACAACTTAAACTCAAAATTATAGCTTTTTACACGATTAAAATTCCAACGGGTTCACTATAACGCCTATTTAGACAAGATCGTTCTGAACCCTACAAAAAGATCGAAAATGATATTAAATCGAATTTTATGGTTTCAAATAGTTAATTATAGGCTTTTGAACCTCAAAATACAACTTAAACTCAAAATTATAGCTTTTTACTCGATGAAAATTTGAACAAGTTCACTAAAACGCCTATTTAGTCAAGTTCGTTCTGAAACTTACAAAACGATCGAAAAAGATATTAAATCGAATTTTATGGGTTCAAATAGTTAATTATGGGCTTTTCAACCTAAAAATACAACTTAAACTCAAAATTATAGCTTTTTACTCGATTAAAATTCGAACGGGTTCATTATAAAGCACTTTTAGACAAGTTCGTTCTGAACCCTACAAAACAATCGAAAATGATATTAAATTAAATTTTATGGGTTAAAATACTTAATTACGTGCTTTTGAACCTAAAAATAAAACTTAAACTCAAAATAATAGCTTTTTACTGGTTTAAAATTTGAACGGTATCACTATAAAGCACATTTAGACAAGCATGCTTTGAACGCTACAAAACTATCGAAAATGATATTAAATCAAATTTTATGGGTTCAAATATTTAATTACGGGCTTTTGAACCTAAAAAAAAACTTAAACTCAAAATTTGAGCATTTTACTCGGTTAAAATTCGAACGGGTTCACTATAAAGCACATTTAGACAAGCTCGCTCTTAACCATAAAAAACGATCGAATATGATATTAAATCAAATTTTATGGGTTCAAATAGTTAATTATGGGCTTATGAACATAAAAATACAACTTAAACTAAAAATTATAGCTTTTTATTCGATTAAAATTTGAACGGGTTCACTAAAACCCCTATATTGACAACCTCGTTCTGAACCCTACAAAGCGATCGACAATGGTATTAAATCGAAATTTATGGGTTCAAATAGTTAATTATGGGCTTTTCAACCTTAAAATACAACTTAAACTCAAAATTATAGCTTTTTACTCGATTAAAATTCGAACATATTCACTAAAACGCCTATTTAGACAAGCTCGTTCTGAACCCTATAAAACGATCAAAAATGATATTAAATCAAATTTTATGGGTTTAAATATTTAATTACGTGCTCTTGAACCTAAAAATAAAACTTAAACTCAAAATAATAGGTTTTTACTGGTTTAAAATTTGAACGGTTTCACTATAAAGCACATTTAGACAAGCATGCTTTGAACGCTACAAAACGATCAAAAATGATATTAAATCAAATTTTATGGGTTCAAATAGTTAATTACGGGCTTTTGAACCTAGAAATAACACTTAAACTCAAAATTTGAGCATTTTACTCGGTTAAAATTCGATCCGGTTCACTATAAAGCCCATTTAGACAAGCTCGCTCTTAACCCTACAAAACGATCAAAAATGATATTAAATCAAATTTTATGGGTTCAAATAGTTAATTATGGGCTTTTGAACAAAAAAATACAACTTAAACTCAAAATTATAGCTTTTTACTCGATTAAAATTTGAACGGGTTCACTATAACTTCTATATTGACAAGCTCGTTCTGAACCCTACAAAACGATCGAAAATGATATTAAATCGAATTTTATGGGTTCAAATAGTTAATTATGGGCTTTTGAACCTAAAAATATAACTTAAACTAAAAATTATAGCTTTTTACTCGATCAAAATTTGAATTGGTTCACTATAACGTCTATATTGACAAGCTCGTTTTGAACCCTACAAAACGATCGAAAATGATATTAAATCAAATTTTATTGGTTCAAATATTTAATTAAGGGATTTTGAACCTAAAAATAAAACTTAAGCTCAAAATTTGAGCATTTTACTCGGTTAAAATTCGAACCGGTTCACTATAAAACCCATTTAGACAAGCTCGCTCTTAACCCTACAAAACGATAAAAATGATATTAAATCTAATTTTATGGTTTCAAATAGTTAATTATGGGTTTTTGAACATAAAAATACAACTTAAACCCAAAATTATAGCTTTTTACTCGATTAAAATTTAAACGGGTTCACTATAACGTCTATATTGACAAGCTCGTTCTGAACCTTACAAAACGATCAAAATTGATATTAAATCGAATTTTATGGGTTCCAATAGGTAATTATGGGCTTTCAACCTAAAAATACAACTTAAACTAAAAATTATAGCTTTTTACTCGATTAAAATTTGAACAAGTTCATTAAAACTCCTATTTAGTCAAGATCGTTCTGAACCCTACAAAACGATCGAAAATGATATTAAATCGAATATTATGGGTTCAAATAGTTAATTATGGGCTTTTGAACCTAAAAATACAACTTAAACTCAAAATTACAGCTTTTAACTCAATTAAAATTCGAACAAGTTCACTAAAACGCCTATTTAGTCAACCTCGTTCTAAACCCTATAAAACGATCGAAAATGATATTAAATCAAATTTTATGGGTTTAAATATTTAATTACGGGCTTTTGAACCTAAAAATACAACTTAATATCAAAATTTGAGCATTTTACTCGGTTAAAATTCGAACGGGTTCACTATAAAGCCCATTTAGACAAGCTCGCTCTCAACCCTACAAAACGATCAAAAATGATATTAAATCAAATTTTATGGGTTCAAATATTTAATTACGGGCTTTTGAACCTAAAAATACAACTTAATATCAAAATTTGAGCATTTTACTCGGTTAAAATTCGAACGGGTTCACTATAAAGCCCATTTAGACAAGCTCGCTCTCAACCCTACAAAACGATCAAAAATGATATTAAATCAAATTTTATGGGTTCAAATATTTAATTACGGGCTTTTGAACCTAAAAATACAACTTAAACTCAAAATTTGAGCATTTTACTCGGTTAAAATTCGAACGGGTTCACTATAAAACCCATTAAGAAGAGCTCGCTCTTAACCCTACAAAACGATAAAAATGATATTAAATCTAATTTTATGGTTTCAAATAGTTAATTATGGGTTTTTGAACATAAAAATACAACTTAAACTCAAAATTATAGCTTTTTACTTGATTAAAATTTGAACGGGTTCACTATAACGTCTATATTGACAACCTCGTTCTGAACCTTACAAAATGATCAAAATTGATTTTAAATCGAATTTTATGGGTTCCAATAGGTAATTATGGGCTTTCAACCTAAAAATACAACTTAAACTAAAAATTATAGCTTTTTACTCGATTAAAATTTGAACAAGTTCACTAAAACTCCTATTTAGTCAATATCGTTCTGAACCCTACAAAACGATCGAAAATGATATTAAATCGAATATTATGGGTTCAAATAGTTAATTATGGGCTTTTGAACCTAAAAATACAACTTAAACTCAAAATTATAGCTTTTAACTCAATTAAAATTCGAACAAGTTCACTAAAACGCCTATTTAGTCAAGCTCGTTCTAAACCCTATAAAACAATGATATTAAATCAAATTTTATGGGTTTAAATATTTAATTAAGGGCTTTTGAACCTAAAAATACAACTTAAGATCAAAATTTGAGCATTTTACTCGGTTAAAATTCGAACGGGTTCACTATAAAGCCCATTTAGACAAGCTCGCTCTCAACCCTACAAAACGATCGAAAATGATATTAAATGAAATTTTATGGGTTCAAATATTTAATTACGGGCTTTTGAACCTAAAAATACAACTTAAGCTCAAAATTTGAGCATTTTACTCGGTTAAAATTCGAACGGGTTCACTATAAAGCCCATTTAGACAAGCTCGCTCTTAACCATAAAAAACGATCGAATATGATATTAAATCAAATTTTATGGGTTCAAATAGTTAACTATGGGCTTTTGAACCTAAAAATACAACTTAAACTAAAAATTATAGTTTTTTAATCCATTAAAATTTGAACGGGTTCACTATAACCCCTATATTGACAAGTTCGTTCCGAACCCTACAAAACGATCGACAAGGGTATTAAATCGAATTTTATCGGTTCAAATAGTTAATTATGGGCTTTTCAACCTAAAAATACAACTTAAACTCAAAATTATAGCTTTTTACTCGATTAAAATGCGAACATATTCACTAAAACTCCTATTTAGACAAGCTCGTTCTGAACCCTATAAAACGATCGAAAATGATATTAAATCAAATTTTATGGGTTTAAATTTTCAATTACGTGCTTTTGAACCTAAAAATAAAACTTAAACTCAAATAATAGCTTTTTACTAGTTTAAAATTTGAACGGTCTCACTATAAAGCACATTTAGACAAGCATGCTTTGAACGGTACAAAACGATCGAAAATAATATTAAATCAAATTTTATGGGTTCAAATATTTAATTACGGGCTTTTGAACCTAAAAATAAAAGTTAAACTCAAAATTTGAGCATTTTACTCGGTTAAAATTCGAACGGGTTCATTATAAAGCCCATTTAGACAAGCTCGTTCTAAACCCTACAAAACGATCAAAGATGATATTAAATCAAATTTTATGGGTTCAAATAGTTAATTATGGGCTTTTAAACCTAAAACTACAACTTAAACTAAAAATTTGGGCTTTTTACTCGGTTAGAATTGGAACAGGTTCACTATAAAGCACATTTAGACAAGCATGCTCAGATCCCTACAAAATGATCGAAAATGATATTAAATCAAATTTTATGGGTTCAAATAGTTAATTATGGGCTTTTGAACCTAAAAATACAACTTAAACTAAAAATTTGGGCTTTTTACTCGGTTAATTATGGGCTTTTGAACCTAAAAATACGACTTAAACTCAAAAATTGAGCATTTTACTCGGTTAAAATTCGAACGGGTTCATTATAAAGCCCATTTAGACAAGCTCGTTCATAACCCTACAAAACGATCAAAACTGATATTAAATCAAATTTTATGGGTTCAAATAGTTAATTATGTGCTTTTCAACCTAAAAATACAACTTAAACTCAAAATTATAAATTTTTACTCGATTAAAATTTGAACAAGTTCACTAAAACGCCTATTTAGTCAAGCTCGTTCTGAACCCTACAAAACGATCGAAAATGATATTAAATCGAATTTTATGGGTTCAAATAGTTGATTATGGGCTTTTGAACTTAAAAATACAACTTAAGCTCAAAATTTGAGCATTTTACTCGGTTAAAATTCGAACGGGTTCACTCTAAAGCCCATTTAGACAAGCTCGCTCTAAATCATACAAAACAATCGAAAATGATATTAAATCATATTTTATGGGTTCAAATATTT
Organism: Abelmoschus esculentus; assembly: GCA_035048815.1. Classification (NCBI taxonomy): domain Eukaryota; kingdom Viridiplantae; phylum Streptophyta; class Magnoliopsida; order Malvales; family Malvaceae; genus Abelmoschus; species Abelmoschus esculentus. The sequence goes on from JAUCBN010000059.1 coordinate 9,887,093, forward strand.
AATTACGAGCTTTTGAACCTAAAAGTACAACTTAAGCACAAAATTTGAGCATTTTACCTGGTTAAAATTCGTACGGGTTCACTATAAAGCCCATTTAGACAAGCTCGTTCTGAACCCTACAAAACGATCGAAAATGATATTAAATCGAATTTTATGGGTTCAAATAGTTGATTATGGGCTTTTGAACTTAAAAATACAACTTAAGCTCAAAATTTGAGCATTTTACTCGGTTAAAATTCGAACGGGTTCACTCTAAAGCCCATTTAGACAAGCTCGCTCTTAACCATACAAACCGATCGAAAATGATATTTAATCAAATTTTATGGGTTCAAATATTTAATTACGGGCTTTTGAACCTAAAAATACAACTTAAACTCAAAATTTGAGCATTTTACTCGGTTAAAATTCGAACGTGTTCACTATAAAGCCCATTTAGACAAGCTCGCTCTTAACCATACAAAACGATCGAAAATGATATTTAATCAAATTTTATGGGTTCAAATATTTAATTACGGGCTTTTGAACCTAAAAATACAACCTAAACTCAAAATTTGAGCATTTTACTCGGTTAAAATTCGAACGGGTTCATTATAAAGCCCATTTAGACAAGCTCGTTCTGAACCCTACAGAACGATCAAAGATGATATTAAATCAAATTTTATGGGTTCAAATAGTTAATTATGGGCTTTTAAACCTAAAACTACAACTTAAACTAAAAATTTGGGCTTTTTACTCGGTTAGAATTGGAACGGGTTCACTATAAAGCACATTTAGAAAAGCATGCTCAGATCCCTACAAAATGATCGAAAATGATATTAAATCAAATTTTATGGGTTCAAATAGTTAATTATGGGCTTTTGAACCTAAAAATACAAGTTAAACTAAAAATTTGGGCTTTTTACTCGGTTAATTATGAGATTTTGAACCTAAAAATACGACTTAAACTCAAAAATTGAGCATTTTACTCGGTTAAAATTCGAACGGGTTCATTATAAAGCCCATTTAGACAAGCTCGTTCTGAACCCTACAAAACGATCAAAATTGATATTAAATCAAATTTTATGGGTTCAAATAGTTAATTATGTGCTTTTCAACCTAAAAATACAACTTAAACTCAAAATTATAACTTTTTACTCGATTAAAATTTGAACAAGTTCACTAAAACGCCTATTTAGTCAAGCTCGTTCTGAACCCTACAAAACGATCGAAAATGATATTAAATCGAATTTTATGGGTTCAAATAGTTGATTATGGGCTTTTGAACTTAAAAATACAACTTAAGCTCAAAATTTGAGCATTTTACTCGGTTAAAATTCGAACGGGTTCACTCTAAAGCCCATTTAGACAAGCTCGCTCTAAATCATACAAAACAATCGAAAATGATATTAAATCATATTTTATGGGTTCAAATATTTAATTACGAGCTTTTGAACCTAAAAGTACAACTTAAGCACAAAATTTGAGCATTTTACCTGATTAAAATTCGTACGGGTTCACTATAAAGCCCATTTAGACAAGCTCGCTCTTAACCATACAAAACGATCGAAAATGATATTTAATCAAATTTTATGGGTTCAAATATTTAATTACGGGCTTTTGAACCTAAAAATACAACCTAAACTCAAAATTTGAGCATTTTACTCGGTTAAAATTCGAACGGGTTCATTATAAAGCCCATTTAGACAAGCTCGTTCTGAAACCTACAGAACGATCAAAGATGATATTAAATCAAATTTTATGGGTTCAAATAGTTAATTATGGGCTTTTAAACCTAAAAATACAACTTAAACTAAAAATTTGGGCTTTTTACTCGGTTAGAATTGGAACGGGTTCACTATAAAGCACATTTAGACAAGCATGCTCAGATCCCTACAAAAAGATCGAAAATGATATTAAATCAAATTTTATGGGTTCAAATAGTTAATTATGGGCTTTTGAACCTAAAAATACAACTTAAACTAAAAATTTGGGCTTTTTACTCGGTTAATTATGGGCTTTTGAACCTAAAAATACGACTTAAACTCAAAATTTGAGCATTTTACTCGGTTAAAATTCGAACGGGTTCATTATAAAGCCCATTTAGACAAGCTCGTTCTGAACCCTACAAAACGATCAAAACTGATATTAAATCAAATTTTATGGGTTCAAATAGTTAATTATGTGCTTTTCAACCTAAAAATACAACTTAAACTCAAAATTATAAATTTTTACTCGATTAAAATTTGAACAAGTTCACTAAAACGCCTATTTAGTCAAGCTCGTTCTGAACCCTACAAAACGATCGAAAATGATATTAAATCGAATTTTATGGGTTCAAATAGTTAATTATGGGCTTTTGAACTTAAAAATACAACTTAAGCTCAAAATTTGAGCATTTTACTCGGTTAAAATTCGAACGGGTTCACTTTAAAGCCCATTTAGACAAGCTCACTCTGAACCCTACAAAAAGATCAAAAATGATATGAAATAATATTTTATGGGTTCAAATATTTAATTACGAGCTTTTGAACCTAAAAGTACAACTTAAGCACAAAATTTGAGCATTTTACCTGGTTAAAATTCGTACGGGTTCACTATAAAGCCCATTTAGACAAGCTCACTCTTAACCCTATATAACGATCGAAAATGATATTATATCAAATTTTATGGGATCAAATAGTTAATTATGGGCTTTTGAACATAAAATTACAACTTAAGCTCAAAATTATAGCTTTTTACTCGATCAAAATTTGAACGGGTACACTATAATGTCTATATTGACAAGCTCATTCTGAACCCTACAAAACGATCGAAAATGATATTAAATCGAATTTTATGGGTTCAAATAGTTAATTATGGGCTTTTGAACCTAAAAATACAACTTAAACTCAAAATTATAGCTTTTTACTCGATTAAAATTTGAACAAGTTCACTAAAACGTCTATTTAGTCAAGCTCGTTCTAAACCCTACAAAATGATCGAAAATGATATTAAATCGAATATTATGGGTTCAAATAGTTAATTATGGGCTTTTGAACATAAAAATACAACTTAAACTCAAAATTATATCTTTTTACACGATTAAAATTCGAACAAGTTCACTAAAATGCCTATTTATTCAAGCTCGTTCTGAACCCTATAAAACGATCGAAAATGATATTAAATCAAATTTTATGGGTTCAAATATTTAATTACGGGCTTTTGAACCGATAAATACAACTTAAGATCAAAATTTGAGCATTTTACTCGATTAAAATTTGAACGGGTTCACTATAAAGCCCATTTAGACAAACTCGCTCTTAACCATACAAAACGATCGAAAATGATATTTAATCAAATTTTATGGGTTCAAATATTTAATTACGGGCTTTTGAACCTAAAAATACAACCTAAACTCAAAATTTGAGCAATTTACTCGGTTAAAATTCGAACGGGTTCATTATAAAGCCCATTTAGACAAGCTCGTTCTGAACCCTACAGAACGATCAAAGATGATATTAAATCAAATTTTATGGGTTCAAATAGTTAATTATGGGCTTTTAAACCTAAAAATACAACTTAAACTAAAAATTTGGGCTTTTTACTCGGTTAGAATTGGAACGGGTTCACTATAAAGCACATTTAGAAAAGCATGCTCAGATCCCTACAAAATGATCGAAAATGATATTAAATCAAATTTTATGGGTTCAAATAGTTAATTATGGGCTTTTGAACCTAAAAATACAAATTAAACTAAAAATTTGGGCTTTTTACTCGGTTAATTATGAACTTTTGAACCTAAAAATACGACTTAAACTCAAAAATTGAGCATTTTACTCGGTTAAAATTCGAACGGGTTCATTATAAAGCCCATTTAGACAAGCTCGTTCTGAACCCTACAAAACGATCAAAACTGATATTAAATCAAATTTTATGGGTTCAAATAGTTAATTATGGGCTTTTAAACCTAAAAATACAACTTAAACTCAAAATTATAACTTTTTACTCGATTAAAATTTGAACAAGTTCACTAAAACGCCTATTTAGTCAAGCTCGTTCTGAACCCTACAAAACGATCGAAAATGATATTAAATAGAATTTTATGGGTTCAAATAGTTGATTATGGGCTTTTGAACTTAAAAATACAACTTAAGCTCAAAATTTGAGCATTTTACTCGGTTAAAATTCGAACGGGTTCACTTTAAAGCCCATTTAGACAAGCTCACTCTGAACCCTACAAAAAGATCAAAAATGATATGAAATAATATTTTATGGGTTCAAATATTTAATTACGAGCTTTTGAACCTAAAAGTACAACTTAAGCACAAAATTTGAGCATTTTACCTGGTTAAAATTCGTACGGGTTCACTATAAAGCCCATTTAGACAAGCTCACTCTTAACCCTATATAACGATCGAAAATGATATTATATCAAATTTTATGGGTTCAAATAGTTAATTATGGGCTTTTGAACATAAAATTACAACTTAAGCTCAAAATTATAGCTTTTTACTCGATCAAAATTTGAACGGGTACACTATAATGTCTATATTGACAAGCTCATTCTGAACCCTACAAAACGATCGAAAATGATATTAAATCGAATTTTATGGGTTCAAATAGTTAATTATGGGCTTTTGAACCTAAAAATACAACTTAAACTCAAAATTATAGCTTTTTACTCGATTAAAATTTGAACAAGTTCACTAAAACGTCTATTTAGTCAAGCTCGTTCTAAACCCTACAAAATGATCGAAAATGATATTAAATCGAATATTATGGGTTCAAATAGTTAATTATGGGCTTTTGAACATAAAAATACAACTTAAACTCAAAATTATATCTTTTTACACGATTAAAATTCGAACAAGTTCACTAAAATGCCTATTTATTCAAGCTCGTTCTGAACCCTATAAAACGATCGAAAATGATATTAAATCAAATTTTATGGGTTCAAATATTTAATTACGGGCTTTTGAACCGATAAATACAACTTAAGATCAAAATTTGAGCATTTTACTCGATTAAAATTTGAACGGGTTCACTATAAAGCCCATTTAGACAAACTCGCTCTTAACCATACAAAACGATCGAAAATGATATTTAATCAAATTTTATGGGTTCAAATATTTAATTACGGGCTTTTGAACCTAAAAATACAACCTAAACTCAAAATTTGAGCAATTTACTCGGTTAAAATTCGAACGGGTTCATTATAAAGCCCATTTAGACAAGCTCGTTCTGAACCCTACAGAACGATCAAAGATGATATTAAATCAAATTTTATGGGTTCAAATAGTTAATTATGGGCTTTTAAACCTAAAAATACAACTTAAACTAAAAATTTGGGCTTTTTACTCGGTTAGAATTGGAACGGGTTCACTATAAAGCACATTTAGAAAAGCATGCTCAGATCCCTACAAAATGATCGAAAATGATATTAAATCAAATTTTATGGGTTCAAATAGTTAATTATGGGCTTTTGAACCTAAAAATACAAATTAAACTAAAAATTTGGGCTTTTTACTCGGTTAATTATGAACTTTTGAACCTAAAAATACGACTTAAACTCAAAAATTGAGCATTTTACTCGGTTAAAATTCGAACGGGTTCATTATAAAGCCCATTTAGACAAGCTCGTTCATAACCCTACAAAACGATCAAAACTGATATTAAATCAAATTTTATGGGTTCAAATAGTTAATTATGGGCTTTTAAACCTAAAAATACAACTTAAACTCAAAATTATAACTTTTTACTCGATTAAAATTTGAACAAGTTCACTAAAACGCCTATTTAGTCAAGCTCGTTCTGAACCCTACAAAACGATCGAAAATGATATTAAATAGAATTTTATGGGTTCAAATAGTTGATTATGGGCTTTTGAACTTAAAAATACAACTTAAGCTCAAAATTTAAGCATTTTACTCGGTTAAAATTCGAACGGGTTCACTCTAAAGCCCATTTAGACAAGCTCGCTCTAAATCATACAAAACAATCGAAAATGATATTAAATCATATTTTATGGGTTCAAATATTTAATTACGAGCTTTTGAACCTAAAAGTACAACTTAAGCACAAAATTTGAGCATTTTACCTGATTAAAATTCGTACGGGTTCACTATAAAGCCCATTTAGACAAGCTCGCTCTGAACCCTACAAAAAGATCGAAAATGATATTAAATTAAATTTTATGGGTTCAAATATTTAATTACGGGCTTTAGAACCTAAAAATACAACTTAAACTCAAAATTTGAGCATTTTACTCGGTTAAAATTCGAACGTGTTCACTATAAAGCCCATTTAGACAAGCTCGCTCTTAACCATACAAAACGATCGAAAATGATATTTAATCAAATTTTATGGGTTCAAATATTTAATTACGGGCTTTTAAACCTAAAAATACAACTTAAACTGAAAATTTGAGCATTTTACTTGGTTAAAATTCGAACGTGTTCACTATAAAGCCCATTTAGACAAGCTCGCTCTTAACCATACAAAACGATCGAAAATGATATTTAATCAATTTTTATGGGTTCAAATATTTAATTACGGGCTTTTGAACCTAAAAATACAACCTAAACTCAAAATTTGAGCATTTTACTCGGTTAAAATTCGAACGGGTTCATTATAAAGCCCATTTAGACAAGCTCGTTCTGAAACCTACAGAACGATCAAAGATGATATTAAATCAAATTTTATGGGTTCAAATAGTTAATTATGGGCTTTTAAACCTAAAAATACAACTTAAACTAAAAATTTGGGCTTTTTACTCGGTTAGAATTGGAACGGGTTCACTATAAAGCACATTTAGACAAGCATGCTCAGATCCCTACAAAAAGATCGAAAATGATATTAAATCAAATTTTATGGGTTCAAATAGTTAATTATGGGCTTTTGAACCTAAAAATACAAATTAAACTAAAAATTTGGGCTTTTTACTCGGTTAATTATGGGCTTTTGAACCTAAAAATACGACTTAAACTCAAAATTTGAGCATTTTACTCGGTTAAAATTCGAACGGGTTCATTATAAAGCCCATTTAGACAAGCTCGTTCTGAACCCTACAAAACGATCAAAACTGATATTAAATCAAATTTTATGGGTTCAAATAGTTAATTATGTGCTTTTCAACCTAAAAATACAACTTAAACTCAAAATTATAACTTTTTACTCGATTAAAATTTGAACAAGTTCACTAAAACGCCTATTTAGTCAAGCTCGTTCTAAACCCTACAAAACGATCGAAAATGATATTAAATCGAATTTTATGGGTTCAAATAGTTAATTATGGGCTTTTGAACTTAAAAATACAACTTAAGCTCAAAATTTGAGCATTTTACTCGGTTAAAATTCGAACGGGTTCACTCTAAAGCCCATTTAGACAAGCTCGCTCTAAATCATACAAAACAATCGAAAATGATATTAAATCATATTTTATGGGTTCAAATATTTAATTACGAGCTTTTGAACCTAAAAGTACAACTTAAGCACAAAATTTGAGCATTTTACCTGATTAAAATTCGTACGGGTTCACTATAAAGCCCATTTAGACAAGCTCGCTCTGAACCCTACAAAAAGATCGAAAATGATATTAAATTAAATTTTATGGGTTCAAATATTTAATTACGGGCTTTAGAACCTAAAAATACAACTTAAACTCAAAATTTGAGCATTTTACTCGGTTAAAATTCGAACGTGTTCACTATAAAGCCCATTTAGACAAGCTCGCTCTTAACCATACAAAACGATCGAAAATGATATTTAATCAAATTTTATGGGTTCAAATATTTAATTACGGGCTTTTAAACCTAAAAATACAACTTAAACTGAAAATTTGAGCATTTTACTTGGTTAAAATTCGAACGTGTTCACTATAAAGCCCATTTAGACAAGCTCGCTCTTAACCATACAAAACGATCGAAAATGATATTTAATCAAATTTTATGGGTTCAAATATTTAATTACGGGCTTTTGAACCTAAAAATACAACCTAAACTCAAAATTTGAGCATTTTACTCGGTTAAAATTCGAACGGGTTCATTATAAAGCCCATATAGACAAGCTCGTTCTGAAACCTACAGAACGATCAAAGATGATATTAAATCAAATTTTATGGGTTCAAATAGTTAATTATGGGCTTTTAAACCTAAAAATACAACTTAAACTAAAAATTTGGGCTTTTTACTCGGTTAGAATTGGAACGGGTTCACTATAAAGCACATTTAGACAAGCATGCTCAGATCCCTACAAAAAGATCGAAAATGATATTAAATCAAATTTTATGGGTTCAAATAGTTAATTATGGGCTTTTGAACCTAAAAATACAAATTAAACTAAAAATTTGGGCTTTTTACTCGGTTAATTATGGGCTTTTAAACCTAAAAATACGACTTAAACTCAAAATTTGAGCATTTTACTCGGTTAAAATTCGAACGGGTTCATTATAAAGCCCATTTAGACAAGCTCGTTCTGAACCCTACAAAACGATCAAAACTGATATTAAATCAAATTTTATGGGTTCAAATAGTTAATTATGTGCTTTTCAACCTAAAAATACAACTTAAACTCAAAATTATAACTTTTTACTCGATTAAAATTTGAACAAGTTCACTAAAACGCCTATTTAGTCAAGCTCGTTCTAAACCCTACAAAACGATCGAAAATGATATTAAATCGAATTTTATGGGTTCAAATAGTTAATTATGGGCTTTTGAACTGAAAAATACAACTTAAGCTCAAAATTTGAGCATTTTACTCGGTTAAAATTCGAACGGGTTCACTTTAAAGCCCATTTAGACAAGCTCACTCTGAACCCTACAAAAAGATCAAAAATGATATGAAATAATATTTTATGGGTTCAAATATTTAATTACGAGCTTTTGAACCTAAAAGTACAACTTAAGCACAAAATTTGAGCATTTTACCTGGTTAAAATTCGTACGGGTTCACTATAAAGCCCATTTAGACAAGCTCACTCTTAACCCTATATAACGATCGAAAATGATATTATATCAAATTTTATGGGTTCAAATAGTTAATTATGGGCTTTTGAACATAAAAATACAACTTAAGCTCAAAATTATAGCTTTTTACTCGATCAAAATTTGAACGGGTTCACTATAATGTCTATATTGACAAGCTCATTCTGAACCCTACAAAACGATCGAAAATGATATTAAATCGAATTTTATGGGTTCAAATAGTTAATTATGGGCTTTTGAACCTAAAAATACAACTTAAACTCAAAATTATAGCTTTTTACTCGATTAAAATTTGAACAAGTTCACTAAAACGTCTATTTAGTCAAGCTCGTTCTAAACCCTACAAAATGATCGAAAATGATATTAAATCGAATATTATGGGTTCAAATAGTTAATTATGGGCTTTTGAACATAAAAATACAACTTAAACTCAAAATTATATCTTTTTACACGATTAAAATTCGAACAAGTTCACTAAAATGCCTATTTATTCAAGCTCGTTCTGAACCCTATAAAACGATCGAAAATGATATTAAATCAAATTTTATGGGTTCAAATATTTAATTACGGGCTTTTGAACCGATAAATACAACTTAAGATCAAAATTTGAGCATTTTACTCGATTAAAATTTGAACGGGTTCACTATAAAGCCCATTTAGACAAACTCGCTCTTAACCATACAAAACGATCGAAAATGATATTAATCAAATTTTATGGGTTCAAATAGTTAATTATGGGCTTTTGAACCTAAAAATACAACTTAAACTCAAAATCATAGCTTTTTACTCGATTAAAATTTGAACGGGTTCACTATAACACACCTATATTGACAAGCTCGTTCTGAACCCTACAAAACGATCGAAAATGATATTAAATCGAATTTTATGGGTTCAAATTGTTAATTATGGGCTTTTCAACCTAAAAATACAACTTAAACTCAAAATTATAGCTTTTTACTCGATTAAAATTCTAACAAGTTCACTAAAATGCCTATTTATTCAAGCTCGTTCTGAACCCTATAAAACGATCGAAAATGATATTAAATCAAATTTTATGGGTTCAATTATTTAATTACGGGCTTTTGAACCTATAAATACAACTTAAGATCAAAATTTGAGCATTTTATTCGGTTAAAATTGGAACGGGTTCACTATAAAGCCCAATTAGACAAGCTCGCTTCGATCCTTACAAAACGATCGAAAATGATATTAAATCAAATTTTATAGGCTCAAATATTTAATTACGGGTGTTTGAACCTAAAAATACAACTTAAACTCAAAATTTGAGCATTTTACTCGGTTAAAATTCGAACGGGTTCATTATAAAGCAAATTAAGACAAGCTCGCTCTTAACCCTACAAAACGATCGAAAATGAGATTGATTCGAATTTTATGGGTTCAAATAGTTAATTATGGGCTTTTGAATAGAAAAATACAACTTATTCTCAAAATTATAGCTTTTTACTCGATTAAAATTTGAACAAGTTCACTAAAACGCCTATTTAGTCAAGCTCGTTCTGAAACCTACAAAACGATCGAAAATGATATTAAATCGAATTTTATGGGTTCAAATAGTTAATTATGGGCTTTTGAACCTAAAAATACAACTTAAACTCAAAATTATATCTTTTAACTCGATTAAAATTTGACCTGGTTCACTATAACGCCTATATTAACAAGCTCGTTCTAACCCCTACAAAACGATCGAAAAAGATATTTAATCAAAAAAAAAAACTTAAACTCAAAATTTGTGAATTTTACTCAGTTAAAATTCGAACGGGTTCACTATAAAGCCCATTTAGACAAACTCACTCTTAACCATACAAAACGATCGAAAATGATATTTAATCAAATTTTATGAGTTCAAATAGTTAATTATGGGCTTTTGAACCTAAAAATACAACTTAAACTCAAAATTATAGCATTTTACTCGGTTAAAACTCGAACAGGTTCACTATAATGCACATTTAGACAAGCACGTTCTGAACCCTATAAAACGATCGAAAATGATATTAAATCGAATTTTATGGGTTCAAATAGTTAATTATGGGATTTTGAACCTAAAAATACAACTTAAACTCACAATTTGAGCATTATATTCGGTTAAAATTCGAATGGGTTTACTATAAAGCCCATTTAGACAAGCACGTTTTGAACCCCTCAAAACAATCGAAAATGATATTAAATCAAATTTTATGGGTTCAAATAGTTAATTATGGGCATTTGAACATAAAAATACAACTTAAACTCAAAATTATAGCTTTTTACTCGATCGAAATTTGAACGGGTTCACCATAATGTCTATATTGACAAGCTCGTTCTGAACCCTACAAAACGATCGAAAATGATATTAAATCGAATTTTATGGGTTCAAATAGTTAATTATGGGCTTTTGAACCTAAAAATACAACTTAAACTCAAAATTATAGCTTTTTACTCTATTAAAATTTGAACAAGTTCACTAAAACGCCTATTTAGTCAAGCTCGTTCTGAACCCTAAAAAATGATCGAAAATGATATTAAATCGAATATTATGGGTTCAAGTAGTTAATTATGGGCTTTTGAACCTAAAAATACAACTTAAACTCAAAATTATATCTTTTTACTCGATTAAAATTCGAACAAGTTCACTAAAATGCCTATTTATTCAAGCTCGTTCTGAACCCTATAAAACGATCGAAAATGATATTAAATAAAATTTTATGGGTTCAAATATTTAATTACGGGCTTTTGAACCTAAAAATACAACTTAAGCTCAAAATTTGACCATTTTACTCGGTTAAAATTTGAACAGGTTCACTATAAAGCCCATTTAGACAAGCTCGCTCTGAACCCCACAAAACGATCGAACATGATATTAAATCAAATTTTATCGGTTCAAATATCTAATTATGGGATTTTAAACCTAAAAATACAACTTAAACTCAAAATTTGAACATTTTACTCGGTTAAAATTTGAACGGGTTCACTATAAAGCCCATTTCGATAAGCTCGCTCTGAACCCTACAAAACGATCGAAAATGATATTAAATCGAATTTTATGGGTTGAAATAGTTAATTATGGGCTTTTCAACCTAAAAATACAACTTAAACTCAAAATTATAGCTTTTAACTCGATTAAAATTTGACCTGGTTCACTATAACGCTTATATTAACAAGCTCGTTCTAACCCCTACAAAACGATCGAAAATGATATTAAATGGAATTTTATGGGTTCAAATATTTAATTACAGGCTTTTGAACCAAAAAAAAAAACTTAAACTCAAAATTTGTGAATTTTACTCGGTTAAAATTCGAACGGGTTCACTATAAAGCCCATTTAGACAAACTCACTCTTAACCATACAAAACGATCGAAAATGATATTTAATCAAATTTTATGAGTTCAAATAGTTAATTATGGGCTTTTGAACCTAAAAATACAACTTAAACTCAAAATCATAGCTTTTTACTCGATTAAAATTTGAACGGGTTCACTATAACCCCTATATTGAGAAGCTCGTTCTGAACCCTACAAAACGATCGAAAATGATATTAAATCGAATTTTATGGGTTCAAATAGTTAATTATGGGCTTTTGAACCTAAAAATACAACTTAAACTCAAAATTATAGCTTTTTACTCTATTAAAATTTGAACAAGTTCACTAAAACGCCTATTTAGTCAAGCTCGTTCTGAACCCTAAAAAATGATCGAAAATGATATTAAATCGAATATTATGGGTTCAAGTAGTTAATTATGGGCTTTTGAACCTAAAAATACAACTTAAACTCAAAATTATATCTTTTTACTCGATTAAAATTCGAACAAGTTCACTAAAATGCCTATTTATTCAAGCTCGTTCTGAACCCTATAAAACAATCAAAAATTATATTAAATCAAATTTTATGGGTTCAAATATTTAATTACGGGCTTTTGAACCTATAAATACAACTTAAGATCAAAATTTGAGCATTTTATTCGGTTAAAATTCGAACGGGTTCACTATAAAGCCCAATTAGACAAGCTCGCTCTGAACCCTACAAAACGATCGAAAATGATATTAAATAAAATTTTATGGGCTCAAATATTTAGTTACGGGTGTTTGAACCTAAAAATACAACTTAAACTCAAAATTTGAGCATTTTACTCGGTTAAAATTCGAACGGGTTCATTATAAAGCAAATTAAGACAAGCTCGCTCTTAACCCTACAAAACGATCGAAAATGATATTGAATCGAATTTTATGGGTTCAAATAGTTAATTATGGGTTTTTGAACATAAAAATACAACTTAAACTCAAAATTATAGCTTTTTACTCGATTAAAATTTGAACGGGTTCACTATAACGTCTATATTGACAAGCTCGTTCTGAACCTTACAAAACGATCGAAAATGATATTGAATCGAATTTTATGGGTTCAAATAGTTAATTATGGGCTTTTGAACAGAAAAATACAACTTATTCTCAAAATTATAGCTTTTTACTCGATTAAAATTTGAACAAGTTCACTAAAACGCCTATTTAGTCAAGCTCGTTCTGAAACCTACAAAACGATCGAAAATGATATTAAATCGAATTTTATGGGTTCAAATTATTAATTATGGGCTTTTCAACCTAAAAATACAACTTAAACTCAAAATTATAGCTTTTTACTCAATTAAAATTTGAACAAGTTCACTAAAACGCCTATTTAGTCAAGCTCGTTCTGAAACCTACAAAACGATCGAAAATAATATTAAATCGAATTTTATGGGTTCAAATTGTTAATTATGGGCTTTTCAACTTAAAAATACAACTTAAACTCAAAATTATAGCTTTTTACTCGTTTAAAATTCGAACAAGTTCACTAAAACGCCTATTTCGTCAACCTCGTTCTGAACCCTATAAAACGATCGAAAATGATATTAAACAAAATTTTATGGGTTCAAATATTTAATTACGGGCTTTTGAACCTAAAAATACAACTTAAGCTCAAAATTTGACCATTTTACTCGGTTAAAATTTGAACAGGTTCACTATAAAGCCCATTTAGACAAGCTCGCTCTTAACCATACAAAAAGATCGAATATGATATTAAATCGAATTTTATGGGTTCAAATAGTTAAGTATGGGCTTTTCAACCTAAAAATACAACTTAAACTCAAAATTATAGCTTTTAACTCGATTAAAATTTGACCTGGTTCACTATAACGCCTATATTAACAAGCTCGTTCTAACCCCTACAAAACGATCGAAAATGATATTAAATGGAATTTTATGGGTTCAAATATTTAATTACAGGCTTTTGAACCAAAAAAGAAACTTAAACTCAAAATTTGTGAATTTTACTCGGTTAAAATTCGAACGGGTTCACTATAAAGCCCATTTAGACAAACTCGCTCTTAACCTTACAAAATGATCGAAAATGATATTTAATAAATTTTATGGGTTCAAATAGTTAATTATGGGCTTTTGAACCTAAAAATACAACTTAAACTCAAAATCATAGCTTTTTACTCGATTAAAATTTGAACGGGTTCACTATAACCCCTATATTGACAAGCTCGTTCTGAACCCTACAAAACGATCGAAAATGATATTAAATCGAATTTTATGGGTTCAAATTGTTAATTATGGGCTTTTCAACCTAAAAATACAACTTAAACTCAAAATTATAGCTTTTTACTCTATTAAAATTTGAACAAGTTCACTAAAACGCCTATTTAGTCAAGCTCGTTCTGAACCCTATAATGCACATTTAGACAAGCACGTTCTGAACCCTATAAAACGATCGGAAATGATATTAAATCGAATTTTATGGGTTCAAGTAGTTAATTATGGGATTTGGAACCTAAAAATACAACTTAAACTCACAATTTGAGCATTATACTCGGTTAAAATTCGAATGGGTTTACTATAAAGCCCATTTAGACAAGCACGTTTTGAACCCCTCAAAACAATCGAAAATGATATTAAATCAAATTTTATGGGTTCAAATAGTTAATTATGGGCTTTTGAACATAAAAATACAACTTAAACACAAAATTATAGCTTTTTTCTCGATCAAAATTTGAACGGGTTCACTATAATGTCTATATTGACAAGCTCGTTCTAAACCCTACAAAACGATCGAAAATGATATTAAATCGAATTTTATGGGTTCAAATAGTTAATTATGGGCTTTTAAACCTAAAAATACAACTTAAACTCAAAATTATAGCTTTTTACTCGATTAAAATTTGATCAAGTTCACTAAGACGTCTATTTAGTGAAGCTCGTTCTGAACCCTACAAAATGATCGAAAATGATATTAAATCGAATATTATGGGTTCAAATAGGTAATTATGGGCTTTTGAACCTAAAAATACAACTTAAACTCAAAATTATATCTTTTTACTCGATTAAAATTCGAACAAGTTCACTAAAATGCCTATTTATTCAAGCTCGTTCTGAACCCTATAGAACGATCGAAAATGATATTAAATCAAATTTTTTGGGTTCAAATATTTAATTACGGGCTTTTGAACCTATAAATACAACTTAAGATCAAAATTTGAGCATTTTACTCGGTTAAAATTTGAACAGGTTCACTATAAAGCCCATTTAGACAAGCTCGCTCTGAACCCCACAAAACGATCGAAAATGATATTAAATCAAATTTTATCGGTTCAAATATCTAATTATGGGCTTTTAAACCTAAAAATACAACTTAAACTCAAAATTTGAACATTTTACTCGGTTAAAATTTGAACGGGTTCACTATAAAGCCCATTTCGATAAGCTCGCTCTGAACCCTACAAAACGATCGAAAATGATATTAAATCGAATTTTATGGGCTCAAATAGTTAATTATGGGCTTTTCAACCTAAAAATACAACTTAAACTCAAAATTATAGCTTTTAACTCGATTAAAATTTGACCTGGTTCACTATAACGCCTATATTAACAAGCTCGTTCTAACCCCTACAAAACGATCGAAAATGATATTAAATGGAATTTTATGGGTTCAAATATTTAATTACAGGCTTTTGAACCAAAAAAAAAAAAACTTAAACTCAAAATTTGTGAATTTTACTCGGTTAAAATTCGAACGGGTTCACTATAAAGCCCATTTAGACAAACTCACTCTTAACCATACAAAACGATCGAAAATGATATTTAATCAAATTTTATGAGTTCAAATAGTTAATTATGGGCTTTTGAACCTAAAAATACAACTTAAACTCAAAATCATAGCTTTTTACTCGATTAAAATTTGAACGGGTTCACTATAACCCCTATATTGAGAAGCTCGTTCTGAACCCTACAAAACGATCGAAAATGATATTAAATCGAATTTTATGGGTTCAAATTGTTAATTATGGGCTTTTCAACCTAAAAATACAACTTAAACTCAAAATTATAGCTTTTTACTCTATTAAAATTTGAACAAGTTCACTAAAACGCCTATTTAGTCAAGCTCGTTCTGAACCCTAAAAAATGATCGAAAATGATATTAAATCGAATTTTATGGGTTCATATAGTTAATTATGGCCTTTTGAACCTAAAAATAAAACTTAAACTCAAAATTATAGCTTTTTACTCGATTAAAATTTGAACAAGTTCACTAAAACGTCTATTTAGTCAAGCTCGTTCTAAACCCTACAAAATGATCGAAAATGATATTAAATCGAATATTATGGGTTCAAATAGTTAATTATGGGATTTTGAACCTAAAAATACAACTTAAACTCACAATTTGAGCATTATACTCGGTTAAAATTCGAATGGGTTTACTATAAAGCCCATTTAGACAAGCACGTTTTGAACCCCTCAAAACAATCGAAAATGATCTTAAATCAAATTTTATGGGTTCAAATAGTTAATTATGGGCTTTTGAACATAAAAATACAACTTAAACTCAAAATTATAGCTTTTTACTCGATCAAAATTTGAACGGGTTCACTATAATGTCTATATTGACAAGCTCGTTCTAAACCCTACAAAACGATCGAAAATGATATTAAATCAAATTTTATGGGTTCAAATAGTTAATTATGGGCTTTTGAACATAAAAATACAACTGAAACTCAAAATAATAGCTTTTTACTCGATCAAAATTTGAACGGGTTCACTATAACCCCTATATTGACAAGCTCGTTCTGAACCCTACAAAACGATCGAAAATGATATTAAATCGAATTTTATGGGTTCAAATAGTTAATTATGGGCTTTTGAACCTAAAAATACAACTTAAACTCAAAATTATAGCTTTTTACTCTATTAAAATTTGAACAAGTTCACTAAAACGCCTATTTAGTCAAGCTCGTTCTGAACCCTAAAAAATGATCGAAAATGATATTAAATCGAATATTATGGGTTCAAGTAGTTAATTATGGGCTTTTGAACCTAAAAATACAACTTAAACTCAAAATTATATCTTTTTACTCGATTAAAATTCGAACAAGTTCACTAAAATGCCTATTTATTCAAGCTCGTTCTGAACCCTATAAAACAATCAAAAATTATATTAAATCAAATTTTATGGGTTCAAATATTTAATTACGGGCTTTTGAACCTATAAATACAACTTAAGATCAAAATTTGAGCATTTTATTCGGTTAAAATTCGAACGGGTTCACTATAAAGCCCAATTAGACAAGCTCGCTCTGAACCCTACAAAACGATCGAAAATGATATTAAATAAAATTTTATGGGCTCAAATATTTAGTTACGGGTGTTTGAACCTAAAAATACAACTTAAACTCAAAATTTGAGCATTTTACTCGGTTAAAATTCGAACGGGTTCATTATAAAGCAAATTAAGACAAGCTCGCTCTTAACCCTACAAAACGATCAAAAATGATATTGAATCGAATTTTATGGGTTCAAATAGTTAATTATGGGTTTTTGAACATAAAAATACAACTTAAACTCAAAATTATAGCTTTTTACTCGATTAAAATTTGAACGGGTTCACTATAACGTCTATATTGACAAGCTCGTTCTGAACCTTACAAAACGATCGAAAATGATATTGAATCGAATTTTATGGGTTCAAATAGTTAATTATGGGCTTTTGAACAGAAAAATACAACTTATTCTCAAAATTATAGCTTTTTACTCGATTAAAATTTGAACAAGTTCACTAAAACGCCTATTTAGTCAAGCTCGTTCTGAAACCTACAAAACGATCGAAAATGATATTAAATCGAATTTTATGGGTTCAAATTATTAATTATGGGCTTTTCAACCTAAAAATACAACTTAAACTCAAAATTATAGCTTTTTACTCAATTAAAATTTGAACAAGTTCACTAAAACGCCTATTTAGTCAAGCTCGTTCTGAAACCTACAAAACGATCGAAAATAATATTAAATCGAATTTTATGGGTTCAAATTGTTAATTATGGGCTTTTCAACTTAAAAATACAACTTAAACTCAAAATTATAGCTTTTTACTCGTTTAAAATTCGAACAAGTTCACTAAAACGCCTATTTCGTCAAACTCGTTCTGAACCCTATAAAACGATCGAAAATGATATTAAACAAAATTTTATGGGTTCAAATATTTAATTACGGGCTTTTGAACCTAAAAATACAACTTAAGCTCAAAATTTGACCATTTTACTCGGTTAAAATTTGAACAGGTTCACTATAAAGCCCATTTAGACAAGCTCGCTCTTAACCATACAAAAAGATCGAATATGATATTAAATCGAATTTTATGGGTTCAAATAGTTAAGTATGGGCTTTTCAACCTAAAAATACAACTTAAACTCAAAATTATAGCTTTTAACTCGATTAAAATTTGACCTGGTTCACTATAACGCCTATATTAACAAGCTCGTTCTAACCCCTACAAAACGATCGAAAATGATATTAAATGGAATTTTATGGGTTCAAATATTTAATTACAGGCTTTTGAACCAAAAAAGAAACTTAAACTCAAAATTTGTGAATTTTACTCGGTTAAAATTCGAACGGGTTCACTATAAAGCCCATTTAGACAAACTCGCTCTTAACCTTACAAAATGATCGAAAATGATATTTAATAAATTTTATGGGTTCAAATAGTTAATTATGGGCTTTTGAACCTAAAAATACAACTTAAACTCAAAATCATAGCTTTTTACTCGATTAAAATTTGAACGGGTTCACTATAACCCCTATATTGACAAGCTCGTTCTGAACCCTACAAAACGATCGAAAATGATATTAAATCGAATTTTATGGGTTCAAATTGTTAATTATGGGCTTTTCAACCTAAAAATACAACTTAAACTCAAAATTATAGCTTTTTACTCTATTAAAATTTGAACAAGTTCACTAAAACGCCTATTTAGTCAAGCTCGTTTTGAACCCTAAAAAATGATCGAAAATGATATTAAATCGAATTTTATGGGTTCATATAGTTAATTATGGCCTTTTGAACCTAAAAATAAAACTTAAACTCAAAATTATAGCTTTTTACTCGATTAAAATTTGAACAAGTTCACTAAAACGTCTATTTAGTCAAGCTCGTTCTAAACCCTACAAAATGATCGAAAATGATATTAAATCGAATATTATGGGTTCAAATAGTTAATTATGGGATTTTGAACCTAAAAATACAACTTAAACTCACAATTTGAGCATTATACTCGGTTAAAATTCGAATGGGTTCACTATAAAGCCCATTTAGACAAGCTCGCTCTGAACCCCACAAAACGATCGAAAATGATATTAAATCAAATTTTATCGGTTCAAATATCTAATTATGGGCTTTTAAACCTAAAAATACAACTTAAACTCAAAATTTGAACATTTTACTCGGTTAAAATTTGAACGGGTTCACTATAAAGCCCATTTCGATAAGCTCGCTCTGAACCCTACAAAACGATCGAAAATGATATTAAATCGAATTTTATGGGCTCAAATAGTTAATTATGGGCTTTTCAACCTAAAAATACAACTTAAACTCAAAATTATAGCTTTTAACTCGATTAAAATTTGACCTGGTTCACTATAACGCCTATATTAACAAGCTCGTTCTAACCCCTACAAAACGATCGAAAATGATATTAAATGGAATTTTATGGGTTCAAATATTTAATTACAGGCTTTTGAACCAAAAAAAAAAAAAACTTAAACTCAAAATTTGTGAATTTTACTCGGTTAAAATTCGAACGGGTTCACTATAAAGCCCATTTAGACAAACTCACTCTTAACCATACAAAACGATCGAAAATGATATTTAATCAAATTTTATGAGTTCAAATAGTTAATTATGGGCTTTTGAACCTAAAAATACAACTTAAACTCAAAATCATAGCTTTTTACTCGATTAAAATTTGAACGGGTTCACTATAACCCCTATATTGAGAAGCTCGTTCTGAACCCTACAAAACGATCGAAAATGATATTAAATCGAATTTTATGGGTTCAAATTGTTAATTATGGGCTTTTCAACCTAAAAATACAACTTAAACTCAAAATTATAGCTTTTTACTCTATTAAAATTTGAACAAGTTCACTAAAACGCCTATTTAGTCAAGCTCGTTCTGAACCCTAAAAAATGATCGAAAATGATATTAAATCGAATTTTATGGGTTCATATAGTTAATTATGGCCTTTTGAACCTAAAAATAAAACTTAAACTCAAAATTATAGCTTTTTACTCGATTAAAATTTGAACAAGTTCACTAAAACGTCTATTTAGTCAAGCTCGTTCTAAACCCTACAAAATGATCGAAAATGATATTAAATCGAATATTATGGGTTCAAATAGTTAATTATGGGATTTTGAACCTAAAAATACAACTTAAACTCACAATTTGAGCATTATACTCGGTTAAAATTCGAATGGGTTTACTATAAAGCCCATTTAGACAAGCACGTTTTGAACCCCTCAAAACAATCGAAAATGATCTTAAATCAAATTTTATGGGTTCAAATAGTTAATTATGGGCTTTTGAACATAAAAATACAACTTAAACTCAAAATTATAGCTTTTTACTCGATCAAAATTTGAACGGGTTCACTATAATGTCTATATTGACAAGCTCGTTCTAAACCCTACAAAACGATCGAAAATGATATTAAATCAAATTTTATGGGTTCAAATAGTTAATTATGGGCTTTTGAACATAAAAATACAACTGAAACTCAAAATAATAGCTTTTTACTCGATCAAAATTTGAACGGGTTCACTATAACCCCTATATTGACAAGCTCGTTCTGAACCCTACAAAACGATCGAAAATGATATTAAATCGAATTTTATGGGTTCAAATAGTTAATTATGGGCTTTTGAACCTAAAAATACAACTTAAACTCAAAATTATAGCTTTTTACTCTATTAAAATTTGAACAAGTTCACTAAAACGCCTATTTAGTCAAGCTCGTTCTGAACCCTAAAAAATGATCGAAAATGATATTAAATCGAATATTATGGGTTCAAGTAGTTAATTATGGGCTTTTGAACCTAAAAATACAACTTAAACTCAAAATTATATCTTTTTACTCGATTAAAATTCGAACAAGTTCACTAAAATGCCTATTTATTCAAGCTCATTCTAAACCCTATAAAACAATCGAAAATGATATTAAATCAAATTTTATGGGTTCAAATATTTAGTTACGGGCTTTTGAACCTATAAATACAACTTCAGATCAAAATTTGAGCATTTTATTCGGTTAAAATTCGAACGGGTTCACTATAAAGCCCAATTAGACAAGCTCGCTCTGAACCGTACAAAACGATCGAAAATGATATTAAATCAAATTTTATGGGCTCAAATATTTAATTACGGGCGTTTGAACCTAAAAATACAACTTAAACTCAAAATTTGAGCATTTTACTCGGTTAAAATTCGAACGGGTTCATTATAAAGCAAATTAAGACAAGCTCGCTCTTAACTCTACAAAACGATCGAAAATGATATTGAATCGAATTTTATGGGTTCAAATAGTTAATTATGGGCTTTTGAACATAAAAATACAACTTATTCTCAAAATTACAGCTTTTTACTCGATTAAAATTTGAACAAGTTCACTAAAACGCCTATTTAGTCAAGCTCGTTCTAGATCTTACAAAACGATCGAAAATGATATTAAATTGAATTTTATGGGTTCAAATTGTTAATTATGTGCTTTTCAACCAAAAAATACAACTTAAACTCAAAATTATAGCTTTTTACTCGATTAAAATTCGAATAAGTTCATTAAAACGCCTATTTCGTCAAGCTCATTCTGAACCCTATAAAACGATCGAAAATGATATTAAATAAAATTTTATGGGTTCAAATATTTAATTACGGGCTTTTGAACCTAAAAATACAACTTAAGCTCAAAATTTTAGCATTTTACTCGGTTAAAATTCGAACAGGTTCACTATAAAGCCCATTTAGATAAGCTCGCTCTAAACCCTACAAAACGATCGAAAATGATATTAAATCAAATTTTATCGGTTCAAATATCTAATTACGGGCTTTTAAACCTAAAAATACAACTTAAACTCAAAATTTGAACATTTTACTCGGTTAAAATTTGAACGGGTTCACTATAAAGCCCATTTTAGACAAGCTCGCTCTGAACCATACAAAAAGATCGAATATGATATTAAATCGAATTTTATGGGTTCAAATAGTTAAGTATGGGCTTTTCAACCTAAAAATACAACTTAAACTCAAAATTATAGCTTTTAACTCGATTAAAATTTGACCTGGTTCACTATAACGCCTATATTAACAAGCTCGTTCTGACCCCTACAAAACGATCGAAAATGATATTAAATGGAATTTTATGGGTTCAAATATTTAATTACGGGCTTTTGAACCTAAAAAAAAAACTTAAACTCAAAATTTGTGCATTTTACTCGGTTAAAATTCGAACGAGTTCACTATACAGCCCATTTAGACAAACTCGCTCTTAACCTTACAAAACGATCGAAAATGATATTTAATAAATTTTATGGGATAAAATAGTTAATTATGGGCTTTTGAACCTAAAAATACAACTTAAACTCAAAATCATAGCTTTTTACTCGATTAAAATTTGAACGGGTTCACTATAACCCCTATATTGACAAGCTCGTTCTGAACCCTACAAAACGATCGAAAATAATATTAAATCGAATTTTATGGGTTCAAATTGTTAATTATGGGCTTTTCAAACTAAAAGTACAACTTAAACTCAAAATTATAGCTTTTTACTCTATTAAAATTTGAACAAGTTCACTAAAACGCCTATTTAGTCAAGCTCGTTCTGAACCCTAAAAAATGATCAAAAATGATATTAAATCGAATTTTATGGGTTCATATAGTTAATTATGGCCTTTTGAACCTAAAAATAAAACTTAAACTCAAAATTATATTTTTTTACTCGGTTAAAACTCGAACAGGTTCACTATAATGCACATTTAGACAAGCACGTTCTGAACCCTATAAAATGATCAAAAATGATATTAAATCGAATTTTATGGGTTCAAATAGTTAATTATGGGATTTTGAACCTAAAAATACAACTTAAACTCACAATTTGATCATTATACTCGGTTAAAATTCGAATGGGTTTACTATAAAACCCATTTAGACAAGCACGTTTTGAACCCCTCAAAACAATCGAAAATGATATTAAATCAAATTTTATGGGTTCAAATAGTTAATTATGGGCTTTTGAACATAAAAATACAACTTAAACTCAAAATTATAGCTTTTTACTCGATCAAAATTTGAACGGGTTCACTATAATGTCTATATTGACAAGCTCGTTCTGAACCCTACAAAACGATCGAAAATGATATTAAATCGAATTTTATGGGTTCAAATAGTTAATTATGGGCTTTTAAACCTAAAAATACAACTTAAACTCAAAATTATAGCTTTTTACTCGATTAAAATTTGATCAAGTTCACTAAAACGTCTATTTATTCAAGCTCGTTCTGAACCCTATAGAACGATTGAAAATGATATTAAATCAAATTTTATGGGTTCAAATATTTAATTACGAGCTTTTGAACCTATAAATACAACTAAAACTCAAAATTTGAGCATTTTACTCAGTTAAATTTTGGTTAAAATTAGAACGGGTTCACTATATTTAATTATGGGTTCACTATATTTAATTTTGGTTAAATTTTGGTTAAATATTTAATTAGACAAGCTCGCTCTAACCCCTACAAAACGATCGAAAATGATATTAAATCAAATTTTATGGGCTCAAATATTTAATTACGGGCGTTTGAACCTAGAAATACAACTTAAACTCAAAATTTGAGCATTTTACTCGGTTAAAATTCGAACGAGTTCATTATAAAGCAAATTAAGACAAGCTTGCTCTTAACCCTACAAAACGATCGAAAATGATATTGAATCGAATTTTATGGGTTCAAATAGTTAATTATGGGCTTTTGAACACAAAAATACAACTTAAACTCAAAATTATAGCTTTTTACTCGATCAAATTTTGAACGGGTTCACTATAACCCCTATATTGACAAGCTCGTTCTGAACCCACGATCGAAAATGATATTAAATCGAATTTTATGGGTTCAAATGGTTAATTTTGGGCTTTTGAACATAAAAATACAACTTATTCTCAAAATTATAGCTTTTTACTCGATTAAAATTTGAACAAGTTCACTAAAACGCCTATTTAGTCAAGCTCGTTTTGAATCTTACAAAACGATCGAAAATGATATTAAATCGAATTTTATGGGTTCAAATTGTTAATTATGGGCTTTTGAACCTAAAAATACAACTTAAACTCAAAATTATAGCTTTTTACTCGATTAAAATTCGAACAAGTTCACTAAAACGCCTATTTCGTCAACCTCGTTCTGAACCCTATAAAACGATCGAAAATGATATTAAATAAAATTTTATGGGTTCAAATATTTAATTACGGGCTTTTGAACCTAAAAATACAACTTAAGCTCAAAATTTGAGCATTTTACTCGGTTAAAATTCGAACGGGTTCACTATAAAGCCCATTTAGACAAGCTCGCTCTTAACCCTATATAACGATCGAAAATGGTATTAAATCAAATTTATGGGTTCAAATAGTTAATTATGGGCTTTTGAACATAAAAATACAACTTAAACTCAAAATTATAGCTTTTTACTCGATCAAAATTTGAACGGGTTCACTATAATGTCTATATTGACAAGCTCGTTCTGAACCCTACAAAACGATCGAAAATGATATTAAATCGAATTTTATGGGTTCAAATAGTTAATTATGGGCTTTTGAACCTAAAAATACAACTTAAACTCAAAATTATAGCTTTTTACTCGATTAAAATTTGAACAAGTTCACTAAAACGTCTATTTAGTCAAGCTCGTTCTAAACCCTACAAAATGATTGAAAATGATATTAAATCGAATATTATGGGTTCAAATAGTTAATTATGGGCTTTTGAACCTAAAAATACAACTTAAACTCAAAATTATATCTTTTTACTCGATTAAAATTCGAACAAGTTCACTAAAATGCCTATTTATTCAAGCTCGTTCTGAACCCTATAAAACGATCGAAAATGATATTAAATCAAATTTTATGGGTTCAAATATTTAATTACGGGCTTTTGAACCTATAAATACAACTTCAGATCAAAATTTGAGCATTTTATTCGGTTAAAATTCGAACGGGTTCACTATAAAGCCCAATTAGACAAGCTCGCTCTAAACCCTACAAAACGATCGAAAATGATATTAAATCAAATTTTATGGGCTCAAATATTTAATTACGGGCGTTTGAACCTAAAAATACAACTTAAACTCAAAATTTCATCATTTTACTCGTTTAAAATTCGAACAGGTTCACTATAAAGCCAATTTAGACAAGCTCGCTCTAACCCTACAAACCGATCGAAAATGATATTAAATCAAATTTCATCGGTTCAAATATCTAATGACGGGCTTTTA
Organism: Abelmoschus esculentus; assembly: GCA_035048815.1. NCBI lineage: Eukaryota > Viridiplantae > Streptophyta > Magnoliopsida > Malvales > Malvaceae > Abelmoschus > Abelmoschus esculentus. The sequence continues at coordinate 9,912,881 of JAUCBN010000059.1, forward strand.
AAACTAAAAATACAACTTAAAATCAAAATTTGAACATTTTACTCGGTTAAAATTTGAACGGGTTCACTATAAAGCCCATTTAGACAAGCTCGCTCTAAACCCTACAAAAAGATCGAAAATGATATTAAATCGAATTTTATGGGTTCAAATAGTTAATTATGGGCTTTTCAACCTAAAAATACAACTTAAACTCAAAATTATAGCTTCTTACTCGATTAAAATTTGAACAAGTTCACTAAAACGCCTATTTAGTCAAGCTCCTTCTTAACCGTGCAAAACGATCGAAAATGATATTAAATCGAATTTTATGGGTTCAAATAGTTAATTATGGGCTTTTGAACCTAAAAATAAAACTTAAACTCAAAATTATAGCTTTTTACTCGGTTAAAACTCAAACAGGTTCACAATACTGCAAATTTAGACAAGCACGTTCTGAACCCTATAAAACGATCGAAAATGATATTAAATCGAATTTTATGGGTTCAAATAGTTAATTTTGGGATTTTGAACCTACAAATACAACTTAAACTAACAATTTGAGCATTTTACTCGGTTAAAATTCGAACGGGTTCACTATAAAACCCATTTAGACAAGCTCGTTTTGAACCCTACAAAACAATCGAAAATGATATTAAATCAAATTTTATGGGTTCAATTAGTTAATTATGGGCTTTTGAACATAAAATACAACTTAAACTCAAAATTATAGATTTTTACTCGATTAAAATTTGAACGGGTTCACTTTAACGTCTATATTGACAAGCTCGTTTTGAACCCTAAAAAACTATCAAAAATGATATTAAATAGAATTTTATGGGTTCAAATAGTTAATTATGGGCTTTTGAACCTTAAAATACAACTTAAACTCTAAATTATAGCCTTTTACTAGATTAAAATTTGAACAAGTTCACTAAAACACCAATTTAGTCAAGCTCGTTCTGAACACTACAAAACTATCGAAAATGATATTAAATCGAATATTATAGGTTCAAATAGTTAATTATGGGCTTTTGAACCTAATAGTACAACTTAAATTCAAAATTATATCTTTTTACTCGATTAAAATTCGAACAAGTTCACTAAAACGCCTATTTATTCAAGCTCGTTCTGAACCCTATAAAACGATCAAAAATGATATTAAATCAAATTTATGGGTTCAAATATTTAATTATGGGCTTTTGAACCTAAAAATACAACTTAAGCTCAAAATTTGAGCATTTTACACGGTTAAAATTTGAACGGGTTCACTATAAAGCCCATTTAGACAAGCTCGCTCTGAACCCTACAAAACGATCGAAAATGATATTAAATCAAATTTTATGGGTTCAAATATTTAATTAAGGGCTTTTGAACCTAAAAATATAACTTAAGCTCAAAATTTGAGCATTTTACTCGATTAAAATTCGAACGGGTTCACTATAAAGCCCATTAAGACAAGCTCGCTCTTAACCCTAAAAAATGATCGAAAATGATATTAAATCGAATTTTATAGGTTCGAATAGTTAATTATGGGCTTTTGAACATAAAAATACAACTTAAACTCAAAATTATAGCTTTTTACTCGATTAAAATTTGAACAAGTTCACTAAAACGCCTATAATATCAAGCTCGTTCTGGACCCTACAAAATGATCGAAAATGATATTAAATCGAATTTTATGGGTTCATATAGTTAATTATGGATTTTGAACCTAAAAGTACAACTTAAACTCGAAATTATAGTTTTTTACTCGATTAAAATTCGAACAAGTTCAATAAAACGCCTATTTAGTCAACCTCGTTCTGAACCCTATAAAACAATCGAAAATGATATTAAATCAAATTTTATGGGTTCAAAAATTTAATTAAGGGGTTTTGAACCTAAAAATACAACTTAAACTCCAAATTTAAGCATTTTACTCGGTTAAAGCTCGCTCTGAACCCTACAAAACGATCGAAAATGATATTTAATCAAATTTTATGGGTTCAAATAGTTAATTATGGGCTTTTGAATATAAAAATACAACTTCAAGTCAAAATTATAGCTTTTAACTAGATTAAAATTTGACCTGGTTCACTATAACGCCTATATTAACAAGCTCGTTCTGATCCCTACAAAACGATCGAAAATGATATTAAATGGAATTTTATGGGTTCAAATATTTAATTACAGGCTTTTGAACCTAAAAAAAAAACTTAAACTCAAAATTTGTGCATTTTACTCAGTTAAAATTCGAACGGGTTCACTATAAAGCCCATTTAGACAAATTCGCTCTAAACCTACAAAACGATCGAAAATGATATTAAATCGAATTTTATGGGTTCAAATTGTTAATTATGGGCTTTTCAACCTAAAAATACAACTTAAACTCAAAATTGTAGCTTTTTACTCTATTAAAATTTGAATAAGTTCACTAAAACGCCTATTTAGTCAAGCTCGTTCTGAACCTAAAAAATGATCGAAAATGACATTAAATCGAATTTTATGGGTTCATATAGTTAATTATGGGCTTTTGAACCTAAAAATAAAACTTAAACTCAAAATTTAAGCATTTTACTCGGTTAAAATTCAAACGGGTTCACTATAAAGCCCATTTAGACAAGCTTGTTCTGAACCCTACAAAACGATCAAAAATGATATTAAATAAAATTTTATGGGTTAAAATATTTAATTACAGGCTTTTGAACCTAATTAAACAACTTAAGCTCAAAATTTCAGCATTTTACTCGGTTAAAATTCGAACGGGTTCACTATAAAGCCCATTTAGACAAGCTCGCTCTGAACCCTACAAAACGATCGAAAATGATATTAAATCAAATTTTATGGGTTCAAATATTTAATTAAGGTCTTTTGAACCTAAAAAAAACTTAAACTCAAAATTTGAGCATTTTACTCGGTTAAAATTTGAACGGGTTCACTATAAAGCCCATTTAGACAAGCTCGCTCTTAACCATACAAAACGATCGAAAATGATATTAAATCAAATTTTATGGGTTCAAATATTTAATTAAGGGCTTTTGAACCTAAAAAAAAACTTAAACTAAAATTTTGAGCTTTTTACTCGATTAAAATCTGAACGGGTTCACTATAACCCCTATATTAACAAGCTCGTTCTGAACCCTACAAAACGATCGAAAATGATATTAAATTGAATTCTATGGGTTCAAATAGTTAATTATGGGCTTTTGAACCTAAAAATACGACTTAAACTCAAAATTTGAGCATTTTACTCAGTTAAAATTCGAACGGGTTCACTATAAAGCCCATTTAGACGAGCTCGTTCTGAACCTACAAAACGATCAAAAATGATATCAAATGAAATTTTATGGGTTCAAAAAGTTAATTATGGGATTTGGAACATAAAAATACAACTTAAACTCAAAATTTGAGCATTTTACACATTTAATATTCGAACGGGTTTATTGTAAAGGCCATTTAGACAAGCTCGCTCTGAACCCTACAAAACGATCGAAAATGATATTAAATTAAATTTTATGGGTTCAAATAGTTAATTATGGGCTTTTGATCCTAAAAATACAACTTAAACTAAAAATTTGGGCTTTTTACTCGGTTAAAATTGGAATCGGTTCACTATAAAGCACATTTAGACAAGCATGCTCAGAAACCTACAAAATGATCAAAACTGATATTAAATCAAATTTTATGGGTTCAAATTGTTAATTATGGGCTTTTGAGCCTAAAAATACAACTTAAACTCAAAATTATAGCTTTTTACTCGTTTAAAATTCGAACAAGTTCACTAAAACGCCTATTTCGTCAAACTCGTTCTGAACCCTATAAAACGATCGAAAATGATATTAAACAAAATTTTATGGGTTCAAATATTTAATTACGGGCTTTTGAACCTAAAAATACAACTTAAGCTCAAAATTTGACCATTTTACTCGGTTAAAATTTGAAGTTCACTATAAAGCCCATTTAGACAAGCTCGCTCTTAACCATACAAAAAGATCGAATATGATATTAAATCGAATTTTATGGGTTCAAATAGTTAAGTATGGGCTTTTCAACCTAAAAATACAACTTAAACTCAAAATTATAGCTTTTAACTCGATTAAAATTTGACCTGGTTCACTATAACGCCTATATTAACAAGCTCGTTCTAACCCCTACAAAACGATCGAAAATGATATTAAATGGAATTTTATGGGTTCAAATATTTAATTACAGGCTTTTGAACCAAAAAAGAAACTTTAAACTCAAAATTTGTGAATTTTACTCGGTTAAAATTCGAACGGGTTCACTATAAAGCCCATTTAGACAAACTCGCTCTTAACCTTACAAAATGATCGAAAATGATATTTAATAAATTTTATGGGTTCAAATAGTTAATTATGGGCTTTTGAACCTAAAAATACAACTTAAACTCAAAATCATAGCTTTTTACTCGATTAAAATTTGAACGGGTTCACTATAACCCCTATATTGACAAGCTCGTTCTGAACCCTACAAAACGATCGAAAATGATATTAAATCGAATTTTATGGGTTCAAATTGTTAATTATGGGCTTTTCAACCTAAAAATACAACTTAAACTCAAAATTATAGCTTTTTACTCTATTAAAATTTGAACAAGTTCACTAAAACGCCTATTTAGTCAAGCTCGTTCTGAACCCTATAATGCACATTTAGACAAGCACGTTCTGAACCCTATAAAACGATCGGAAATGATATTAAATCGAATTTTATGGGTTCAAGTAGTTAATTATGGGATTTGGAACCTAAAAATACAACTTAAACTCACAATTTGAGCATTATACTCGGTTAAAATTCGAATGGGTTTACTATAAAGCCCATTTAGACAAGCACGTTTTGAACCCCTCAAAACAATCGAAAATGATATTAAATCAAATTTTATGGGTTCAAATAGTTAATTATGGGCTTTTTGAACATAAAAAATACAACTTAAACACAAAATTATAGCTTTTTTCTCGATCAAAATTTGAACGGGTTCACTATAATGTCTATATTGACAAGCTCGTTCTAAACCCTACAAAACGATCGAAAATGATATTAAATCGAATTTTATGGGTTCAAATAGTTAATTATGGGCTTTTAAACCTAAAAATACAACTTAAACTCAAAATTATAGCTTTTTACTCGATTAAAATTTGATCAAGTTCACTAAAACGTCTATTTAGTGAAGCTCGTTCTGAACCCTACAAAATGATCGAAAATGATATTAAATCGAATATTATGGGTTCAAATAGGTAATTATGGGCTTTTGAACCTAAAAATACAACTTAAACTCAAAATTATATCTTTTTACTCGATTAAAATTCGAACAAGTTCACTAAAATGCCTATTTATTCAAGCTCGTTCTGAACCCTATAGAACGATCGAAAATGATATTAAATCAAATTTTTTGGGTTCAAATATTTAATTACGGGCTTTTGAACCTATAAATACAACTTAAGATCAAAATTTGAGCATTTTACTCGGTTAAAATTTGAACAGGTTCACTATAAAGCCCATTTAGACAAGCTCGCTCTGAACCCCACAAAACGATCGAAAATGATATTAAATCAAATTTTATCGGTTCAAATATCTAATTATGGGCTTTTAAACCTAAAAATACAACTTAAACTCAAAATTTGAACATTTTACTCGGTTAAAATTTGAACGGGTTCACTATAAAGCCCATTTCGATAAGCTCGCTCTGAACCCTACAAAACGATCGAAAATGATATTAAATCGAATTTTATGGGCTCAAATAGTTAATTATGGGCTTTTCAACCTAAAAATACAACTTAAACTCAAAATTATAGCTTTTAACTCGATTAAAATTTGACCTGGTTCACTATAACGCCTATATTAACAAGCTCGTTCTAACCCCTACAAAACGATCGAAAATGATATTAAATGGAATTTTATGGGTTCAAATATTTAATTACAGGCTTTTGAACCAAAAAAAAAAAAACTTAAACTCAAAATTTGTGAATTTTACTCGGTTAAAATTCGAACGGGTTCACTATAAAGCCCATTTAGACAAACTCGCTCTTAACCTTACAAAATGATCGAAAATGATATTTAATAAATTTTATGGGTTCAAATAGTTAATTATGGGCTTTTGAACCTAAAAATACAACTTAAACTCAAAATCATAGCTTTTTACTCGATTAAAATTTGAACGGGTTCACTATAACCCCTATATTGACAAGCTCGTTCTGAACCCTACAAAACGATCGAAAATGATATTAAATCGAATTTTATGGGTTCAAATTGTTAATTATGGGCTTTTCAACCTAAAAATACAACTTAAACTCAAAATTATAGCTTTTTACTCTATTAAAATTTGAACAAGTTCACTAAAAGGCCTATTTAGTCAAGCTCGTTCTGAACCCTATAATGCACATTTAGACAAGCACGTTCTGAACCCTATAAAACGATCGGAAATGATATTAAATCGAATTTTATGGGTTCAAGTAGTTAATTATGGGATTTGGAACCTAAAAATACAACTTAAACTCACAATTTGAGCATTATACTCGGTTAAAATTCGAATGGGTTTACTATAAAGCCCATTTAGACAAGCACGTTTTGAACCCCTCAAAACAATCGAAAATGATATTAAATCAAATTTTATGGGTTCAAATAGTTAATTATGGGCTTTTGAACATAAAAATACAACTTAAACACAAAATTATAGCTTTTTTCTCGATCAAAATTTGAACGGGTTCACTATAATGTCTATATTGACAAGCTCGTTCTAAACCCTACAAAACGATCGAAAATGATATTAAATCGAATTTTATGGGTTCAAATAGTTAATTATGGGCTTTTAAACCTAAAAATACAACTTAAACTCAAAATTATAGCTTTTTACTCGATTAAAATTTGATCAAGTTCACTAAAACGTCTATTTAGTGAAGCTCGTTCTGAACCCTACAAAATGATCGAAAATGATATTAAATCGAATATTATGGGTTCAAATAGGTAATTATGGGCTTTTGAACCTAAAAATACAACTTAAACTCAAAATTATATCTTTTTACTCGATTAAAATTCGAACAAGTTCACTAAAATGCCTATTTATTCAAGCTCGTTCTGAACCCTATAGAACGATCGAAAATGATATTAAATCAAATTTTTTGGGTTCAAATATTTAATTACGGGCTTTTGAACCTATAAATACAACTTAAGATCAAAATTTGAGCATTTTACTCGGTTAAAATTTGAACAGGTTCACTATAAAGCCCATTTAGACAAGCTCGCTCTGAACCCCACAAAACGATCGAAAATGATATTAAATCAAATTTTATCGGTTCAAATATCTAATTATGGGCTTTTAAACCTAAAAATACAACTTAAACTCAAAATTTGAACATTTTACTCGGTTAAAATTTGAACGGGTTCACTATAAAGCCCATTTCGATAAGCTCGCTCTGAACCCTACAAAACGATCGAAAATGATATTAAATCGAATTTTATGGGCTCAAATAGTTAATTATGGGCTTTTCAACCTAAAAATACAACTTAAACTCAAAATTATAGCTTTTAACTCGATTAAAATTTGACCTGGTTCACTATAACGCCTATATTAACAAGCTCGTTCTAACCCCTACAAAACGATCGAAAATGATATTAAATGGAATTTTATGGGTTCAAATATTTAATTACAGGCTTTTGAACCAAAAAAAAAAAAACTTAAACTCAAAATTTGTGAATTTTACTCGGTTAAAATTCGAACGGGTTCACTATAAAGCCCATTTAGACAAACTCGCTCTTAACCTTACAAAATGATCGAAAATGATATTTAATAAATTTTATGGGTTCAAATAGTTAATTATGGGCTTTTGAACCTAAAAATACAACTTAAACTCAAAATCATAGCTTTTTACTCGATTAAAATTTGAACGGGTTCACTATAACCCCTATATTGACAAGCTCGTTCTGAACCCTACAAAACGATCGAAAATGATATTAAATCGAATTTTATGGGTTCAAATTGTTAATTATGGGCTTTTCAACCTAAAAATACAACTTAAACTCAAAATTATAGCTTTTTACTCTATTAAAATTTGAACAAGTTCACTAAAAGGCCTATTTAGTCAAGCTCGTTCTGAACCCTATAATGCACATTTAGACAAGCACGTTCTGAACCCTATAAAACGATCGGAAATGATATTAAATCGAATTTTATGGGTTCAAGTAGTTAATTATGGGATTTGGAACCTAAAAATACAACTTAAACTCACAATTTGAGCATTATACTCGGTTAAAATTCGAATGGGTTTACTATAAAGCCCATTTAGACAAGCACGTTTTGAACCCCTCAAAACAATCGAAAATGATATTAAATCAAATTTTATGGGTTCAAATAGTTAATTATGGGCTTTTGAACATAAAAATACAACTTAAACACAAAATTATAGCTTTTTTCTCGATCAAAATTTGAACGGGTTCACTATAATGTCTATATTGACAAGCTCGTTCTAAACCCTACAAAACGATCGAAAATGATATTAAATCGAATTTTATGGGTTCAAATAGTTAATTATGGGCTTTTAAACCTAAAAATACAACTTAAACTCAAAATTATAGCTTTTTACTCGATTAAAATTTGATCAAGTTCACTAAAACGTCTATTTAGTGAAGCTCGTTCTGAACCCTACAAAATGATCGAAAATGATATTAAATCGAATATTATGGGTTCAAATAGGTAATTATGGGCTTTTGAACCTAAAAATACAACTTAAACTCAAAATTATATCTTTTTACTCGATTAAAATTCGAACAAGTTCACTAAAATGCCTATTTATTCAAGCTCGTTCTGAACCCTATAGAACGATCGAAAATGATATTAAATCAAATTTTTTGGGTTCAAATATTTAATTACGGGCTTTTGAACCTATAAATACAACTTAAGATCAAAATTTGAGCATTTTACTCGGTTAAAATTTGAACAGGTTCACTATAAAGCCCATTTAGACAAGCTCGCTCTGAACCCCACAAAACGATCGAAAATGATATTAAATCAAATTTTATCGGTTCAAATATCTAATTATGGGCTTTTAAACCTAAAAATACAACTTAAACTCAAAATTTGAACATTTTACTCGGTTAAAATTTGAACGGGTTCACTATAAAGCCCATTTCGATAAGCTCGCTCTGAACCCTACAAAACGATCGAAAATGATATTAAATCGAATTTTATGGGCTCAAATAGTTAATTATGGGCTTTTCAACCTAAAAATACAACTTAAACTCAAAATTATAGCTTTTAACTCGATTAAAATTTGACCTGGTTCACTATAACGCCTATATTAACAAGCTCGTTCTAACCCCTACAAAACGATCGAAAATGATATTAAATGGAATTTTATGGGTTCAAATATTTAATTACAGGCTTTTGAACCAAAAAAAAAAAAACTTAAACTCAAAATTTGTGAATTTTACTCGGTTAAAATTCGAACGGGTTCACTATAAAGCCCATTTAGACAAACTCACTCTTAACCATACAAAACGATCGAAAATGATATTTAATCAAATTTTATGAGTTCAAATAGTTAATTATGGGCTTTTGAACCTAAAAATACAACTTAAACTCAAAATCATAGCTTTTTACTCGATTAAAATTTGAACGGGTTCACTATAACCCCTATATTGAGAAGCTCGTTCTGAACCCTACAAAACGATCGAAAATGATATTAAATCGAATTTTATGGGTTCAAATTGTTAATTATGGGCTTTTCAACCTAAAAATACAACTTAAACTCAAAATTATAGCTTTTTACTCTATTAAAATTTGAACAAGTTCACTAAAACGCCTATTTAGTCAAGCTCGTTCTGAACCCTAAAAAATGATCGAAAATGATATTAAATCGAATTTTATGGGTTCATATAGTTAATTATGGCCTTTTGAACCTAAAAATAAAACTTAAACTCAAAATTATAGCTTTTTACTCGATTAAAATTTGAACAAGTTCACTAAAATGTCTATTTAGTCAAGCTCGTTCTAAACCCTACAAAATGATCGAAAATGATATTAAATCGAATATTATGGGTTCAAATAGTTAATTATGGGATTTTGAACCTAAAAATACAACTTAAACTCACAATTTGAGCATTATACTCGGTTAAAATTCGAATGGGTTTACTATAAAGCCCATTTAGACAAGCACGTTTTGAACCCCTCAAAACAATCGAAAATGATCTTAAATCAAATTTTATGGGTTCAAATAGTTAATTATGGGCTTTTGAACATAAAAATACAACTTAAACTCAAAATTATAGCTTTTTACTCGATCAAAATTTGAACGGGTTCACTATAATGTCTATATTGACAAGCTCGTTCTAAACCCTACAAAACGATCGAAAATGATATTAAATCAAATTTTATGGGTTCAAATAGTTAATTATGGGCTTTTGAACATAAAAATACAACTGAAACTCAAAATAATAGCTTTTTACTCGATCAAAATTTGAACGGGTTCACTATAACCCCTATATTGACAAGCTCGTTCTGAACCCTACAAAACGATCGAAAATGATATTAAATCGAATTTTATGGGTTCAAATAGTTAATTATGGGCTTTTGAACCTAAAAATACAACTTAAACTCAAAATTATAGCTTTTTACTCTATTAAAATTTGAACAAGTTCACTAAAACGCCTATTTAGTCAAGCTCGTTCTGAACCCTAAAAAATGATCGAAAATGATATTAAATCGAATATTATGGGTTCAAGTAGTTAATTATGGGCTTTTGAACCTAAAAATACAACTTAAACTCAAAATTATATCTTTTTACTCGATTAAAATTCGAACAAGTTCACTAAAATGCCTATTTATTCAAGCTCATTCTAAACCCTATAAAACAATCGAAAATGATATTAAATCAAATTTTATGGGTTCAAATATTTAGTTACGGGCTTTTGAACCTATAAATACAACTTCAGATCAAAATTTGAGCATTTTATTCGGTTAAAATTCGAACGGGTTCACTATAAAGCCCAATTAGACAAGCTCGCTCTGAACCGTACAAAACGATCGAAAATGATATTAAATCAAATTTTATGGGCTCAAATATTTAATTACGGGCGTTTGAACCTAAAAATACAACTTAAACTCAAAATTTGAGCATTTTACTCGGTTAAAATTCGAACGGGTTCATTATAAAGCAAATTAAGACAAGCTCGCTCTTAACTCTACAAAACGATCGAAAATGATATTGAATCGAATTTTATGGGTTCAAATAGTTAATTATGGGCTTTTGAACATAAAAATACAACTTATTCTCAAAATTACAGCTTTTTACTCGATTAAAATTTGAACAAGTTCACTAAAACGCCTATTTAGTCAAGCTCGTTCTAGATCTTACAAAACGATCGAAAATGATATTAAATTGAATTTTATGGGTTCAAATTGTTAATTATGTGCTTTTCAACCAAAAAATACAACTTAAACTCAAAATTATAGCTTTTTACTCGATTAAAATTCGAATAAGTTCATTAAAACGCCTATTTCGTCAAGCTCATTCTGAACCCTATAAAACGATCGAAAATGATATTAAATAAAATTTTATGGGTTCAAATATTTAATTACGGGCTTTTGAACCTAAAAATACAACTTAAGCTCAAAATTTTAGCATTTTACTCGGTTAAAATTCGAACAGGTTCACTATAAAGCCCATTTAGATAAGCTCGCTCTAAACCCTACAAAACGATCGAAAATGATATTAAATCAAATTTTATCGGTTCAAATATCTAATTACGGGCTTTTAAACCTAAAAATACAACTTAAACTCAAAATTTGAACATTTTACTCGGTTAAAATTTGAACGGGTTCACTATAAAGCCCATTTTAGACAAGCTCGCTCTGAACCATACAAAAAGATCGAATATGATATTAAATCGAATTTTATGGGTTCAAATAGTTAAGTATGGGCTTTTCAACCTAAAAATACAACTTAAACTCAAAATTATAGCTTTTAACTCGATTAAAATTTGACCTGGTTCACTATAACGCCTATATTAACAAGCTCGTTCTGACCCCTACAAAACGATCGAAAATGATATTAAATGGAATTTTATGGGTTCAAATATTTAATTACGGGCTTTTGAACCTAAAAAAAAAACTTAAACTCAAAATTTGTGCATTTTACTCGGTTAAAATTCGAACGAGTTCACTATACAGCCCATTTAGACAAACTCGCTCTTAACCTTACAAAACGATCGAAAATGATATTTAATAAATTTTATGGGATAAAATAGTTAATTATGGGCTTTTGAACCTAAAAATACAACTTAAACTCAAAATCATAGCTTTTTACTCGATTAAAATTTGAACGGGTTCACTATAACCCCTATATTGACAAGCTCGTTCTGAACCCTACAAAACGATCGAAAATAATATTAAATCGAATTTTATGGGTTCAAATTGTTAATTATGGGCTTTTCAAACTAAAAGTACAACTTAAACTCAAAATTATAGCTTTTTACTCTATTAAAATTTGAACAAGTTCACTAAAACGCCTATTTAGTCAAGCTCGTTCTGAACCCTAAAAAATGATCAAAAATGATATTAAATCGAATTTTATGGGTTCATATAGTTAATTATGGCCTTTTGAACCTAAAAATAAAACTTAAACTCAAAATTATATTTTTTTACTCGGTTAAAACTCGAACAGGTTCACTATAATGCACATTTAGACAAGCACGTTCTGAACCCTATAAAATGATCAAAAATGATATTAAATCGAATTTTATGGGTTCAAATAGTTAATTATGGGATTTTGAACCTAAAAATACAACTTAAACTCACAATTTGATCATTATACTCGGTTAAAATTCGAATGGGTTTACTATAAAACCCATTTAGACAAGCACGTTTTGAACCCCTCAAAACAATCGAAAATGATATTAAATCAAATTTTATGGGTTCAAATAGTTAATTATGGGCTTTTGAACATAAAAATACAACTTAAACTCAAAATTATAGCTTTTTACTCGATCAAAATTTGAACGGGTTCACTATAATGTCTATATTGACAAGCTCGTTCTGAACCCTACAAAACGATCGAAAATGATATTAAATCGAATTTTATGGGTTCAAATAGTTAATTATGGGCTTTTAAACCTAAAAATACAACTTAAACTCAAAATTATAGCTTTTTACTCGATTAAAATTTGATCAAGTTCACTAAAACGTCTATTTATTCAAGCTCGTTCTGAACCCTATAGAACGATTGAAAATGATATTAAATCAAATTTTATGGGTTCAAATATTTAATTACGAGCTTTTGAACCTATAAATACAACTAAAACTCAAAATTTGAGCATTTTACTCAGTTAAATTTTGGTTAAAATTAGAACGGGTTCACTATATTTAATTATGGGTTCACTATATTTAATTTTGGTTAAATTTTGGTTAAATATTTAATTAGACAAGCTCGCTCTAACCCCTACAAAACGATCGAAAATGATATTAAATCAAATTTTATGGGCTCAAATATTTAATTACGGGCGTTTGAACCTAGAAATACAACTTAAACTCAAAATTTGAGCATTTTACTCGGTTAAAATTCGAACGAGTTCATTATAAAGCAAATTAAGACAAGCTTGCTCTTAACCCTACAAAACGATCGAAAATGATATTGAATCGAATTTTATGGGTTCAAATAGTTAATTATGGGCTTTTGAACACAAAAATACAACTTAAACTCAAAATTATAGCTTTTTACTCGATCAAATTTTGAACGGGTTCACTATAACCCCTATATTGACAAGCTCGTTCTGAACCCACGATCGAAAATGATATTAAATCGAATTTTATGGGTTCAAATGGTTAATTTTGGGCTTTTGAACATAAAAATACAACTTATTCTCAAAATTATAGCTTTTTACTCGATTAAAATTTGAACAAGTTCACTAAAACGCCTATTTAGTCAAGCTCGTTTTGAATCTTACAAAACGATCGAAAATGATATTAAATCGAATTTTATGGGTTCAAATTGTTAATTATGGGCTTTTGAACCTAAAAATACAACTTAAACTCAAAATTATAGCTTTTTACTCGATTAAAATTCGAACAAGTTCACTAAAACGCCTATTTCGTCAACCTCGTTCTGAACCCTATAAAACGATCGAAAATGATATTAAATAAAATTTTATGGGTTCAAATATTTAATTACGGGCTTTTGAACCTAAAAATACAACTTAAGCTCAAAATTTGAGCATTTTACTCGGTTAAAATTCGAACGGGTTCACTATAAAGCCCATTTAGACAAGCTCGCTCTTAACCCTATATAACGATCGAAAATGGTATTAAATCAAATTTATGGGTTCAAATAGTTAATTATGGGCTTTTGAACATAAAAATACAACTTAAACTCAAAATTATAGCTTTTTACTCGATCAAAATTTTGAACGGGTTCACTATAATGTCTATATTGACAAGCTCGTTCTGAACCCTACAAAACGATCGAAAATGATATTAAATCGAATTTTATGGGTTCAAATAGTTAATTATGGGCTTTTGAACCTAAAAATACAACTTAAACTCAAAATTATAGCTTTTTACTCGATTAAAATTTGAACAAGTTCACTAAAACGTCTATTTAGTCAAGCTCGTTCTAAACCCTACAAAATGATTGAAAATGATATTAAATCGAATATTATGGGTTCAAATAGTTAATTATGGGCTTTTGAACCTAAAAATACAACTTAAACTCAAAATTATATCTTTTTACTCGATTAAAATTCGAACAAGTTCACTAAAATGCCTATTTATTCAAGCTCGTTCTGAACCCTATAAAACGATCGAAAATGATATTAAATCAAATTTTATGGGTTCAAATATTTAATTACGGGCTTTTGAACCTATAAATACAACTTCAGATCAAAATTTGAGCATTTTATTCGGTTAAAATTCGAACGGGTTCACTATAAAGCCCAATTAGACAAGCTCGCTCTAAACCCTACAAAACGATCGAAAATGATATTAAATCAAATTTTATGGGCTCAAATATTTAATTACGGGCGTTTGAACCTAAAAATACAACTTAAACTCAAAATTTGAGCATTTTACTCGGTTAAAATTCGAACGGGTTCATTATAAAGCAAATTAAGACAAGCTCGCTCTTCACCCTACAAAACGATCGAAAATGATATTGAATCGAACTTTATGGGTTCAAATAGTTAATTATGGGATTTTGAACATAAAAATACAACTTATTCTCAAAATTATAGCTTTTACTCGATTAAAATTCGAACAAGTTCACTAAAACGCCTATTTCGTCAAACTCATTCTGAACCCTATAAAACGATCAAAAATGATATTAAATAAAATTTTATGGGTTCAAATATTTAATTACGGGCTTTTGAACCTAAAAATACAACTTAAACTCAAAATTTCATCATTTTACTCGTTTAAAATTCGAACAGGTTCACTATAAAGCCAATTTAGACAAGCTCGCTCTAACCCTACAAACCGATCGAAAATGATATTAAATCAAATTTCATCGGTTCAAATATCTAATGACGGGCTTTTAAAACTAAAAATACAACTTAAAATCAAAATTTGAACATTTTACTCGGTTAAAATTTGAACGGGTTCACTATAAAGCCCATTTAGACAAGCTCGCTCTAAACCCTACAAAAAGATCGAAAATGATATTAAATCGAATTTTATGGGTTCAAATAGTTAATTATGGGCTTTTCAACCTAAAAATACAACTTAAACTCAAAATTATAGCTTCTTACTCGATTAAAATTTGAACAAGTTCACTAAAACGCCTATTTAGTCAAGCTCCTTCTTAACCGTGCAAAACGATCGAAAATGATATTAAATCGAATTTTATGGGTTCAAATAGTTAATTATGGGCTTTTGAACCTAAAAATAAAACTTAAACTCAAAATTATAGCTTTTTACTCGGTTAAAACTCAAACAGGTTCACAATACTGCAAATTTAGACAAGCACGTTCTGAACCCTATAAAACGATCGAAAATGATATTAAATCGAATTTTATGGGTTCAAATAGTTAATTTTGGGATTTTGAACCTACAAATACAACTTAAACTAACAATTTGAGCATTTTACTCGGTTAAAATTCGAACGGGTTCACTATAAAACCCATTTAGACAAGCTCGTTTTGAACCCTACAAAACAATCGAAAATGATATTAAATCAAATTTTATGGGTTCAATTAGTTAATTATGGGCTTTTGAACATAAAATACAACTTAAACTCAAAATTATAGATTTTTACTCGATTAAAATTTGAACGGGTTCACTTTAACGTCTATATTGACAAGCTCGTTTTGAACCCTAAAAAACTATCAAAAATGATATTAAATAGAATTTTATGGGTTCAAATAGTTAATTATGGGCTTTTGAACCTTAAAATACAACTTAAACTCTAAATTATAGCCTTTTACTAGATTAAAATTTGAACAAGTTCACTAAAACACCAATTTAGTCAAGCTCGTTCTGAACACTACAAAACTATCGAAAATGATATTAAATCGAATATTATAGGTTCAAATAGTTAATTATGGGCTTTTGAACCTAATAGTACAACTTAAATTCAAAATTATATCTTTTTACTCGATTAAAATTCGAACAAGTTCACTAAAACGCCTATTTATTCAAGCTCGTTCTGAACCCTATAAAACGATCAAAAATGATATTAAATCAAATTTATGGGTTCAAATATTTAATTATGGGCTTTTGAACCTAAAAATACAACTTAAGCTCAAAATTTGAGCATTTTACACGGTTAAAATTTGAACGGGTTCACTATAAAGCCCATTTAGACAAGCTCGCTCTGAACCCTACAAAACGATCGAAAATGATATTAAATCAAATTTTATGGGTTCAAATATTTAATTAAGGGCTTTTGAACCTAAAAATATAACTTAAGCTCAAAATTTGAGCATTTTACTCGATTAAAATTCGAACGGGTTCACTATAAAGCCCATTAAGACAAGCTCGCTCTTAACCCTAAAAAATGATCGAAAATGATATTAAATCGAATTTTATAGGTTCGAATAGTTAATTATGGGCTTTTGAACATAAAAATACAACTTAAACTCAAAATTATAGCTTTTTACTCGATTAAAATTTGAACAAGTTCACTAAAACGCCTATAATATCAAGCTCGTTCTGGACCCTACAAAATGATCGAAAATGATATTAAATCGAATTTTATGGGTTCATATAGTTAATTATGGATTTTGAACCTAAAAGTACAACTTAAACTCGAAATTATAGTTTTTTACTCGATTAAAATTCGAACAAGTTCAATAAAACGCCTATTTAGTCAACCTCGTTCTGAACCCTATAAAACAATCGAAAATGATATTAAATCAAATTTTATGGGTTCAAAAATTTAATTAAGGGGTTTTGAACCTAAAAATACAACTTAAACTCCAAATTTAAGCATTTTACTCGGTTAAAGCTCGCTCTGAACCCTACAAAACGATCGAAAATGATATTTAATCAAATTTTATGGGTTCAAATAGTTAATTATGGGCTTTTGAATATAAAAATACAACTTCAAGTCAAAATTATAGCTTTTAACTAGATTAAAATTTGACCTGGTTCACTATAACGCCTATATTAACAAGCTCGTTCTGATCCCTACAAAACGATCGAAAATGATATTAAATGGAATTTT
Source organism: Abelmoschus esculentus (assembly GCA_035048815.1). Lineage (NCBI taxonomy): Eukaryota > Viridiplantae > Streptophyta > Magnoliopsida > Malvales > Malvaceae > Abelmoschus > Abelmoschus esculentus. The sequence continues at coordinate 9,930,499 of JAUCBN010000059.1, forward strand.
ATGGGTTCAAATATTTAATTACAGGCTTTTGAACCTAAAAAAAAAACTTAAACTCAAAATTTGTGCATTTTACTCAGTTAAAATTCGAACGGGTTCACTATAAAGCCCATTTAGACAAATTCGCTCTAAACCTACAAAACGATCGAAAATGATATTAAATCGAATTTTATGGGTTCAAATTGTTAATTATGGGCTTTTCAACCTAAAAATACAACTTAAACTCAAAATTGTAGCTTTTTACTCTATTAAAATTTGAATAAGTTCACTAAAACGCCTATTTAGTCAAGCTCGTTCTGAACCTAAAAAATGATCGAAAATGACATTAAATCGAATTTTATGGGTTCATATAGTTAATTATGGGCTTTTGAACCTAAAAATAAAACTTAAACTCAAAATTTAAGCATTTTACTCGGTTAAAATTCAAACGGGTTCACTATAAAGCCCATTTAGACAAGCTTGTTCTGAACCCTACAAAACGATCAAAAATGATATTAAATAAAATTTTATGGGTTAAAATATTTAATTACAGGCTTTTGAACCTAATTAAACAACTTAAGCTCAAAATTTCAGCATTTTACTCGGTTAAAATTCGAACGGGTTCACTATAAAGCCCATTTAGACAAGCTCGCTCTGAACCCTACAAAACGATCGAAAATGATATTAAATCAAATTTTATGGGTTCAAATATTTAATTAAGGTCTTTTGAACCTAAAAAAAACTTAAACTCAAAATTTGAGCATTTTACTCGGTTAAAATTTGAACGGGTTCACTATAAAGCCCATTTAGACAAGCTCGCTCTTAACCATACAAAACGATCGAAAATGATATTAAATCAAATTTTATGGGTTCAAATATTTAATTAAGGGCTTTTGAACCTAAAAAAAAACTTAAACTAAAATTTTGAGCTTTTTACTCGATTAAAATCTGAACGGGTTCACTATAACCCCTATATTAACAAGCTCGTTCTGAACCCTACAAAACGATCGAAAATGATATTAAATTGAATTCTATGGGTTCAAATAGTTAATTATGGGCTTTTGAACCTAAAAATACGACTTAAACTCAAAATTTGAGCATTTTACTCAGTTAAAATTCGAACGGGTTCACTATAAAGCCCATTTAGACGAGCTCGTTCTGAACCTACAAAACGATCAAAAATGATATCAAATGAAATTTTATGGGTTCAAAAAGTTAATTATGGGATTTGGAACATAAAAATACAACTTAAACTCAAAATTTGAGCATTTTACACATTTAATATTCGAACGGGTTTATTGTAAAGGCCATTTAGACAAGCTCGCTCTGAACCCTACAAAACGATCGAAAATGATATTAAATTAAATTTTATGGGTTCAAATAGTTAATTATGGGCTTTTGATCCTAAAAATACAACTTAAACTAAAAATTTGGGCTTTTTACTCGGTTAAAATTGGAATCGGTTCACTATAAAGCACATTTAGACAAGCATGCTCAGAAACCTACAAAATGATCAAAACTGATATTAAATCAAATTTTATGGGTTCAAATTGTTAATTATGGGCTTTTGAGCCTAAAAATACGACTTAAACTCAAAATTTGAGCATTTTACTCGGTTAAAATTCGAACGGGTTCACTATAACGCCCATTTAGACAAGCTCGTTCTGAACCCTACGAAACGATCAAAAATAATATTAAATCAAATTTTATGGGTTCAAATAGTTAATTATGGGCTTTTGAACCTAAAAATATGACTTAAACTCAAAATTTAAGCATTTTACTCAGTTAAAATTTGAACGGGTTCAATATAAAGCCCATTTAGACAAGCATGCTAAGAACCCTACAAAATGATCAAAACTGATATTAAAACAAATTTTATGGGTTCAAATAGTTAATTATGGGCTTTTGAACCTAAAAATACAACTAAAACTCAAAATTTGAGCATTTTACTCTGTTAAATTTCGAACGGGTTCACTATAATGCCCATTTAGACAAGCTCGTTCTGAACCCTACAAAACGATCGAAAATGATATTAAAAATCAAATTTTAGGGGTTCAATTAGTTAATTATGAGTTTTTGAACCTAAAAATACAACTTAAACTCAAAATTTGAGCATTTTACTCAGTTAAAATTCGAACGGGTTCACTATAAAACCCATATAGACAAGCTCGTTCTGAACCCTACAAAACGATCGAAAAAGATATTAAATCAAATTTTATGGTTTCAAAAAGTTAATTATGGGCTTTTGAACCTAAAAATGCAACTAAAACTCAAAATTTGAGCATTTTACTTAGTTAAAATTCGAACGGGTTCACTATAAAACCCATTTAGACAAGCTCGTTCTGAACCCTACAAAACGATCGAAAATGATATTAAATCGAATTTTATGGGTTCAAAAAGTTAATTATGGGATTTTGAACCTAAAAATACAACTTAAACTCAAAATTTGAGCATTTTACTCATATAATATTTGAACGGGATTACTATAAAGGCCATTTAGACAAGCTCGCTCTAAACCCTACAAAACGATCAAAAATGATATTAAATCAAATTTTATGGGTTCAAATTGTTATTATGGGCTTTTGATCCTAAAAATACAACTTAAACTAATAATTTGGGCTTTTTACTCGGTTAAAATTCGAAAGGATTCACTGTGAAGCCCATTTAGACAAGCTCGTTCTAAACACTACAAAACGATCAAAAATGATATTAAATCAAATTTTAGGGGTCCAAATAGTTAATTATGGGCTTTTGAACCTAAATATACAACTTAAACTTAAAATTTGAGCATTTTACTCGGTTAAAATTCGAACGGGTTCACTATAACGCCCGTTTAGACAAGCTCGTTCTGAACCATACAAAACGATCGGAAAATGATATTAATAATCAAATTTCATGGGGTTCAATTAGTTAATTATGGGCTTTTGAACCTAAAAATACAACTTAAACTCAAAATTTGAGCATTTTACTCGGTTAAAATTCGAACGAGTTCACTATAACGCCCATTTAGACAAGCTCGTTCCGAACCCTACAAAACGATCAAAAATAATATTAAATCAAATTTATGGGTTCAAATAGTTAATTATGGGCTTTTGAACCTAAAAATACGACTTAAACTCAAAATTTGAGCATTTTACTTAGTTAAAATTCGAACGGGTTCACTATAAAGCCCCATTTAGACGAGCTCGTTCTGAACCCTAACAAAACGATCGAAAATGATATCAAATGAAATTTTATGGGTTCAAAAAGTTAATTATGGATTTTGATCATAAAAATACAACTTAAACTCAAAATTTGAGCATTTTACACATTTAATATTCGAACGGGTTTATTGTAAAGGCCATTTAGACAAGCTCGCTCTGAACCCTACAAAACGATCGAAAATGATATTAAATCAAATTTTATGGGTTCAAATAGTTAATTATGGGCTTTTGATCCTAAAAATACAACTTAAACTAAAAATTTGGGCTTTTTACTCGGTTAAAATTGGAATCGGTTCACTATAAAGCACATTTAGACAAGCATGCTCAGAAACCTACAAAATGATCAAAACTGATATTAAATCAAATTTTATGGGTTCAAATTGTTAATTATGGGCTTTTGAGCCTAAAAATACGACTTAAACTGAAAATTTGAGCATTTTACTCTGTTAAAATTTGAACGGGTTCAATATAAAGCCCATTTAGACAAGCATGCTAAGAACCCTACAAAATGATCAAAACTGATACTAAATCAAATTTTATGGGTTCAAATAGTTAATTATGGGCTTTTGAACCTAAAAATACAACTAAAACCAAAATTTGAGCATTTTACTCAGTTTAAAATTCGAACGGGTTCCACTATAAAGCCCATTTAGACAAGCATGCTAAGACCCTACAAAATGATCAAAACCGATATTAAATCAAATTTTATGGGTTCAAATAGTTAATTACGAGCTTTCGATCCTAAAAATACAACTTAAACTCAAAATTTGAGCATTTTACTCGGTTAAAATTCGAACGGGTTCACTATAAAGCCCATTTAGACAAGCTCGTTCTGAACCCTACAAAACGATCAAAAATGATATTAAATCAAATTTTATGGGTTCAAAAAGTTAATTATGGGATTTTGAACCTAAAAATACAACTTAAACTCAAAATTTTAGCATTTTACTCATTCAATATTCGAACAGGTTTACTATAAAGGCCATTTAGACAAGCTCGCTCTGAACCCTACAAAACAATCGAAAATGATATTAAATCAAATTTTATGGGTTCAAATAGTTAATTATGGGATTTTGAACATAAAATACAACTTAAACTCAAAATTTGAGCATTTTACACATTTAATATTCGAACGGGTTTACTGTAAAGGCCATTTAGACAAGCTCGCTCTGAACCCTACAAAACGATCGAAAATGATATTAAATCAAATTTTATGGGTTCAAATAGTTAATTATGGGCTTTTGATCCTAAAAATACAACTTAAACTAAAAATTTGGGCTTTTTACTCGGTTAATATTGGAATCGGTTCACTATAAAGCACATTTAGACAAGCATGCTCAGAAACCTACAAAATGATCAAAACTGATATTAAATCAAATTTTATGGGTTCAAATTGTTAATTAGGGCTTTTGAGCCTAAAAATACGACTTAAACTCAAAATTTGAGCATTTTACTCTATTAAAATTTGAACGGGTTCAATATAAAGCCCATTTAGACAAGCATGCTAAGAACCCTACAAAATGATTAAAACTGATACTAAATCAAATTTTATGGGTTCAAATAGTTAATTATGGGCTTTTGAACCTAAAAATACAACTAAAACTCAAAATTTGAGCATTTTACTCAGTTAAAATTCGAACGGGTTCACTATAAAACCCATTTAGACAAGCTCGTTCTGAACCCTACAAAACGATCGAAAATGATATTAAATCGAATTTTATGGGTTCAGAAAGTTAATTATGGGATTTTGAACCTAAAAATACAACTTAAACTCAAAATTTGAGCATTTTACTCATATAATATTTGAACGGGATTACTATAAAGGCCATTTAGGACAAGCTCGCTTTGAACCCTACAAAACGATCGAAAATAATATTAAATCAAATTTTATGGGTTCAAATTGTTAATTTTGGGCTTTTGATCCTAAAAATACAACTTAAACTCAAAAAATTTGGGCTTTTTACTCGGTTAAAATTAAAACGGGTTCACTCTAAAGCACATTTAGACAAGCATGCTCATAACCCTACAAAACGATCGAAAATGATATTAAATCAAATTTTATGGGTTCAAATATTTATTTATGGGCTTTTGAACCTAAAAATACAACTAAAACTCAAAAATTTGAGCATTTTACTACTCTGTTAAATTTCGAACGGGTTCACTATAATGCCCGTTTAGACTAGCTCGTTCTAAACACTACAAAACGATCGAAAATGATATTAAAAAGCAAATTTTATGGGTTCAATTAGTTAATAATGAGTTTTTGAACCTAAAAATACAACTTAAACTCAAAATTTGAGCATTTTACTCGGTTAAAATTCGAACTGGTTCACTATAACGCCCGTTTAGACAAGCTCGTTCTGAACCATACAAAACGATCGAAAATGATATTAATAATCAAATTTCATGGGTTCAATTAGTTAATTATGGGCTTTTGAACCTAAAAATACAACTTAAACTCAAAATTTGAGCATTTTACTCGGTTAAAATTCGAACGAGTTCACTATAACGCCCATTTAGACAAGCTCGTTCCGAACCCTACAAAACGATCAAAATGATATTAAAAATCGAATTTTATGGGTTCAAATAGTTAATTATGGGCTTTTGAACCTAAAAATACAACTTAAACTCAAAATTTGAGCATTTTACTCGGTTAAAATTCGAACGAGTTCACTATAACGCCCATTTAGACAAGCTCGTTCCGAACCCTACAAAACGATCAAAATGATATTAAAAATCGAATTTTATGGGTTCAAATAGTTAATTATGGGATTTTGAACCTAAAAATACAACTTAAACTCAAAATTTGAGCATTTTACTCGGTTAAAATTCGAACGGTTTCACTATATAAGCTCGTTTAGACAAGCTCATTCTGAACCCTACAAAACGATCGAAAATGATATTAAATCGAATTTTATGTGTTCAAAAAGTTAATTATGGGATTTTGAACCTAAAAATACAACCTAAACTCAAAATTTGAGCATTTTACTCATATAATATTCGAACGGGATTACTATAAAGGCCATTTAGACAAGCTCGCTCTGAACCCTACAAAACGAAAAAAAATGTTCTTAAAAATCGAATTTTATGGGTTCAACTAGTAAATTATGTGCTTTTGAACCTAAAAATACAACTAAAACTCAAAATTTGAGCATTTTACTCTGTTAAATTTCGAACGGGTTCACTATAATGCCCGTTTAGACTAGCTCGTTCTAAACCCTACAAAACGATCGAAAATGATATTAAAAATCAAATTTTATGGGTTCAATTAGTTAATAATGAGTTTTTGAACCTAAAAATACAACTTAAACTCAAAATTTGAGCATTTTACTCGGTTAAAATTCGAACGGGTTCACTATAACGCCCGTTTAGACAAGCTCGTTCTGAACCATACAAAACGATCAAAAATGATATTAATAATCAAATTTCATGGGTTCAATTAGTTAATTATGGGCTTTTGAACCTAAAAATACAACTTAAACTCAAAATTTGAGCATTTTACTCGGTTAAAATTCGAACGAGTTCACTATAACGCCCATTTAGACAAGCTCGTTCCGAACCCTACAAAACGATCAAAATGATATTAAAAATCGAATTTTATGGGTTCAAATAGTTAATTATGGGCTTTTGAACCTAAAAATACAACTTAAACTCAAAATTTGAGCATTTTACTCGGTTAAAATTCAAACGGTTTCACTATATAAGCTCGTTTAGACAAGCTCGTTCTGAACCCTACAAAACGATCGAAAATGATATTAAATCGAATTTTATGGGTTCAAAAAGTTAATTATGGGATTTTGAACCTAAAAATACAACTTAAACTCAAAATTTGAGCATTTTACTCATATAATATTCGAACGGGATTACTATAAAGGCCATTTAGACAAGCTCGCTCTGAACCCTACAAAACGATCGAAAATGATATTAAATCAAATTTTATGGGTTCAAATTGTTAATTATGGGCTTTTCAATCTAAAAATACAACTTAAACTCAAAATTTGAGCATTTTACTCAGTAAAATTCGAACGGGATCTCTATAACGCCCATTTAGACAAGCTCGTTCTGAACCCTACAAAACGAAAAAAAATGATCTTAAAAATCGAATTTTATGGGTTCAAAAAGTTAATTATGGGCTTTTGAACCTAAAAATACAACTTAAACTCAAAATTTGAGCATTTTACTCGGTTAAAATTCGAACGGGTTCACTATAACGCCCGTTTAGACAAGCTCGTTCTGAACCCTACAAAACGATCGAAAATGATATTAAAAACCAAATTTTATGGGTTCAATTAGTTATTTATGAGTTTTTGAACCTAAAAATACAACTTAAACTCAAAATTTGACCATTTTACTCGGTTAAAATTCGAACGGGTTCACTATAAAGCCCATTTAGACAAGCATTTTCAGAAACCTACAAAATGATCCAAACTGATATTAAATCAAATTTTATGGTTTCAAATAGTTAATTATGGGCTTTTGAACCTAAAAATACAACTTAAACTCAAAATTTGAGTATTTTACTCGGTTAAAATTCGAACGGGTTCACTATAACGCCCATTTAGACAAGCTCGTTCTGAACCCTACGAAACGATCAAAAATAATATTAAATCAAATTTTATGGGTTCAAATAGTTAATTATGGGCTCTTGAACCTAAAAATACGACTTAAACTCAAAATTTGAGCATTTTACTCAGTTAAAATTTGAACGGGTTCAATATAAAGCCCATTTAGACAAGCATGCTAAGAACCCTACAAAATGATCAAAACTGATATTAAATCAAATTTTATGGGTTCAAATAGTTAATTATGGGCTTTTGAACCTAAAAATCCAACTGAAACTCAAAATTTGAGCATTTTACTCTGTTAAATTTCGAACGGGTTCACTATAATGCCCATTTAGACAAGCTCGTTCTGAACCCTACAAAACGATCGAAAATGATATTAAATCAAATTTTATGGGTTCAAAAAGTTAATTATGGGATTTTGAACCTAAAAATACAACTTAAACTCAAAATTTGAGCATTTTACACATTTAATATTCGAACGGGTTTACTGTAAAGGCCATTTAGACAAGCTCGCTCTGAACCCTACAAAACGATCGAAAATGATATTAAATCAAATTTTATGGGTTCAAATAGTTAATTATGGGCTTTTGATCCTAAAAATAAAACTTAAACTAAAAATTTGGGCTTTTTACTCGCTTAAAATTGGAATCGGTTCACTATAAAGAACATTTAGACAAGCATGCTCAGAAACCTACAAAATGATCAAAACTGATGTTAAATCAAATTTTATGGGTTCAAATTGTTAATTATGGGCTTTTGAGCCTAAAAATACGACTTAAACTCAAAATTTGAGCATTTTACTCTGTTAAAATTTGAACGGGTTCAATATAAAGCCCATTTAGACAAGCATGCTAAGAACCCTACAAAATGATCAAAACTGATTCTAAATCAAATTTTATGGGTTCAAATAGTTAATTATGGGCTTCTGAACCTAAAAATACAACTAAAACTCAAAATTTGAGCATTTTACTCAGTTAAAATTCGAACGGGTTCACTATAAAACCCACTTAGACAAGCTCGTTCTGAACCCTACAAAACGACCGAAAATGATATTAAATCGAATTTTATGGGTTCAAAAAGTTAATTATGGGATTTTGAACCTAAAAATACAACTTAAACTCAAAATTTGAGCATTTTACTCGGTTAAATTTCGAACGGGTTCACTATAATGCCCGTTTAGACAAGCTCGTTCTGAACCCTACAAAACGATCGAAAATGATATTAATAATCAAATTTCATGGGTTCAATTAGTTAATTATGGGCTTTTGAACATAAAAATACAACTTAAACTCAAAATTTGAGCATTTTACTCGGTTAAAACTCGAACGGGTTCACTCTAAAGCACATTTAGACAAGCATGCTCATAACCCTACAAAACGATCGAAAATGATATTAAATCAAATTTTATGGGTTCAAATAGTAAATTATGGGCTTTTGAACCTAAAAATACAACTAAAACTCAAAATTTGAGCATTTTACTCTGTTAAATTTCGAACGGGTTCACTATAATGCCCGTTTAGACTAGCTCGTTCTAAACCCTACAAAACGATCGAAAATGATATTAAAAATCAAATTTTATGGGTTCAATTAGTTAATAATGAGTTTTTGAACCTAAAAATACAACTTAAACTCAAAATTTGAGCATTTTACTCGGTTAAAATTCGAACGGGTTCACTATAACGCCCGTTTAGACAAGCTCGTTCTGAACCCTACAAAACGATCGAAAATGATATTAATAATCAAATTTCATGGGTTCAATTAGTTAATTATGGGCTTTTGAACCGAAAAATACAACTTAAACTCAAAATTTGAGCATTTTACTCGGTTAAAATTCGAACGGGTTCACTATAACGCCCGTTTAGACAAGCTCGTTCTGAACCATACAAAACGATCGAAAATGATATTAATAATCAAATTTCATGGGTTCAATTAGTTAATTATGGGCTTTTGAACCTAAAAATACAACTTAAACTCAAAATTTGAGCATTTTACTCGGTTAAAATTCGAACGAGTTCACTATAACGCCCATTTAGACAAGCTCGTTCCGAACCCTACAAAACGATCAAAAATAATATTAAATCAAATTTTATGGGTTCAAATAGTTAATTATGGGCTTTTGAACCTAAAAATACGACTTAAACTCAAAATTTGAGAATTTTACTTTGTTAAATTTCGAACGGGTTCACTATAAAACCCATATAGACAAGCTCGTTCTGAACCCTACAAAACGATCGAAAAAGATATTAAATCAAATTTTATGGTTTCAAAAAGTTAATTATGGGCTTTTGAACCTAAAAATGCAACTAAAACTCAAAATTTGAGCATTTTACTTAGTTAAAATTCGAACGGGTTCACTATAAAACCCATTTAGACAAGCTCGTTCTGAACCCTACAAAACGATCGAAAATGATATTAAATCGAATTTTATGGGTTCAAAAAGTTAATTATGGGATTTTGAACCTAAAAATACAACTTAAACTCAAAATTTGAGCATTTTACTCATATAATATTTGAACGGGATTACTATAAAGGCCATTTAGACAAGCTCGCTCTAAACCCTACAAAACGATCAAAAATGATATTAAATCAAATTTTATGGGTTCAAATTGTTAATTATGGGCTTTTGATCCTAAAAATACAACTTAAACTAATAATTTGGGCTTTTTACTCGGTTAAAATTCGAAAGGATTCACTGTGAAGCCCATTTAGACAAGCTCGTTCTGAACCCTACAAAACGATCAAAAATGATATTAAATCAAATTTTAGGGGTCCAAATAGCTAATTATGGGCTTTTGAACCGAAAAATACAACTTAAACTTAAAATTTGAGCATTTTACTCGGTTAAAATTCGAACGGGTTCACTATAACGCCCGTTTAGACAAGCTCGTTCTGAACCATACAAAACGATCGAAAATGATATTAATAATCAAATTTCATGGGTTCAATTAGTTAATTATGGGCTTTTGAACCTAAAAATACAACTTAAACTCAAAATTTGAGCATTTTACTCGGTTAAAATTCGAACGAGTTCACTATAACGCCCATTTAGACAAGCTCGTTCCGAACCCTACAAAACGATCAAAAATAATATTAAATCAAATTTTATGGGTTCAAATAGTTAATTATGGGCTTTTGAACCTAAAAATACGACTTAAACTCAAAATTTGAGCATTTTACTTAGTTAAAATTCGAACGGGTTCACTATAAAGCCCATTTAGACGAGCTCGTTCTGAACCCTACAAAACGATCGAAAATGATATCAAATGAAATTTTATGGGTTCAAAAAGTTAATTATGGGATTTTGATCATAAAAATACAACTTAAACTCAAAATTTGAGCATTTTACACATTTAATATTCGAACGGGTTTATTGTAAAGGCCATTTAGACAAGCTCGCTCTGAACCCTACAAAACGATCGAAAATGATATTAAATCAAATTTTATGGGTTCAAATAGTTAATTATGGGCTTTTGATCCTAAAAATACAACTTAAACTAAAAATTTGGGCTTTTTACTCGGTTAAAATTGGAATCGGTTCACTATAAAGCACATTTAGACAAGCATGCTCAGAAACCTACAAAATGATCAAAACTGATATTAAATCAAATTTTATGGGTTCAAATTGTTAATTATGGGCTTTTGAGCCTAAAAATACGACTTAAACTGAAAATTTGAGCATTTTACTCTGTTAAAATTTGAACGGGTTCAATATAAAGCCCATTTAGACAAGCATGCTAAGAACCCTACAAAATGATCAAAACTGATACTAAATCAAATTTTATGGGTTCAAATAATTAATTATGGGCTTTTGAACCTAAAAATACAACTAAAACCAAAATTTGAGCATTTTACTCAGTTAAAATTCGAACGGGTTCACTATAAAGCCCATTTAGACAAGCATGCTAAGAACCCTACAAAATGATCAAAACCGATATTAAATCAAATTTTATGGGTTCAAATAGTTAATTACGAGCTTTCGATCCTAAAAATACAACTTAAACTCAAAATTTGACCATTTTACTCGGTTAAAATTCGAACGGGTTCACTATAAAGCCCATTTAGACAAGCATTTTCAGAAACCTACAAAATGATCCAAACTGATATTAAATCAAATTTTATGGTTTCAAATAGTTAATTATGGGCTTTTGAACCTAAAAATACAACTTAAACTCAAAATTTGAGTATTTTACTCGGTTAAAATTCGAACGGGTTCACTATAACGCCCATTTAGACAAGCTCGTTCTGAACCCTACGAAACGATCAAAAATAATATTAAATCAAATTTTATGGGTTCAAATAGTTAATTATGGGCTCTTGAACCTAAAAATACGACTTAAACTCAAAATTTGAGCATTTTACTCAGTTAAAATTTGAACGGGTTCAATATAAAGCCCATTTAGACAAGCATGCTAAGAACCCTACAAAATGATCAAAACTGATATTAAATCAAATTTTATGGGTTCAAATAGTTAATTATGGGCTTTTGAACCTAAAAATCCAACTGAAACTCAAAATTTGAGCATTTTACTCTGTTAAATTTCGAACGGGTTCACTATAATGCCCATTTAGACAAGCTCGTTCTGAACCCTACAAAACGATCGAAAATGATATTAAATCAAATTTTATGGGTTCAAAAAGTTAATTATGGGATTTTGAACCTAAAAATACAACTTAAACTCAAAATTTGAGCATTTTACACATTTAATATTCGAACGGGTTTACTGTAAAGGCCATTTAGACAAGCTCGCTCTGAACCCAACAAAACGATCGAAAATGATATTAAATCAAATTTTATGGGTTCAAATAGTTAATTATGGGCTTTTGATCCTAAAAATAAAACTTAAACTAAAAATTTGGGCTTTTTACTCGCTTAAAATTGGAATCGGTTCACTATAAAGAACATTTAGACAAGCATGCTCAGAAACCTACAAAATGATCAAAACTGATGTTAAATCAAATTTTATGGGTTCAAATTGTTAATTATGGGCTTTTGAGCCTAAAAATACGACTTAAACTCAAAATTTGAGCATTTTACACTGTTAAAATTTGAACGGGTTCAATATAAAGCCCATTTAGACAAGCATGCTAAGAACCCTACAAAATGATCAAAACTGATTCTAAATCAAATTTTATGGGTTCAAATAGTTAATTATGGGCTTCTGAACCTAAAAATACAACTAAAACTCAAAATTTGAGCATTTTACTCAGTTAAAATTCGAACGGGTTCACTATAAAACCCACTTAGACAAGCTCGTTCTGAACCCTACAAAACGACCGAAAATGATATTAAATCGAATTTTATGGGTTCAAAAAGTTAATTATGGGATTTTGAACCTAAAAATACAACTTAAACTCAAAATTTGAGCATTTTACTCGGTTAAATTTCGAACGGGTTCACTATAATGCCCGTTTAGACAAGCTCGTTCTGAACCCTACAAAACGATCGAAAATGATATTAATAATCAAATTTCATGGGTTCAATTAGTTAATTATGGGCTTTTGAACCTAAAAATACAACTTAAACTCAAAATTTGAGCATTTTACTCGGTTAAAACTCGAACGGGTTCACTCTAAAGCACATTTAGACAAGCATGCTCATAACCCTACAAAACGATCGAAAATGATATTAAATCAAATTTTATGGGTTCAAATAGTAAATTATGGGCTTTTGAACCTAAAAATACAACTAAAACTCAAAATTTGAGCATTTTACTCTGTTAAATTTCGAACGGGTTCACTATAATGCCCGTTTAGACTAGCTCGTTCTAAACCCTACAAAACGATCGAAAATGATATTAAAAATCAAATTTTATGGGTTCAATTAGTTAATAATGAGTTTTTGAACCTAAAAATACAACTTATACTCAAAATTTGAGCATTTTACTCGGTTAAAATTCGAACGGGTTCACTATAACGCCCGTTTAGACAAGCTCGTTCTGAACCCTACAAAACGATCGAAAATGATATTAATAATCAAATTTCATGGGTTCAATTAGTTAATTATGGGCTTTTAAACCTAAAAATACAACTTAAACTCAAAATTTGAGCATTTTACTCGGTTAAAATTCGAACGAGTTCACTATAACGCCCATTTAGACAAGCTCGTTTCGAACCCTACAAAACGATCAAAATGATATTAAAAATCGAATTTTATGGGTTCAAATAGTTAATTATGGGATTTTGAACCTAAAAATACAACTTAAACTCAAAATTTGAGCATTTTACTCGGTTAAAATTCGAACGGTTTCACTATATAAGCTCGTTTAGACAAGCTCGTTCTGAACCCTACAAAACGATCGAAAATGATATTAAATCGAATTTTATGGGTTCAAAAAGTTAATTATGGGATTTTGAACCTAAAAATACAACTTAAATTCAAAATTTGAGCATTTTACTCATATAATATTCGAACGGGATTACTATAAAGGCCATTTAGACAAGCTCGCTCTGACCCCTACAAAACGATCGAAAATGATATTAGATCAAATTTTAAGGGTCCAAATTGTTAATTATGGGCTTTTGAATCTAAAAATACAACTTAAACTCAAAATTTGAGCATTTTACTCAGTAAAATTCGAACGGGATCACTATAACGCCCATTTAGACAAGCTCGTTCTGAACCCTACAAAACGAAAAAAAAATGATCTTAAAAATCGAATTTTATGGGTTCAAATAGTTAATTATGGGCTTTTGAACCTAAAAATACAACTTAAACTCAAAATTTGAGCATTTTACTCGGTTAAAATTCGAACGGGTTCACTATATCGCCCGTTTAGACAAGCTCGTTCTGAACCCTACAAAACGATCGAAAATGATATTAAAAACCAAATTTTATGGGTTCAATTAGTTGTTTATGAGTTTTTGAACCTAAAAATACAACTTAAACTCAAAATTTGACCATTTTACTCGGTTAAAATTCGAACGGGTTCACTATAAAGCCCATTTAGACAAGCATTTTCAGAAACCTACAAAATGATCAAAACTGATATTAAATCAAATTTTATGGGTTCAAATAGTTAATTATGGGCTTTTGAACCTAAAAATACAACTTAAACTCAAAATTTGAGTATTTTACTCGGTTAAAATTCGAACGGGTTCACTATAACGCCCATTTAGACAAGCTCGTTCTGAACCCTACGAAACGATCAAAAATAATATTAAATCAAATTTTATGGGTTCAAATAGTTAATTATGGGCTCTTGAACCTAAAAATACGACTTAAACTCAAAATTTGAGCATTTTACTCAGTTAAAATTTGAACGGGTTCAATATAAAGCCCATTTAGACAAGCATGCTAAGAACCCTACAAAATGATCAAAACTGATATTAAATCAAATTTTATGGGTTCAAATAGTTAATTATGGGCTTTTGAACCTAAAAATCCAACTGAAACTCAAAATTTGAGCATTTTACTCTGTTAAATTTCGAACGGGTTCACTATAATGCCCATTTAGACAAGCTCGTTCTGAACCCTACAAAACGATCGAAAATGATATTAAATCAAATTTTATGGGTTCAAAAAGTTAATTATGGGATTTTGAACCTAAAAATACAACTTAAACTCAAAATTTGAGCATTTTACACATTTAATATTCGAACGGGTTTACTGTAAAGGCCATTTAGACAAGCTCGCTCTGAACCCTACAAAACGATCGAAAATGATATTAAATCAAATTTTATGGGTTCAAATAGTTAATTATGGGCTTTTGATCCTAAAAATAAAACTTAAACTAAAAATTTGGGCTTTTTACTCGCTTAAAATTGGAATCGGTTCACTATAAAGAACATTTAGACAAGCATGCTCAGAAACCTACAAAATGATCAAAACTGATGTTAAATCAAATTTTATGGGTTCAAATTGTTAATTATGGGCTTTTGAGCCTAAAAATACGACTTAAACTCAAAATTTGAGCATTTTACTCAGTTAAAATTCGAACGGGTTCACTATAAAACCCACTTAGACAAGCTCGTTCTGAACCCTACAAAACGACCGAAAATGATATTAAATCGAATTTTATGGGTTCAAAAAGTTAATTATGGGATTTTGAACCTAAAAATACAACTTAAACTCAAAATTTGAGCATTTTACTCGGTTAAATTTCGAACGGGTTCACTATAATGCCCGTTTAGACAAGCTCGTTCTGAACCCTACAAAACGATCGAAAATGATATTAATAATCAAATTTCATGGGTTCAATTAGTTAATTATGGGCTTTTGAACCTAAAAATACAACTTAAACTCAAAATTTGAGCATTTTACTCGGTTAAAACTCGAACGGGTTCACTCTAAAGCACATTTAGACAAGCATGCTCATAACCCTACAAAACGATCGAAAATGATATTAAATCAAATTTTATGGGTTCAAATAGTAAATTATGGGCTTTTGAACCTAAAAATACAACTAAAACTCAAAATTTGAGCATTTTACTCTGTTAAATTTCGAACGGGTTCACTATAATGCCCGTTTAGACTAGCTCGTTCTAAACCCTACAAAACGATCGAAAATGATATTAAAAATCAAATTTTATGGGTTCAATTAGTTAATAATGAGTTTTTGAACCTAAAAATACAACTTAAACTCAAAATTTGAGCATTTTACTCGGTTAAAATTCGAACGGGTTCACTATAACGCCCGTTTAGACAAGCTCGTTCTGAACCCTACAAAACGATCGAAAATGATATTAATAATCAAATTTCATGGGTTCAATTAGTTAATTATGGGCTTTTGAACCGAAAAATACAACTTAAACTCAAAATTTGAGCATTTTACTCGGTTAAAATTCGAACGGGTTCACTATAACGCCCGTTTAGACAAGCTCGTTCTGAACCATACAAAACGATCGAAAATGATATTAATAATCAAATTTCATGGGTTCAATTAGTTAATTATGGGCTTTTGAACCTAAAAATACAACTTAAACTCAAAATTTGAGCATTTTACTCGGTTAAAATTCGAACGAGTTCACTATAACGCCCATTTAGACAAGCTCGTTCCGAACCCTACAAAACGATCAAAAATAATATTAAATCAAATTTTATGGGTTCAAATAGTTAATTATGGGCTTTTGAACCTAAAAATACGACTTAAACTCAAAATTTGAGAATTTTACTTTGTTAAATTTCGAACGGGTTCACTATAAAACCCATATAGACAAGCTCGTTCTGAACCCTACAAAACGATCGAAAAAGATATTAAATCAAATTTTATGGTTTCAAAAAGTTAATTATGGGCTTTTGAACCTAAAAATGCAACTAAAACTCAAAATTTGAGCATTTTACTTAGTTAAAATTCGAACGGGTTCACTATAAAACCCATTTAGACAAGCTCGTTCTGAACCCTACAAAACGATCGAAAATGATATTAAATCGAATTTTATGGGTTCAAAAAGTTAATTATGGGATTTTGAACCTAAAAATACAACTTAAACTCAAAATTTGAGCATTTTACTCATATAATATTTGAACGGGATTACTGTAAAGGCCATTTAGACAAGCTCGCTCTAAACCCTACAAAACGATCAAAAATGATATTAAATCAAATTTTATGGGTTCAAATTGTTAATTATGGGCTTTTGATCCTAAAAATACAACTTAAACTAATAATTTGGCCTTTTTACTCGGTTAAAATTCGAAAGGATTCACTGTGAAGCCCATTTAGACAAGCTCGTTCTGAACCCTACAAAACGATCAAAAATGATATTAAATCAAATTTTAGGGGTCCAAATAGCTAATTATGGGCTTTTGAACCGAAAAATACAACTTAAACTTAAAATTTGAGCATTTTACTCGGTTAAAATTCGAACGGGTTCACTATAACGCCCGTTTAGACAAGCTCGTTCTGAACCATACAAAACGATCGAAAATGATATTAATAATCAAATTTCATGGGTTCAATTAGTTAATTATGGGCTTTTGAACCTAAAAATACAACTTAAACTCAAAATTTGAGCATTTTACTCGGTTAAAATTCGAACGAGTTCACTATAACGCCCATTTAGACAAGCTCGTTCCGAACCCTACAAAACGATCAAAAATAATATTAAATCAAATTTTATGGGTTCAAATAGTTAATTATGGGCTTTTGAACCTAAAAATACGACTTAAACTCAAAATTTGAGCATTTTACTTAGTTAAAATTCGAACGGGTTCACTATAAAGCCCATTTAGACGAGCTCGTTCTGAACCCTACAAAACGATCGAAAATGATATCAAATGAAATTTTATGGGTTCAAAAAGTTAATTATGGGATTTTGATCATAAAAATACAACTTAAACTCAAAATTTGAGCATTTTACACATTTAATATTCGAACGGGTTTATTGTAAAGGCCATTTAGACAAGCTCGCTCTGAACCCTACAAAACGATCGAAAATGATATTAAATCAAATTTTATGGGTTCAAATAGTTAATTATGGGCTTTTGATCCTAAAAATACAACTTAAACTAAAAATTTGGGCTTTTTACTCGGTTAAAATTGGAATCGGTTCACTATAAAGCACATTTAGACAAGCATGCTCAGAAACCTACAAAATGATCAAAACTGATATTAAATCAAATTTTATGGGTTCAAATTGTTAATTATGGGCTTTTGAGCCTAAAAATACGACTTAAACTGAAAATTTGAGCATTTTACTCTGTTAAAATTTGAACGGGTTCAATATAAAGCCCATTTAGACAAGCATGCTAAGAACCCTACAAAATGATCAAAACTGATACTAAATCAAATTTTATGGGTTCAAATAATTAATTATGGGCTTTTGAACCTAAAAATACAACTAAAACCAAAATTTGAGCATTTTACTCAGTTAAAATTCGAACGGGTTCACTATAAAGCCCATTTAGACAAGCATGCTAAGAACCCTACAAAATGATCAAAACCGATATTAAATCAAATTTTATGGGTTCAAATAGTTAATTACGAGCTTTCGATCCTAAAAATACAACTTAAACTCAAAATTTGAGCATTTTACTCGGTTAAAATTCGAACGGGTTCACTATAAAGCCCATTTAGACAAGCTCGTTCTGAACCCTACAAAACGATCAAAAATGATATTAAATCAAATTTTATGGGTTCAAAAAGTTAATTATGGGCTTTTGAACCTAAAAATACAACTTAAACTCAAAATTTTAGCATTTTACTCATTCAATATTCGAACAGGTTTACTATAAAGGCCATTTAGACAAGCTCGCTCTGAACCCTACAAAACGATCGAAAATGATATTAAATCAAATTTTATGGGTTCAAATAGTTAATTATGGGATTTTGAACATAAAATACAACTTAAACTCAAAATTTGAGCATTTTACACATTTAATATTCGAACGGGTTTACTGTAAAGGCCATTTAGACAAGCTCGCTCTGAACCCTACAAAACGATCGAAAATGATATTAAATCAAATTTTATGGGATCAAATAGTTAATTATGGGCTTTTGATCCTAAAAATACAACTTAAACTAAAAATTTGGGCTTTTTACTCGGTTAATATTGGAATCGGTTCACTATAAAGCACATTTAGACAAGCATGCTCAGAAACCTACAAAATGATCAAAACTGATATTAAATCAAATTTTATGGGTTCAAATTGTTAATTATGGGCTTTTGAGCCTAAAAATACGACTTAAACTCAAAATTTGAGCATTTTACTCTATTAAAATTTGAACGGGTTCAATATAAAGCCCATTTAGACAAGCATGCTAAGAACCCTACAAAATGATTAAAACTGATACTAAATCAAATTTTATGGGTTCAAATAGTTAATTATGGGCTTTTGAACCTAAAAATACAACTAAAACTCAAAATTTGAGCATTTTACTCAGTTAAAATTCGAACGGGTTCACTATAAAACCCATTTAGACAAGCTCGTTCTGAACCCTACAAAACGATCGAAAATGATATTAAATCGAATTTTATGGGTTCAGAAAGTTAATTATGGGATTTTGAACCTAAAAATACAACTTAAACTCAAAATTTGAGCATTTTACTCATATAATATTTGAACGGGATTACTATAAAGGCCATTTAGACAAGCTCGCTTTGAACCCTACAAAACGATCGAAAATAATATTAAATCAAATTTTATGGGTTCAAATTGTTAATTTTGGGCTTTTGATCCTAAAAATACAACTTAAACTCAAAATTTGGGCTTTTTACTCGGTTAAAATTAAAACGGGTTCACTCTAAAGCACATTTAGACAAGCATGCTCATAACCCTACAAAACGATCGAAAATGATATTAAATCAAATTTTATGGGTTCAAATATTTAATTATGGGCTTTTGAACCTAAAAATACAACTAAAACTCAAAATTTGAGCATTTTACTCTGTTAAATTTCGAACGGGTTCACTATAATGCCCATTTAGACTAGCTCGTTCTAAACCCTACAAAACGATCGAAAATGATATTAAAAAGCAAATTTTATGGGTTCAATTAGTTAATAATGAGTTTTTGAACCTAAAAATACAACTTAAACTCAATATTTGAGCATTTTACTCTGTTAAAATTCGAACTGGTTCACTATAACGCCCGTTTAGACAAGCTCGTTCTGAACCATACAAAACGATCGAAAATGATATTAATAATCAAATTTCATGGGTTCAATTAGTTAATTATGGGCTTTTGAACCTAAAAATACAACTTAAACTCAAAATTTGAGCATTTTACTCGGTTAAAATTCGAACGAGTTCACTATAACGCCCATTTAGACAAGCTCGTTCCGAACCCTACAAAACGATCAAAATGATATTAAAAATCGAATTTTATGGGTTCAAATAGTTAATTATGGGCTTTTGAACCTAAAAATACAACTTAAACTCAAAATTTGAGCATTTTACTCGGTTAAAATTCGAACGAGTTCACTATAACGCCCATTTAGACAAGCTCGTTCCGAACCCTACAAAACGATCAAAATGATATTAAAAATCGAATTTTATGGGTTCAAATAGTTAATTATGGGATTTTGAACCTAAAAATACAACTTAAACTCAAAATTTGAGCATTTTACTCGGTTAAAATTCGAACGGTTTCACTATATAAGCTCGTTTAGACAAGCTCGTTCTGAACCCTACAAAACGATCGAAAATGATATTAAATCGAATTTTATGTGTTCAAAAAGTTAATTATGGGATTTTGAACCTAAAAATACAACCTAAACTCAAAATTTGAGCATTTTACTCATATAATATTCGAACGGGATTACTATAAAGGCCATTTAGACAAGCTCGCTCTGAACCCTACAAAACGAAAAAAAATGTTCTTAAAAATCGAATTTTATGGGTTCAACTAGTAAATTATGTGCTTTTGAACCTAAAAATACAACTAAAACTCAAAATTTGAGCATTTTACTCTGTTAAATTTCGAACGGATTCACTATAATGCCCGTTTAGACTAGCTCGTTCTAAACCCTACAAAACGATCGAAAATGATATTAAAAATCAAATTTTATGGGTTCAATTAGTTAATAATGAGTTTTTGAACCTAAAAATACAACTTAAACTCAAAATTTGAGCATTTTACTCGGTTAAAATTCGAACGGGTTCACTATAACGCCCGTTTAGACAAGCTCGTTCTGAACCCTACAAAACGATCGAAAATGATATTAATAATCAAATTTCATGGGTTCAATTAGTTAATTATGGGCTTTTGAACCTAAAAATACAACTTAAACTCAAAATTTGAGCATTTTACTCGGTTAAAATTCGAACGAGTTCACTATAACGCCCATTTAGACAAGCTCGTTCCGAACCCTACAAAACGATCAAAATGATATTAAAAATCGAATTTTATGGGTTCAAATAGTTAATTATGGGCTTTTGAACCTAAAAATACAACTTAAACTCAAAATTTGAGCATTTTACTCGGTTAAAATTCAAACGGTTTCACTATATAAGCTCGTTTAGACAAGCTCGTTCTGAACCCTACAAAACGATCGAAAATGATATTAAATCGAATTTTATGGGTTCAAAAAGTTAATTATGGGATTTTGAACCTAAAAATACAACTTAAACTCAAAATTTGAGCATTTTACTCATATAATATTCGAACGGGATTACTATAAAGGCCATTTAGACAAGCTCGCTCTGAACCCTACAAAACGATCGAAAATGATATTAAATCAAATTTTATGGGTTCAAATTGTTAATTATGGGCTTTTCAATCTAAAAATACAACTTAAACTCAAAATTTGAGCATTTTACTCAGTAAAATTCGAACGGGATCTCTATAACGCCCATTTAGACAAGCTCGTTCTGAACCCTACAAAACGAAAAAAAATGATCTTAAAAATCGAATTTTATGGGTTCAAAAAGTTAATTATGGGCTTTTGAACCTAAAAATACAACTTAAACTCAAAATTTGAGCATTTTACTCGGTTAAAATTCGAACGGGTTCACTATAACGCCCGTTTAGACAAGCTCGTTCTGAACCCTACAAAACGATCGAAAATGATATTAAAAACCAAATTTTATGGGTTCAATTAGTTATTTATGAGTTTTTGAACCTAAAAATACAACTTAAACTCAAAATTTGACCATTTTACTCGGTTAAAATTCGAACGGGTTCACTATAAAGCCCATTTAGACAAGCATTTTCAGAAACCTACAAAATGATCCAAACTGATATTAAATCAAATTTTATGGTTTCAAATAGTTAATTATGGGCTTTTGAACCTAAAAATACAACTTAAACTCAAAATTTGAGTATTTTACTCGGTTAAAATTCGAACGGGTTCACTATAACGCCCATTTAGACAAGCTCGTTCTGAACCCTACGAAACGATCAAAAATAATATTAAATCAAATTTTATGGGTTCAAATAGTTAATTATGGGCTCTTGAACCTAAAAATACGACTTAAACTCAAAATTTGAGCATTTTACTCAGTTAAAATTTGAACGGGTTCAATATAAAGCCCATTTAGACAAGCATGCTAAGAACCCTACAAAATGATCAAAACTGATATTAAATCAAATTTTATGGGTTCAAATAGTTAATTATGGGCTTTTGAACCTAAAAATCCAACTGAAACTCAAAATTTGAGCATTTTACTCTGTTAAATTTCGAACGGGTTCACTATAATGCCCATTTAGACAAGCTCGTTCTGAACCCTACAAAACGATCGAAAATGATATTAAATCAAATTTTATGGGTTCAAAAAGTTAATTATGGGATTTTGAACCTAAAAATACAACTTAAACTCAAAATTTGAGCATTTTACACATTTAATATTCGAACGGGTTTACTGTAAAGGCCATTTAGACAAGCTCGCTCTGAACCCTACAAAACGATCGAAAATGATATTAAATCAAATTTTATGGGTTCAAATAGTTAATTATGGGCTTTTGATCCTAAAAATAAAACTTAAACTAAAAATTTGGGCTTTTTACTCGCTTAAAATTGGAATCGGTTCACTATAAAGAACATTTAGACAAGCATGCTCAGAAACCTACAAAATGATCAAAACTGATGTTAAATCAAATTTTATGGGTTCAAATTGTTAATTATGGGCTTTTGAGCCTAAAAATACGACTTAAACTCAAAATTTGAGCATTTTACTCTGTTAAAATTTGAACGGGTTCAATATAAAGCCCATTTAGACAAGCATGCTAAGAACCCTACAAAATGATCAAAACTGATTCTAAATCAAATTTTATGGGTTCAAATAGTTAATTATGGGCTTCTGAACCTAAAAATACAACTAAAACTCAAAATTTGAGCATTTTACTCAGTTAAAATTCGAACGGGTTCACTATAAAACCCACTTAGACAAGCTCGTTCTGAACCCTACAAAACGACCGAAAATGATATTAAATCGAATTTTATGGGTTCAAAAAGTTAATTATGGGATTTTGAACCTAAAAATACAACTTAAACTCAAAATTTGAGCATTTTACTCGGTTAAATTTCGAACGGGTTCACTATAATGCCCGTTTAGACAAGCTCGTTCTGAACCCTACAAAACGATCGAAAATGATATTAATAATCAAATTTCATGGGTTCAATTAGTTAATTATGGGCTTTTGAACCTAAAAATACAACTTAAACTCAAAATTTGAGCATTTTACTCGGTTAAAACTCGAACGGGTTCACTCTAAAGCACATTTAGACAAGCATGCTCATAACCCTACAAAACGATCGAAAATGATATTAAATCAAATTTTATGGGTTCAAATAGTAAATTATGGGCTTTTGAACCTAAAAATACAACTAAAACTCAAAATTTGAGCATTTTACTCTGTTAAATTTCGAACGGGTTCACTATAATGCCCGTTTAGACTAGCTCGTTCTAAACCCTACAAAACGATCGAAAATGATATTAAAAATCAAATTTTATGGGTTCAATTAGTTAATAATGAGTTTTTGAACCTAAAAATACAACTTAAACTCAAAATTTGAGCATTTTACTCGGTTAAAATTCGAACGGGTTCACTATAACGCCCGTTTAGACAAGCTCGTTCTGAACCCTACAAAACGATCGAAAATGATATTAATAATCAAATTTCATGGGTTCAATTAGTTAATTATGGGCTTTTAAACCTAAAAATACAACTTAAACTCAAAATTTGAGCATTTTACTCGGTTAAAATTCGAACGAGTTCACTATAACGCCCATTTAGACAAGCTCGTTTCGAACCCTACAAAACGATCAAAATGATATTAAAAATCGAATTTTATGGGTTCAAATAGTTAATTATGGGATTTTGAACCTAAAAATACAACTTAAACTCAAAATTTGAGCATTTTACTCGGTTAAAATTCGAACGGTTTCACTATATAAGCTCGTTTAGACAAGCTCGTTCTGAACCCTACAAAACGATCGAAAATGATATTAAATCGAATTTTATGGGTTCAAAAAGTTAATTATGGGATTTTGAACCTAAAAATACAACTTAAATTCAAAATTTGAGCATTTTACTCATATAATATTCGAACGGGATTACTATAAAGGCCATTTAGACAAGCTCGCTCTGACCCCTACAAAACGATCGAAAATGATATTAGATCAAATTTTAAGGGTCCAAATTGTTAATTATGGGCTTTTGAATCTAAAAATACAACTTAAACTCAAAATTTGAGCATTTTACTCAGTAAAATTCGAACGGGATCACTATAACGCCCATTTAGACAAGCTCGTTCTGAACCCTACAAAACGAAAAAAAAATGATCTTAAAAATCGAATTTTATGGGTTCAAATAGTTAATTATGGGCTTTTGAACCTAAAAATACAACTTAAACTCAAAATTTGAGCATTTTACTCGGTTAAAATTCGAACGGGTTCACTATATCGCCCGTTTAGACAAGCTCGTTCTGAACCCTACAAAACGATCGAAAATGATATTAAAAACCAAATTTTATGGGTTCAATTAGTTGTTTATGAGTTTTTGAACCTAAAAATACAACTTAAACTCAAAATTTGACCATTTTACTCGGTTAAAATTCGAACGGGTTCACTATAAAGCCCATTTAGACAAGCATTTTCAGAAACCTACAAAATGATCAAAACTGATATTAAATCAAATTTTATGGGTTCAAATAGTTAATTATGGGCTTTTGAACCTAAAAATACAACTTAAACTCAAAATTTGAGTATTTTACTCGGTTAAAATTCGAACGGGTTCACTATAACGCCCATTTAGACAAGCTCGTTCTGAACCCTACGAAACGATCAAAAATAATATTAAATCAAATTTTATGGGTTCAAATAGTTAATTATGGGCTTTTGAACCTAAAAATACGACTTAAACTCAAAATTTGAGCATTTTACTAAGTTAAAATTTGAACGGGTTCAATATAAAGCCCATTTAGACAAGCATGCTAAGAACCCTACAAAATGATCAAAACTGATATTAAATCAAATTTTATGGGTTCAAATAGTTAATTATGGGCTTTTGAACCTAAAAATCCAACTGAAACTCAAAATTTGAGCATTTTACTCAGTTAAATTTCGAGCGGGTTCACTATAATGTCCGTTTAGACAAGCTCGTTCTGAACCCTACAAAACGATCGAAAATGATATTAAAAACCAAAATTTATGGGTTCAATTAGTTAATTATGAGCTTTTGAACCTAAAAATACAACTTAAACTCAAAATTTGACCATTTTACTCGGTTAAAATTCGAACGGGTTCACTATAAAGCCTTTTTAGACGAGCTCGTTCTGAACCCTACAAAACGATCAAAAATGATATTAAATCAAATTTTATGGGTTCAAAAAGTTAATTATGGGCTTATGAACCTAAAAATACAACTTAAACTCAAAATTTTAGCATTTTACTCATTCAATATTCGAACGGGTTTACTATAAAGGCCATTTAGACAAGCTCGCTCTGAACAATACAAAACGATCAAAAATGATATTAAATCAAATTTTATGGTTTCAAATAGTTAATTATGGGCTTTTGATCCTAAAAATAAAACTTAAACTAAAAGTTTGGGCTTTTTACTCGGTTAAAATTGGAACGGGTTCACTATAAAGCACAATTGACAAGCATGCTCAAAACCCTAAAAAATTATCAAAACTGATATTAAATCAAATTTTATGGGCTCAAATAGTTAATTATGGGCTTTTGACCCTAAAAACACAACTTGAAATAAAAGTTTGGGCTTTTTACTCGGTTAAAATTCTAACGGGTTCACTATAACGCCCATTTAGACAAGCTCGTTCTGAACCCTACAAAACGATCAAAAATAATATTAAATCAAATTTTATGGGTTCAAATTGTTAATTATGGGCTTTTGAGCCTAGAAATACGACTTAAACTCAAAATTTGAGCAGTTTACTCAGTTAAAATTTGAACGTGTTCAATATAAAGCCCATTTAGACAAGCATGCTAAGAACCCTACAAAATGATCAAAACTGATACTAAATCAAATTTTATGGGTTCAAATAGTTAATTATGGGCTTTTGAACCTAAAAGTATAACTAAAACTCAAAAATTGAGCATTTTACTCTGTTAAATTTCGAACGGGTTCACTATAATGCCCGTTTAGACAAGCTCGTTCTGAACCCTACAAAACGATCGAAAATGATATTAAAAACCAAATTTTATGGGTTCAATTAGTTTATTATGAGTTTCTGAACCTAAAAATACAACTTAAACTCAAAATTTGAGCATTTTACTCAGTTAAAATTCGAACGGGTTCACTATAAACCCATTTAGACAAGCTCGTTCTGAACCCTACAAAACGATCGAAAATGATATTAAATCAAATTTTATGGGTTCAAAAAGTTAATTATGGGATTTTGAACCTAAAAATACAACTTAAACTCAAAATTTTACCATTTTACTCATATAATATTCGAACGGGATTACTGTAAAGGCCGTTTAGACAAGCTCGCTCTGAACCCTACAAAATGATTGAAAATGATATTAAATCAAATTTTATGGGTTCAAATTGTTAATTATGGGCTTTTGATCCTAAAAATACAACTTAAACTAAAAATTTGGGCTTTTTACTCGGTTAAAATTGAAACGGGTTCACTATAAAGCACATTTAGACAAGCATGCTCATAACCCTACAAAATGATCAAAACTGATATTAAATCCAATTTTATGGGTTCAAATAGTTAATTATGGGATTTTGAACCTAAAAATACAACTTAAACTAAAAATTTGAGCATTTTACTCGGTTAAAATTCGAACGGGTTCACTATAACGCCCGTTTAGACAAGCTCGTTCTGAACCCTACAAAACGATCGAAAATGATATTAAAAACCAAATTTTATGGGTTCAATTAGTTATTTATGAGTTTTTGAACCTAAAAATACAACTTAAACTCAAAATTTGACCATTTTACTCGGTTAAAATTCGAACGGGTTCACTATAAAGCCCATTTAGACAAGCATTTTCAGAAACCTACAAAATGATCAAAACTGATATTAAATCAAATTTTATGGGTTCAAATAGTTAATTATGGGCTTTTGAACCTAAAAATACAACTTAAACTCAAAATTTGAGTATTTTACTCGGTTAAAATTCGAACGGGTTCACTATAACGCCCATTTAGACAAGCTCGTTCTGAACCCTACGAAACGATCAAAAATAATATTAAATCAAATTTTATGGGTTCAAATACTTAATTATGGGCTTTTGAACCTAAAAATACGACTTAAACTCAAAATATGAGCATTTTACTAAGTTAAAATTTGAACGGGTTCAATATAAAGCCCATTTAGACAAGCATGCTAAGAACCCTACAAAATGATCAAAACTGATATTAAATCAAATTTTATGGGTTCAAATAGTTAATTATGGGCTTTTGAACCTAAAAATCCAACTGAAACTCAAAATTTGAGCATTTTACTCAGTTAAATTTCGAGCGGGTTCACTATAATGTCCGTTTAGACAAGCTCGTTCTGAACCCTACAAAACGATCGAAAATGATATTAAAAACCAAAATTTATGGGTTCAATTAGTTAATTATGAGTTTTTGAACCTAAAAATACAACTTAAACTCAAAATTTGACCATTTTACTCGGTTAAAATTCGAACGGGTTCACTATAAAGCCCTTTTAGACGAGCTCATTCTGAACCCTACAAAACGATCAAAAATGATATTAAATCAAATTTTATGGGTTCAAAAAGTTAATTATGGGCTTATGAACCTAAAAATACAACTTAAACTCAAAATTTTAGCATTTTACTCATTCAATATTCGAACGGGTTTACTATAAAGGCCATTTAGACAAGCTCGCTCTGAACAATACAAAACGATCAAAAATGATATTAAATCAAATTTTATGGTTTCAAATAGTTAATTATGGGCTTTTGATCCTAAAAATAAAACTTAAACTAAAAGTTTGGGCTTTTTACTCGGTTAATATTGGAACGGGTTCACTATAAAGCACAATTGACAAGCATGCTCAAAACCCTAAAAAATTATCAAAACTGATATTAAATCAAATTTTATGGGCTCAAATAGTTAATTATGGGCTTTTGACCCTAAAAACACAACTTGAAATAAAAGTTTGGGCTTTTTACTCGGTTAAAATTCGAACGGGTTCACTATAACGCCCATTTAGACAAGCTCGTTCTGAACCCTACAAAACGATCAAAAATAATATTAAATCAAATTTTATGGGTTCAAATTGTTAATTATGGGCTTTTGAGCCTAGAAATACGACTTAAACTCAAAATTTGAGCAGTTTACTCAGTTAAAATTTGAACGTGTTCAATATAAAGCCCATTTAGACAAGCATGCTAAGAACCCTACAAAATGATCAAAACTGATACTAAATCAAATTTTATGGGTTCAAATAGTTAATTATGGGCTTTTGAACCTAAAAGTATAACTAAAACTCAAAAATTGAGCATTTTACTCTGTTAAATTTCGAACGGGTTCACTATAATGCCCGTTTAGACAAGCTCGTTCTGAACCCTACAAAACGATCGAAAATGATATTAAAAACCAAATTTTATGGGTTCAATTAGTTTATTATGAGTTTTTGAACCTAAAAATACAACTTAAACTCAAAATTTGAGCATTTTACTCAGTTAAAATTCGAACGGGTTCACTATAAACCCATTTAGACAAGCTCGTTCTGAACCCTACAAAACGATCGAAAATGATATTAAATCAAATTTTATGGGTTCAAAAAGTTAATTATGGGATTTTGAACCTAAAAATACAACTTAAACTCAAAATTTTAGCATTTTACTCATATAATATTCGAACGGGATTACTGTAAAGGCCGTTTAGACAAGCTCGCTCTGAACCCTACAAAATGATTGAAAATGATATTAAATCAAATTTTATGGGTTCAAATTGTTAATTATGGGCTTTTGATCCTAAAAATACAACTTAAACTAAAAATTTGGGCTTTTTACTCGGTTAAAATTGAAACGGGTTCACTATAAAGCACATTTAGACAAGCATGCTCATAACCCTACAAAATGATCAAAACTGATATTAAATCCAATTTTATGGGTTCAAATAGTTAATTATGGGCTTTTGAACCTAAAAATACAACTTAAACTAAAAATTTGAGCATTTTACTCGGTTAAAATTCGAACGGGTTCACTATAACGCCCGTTTAGACAAGCTCGTTCTGAACCCTACAAAACGATCGAAAATGATATTAAAAACCAAATTTTATGGGTTCAATTAGTTATTTATGAGTTTTTGAACCTAAAAATACAACTTAAACTCAAAATTTGACCATTTTACTCGGTTAAAATTCGAACGGGTTCACTATAAAGCCCATTTAGACAAGCATTTTCAGAAACCTACAAAATGATCAAAACTGATATTAAATCAAATTTTATGGGTTCAAATAGTTAATTATGGGCTTTTGAACCTAAAAATACAACTTAAACTCAAAATTTGAGTATTTTACTCGGTTAAAATTCGAACGGGTTCACTATAACGCCCATTTAGACAAGCTCGTTCTGAACCCTACGAAACGATCAAAAATAATATTAAATCAAATTTTATGGGTTCAAATACTTAATTATGGGCTTTTGAACCTAAAAATACGACTTAAACTCAAAATATGAGCATTTTACTAAGTTAAAATTTGAACGGGTTCAATATAAAGCCCATTTAGACAAGCATGCTAAGAACCCTACAAAATGATCAAAACTGATATTAAATCAAATTTTATGGGTTCAAATAGTTAATTATGGGCTTTTGAACCTAAAAATCCAACTGAAACTCAAAATTTGAGCATTTTACTCAGTTAAATTTCGAGCGGGTTCACTATAATGTCCGTTTAGACAAGCTCGTTCTGAACCCTACAAAACGATCGAAAATGATATTAAAAACCAAAATTTATGGGTTCAATTAGTTAATTATGAGTTTTTGAACCTAAAAATACAACTTAAACTCAAAATTTGACCATTTTACTCGGTTAAAATTCGAACGGGTTCACTATAAAGCCCTTTTAGACGAGCTCATTCTGAACCCTACAAAACGATCAAAAATGATATTAAATCAAATTTTATGGGTTCAAAAAGTTAATTATGGGCTTATGAACCTAAAAATACAACTTAAACTCAAAATTTTAGCATTTTACTCATTCAATATTCGAACGGGTTTACTATAAAGGCCATTTAGACAAGCTCGCTCTGAACAATACAAAACGATCAAAAATGATATTAAATCAAATTTTATGGTTTCAAATAGTTAATTATGGGCTTTTGATCCTAAAAATAAAACTTAAACTAAAAGTTTGGGCTTTTTACTCGGTTAATATTGGAACGGGTTCACTATAAAGCACAATTGACAAGCATGCTCAAAACCCTAAAAAATTATCAAAACTGATATTAAATCAAATTTTATGGGCTCAAATAGTTAATTATGGGCTTTTGACCCTAAAAACACAACTTGAAATAAAAGTTTGGGCTTTTTACTCGGTTAAAATTCGAACGGGTTCACTATAACGCCCATTTAGACAAGCTCGTTCTGAACCCTACAAAACGATCAAAAATAATATTAAATCAAATTTTATGGGTTCAAATTGTTAATTATGGGCTTTTGAGCCTAGAAATACGACTTAAACTCAAAATTTGAGCAGTTTACTCAGTTAAAATTTGAACGTGTTCAATATAAAGCCCATTTAGACAAGCATGCTAAGAACCCTACAAAATGATCAAAACTGATACTAAATCAAATTTTATGGGTTCAAATAGTTAATTATGGGCTTTTGAACCTAAAAGTATAACTAAAACTCAAAAATTGAGCATTTTACTCTGTTAAATTTCGAACGGGTTCACTATAATGCCCGTTTAGACAAGCTCGTTCTGAACCCTACAAAACGATCGAAAATGATATTAAAAACCAAATTTTATGGGTTCAATTAGTTTATTATGAGTTTTTGAACCTAAAAATACAACTTAAACTCAAAATTTGAGCATTTTACTCAGTTAAAATTCGAACGGGTTCACTATAAACCCATTTAGACAAGCTCGTTCTGAACCCTACAAAACGATCGAAAATGATATTAAATCAAATTTTATGGGTTCAAAAAGTTAATTATGGGATTTTGAACCTAAAAATACAACTTAAACTCAAAATTTTAGCATTTTACTCATATAATATTCGAACGGGATTACTGTAAAGGCCGTTTAGACAAGCTCGCTCTGAACCCTACAAAATGATTGAAAATGATATTAAATCAAATTTTATGGGTTCAAATTGTTAATTATGGGCTTTTGATCCTAAAAATACAACTTAAACTAAAAATTTGGGCTTTTTACTCGGTTAAAATTGAAACGGGTTCACTATAAAGCACATTTAGACAAGCATGCTCATAACCCTACAAAATGATCAAAACTGATATTAAATCCAATTTTATGGGTTCAAATAGTTAATTATGGGATTTTGAACCTAAAAATACAACTTAAACTAAAAATTTGAGCATTTTACTCGGTTAAAATTCGAACGGGTTCACTATAACGCCCGTTTAGACAAGCTCATTCTGAACCCTACAAAACGGTCGAAAATGATATTAATAATCAAATTTCATGGGATCAATTAGTTAATTATGGGCTTTTGAACCTAAAAATACAACTTAAACTCAAAATTTGAGCATTTTACTCAGTTAAAATTTGAACGGGTTCACTATAAAGCCCATTTAGACAAGCATGCTAAGAACCCTACAAAATGATCAAAACTGATATTAAATCAAATTTTATGGGTTCAAATAGTTAATTATGGGCTTTTGAACCAAAAATACAACTTAAACTCAAAATTTGAGCATTTTACGCGGGTAAAATTCGAACGGGTTCACTATAAAGCCCATTTAGACAAGCTCGTTCCGAACCCTACAAAACGATCGAAAATGATATTAATTCAAATTTTATGGGTTCAAAAAGTTAATTGTGGGCTTTTGAACCTAAAAATACAACTTAAACTCAAAATTTGAGCATTTTACTCGGTTAAAATTCGAACGGGTTCACTATAAAGGCCATTTTGACAAGCTCGTTCTGAACCCTACAAAACGATCAAAAATGATATTAAATCAAATTTTATGGGTTCAAATAGTTAATTATGGGCTTTTGAACCTAGAAATACAACTTAAACTCAAAATTTGAGCATTTTACTCTGTGCCTATGTGTGTCGAGGTCATGCGTAACGAAAATGGAAACATTCGATTCACGATTGATCAATTCAATTCGCATATCAGTACATAAGGACCAAAACACAAATAATTCTCAATTCCAATAATAAACCGGTAATGCGATCTACCATAGTTCAATTAAACATGCATAGCATACTCATAACAAAGTTCAGATCGAACGGACCATTATTGCATCGTCAATTTCATGTTTCATACAATAGGGACCTAATTGTAAAGCTCACAATATCATAGGGACTAAAACTAACATTCGTTTACCAATGCGAATTCAAGTTAACATCATGCATGTTGGTGATATTACAACTCTCAATATTATTCATTGCATCTATATTCGATCGTGGAAAGTCATCCGACCCTAAACGTATTTTTCCACACTTAAAATGTCATTTTTGGGTCTCGGTATTGATACCTAGGGTCTCGGTATCGGTACCCTATCATGGAGCTAGCCTCCTTGCACTTCGAAGGCTATTGGTATCGATACCCCCATAGGTGGTATCGATACTCTAGCGTCCAATAAAGTAATTGCATCAAACCGTGATTCGAACCACCCCAAATTAAGCCTTAGGGTATCGATACTGGTATCGATACCACCTGTTTACTTTGACAAGTTTGAACATTCTAAGTTAATACCACCCATTCAAACATAACCATTAATCACCCTTAACTATATGCATAATTTCCTAAGCATAAAGAACAATTTAAAGCATACATTTATCACATCAAAGACCCAAACAATCTATAGGCATGCTTCCTAAAATATGATTTAAAATCAACAATGTTCATTCATGTACATGCCTCAATAATCCAAACAACACCATAGTCCAACAATTAACAATCCAAAACATTATAGGTCCTATTACAACATTAACCAAAGCAAAGAAAATCACACACTTCACGTGGGTTTGATTTACACATTGCCAAGCCCCAAGTTATTTGCCAAAACATACCAAAATTTGAGATAACCTTCCCCTTGGTTCCCTTGCTCCGAGCGTAGCCTCGAATGTCACTATTTGTCTGCAAAGATGAGAGGAGAGCTTAAGCAAAACATGCTTAGTGAGGAAGCTCTAAACATGATCATCAATGCATCAATTTAAAACCATGTTTAAAACCATAACTTGTAATGCCTTTCTAAAATCAAGCATGCTTAACAATCATGTTCATGTTTAATACCAAAAACCCTTCCTTGAGTATGCATGACATTATCAATTTTTTTCACAAATGATGCACAATGTTCCAAATATGTTCATGTTTGTATATTGGCTTCCTGGTGATCACTTAATGTGAACCTTAAGTTCACCGAATACGTGGATCCATTGATAAGAGACCTTTAGTCTCGTCATGACACAAAGTCACCATTTACATGACACAAAGTCACCATTGACATGACACGAAGTCACCATTGACATGACACGAAGTCACCATTATCAAGCTCTACCACGTACGGTTGGACACAAAGTCACCCTTGTTACGTGTAGGCATTTTCCCTTTATTTCCATAATGTTTATAGTGCACTCAATCCTAATGACAAGTCATTTGTATTCGAATCTAAAAGTAGTGTCACTAAGCCAATATCAAGTTCAAGTATGCATGCTAATTTACTGGTCCTGAACCCTACAAAACGATCGAAAATGATATTAAATCAAATTTTATGGGTTCAAATAGTTAATTATGGGCTTTTGAACCTAAAAATACAACTTAAACTCAAAATTTGAGCATTTTACTCGGTTCAAATTCGAACGAGTTCACTATAAAGCCCATTTAGACAGGCTCGTTCTGAACCCTACAAAACGATCGAAAATGATATTAAATCAAATTTTATGGGTTCAAATAGTTAATTATGGTCTTTTGAACCTAAAAACACAACTTAAACTCAAAATTTGCGCTTTTTACTCGGTTAAAATTGGAACAGGTTCACTATAAAGCACATTTAGACAAGCCTGCTCAGAACCCTACAAAATGATCAAAACTGATATTAAATTAAATTTTATGGGTTCAAATAGTTAATTATGGGCTTTTGAACCTAAAAATACAACTTAAACTCAAAGTTTGAGTATTTTATTCGGTTAAAATTCGAAAGGGTTCACTATAAAGCCCGTTTAGGCAAGCTCATTTTGAACCCTACAAAATGATCGAAAATGATATTAAATCAAATTTTATGGATTCAAATAGTTAATTATGGGCTTTTGAACCTAAAAATACAACTTAAACTCAAAATTTGAGTGTTTTACTCGGTTAAAATTCGAACAGGTTCACTATAAAGCCCATTTAGACAAGCTCGCTCTTAACCATACAAAACGATCGAAAATGATATTTAATCAAATTTTATGGGTTCAAATATTTAATTACGGGCTTTTGAACCTAAAAATACAACTTAAACTCAAAATTTCAGCATTTTACTCTGTTCAAATTCGAACGAGTTCACTATAAAGCCCATTTAGACAAGCTCGTTTTGAACCGTACAAAACAATCGAAAATGATATTAAATCAAATTTTATGGGTTCAAATAGTTAATTATGGGCTTTTAAACCTAAAAATACAACTTAAACTCAAAATTTGAGCATTTTACTCTGTTCAAATTCGAACGAGTTCACTATAAAGCCCATTTAGACAAGCTCGTTCTGAACCCTACAAAGCGATCAAAAATGATATTAAATCAAATTTTAAGGGTTCAAATAGTTAATTATAGGATTTTGATCCTAAAACTACAACTTAAACTAAAAATTTGGGCTTTTTACTCAGTTAAAATTGGAACGAGTTCACTATAAAGCACATTTAGACAAGCATGCTCAGAACCCTTCAAAATGATCAAAACTGATATTAAATCAAATTTTATGGGTTCAAAAAGTTAGTTATGGGATTTTGGACCTAAAAATATAAATTAAAATCAAAATTTGAGCATTTTGCTCGGTTAAAATTCGAACGGGTTCACTATAACGCAAATTTAGAAAAGCTCGTTCTGAACCCTACAAAACGATCAAAAATAATATTAAATCAAATTTTATGGGTTCAAATAGTTAATTATGGGCTTTTCAACCTAAAAATACAACTTAAACTCAAAATTTGAGAATTTTACATGGTTAAAATACGAACGGGTTCAGTATAAAACCCATTTAGACAAGCTCGCTCTGAACCCTACAAAACGATCGAAAATGATATTAAATCAAATTTTATGGGTTCAAATAGTTAATTATGGGATTTTGATCCTAAAAATACAACTTAAACTAAAAGTTTGGGCTTTTTACTCGTTTAAAATTGTAACGGGTTCACTATAAAGCACATTTAGAAAAGCATGCTCAGAACCATACAAAATGAACAAAACTGATATTAAATCAAATTTTATGGGTTCAAATAGTTAATTATGGGCTTTTGAACCTAAAAATACAATTTAAACTAAAAATTTGGGCTTTTTACTCAGTTAAAATTTGAATGAATTTACTAAAAAGCCCATCTAGACAAGCTCGCTCTGAACCCTACAAAAAGATCGAAAATTTTATTAAATCAAATTTTATGGGTTCAAATAGTTAATTATGGGCTTTTGAACCTAAAAATACAACTTAAACTCAAAATTATAGTATTTTACTCGAATAAAATTCGAACATGTTCACTATAATGCCTATTTAGACAAGCACGTTCTAAACCCTATAAAACGATCGAAAATAATATTAAATCAAATTTTTTGGGTTCAAATAGTTAATTATGGGCTTTTCAACCTAAAAATACAACTTAAACTCAAAATTTGAGCATTTTACTCAGTTAAAGTTCAAACGGGTTCACTATAAAGCCCATTTAGACAAGCTCGTTCTGAACCCTACAAAACGATCAAAATTGATATCAAATCAAATTTTATGGGTTCAAATATTTAATTACAGCCTTTTGAACCTAAAAATACAACTTAAACTCAATATTTGAGCATTTTACTCGGTTAAAATTAGAACGGGTTCACTATAATGCGCATTTAGACAAGCCCGTTCTGAACCCTACAAAATGATCGAAAATGATATTAAATTATATTTTACGGGTTCAAATAGTTAATTATGGGCTTTTGAACCTAAAAATACAACTTAAACTAAAAATTTGGGCTTTTTACTCGGTTAAAATTGGAACGAGTTCACTATAAAGCACATTTAGACAAGCATGCTCTAAACCCTACAAACTGATCAAAATTGATATTAAATCAAATTTTATGGGTTCAAATAGTTAATTATAGGCTTTTGAACCTAAAAGTACAACTTAAACTCAAAATTTGAGCATTTTATTCGGTTAAAATTCTAACGGGTTCACTATAAAGCCCACTTAGACAAGCTCGTTCTAAACCCTACAAAACGATCAAAAATGATATTAAATCAAATTTTAAGGGTTCAAATAGTTAATTATGGGATCTTGATCCTAAAAATACAACTTAAACTAAAAATTTGGGCTTTTTACTTAGTTAAAATTGGAACGAGTTCACTATAAAGCACATTTAGACAAGCATGCTTAGAGCCATACAAAATGATCAAAACTGATATTAAATCAAATTTTATGGGTTCGAATAGTTAACTATGGGCTTTTGGACCTAAAAATACAAATTAAACTCAAAATTTGAGCATTTTACTCGGTTAAAATTCGAACGGGTTCACTATAACGCCCATTTAGAAAAGCTCGTTCTGAACCATACAAAACGATCAAAAATGATATTTAATCAAATTTTATGGCTTCAAATAGTTAATTATGGGCTTTTGAACCTAAAAATACGATTTAATCTAAAAATTTGAGCGTTTTACTAAGTTAAAATTTGAACGGGTTCACTATAAAGCCAATTTAGACAAGTTCGTTCTGAACCTTACAAAACGATCGAAAATGATATTAAATCAAATTTTATGGGTTCAAATAGTTAATTATGGGCTTTTGAACCTAAAAATACAACTTAAAGTCAAAATTTGAGCATTTTACTCAGTTAATATTCGAAAGAGTTTACTATAAAGCCCATTTAGACAAGCTCACTCTAAACCCTAAAAAACGATCGAAAATGATATTAAATCAGATTTTATGTGTTCAAATAGTTAATTATTGGATTTTGAACCTAAAAATACAACTTAAAATCAAAATTATAGCTTTTTACTCGATTAAAATTCGAACATGTTCACTATAAAGCCCATTTAGACAAGCATGCTCAGAACCCTACAAAATGATCAAAACTGATATTAAATTAAATTTTATGGGTTCAAATAGTTAATTATGGGCTTTTGAACCTAAAAATACAACTTAAACTCAAAGTTTGAGCATTTTACTTGGTTAAAATATGAAAGGGTTCGCTATAAAGCCCGTTTAGACAAGCTCGTTCTGAACCCTACAAAACGATCGAAAATGATACTAAATCAAATTTTATGGGTTCAAATAGTTAATTATGGGCTTTTGAACCTAAAAATTCTACTTAAACTCAAAATTTGAGTATTTTCCTTCGTTAAAATTCGAACAGTTCACTATAATGCCTATTTAGACAAGCACGTTCTGAACCCTACAAAACGATCGAAAATGATATTAAATCAAATTTTATGGGTTCAAATAGTTAATTATGGGCTTTTGAACCTAAAAATACAACTTAAACTCAAAATTTGAGCATTTTACTCGGTTAAAATTCGAACAGGTTCACTATAAAGCCCATTTAGACAAGCTCGTTCTGAACGCTACAAAACAATCGAAAATGAAATTAAATCAAATTTTATGGTTTCAAATAGTTAATTATGGGCTTTTGAACCTAAAAATACAACTTAAACTCAAAATTTGAGCATTTTACTCGGTTAAAATTCGAATGGGTTCACTATAAAGACCATTTAGACAAGCTCGTTCTGAACCCTACAAAACGATCGAAAATTATATTAAATCAAATTTTATGGGTTCAAATAGTTAATTATGGGCTTTTAAACTTAAAAATACAGCTTAAACTCAAAATTTGAGCATTTTATTCGGTTAAAATTCGAACGGGTTCACTATAAAGACCATTTAGACAGGCTCGTTCTGAACCCTACAAAACGATCAAAAATGATATTAAATCAAATTTTATGGGTTCAAATAGTTAATTATGGGCTTTTGAACCTAAAAATACAACTTAAACTCAAAATTTGAGCATTTTACTCGGTTAAAATTCGAACGGATTCACTATAAAGCCCGTCTAGACAAGCTCGTTCTGAACCCTACAGAACGATCGAAAATGATATTAAATGAAATTTTATGGATTCAAATAATTAATTATGGGCTTTTAAACCTAAAAATAAAGCTTAAAATCAAATTTTGAGCATTTTAATCGGTTAAAATTCGAACGGATTCACTATAAAGCCAATTTTGACAAGCTCGTTCTGAACATTACAAAACAATCGAAAATGATATTAAATCAAATTTTATGGGTTCAAATATTTAATTATGGGCTTTTGAACCTAAATATACAACTTAAACTCAAAATTTGAGCATTTTCCTCGGTTAAAATTCGAACGGGTTCACTATAAAGACTATTTAGACAAGCTCGTTCTGAACCCTACAAAACAATCGAAAATGATATTAAATCAAATTTTATGGGTTCAAATAGTTAATTATGGGTTTTTGAACCTAAAAATACAACTTAAACTCAAAATTTGAGCATTTTACTCGGTTAAAATTTGAACGGGTTCACTATAAAGCTCATTTAGACAAGTTCGTTCTGAACCCTACAAAACGATTGAAAATGATATTAAATCAAATTTTATGGGTTCAAATAGTTAATTTAGGGCTTTTGAACCTAAAAATACAACTTAAACTCAAAATTTGAGCATTTTACTCGGTTAAAATTCGAATGGGTTCACTATAAAGACCATTTAGACAAGCTCGTTCTGAACCCTACAAAACGATCGAAAATGATATTAAATCAAATTTTATGGATTCAAATAATTAATTATGGGCTTTTAAACCTAAAAATAAAGCTTAAAATCAAATTTTGAGCATTTTAATCGGTTAAAATTCGAACGGTTTCACTATAAACCCATTTTGACAAGCTCGTTCTGAACATTACAAAACGATCGAAAATGATATTAAATCAAATTTTATGGGTTCAAATATTTAATTATGGGCTTTTGAACCTAAATATACAACTTAAACTCAAAATTTGAGCATTTTACTCGGTTAAAATTCGAAC
The DNA here is from genome assembly GCA_035048815.1 of Abelmoschus esculentus. Classification (NCBI taxonomy): domain Eukaryota; kingdom Viridiplantae; phylum Streptophyta; class Magnoliopsida; order Malvales; family Malvaceae; genus Abelmoschus; species Abelmoschus esculentus. Next base: position 9,970,460 of record JAUCBN010000059.1, read on the forward strand.
GGATTCACTATAATGCCCGTTTTGACAAGCTCGTTCTGAACACTACAAAACAATCGAAAATGATATTAAATCAAATTTTATGGGTTCAAATAGTTAATTATGGGCTTTTAAACCTAAAAATACAGCTTAAACTCAAAATTTGAGCATTTTTCTCGGTTAAAATTCGAACAGGTTCACTATAAAGCCCATTTAGACAAGCTCGTTCTGAACACTACAAAACAATCGAAAATGAAATTAAATCAAATTTTATGGTTTCAAATAGTTAATTATGGGCTTTTGAACCTAAAAATACAACTTAAACTCAAAATTTGAGCATTTTACTCGGTTAAAATTCGAATGGGTTCACTATAAAGACCATTTAGACAAGCTCGTTCTGAACCCTACAAAACGATCGAAAATTATATTAAATCAAATTTTATGGGTTCAAATAGTTAATTATGGGCTTTTAAACTTAAAAATACAGCTTAAACTCAAAATTTGAGCATTTTATTCGGTTAAAATTCGAATGGGTTCACTATAAAGACCATTTAGACAGGCTCGTTCTGAACCCTACAAAACGATCGAAAATGATATTAAATCAAATTTTATGGGTTCAAATAGTTAATTATGGGCTTTTGAACCTAAAAATACAACTTAAACTCAAAATTTGAGCATTTTACTCGGTTAAAATTCGAACGGATTCACTATAAAGCCCGTCTAGACAAGCTCGTTCTGAACCCTACAGAACGATCGAAAATGATATTAAATGAAATTTTATGGATTCAAATAATTAATTATGGGCTTTTAAACCTAAAAATAAAGCTTAAAATCAAATTTTGAGCATTTTAATCGGTTAAAATTCGAACGGATTCACTATAAAGCCCATTTTGACAAGCTCGTTCTGAACATTACAAAACAATCGAAAATGATATTAAATCAAATTTTATGGGTTCAAATATTTAATTATGGGCTTTTGAACCTAAATATACAACTTAAACTCAAAATTTGAGCATTTTCCTCGGTTAAAATTCGAACGGGTTCACTATAAAGACCATTTAGACAAGCTCGTTCTGAACCCTACAAAACAATCGAAAATGATATTAAATCAAATTTTATGGGTTCAAATAGTTAATTATGGGTTTTTGAACCTAAAAATACAACTTAAACTCAAAATTTGAGCATTTTACTCGGTTAAAATTTGAACGGGTTCACTATAAAGCCCATTTAGACAAGTTCGTTCTGAACCCTACAAAACGATTGAAAATGATATTAAATCAAATTTTATGGGTTCAAATAGTTAATTATGGGCTTTTGAACCTAAAAATACAACTTAAACTCAAAATTTGAGCATTTTACTCGGTTAAAATTCGAACGGATTCACTATAATGCCCGTTTTGACAAGCTCGTTCTGAACACTACAAAACAATCGAAAATGATATTAAATCAAATTTTATGGGTTCAAATAGTTAATTATGGGCTTTTAAACCTAAAAATACAGCTTAAACTCAAAATTTGAGCATTTTTCTCGGTTAAAATTCGAACATGTTCACTATATAGCCCATTTAGACAAGCTCGTTCTGAACACTACAAAACAATCGAAAATGAAATTAAATCAAATTTTATGGTTTCAAATAGTTAATTATGGGCTTTTGAACCTAAAAATACTACTTAAACTCGAAATTTGAGCATTTTACTCGGTTAAAATTTGAACGAGTTCACTATAAAGAACATTTAGCCAAGCTCGTTCTGAAACTTAAAAAACAATCGAAAATGATGTTAAATCAAATTTTATGGGTTCAAATAGTTAATTATGGGCTTTTGAGCCTAAAAATACAACTTAAACTCGAATTTTGAGCATTTTACTCGGTTAAAATTTGAACGGGTTCATTATAAAGAACATTTAGCCAAGCTCGTTCTGAACCCTAGAAAATAATCGAAAATGATTTTAAATCAAATTTAATGGGTTCAAATAGTTAATTATGGGCTTTTGAACCTAAAAATACAACTTAAACTCAAAATCTGAGCATTTTACTCGGTTAAAATTCGAATGGATTCACTATAAAGCCCGTTTAGACAAGCTCGTTCTGAACCCTATAGAACGATCGAAAATAATATTAAATAAAATTTTATGGGTTCTAATAGTTAATTATGGGCTTTTAAACCTTAAAATACAGCTTAAACTCAAAATATGAGCATTTTACTCGGTTAAAATTCGAACGGGTTCACTATAAAGCCCACTTAGACAAGCTCGTTCTGAACACTACAAAACAATCGAAAATGAAATTAAATCAAATTTTATGGGTTCAAATAGTTAATTATGGGCTTTTGAACCTAAAAATACAACTTAAACTCGAAATTTGAGCATTTTACTCGGTTAAAATTCGAACAGTTCACTATAACGCCTATTTAGACAAGCATGTTCTGAACCCTACAAAACGATCGAAAATGATATTAAATCAAATTTTATGGGTTCAAATAGTTAATTATGGGCTTTTGAACCTAAAAATACAACTTAAACTCAAAATTTGAGCATTTTTCTCGGTTAAAATTTGAACGAGTTCACTATAAAGAACATTTAGCCAAGCTCGTTCTGAACCCTAAATAACAATCGAAAATGATGTTAAATCAAATTTTATGGGTTCAAATAGTTAATTATGGGCTTTTGAACCTAAAAATATAACTTAAACTCAAAATTTGAGCATTTTACTCGGTTAAAATTCGAATGGGTTCACTATAAAGACCATTTAGACAAGCTCGTTCTGAACCCTACAAAACGATCGAAAATGATATTAAATCAAATTTTATGGGTTCAAGTAGTTAAATATGGGCTTTTGAACCTAAAAATACAACTTAAACTCAAAATTTGAGCATTTTACTCGGTTAAAATTCGAACGGATTCACTATAAAGCCCGTCTAGACAAGCTCGTTCTGAACCCTACGGAACGACCAAAAATAATATTAAATAAAATTTTATGGATTCAAATAATTAATTATGGGCTTTTAAACCTAAAAATAAAGCTTAAAATCAAATTTTGAGCATTTTAATCGGTTAAAATTCGAACAGTTTCACTATAAAGCCCATTTTGACAAGCTCGTTCTGAACATTACAAAACGATCGAAAATGATATTAAATCAAATTTTATGGGTTCAAATATTTAATTATGGGCTTTTGAACCTAAAAGTACAACTTCAACTCAAAATTTGAGCATTTTCCTCGGTTAAAATTTGAACGAGTTCACTATAAAGAACATTTAGCCAAGCTCGTTCTGAACCCTAAAAAACAATCGAAAATGATATTAAATCAAATTTTATGGGTTCAAATAGTTAATTATGGGCTTTTAAACCTAAAAATACAGCTTAAACTCAAAATTTGAGCATTTTACTCGGTTAAAATTCGAATAGTTTCACTATAAAGCCCATTTAGACAAGCTCGTTCTGAACACTACAAAACAATCAAAAAGGATATTAAATCAAATTTTATGGGTTCAAATAGTTAATTATGGGCTTTTGAACCTAAAAATACAACTTAAACTCGAAATTTGAGAATTTTACTCGGTTAAAATTTGAACAGGTTCACTATAAAGAAGGTTTAGCCAAGCTCGTTCTGAACCCTACAGAACGATCGAAAATAATATTAAATAAAATTTTATGGGTTCTAATAGTTAATTATGGGCTTTTAAACCTAAAAATACAACTTAAACTCAAAATTTGAGCATTTTCCTTAGTTAAAATTCGAACAGTTCACTATAACGCGTATTTAGACAAGCACGTTCTGAACCCTACAAAACGATCGAAAATGATATTAAGTCAAATTTTATGGGTTCAAATAGTTAATTATGGGCTTTTAAACTTAAAAATACAGCTTAAACTCAAAATTTGAGCATTTTATTCGGTTAAAATTCGAAATTTTATGGGTTCAAATAGTTAATTATGGGCTTTTGAACCTAAAAATACAACTTAAACTCAAAATTTGAGCATTTTACTCAGTTAAAATTCGAACGGATTCACTATAAAGCCCGTCTAGACAAGCTCGTTCTGAACCCTACAAAACGATCGAAAATGATATTAAATCAAATTTTATGGGTTCAAGTAGTTAATTATGGGCTTTTGAACCTAAAAATACAACTTAAACTCAAAATCTGAGCATTTTACTCGGTTAAAATTCGAATGGATTCACTATAAAGCCCGTTTAGACAAGCTCGTTCTGAACCCTATAGAACGATCGAAAATAATATTAAATAAAATTTTATGGGTTCTAATAGTTAATTATGGGCTTTTAAACCTTAAAATACAACTTAAACTCAAAATATGAGCATTTTACTCGGTTAAAATTCGAACGGGTTCACTATAAAGCCCATTTAGACAAGTTCGTTCTGAACACTACAAAACAATCGAAAATGAAATTAAATCAAATTTTATGGGTTCAAATAGTTAATTATGGGCTTTTGAACCTAAAAATACAACTTAAACTCGAAATTTGAGCATTTTACTCGGTTAAAATTCGAACAGTTCACTATAACGCCTATTTAGACAAGCACGTTCTGAACCCTACAAAACGATCGAAAATGATATTAAATCAAATTTTATGGGTTCAAATATTTAATTATGGGCTTTTGAACCTAAAAATACAACTTAAACTCAAAATTTGAGCATTTTACTCGGTTAAAATTTGAACGAGTTCACTATAAAGAACATTTAGCCAAGCTCGTTCTGAACCCTAAATAACAATCGAAAATGATGTTAAATCAAATTTTATGGGTTCAAATAGTTAATTATGGGCTTTTGAACCTAAAAATACAACTTAAACTCAAAATTTGAGCATTTTACTCGGTTAAAATTCGAATGGGTTCACTATAAAGACCATTTAGACAAGCTCGTTCTGAACCCTACAAAACGATCGAAAATGATATTAAATCAAATTTTATGGGTTCAAGTAGTTAAATATGGGCTTTTGAACCTAAAAATACAACTTAAACTCAAAATTTGAGCATTTTACTCGGTTAAAATTCGAACGGATTCACTATAAAGCCCGTCTAGACAAGCTCGTTCTGAACCCTACGGAATGATCGAAAATAATATTAAATAAAATTTTATGGATTCAAATAATTAATTATGGGCTTTTAAACCTAAAAATAAAGCTTAAAATCAAATTTTGAGCATTTTAATCGGTTAAAATTCGAACGGTTTCACTATAAAGCCCATTTTGACAAGCTCGTTCTGAACATTACAAAATGATCGAAAATGATATTAAATCAAATTTTATGGGTTCAAATATTTAATTATGGGCTTTTGAACCTAAAAGTACAACTTAAACTCAAAATTTGAGCATTTTCCTCGGTTAAAATTTGAACGAGTTCACTATAAAGAACATTTAGCCAAGCTCGTTCTGAACCCTAAAAAACAATCGAAAATGATATTAAATCAAATTTTATGGGTTCAAATAGTTAATTATGGGCTTTTAAACCTAAAAATACAGCTTAAACTCAAAATTTGAGCATTTTACTCGGTTAAAATTCGAATAGGTTCACTATAAAGCCCATTTAGACAAGCTCGTTCTGAACACTACAAAACAATCAAAAAGGATATTAAATCAAATTTTATGGGTTCAAATAGTTAATTATGAGCTTTTGAACCTAAAAATACAACTTAAACTCGAAATTTGAGAATTTTACTCGGTTAAAATTTGAACAGGTTCACTATAAAGAAGGTTTAGCCAAGCTCGTTCTGAACCCTACAGAACGATCGAAAATAATATTAAATAAAATTTTATGGGTTCTAATAGTTAATTATGGGCTTTTAAACCTAAAAATACAACTTAAACTCAAAATTTGAGCATTTTCCTTAGTTAAAATTCGAACAGTTCACTATAACGCGTATTTAGACAAGCACGTTCTGAACCCTACAAAACGATCGAAAATGATATTAAGTCAAATTTTATGGGTTCAAATAGTTAATTATGGGCTTTTAAACTTAAAAATACAGCTTAAACTAAAAATTTGAGCATTTTATTCGGTTAAAATTCGAAATTTTATGGGTTCAAATAGTTAATTATGGGCTTTTGAACCTAAAAATACAACTTAAACTCAAAATTTGAGCATTTTACTCGGTTAAAATTCGAATGGGTTCACTATAAAGACCATTTAGACAAGCTCGTTCTGAACCCTACAAAACGATCAAAAATGATATTAAATCAAATTTTATGGGTTCAAGTAGTTAATTATGGGCTTTTGAACCTAAAAATACAACTTAAACTCAAAATTTGAGCATTTTACTCGGTTAAAATTCGAACGGGTTCACTATAAAGACCATTTAGACAAGCTCGTTCTGAACCCTACAAAACAATCTAAAATGATATTAAATCAAATTTTATAGGTTCAAATAGTTAATTATGGGCTTTTGAACCTAAAAATACAACTTAAACTCAAAGTTTGAGCATTTCACTCGGTTAAAATTCGAACGGGTTCACTATAAAGCCCATTTAGACAAGCTCGTTCTGAACCCTACAAAACAATCGAAAATGATATTAAATCAAATTTTATGGGTTCAAATAGTTAATAATGGGCTTTTGAACCTAAAAATACAACTTAAACTCGAAATTTGAGCATTTTACTCGGTTAAAATTCGAACGGGTTCACTATAAAGAACATTTAGACAAGCTCGTTCTGAACACTACAAAACAATCGAAAATGATATTAAATCAAATTTTATGGGTTCAAATAGTTAATTATGGGTTTTTGAACCTAAAAATACAACTTAAACTTAAAATTTGAGCATTTTACTCGGTTAAAATTCGAATGGGTTCACTATAAAGACCATTTAGACAAGCTCGTTCTAAACCCTACAAAACGATCGAAAATGATATTAAATCAAATTTTATGGATTCAAATAATTAATTATGGGCTTTTAAACCTAAAAATAAAGCTTCAAATCAAATTTTGAGCATTTTAATCGGTTAAAATTCGAACGGTTTCACTATAAACCCATTTTGACAAGCTCGTTCTGAACATTACAAAACGATCGAAAATGATATTAAATCAAATTTCATGGGTTCTAATAGTTAATTATGGGCTTTTAAACCTAAAAGTACAACTTAAACTCAAAATTTGAGCATTTCACTCGGTTAAAATTCGAACGGGTTCACTATAAAGCCCATTTAGACAAGCTCGTTCTGAACCCTACAAAACAATCGAAAATGATATTAAATCAAATTTTATGGGTTCAAATAGTTAATTATGGGCTTTTGAACCTAAAAATACAACTTAAACAAAAAAATTTGAGCATTTTTCTCGTTTAAAATTCGAACGGATTCACTATAAAGCCCATTTAGACAAGCTCGTTCTAAACCCTACAAAACGATCGAAAATGATATTAAATCAAAATTTATGGGTTCAAATAGTTAATTATGGGCTTTTGAACCTAAAAATACAACTTAAACTCAAAATTTGATCATTTTACTCGGTTAAAATTCGAACGGGTTCACTATAAAGACCATTTAGACAAGCTCGTTCTGAACCCTACAAAACAATCTAAAATGATATTAAATCAAATTTTATAGGTTCAAATAGTTAATTATGGGCTTTTGAACCTAAAAATACAACTTAAACTCAAAATTTGAGCATTTTACTCGGTTAAAATTCGAACGGATTCACTATAAAGCCCGTCTAGCCAAGCTCGTTCTGAACCCCACAAAACAATCGAAAATAATATTACATAAAATTTTATGGGTTCTAATAGTTTATTATGGGCTTTTCAACCTAAAGATACAACTTAAACTCAAAATTTGAGTATTTTACTCGGTTAAAATTCGAACGGATTCACTATAAAGAACATTTAGACAAGCTCGTTCTGAACCCTACAAAACAATCGAAAATGATATTAAATCAAAATTTATGGGTTCAAATAGTTAATTATCGGCTTTTGAACCTAAAAATACAACTTAAACTCAAAATTTGAGCATTTCACTCGGTTAAAATTCGAACGGGTTCACTATAAAGCCCATTTAGACAAGCTCGTTCTGAACCCTACAAAACAATCGAAAATGATATTAAATCAAATTTTATGGGTTCAAATAGTTAATAATGGGCTTTTGAACCTAAAAATACAACTTAAACTCGAAATTTGAGCATTTTACTCGGTTAAAATTCGAACGGGTTCACTATAAAGAACATTTAGACAAGCTCATTCTGAACCCTACAAAATAATCGAAAATGATATTAAATCAAATTTTACTGGTTCAAATAGTTAATTATGGGCTTTTGAACCTAAAAATACAACTTAAACTCGAAATTTAAGCATTTTACTCGGTTAAAATTCGAACGGGTTCACTATCAAGAACATTTAGCCAAGCTCGTTCTGAACCCTAGAAAACAATCGAAAATGATTTTAAATCAAATTTTATGGGTTCAAATAGTTAATTATGGGCTTTTGAACCTAAAAATACAACTTAAACTCAAAATCTGAGCATTTTACTCGGTTAAAATTCGAATGGATTCACTATAAAGCCCGTTTAGACAAGCTCGTTCTGAATCCTACAGAACGATCGAAAATAATATTAAATAAAATTTTATGGGTTCTAATAGTTAATTATGGGCTTTTAAACCTAAAAATACAGCTTAAACTCAAAATTTGAGCATTTTACTCGGTTAAAATTCGAACGAGATAACTATAAAGCCCATTTAGACAAGCTCGTTCTGAACCCTACAAAACAATCGAAAATGATATTAAATCAAATTTTATGGGTTCAAATAGTTAATTTTGGGCTTTTGAACCTAAAAATACAACTTAAACTCAAAATTTGAGCATTTTAATCGGTTAAAATTCAAACGGATTCAATATAAAGCCCGTTTAGACAAGCTCGTTATGAACCCTACAGAACGATCGAAAATGATATTAAATAAAATTTTTTGGGTTCTAATAGTTAATTATGGGCTTTTGAACCTAAAAATACAACTTAAACTCGAAATTTGAGCATTTTACTCGGTTAAAATTCGAACGGGTTCACCATAATGCACATTTAGACAAGCACGTTCTGAACCCTACAAAACGATAGAAAATGATATTAAATCAAATTTTATGGGTTCAAATAGTTAATTATGGGATTTTGAAACTAAAAATACAACTTAAACTCAAAAGTATAGCTTTTTACTCGATTAAAATTCGAACATGTTCACTATAACGCATATTTAGAAAAACACGTTCTGAAGACTACAAAACGATCGAAAATGATATTAAATCAAATTTTATGGGTTTAAATAGTTAATTATGGGCTTTTAAACCTAAAAGTACAACTTAAACTCAAATTTATAGCTTTTTACTCGGTTAAAATTCGAACGGGTTCACTATCATGCAGATTTAGACAAGCACGTTCTGAACCCTACAAAATGATCAAAAATTATATTAAATCAAATTATATGGGTTCAAATAGTTAATTATGGGCTTTTGAATCTAAAAGTACAACCTAAACTTAAAATTATAGCTTTTTACTCGGTTAAAATTCGAACGAGCTCACTATAATGCACATTTTGACAAGCACGTTCTGAACCCTACTAAATGATCGAAAAGGATATTAGATCTAATTTCATGGGTTCTAATAGTTAATTATGGGCTTTTAAACCTAAAAGTACAACTTAAACTCAAAATTTGAGCATTTCACTCGGTTAAAATTCGAACGGGTTCACTATAAAGCCCATTTAGACAAGCTCGTTCTGAACCCTACAAAACAATCGAAAATGATATTAAATCAAATTTTATGGGTTCAAATAGTTAATTATGGGCTTTTGAACCTAAAAATACAACTTAAACAAAAAAATTTGAGCATTTTTCTCGTTTAAAATTCGAACGGATTCACTATAAAGCCCATTTAGACAAGCTCGTTCTAAACCCTACAAAACGATCAAAAATGATATTAAATCAAAATTTATGGGTTCAAATAGTTAATTATGGGCTTTTGAACCTAAAAATACAACTTAAACTCAAAATTTGATCATTTTACTCGGTTAAAATTCGAACGGGTTCACTATAAAGACCATTTAGACAAGCTCGTTCTGAACCCTACAAAACAATCTAAAATGATATTAAATCAAATTTTATAGGTTCAAATAGTTAATTATGGGCTTTTGAACCTAAAAATACAACTTAAACTCAAAATTTGAGCATTTTACTCGGTTAAAATTCGAACGGATTCACTATAAAGCCCGTCTAGCCAAGCTCGTTCTGAACCCCACAAAACAATCGAAAATAATATTACATAAAATTTTATGGGTTCTAATAGTTTATTATGGGCTTTTCAACCTAAAGATACAACTTAAACTCAAAATTTGAGTATTTTACTCGGTTAAAATTCGAACGGATTCACTATAAAGAACATTTAGACAAGCTCGTTCTGAACCCTACAAAACAATCGAAAATGATATTAAATCAAAATTTATGGGTTCAAATAGTTAATTATCGGCTTTTGAACCTAAAAATACAACTTAAACTCAAAATTTGAGCATTTCACTCGGTTAAAATTCGAACGGGTTCACTATAAAGCCCATTTAGACAAGCTCGTTCTGAACCCTACAAAACAATCGAAAATGATATTAAATCAAATTTTATGGGTTCAAATAGTTAATAATGGGCTTTTGAACCTAAAAATACAACTTAAACTCGAAATTTGAGCATTTTACTCGGTTAAAATTCGAACGGGTTCACTATAAAGAACATTTAGACAAGCTCATTCTGAACCCTACAAAATAATCGAAAATGATATTAAATCAAATTTTACTGGTTCAAATAGTTAATTATGGGCTTTTGAACCTAAAAATACAACTTAAACTCGAAATTTAAGCATTTTACTCGGTTAAAATTCGAACGGGTTCACAATCAAGAACATTTAGCCAAGCTCGTTCTGAACCCTAGAAAACAATCGAAAATGATTTTAAATCAAATTTTATGGGTTCAAATAGTTAATTATGGGCTTTTGAACCTAAAAATACAACTTAAACTCAAAATCTGAGCATTTTACTCGGTTAAAATTCGAATGGATTCACTATAAAGCCCGTTTAGACAAGCTCGTTCTGAATCCTACAGAACGATCGAAAATAATATTAAATAAAATTTTATGGGTTCTAATAGTTAACTATGGGCTTTTAAACCTAAAAATACAGCTTAAACTCAAAATTTGAGCATTTTACTCGGTTAAAATTCGAACGAGATAACTATAAAGCCCATTTAGACAAGCTCGTTCTGAACCCTACAAAACAATCGAAAATGATATTAAATCAAATTTTATGGGTTCAAATAGTTAATTTTGGGCTTTTGAACCTAAAAATACAACTTAAACTCAAAATTTGAGCATTTTAATCGGTTAAAATTCAAACGGATTCAATATAAAGCCCGTTTAGACAAGCTCGTTATGAACCCTACAGAACGATCGAAAATGATATTAAATAAAATTTTTTGGGTTCTAATAGTTAATTATGGGCTTTTGAACCTAAAAATAGAACTTAAACTCGAAATTTGAGCATTTTACTCGGTTAAAATTCGAACGGGTTCACCATAATGCACATTTAGACAAGCACGTTCTGAACCCTACAAAACGATAGAAAATGATATTAAATCAAATTTTATGGGTTCAAATAGTTAATTATGGGATTTTGAAACTAAAAATACAACTTAAACTCAAAAGTATAGCTTTTTACTCGATTAAAATTCGAACATGTTCACTATAACGCATATTTAGAAAAACACGTTCTGAAGACTACAAAACGATCGAAAATGATATTAAATCAAATTTTATGGGTTTAAATAGTTAATTATGGGCTTTTAAACCTAAAAGTACAACTTAAACTCAAATTTATAGCTTTTTACTCGGTTAAAATTCAAACGGGTTCACTATAAAGCCCATTTAGAAAAGCTCGCTCTAAACCCTACGAAAAGATCGAAAATGGTATAAATTCAAATTTTATGGGTTCAAATAGTTAAATATGGGATTTTGAACATAAAAATACAATTTAAACTCAAAATTATAGCTTTTTACTCGGTTAAAATTCGAACGGGTTCACTATAATGCATATTTAGACAAGCACGTTCTGAACCCTACAAAACGATCGAAAATGATATTAAATCAAGTTTTATGGGTTCAAATAGTTAATTGTGGGCTTTTGAACCTAAAAATACAACTTAAACTCAAAATTATAGCTTTTTACTCGGTTAAAATTCAAACGGGTTCACTATAATGCCCATTTAGAAAAGTTCGCTCTAAACACTACAAAACGATCGAAAATGGTATAAATTCAAATTTTATGGGTTCAAATAGTTAAATATGGGATTTTGAACCTAAAAATACAACTTAAACTCAAAATAATAGCTTTTTACTCGATTAAAATACGAACGGGTTCACTATAATGCATATTTAGACAAGCACGTTCTGAACCCTACAAAACGATTGAAAATGATATTAAATCAAATTTTATGGGTTCAAATAGTTAATTGTGGGCTTTTGAAACTAAAAATACAACTTAAACTCAAAAGTATAGCTTTTTCCTCGGTTAAAATTCGAACGGGTTCACTATAATGCACATTTAGACAAGCACGTTCTGAACCCTACAAAATGATAGAAAATGATATTAAATCAAATTTTATGGGTTTAAATAGTTAATTACGGGATTTTGAAACTAAAAATACAACTTAAAGTCAAAATTATAGCTTTTTACTCAATTAAAATTCGAACATGTTCACTATAACGCCTATTTAGCCAAGCTCGTTCTAAACCCTACAAAACGAACGAAAATGATATTAAATCAAATTTTATGGGATGAAATAGTTAATTATGGTCTTTTGAACCTAAAAATACAACTTAAACTCAAAATTAAAGCTTTTTACTCGATTAAAATTCGAACATGTTCACTATAACGCCTATTTAGACAAGCATGTTCTGAACCCTACAAAACGATCAAAAATGATATTAAATCAAATTTTATGGGTTCAAATAGTCAATTATGGGCTTTTGAACCTAAAAATACAACTTAAACTCAAAATTATAGCTTTTTACTCGGTTAAAATTCGAATGGGTTCACTATAATGCATATTTAGACAAGCACGTTCTGAACCCTACAAAACGATCGAAAATGATATTAGATCAAATTTTATGGGTTCAAATAGTTAATTGTGGGCTTTTGAACCAAAAAATACAACTTAAACTCAAAATTATAGCTTTTTACTCGGTTAAAATTCAAACAGGTTCACTATAAAGCCCATTAAGAAAAGTTCGCTCTAAACACTACAAAACGATCGAAAATGGTATAAATTCAAATTTTATGGGTTCAAATAGTTAAATATGGGATTTTGAACATAAAAATACAACTTAAACTCAAAATTATAGCTTTTTACTCGATTAAAATTCGAACATGTTCACTATAACGCCCATTTAGCCAAGCTCGTTCTGAACCTTACAAAACAAACGAAAATGATATTAAATAAAATTTTATGGGTTCAAATAGTTAATTGTGGGCTTTTGAAACTAAAAATACAACTTAAACTCAAAAGTATAGCTTTTTCCTCGGTTAAAATTCGAACGGGTTCACTATAATGCACATTTAGACAAGCACGTTCTGAACCCTACAAAACGATAGAAAATGATATTAAATCAAATTTTATGGGTTCAAATAGTTAATTATGGGATTTTGAAACTAAAAATACAACTTAAACTCCAAATTATAGCTTTTTACTCGATTAAAATTCGAACATGTTCACTATAACGCCCATTTAACCAAGCTCGTTCTGAACCCTACAAAATGAACGAAAATGAGATTAAATCAAATTTTATGGGCTGAAATAGTCAATTATGGGCTTTTGAACCTAAAAATACAACTTAAACTCAAAATTATATCTTTTTACTCTATTAAAATTCGAACGGGTTCACAATAATGCATATTTAGACAAGCATGTTCTGAACCCTACAAAACGATCGAAAATGATATTAAATCAAATTTTTTGGGTTCAAAAAGTTAATTGTGGGGTTTTGAAACTAAAAATACAACTTAAACACAAAATTATAGCTTTTTACTCGATTAAAATTCGAACATGTTGACTATAACGCCCATTTAGCCAAGCTCGTTCTGAACCCTACAAAACGAACGAAAATGATATTAAATCAAATTTTATGGGTTCAAATAGTTAATTATGGGGTTTTAAACCTAAAAATACAACTTAAACTCACAATTATAGCTTTTTACTCGGTTAAAATTCAAACGGGTTCACTATAAAGCCCATTTAGAAAAGCTCGCTCTAAACCCTACGAAACGATCGAAAATGGTATAGATTCAAATTTTATGGGATCAAATAGTTAAATATGGGATTTTGAACCTAAAAATACAACTTAAACTCAAAATTATAGCTTTTTACTCGGTTAAAATTCGAACGGGTTCACTATAATGCATATTTAGACAAGCACGTTCTGAACCCTACAAAACGATCGAAAATGATATTAAATTAAATTTTATGGGTTCAAATAGTTAATTGTGGGCTTTTGAAGCTAAAAATACAACTTAAACTCAAAAGTATAGCTTTTTCCTTGGTTAAAATTCGAACGGGTTCACCATAATGCACATTTAGACAAGCACGTTCTGAAACCTACAAAATGATAGAAAATGATATTAAATCAAATTTTATGGGTTCAAATAGTTAATTATGGGATTTTGAAACTAAAAATACAACTTAAACTCAAAAGTATAGCTTTTTACTCGATTAAAATTCGAACATGTTCACTATAACGCCTATTTAGACAAGCACGTTCTGAAGACTACAAAACGATCGAAAATGATATTAAATCAAATTTTATGGGTTCAAATAGTTAATTATGGGCTTTTAAACCTAAAAATACAACTTAAACTCAAAATTATAGCTTTTTACTCGGTTAAAATTCAAACGGGTTCACTATAAAGCCCATTTAGAAAAGCTCGCTCTAAATCCTACGAAAAGATCGAAAATGGTATAAATTCAAATTTTATGGGTTCAAATAGTTAAATATGGGATTTTGAACCTAAAAATACAACTTAAACTCAAAATTATAGCTTTTTACTCGGTTAAAATTCGAACGGGTTCACTATAATGCATATTTAGACAAGCACGTTCTGAACCCTACAAAACGATCGAAAATGATATTAGATCAAATTTTATGGGTTCAAATAGTTAATTGTGGGCTTTTGAACCAAAAAATACAACTTAAACTAAAAATTATAGCTTTTTACTCGGTTAAAATTCAAACAGGTTCACTATAAAGCCTATTTAGAAAAGTTCGCTCTAAACACTACAAAACGATCGAAAATGGTATAAATTCAAATTTTATGGGTTCAAATAGTTAAATATGGGATTTTGAACATAAAAATACAACTTAAACTCAAAATTATAGATTTTTACTCGATTAAAATACGAACGGGTTCACTATAATGCATATTTAGACAAGAACGTTCTGAACCCTACAAAACGATCGAAAATGATATTAAATCAAATTTTATGGGTTCAAATAGTTAATTGTGGGCTTTTGAAACTAAAAATACAACTTAAACTCAAAAGTATAGCTTTTTCCTCGGTTAAAATTCGAACGGTTTCACTATAATGCACATTTAGACAAGCACGTTCTGAACCCTACAAAACGATAGAAAATGATATTAAATCAAATTTTATGGGTTCAAATAGTTAATTATGGGATTTTGAAACTAAAAATACAACTTAAACTCAAAATTATAGCTTTTTACTCGATTAAAATTCGAACATGTTCACTATAACGCCCATTTAGCCAAGCTCGTTCTGAACCCTACAAAACGAACGAAAATGATATTAAATCAAATTTTATGGGTTCAAATAGTTAATTGTGGGCTTTTGAAACTAAAAATACAACTTAAACTCAAAAGTATAGCTTTTTCCCTGGTTAAAATTCGAACGGGTTCACTATAATGCACATTTAGACAAGCACGTTCTGAACCCTACAAAACGGTAGAAAATGATATTAAATCAAATTTTATGGGTTCAAATAGATAATTATGGGATTTTGAAACTAAAAATACAACTTAAACTCAAAATTATAGCTTTTTACTCGATTAAAATTTGAACATGTTCACTATAACGCCCATTTAGCCAAACTCGTTCTGAACCCTACAAAACGAACGAAAATGATATTAAATCAAATTTTATGGGTTCAAATAGTTAATTATGGGATTTTGAACCTAAATATACAACTTAAACTCAAAATTAAAGCTTTTTACTCGATTAAAATTCGAACATGTTCACTATAACGCCTATTTAGACAAGCATGTTCTGAACCCTACAAAACGATCAAAAATGATATTAAATCAAATTTTATGGGTTCAAATAGTCAATTATGGGCTTTAGAACCTAAAAATACAACTTAAACTCAAAATTATAGCTTTTTACTCGGTTAAATTCAAACGGGTTCACTATAAAGCCCATTTAGAAAAGTTCGCTCTAAACCCAACAAAACGATCGAAAATGGTATAAATTAAAATTTTATTGGTTCAAATAGTTAAATATGGGATTTTGAACGTAAAAATACAACTTAAACTCAAAATTATAGCTTTTTACTCGGTTAAAATTCGAACGGGTTCACTATAATGCATATTTAGACACGCACGTTCTGAACCCTACAAAACGATCGAAAATGATATTAAATCAAATTTTATGGGTTCAAATAGTTAATTGTGGGCTTTTGAAACTAAAAATACAACTTAAACTCAAAAGTACAGCTTTTTCCTCGGTTAAATTCAAACGGGTTCACTATAAAGCCCATTTAGAAAAGTTCGCTCTAAACTCTACAAAACGATCGAAAATGGTATAAATTCAAATTTTATTGGTTCAAATAGTTAAATATGGGATTTTGAACCTAAAAATACAACTTAAACTCAAAATTATAGCTTTTTACTCGGTTAAAATTCGAACGGGTTCACTATAATGCATATTTAGACAAGCACGTTCTGAACCCTACAAAACGATAGAAAATAATATTAAATCAAATTTTATGGGTTCAAATAGTTAATTATGGGATTTTGAACCTAAAAATACAACTTAAACTCAAAAGTACAGCTTTTTACTCGATTAAAATTCGAACGGGTTCACTATAATGCATATTTAGACAAGCACGTTCTGAACCCTACAAAACGATCAAAAATGATATTAAATCAAATTTTATGAGTTCAAATAGTTAATTGTGGGCTTTTGAAACTAAAAATACAACTTAAACTCAAAAGTATAGCTTTATCCCTGGTTAAAATTCGAACGTGTTCACCATAATGCACATTTAGACAAGCACGTTCTGAAGACTACAAAATGATCGAAAATGATATTAAATCAAATTTTATGGGTTCAAATAGTTAATTATGGGCTTTTAAACCTAAAAATACAACTTAAACTCAAAATTATAGCTTTTTACTCGGTTAAAATTCAAACGGGTTCATTATAAAGCCCACATAGAAAAGCTCGCTCTAAACCCTACGAAACGATCGAAAATGGTATAAATTCAAATTTTATGGGTTCAAATAGTTAAATATGGGATTTTGAACCTAAAAATACAACTTAAACTCAAAATTATAGCTTTTTACTCGGTTAAAATTCGAACGGGTTGACTATAATGCATATTTAGACAAGCACGTTTTGAACCCTACAAAACGATCGAAAATGATATTAAATCAAATTTTATGGGTTCAAATAGTTAATTGTGGGCTTTTGAAACTAAAAATACAACTTAAACTCAAAAGTATAGCTTTTTCCTCGGTTAAAATTCGAACGGGTTCACTATAATGCACATTTAGACAAGCACGTTCTAAACCCTACAAAACGATAGAAAATGATATTAAATCAAATTTTATGGGTTCAAATAGTTAATTATGGGATTTTGAACCTAAAAATACAACTTAAACTCAAAATTATAGCTTTTTACTCGATTAAAATTCGAACATGTTCACTATAACGCCCATTTAGCCAAGCTCGTTCTGAACCCTACAAAACGAACGAAAACGATATTAAATCAAATTTTATAGGTTCAAATAGTTAATTGTGGGCTTTTGAAACTAAAAATACAACTTAAACTCAAAAGTATAGCTTTTTCCCTGGTTAAAATTTGAAAGGGTTCACTATAATGCATATTTAGACAAGCACGTTCTGAACCCTACAAAACGATAGAAAATGATATTAATTCAAATTTTATGGGTTCAAATAGTTAATTATGGGATTTTGAAACTAAAAATACAACTTAAACTCAAAATTATATCTTTTTACTCGATTAAAATTCGAACATGTTCACTATAACGCCCATTTAGCCAAGCTCGTTCTGAACCCTACAAAACGAACGAAAATGATATTAAATCAAATTTTATGGGCTGCAATAGTTAATTATGGGCTTTTGAACCTGAAAATACAACTTAAACTCAAAATTATAGCTTTTTACTCGATTAAAATTCGAACATGTTCACTATAACGCCTATTTAGATAAGCATGTTCTAAACCCTACAAAACGATCAAAAATGATATTAAATCAAATTTTATGGGTTCTAATAGTTAATTATTGGCTTTTGAACCTAAAAATACAACATAAAATCAAAATTATAGCTTTTTACTCGATTAAAATTCGCACGGGTTCAGTATAATGCATATTTAGACAAGCAGGTTCTGAACCCTACAAAACGATCGAAAATGATATTAAATCAAATTTTATAGGTTCAAATAGTTAATTGTGGGCTTTTGAAACTAAAAATACAACTTAAACTCAAAAGTATAGCTTTTTCCCTGGTTAAAATTCGAAAGGGTTCACTATAATGCATATTTAGACAAGCACGTTCTGAACCCTACAAAACGATAGAAAATGATATTAAATCAAATTTTATGGGTTCAAATAGTTAATTATGGGATTTTGAAACTAAAAATACAACTTAAACTCAAAATTATAGCTTTTTACTAGATTAAAATTCGAACATGTTCACTATAACGCCCATTTAGCCAAGCTCGTTCTGAACCCTACAAAACGAACGAAAATGATATTAAATCAAATTTTATGGGCTGCAATAGTTAATTATGGGCTTTTGAACCTGAAAATACAACTTAAACTCAAAATTATAGCTTTTTACTCGATTAAAATTCGAACATGTTCACTATAACGCCTATTTAGAGAAGCATGTTCTAAACCCTACAAAACGATCAAAAATGATATTAAATCAAATTTTATGGGTTCTAATAGTTAATTATTGGCTTTTGAACCTAAAAATACAACTTAAACTCAAAATTATAGCTTTTTACTCGGTTAAAATTCGAACGGGTTGACTATAATGCATATTTAGACAAGCACGTTCTGAACCCTACAAAACGATCGAAAATGATATTAAATCAAATTTTATGGGTTCAAATAGTTAATTGTGGGCTTTTGAAACTAAAAATACAACTTAAACTCAAAAGTATAGCTTTTTCCTCGGTTAAAATTCGAACGGGTTTACTATAATGCACATTTAGACAAGCACGTTCTAAACCCTACAAAACGATAGAAAATGATATTAAACCAAATTTTATGGGTTCAAATAGTTAATTATGGGATTTTGAAACTAAAAATACAACTTAAACTCAAAATTATAGCTTTTTACTCGATTAAAATTCGAACATGTTCACTATAACGCCCATTAAGTCAAGCTCGTTCTGAACCCTACAAAACGAACGAAAACGATATTAAATCAAATTTTATAGGTTCAAATAGTTAATTGTGGGCTTTTGAAACTAAAAATACAACTTAAACTCAAAAGTATAGCTTTTTCCCTGGTTAAAATTCGAAAGGGTTCACTATAATGCACATTTAGACAAGCACGTTCTGAACCCTACAAAACAATAGAAAATGATACTAAATCAAATTTTATGGGTTCAAATAGTTAATTATGGGATTTTGAAACTAAAAATACAACTTAAACTCAAAATTATAGCTTTTTACTCGATTAAAATTCGAACATGTTCACTATAACGCCCATTTAGCCAAGCTCGTTCTGAACCCTACAAAACGAACGAAAATGATATTAAATAAAATTTTATGGGCTGAAATAGTTAATTATATGCTTTTGAGCCTGAAAATAAAACTTAAACTCAAAATTATAGCTTTTTACTCGATTAAAATTCGAACATGTTCACTATAACGCCTATTTAGACAAGCATGTTCTGAACCCTACAAAACGATCAAAAATGATATTAAATCAAATTTTATGGGTTCAAATAGTTAATTATGGGCTTTTGAACCTAAAAATACAACTTAAACCCAAAATTATATCTTTTTACTCGATTAAAATTCGAACGGGTTCACAATAATGCATATTTAGACAAGCATGTTCTGAACCCTACAAAACGATCGAAAATGATTATAAATCAAATTTTATGGCTTCAAATAGTTAATTATGGGATTTTGAAACTAAAAATACAACTTAAACTCAAAATTATAGCTTTTTACTCGATTAAAATTCGAACATGTTCACTATAACGCCCATTTAGCCAAGCTCGTTCTGAACCCTACAAAACGAACGAAAATGATATTAAATCAAATTTTATGGGCTGCAATAGTTAATTATGGGATTTTGAACCTGAAAATACAACTTAAACTCAAAATTATAGCTTTTTACTCGATTAAAATTCGAACATGTTCACTATAACGCCTATTTAGACAAGCATGTTCTAAACCCTACAAAACGATCGAAAATGATATTAAATCAAATTTTATGGGTTCAAATAGTTAATTGTGGGCTTTTGAATCTAAAAATACAACTTAAACTCCTAATTATAGCTTTTTACTCGATTAAAATTCGAACATGTTCACTATAACGCCCATTTAGCCAAGCTCGTTCTGAACCCTACAAAACGAACGAAAATGATATTAAATCAAATTTTATGGGCTGCAATAGTTAATTATGGGCTTTTGAACCTAAAAGTACAACTTAAACTCAAAATTATAGCTTTTTACTCGATTAAAATTCGAACATGTTCACTATAACGCCCATTTAGCCAAACTCGTTCTAAACCCTACAAAATGAACGAAAATGATATTAAATCAAATTTTATGGGTTGAAATACTTAATTACGGGCTTTTGAACCTAAAAATACAACTTAAACTCAAAATTATAGCTTTTTACTCGATTAAAATTCGAACGGGTTCACTATAATGCACATTTAGACAAGCACGTACTAAACTCTACAAAAGGATCAAAAATGATATTAAATCAAATTTTATGGGTTCAACTAGTTAATTATGAGCTTTTGAACCTAAAAATACAGCTTAGACTAAAAATTATAGTTGTTTACTCAGTTAAAATTTGAACGGGTTCACTACAATACCTATTTTGACAAGCTCATTCTAAACCTTACAAAACAATCGAAAAAGATATTATATCAAATTTTATGGGTTCAAATAGTTAATTATGGGATTTTGAACCGAAAAATACAACTTAAACTGAAAATTATAGCTTTTTACTAGATTAAAATTCGAACATGTTCACTATAACGCCCATTTAGCGAAACTCGTTCTGAACCCTACAAGATGAACGAAAATGATATTAAATCAAATTTTATGGGTTGAAATTGTTAATTACGGGCTTTTGAACCTAAAAATACAACTTAAACTCAAAATTATAGCTTTTTACTCGGTTAAAATTCGAGCGGATTCACTATAATGCATATTTAGACAAGCACGTTCTGAACCCTACAAAACGATCGAAAATGATATTAAATCAAATTTTATGGGTTCAAATAGTTAATTGTGGGCTTTTGAAACTAAAAATACAACTTAAACTCAAAAGTATAGCTTTTTCCTCGGTTAAAATTCGAACGGGTTCACTATAATGCACATTTAGACAAGCACGTTCTGAACCCTACAAAACGATAGAAAATGATATTAAATCAAATTTTATGGGTTCAAATAGTTAATTATGGGATTTTGAACCTAAAAATACAACTTAAACTCAAAATTCTAGCTTTTTACTCGATTAAAATTCGAACGAGTTCACTATAATGCATATTTAGACAAGCACGTTCTGAACCCTACAAAACGATCGAAAATGATATTAAATCAAATTTTATGGGTTCAAATAGTTAATTGTGGGCTTTTGAAACTAAAAATACAACTTAAACTCAAAAGTATAGCTTTTTCCCTGGTTAAAATTCGAAAGGGTTCACTATAATGCACATTTAGACAAGCACGTTCTGAACCCTACAAAACAATAGAAAATGATACTAAATCAAATTTTATGGGTTCAAATAGTTAATTATGGGATTTTGAAACTAAAAATACAACTTAAACTCAAAATTATAGCTTTTTACTCGATTAAAATTCGAACATGTTCACTATAACGCCCATTTAGCCAAGCTCGTTCTGAACCCTACAAAACGAACGAAAATGATATTAAATAAAATTTTATGGGCTGAAATAGTTAATTATATGCTTTTGAGCCTGAAAATAAAACTTAAACTCAAAATTATAGCTTTTTACTCGATTAAAATTCGAACATGTTCACTATAACGCCTATTTAGACAAGCATGTTCTGAACCCTACAAAACGATCAAAAATGATATTAAATCAAATTTTATGGGTTCAAATAGTTAATTATGGGCTTTTGAACCTAAAAATACAACTTAAACCCAAAATTATATCTTTTTACTCGATTAAAATTCGAACGGGTTCACAATAATGCATATTTAGACAAGCATGTTCTGAACCCTACAAAACGATCGAAAATGATTATAAATCAAATTTTATGGCTTCAAATAGTTAATTATGGGATTTTGAAACTAAAAATACAACTTAAACTCAAAATTATAGCTTTTTACTCGATTAAAATTCGAACATGTTCACTATAACGCCCATTTAGCCAAGCTCGTTCTGAACCCTACAAAACGAACGAAAATGATATTAAATCAAATTTTATGGGCTGCAATAGTTAATTATGGGATTTTGAACCTGAAAATACAACTTAAACTCAAAATTATAGCTTTTTACTCGATTAAAATTCGAACATGTTCACTATAACGCCTATTTAGACAAGCATGTTCTAAACCCTACAAAACGATCGAAAATGATATTAAATCAAATTTTATGGGTTCAAATAGTTAATTGTGGGCTTTTGAATCTAAAAATACAACTTAAACTCCTAATTATAGCTTTTTACTCGATTAAAATTCGAACATGTTCACTATAACGCCCATTTAGCCAAGCTCGTTCTGAACCCTACAAAACGAACGAAAATGATATTAAATCAAATTTTATGGGCTGCAATAGTTAATTATGGGCTTTTGAACCTAAAAGTACAACTTAAACTCAAAATTATAGCTTTTTACTCGATTAAAATTCGAACATGTTCACTATAACGCCCATTTAGCCAAACTCGTTCTAAACCCTACAAAATGAACGAAAATGATATTAAATCAAATTTTATGGGTTGAAATACTTAATTACGGGCTTTTGAACCTAAAAATACAACTTAAACTCAAAATTATAGCTTTTTACTCGATTAAAATTCGAACGGGTTCACTATAATGCACATTTAGACAAGCACGTACTAAACTCTACAAAAGGATCAAAAATGATATTAAATCAAATTTTATGGGTTCAACTAGTTAATTATGAGCTTTTGAACCTAAAAATACAGCTTAGACTAAAAATTATAGTTGTTTACTCAGTTAAAATTTGAACGGGTTCACTACAATACCTATTTTGACAAGCTCATTCTAAACCTTACAAAACAATCGAAAAAGATATTATATCAAATTTTATGGGTTCAAATAGTTAATTATGGGATTTTGAACCGAAAAATACAACTTAAACTGAAAATTATAGCTTTTTACTAGATTAAAATTCGAACATGTTCACTATAACGCCCATTTAGCGAAACTCGTTCTGAACCCTACAAGATGAACGAAAATGATATTAAATCAAATTTTATGGGTTGAAATTGTTAATTACGGGCTTTTGAACCTAAAAATACAACTTAAACTCAAAATTATAGCTTTTTACTCGGTTAAAATTCGAGCGGATTCACTATAATGCATATTTAGACAAGCACGTTCTGAACCCTACAAAACGATCGAAAATGATATTAAATCAAATTTTATGGGTTCAAATAGTTAATTGTGGGCTTTTGAAACTAAAAATACAACTTAAACTCAAAAGTATAGCTTTTTCCTCGGTTAAAATTCGAACGGGTTCACTATAATGCACATTTAGACAAGCACGTTCTGAACCCTACAAAACGATAGAAAATGATATTAAATCAAATTTTATGGGTTCAAATAGTTAATTATGGGATTTTGAACCTAAAAATACAACTTAAACTCAAAATTCTAGCTTTTTACTCGATTAAAATTCGAACGAGTTCACTATAATGCATATTTAGACAAGCACGTTCTGAACCCTACAAAACGATCGAAAATGATATTAAATCAAATTTTATGGGTTCAAATAGTTAATTGTGGGCTTTTGAAACTAAAAATACAACTTAAACTCAAAAGTATAGCTTTTTCCCTGGTTAAAATTCGAAAGGGTTCACTATAATGCACATTTAGACAAGCACGTTCTGAACCCTACAAAACAATAGAAAATGATACTAAATCAAATTTTATGGGTTCAAATAGTTAATTATGGGATTTTGAAACTAAAAATACAACTTAAACTCAAAATTATAGCTTTTTACTCGATTAAAATTCGAACATGTTCACTATAACGCCCATTTAGCCAAGCTCGTTCTGAACCCTACAAAACGAACGAAAATGATATTAAATAAAATTTTATGGGCTGAAATAGTTAATTATATGCTTTTGAGCCTGAAAATAAAACTTAAACTCAAAATTATAGCTTTTTACTCGATTAAAATTCGAACATGTTCACTATAACGCCTATTTAGACAAGCATGTTCTGAACCCTACAAAACGATCAAAAATGATATTAAATCAAATTTTATGGGTTCAAATAGTTAATTATGGGCTTTTGAACCTAAAAATACAACTTAAACCCAAAATTATATCTTTTTACTCGATTAAAATTCGAACGGGTTCACAATAATGCATATTTAGACAAGCATGTTCTGAACCCTACAAAACGATCGAAAATGATTATAAATCAAATTTTATGGCTTCAAATAGTTAATTATGGGATTTTGAAACTAAAAATACAACTTAAACTCAAAATTATAGCTTTTTACTCGATTAAAATTCGAACATGTTCACTATAACGCCCATTTAGCCAAGCTCGTTCTGAACCCTACAAAACGAACGAAAATGATATTAAATCAAATTTTATGGGCTGCAATAGTTAATTATGGGATTTTGAACCTGAAAATACAACTTAAACTCAAAATTATAGCTTTTTACTCGATTAAAATTCGAACATGTTCACTATAACGCCTATTTAGACAAGCATGTTCTAAACCCTACAAAACGATCGAAAATGATATTAAATCAAATTTTATGGGTTCAAATAGTTAATTGTGGGCTTTTGAATCTAAAAATACAACTTAAACTCCTAATTATAGCTTTTTACTCGATTAAAATTCGAACATGTTCACTATAACGCCCATTTAGCCAAGCTCGTTCTGAACCCTACAAAACGAACGAAAATGATATTAAATCAAATTTTATGGGCTGCAATAGTTAATTATGGGCTTTTGAACCTAAAAGTACAACTTAAACTCAAAATTATAGCTTTTTACTCGATTAAAATTCGAACATGTTCACTATAACGCCCATTTAGCCAAACTCGTTCTAAACCCTACAAAATGAACGAAAATGATATTAAATCAAATTTTATGGGTTGAAATACTTAATTACGGGCTTTTGAACCTAAAAATACAACTTAAACTCAAAATTATAGCTTTTTACTCGATTAAAATTCGAACGGGTTCACTATAATGCACATTTAGACAAGCACGTACTAAACTCTACAAAAGGATCAAAAATGATATTAAATCAAATTTTATGGGTTCAACTAGTTAATTATGAGCTTTTGAACCTAAAAATACAGCTTAGACTAAAAATTATAGTTGTTTACTCAGTTAAAATTTGAACGGGTTCACTACAATACCTATTTTGACAAGCTCATTCTAAACCTTACAAAACAATCGAAAAAGATATTATATCAAATTTTATGGGTTCAAATAGTTAATTATGGGATTTTGAACCGAAAAATACAACTTAAACTGAAAATTATAGCTTTTTACTAGATTAAAATTCGAACATGTTCACTATAACGCCCATTTAGCGAAACTCGTTCTGAACCCTACAAGATGAACGAAAATGATATTAAATCAAATTTTATGGGTTGAAATTGTTAATTACGGGCTTTTGAACCTAAAAATACAACTTAAACTCAAAATTATAGCTTTTTACTCGGTTAAAATTCGAGCGGATTCACTATAATGCATATTTAGACAAGCACGTTCTGAACCCTACAAAACGATCGAAAATGATATTAAATCAAATTTTATGGGTTCAAATAGTTAATTGTGGGCTTTTGAAACTAAAAATACAACTTAAACTCAAAAGTATAGCTTTTTCCTCGGTTAAAATTCGAACGGGTTCACTATAATGCACATTTAGACAAGCACGTTCTGAACCCTACAAAACGATAGAAAATGATATTAAATCAAATTTTATGGGTTCAAATAGTTAATTATGGGATTTTGAACCTAAAAATACAACTTAAACTCAAAATTCTAGCTTTTTACTCGATTAAAATTCGAACGAGTTCACTATAATGCATATTTAGACAAGCACGTTCTGAACCCTACAAAACGATCGAAAATGATATTAAATCAAATTTTATGGGTTCAAATAGTTAATTGTGGGCTTTTGAAACTAAAAATACAACTTAAACTCAAAAGTATAGCTTTTTCCCTGGTTAAAATTCGAAAGGGTTCACTATAATGCACATTTAGACAAGCACGTTCTGAACCCTACAAAACAATAGAAAATGATACTAAATCAAATTTTATGGGTTCAAATAGTTAATTATGGGATTTTGAAACTAAAAATACAACTTAAACTCAAAATTATAGCTTTTTACTCGATTAAAATTCGAACATGTTCACTATAACGCCCATTTAGCCAAGCTCGTTCTGAACCCTACAAAACGAACGAAAATGATATTAAATAAAATTTTATGGGCTGAAATAGTTAATTATATGCTTTTGAGCCTGAAAATAAAACTTAAACTCAAAATTATAGCTTTTTACTCGATTAAAATTCGAACATGTTCACTATAACGCCTATTTAGACAAGCATGTTCTGAACCCTACAAAACGATCAAAAATGATATTAAATCAAATTTTATGGGTTCAAATAGTTAATTATGGGCTTTTGAACCTAAAAATACAACTTAAACCCAAAATTATATCTTTTTACTCGATTAAAATTCGAACGGGTTCACAATAATGCATATTTAGACAAGCATGTTCTGAACCCTACAAAACGATCGAAAATGATTATAAATCAAATTTTATGGCTTCAAATAGTTAATTATGGGATTTTGAAACTAAAAATACAACTTAAACTCAAAATTATAGCTTTTTACTCGATTAAAATTCGAACATGTTCACTATAACGCCCATTTAGCCAAGCTCGTTCTGAACCCTACAAAACGAACGAAAATGATATTAAATCAAATTTTATGGGCTGCAATAGTTAATTATGGGATTTTGAACCTGAAAATACAACTTAAACTCAAAATTATAGCTTTTTACTCGATTAAAATTCGAACATGTTCACTATAACGCCTATTTAGACAAGCATGTTCTAAACCCTACAAAACGATCGAAAATGATATTAAATCAAATTTTATGGGTTCAAATAGTTAATTGTGGGCTTTTGAATCTAAAAATACAACTTAAACTCCTAATTATAGCTTTTTACTCGATTAAAATTCGAACATGTTCACTATAACGCCCATTTAGCCAAGCTCGTTCTGAACCCTACAAAACGAACGAAAATGATATTAAATCAAATTTTATGGGCTGCAATAGTTAATTATGGGCTTTTGAACCTAAAAGTACAACTTAAACTCAAAATTATAGCTTTTTACTCGATTAAAATTCGAACATGTTCACTATAACGCCCATTTAGCCAAACTCGTTCTAAACCCTACAAAATGAACGAAAATGATATTAAATCAAATTTTATGGGTTGAAATACTTAATTACGGGCTTTTGAACCTAAAAATACAACTTAAACTCAAAATTATAGCTTTTTACTCGATTAAAATTCGAACGGGTTCACTGTAATGCACATTTAGACAAGCACGTACTAAACTCTACAAAAGGATCAAAAATGATATTAAATCAAATTTTATGGGTTCAACTAGTTAATTATGAGCTTTTGAACCTAAAAATACAGCTTAGACTAAAAATTATAGCTTTTTACTCAGTTAAAATTTGAACGGGTTCACTACAATGCCTATTTTGACAAGCTCATTCTGAACCTTACAAAATGATCGAAAAAGATATTATATCAAATTTTATGGGTTCAAATAGTTAATTATGGGATTTTGAACCTAAAAATACAACTTAAACTCAAAATTATAGCTTTTTACTCGATTAAAATTCGAACATGTTCACTATAACGCCCATTTAGCCAAACTCGTTCTGAACCCTACAAAACGAACGAAAATGATATTAAATCAAATTTTATGGGTTCAAATAGTTAATTATGGGATTTTGAACCTAAATATACAACTTAAACTCAAAATTATAGCTTTTTACTCGATTAAAATTCGAACGGGTTCACTATAATGCATATTTAGACAAGCACGTTCTGAACCCTACAAAACGATCGAAAATGATATTAAATCAAATTTTATGGGTTCAAATAGTTAATTGTGGGATTTTGAAACTAAAAATACAACTTAAACTCAAAATTATAGATTTTTACTCGATTAAAATTCGAACATGTTCACTATAACGCCCATTTAGCGAAGCTCGTTCTGAACCCTACAAAACGAACGAAAATGATATTAAATCAAATTTTATGGGCTGCAATAGTTAATTATGGGCTTTTGAACCTGAAAATACAACTTAAACTCAAAATTATAGCTTTTTACTCGATTAAAATTCGAACATGTTCACTATAACGCCTATTTAGACAAGCATGTTCTGAACCCTACAAAACGATCAAAAATGATATTAAATCAAATTTTATGAGTTCAAATAGTTAATTATTGGCTTTTGAACCTAAAAATACAACTTAAACTCAAAATTATAGCTTTTTACTCGATTAAAATTCGAACGGGTTCACTATAATGCACATTTAGACAAGCACGTACTGAACTATACAAAAGGATCAAAAATGATATTAAATCAAATTTTATGGGTTCAACTAGTTAATTATGAGCTTTTGAACCTAAAAATACAGCTTAGACTAAAAATTATAGCTTTTTACTCAGTTAAAATTTGAACGGGTTCACTACAATGCCTATTTTGACAAGCTCATTCTGAACCTTACAAAATGATCGAAAAAGATATTATATCAAATTTTATGGGTTCAAATAGTTAATTATGGGATTTTGAACCTAAAAATACAACTTAAACTCAAAATTATAGCTTTTTACTCGATTAAAATTCGAACATGTTCACTATAACGCCCATTTAGCCAAACTCGTTCTAAACCCTACAAAATGAACGAAAATGATATTAAATCAAATTTTATGGGTTGAAATAGTTAATTACGGGCTTTTGAACCTAAAAATACAACTTAAACTCAAAATTATAGCTTTTTACTCGATTAAAATTCGAACGGGTTCACTATAATGCATATTTAGACAAGCACGTTCTGAACCCTACAAAACGATCGAAAATGATATTAAATCAAATTTTATGGGTTCAAATAGTTAATTGTGGGCTTTTGAAACTAAAAATACAACTTAAACTCAAAATTATAGCTTTTTACTCGATTAAAATTCGAACATGTTCACTATAACGCCCATTTAGCCAAACTCGTTCTGAACCCTACAAAACGAACGAAAATGATATTAAATCAAATTTTATGGGTTGCAATAGTTAATTATGGGCTTTTGAACCTGAAAATACAACTTAAACTCAAAATTATAGCTTTTTACTCGATTAAAATTCGAACATGTTCACTATAACGCCTATTTAGAGAAGCACGTTTTGAACCCTACAAAACGATCGAAAATGATATTAAATCAAATTTTATGGGTTCAAATAGTTAATTATGGGCTTTTGAACCTAAAAATACAACTTAATCCCAAAATTATATCTTTTTACTCGATTAAAATTCGAACGGGTTCACTATAATGCATATTTAGACAAGCAGGTTCTGAACCCTACAAAATGATCGAAAATGATATTAAATCAAATTTTATGGGTTCAAATAGTTAATTGTGGGCTTTTGAAACTAAAAATACAACTTAAACTCAAAAGTATAGCTTTTTCCACGGTTAAAATTCGAACGGGTTCACTATAATGCACATTTAGACAAGCACGTTCTGAACCCTACAAAACGATAGAAAATGATATTAAATCAAATTTATGGGTTCAAATAGTTAATTATGGGATTTTGAAACTAAAAATACAACTTAAACTCAAAATTATAGCTTTTTACTCGATTAAAATTCGAACATGTTCACTATAACGCCCATTTAACCAAGCTCGTTCTGAACCCTACAAAAGGAACGAAAATGAGATTAAATCAAATTTTATGGGCTGAAATAGTTAATTATGGGCTTTTGAACCTAAAAATACAACTTAAACTCAAAATTATAGCTTTTTACTCGATTAAAATTCGAACACGTTCACTATAACGCCTATTTAGACAAGCATGTTCTGAACCCTACAAAACGATCAAAAATGATATTAAATCAAATTTTATGGGTTCAAATAGTTAATTATTGGCTTTTGAACCTAAAAATACAACTTAAACTCAAAATTATAGCTTTTTACTCGATTAAAATTCGAACGGGTTCACTATAATGCATATTTAGACAAGCACGTACTGAACTCTACAAAAGGATCAAAAATGATATTAAATCAAATTTTATGGGTTCAACTAGTTAATTATGAGCTTTTGAACCTAAAAATACAGCTTAGACTAAAAATTATAGCTTTTTACTCAGTTAAAATTTGAACGGGTTCACTACAATGCCTATTTTGACAAGCTCATTCTGAACCTTACAAAATGATCGAAAAAGATATTATATCAAATTTTATGGGTTCAAATAGTTAATTATGGGATTTTGAACCTAAAAATACAACTTAAACTCAAAATTATAGCTTTTTACTCAATTAAAATTCGAACATGTTCACTATAACGCCCATTTAGCCAAACTCGTTCTGAACTCTTGCTCTTGGGTAGACTTTATCAAAGTTTGGCAAAGTTTCCTTTAATGACTCTGTTTATCTCTAAGTCGAAGTACTGTTGATGACCAGTCCTTGATGATACCTCTCGGTGTGAATCAATTGTAATCACCAACCAATCACACACTTCCCTTAGCCGCTGAAACTCTTAACCTATCTCTAGGCCGAGTTAGTGTTTCCCAATTAAAACACCGTATTTATTCCTTTCGTGAATCTAACTCTCTCGATATTAGATAAATGGATTACTTGCAAACTTCTCTCTCGAGCTTGGATGCAAGAACAAAGAATGGCGAAGAATAAGCAAACCTTGATATTTTATTGCATGAAAACAAGAAACAAAAGTCAATCTATTCTCACTAATACTCTACAACCTTCACCTAAGCCTAAAGAAACTAAGAACATAATAAAAAGAAATCTAAAATCTAAGGTGGAGTCGGCTCTCTCTATGACGCTAAGCTTTGTGCCGAAAAGTCTCCTCTCATTCTCCTATTGGATGGCTAGGTATTATATAGGCTTGGTCTAGGGCAAACCTTTCCTAAGTAGCAGTATAACTTGGAGTAGGACACAAGTCAAGTCCATAAATAAAATATTTCCAAGTTTACTCCAACTAGGATTCTTTTCCGCGTGGCCTTTAACTTGGGTTTTCCATGTGCTACCCAGCTCCGATTCATGCGTTGCTTGTCCAAAAACGTCCAGCTTATTTTTCTCTTCAAGTCGCCTAAAATATCGTTACTTGTCCTTGCTGCCTCGGCATCAGGTCCTACCTTGGCCTCTGTTGCTGCCGCGGCAATAGTTTTTCCTGCACAGACACAAAAATACAGTAAAACTCGCTTTTTCTATAAATATCATCTTTATATGCTTCCAAAGCAGAATATCTAATTATCTCACATTAAGCACATGCATTGGTCCAAGTGGGTGTAGATTTAGTGATTATTGTCCATGAAAGGTGTAAAAAGTGATAGTGAGTTGAGCACTTATCACACCCCCAAACTCAAACTATTGCTCTTCCTCAAGCAATGCAAACCATCAATTTGCCAAACCTTACTCTCTTTTGGTCTTATGTTTCCATCTATTCTCCCCACCATAACTATGTCTATTCTTAACCTTAACCTTTCGGCTACCCAAGGGTTTACCTAGAAACAAACTATAAGATTTAGTGAGTGTGTGCGTTTTTGTGGACAAGTTTGATTAAAGGCTTTCTTAGACAAACTCTAAGTTCAAGACAAGTAGATTTGGGTTTAGTGTTCTCTTCTTAAAAAAACAATTTCTTGAGCCAATTTCGGGCACCTCAAGGATTGTGTTTTCTCATCGATACTTCCTTCTTTCTTTTGATATTCTTTTTTAGCATACTAGATCCAATTTCGGTCACCTCTAGCATGAAGAAGAGTAACTCCTAGAGCCGGTGATAGGCACCTCTAGTCACTTTCCCAAAAATCTAAGTCTTTATCACCTAAGTTCATTAAAATAATTCCAATAATCCAACAAGTCCCAAAAGTGTTTTAAGGATTTATCTTATAGTAAGCTTCTAAGTTTTCATCCTTAAGTATCCTAAGGTTAAACCTTCTTAACAGGACCTAACCATGGTAAGGAGACAGATTTCTATAGCCTTAAAGAATAAAATAAGGTAATACTGATGAAAAGCAGTGCAAAAGCATAAACAACAATTCCAGTAAGGTGGTGGACATAAAATTTTTTGAGGAAACACTTAAATACTTCCTTTCATGGCTAGGTCGCGGCAGTAGATTGCCTCGACAGTGGATCTACACCCCCAAACTCGAACCAAGCATTGTCCTCAATGCTTATAAATAGCACACAGCAGGATATAAAGAAGAAGACAAGACAAGTAACAAAATAATATATATTAGGGAACATGAATATGTAAAATTTAAAGAGAGTCAGAAGAGCTGCTGGGAACAATTATTTTTTGTGGCCTCGCCGCTGACTGTTTGACTTTGGACGATGGAGATGGTTGATTTTTCGCTTGTCTCGGTGGTTGGACTCTTGTTGGTGGTGTCCGTTGCAGTGGAGCATCCACTTCTTCTATCTCTTCCTCGTCGGCAATTTCCTCGGTGACCATGATGTCTGTCCCACCTTCATTTGTTGCGTCTG
The DNA here is from genome assembly GCA_035048815.1 of Abelmoschus esculentus. Taxonomy (NCBI): domain Eukaryota; kingdom Viridiplantae; phylum Streptophyta; class Magnoliopsida; order Malvales; family Malvaceae; genus Abelmoschus; species Abelmoschus esculentus. Next base: position 10,003,906 of record JAUCBN010000059.1, read on the forward strand.
CCCTGGCATGGTGAATGCTCAGCCCGACAGCGGTTGAGCTTTGATGTACATAGGCATCTATCTCTACTGATAGACTGCCCATGATGATGGGGGATCTTGGTGGAGTGCTGAAGACTGCCCTCCTTTTGGATGGTCGTTTGCTGGCAGATGCTGCGGCGGCGGAGTCTGCTGCCCTAGATGGGCCAGCAGCATGAAATTGTTGTTGTGGGCCAGTGGGGAAAAATGGTTGTGGTCTTGGAGCTGGAGTCGTCTCGGTGTAGGGTGCAGCTGTGACAAACATGTTTGGAGGAAACTCGGGAAACTGCATGTATCATTTGGGCAGGTGTGCTATTCAAGTCCCGTTGATACTCCATGTATCGTTACTGCCTAAGATCCATAGCTGCCATCCGTTGAAGTATCTCCTGGTATGGGTTTGTTGCGGTAGTGGTGTGGGCAGTGTTAGGCATGTATGCCGTGTACTGGGCCCCGACGGCTGTGTCAGCAGTGAACTGCTGAGGGGTTGCCTGGACTTGCTCTGCTTGTGTGATTTACATGATTTTGTGGAAGAAGTCTCTAGTCCACCCTCGTCTATGGGCTGTGAATTCATTCGTTTCTGCCATTGGTACATCTGCAGCAGTACAAATACCAGTGATTAAACAAGAGAAATATAAAGGTCCTCTATCTTTCTTACCGCATTCGTATATCTCCTTTAAAATTATTTCTCCAACATTGATGCTCCGTTTGTTGATAATTGTTTGAATGAGCACCAATATCCTTCGATCCACCGTGCTATTGTGTGAGGTTGGGATGAGGCGTCTTTTGACAAAGGTAATCCAAAGCTTGGCCTCGGGCTTAAGATTTTGCCTTGCTACCGATCCTCTATGGGCACCAGTTTCCCAATGAGTATTCTCGTAGCAAATATCATCTTTTATCAGCTCATAATCTTCGTTGGTGATGTCCTCCATGAATTCAGTATGACCATCACGTTAAGGTGTAAGGCCGTAGAATAGGTTGATTGTCTCGGCATCAAGTTTGGCAGGCCTGCTGTGGCAATGGACATAAAGAGAGTACTTGCTCGGCCCGTGCGCATAAAATTCCCGTACGATGGTGGCATTGGCCTGAGCAGGTTGTAGGCAAAAGATCTCCCAATCTTGATACTTAATCTTGTCGAACAAATAATGCTCAATGTCGTAATTCTCCTCATCGGAGTGTTGGAACCCTTGTTCTTCCCATAGTTGCCGAGCAATAAAATATCTGTTGAAACGTTCTTCAACAGCGGTAGGGGCGAATCTGTTGTATGTAGCCATGTATGAGTATTGAAGAATTTGAGGATCGTGGAGAGTTTCTTGGAGATTCTAAGAAATCTTGGAAATAGACAAAGAGTATTGTGAGAAAGAGATTAACAAGTAAATCTAAAAAAATCAAGAATGCAAGAGTGAATAGTTCAAGAGGAAGGAAGTTCTTATATAGGCCTCGGCCTTATAGCCGTTTGAACCACTAGCCGTTTTGTAGCTGTTAGCCTTTACTGCTGTTTGCTTTTACTACCGCAACAGGAATTTCGGCAGACTAGCCGTTACACTGTACTGCCCGTTGGGACTGCTGCGGCTTCAGACACTGTTTTCTACCCCGGTAGCACTTTTTCTGTTGTGAACTACTTCTCCTTTATTCTTGCTTATTGACCTAAAATTTAAACATAAACAAAAATAATTAAAGATAAATATAATAAAAATTTAACTTTAACTAAACTAATCCTAATAATATAAAAATTAGAGAAAAGAGATTATGTCACTGGTGGAATGCATGCGAGTGCATCTCCTAAGGTGATTATTTCTTATATGCAGAATGATGTTTCAAATGTTGGCCATTCTCCTTGAACTCATGCTCATCCCTCTTCGATTTGGCCTTTACTGCACCATGTGGTTCTGACCATTTGGACCTGAATATGCCTGGAAAATGTGTTTTTTATTGGTTTCCTCCATTTCTGGCTTAATCTTCTTGTTCTATAAAAAGAAATAAAATAAAACACAAGTAATTTTGGGTTTGATAAACGGAAATAAAACAACTAAATAAAAGAATGAGATTTGATAAATAGAGAGAGAGGTCATGATCCAGTTGCGTTGTATTGTGGATTTGATTGACTTGTCTCTGCCCAATGAAATCGTATATCACTGCCTCGGCAGCACTACAGATTACTGCCTTGGCAGCGACGATACTGTCCGCCGCTGTAATCCCTTGCTCATGGGTGGACTTTACCAAAGTTCGGCAAAGTGTCCTTGGATAACTCCGCTTATCCCTAAGTTGAAGTATTGTTGATGACTAGTCCTTGATGATACCTCCCGGCGTGAATCAATTATACTCACCAACCAATCTCACACTTCTTTTAGCCACTGAAACTCTTAACCTATCCCTAGGCCGAGTTAGTATTTCGCGATTAAAACACCATACTTACCCCTTTTGTGAATCTAACTCTCTCGAGTCTAGATAAATGGATTACTTACAAACTTCTCTCCCGAGCTTGAATGCAAGAACAAAGAATGACAAAGGATAAGCAAACCTTGATAATTTTATTGCATTGAAACAAAGACAAAGTACAATCTCCTTTCACAAATACTAAACAAACTTCACCTAAACCCTAAGAAAGCTTAGAACATAATTTGAGAGAAAGAAAACATTGAATCTATGAATCGGTTCTCTCTCTAGGTATATCTAATACATTGGACGGCTAGGTCTTATATACGCTTGGCCTAGGGCAAAAATTTCCTAAGTAGAATACAACTTGGAGTAGGGAACAAGTCATGTACATAATTAAAATATTTCCAAGTTTAATTCAACTAAGAGGCTTTCCCGCGTGGCCTTGTCTTGGGCTTTTCCGCATGCAAACCAGCTCCGATCCTTGTGCTTTATGTCCAGAAATGTCCTTTTTTGCCGCGGCAGGAATCTCGGTAGACTAGCCGTTACACTGTTCTGCCCGTTGAAATTGCTGCGGCTCTGACACTGTTTTCTACCTCGGCAGAATTCCTGCTGTGAACTATTTCTCCTTTATTCTTGCTTATTCTATTAAATAAAAATTAAACACGACAAAGAAAAATACTTAAAGCATAAACAATTAGAAAAAATTAAAATAAACTAAACTGATCCTAATATAATAATAATATAAAAAGAAAAAGGGGAAGAGATCATGTTACTGATGGAGTGCATGCAGATGCATCTCCCAAGATGATTCTCTCTTGTTGGCCAGAATTATAAATCAGTTGTAGGTCACTCCCTTTTGTTGTGTGTCCATCCATTTTGAGCTTGATCTTTTTGCCAAATAGCCTGCCGAGTACATTGCCATGGCAGGATATTTTGTTATCTATTGTGTGGATGGCTTTGCACTCTTCTGGTCATCATATTTTTTTTAAGTTGTGGAATGCATTGAGTTTGACTTGTTGGTCATTAACCCTCATTGTCAACTCTCCTTTTTCCACGTCAATTAAGGTGCGTCCAGTTGCAAGGAAAGGTCTCCCCAGGATGATCGGTGCATTATCATCTGCTTCACAATCAAGGACAAGAAAATCAGCAGGAAAAATAAATTTATCGACTCTTACCAGTATGTCCTCGATTTTGCCTTCGGGTT